>OY754342.1:11730206-14130206 GCA_963572235.1 Caenorhabditis japonica
CCCCCGCTGAGACTGGAGTTAATCGCACCATTTTCAGGGACTTTTTTGGAAAACTTTGGAATGCAAATTCCAAGATTTGTTTTAATCTTACTTTTAACGCGAGACGCAATACAGTCTACAAGACATCCGATCTAATCACTTGTTACAAAAGCTCTCGATTTTTGATGCACCCGCTGCTTCCTGAACACCGTTTTTTCCCCATCCTCCCTCGCAACCGATCTTCCCTTTCTTCGTGAACATGTTTTCATCTCGGCTCTTTTTCTCTGCACTCTCTCCACTACACACGCTATTTCTTCGTGGGAGGAGGCTGAAGCTCTTCTTCAATCTGTGAACTCTCCCGTTACCACGCTGTCACTTTTCGCAAAGGTACTCGACTTGTGGCTCTCTGTGATCGAAAAGAGAAGAGTCGGAGAGAGAAAGATGTGTAAAACGGACAGACAGACCGACGGACAAACTGACAGACATCGAGTGACGCAGACGCATCGTGGGGGAGGAGAGAGAGATAGAGGAAGACACTGTAAACCGTGAAGTGCTCGATCGCGTCGCCGCACCACCGCCACCCGGAGCCACTTTTCTAGTTCTCTGCGCGCTCTTTGATCCGTGCGCTATCTCGTAGCACGCAAAAATAAAGACGAGGAAAATAGAGTGGAAGAATTAGAGGGTGCTGGGTAAAAAAGGAGCACCCGTCAGGAAACAAAGAAAAGAAGACGAAACTCTCTCTCTTTCTCTTTTTATCTTCATCAATTCTGCAGGCAAAAAAAAAGATGTGGGAGGAAAAAAGGAAGGAAGGAAAGAAGAATACGATTTTTTGAAAATTTTCCGTTTTTAAATTAATTTTTAAACTTTTGCAGCTAAAGTTCTTTCAAAATCTTCCCGAAGTCACGATAACGGTGTTAAGCTTAAGCTAGCTTTTTCAGACAAAAAATCCGAAAACAAAAATTTTGCTACAGTACGTGTAAAGGTTAAAGGCGCATACCCAGATTTTAACGATGGGTTTCGAAACGAATGCCCTACAGTATGCTATAGGATTTCAAGTTTTGGGCCAATTTCACTTTCTTTCATTTTTTTTCTTTTTTTTTTGTTGCAAGAATTTCTAAAATTTTGGTGTAAATTTCAAATGCTTCGTTTCTATTACAAAAACACCACGATTTGTGCAGAATTGACTGAGGAGATGCATTTTAAAGGAGTAGTATTACGTATTCCCGAGTACGTGAGATGTCGCAGAATGGGTCTCGGCACGATCGGTGTTTGCACATTTGTAGATTTGAATATTTGTTTTTGAATTTTTTCAATTAAAATTTTTAGTTTTTTTAAACCTTATATTCTATACTTAGGGGTCATATAATATAATTTTTCAAATTTACGCATGTCGAAAAATGTAAACAATCTACAGTATCCCAAGTACTGTAGATTGTTTACAAGTATGCATACACCGATCGTGGCGAGATCCATTTTACGACATCTCACGTACTCGGGAATACGTAATACAGAATTTTACTGGAAACTTAACTTTCTTTTTTTATAAGGAATTTCCAAATTCTCTCTTGTGCAGAAGGTTCTCGTGAACATTTTGAAACAACAACCAGCTCAAAACGTGAAAATGCTGTTTTTATTTCACGATTTTTCAAAAATGTAAAATGTATCTCCTTCGTCAGTTCTGCACCAATCGTGGTGTTTTCGCAATAAAAACAAAGTATTTGATCTGAAGAATACATTTTAATAAAAGAGTTTCAAAATGTGGTCTAGTTTTGCTGAAAATCGCAAATTGCAGTTGAGAAAAAAAGTGCAGAAAGTTGAAGGGTCGATTTTTCCACTTTGGGACACCGTGTTTCGAGAAATTTTTCCTGCGAAAAAGAGAAATCCCAAACTTTGGACACCCCACAATATCCTTTCTCTGCCACATTCCTGAGCCCCACCCTCCTACAATACCCCATCGAGAGTGACCTGTGCAGCTCAAATAGCATGAGTTTACTCTAGAATTGCGCAATCTGCAAACGAATCTTTTTCCTCTTGGATCATAATTCCACGAGTAAAAGATCCAACGACCTACCTAATAAAGGAGGTTTGATTGCTCAAGATGGTCGACAAATTTGCATAGTTGTTGAGAAAAGAGAAGAAGGGTCAAACAAGAGAGGAATGTGCACTACTTGACCACAGAATCGACATCTTTTTCTGATCATTGACTTTATCCCGAGCAATAAAATCATTTGAAAGAAACATTGTAAAAGAAGAAATAGAAAATGGGAACAAGAGACAGAAAAGCACCCGTTCGGAAAACAAAAAGAAACGGAAACAAAGAAAGGAAAAGAGAAACACGAAAATCTAGCCTAGACAAAAAAGAAAAAAAGAAATCACGGTAAAAACTACTTTAGCATGAAAAAATACGGCAATTCAGAAAGACGAGAAAAATGAGAACAGTTTAAAGAGCGAGCGGAGTTTCCTGCATGTGAACTTCGAGAAGTTTCCACGCGAGAGCTGGATTGTACTCTTCCACATCCCGACACAGTACCCACAGGTGGTTGATGCGCTTCGGGTTCTCCTGAAATGGACATTTTATTTATGGGGGTTGGTTTAGACGTTTTTTTGGTGTGATTTCTGTGAAATTCGGAAGAAAAAACCCAGAATGTATATAATTTCAAAAAATTAAAGGGGTGCCAACTTTCAGGGGAAAATGGCTTGAAATATACTCTTGAGCGGGGGATTTCATCTCATCGAAATCGCACAAAAAAAATTCCCTGATTTTTGCCAAATTTCACAAAAAATAGAAGACCACGTGGAGAACACGAAGACGAGGCTTTTCAAGCCAGCGCGCCCGGTTTTCTAGACCGGCGGCCGACCCGTCTTTTCGAAAATTGTATTGTCTTCAGAAATAATCGGTGTTTTCTTTTATTTCCTTCATTTATTTTTTTCCCTATTTTTTTTTTAAATAAATTATTTACAAATCGGCCAAAATTGCGACAGGTAAGCGGAAATATAGGTTTTCTCCATTTAAAAAAGAACAATTTTCGGGAAAATATGCTGGCCGCCGGTTTCCTAGGCCGCGAATTTGTGGACTACCCGTGGTCTTCTTGTCTTCTAATTTTTTGTTGTTGTAAATATCATAAAAAATCAGAGAAATTTTTTTTTTCTAAATTCAACTGTGCGATTTAGAAAAAAGGGGGAAATTTCTGCATTTATGGCCACTTTTTTTTCATTTCTGGCCGCGCCATAATTTTTCAGAATTTTACATAAAAAACCATTTTTTGGAAACTTTAAAAATAAAAAACACAAACGGTATGATAAGAAGCATTTCTGGTGGATGCTTCCATAAAATCATTCTCACTTCAAAAATAAAAATTAGCTTACCGCATCACCCTCTACAACTTTTCCATCGATGTTTTTCGTCACATTTATCATAAAAACTTGGAAAGAAATAATGAGCACCGGTCCCTGCTCCATCATTTTTCCAGTTGCCATTTCCACTTTGTTAATGTCGATAATTCGAGAATCTTTCGTGCTGAAATGCATCTTCTGATACTCTTTCACCACTGTCGACAACTGTGTGTACGCCTGAAATGTAATTATTTTGTTGACTTGATGTAGATAGCAAAAAAAAAACTACGAACTCTTTCATGACACCACGATTGAAGGACATCGAGATCGAATCGAATGAATGCTTCCAGAATGTTGGGAATAATTTTGGTCTCGCAAAACTTGAGCCATTCTTGTTTGTCAAAATTCGCGTCAATTTTGTGAATTTCTGTGAGAACTTCTGATACCTCGTTTTGTCCGGCTGTAAAGATTATACTTTCAGTCCTGTCAACTTAAAATGTGTTAATTTCGTCTGCGTTATTCGGTCCATCGAAAAATTCTCTGAACACAAGGACTCTCTGAACCTGTGCCTTGTGGTCCTATTCAGCACAGGAAAAAAATCTGTCTTTCGTGTTTTTTTCAGCCCTATGCAGAATTGTGGAAATCCATTAAAAACCAATTCCCAGAAAAAAAATTCAAGTTCGAAAATCTGCGATTTTGGGATATCTAGATATGAGTTTTTTGAGGGTACGACAGAATAGAAATATGTGAAATAGAAATGCTACAAAATAGAACTGGAATAAATAGAAATGAGCGGAATAGAACTCGTGGTGCGATGGAGCGCGTTTGCATTATTCTTTGAATTTTCAGATATTTTCCGCACTTAGCAGGAGCGAAAATGAAGAAAAGTATAAAATCAATGCAGTTTCAAAAAAAAAATTGCATAATCGGCGAAAAACTGAGAAATTGAAAAAACAAAGGAAACACGCTCCATCGCATCACGAGTTCTATTTTATAGCATTTCTATTTCGCGTATTTCTTTTCTGTGGTACCTTCGTTTTTTTGGAATTAATCGTCGATTTCTAGGTGATTCGCAATGATTTCGCTCAACAGGCACCCAGACCAGGTTTTCTATATTTTGATTCCGAAAGTCAAAATGCAGTTCCGAATAAAATTATCCAAAATGTTCCATTATTCCGTCGGACTTCAGATTCCAACTTTCTGGCTACAAAACTATTGAAAAACTACAAAAAAATACGGAAAAATCAACATTTTGGTAGGAATCTTTTGATTCCAAAATCACGGCGGAATATTCCATAAATCGGAACTTCCGAGAAATCCTGGCCCAGATCGAAAGCTACTATAAAAACACATACAAAACACGCTGCCAAGTTTCTCTGTGACACCTCTCATCATGCGAACTGCCACGTTGTCCGACTCTTCGTACTTGATTTTCCAGTCGAGAAGTTCTGAAAAATGTTTGATAATGTTTTATGGACCTATTCACAAAACCGGAAAAAATCAGAGAATGCTCCTATTTTTTCCAATATTTTGGGAGATATTGGAAAAAATTCTCCTGTACACGCTCAAAAAATTTTGGACCAAAATATCGATTTTTCTGAAAATTTTTAAAATTTAAAGAAAAAAAAAATTTTTCTGAAAATTTTCAATTTTTTTTCCTTTTTTTCCGGTTTTGTGAATAGATCCATTATGCCATAAATACATATTTTCGTAATTTTCTCATGAAAAATGATATTTTGCATTTATTTATTTAAAAGAGCGGCAATAATTTTTTTTTTGAAAATCTGATTCGTTTTTTTTTCAAATTCTACAGAGATCTGCAATATTAGGCCGTTTTTATCCCGTCTTTCTTGCAATTTTTTTTTGAGAAAGAAATTCAAACTTTTTAAATGATAAAAATGGTGATAATAGCATGAAAAATTAATATTCTTGGGAAAAATGGAACATTCTCGAATTCGCAGTCGACGGTTTTCTAGGCCAGCAGTAAACACCTCGTGTACTCCTTTTGGTCTTCTATTTTTTTTTTTTTTTGCAAAATCCGCCAAAAATCAGATAATTTTTTAAAGGATTTTAACGTTATACGGATTCCTCGAAAGTTTTTCTCTCCTTTAAAAACTTCAAACTCACTGTGATAATAGGTGTTTGACTCTGAGAAATTCTTCCACCCTGAATACCATTTCGAGTCTTTGTGAAGTGTTACGTCGGTTGCTGAGCTGCAATTTTTTTTTTGTTTTTGAAGAATTATTGGAAAAATGAACTAACTCATTAGCCTCGACCACTCGTTCTTTGCTCAACTCAAATCCATCGGTTCTTTTCGCGAGGTTTTCTGAATTAAAAATTAATTTAAAACCATTTGTTTATAGAGATTTCTTAAAATGGCAAATTGGACATTTTCCCTTTTTTTTTCAAATTTTAGAAATTTTTAAAAACAATTGTTCAAAAGGCCACATTCTTACCAGGTCGGCTGTACATTCTGACGTCGGCGATGCTGTCAATCTCGTCTTTTACGGTTTTCATGGACTGAAGAAAAAAAAATAATTGTATACAAGTGAATTGTTATCGACGCTCTACAATAGATCTATCGCGTAAAGTTCTCACCGTTGAAACATGCTTGTAAACTTCGGTATCTCCAACTTTCTCGGCCACTTTTTCGATCTGCTCGGCGGCTTTTCTCGCCTGTTTCAGAGCCTCCTCTCCTGCTTCTGTCATCTTTTTTCCCGCCTCCGTTTTTTGAATTTCATGAACCATCTGAAAGCGAATTAGAAAATTCAAAAATTCAAATTCCTCCTCTTGAACACTTACCTTTTTCATGTGATCACTGAGCTCTTCAATTTTTTGTTTCACAACTTCTGAACTTTTTAGCGTTTCTTTTTCGACAAGCTCCTGAACTTTGATAAATCACCCAAAAATTCAGAAAAAATGTCAAAAACTCACAAATTTCTTTCTGGCATCTTTCAACGCGTCGGATTCGTTCAATTCTTGCATTCTGGCTTTTAACTGATTTTGATGCTCCTGTTAAGAAAAAAAAGGTTTAAACCTAAACACATTTTTTAAATAAATTTTTACAAATACCTGTAATTCCTTGTTTTTCTGCATCTCGTCGCGTACATTATCAATCAAATTGTTCAAAAATCCACGCTTTGGAGCAGGATTGCTATATTCTGAAATTTATTTCTATTCTAATTCTTTCTTTTTTATGGAAAAAATGTAAGTTCAAACTACCTCTAAAAGTGACTATGCTTGGCTGAAATTGCTGCTGAAAATGCTGTAATTGCAGCGAGGTGCGAGTTAACCGTATTCCATTCGAACAGATTCTGGACAACATCTGGAATTTACGTGAAAATACGTGAAAAATGAAGGAAAAACCAAAAAAATGCAGTCTGACTTTTGCAACGACACTCCGAAATAACGCTTTTGAATCGCAAAAATGATGCAATTTTTTTGGTTTTTTTCGAGAAAACTTTGGTTTTTCACAAATGTTTTGATAATTTTGAGTTTTCAGATTGTTATTTTGTTGATTCATGTGCGGTTATTAATATGAATGCGTTTATATGTCGATAAATGTTCAAAAAAGACAAAAATAGGACCGAAATGTCAGAAATTTTCCGATTAGTCTCAAATTTTAGGTTATTGGGTCAAAAATGCTTCCGAGCTTTTTTTTTTGTTCTGAAATTATATAATTTGAAGATTTGATGGGAGTCGTGCTTATATTTCCTTTTTTCCTAAAAATAGTGTAAAATGCATTAAAATGCTCGGTTTTTCATACTTTAGAATTTAGAATTTATTTATTATCCGTCACAAATGAATACATTACAAATTAAATCAAAGAAAATAAATATATTGGGATAATAAAAGTAAAATGACCAGTCAGACCAGCAATAGTCTATCGGTCAAGTGTGGGGGGAAAGGGTTTCGAGCGGGAATGAGGCTATGCGCGCGCTTTCTTTGAAAATATTTGGAAAAAAAGTGGGAAAATGCTCCGTGTGGCCTGAAATTTTTGAAAATATTGCCAAAAATATGCCAGACATATTACAAAAAATTGGCGCTGAAATACTGTGTTTACCATAATTAGAGAATTTCAACAGTTTTCTCCCAATTTTTTTGACTTTTTTGTTTCATTTTTCAACACGAAAAAATCTCGCGGGAAGAACGCTAATTTCGTTTTTAAAAAATCACGATTTTTGCTAAAAATCTAATGGGGTTATTCACAGAACCAGCAAAAAAATGGCGAAAATTCGGAGAATGCTCCGATCGGTCTAATTTTAAACCTTTGAGAAAACATTAAAAAAATACTCTCGGACATTCCCAGAAAATTTCACACCAAAATATTGATTTTGAAAATTTTCAGAAATAAGTCGATAATTCGGTCTGAAATTTTTCTGGAAATGTCCGACATAACCCCAATACAATTTGTTATGAAAAAAAGGCTAAAATTTTTTCATAACAATTTTTTGTTGCTCAAAAATTCCAAATTTGCATCAGAATTCTATAATTTAATTTTTTGATCGAATTTTTTAAAAACTTTGTTCTGTTTTTATCTGTAAAAACAATTACAGTAGGACACGAACGACGATATTGACGCTTCGGAAAACACTTTTTTCTGAAATTTGTCTTTTTTTTGCAAAAAAAAAATGTATACAAACAACTGAAAAATCAATTTCGAGGCGAAAATGAGAATAAAGTTCAAGCTGAAAAAGTTCCAAAATTCATATTTCATACATATTTATACAAAAAAAATCCGAAAAAAAGCACATTCTACCAGATAGTTCAGAGGATCTAAAGCTATAGGAAAAATACAGGAAATTTCATGTTACCAGTGAAAAATGCAAGAAAAAAAAACACAAATTGAATCAAAATATTTAGTCAGGAATGATTGCTTTAATGAGTTGACGAGGGGGAGGCAAATTTGAGAGTTAATCCATGGATCCCGGTTCGTATTTCGCCCATGGATTGTCATCGAGGAATTTTTCAATTACCTTGAAAATGATATTTTTTATTTTTTAAAAGAAATATTGTCGGCCCGCCAAAATGGTCAAACGCGCTCCGCTGAACTCAACGCTATGAGAATTTCATTTTGGTTTCCAAATTATTTCATTTCACGTTGAATTTATACGTGAAATAAAATAATTTGGAAACCAAAATGAAAATCGCATAGCGTTGAGTTCAGCGGAGCGCGTTTGGCCATTTTGGCGGGCCGAAAATAAATAACCTCTTTGAGCGCGTAATTGGGAATAATCTCGTTCTCAGTCAATGGTTTTCTGGTGACCGGATCAAAATGACCGATTCTTCGCAAATGTTGCACAATTTCTTCCCGATCATAAGTGATTCCGGACGGAACAATTACTGGCTCTTTCATCAATTCTAGCGTTATTTTACCGCAGAGCATTTCCGGAATTTCTCGGTTTTGACGTTTTTCTTGGGTCTAAAAAAATAATTTACTGATATTTATCAAAAGGTCAAAAGTAAGAAACTACCACAGCTGTCAGCTCGGCGAGCCGTTTCTTTGCCATATCAATCTTCTGCAACGCCTCTGGATTGTCCGCATTCTCGCTCCGATCCTTCTCTATTAAACTTTCGAGATACGTGTGAAATTCGACGTCTTGCACAATTCTCCGCGACTCTTCATCTTCATATTTCTGATGTCGAGCTCTTTTCAGAGCATTCTCAATGTCGGACGTATTGGTGATCACCGAATTGTGATAGAGCGCTTTTGACAGACAATTGATCGCCTCATTGAACTTTTTATTTTTCAAAAAGACATTTCCCAGGAAATATAGCGGTTTCACTTCATTTGGGCTCAGTTCCAGGGCTCGTTTGCAGTCTTCTTCGGCCATTTTTAGGTTGTTTACCTGAAAAAAAATATTTTTGATAAATAGATACATAATTTTTGGGGTTGCGTTATTTATCGTTGTGAGGTATTTTTCTGGTGAAAAGATGAAGATGGAGGTGGTTTTAAATTTGGTGTAAAATTACAATATTTGTTTTTCCGATTCAGATTTCAGACAAAACTCGGGGAAAATGAGGAGAACAATGTATTATTATATTTTGTGCATATTCGGGATTTTTAACGACGAAAACTGCGAAAAAAAAATCGGAGAATGCTTTGAAAAATACCGAAAATGACCACATTATTTCAGTCCAAAATTTTTCGACCATGTCTGGGAATATTTCCCAAAATTTCAGCCCAAAATATCAAAAATTTTCAGAAAAATGGATATTTTGATCTGAAATTTTCTGGGAATGCTCGAGAGTATTTTTTAAATGATTTCTCCAAGTTTCAGACCAATCGAACCTTTCTCCAAATTTTCGCTGAATTTTTGCATATTTTGCTGGTTCCGTGAATAACCCCATAAAATCGATATTTCGGTCCAAAATTTCTTGAGCATGTTTTTCAGACCAATCTTTGCAGCTTCTTTCAATTTTTCGACTTTGTTGTTGTTGTAATCCATGAGTAAGAAAAGCATTTTCTTATTCAAAACCCAAAGTAAAAGTACAGTACCTGATAATGACACATGGCACGATTCTGATAATACTTGGACAGCGGATTCATTTTAATCGCCTTCGCGTAGTGCTCGATAGCATCATCGTATCTGGAAATATATTGTTGTTTTATCCGAATAACACTAAAAAAATTAGAACATTAATCTAACTTTTTATTCATATAGCACTTTTTTCCATTTGTATTGTGTTGTTCTGCGGCATTCGACATGCCTGAAAATTGAATTTTAAGAATAATTTTATTGAAAAGATCACTAAAAATCAATAAAATTCATTGAGCACGAGAAAAAAAGAAAATGTGAAAATGTACAATGCTCGTCAACTTTGGTGCAATTTGTGCATTTTCCCGTTTGGTGTTTGCACACTTTTTCATTTTCAGATTTTTTTTTCGCGCATTTTCAGCATTTTTTAATTCTTCAAATTCAAATATTTATAAAAAAGATTTCCAGTTTTTAAGATTATTTCCCTATATTTAAGGTATGCCTCAAACTAGAAGGTCCCTGGGAATCCCATCAAATGAAGAGTTTGCCGCTAGAAAACGCCGAAATTCCTCACCATTCAAAAAACTTTATCCCAACCTGACAGAAGGCGTCAGCTACGCGTCTACAGCCACGACGTTTGTGAAGACGTCAGAAGTTCAAGATGAAGACGATGATGGGCTCGAAACGGAGCATGATTCAAGTTTTGCGAGTTCTGTGGGTTCGGAAAGACCTTCACCAGATAATGAAAATGAGCCGTGGAAACTGGTTTTAGTGGGCATTTTGATATTTTTATTGGCTGTTTGTATTGGATTGATGGTGCGAGCAACAACTTCGAATGGACAGGTTTTTTGAATTAAATTAAAGATTTATTTTAAAGCTAATTGTGAAATTATCTGTGATTTCAGAGTGATGCGCCTTATGAGAACTACATCAAATCAGTTCGCGGCGTCATTTCCAATCAATTTCCTGACCTTTCTGCTGAAAATCGCGCAATTTTGCGACTGATTGGCCAAAAAGTGTACCTAGAACCGGAAAATCATGCACCATTGGTTATCTTGGTGGGCGGAGCCAACTCACGGCAGTTTTCTGAAGCAGTTAATCATATAATTCGGAAAACCGTGGGAAAAACTCACGCTGATTCAATCCGCATAGAAAGTGACACGAATCGAGCAGAACTTCATGAAAACCTGAAAGACGGTTGGTTTATTTTTAATTTTTTGTATTTATTTAACGGCGCTTTTTTAAGTTCTCGGCGCTTCTGATGACACATCAAGTGTTATTCCCCACTCTGCCGTGGTTCTTGACGTGGATCTTCTCACGTGGGATGCCGTGCTGGTCCTTCACGCATTCGCCGACCATGAAAACTATCCGATTAGGAAGACGGTGCTATTTTTGACAGTTTCCGAGCGAAATGAGGATGATTTGGGGGCTAAAAATAGGAATTGCGAAGAGAAAATGGTTGGGTAGGTTGTTTTTGTGTTTTTTTTAGAAAAAAAAATATTCAATTTATTTTATTTTAATTCGTAAATAGTCTTCATTTCTGCGCCCAAAAAAAAAGTTATGAAATGGGTGAATTCAGGTGTTTTTGCAGTACACCTGAAAAATTGCAGTAGGGGGGAGGATGGCGCAGCCGGTAGTGGTGACCGCCGCCGTCCGAGAGGTCACAGGTTCGATTCCTGCCCCCACCCCCCGGGTTCACCCAGCCTCAAATCGGGTAGTAGAGAAATTTACGAAGATTGCTCGGTCATTTCCCTAGCCATGAATTGACTTACTAGGGAATGCCCCGGACTTAATTTGGGCTTTCGCGATGAGTCTTACATGATTAGAAAGAGAATTTTATGGAGATTCCAAAACTGTTTTTCATTTTTGCTAAACGCCGGTGGTTTTCGAGAAAATCGCGTCTGAAAATCCAGTTAAAAATTCAATTTTGTGTGCGTTTTCAAATATTAAATGCGTGAGCTGTTCCTTTCAAAATCATCCAGGCAGTCACTTTTTTGCCATTCGCTTTCTTGCAACAGCTGAACAGCGGTTGGGTGGTTAAAGGGGGTGCCAACTTTCTGGGGAAAGTGGCTTAAAATATACTCTTGGGTGGGGGATTTACGAATATCACATCGAAATCGCACGAAAAAATTTTTCTGATTTTTGGCGAATTTTACAAAAAAAAATAGAAGACCACGAGGAGTACACGATTTGGCGCGAAATTCAAACGCCATTTTCTTTTTCAACATTTTTCTCCCGTCTTTTTCTCCTTTTTTTGCCTTAATCTTTGGAAAATAATCTAAAAAAATCATTTCGTGTTTTAAAATACCAAATTAACGCGTGTTGATCACAAAAATAACGATAAAACAAATTCGGAACAAAAATTCTCATACCTTCCTTTTTTGTCCCTGTTCCTGCTCAATTCCGCATTAAGTTCACTCTTTTATCTGTAGTTTATATTTGAACAATAAATGTTCACAAGAAATTATTTAAAACGATGAATCGAACGAAAGGCGAATATCGATTTTTCGATTTTCATGACTAAACTGTATTTTCGCGATTATCTAAAATTATAATAAGCGATTAGAGCATGTTTATCGAAAATCGATAATAAAAACGAGGAAAACTGCACGAAAAATAAATAATTCTAATGAAAATGGATCTTTCTAGAAGCGCGGCCGCGGGTTTTCCTAGTCCACGGCCACGATTTTCGTGTACTCCTCGTGGTCTTCTATTTTTTTTTGTAAAAATCATAAAAAATCAGAGAATTTTTTTCGTGCGATTTCAATGTGATATTCGTAAATCCCCCACCCAAGAGTATATTTTAAGCAAGTTTCCCCAGAAAGTTGGCACCCCCTTTAAGTGGGTAGCGCGTTAGGGTTAGGTTCTAGAGGTAGCGGGTTCGGGTCCTTCACAGTTGGGAATGCTTGTGGTGGTTTGGATGGATTGTATGTTGGGTTTTGTTCTTTTTAAATCCATTGTTTTTGCCTCATTTTTTGCTTTGCATCTCCTCTGTTAGATTTTTATTGTTTTGCTTCTGTAAATTTCAAATTCTTGTGCAAAGTATTTTTATAGATGGAACTCCGAAGACTATCCAGTAATTCATTCTGTCACATGTGAATTTCTTTGCTTCAAGCTGTTCATCTTTGTGACCCTACTTTGATTTTTTTAAATAATGATCCAAAATATGAATAAAGATCCAAAGAGCCGAATGTGCATCCATTTACTGAACAGTCTTCGAAATTCCATCTATCAAAACAATTTTGCACAGGAGTTTGAAAATTACAGTGTTTCATTAGCATAAATATGACAAAAAATTGGTTTAAAAGAAACAAAACCCAACATGCAATCTATCCAACCTACCACAAGCATTCCCAACTGTGAAGGACCCGAACCCGCTACCTCTAGAACCTAACCCTAACGCGCTACCCACTTAACCACCCAACCGCTGTTCAGCTGTTGCAAGAAAGCGAATGGCAAAAAAGTGACTGTCTGGATGATTTTGAAAGGAACAGCTCACGCATTTAATATTTGAAAACGCACACAAAATTGAAATTTTAATTGGATTTTCAGACGCGATTTTCTCGAAAACCACCGGCGTTTAGCAAAAACGAAAAGTAGTTTTGGAATCTCCATAAAATTATCTTTCTAATCATGTATGACTAGGGACCGCAACGAGTTATGCAAAACTGAAAATTTCCGAATATTTTTGGTTGGAATGTGTTCTTTGGCTCAAAATGAGTACGCTGTCAAATTTTTTTCAAAAAATGTTCGGTTATTCTCGAGTTATACCATCCCAAAGTAGCACTGTTTTCTCCCCAGATTTGCATGAGGCGGGCCGTCGAGACGCGAGAAAAGAGACGCCGACAGAGCGAGAGTGAGCGAGAGACAACGCGAAATGAAGAGAGGCGAGGGGGACTGTATTCTCCACCGCTGGTTGCGCGATCAGCATTTTCAACGGAAAACGGTATTTTTCGCACAGAAATCGGCTCGAAAAAAAAATCGGAAACTAGCCACAATATTAATTTTTACATGGTTTTGTAGCAAATTTTACGCTGAATCTGTATATGAAAAATTAGCCGCGTGCTCCATATTTGCGACCTTCAAATCCTCAAAAAACTGACGTTTTGGGTGAACATGCTTCATTCAAATGTACATAAAATTGCTCCAAGTGAGTCAAGTGCTCTAAATTTTTGTATTTAAGCTCTAAGAGGGTTTATCTTTGTATTCCACAAATAAAAAACTAGGGTCGTCGTTGAAATTTTTCTAGAATTTTTCGTTGAAGTTTGACAAGCTTGAAAAAAATTCGGAAACTAGCAGGACAGAAACTGATTTCAGAAATGAATTCCCCACATCTTAAACTATCTGTATACTGAAAATTAGCCGCGTGCCCCGGTAAAATCGACCACACGGCTCAAAAAAGTGAGCTCCATTTTTGTTTTCTCCTTTTTCTGAGAAAACTATGCATTTTCATGTAAAACCAACTTGTTCATTAGATTCAGCATGGCCGATTACATCTAAAGAGATAGTTTTGAGTATCATACTTCAATCCGGGGCCTCCTTACAGGCCTGTAAACATGCCCGCGCGAACTGGGGAGAAAAATCGTCTGACTCCGCCCACCCCTTTGCGCTCCCTATGTATGACTCATCGCGAAAGCCCAAATTAAGTCCGGGGCATTCCCTAGTTAAATAATGTCTGGCTCTGAACGGTACACCACCAGTCGTCAGCGTACGCAGAAAACCGTGATCCGCAGTACCTTCGGTACTTGAAGAACGGATCGACTTTGTAATCTTTGTTTGTTGTAAAAAGTTCTATAACAAAATATCAGAAAAATGCGATTTTCCCCCCTATTTTTTTGTGGAACTTTGGACTGCTAAAAAGGCCTCGTAATATTATAAAAAATTGAGAGAATTTATTTTCAATTTATTTTTCCAAAATGTTGTCTAAAAGTTTCAAAAATTTGAAAAAATTGATTTTTTGATCCTAATTATAAACAATTGAAGGTCAAGAATTAATTACAGCTAAATGTATGAAAAATTTAATCTTAATTTCGTCGAAATCAATTATTTTGACCCTATTTTTTTCGAATTTCATGGATTTTTTTCTACCAGTTCCATGGAAATTTGTTTTTCACCAGTTCCATGGGATTTTTTAAACCAGTTCCATGGGGGTTTTTTCTAACATTTCCATAGAGTTTATTATGGGGTTATTCACGAAATGGAAAAAAACTCGGAAAATGCTCCGATTGATCTGAAGTTTTGGGAAATAAGGGAAAAATTCGGCTCTGGGACGTTTCAAAACTTTTTTACATTTTTTCGTAGCTTTTTTTGCCAATTGACACCAAAACGTTAGGTTTTTTCATTGGGTTTTTATTTTTTGCTTTTATCAATTATTTGTATTTTTATGGAAATTTAAATACACTAGTACGCCGCAAAAATGCAAAAAAGTTTTGGAACGTCCCAGTTCAGAAACGTCTTGTTTTGAAACGTCCCAGAGCCAAAAATTCTCCCGGACATTACCCCAAAATTTCAGACAAAAATACCGATTTTTAGCATTTTCAGAAAAAAAATCAATTTTTCTTAAAATTCGATATTTTGGTCTGAAATTTTTTGGGAATGTTCGAGAGAGTTTTCCCCCTCATTTCCCAAAATTTCAGGTCAATCGGAGTATTTTCCGAGTTTTCGCGCAGTTTTTTCGCCATTTTTTGCCATTTCGTGAATAACCCCATTATATTTGTTTTTTTCTATTTTTTCCTTCAGATTCCTCACAAACCGATGGATTGAAAATGGCGGCACGTCGGACAACATACCGCCGATTATTGCAAGAATTTCCTATTTTATTTGCGTTTGAGTCACTTGTTTTTTTTTCCGATTCGGGTCTCTTTTTCCATTTTTCTTCATCCTGTAAATTAATTTAGGTACGAGTAGAAAATTCAAGTTTATTGGCTAGTTTTAATGAATTTTGTTTATATACTCTTTACTTTTTTCACCATTTCCAGTCGAATATCTGTCTACTTTATTGCATTTCATTTTTTTGTTGAGGAAAATTAATTCAATTCAAACTCAGGGATTATTGCCAATCATGGTCCGCCATGATGCCAGAAGAGAAAGACCGATGGATCGGCTAGCGATAGAGCACGAAACAAACGTGTTGGAAGACGAAATGGTTACCTATGAAGAAGAAGCAATTGATATGAACAGAGATGTCGCATGGAATGACCTAAAAGTGCTCTTTTCGGTGCCAGAGCCCAATAAAATTCGTGAGGTTTGTATTGTTTAAAAATCTGCATTCATTAATAAAAGTCCATAATTTCAGCTCGGCGCCGTCGGTTATCGTCCATTCAATCCGGAAAACTGCGCATTCTTTCGAGATCGCTGGCACCCCTCTGAGCGTGAAAATCTCGCGGAACAAGCATCAGAAGACGTTACAGAAGAGGATGAGGATAGCGATATGCACTATGAGTGTTATTCGCAGAACACTACTCCAATAAATGATGAAAACGACTCGAAAGAGTGGAAAATGATGGATTGCTACTGGTTCGTACTGAAACAACTCTTTTGGTCGCGCATCTGGATTCTTATTCTTCAATTTATTGCTGCGAGTTTTGCGGGAAATCGATTTAAAACTGATGGATTTGATTTGGCGGATAAAAGTATTTGTGAGTTTTTTTTTTGTTTCAATTTTCGCAGTTTTTAAAAAATTGTTTTAACGTGCATAATTTGTCAAAAAAAAGTTTTCTAGAAAAGTATTGAATTATAAACCTTTCTACTGAATTGCTAAATTCGCGTCCAGGGCAATGATGTCACAAAAATTGTAGTGTAGTCTTTAGTCCTAGTTTTTCTTTCCATTAAAAAAATGCGAAATATTATTTAGTTTGACAAAAAAATCTATGGGAAAATTTTTTTTCGCCCTGAAAAAAGGTAATAACAATTTTTTAAGGCGTATTGCTGCCAGTTAAATGGAAATTTTCCAATTTTTCGTTAAAAATTAGAGTTTTTGTAGATTCGGAGCATAAACCGACAAATTTCTTATCCAAAAACCGGAGTTTTTTACAAAAAAAAAACCAATATTTTTTATGGTGCATTATCAAACAATTGTTGTTACATCCAAAAAAAGAACCGCCCAAAAAAAACCTTTTTTGGATGAGGTCACCACTCGTCCAGATTAACAAAAAAAAATCCTGAAATCTGTTTTTTTGCATTCTAAACTTCCACAAAAATCCCAGAAAATACATGCATTTTTCCCTTTATTTTTTAGTTTTTCTGCGAACCGAACGTGCGGCACGGTGCCCAGGATTGGAAATGTGGGCGGAGCCTAATTGGCTGGCGCGCCAGCAACACAGTAATTCTTTTACTACCGGCCACGCATTTCTAGTCCCCCGGCCCCAAGTATTTCCTCTCTCCGCCTCGCACTCTCTCACTCTCTCATCACATGAAATGGGCGGAGTTCCCGCCCCTTTTTGCAAAATACGGCAAAAAAATTTGCGGAAATCAGTTCGGCCACCACGGAGAACCAGTTTTATTTGAAATTGTACGTATAAAAACGAACGAATTTCGGTTTAAAATATGCGCCCTAATGAGAGCTAGTAACGTGACAGACAACTTTTTCATCAGACGTCATTTACAAAATCGCGACAGGAAAAATCTAATCGGGGGACTAGAAATGCGTGGCCGGCTGTAAAAGAATTGCCGTGCATTTGAAATTGTACGTAAAAAATCAGATCAATTCCGGTTTTAAATATGCGCCATAATGAGAGGAAGTGACGTGACAAACAACTTCTCGATCCGAAGTCATTTAGAAAATCGCGACAGAAAAAACAAATCGGTGGACGAGAATAGTGTGCTCGGTAGTAAAAGAATCACCGTGCTTTTACTACCGAGCACACTATTCTCGTCCACCGATTTGTTTTTTCTGTCGCGATTTTCTAAATGACTTCGGATCGAAAAGTTTTTTGTCACGTTACTTCCTCTCATTATGGCGCATATTTAAAACCGGAATTGATCTGATTTTTTACGTACAATTTCAAATGCACGGCAATTCTTTTACAGCCGGCCACGCATTTCTAGTCCCCCGATTAGATTTTTCCTGTCGCGATTTTGTAAATGACGTCTGATGAAAAAGTTGTCTGTCACGTTACTAGCTCTCATTAGGGCGCATATTTTAAACCGAAATTCGTTCGTTTTTATACGTACAATTTCAAATAAAACTGGTTCTCCGTGGTGGCCGAACTGATTTCCGCAAATTTTTTTGCCGTATTTTGCAAAAAGGGGCGGGAACTCCGCCCATTTCATGTGATGAGGGAGTGAGAGAGTGCGAGAGGGAGAAGGGAAATACTTGCGACCGGGGGACTAGAAATGCGTGGCCGGTAGTAAAAGAATCACCGTGAAAAGAATCACCGTGAGCAAATTAGCATGGCGCACTTTCGGTGCTCGCGCATTTTTCGTCTCTCGCATTTTTTAAAAATTGATTTTATTATTTTTCTTTCAATAAAACCTGTTTTTCTTGTAAAATGTATGTATTGTATCTTTTAATACCATAAGATTGCCTAAACTTCGATTTTCGTAAAGATTTATCCTCCAAAAACACCAAAAAAAACTCACTTTTTAGTTCTGCAATGCTAAAAACGATTATTCCAAAATAGTGGCTGAACCAAATTCGACGTTCTTAGGCTTAAAAAATTTCTAAAGACCTCAGCTATAATTCAGTTTGAGCACATTTGAGAAACAATTAAGAATTTATGCTTTTTTTTCCCGAAAAACATAAAAAATGCGTCAAAAATGAATTTCGCGCAAAAAAATCCAGTTGAGCGCGTTTGCTCGGCTCCGCCCATTTTTCAAATCCTGGACACCGTGTGCGGTAAAATTTTGAATCGTTTTCAGCGGAAAGTTGGTTTCCAATACCTGATTTCAGGATTTTTTTTTACTTTGGATGAGGCATAGAGGAGCGTCGTTTGCAAACCTCGTTCGTGAACACATAAGATTCATGTCATGCAGAAAACGACATTTTCTGCAGCAGAATACATGCACTTTTTGTTACTAAAAACACGCGAAAAATGCAAGAAAAATGGTGGTGTTATTCAATTCATGCAGAAAATGACAAAAAATGCAATTGGCAATTCGACGAAATGCAGTTCTCTGCTGCAGAAAATGTCGTTTTCCGCATTAAATGGATAAGGAAAATTTCACATAAATTCACATTACAAAATTATTATCAGTCTTACTGTAACCGACAAGAATCGTAAAACTTCTATACTTTTAGCTATTTGATGGAGCAAAAAATTGAAATTTCAAAAAAAAAAACCATAACAAATTCTCAGCTAGCGGTGAATCTCTATTCGGCGACATCATTGTCAGAAAACTGCTCGCCGGACTCCGACGCTGGGATGCTCAACATTTCCTGTTTGTTGCGGATCATCATTATGTTATCGAACAGTCACTCGCCTTCTTTCCTGGTTATCCGGAAGTTATCAAGTGACAGAAATAAACCCACCCATTTTCGAAACGTCTCCAATATTTCAGCATCCTCCGAATAGGCTTCCAGCACTATATCAAAACCAACTACGATACAGATGTTCCCTCTTGGGTGCTCTCTGGCGTTCTTTCCGTTCTCATCAACCTGTTCTTTTTCCACTTGGCAGGATTCGCCCTATTCCTTGTCACGTATATGGTCACTAGAAGTTGCAAAAGAAGTCTTTTGGCGGTTTGTCTGTTTGCCTACAATCCAGCTTCCATTTTCTTCACGGCTGCATACTCGGAATCGGTGAGATTAATTTTCTATGCCCATTACTAGTTTTGATTCAGATGTTCATGTGCCTGACAATGAGCGGATTTTCCGTTATGATCTTCTCCGTCCACACGAAATTCCACTACACGAGAATCTGTGGAGCACTCGCCGGCACCGCAATATTCGGCCTTTCACTGGTCTCTCGTTCCAACGGACTTCTCAATGTCATCTTCGTCGCGTGGTACTTTGTTGGCGCCATCTTTTGGGAACCAGAGAAGCCAATTGGTGAGGCGAAAAAACTGAAAGAAGCGATCAGTTCGACAAAAAACGCAGTGACAAGAAAAGATTTGCAAGCGAGATCGATTGAATTTGAGAAGAAGCGCCATCAGAAGCGAAAAACGTTTCGATGGACAGATTCTCGATATTCTCAATGTGGACTCATGATTCTCTTTTTAATCTGCGCCTCTCTAGCCATTTTCGGCTACTTTCTGCCGTACGTCTTCATGGCAAACGGCGTCTTTTCAGAGTTTTGTCACGCGGAAGAGCATGCGAAACTTTTGTTGAGACAATTAAAGAAAATCATTCGGATTCCTTCCAAATGGATTACAATTGAAGATGCGTGGGAGAAGACGACGTGGTGCAGAGATAGGCCGTTGTTCGGATTTCTTCCGCAATACTATAAAGCCATTCAATACAAGTATTGGGATGTTCGATTTTTTGGATATTGGCAATTTAAAAAGATTCCATGCTTCCTTTTGATGTTTCCAGCAGCATTCTACACTTTCCAGGCTATCATTGCCGCGTTCGATGATGTTTTCTATAAGAGGAAGTGAGATTTATTTGTTAAAAATTTTAATTTTGAACCAATTATGGCAGATGGAACAACATTTGGGTGCTGACGGGTCGTACTGATCATACCCTCCCGATGGCGATTCATGCTGCAATCCTTCTCTTTGTTGGAATTTTCTATATGAACGCCGAAGTGTTTACTCGAATGATTTTCTCCTCATCGCCACTTCTCTACATTTATCTTTCTGGCTATTTGGATGAGATGACCAAAGGGGTACGGTAGTTTTCATGTTGCTATTTATCTTTTGGTTTTCATTTGTAAACGTGGCGCGCGAATAATTTCACATTATCGGAGAGAAAAGCCAAACCAAAATCGGTAAAATTACGAAATCCGATCCAAAATTATTCGCGCGCCAGAAAATTAGCAAGGCGCAATTTCGGTGCTTGCGCATTTTTCGACTCTCGCATTTTTTAATTGATTTTATTATTTTTATTTCAGTAAAACCTGTTTTTCTTTGAATACCATAAAATTGCCCAAACTTCGATTTTCGTAAAGATTTATCCTGCAAAAACACCAAAAAACTCACTTTTTAGGTCCGCAATGTTAAAAACGATTAATCCAAAATAGTGGCTGAACCAAATTCGACGTTCTTAGGATTAACAAATTTCTAAACACCTCAGCTATAATTCCGTTGGAGCACATTTGGGAAAAAATTAAGAATTTATGCTTTTTTTCCCGAAAAACATAAAAAATGCCTCAAAATTTGAATTTCGCGGGAAAAATCCATTAGAGCGCGTTTGCTCGGCTGCGCCCACTTTTTAAATCCTGGACACCGTGCGCTTGCTAAAATCAATAAGAAAAAGAAAAATTGGCAAAAATACAATGGTTAAAGTGAAAATCTTTTTTTTTTTTCAAAAAAAACGAAAAATGAGCCGGCACCTGATCAGGTGGTTCGAAAACTAAGCTCCCATGTCGGGCAAATGGAAGAAATACGGTATACTGAGCTTTAAAAATTGCAGTTTTGAAGTTGATGAATTTTGGTTTAAAGTTCAAACCCAATTCACGGTGTCCAGGATTTGAAAAGTGGGCGGAGCCGAGCAAACGCGTCCCACTGGATTTTTTCGCGCGAAATTCAAATTTTGACCCATTTTTTATGTTTTTCGAAAAAAAAGCATAAATTTTTAATTTTATCCCACATGTGCTCCAACGGAATTATAGCTGAGGTCTTTAGAAATTTTTTAAGCCTAAGAACGTCGAATTTGGTTCAGCCATTATTTCGAAATAATCGTTTTTAGTTTTTTAGTGTTTTTGCAGGATAAATCTTTACGAAAATCGAAGTTTGGGCAATTTTATGGTATTAAAAGATACACTATATACATTTTACAAAGAAAAACGGGTTTTACTGAAAGAAAAATAATAAAATCAATTATTGTCCATTCGCGAAGAATGCAAGTGCGCTAATCGAACGTAGTACTAATCCACGTAGTGCTAAGTTTTGTGGAGCGCACTTGCTTTCTTCGCGAATGGACAATAATAAAAAACGCGAGAGTCGAAAAATGCGGAAGCACCGAAAGTGCGCTATGCTAGTTTACTGGTGCGCCAGCAAGTTAGGCTCCGCCCACATTTCAAATCCTGGACACCGTGCAATTGTAAAAAAATCATAATGAAAATTCGGTTAAAAACTGTCCAATTTCTTTCCAGAAAACACCTGGAAACCGCTTGTGGCACTATGAAAACTCTCCTGCCATATTTCCATTCTTTGTTTTCCGACGTGTCTGGAATGACGGTCTACGTGGAAAACTATTCTACATTTACTTTTTCTCCTATTTCATTTTTGGTACAATGGCACACGCCGCCTGGTTGCCATTCACTTAATCATTTTCTTAGCAATTGCCTTTTTTATTTTTACTGGTATATGTACTTCCATTCGATAGTATTTCGCTTTAATTTCCCATTTATTTTTTGCTCTCTGTGATGATGTTGATTATTTATGTGATTTTTCGGGTTATTTGTATGAGCTTTTCCTCCTTCTTTTTGTTTTTTTTTTTATTTTTAAAAAGCGCCCAAACTTATAAAATTACTTTCGTTTGGAAATTGTGTTTTGAAGAGAACCATCAATCGATCCAGTATGCGATTTAACTTATTTCTGAATTCACTACATTTTAAGTTATTCTGTAAACAATTATTTTCATTTTTGCAGACATAATGACAGACGAAATTGAAATATTTCTCTCGAAACTGGTCCTACACGGCGAATCGGTTCTCGCCGAAATATTCAGACTTTCCTCGTTTGTTCCCAAAGAATTTAGAGATCCTGCAAAGTCCGGTGCGAAATTTCGGAGCCTCGTTCAGCTCGATTTCAAATATTTGGCAAAGAGTGAGCAAATTGAGAAGGAATTAGAAAAGGATTTGGTTGGATGTTTGGAAAAGTGAAAATTTTTTATTTTATTTTATTTCAGCGTCTTCAAAACCACTTTTACTCTACATTCTCTCCCGTCTTGATCGCCTTTGAACAGCTTTTTTCGTCAATTTCAGAGTTTGTGCAGACTTTTACCGCGTATGCACAAGAAACTGCAAAACTGATGAATCGAATGGATGTGGATAGGACCGCTGAGTTGGAGGTACCGTAATCTTTATTTAGTGTGCTAAATAAGTCGCTGGGAGGGGAGAAAAGCGTAGATATCAAAACGGTCTTATACATAAGAGGTTAGGCAAGTGAGAGATTCTCTTCGAGACATGAAACCGGTCTTATACCCAGGGTACAGATTACTGAGTTTGGAAATTTTTAATTTCAAATTATTGTCCATTCGCGAAAAAAGCAAGTGCGCTCCACAAAACTTAGTCACGGCGCGGCCAAATCGACGTGGCCGAGGAAATTGCGAAAACTCGGCCACCACATTTTTAATGCATTGCGCGCGAGATGCAACTTTTAACCTTCGTTTTTTTGCTAATTTCTCCCGTTTTGTACTTTCTTTTGTTTTTATAATTGTTAAAAAACATAAAATCGTTTCAGTGTATCTCACAACCGACTTGAAAGCCGATTCTCGTCATCCACTGCGGGTCTACACGTGAAGTGAGTTTTTATAAATTTTTTTCTTCAAAAAAAGTTGGTATATCGTTTTGTTATTTTGCCAAAACGTACTCCAGGCAAATCTCATTCTTTTGATACCAAACTTATAAAACTTTATCACTTTATTCTTGAAAAAAAATCACAAATTGTTGAAAAAAGTGAAAAATTCAGTCAAAAAAATGTTTTTCTCGAAAACAAGTTGGTATATCGTTCTGATATTTTGCCACAACGTACTCCAGGCAATTCTACTTCTTTTGATATTGATAATTTGAAGACGTACGGATCGATTTTCAAGAAAAATCACAAAGAAACGAAAAATGAGAAATTTCAGAAAACAAAACTTTCTTTTTTTCTCGAAAATAAATCGGTATGTTGTTCTGTTATTTTGCCACAACGTACTCCAGATGATTCTCTTTTTTTTGATACCAAGTTTATAAAAATGTACCACTTTATTTTCGAAAAAAATCACAAATTGTTGAAAAAAGGGAAAAACTGAGACAAAAAAACTGTTTTCTCGAAAATAAGTTGGTATTTCGTTCTGATACTTTGCCACAACGTACTCCAGGGAATTTTCCTTCTTTTGATACTGAATATTTAAAACTGTATTACTTTATTTTTGAAAAAAAATCACAAATTGTTGAAAAAAGTGAAAAATTCAGGCAAAAAAATATTTTTCTCGAAAACAAGTTGGTATATCGTTCTGATATTTTGCCACAACGTACTCCAGGCAATTCTGCTTCTTTTGATACTAATAATTTTAGGATGTATGGATCGATTCTCAAGAAAAACCACGAAGAATAGAAAAATGTGATAATTTCAGACAAAAAAAAACATTTTTTGTCGAAAATAAGTAGGTATAATGTTCTGAAACATTCCCCTAACGTACATCAAATAATTATCTTGCTTTTTTTGCCAAAACTACTAGGTTTTTACGACTTTTTTAAAGATTTCTTGTTTTTGTAGCTATTCTGGTACTTTTCCTCGTTTTCTTGTTGTCCGATTCTTATTTTATGATTGTATATTATTTTTTTTGTTGTTTTTTGAACATTTTTAATGGAATAAAGCAATTAATTTCGCTGTTAAGAACTTTAAAAAGCAAAATTAAACCAAAAACAAATTGGTGATGACGCGCAATCTGCAGTGTTGCGCCGCGGTGTTTGCACACCAGTTTCGCTGCCAAAACTGCTGTACCATTACGAGTTTTTCCTCGGCCACGTCGCGTTGGCCGGGCCGTGTAGTACTACGTGGATTTCATTTTCGTCGCCAAATTATTTTATTTCGCGTTGAATTTACACGTGAGATGAAAAAATTTGGCGACGAAAATGAAATCCACGTAGTACTAAGTTTTGTGAAGCGCACTTGCTTTCTTCGCGAATGGACAATATTCGTTGTTAATTTATTTCTTGTCTTGGTTCAACCGTTTTTAACTGATTATTTATTTTTTTTTAATTTGAATTTTCAAAAACACACTACGGTAGCACTCGTTTCTTGCTGTGTCTAAGCCTAGTTAACCGTCGAATCCGAGCCACAATCCAATGAAATTTGTTCTTGGAGACTAACGCCTGCTTGCTTGCGCCCCGCGCCGATCGCCAGCTATGTTTCGGCCGGTTTCAACGGCTAATAGCCATTTTTTCGAATCAATGTGCCATTATTTTTTAATCGAATTTCAATAAATATATACCTTCCCAACTTTCAGTCCTACTGTGTTTACCTGTGCGGTCTATTGCTCATTTACCTCGACAGTTTACTGCCCGGACCCATCCGTGAGCGAATATACGTGGCAATCTACCGCAAAAGTGACGTCAGAAAGAACGCAGAGTTTTTGGTCGAGTTTTTAAAAACTACCACAAGTGACAGTAGTATGGCAAGGTATACTTGGTATAAAACGCTGAAAACTCGCTCCAAACGAACAAAAAATTTCGCATGCATTTGGAGTGAGGTTTAGAGAAATCAGAGCAAAACATCGGCCACGGCTCTCTCAATTTTCTGCACTTTCTCGTCGCCAACGTGGCCGCGTCCACCACTGTGCGAAGGGAGCGCGTTTGCAGCGCTCCGTACTGAGAATAACAAACATTATTTTTCAAATAATGCCTATAAAATAAAATAAAAAAACATTTAAAGCCGAATCGCACTGCCCGAAACGTTTATTCGCTCTTGCCTGCACACCATTGAAATGACAGAGGACAATTCGTTTTTGAAAGTTCCAAAAACCCAACTGATCTACGTAATTCTACAATTTGATCGGCAAACTCTAACCAGCAACGGAGCACGGATGACACGAATTGTCAATTCAGTTTATCGAGAAGTTTGGGTAAGTTTGGAACGATAAGACATTGAAGACTTTGGGCTCCAGGTTGTTAATCTCGGATTTGGTGTGATCGCCAACATTTTCGATTCTTGGTACCCGTATAAAGCAGCATGGAATGCGCTTACCGCCACAATGACACAACAAGAAGCCGCTGGAATAATGGAAAAGCATCTGAAAGTGATGAATGGCTCCAGTTTTCCACAGGTAACAATTTCGTTCTAGGTCGATAGTTCCGAAACTGTAGACAAAGGGATTAGGTGCACAATGTAAAAAATGTAATCTGAAATGTTTCAATCTTATAAGTTTCCTTCTTTTCGGTTTTTTTTGGGATTTTGTTTTTCAAAATTCCACTTATTTCCCGGTCGCATAAATCTATTCCGCTCCATGGCTAATGCGACGCGGTTTTTGGATTAAAGCTAATTTTAAACAGTAACCTAATTGTAAGAAGTTAGACAGTTAGACAGAACGAGAAATTGAGAATAACAAAGGTATGCAGGCAAAGAAATTTACAAAACGCTTTGCGTTATCGATAGAGCACTTTTAAGATTTAGGCGCCGCGGCAGTGGCACTAATAATATTTGCATTTTCTGTTTTTTTCGACAAATTTAGTCTCTTTGAAACTTCTTTCTGAAACTTCTGTCTTGTTTTTTTTCAATTTATTTTTATTTTCAAAGTCGTTTTTTTATTGTTCTCATTCTGATTATGGTGAATAATATGCAACTATTTTTTTGGCTCTGGGACGTTTCGAAAAAATACGTTTCGAAACTTTTTTGAACTTTTGCGGAATACTAGTGCATTCAAATTCCCAAAAAAAAAATAACTGATAAAAACGAAAAATAATTACTAAATGCCCACGTGTTTTGGGTCAATTGGCGAAAAACCATACGCAAAAATGCAAAAAAGTTTCGAAACGTCCCAGAGCCATTTTTTCTTCTGCAAAATGTATTTTGTTTGCTCCACCACCATTCTTTTTTTGCAGGTTATATCCGAAATGGTCGACTTCAACGACCACCTTCTACACGTCTCCGTGGCAAATCGCTCACTCAAATGGCTCTACCTCCATTCCCGTCCCTCGAATCGAGCACGTTCGCTCAAGGATCGCCCATCCGATGATCAACTCTTTCAGTGGCTTCTCGATGTCTCTAGATGCGAAACACTTCTTCTCAATTTGTACAAAACAACACTAGATAATCGAGAAAGTGAAGCGAATGGGGAGAAGTTGAAGATTTGTGAGCACTTGAAGCAACTCGCTGACTTTTTTGAACATGGTTTTGTAAAGATAAGTGAGACGCAGAAAGTGAACTTTATTGGTTGGATCCGGAATTTAATTGAAACGGTCGAGAAAATGGATGTGAATGAATCAGAAGAAGGAGCGGCGACTGTTCAGCAGATTATGAGAAGAATGAAACAGGTTTGTGAAGATTTATTTTGACCAGAAAACCCAAAGTTTTCACAGGTTGGGGAACTTCTTGGACTCTCTGTCAATATGTCCCTTTCTGAGTGTCTTTTATCATTGGATTCACATCTTCGTTCGCTACTTTCTATTTTCTCCATCTCTGATTCTATTGTTCCTGATGTCTACTCCAAGATGGACTCTTCATATCTCTGGCCAATGCTTCCTGATATCATACCCCGAATTCAACAAAACCTGGTTCATACTCACAATACCGACGTCGTCAAGAATATATTTTCGAAACTTTCAATATCTGTTCACATTCTAAAATCAAAGTTAACACAGTTCGATGAAAAGGATAATGTGGCTTCTCGAATTGTGAATACCTATTCGTATTCACTGGAAAAACATTTGAGAACTGTTTTGCAATCCGTTCCGAACCATCTTCTCGGCATTATGTATCAAGTAATCATGCCCGCGTTGACCAGGAAGTTTCAGCCATATGTTGAGAAGACTGATGTGAGTAATTTGAAGATCTTTGGAGCTCTAATGAAAGTTTTACAGCTCCGTGAGGTCTCCGAGTTTATCTACAGCTCTAAACTTGTTGAATCAACGTGTTTGATTGCGAACACCAGTATGGGAATCTCAAGAATGATGCTCACGAAAGTGGGAACTGTTGAGATTAACCCCAAGGTTGGTTTATGGACTTCAGCGTATGACAAGAAAAAGTTTTTCATTGAGCTGTTCCATAGTTTAGTATTTTGAAAATCAATAAAAGAGAAAAGTCGCTCATTACAAATTATAATTAAAACTCTTAATTAATTTCCCAGGAACTGCTAGAAGACGGAATGATTCGCCAATTGTACAAAGAGATCAAAAAGTTAATGACATCACCTACAGCCACCTCAACAATCGAAAATATTCTAAACACTTGCAAATCCGTGGAAACGATGCGTTCCGCTTTTCTGTATCTCTCCGATTACATGAATTTAGACGGAGAACGTGTCTGGAGCGTAGCAACGGACGACTATTTTAGCCAAATTTCCGAAGAACGAGCATTTGCAAAGAGCTCGGGAGAGTTGGACAGAAATGAGATTGCCGAGCTAATTGTGAAGATTACGAATCCAAAGTAAGCGAAAAAAGAAGCGGAGATTTAATTGTATGATGGTTACAGAGCCACTCGCTATTCGGAGAACTCTCTGTGCTGGAAGGATGTGAAAATGAGCAAAAACATTTTGTCTTTTGATTTCTTTGATCGGGTGGAGAAAATGGTGCCGTTCCACGTTTTGACGAGCATAGAGACACATTTGACGGTCGAGTTGGAGAAAATGGTCGTAGGTAATATACTCGGTATAAAACGCTGCAAACTCGCTCCAAACGAACAATGAATTTCGCATGCATTTGTATTGAGGTTTAGAGAAATCAGAGCAAAACATCGGCCACGGCTCTCTCAATTTTCTGCACTCTCTCGTCGCCAACGTGGCCGCGTCCACGACTGTGCGAAGGGAGCGCGTTTGCAGCGCTCCGTACTGAGAATATCATAAAACGATATGTTGAGCCAAGAGGCGTATCGAGAAGGCATTTTTGAAGTGGATTTTGAAATTTGCAAAAAAAACAAACTACTGTAACTAATGGGGTTATTAATTTTTCATTTTATGCATTTTTTTTCTGCAGAAAATGTCGTTTTGTGTATGAAATGAATAAGACAAAAATGCAAGTTACACAAAATGAATAACCCCATAAGAAGCGCGATTTACGGGCGTAATCAGTCTACACCCCTGAAATTATTTTTTTTTATTTTTCGTTTTTTCCATTATGGATACATCAATTACTTAAAGTCACAAACACTTGTCGACAGACCATGCGAAAATGTAAAAACCTCGAAAATTAGTATTGTATTTCAGTTTTCTTGCCGTTTACACTGATCAAGAAAAACCATGCCCTTCAATTTTTCATCTAGAAGGCCATGTCTCTAAAAAATTTAGCACCAGGCCATACTGTAACCAGCCAGAAAACTTAAATGACAATGCTTTTTGAGACTATTTCTTTGTGTTCCAAACTACTGTACCTGTACTGTACTATGCACTAGAAAAAGAAAGACTTTGCCAAAACGGCTCCGCGACGTTTCAAAACAGACGTTTCAAAACCGCGACGTTTCAAAACCAGACTTTTCAAAACTCATGTTTTCATGACTCGATTGAAAAAAATTGTTTTTGATAATTATGGGTAAACAAAGTCGGCACAGGTAGATGGCTCCACCCCTTTTCTGCAAAGCATAGCAAACGTCAGACCCGTGAGTTGTCGGCTATAGAAAGTATGTATAGCCGCCAGACATACACGTTCTTCAAGCCTTGGCAGTTGCTTGTCAGCTGCCTGGCGGCTATTTGGCTGTCATTTGGCCGCTATTTGGCCGCTATTTGGCTGCCATTTGGCCGCTATTTGGCTGCCATTTGGCCGCTATTTCAAGTATCTGAAAATTGGCGAGCCGGAATATAACTGCCCGAAAATTATGGAGGAATTTTTCAGAAATACACTCGGTTTTGAAATTACTGTTTTGCCTTCTACGGGTTACTGTAGCTCTATATTTTATTTTTTCCCCCAATTCGGTCACTGATAAAAACACAGATTACATAACAAATGCACGACGTCTTGGTGTCAGTTTCAATCTCCAGAATGCCGTTACGCATGAAACTGCCCACTCGTTTTTTTCGGGACCCGTTTATCAGAAATTGGTGAAAACAATCCAAACGGAATGTGTACCATTGGCAGCAACTTTGGCGCAGGTATGGTGGATACCATGTTTATTTCGAACAGAAATGTTATGATCCAATTTTTAGATCGGCCAATTCATATTGCTCCTTTGCGCTATCACAAACTCGAAACGAATGGCAAGTCGTCTGAAGGAGGATCAAACGTTTAGAGATTTGAGCGAGTTGAGCAAGTATGAAATGAGAAAATATCAAAAGCACAAATATAAAGTTTCAGATCTCTGGCAAACGCCCCAGAAGACCTTCCGAATGAAATGGAGATAGTTCTGAAATTGATGATGCAATATTCATTGTACAATCCAGAACGAATGATTCTTCCACTTAAAGACGAACCGTCTCCAGTGTTTTTGATTGCGCTGGTTCAATGCGTGCTACCCAAAGTTGGAGGTGAATATTTTTGAAAAGTTGAATTAACGATTGCTGGTTTCGGGAACTTTTTAAGTTAAAGTAGAAATTTAATAGCTCAATATTATTATGGTAAATAATAGAAAACATATTTTCTATTTTGCATGCAACTTGAACAGTGTTTGGGAGCTGTCGCCTTATTAAATTTTTTCATTTTTTGTTTAATTAAATGTAGTCACGGTTTTTTATCGGTTACGGTATGCTCACTTTTGAGAAAGTCTTCTCAGAAATCTTGTTATCTAAAAAATCTAGAAAAATACTTTTCAGATCCATATTTTGTGTGCCCGAAACAACTAGAAGCTGGCGTTCGATTCATGCTGCGACAATCTCGACTCTATCCATACTTCCTTCCAATTTTCAAAGAGCAACTTCCGGAAACAAAACGACCGAAAAAACGGACCAGTATCGTTGAGAAGTTTTTGTCCCAACTTTCCAACAATTTGTGATTTTTCCCCTGTCTGTACATACACTTTTGCCTCAAAATTGTCACTTGTTATCAGCATTCCAGAGATAATAATAAAAATGTATGTAAATACATATTTTTGAATTTTCTTTATTTGAAAACTAAAAACAACACATTTAAAATTAATACAAGTTTCAGTAAGGCAATTTCTGGGCGACATAAATACATACAAAAAGGGGAAATGAGCAAAAATGATGAATTCTATGCGGAAGAAGCTCGACGAGAAGCTGAATAATTGTTGGGCGATGGGAAATCGGGATCTGAAAATTGAAAAAAGAATAATAGGTTTTCTTTAATATTTCTATGTTTGACAACCGTAATCTCTAGAGTCCCTGTTTTTTCTTAATTTTTTTTAAAATTTACACCCAACTTCGAATTTTATCCACAGCATGCTGCATAGCCCGAAAATTTTGAATTGGGAATTGAGTTAGAAACTCACAGAATTTATTCGAAAAAAAAAATAAGTGGGCGTGGTCGAGATTACGGTAGACAATCTAAAATAGAAAACTAACCAATCATTCCAGCCTGTATCAGCGAGCTTCTTCTCTCCTTCAACCTCGCGTAAGACTGTTCAAAATGAATCAATCGAACCACCAGATACGACGTGTAAAATATGATTACAGTAAGAAAGAGCATGGCGAACACGAAGAGCACCAATCTCAACGCCATATTCGGCTCATCGCTCACATCCTTTCCGCCTCTTTTCCAATTCTGATGACTGTACGGCACCGCGTTTGGCGATTTTGAAGAGGAGAAGACTGTGGAGACACCGAACACGGCGAGGAACAGAGTTGTCAGTCCACGGGCGAAAAGCGACGGATATAGAAGGTGACAGGCGTGTCGTCGGATGCCAATTAACATGAAAATAGATGTACACGCGAAGAAGAGCATCAAACCGACGAGGCACACTTCGAACACTGAGATCTGAAAAAAAAAGTTCATTCGTTCGTTCGTTCGTTCGACTTTTTGACAGCTTATATGAAATTTGAATTTTTCATGTTCATGGGACTATTTTTACCTGATAAGTGCTATTAAACTGGTCTGAGATTTTACATTTATGGCTTTGACGGGTTTTTTCATGTGAAAATTCTGCAAACACCACAGTTATTTTGAGAAATGAAAAAGCCACGTGGCGCCACACTCACTCAACTTTTTTCATTGCAGGGGTGTGGCCTTAAACTTTCCGCGTGAACTCTTATGGTAGCTGACAAGAAGTATAAGTAAACAACAATAAACACTTCATTTTTTACCGTCCAGATATTATCTGAGCACGAGCGAAATTCTGTTACGACGCTCCGATGTTCCGGAGGTCTCGCAGCGAAAAACTCGGAGCGTCGTAACTGATCAGATAGTATCTGGTCGGTTAAAAACACTATTTTTATTTTTATTCACTGACAATGCCAGAAAAAAACGGTGAAATTCGAAATTCTACATTTTGTGAAATCCAGGGAATCAGCAGGGAGGTAGTCAGTAAACGCGCCCGGGCAAACAGCTGCAAACGATTTGAAATGAGACCCAAAAGTTAATTTAAAAACAAAAAATTATTATAATAATTTTGAGCCCTACTTGGATGCTTTTGCAGTTGTGCGTCCGTTGCAATTTTAGGCATAAATTTTTTTTTTAAATTGTATTTTTAATCGAGTTGCGAAATCAAAAAATAAAACTCCGCCCACTTTTTTCATGCAGTTTCACGTGTTGATGTCACAACTCGATTTAAAACAATATATTCTCAGTAAACCGTTTAGTCGCCCTAGACCCGAAAAAATTTTCTGATGATACTAAATCGCCATAAAATAATTTCGTAAACAACATTTTCGGGCTACATCAATCAGAAAACATTGTGTAAGGGATCTCTTATCCCTTAGAGATACAGTATGACTTTGTACTTTGAGCACCATGAGACGTCACCACATTCCGCGTGACTCAGCCAGAGAGCTCCCAGCGCTTTCAGCCCCACGGCTAATGGGATTTTCCTGCGCCTCACGGACTGTATATACTCTCTAACTTTCTTCATTCCAGAGACACCCACGCCGAGACATTCCACCGGAGCAGATAAAAGGGCGACACCTTCCTGATACCAGGGAGCTCTCTCTGATTTTGTGTTTTTGGCCTTTGTTAAGATCTTTTGTTGTTTAACCTTATTGGGGCACGGGGCAGGAACTATTCCTGCCCAATCCCCCTACCAAATAAACCCATCTAAAATACAACGCGCTTTACTGGTAGCAGCGAGTGGTTAGTGACTGAGGAAAAGTAAGAAGACTAATTTTTTTTTCTTTTTTTTTACTTGTTCCCACGCTAATTTTTACGATCCACCGTATTTTGATAGGTTATTAGTTAGGAAATGTGTCTGACAATGAGGTAAGTAGCAATAGTGAAACAATAGGCACCATGTTTAGGTACTGTTGGGGTCGGCGCTAGGGTGCGCCGACAGGAGGGAAAATTCTGCTAGCAGTGAGAGCTATAGGAAGATAGCGTCTACATTTTTAAGCCGGGCCTAGCTAGCTCGCATGAGAGAGGTGCAGGGGCGTAAGGAGGTAATGCATGGGACGGGCCCCCCAATCATTTTCTTTTCCTTGCGCGGTAACCGAGAAGTTACAGTATCCCATTAGGGGATTGGGTTTTGAGTGTGCACCGCCAACAGTAATAGGTTTTTTTTTTAGTGAGCAAAAAGAGAGAAAAGATCGGGCGCGACGAGGTCGCGATGGTGCAGGAAAGCCAGAGCGCTCGGCTTCTGCAAACAGTGAGTCATAGTGACCGTATGCCTAGACGTAGGTTAAAATTTTCAGTGTAATAGTATGACATTTTCACGCAAATATGTTTTATCCATTCATTCTACAATGTTCTTAAATCAAAACAAAATATCTCTCAATTTTTTTTCTTCTCTCTTGTTTTCTATTTTTTTATCTATCTTTCATGTCACCTCTTGCTTTCACAAGTTGTTTTTTTTTTTTTCACCACGTTCCGACAGTAAGTGGCGAGTTTTGCTTTGAGCCTGCTGGAGGCCGCCGAGAAACGAGCTACGGAGTGCGAGAAAAAAGTCGGATAGCTTGAGCAGGTTCTGATCACCCGCTCGCATGAAGATACAAACACTGGTGGAAGTCACTCTAACTCTACATCCCCAAGAGGTGGCAACTCTCCAAAAATAGTTACGGAGACTCCGCAAGAAACTGGCGTTTCTATAGAGACTACTGTAAATCAGAGCGAAATAGTAAATAAGAATAAATCGGCGTTTGAGGGGGAAATTTCGAATGCTAGAACAGGCCGCATTTTAGTATAAGGCGTAAAATTGGCTTCCTCCGTTCCGATTTTCTCAGGGTCGCCTACGCAAAATAATTTGGTCAACTACTCAGTATTTTGCGGACCTCCTTGGCTATAGAACGGAGAAAACGACTTCGAAGCAACTCACGGTGACAGCAGAGGAATGTTCGCAGATGAAGAAGCATCAACGATGCAATTTCGGCGACCTCGTGGCTATCAATGGAGTTTGGAAAACGGAAAACCCTCTCATCATCGATTGGCCGTCAGCACCCTTTTCAATCTTCAAAGGGACACAAACCGCTGAGACAACGAACTGCTTCATGGTAAGAACTCACGTCGCCACCCGATTCGGAAAAGACGTACCGGAGTCGCCTGCTGGTTCAATGGACGGATGCAGATATTCGGATGGCTTTTGCACAACTCGAGATGGAGGGGCATTTGCTTGGGATCCGACCCCAAGCGCCCAATGTGAGTATGTTGCCTGGAAGTCTTTCAAAGGATTCATGTCACAAGACATTTGGCTGAGCAAGGATCGTGAGGTGGCTCTCACATTCAATGACAGCAGCTCCAGGACATGTGGAGTGAAACTAATCGTAACGGATCAAGGATATGGTGTCAATCTAGCTGAGAGAACAAAAAGATCCACTGAAAACACTGCCAACAAAGAGTGGTCAGTAGACGGCAAGGTTAATTAAGTCACGTCAAATAAGCTAGCGGCGCAGCTTTTGGCATTGGAAAAGGCCGTCTTGGATTCATCAGCTAATTGGTTTGCGAGGAACTTCCTGGATTGGTGCCACAACCTAAATTCATTGACGGCATCCACATTGGCAGCAGCGGCAAACAATCCAACGTTGGCAGCTAGACAAATGCTCAGGAAAGAAAATGTGCATGCAAGAGGAAATCCATGAGAACCATTACAACGAGATTTGGGCAGCATTGCAAGGATCACCAGAGGCAATCACAAAGATTATCTTAAGAAACAGTGACCCAGCTTCAGGATCAATTGCAGGAGGTAAGTTGGAACAAATTCTTTCCTTTTGGGATAGGGCTAAGTGGTTAGGGGGAGTGATCTTCACTGTGTGGACTCTGATTGTCGACACGTTGGTCACTGGGGTAATCTTAGCTCTTATTTTTATGTATTTTGCCACCGGGTTTCTCTCGGCTTATCTTCCCTTTTCACGATCCATGCCGAAGCATGAGCTTGAGCGAGTAGTAACTCCTCGCCCTACTCTCGATGAATATGAAGCAATTAGAAATAGATTAGCTACTCCAAGGATAAACGCTCTCGAAACTTCCTCTCAAGAATTTTTCACCGCTCAAATTCCGATAAAAGCCAATGGAATTCATTGTTGGGCACTAGTAGACACTGGCGCTAGTTTTACAGTAGCAAGCGAAGATATGTGCTGTCTGTTGGGAATTGGTCAGCTCCTGGAGCCGACCTCCCACACAGCTGTAGGTCTAGGAAATAATGAAGTAAAAATTCAACCGTTAACTTTCAGATTGGATCATTCATGTTGTTCCAAGATACTCACTTCACTAAAGGAAAGTGCGTACCATCAGGTCCCCAAAGTTATGAATTTATGTTGGGAAATGACCTTCTCCAGAGATTACCTAAGTTTTATTTGGATTACACTAAAGGAGTCTTTGAAATTGGTGAGGATAAACTCCCCTTAGGCCAACAGCGTAACGCTTCAATTTTTCCAAGCAGGCATGCGGTACACGTCATGAAAGATACGGTCATCCCGGCCAGATCTGAGTTCTTTGTGAGATGTATCGTTCCAGCCGTGGCTCAGACGGCAGATTTAGTCCTGTTGTCTCAAACAAATACCTTATCAAGCCAGGACTTGGTGGTGGCTCCGGCGGTATTTTCGGCGAATTTCGTAAACCTACTCGTAACAAACCCAACCAACGAGCCTAAAATACTGTACGCCAACACCAAGGCCGCCTCAGCTACGGAAGTAATTACGGAGAATGGACCAGATCAGCTCATGCAGTACTCCTGATCCAGTGACTGCTGAAAACGACGACACGGATTACGACCCGGAATTCATGAAGGCAAAGACATATGAACTGGCACCGAAAACCTCGGATACCGAGACATTCACTCAATATACGGAGTCGGAGCTCTTTGGGCTTTCCAACTCAATTGGGGGAGGGTCAACCGAAAACTTTTCTTCCGCAAGCTACTCCCGGACCAACAGAGACCATTCAAAACGGTCCCATTCAACAGGTAAACATGGAAGAGCTTCTCAACGCAAACTCTCCTAGCCCAACCACCGAGACTCGAGACATCCACCCGGACCCGCCGGGACTTGTCATTACCACGGAACATCCGCTCCGCGCGTACCACGGCCCAGATCGCATTTTGGCAGAGGAACTCCCAGTTTTACCTCACAACGGACAGAGGTCGGAAAATTATCATGGAAGTTGACCACTCGGAGACTGTGACGGGAGCACTACGCGTACATACACGATTCGCAACGGTCAACAAGCCGACGTCAAAGGAAACTATGGATCTTCTCAACGCACAAGTAACCGCGACTCAAACAAAGGAACTCCATCCGGGCTGGCTCCGATTGTTCCCAGAAAACGACTTCTTGAGTGGTGTGCCACGCGTCTCGTCAGCTTGGAAACTAGCGAAGGCAGTCGCCGACGGAGGCAGGCTTCACCGCAGGCCACCGTGCGACACTTCGCTTCCCCAAGTGTGCGATTTCCTCAATGACCCACAAAGAGAATACTGCCAGATGCACTTATTGGATCAGAATGCGGCCACGTTGGCAAACTCGCCCCCGGGAGTAGGCAAGACAGTCATGATTTCGGCGGCTGCAATCGCGGCAAGCTCAATCTTCCCCGGGAAGTTGAACATCATATGTGGAGTAACGAATGCATCCGCCTCAGAAGCAGTCGTCAAACTGGCGGAATTGGAAACGAACAATCCAGTGAGGTTTACCCGATTGATCTCGGAGCAGAACCGACAGCGTCAACGAGACAGTACTCATTCCGACGCCGACTACCCAGAACTTTGGAAAAGAGTGCTAGCAATTGCTCTACGCCGCTCCGACGATTCCGCATTAAACGGATGCAGGTACGATGTTAAAATTGCCCAAAATGCAATGTTCCACCTAAAAAAAGCTAGAGCTCCCGTGCCACCACTAAAAAGCAAAGACCTGTTGAAGGTCGTGAAGCAACGGATCCCGGACAAGGACCGAATGACGAGAGAGGAATGTTCCCTCAAAATCCACCAAACTTCAGTCCTCGTCGGCACAGTTTTTTTCCGTGGCGGATAGCTTCGCCAATCAATGGGCGCCGTTCGCAAACCAAGTAGCCACGGTGCAAGTCGACGGGGCGAGCCAGTTACCGCTTTTCGCACTAATTGCACTACTCGCCACTTTCCCCAACGCCAAGTTCGGATTGGTGGGCGACCATCGGCAACTCCCGCCATTCTCGGATCAGGAGGTCTACCCTCTGCACCACCAGATCGCCATCGGTAACCTTCTGAAGGAAGCAGACAGGAACCACCGGTTCCCCGCCACATTTTTGAATGTAGTACATCGATGCCCTAACCTAATTACACACATCATTTCGAGGATGTTCTATCCCGAGGACCTACAGTCAGTCAGAAGTCCCCGAGAGCGAAATCAGTACGCAAGAGCCCTGGGCCTCCCGGACCGGTACCCGCTCCACCTGATCTACACCACAGGTGAAGAGACGGTCTCCGGCACTTCGGCGTTCTCCAGATCGGAAGCTCAAGCCGCTCTGCAAATTGCTAGGGACCTGAGAGGAACTCTCGGCACCACCTCCATCGCGCTGCTCTGCTACTACCGCAGCCAGGCCGGCCTCCTATCCTCTCTTTTGGATACGGACCCGTTCATCGCTACAACCATTGACGGCGCTCAGGGACAGGAATTTGACGTAGTGATTGTGCTCACCACTCGGACTCGATCCTTCCGCAACTCGCCCTTCTTCGAGGCCGACCATCGCCTCAATGTGGCATTGTCGCGCACTCGACACCTCTGTCTACTGATGGTCAACAGATCCGCAGCGTGGGAATCGAGGTTGTGGTCCGACCTGATGCAGAGAGTCGACCCGGCCGCCAGGCATCACCAGGATGAAGTCCTACAAAGGCTGGGATTATAGAAAAGGTGTGTTCCCCCTTTATTTTTTTCTCAAACCCAAACGGGGCAGCCTCCAAGGCAGCCCATACGGGAGGAAACATTTCTTAATCTGGGGTCAAAATTTTTTTTTTTTTTTTGCAAGGACCAGGGTCGGTCCTTATCAAAAGGGGGGAGGTGTAAGGGATCTCTTATCCCTTAGAGATACAGTATGACTTTGTACTTTGAGCACCATGAGACGTCACCACATTCCGCGTGACTCAGCCAGAGAGCTCCCAGCGCTTTCAGCCCCACGGCTAATGGGATTTTCCTGCGCCTCACGGACTGTATATACTCTCTAACTTTCTTCATTCCAGAGACACCCACGCCGAGACATTCCACCGGAGCAGATAAAAGGGCGACACCTTCCTGATACCAGGGAGCTCTCTCTGATTTTGTGTTTTTGGCCTTTGTTAAGATCTTTTGTTGTTTAACCTTATTGGGGCACGGGGCAGGAACTATTCCTGCCCAATCCCCCTACCAAATAAACCCATCTAAAATACAACGCGCTTTACTATTGGTACTCTTTTAGTGTAAAAATTCCACACAAAGTTCAATGAGCTCTTCGCTCATCGAACTCTGTCACCTGACTTCTCTGATTTCAATTATGATCTTTGATAAGATGGATATGATGAGGGTTATGTATTTATTTACCTCTTGGTTTTGATTCATTATGTTGTACATTGTGACAGACCCGGTGATGAGGCAGAATGCCAGCTCGAATGAGGACAGGAAGATCATTCCTGGAAATATTGAATTAACATTTTTTATTAAATTAAAGTGTTCAAAAATGTGCGCTCGTGGCGTGCTAGCGACTGCTCGTGAAAAGAGGCAGAAAGCGTGTAAGCGACGAGACGCAGACGAGCGATAGCGTTGCCACGCGACGCAACCGCAGCGCGTTGGTTTTTGGCGGCTAAAATGCGTTAAAAAGGGTGCTCCTTCGCAATAGGCTATTGAGTTTCATTTCGCACAATCGTTTTTCTCGTACAACGCCATTTAAGCCAGTTCTATTCCGAACATTTCGAGCAGTTCACCAGAGCGCTTTTTTTAGTTCTATCATCTATTTTCCCCCTACAAACCTGATGGAAGAGAGCAGCAACAACACTGCCATTTAATTGAATGCGGGTCGAAATCCATTGCTGAAACCGCATGTAATTATTATTTAAAAAAAATTTCAAGCAAAAAAAAAACGAAAGAATTCGATGATGCTGCCTGCCCTTCAACTTTTTTTTCGGAAAAGGAAAAATGAGAAGGAAGAAAAAAAGAAAGTAATGAATCATTTATTAAAAAAAACGGGACGATGAAAATTGAGAGAAGAGCATGGCGAAAAAATGAGCAAGAGATGGAGAAATGCCAAAAAGATAGGTTGTTTTTCTAGAAAATATTCAATATTTTTTGTTACAAATAGCCAAAATGAGGCTCTAAAGACTGCCTTTTTGTGTAAATATGTATGTGTGCAGAAATGAAAAAGAAGGAGAAGAAAAAAAATAATTGGAAAAGCTAAAAGGGAAAACAAAAAATAGAACTGATGCTTTATTTTTTCGTGTTATGAGGTGCAGGAAATGTTATTACTTGGTTAATGATTAATTTAGCTATTATGGCTATTAGCCGCCGAAAAGGGCTATTAGCCATTATGAGGTAAAGTCGCTCTTGGCACCGCAGCTATAGAATGTTTGCATGCAACACTTAAGGGAAGATGTCCAGAATTTGATATAGAAAATATGGAAAACGGCTAATAGCCATCAAATTTGGGGCGTACGTATGACAAACGTCCCGAAATCGCATAGCTGGCACCTAATTAGCCATCGGCGCGGGTTTGGCGCATCCTTACATACGCTCATAACTCGACGACTATTAGCCTAACATTCCCAGAGTATAATTGCCAATAAAGGACATTTATGAGGCGAATCACTGATAGGTCAACAAAAAGTAACATTTTGGTTTTGCTTCGCAAAAATATCGAAGAGTAGGTATTTTCCTTTCGGCAGTTTCTCATATAAAAAATTCATAGTCTTCGCCTCCGTCTCCCTATTCTTTGGCTCCGAAAAGGAAGAGAGAGAGGGAAAAAAGAGAAGAAAAAGTTAACTTTTTACCAATTCCACCCACAATTTTTCAAAAATTTCAATTTTTTTTCCTAGGCGGTGCAATCCGCAAGCATCATAATTTACGACAATTGAAAAATAAAATAGAGATTCTAATGGACCTGTTGTGTTTTCAAACGAGTTGCAGCATGAAAACATGAGTCGGCTATCCCTTTTTTGTCTGCGTCTCTTCAAAAAGCACTGTGTTTGCGTGGTCGCGCACAAATTAGTGGGCGGGGTTTCGTGTCTTCATGTTGCAACACGATTGAAAACACAATATGCCGATGAATTTTCCTGTCCTTTTAAAATCAGGGTTGGGATTTTTAGTGATTTTTAAACCGCAAGTTTTACGTTTTAGGGAATCACAAAGAAGTCGTGATTTCTGATTTTCAAGCCAGAAAACTCGTCATATTTATCAGAAAATGAGCTATCGAGGAAAAATACGTGGGAAAAGTGTAAAGAAAAAAAGGTGAACATGTGACAGCTAAAGTTCAGAGATGTTGAACCTTTGTGTCAAAAGATCAGATAGGGAATTTTCAAAAACTTCTACAAGTTCTTAGAAGAGACAAAAATAGCCAAAGGGACATTTTAGCACTTCTTTTTTTCGGGCTGCTAATTTTGAACTTCTCACCATCGAACTCTGGACATGTGCCATAAGCGCTTTCGAATTTAAAATTCTGGGCATTGCATTCTCAGGGAACAGCTACGTTGCTAATAGCCATTGAAAAAGGCTAGTAAAGGCATTTGGCACAATTTTCCTTGAAAAGTAACAATCACAAGAACAACTACCACTTCTCCCCCGTTCCCAAAAATAATCGATGACACGAACAAAAGAAAATGAATGAATGGGAAGAAAAAGAGACCTGCTCAGTGTCCGAGCCAGACAAAAAGATAAATTGATTAGGAACAAAAGAAAGTTGGGCCGAAAAATAGAAGAAGAGGACATGCAATAACAGGTGACTTTGACGAAACGAAATGAAACGAAACGAAAATTGAGTGGGAGATGATGAACAATCGGGCGGATACGATAAAGAGTCAGTTGTTGCTCAGTCGATGAGTTTCCCAGCGGAATTGGTGTGGATTTACGAGAATTGAATGGGAATTTACTAACAAGTTGTGGAAGTTTATATTATTGACGAGCGGAATTTCGCCTTTAGCGCGCAGCTGAATATGGCTAATTGTTCCAACAAAGCTATTTAGCAGCCCGCAGTAGAATGATTAAGATTCAGTCGTTTTCAGCTGCTAGGCTCACCTGTTTCCCGAAATCGTGCATTTTGTACCCCCGAATCATGGTACCCTCCGAATTATATGCCAAGTTTTTAAAGGATAGTTTCTCGGTTTTCGTTTTTTTTTAAATCACCGATTTTTTGTCAATTTGGAATATATTCCGCACAAGTTTTTGTCCAAATACAGACAATTTTAGGCGCCTTCGCAGCTCTTCAAAAAAAAAACAACAACGAAACACCCTTTTTTTTGTCACACCCTGTTCTGGATTGCAAAAAAAGCCTGATTCCACGCATTTTTATAACTTTGCACTCAGTGGACAGAAGAGAGGTTGCCGTAGATTTACGAAAAGTTCGTGTGTTTCCAGAATGTCAGTGCACGAGACTGGCGTGATTTTACGAGGTCTACGTGCAGATTAACTTCAAATTGGTGTAGACTTACGAGAGTTTTCTGTGTATTTACGATTTTGACACAATTAGAAAAGATAAGAATCAGTGTTTCGAAAGAACTTAAAATAAAGAAAAGGGAAGTTTATATGAAAGAGAGAACCTGATCAGACCGAGAATGTCAAATATATTAGCTCCACCTTCTTTGCAAGTAAGCGGTACTGATTTTCAGCATTTTATAGGCTAGCACTTCCTCTACAGAACTATGTAGTGTCGCAGACTTGCAAAAAAGACTAAACCGTGAAAAAACTGCGGAACTTAAACTGATACGAAGAGGAGACGCAGACAAACAGAGTGCGAGGATACTGTTGTTTTTGTAGCAAACTCTCGCCGGAGAGACGCAGACACTCAGCGGAGTGCGTTGCCAATAACGGTCCGGGCAGCACGCCGTGTTTTTCAGGGTCTCGAATGTGCACGATACTGGTGTGAATTTACGAAGTCTATTATCTGTTCACGAACGAGTGGGACTTACGGAGCAGTGAAAAACTGCGGAGCTTCGTAAGGCCCACTCGTGTCGTCGAACACATAAGACGCGAAGATTAACCTGGTATTTATGAAAGATTGATGCGCATTCATTCACCAGTGGATACGTAGATTTAGTTAAAGCTTGTAGGGAATTAAAATAAGATGATAGGGATTTGAGATGTTGGTTTACAAGAAAATTGACGTAAATTTAAGGTGTAGTCTCCCATGTAAATTTATGAAAATGAAGGGTATGTGTATTTTCTTAAAGTCGGTATTACTGCGTCGCGAAAACCAGTCAGAGCGGAGCGCGCAACTCGGCTGTGGTCTCGCCGCGAAAAATGGGAGTCACAGGCGAGTCACAGCCGAGTCACAGCAGCGTCGCGCGCTCTGCCCTGACAGCTTTTCGCGACGCAGTAATACGAGTTTACTGATATCTGCTGTAAATTCACAAAAGCAAACTACGAGGGTTTGCAAATCCGCGGCGTGTTAAAGTGTACATTTTTTTTAACGTAGAAGAGTCGCCGTCAAGTACACAGCAGCTAAATTATATTGTTACAATTTTTAAAAGATATTATCAAGGGGTTGGAGGTGAACAAAAGTTCAAGGATAATATATAAAAAAAACAAATTTAAATTAAAAAAAAATATTAATATAGATTTTCAAAACATAAATGTCAATACGTACGCTTGATGCTGCTTCTCGCAACATTTTTTGTTAAAATTAGGCAAATTCACAAAAGGTTGAACTTTGTCGCTCAGAAATTCAAAATTACAAAACTTTTCTTCATTCCTTTTTGCAACAAATCGAATAGAGCGGACTTTAAACCAACATTTTCCGTCGTTTTTTGCTGCCGGTCCTGCCGATCTAATTCGATTTGTACATTCTTTTTGGACTCAAAAAGAATGCCAATGGAAGAAGATGGAGAAATTGAGCAGTAATAAAATGACATATTGCCTTTTCTTTTCCTTTCTTTTATTTTCTCCTCTTCCTTATCCTTTATTCCACTTTTCTATAGAATACGTATAAGTATTATATATTTTATTGTGTTTTCAAACGAGTTGCATCATGAAAACATGAGTCTGCTATCCCTTTTTTGTCTGCGTCTCTTCAAAAAGCAATGTGCTTGCGTGGTCGCGAAAGAATAAGTGGGCGGGGTTTCGTGTTCTCATGCTGAAACTCGATTGGAAACACAATAGTATCTTCTGGATATAAAGGGAGAGACAGGGAGAGATTGGTTCTGAAAAGTTGGAAAACAGCAAACATTGATGAAATCATTTATTTTAAATATTAAAAAAAAAAATTTACGCAGCAACCTTGACAACACGCTTGCGGAACACCTTGCGGTGCTTGCGAACAGCATTGGCACGAGCCGGGCATGGACAGTATGCGGCATCTCCTCCTGGAGCTCCAGCATTTCCTGGCGCTCCTGGCTGTCCTGGTGCTCCAGCTTGTCCAGGCTGTCCTGGAGCTCCTGGTGCTCCAGCTGGTCCTGGCGCTCCGGCTCCTCCGCTCTGTCCCGGCTGTCCTGGAGCTCCGGACGATCCTTGTGGTCCTGGTGCTCCAGCGGATCCTGGCACTCCACGGCTACGTTGTCCTCCACGTCCTGGATTTCCTGGCGCTCCTGGAGCTCCTGCCTGTCCGGGCGCTCCGGCATCTCCAACTGGTCCTTGTGGTCCTTGTGGTCCTGGTCCTCCTCCAACAGCGTTCTGGCCTGGCGCACCAGCTGGTCCTGGGGCTCCTGGGGCTCCTGGAGCTCCGGCTGGTCCTGGGGATCCGGCTGGGCATTGGATGCATGGTCCTCCACCGGAAACGACTCCGATAGCGACTCCATTGGCTCCTGGCTTTCCAGCCACTCCTGGATGTCCAGCTTCTCCTTGAGCTCCTGGCTGTCCTGGTGGCCCTGGTGGTCCGGCTGGGCATCCTTGAGATTGGGCTCCGCAGTTGCATTGAGCTTGACGCTTGGTGGCGCGTTTGAGACGTCCGAACACATCGGTTGGCTTTACCATTGAGTTCCATGCTTGTTGCTCGTTGAACTGCAAAATACAATGTGCACGTTCTGGGTTGGTTGTTGCACTAACAAAAAATGAAACCCACTGAAACCCTGCTAAAACTTGAAAATTAAGAACCAACCTTAAACTCGGTCATAGTGTCCATAACATCATCATAGAACGAGTTGATGTCATTGAAGATGTATCCAACTGTGAAGAGACAAGCAAGAACGGCAATTCCACTGCCGACGCTGGCAATTGTTACCAAGGTTTTGGTCATTTTCAAACAGGCACCCTTTTTTCGGAAATTCGCCGCGCTTTTGTACTGTTTATTATCAAGGACACCTTATTATTTTTTCTTCCTTCTTTTCTCGCAGTTACGTTCCTTTTTACTACTTTCAGTTTAGAGAGTTATGGGAAAGGAGAGACGCAGGCGGAACACTTGTTATCATTCTCGATTTGACCTTCAAGATTAGCAGGCTATTATCACTTCGGTGGCAAACTTCCGGGTTGGTTTATTGTTGTTTTTGCAATGGAAAATATAGGAAAACATGGTGGTCAAGATTAGTTCGAATTGTGGGGCAGAGTTGCATGAAATTCCAGTTTCCGACAACTAGAAAAAATGTAGATTTTCACACAATAAAACATATGTGAAAAGTAAGATTCGAGTGGACGTTCTTGACGTGAGACGTGCTGTTTTCAGGCTCAAAACGTTGTTTTCTTAAAAGACACATGTTTTTCGAAATGCATCTTTCAGGTAGAGCGTGGTAACGCAACGCGACTGTCCCACGTGGCTTTGGCGGCCGCAATATGGTTTCAAAAGAAGCAGTCACCAGTACGTCTTTTGGCTTACAATTAATGCAAAAAATAACTAAAATTTTCTCGTGGAAAAAAATCATAGACCAGATTTTTCAACTGAACACAATCAAAGAAGCCGAGGGGGCGCGGCCTCACGTGGCTTTTTCATTTCTAAAAACCACTGTGGTGTTTACAAAATTTATACGTGAAACCGGAAAGCAAATTAAATCTTGGTGACCACGTGAATTGTCATAGTTCTCATTGGAAAATCAAACTTGAAATAAAAATATTTTTTTTTTGTTTTTTTTGTTTCTTACTCGAAAAAGAATCAAAATTGATATTCGAACAAATCAACAACAACAAAAAATTCATGAAGTTTGTCAATTTGATTCTCGTTGTCTCGTCTCTTCTACTTGTTTTTACTGCAAATGCTCACTTTTTGACATCATCAACGGAGTTCCTCATCGAATTTCTGAAAGAGGGAAACAATAAAACGACATCGTTTGAAGAGCTCGCCAAACAATTGGGAGTTTCAGATGGTGAGTGTCGGGAAGGATTCCTACTGCCAACCCAAGTAAACAATATTCATTTTCCAATTTCTAGAAGACTCCCTGTGTCTTCACTCTCTTCGAAACGTGGCCGAATTTGCGTTAAAGCATCTTGCAACGTGCTCCCGAAACTCTGAAGAATGTGTGAAACCGAATTGGGCGGTCCGATTGCTAGACGCTCTACCCACAAAACCAAGCGGATTGTCACGAAAAGGACCATTTTTCTTCATCGGTGACTATGAAACGTGCAAAGATTTGTGGTCAACAGATCACAAACAAGTTCACTATTGCACGGTGAAAGGTGTTGTGAAAATTGGAAAAGAGCAACAATTGTCTCCCATTAGTGTTGGTAAATGATTCCAGGTTATAGTTAAGTTAATGTAGATTTACGAGCAGGCGCGTGCATCCCTTCTACGTGTCATGAGAGTCAAGTGCAGACAATTTTACGATTCGCGAAAAATCATTTTTTGAGTTTCAACCAGTCAATCCAAGTGGAATCGGTTTACTGTGCAGATGGCAGTGATAAGAGTTGGAATGTGAAAAAGGTTAGGATAGTTTGGCGATTTCATTTTGTGGCAATCAAAATAAAAATAAAATAAATAAATTTCAGCCATTTGTGCTATTTGCCACATTTTTCATTCTGTCCCTTTTGGCGGTTGGTACGTTGGTGGAAAAATTGAATCGAGATGGATTGATACTGAAGAGCAAGACCAAAATGAGAAGGATTATGTGCAAAAAAACAGGTTACGGTAGGTTTTCTATTATTAACATTCATAATCCTGCGAAAAAAGTTGGTGCAAAGGTAGCGCGCGATAGCCGAGATACTGTAACCGGTCACAAAATTAAAAACACAATATTGTTGCCGGTATTTGCGAACTTTCACTCTTTCCCGAATATTTTTTCCTGGTAGTTTTTTGATTAGGAAACAAGTTAACAAAGTTAACGTAGCCTAATAAATGCAAATCACTCCACGAGTAAATTTGAACAACACAGCTGGAATGAGTGTGACCGTAATCCATTTTAAAGTCTTAACGAGAGAATGACTAGAAATTAGCACACATGTGTGGATTTTATGTGTTTTGAGAGGGATTTTTATTTTGCTCCTAATCTCGTTAAAAGTCTTGAATGAATTACGGTGACACTCCTTTCAGCTGTGTCCGATCACGCTTGATTTATTAGTAAAAAATTTTGAATTATCAAGGTCACAGAAGGCGCCAGTCTACTCAGGAAAATTTTGGCTAATAGCCATCGACTCGGGCCGGGGAACATTCTATTAAAACCGCTCGCATAATTCTGATATAGGCCCCCCAGCATAAGCATTGGAATAGCCCCCCCCCCCCCCACTCCATAGCATGTGGGGGGTCTTATTAAAATCTTAAAATTTAGCGACATCGCGCCAGAAGCATGTGTGACACCTTAAAAATGGGTGACCGGAGGGAACTGGGAGGAAGCATGCTTCGATAAAAAAGATCAGCTCTGATTTTTCAAAGGGGGGTCTAACAGAACATGGTGGGTGGGGGGGGGGGGGCTATAATAGAAGATTCCCAGGGTTTTGGATACACACCCCCACTCCATTGTGGGGGGCTTTATAGAAACTGTTAAAACCCCCCGCACTAGTTATTGTGATATACACCCCCCACTGATATAACCCCCCGCTTTTCAATGGACGGTGGTGGGGTTATTCCAACATGCGGGGGCTCCTGTCGTATATTGGAATTTTCCCTCGGGCCGTGTTCCAAATGCATTTTACGCACGTCCCAAATTCGATGGCTATTAGCCGTTTTCCATGGCTATTAGCTGTTTCCCATGGCTGTTAGCCACATAGCTGCCAATGCCCGCCATATACGCGCCAAAACTTCTTTGAAAATTCCCTGATTAAAAACGCGAAAAAAGTTGAAGAAAAAAATTATCGGAAGCGGCGAATTTCCATTGAATATGGAACTCGCGCCAAATGCATACACTGGTGAACCGCGCGCGGGCCCGCGGCGGCTATGCTATCTGGCAGGTGACTGAAGGGTTGAAAATTTTTTATTTCCAATTGGTTTATAAATGAACTTTGGTTATTTTAAACCATGTAAAATTGAACATAAGACACAAGTTAGTTGAGTTTTTGTTCGAAAATGCTGGCATTCATTGGTGATGCGCTGGCGGGCCCGCTGCGGGCCCGCCGCGGGCCCGCTAGCGGCCAGCTGACGATGGTAAACTTTTTGTCTCAAGAAAGTTTATAAATGTTTTTTCCTAGTTTTATGTGAATGATATCGCGTATGATGAGATATTTAGTAGACTTTGTTTGAAGAATTGGACACGACCGACCGCGGATAAGTTGCGGAAAAGTTGCATAAACGTTTCGTTTGTTTTCACACTTGTTGAAGAAATTTTTCTCTAATTGGAGAAGTGTTTAATTTATACAAAAATTCAAATAAAACAGATGTAGCCAATAGTAGGCGATATTCGAAATCGTTCGAGTTTCTTTCTTTGTTCAACTCTGCAAATGCATTCTTACATGAATTAAATGTATGTCTTGTGAATGATTCGTATTTATAAACACAGTATTTGCTCTAATAGAAGTGCACTTTCAGTTGCAAAGTTTACAGTAACTACTAACAATATTTTAGCAGCCTTTATTAAAATGTACGCCTCATTTCAATTTTTGATTTTCACAAATTTCTGCGTTTTCTAATTATTACAGTTCTACTAAAAAAGTATCATAGTTCTTCTAAAAACCGTGTAGTATCGGATGCTAAAGAGACCTTTATCGCATTTTAGCGATACTTGTTTTTTCCAAGCCCTCTAAATGCACTATCAATAGCCAGTTCACGTCGGCGCAGCAGGCTTGACATCCCATAATACTGCTTTTACCGCTTTAATCACGATGACAATTGGTGACAGCGGATTGACGTCGAAAATGAGTTGAGCGCAGGCTAATATCGCTCAATATGCCAATTTTAAGGCGATCCCGTGTGATTTTTATTTATTTTTTCTGTTCGTTTCAGTTATTTTATACTCATTTTTGGTCTTTAATCAGAAATATTTCAAAAATAACCACGGAAGCGAAAAATAATTCCCAGTTATTCGTGATACAAGAGGCGCGCAGCATAGTGGCCAAATCTTGTGCCCAGGTTGCAAAGTGGGCGGAGCTCAACATTTTTGAATGATTTTTGTCAAAAAATCTTCAATTTTCTATGTTTTATTGCCGTTTTTCAGCATTTTTATTTCTTTTAATTTTTAATTAATTTTGCTCACATATGCCCGATAAATTTTTTAAATTTTTTTTGTTTCAGGTGCCAACAGGACAATGGAAAATCGACACCGCCGACGTCGGTAAGATTTTTTTAAAAATCCTTTTTTACTGTCAAAAATTAAGAAAAAAGTCCTGAAAAAAGAAAAGAAATGAAATTTACGAGCGAATCTAGATAGGTTATGCCCTAAAAATGATTTTGAATGGATGCGGCACGCCGCTTCTTTTTTTTTCCTATTTGAGTAGATTAAAGGTTCACCTATCTTTTTGACTTAAAAATAAGTAACTCGCACAAATAAAATTGCTAAAATCAAGGGAACATAAACTAATTTTGAAATTCACCCTTTTTTATTGATAAAACTTTCAATATCTAAGTTATAAGCAGAAATGGAGGAGATATTTTTTTGCTCAACAATGCAAAAGTGCAGCATTTTTGGAAAAAATAAAAAAATAAACATCGTCAAAAAAGATATTAAGGCGTCCTTTGTTACGAAAAAACAACTATGTGATTTGTGCACCATGATTTCAATTGTGCTTGTTCAAAATTTATTTTTTGCAATAAAAGTGAAGCAAAAACAAATGTTTTTAATCGTTTCTGTTGTATCACGGCGTGTTAGAATCTGCGTAAAGGAAAACGCGCTCTGTCGCATTTATCTGCGTCTCGATAGTGAAATTCTGCCAATTTTTGATATGTGCGTGCAAAACACAGAGACTTCAGTGAGACGACCTCGGAAATTTCATTTTTACAACAACAACAAGATTACAAAAGTTCAAAAACGTAGACTCCAGCACGCCGTGGGTATCTGTGTCCGTGCGAGATTTCGTGTGTGGGAAGCGTTTTTTCAGCGCCTATTGGACCGATTTGCATCAGACTTGGCGAAACATTTTTAAATCCAAGTGACACAAAGCTGCCCATGTTTGGCACAAATCGGTTAAGTTTTAAGTGTAGCACAGTGAAGGCAATCGGGGTATTTTCACCGTTCCACCGGGGAAATCCACCGAAAATTTTCTAGTAACAAAAAAAAATAGTAATATTTCTGCATTAAATGTTGTCAAGCATCGAAAAAAAATATTATTCTCATGAATAAGCGAGTCTACTTATAATAAGTGAAAATACTCGAAAAAAGGAATTGATTGTAACGGTCATGGAGCACAAATTCATGAGTCGGCAGAGAGCAGACGCGCCGACGCATAGCTGAATATTCATACAAAGGAAGCCCAAAATTAAATGACATAAAAATTAACACTATTTTGGCTTTATTTGTAAGCATTTTCACGTTTGATGGCTCCTGGCTCATGCCCCTGTGATAGTGATTTTTCCTCGCGTTTCCTCGAGCCAAAACGTATATTTTTCAATGTCTGTTGCAAATAATTATATATTTTTAAATTTTGAACTTCAAATGATTAAGAAAACAATTGAATTGAACGGAAGTTGTCTCATACAAATTAGAGCGCGTTGCCTAGTGAAAATTTAACAAGAAATTATCATCCTCCGGGTTGCCGCACTTACCGCCGCATCTCTTACACAAAAAAATTTACTGAATTTTCAGATACGTGCAACAATGGTATGTGGATGTGGATGATCGGCGCTTAGATGAGTCGGACAACGAAAGCGAGGAATTTTGTGATAATAAAAATAATTTTTGTATTAATTTTTTTTTCAATAAAGATCGATAAAAGTAGAAACAGTGTTAGTTTTGATTAGAAAATATAAAATAAAGGAAAAAGCAAGAAGGGAGTCACCCCCGCGATGTAGCAGCTAGCGAGCCGCTGGCGGGCCCGCCACGGGCCCGCTGCGTGCACCACGCGTGTACTCTTTTAGCTGTCAGCGGTGCGCTGGCGGGCCCGCGGCGGGCCCGCTGCGGGCCCGTGGCGCTTCACCAGTGTATGGCACACGGCTCGGCTCGATATCTATTAGCCGTTTTTCATGGCTATTAGCGCTGAATAGACAAGAACCGCTTCAATGGAATGAATATTTGCGACAAAAAAACAAATCAACAATAACTTTTATGGAGTTTTTCACGGGCAAAATAAGCAAAAAATGCATTTTTAGCTTCTTTTTTTTTCTTTTCCTTTTTTTGCCACCGCCTGCGTTACCCCATCAGTTGAACAAATCGTTTCTGCGTTGTCTAAAACCGGGCGTCAAAAAAGTTAAATTGATAAACTCAGGAAATTTTTGGCGCGTATATGGCGAGATTTATCATCTAGGGGGCTAATAGCCACTGAAAATGGCTAATAGCCGCCGAAAAGGCAAATAACGGACGATAATGGGAACTAGCCGACAAATTTGGCTATAAGCCATTATGGCTATTAGCCGTCGAATATGGCTATTAGCCACCGAAAAGGGCTATTAGCCATTATGGGGTAATGTCAGTCGCCTATAAAAAATTCGTCGGTTGGCAACGCAGTTACTCAGAAAATTTTTGGCTAATAGCCATTGAAAACGGCTAATAGCCACCGATTCGGGGCGTGTGCCATATGTATTTGGCACACGCCCCATATTCGATGGCTATTAGCCGTTTTCCATGGCTATTAGCCATTTCTGTCGGCTATATTTTTCAAAATTTTTCCATTTTAAATTTCGGACATTTTGTGTCTGGAAAAAGTCGCAAAATCGCTGAATAAGAGTGAATATTGTCTCCCTTAATTTTTGCATGTAAATATTCTATAACTGCGTTGCCAACCGACGAATTTTTTATAGGCGACTGACATTACCCCATAATGGCTAATAGCCCTTTTCGGTGGCTAATAGCCATATTCGACGGCTAATAGCCATAATGGCTTATAGCCAAATTTGTCGGCTAGTTCCCATTATCGTCCGTTATTTGCCTTTTCGGCGGCTATTAGCCATTTTCAGTGGCTATTAGCCCCCTAGATGATAAATCTCGCCATATACGCGCCAAAAATTTCCTGAGTATAGAATATTTACATGCAAAAATTAAGGGAGACAATATTCACTCTTATTCAGCGATTTTGCGACTTTTTCCAGACACAAAATGTCCGAAATTTAAAATGGAAAAATTTTGAAAAATATAGCCGACAGAAATGGCTAATAGCCATGGAAAACGGCTAATAGCCATCGAATATGGGGCGTGTGCCAAATACATATGGCACACGCCCCGAATCGGTGGCTATTAGCCGTTTTCAATGGCTATTAGCCAAAAATTTTCTGAGAAACTATGTTTTCTTTCAGGATCATCCGCCTCCCCTTCAGCTTCTTCCCCATCCATTTGTTCTCAACGCTCATCCCGTGAATCGTGTGGCACCGAAGACGACGACTCTTCTGTGACGTCATCCCACGTCGATTCATCCGTTGACCGTCAATTCGCACCGTCCATCGCCCTCACATACCGTAACCCAATGTCTCTAACCATGTCCCACTCTCTACTCATCGAATCGCTCTCCGCTTTCTCAATCCGCTCCAGTTTGATCTACTTGTACCGAAACTCGACGCGTGACGTGAAATTGATCAATTTGTTCCGAGTGCTCAGCTCGTTTTGGGTAATCTTCTCACACACATGCCTCTTCTCGTTGAATTTCACGGATACTGTACGAAGTGTGGCGGAGAAGGGAAGTTCGGTGGTTGGATGGCGGAATTTCATGCTCAATTCGAGTTTGGCAGTGGATACATTTTTGTTTTCATCCGCCTGTGTTGTTAGTTATTCAATAAGGAAAAGGATTTTATTCAGGTGTGTAATTTACAGCGTTCCTTTTGAGAAATCAATTATTATGCAGTAAACTTCCAGAGGTGCTCAAACCCAATTCTCAGTCTTAAAATCGTTTGCACTTTTGGTTCATCGATGTCTCCGACTTTTACCCGCTCTTTGTCTATATCTCACTTTTATGGGCGTGGTTTACAATCATCTGGCTGATGGACCATTTTGGAATTCCAATGGTTTGTCTGTTTGTTGCAGAGGCCAATGCTCCAATCTGTTCAATATTCAGGAATGTTCGGCACTGACTGTAACATCACCACCATCTGGCCCCATTTCTCATTTGTCGCCAACTTTTTCCCCTCCACATGTGTCCCATGGCTCTGGTATATTGCTCTTGATTTTCAACTTTATTTGGTATTTAAAAATCATTGCAACAACAACAAAAAATTGCTCCTACCACATTTCAGACCCTCCCGGTGATATTTTTCGTTTTGTGGAAATTCCGCTACGGTTGGATTCTTGTCGCAGTTTTGTGCATTGGCTCTTTGACGTACCGTAGTCTGGCATATGCAATTTATACGTGAGTTATCGTCTTTCAATCGACTTGCGACATGAAAACGCAAGTCTGCATTCACCGTTCTGTCTGCGTCTCTTCAAATATCACTGTGTTCCCGTGGTCGTGCACAAAAAAGTGGGCGGAGTCTCGCGTTCTCATGTCGCAAGTCGATTGAAAACACAATATTATTGGTTCAATATTCTTGCCGGCTACCATATGCTCCCGCGCAAGTTTTATAGTAGACGCAGACATAACGAGAAGACACACCCCGCTTAAATTTTCGCACTGCGTTCAGTTGAAAACCGTGCGGGGCGGAGCTTCGCCACTGCTTACCGTTGCTGGCAAGAATATTTGATTGATAAAATGAGTGGGAATTATAGAGAAAGTTAAATGTTTTCAGACTCCCCGCGAATATGTTCGTGGAAATGTTGTCCGGAAAGTTTGAGAAGGCGGAAATGTCATTCAAGATTTTGTACACTTCACCGATTTCCAGAGCACCGCCATTCTTCATAGGTATTCACAGTACGGAGCGCTGTAAATTTGCTCCATTCGCATAGCCACGTTGGCACCGAGAGTGTGCAGAAAATTGAGAGAGCGTGGAGCGAACTTGCAGCTCTTTATGTATACCGAGTATATCATCTTTTTTGATTTTTCAAATATTTACTTTCTAGGAAAGGCAAAAAGGGATAATTACAGAATAGCCACCCATATATTTCAAAATAGATACCCATTTGACTCGCTATAATATAGCCACCCACAGTCGGCGCCGCGTGGGTGGCTAATCTGGAATTATGGGTGGCTATTCTGAAATGATGGGTGGCTATTCTGAAATGATGGGTGGCTATTCTATAGCCCGTTGATGTGGGTACCTATTTTGAAATATATGGGTGGCTATTCTGAAAGATTCCCTAGGAAACCAGTATAGCCACCCATTACCACTGAGTGGGTGGCTTAACTGTAATAATATATTCCAGTAAAAGCACCCATATATTTCAAAATAGGCACCCACAGAAAATCGGAAAAATTCCATTTTTCAGTTATGTGGGTGGCTATACTATAGCGTGGGTACCTATATTGTAGTGGGTGGCTATACTGGAATTTTCCCGGCAAAAAGACTGTTTTAGTTAGCTTAACTCGATAGCCCAAAAATGGCTTTATTTGTGAAACGTTAAAAATTCTTGGGCGTTTGTTTCTTTTTTTGCCCAGGAAGTGTTAGAAAGGGAAGATAGAGGAAAAAAAAGTTTATCATAAATTTTGTAGAGTTTAGGCGGTTTTTTAAAAACATTTTAAATGGTCTTTAGTGCCCATGGTTTGAACAAGCTTTTAGTAAAGTGAATTAAGTATTTTGGCAGAAATTTTAACGAAAAAACCCCTCTTAACTCGCATGAAACGTGCATTTCTTCTAAACCCACCGAAGCCCGCACAAAACTTGGTTAATCGATGATACCCCTACTTGCTGAAATTTGTTTTAAAAACATCGAAAAATTCAAATTGAAAACTGACGACATTGTCTGGAAACAATCTTGGCGGTCTAGGAGTTTCTTTTTTTCACCAAAGCATAAGGGCCTAATTGTAAGCACCCCAAAACACAATCTGTTTAACAAACCTATGTATGTGAACTAGAAATATAACATTTCCAGGAACCCTCACTGGCTGGTACATTTGCCGTATTCGTTCACTCGGAAGCCTCCACTCCATCACCACAATTTCCCTGAAACTTCTCGCCCTCTGCCTTCTAATTTTTGCCCTCTTCGGACCGTTTTTCGAGACTACAATTGTCATTTACTCTCACGCAATCATCCATCGAACTCTCTGGTCTATTGGATTGGCGATTTTGGTGATCTTGGCACAAAACGGCTACAATTTTGGACTGTTTAGTGTGTTAAACGGAAAAGGACTGGTAGTGTTGTCTAGGTTGGTGGTTGGGACCAATCTAAAATTGAAAAAAAAAATAATTTCAGATTATCTTTTGGTGTATATTTATCACACGAACCGGTTCTTCTTTACTACCTCAATACTCTTCGTCAGCCAATGTCTCCTTCGTCTTTTGGATATTTCATGTTTATTACCATATCAATTTACGTCATTTCACTCTTGTTCGCTTTCTTCATTGCTATTGTTATTGGTAAGTGGGGAGTGGGTTCTAAAATATCATTGCGGTAAACTATCATTTTCCACTGGTAGTTGTCTTCTTTTGATTCCTTGGATGAAAGCGGTTGCTTAAATTAGGTACATGTGTAAAATTGAAGCCTGAATTAGAAGAGAGGGGGGAGGAAATTAAAAGAGAGAATTTTAACCAGTTTCCATTTTAATTGCCCTAGTTGGAGCTGACTGAACTACACGCACACGATATCTCTTATCGACACAGACATATTTTAACATCACAAATTGTTTTTTCAGAGGTTCCTCTCCTAAATCTGGAACGAAAAATATTCATGAAAATCCGAAAAGCGAATCGCGAAGGGAATGGAGATGGAGATGGAGATGACGGTCAGCGAATGGAACGACACGTTTCGTTTAACAGTCATATTCAGTTGGTTTTCTTTTCCTTCTTTTTTTATATACCATTTTCAGAAAATTCGACGCGCCAGACTTTGCCGATGACGATGAGATGTATCCAGAGGAGAAGACTCGTCAATGGTTGGAAACGGGGTCTTTGCAAGTGGAACGAACAGTTTCACTACCTATAGTGAAGGAGGAGAATTTAGAAGCAACGTCTACCGAGTGTTGAAAATGGTAAAATGATTTGAAACATGAATAAATATAGATCTCACAACAAAAATCAAAAAAAAAGTTTGATCTCGGGCGGGCTCGAACCGCCGGCCTTCTGTGTGTTAGACAGCACAGGTAAAACGGCATGGCTGAATGGTGGTTCACTGGTGCGCCGCTCGATGCTCGAGTGACGGAACCACCAACGGTTGAATTTGCGGTTTTTCAATGGTCCACCTTTCGCGCATCAGCGGTTTTTCTATGCGCAAAGTGTTTTTTTTTCGCTCATAAAACATATTGATTTTAAAAAGGGATCGGACATTTTTATTAAATACAACTATTCAAAAAATGGAAAAAAATGCACATTAATTATTTGTCGTCCGCCTTTTGTCATTGGTGGCTTTCCATAGACGAACAATTTTTTTGAGATCCGAATTTCGAAACATTCCGTCCCTGCAAATAAATAAACTTTGTATCGAATAGGAATTTACAGAAAATAGGTTTTTATAGAAATAGTGGACCTATTCTTATTTTGTGTTCAATCGAGAGGCTACATTAAAACATGAACGCCCGTTCAATTTTTTGCATGTGTCTATTTAAAAAGCAGGCGGGTTTTTGTGCAACTCTATTGAACACACAATAGTCGAAGATCTTACCAGCGCGATCCCGAATAGCGCCAAACAACTCCAATAGAAAATAACACGAAGAACACCAAGAAACTCCAGTATTCTGTGTAGAATGGAAATATCATGGTATCGAGTCCAGCCATCATAAGATCAATGTAGTTGACAACCAGAACGGAGACTTCTGGCTGATCAGCAACCCATCCACATCCGATATGACTCATATGAGCAATAATGTTGAGAACTTCTATCAACGTGACGATGATTGAATTTTCTGCACCAGTACGGCCAGCGATCTGAACATATATTTTTTTAACATCGTGAAGTGAATATGAATATGGTGCTCAGCGTCCAATTTCAGGATAAAAGTAAACAATTTTTGTGTTTCCAAACGAGCGGCATCATGAAAACATGAGTCCGCAAACACCATTCTGTCTGTGTCTCTTAAAACACAGCGTAATTGCACGGCCCTCGGACGTTTCGAAACGAAAACTTTTCAAAACTTTTAAGTTTCGAAACTTCCCAGAGCCGATTGCGCGGTCGCACGCGAATAAGTTGGCGGGGTTTCCCTTTTTCATGATGGTTCTGGGTCGTTTCGAAACTTTAGTGCATTTTTAACGTTAAGTTTTTCAGTAAATTTTGAAAAAATCGTCGAATTTACTGGTAAAGGTACGACAACTATTTTATCCTTGTCCAAATTTTGTCAATACTGCGAACACGGCGACGAAAAATTGCATTAAAGTTTCGAAACGTTCCAGTTTCGAAATGACCGAAAACAAATGTGTTTTTTCTTTGAAAATATCCAAAATCAAACCTCTTCCAAATAGTTTCCAACATAAATGAACGGCTCGTAGAAGCAGCAAACAGTCAGAGTTCCGGAGAAAGCCAATGGCGATCCGAGCAGCTAGCAACCGAGAAGACTCTTGAAAGACTATCCGATATCGCTTTAAGACATGATGAATGGTTCCGTCGTCGGCAACAGTGAGATTTTTGAGAAGCTCAGCGGCTTCCTCGCGGTTCACTGTAAAATAAACAATTTTTTCACATAGCTCACTTGATTCAGTACGGTTTCTAGCCGCGGTAATATTTAAACAAAGTTCAAGTATTCATAGGTACAGTTTGGTTTTAACTGATGATGCAAATATATTAATTTTTTAATTTTATAGTGAAGATAAACAAGTTTTTCACGTACTTCAAAATACAAATAAATAAATACAAATAGAAAAAGATGTAAAAAAAAACCATAGTAAACTTCACGAGAAAAACAAATTAAAATTACATAGGATCAAGCGCATGCGCTGAGGCAATATTGCGCGATCGATTATTCGCCCACCGGTGGTGCATCGTTCAGAAATTAGCGGACACTCACGCATTGTTGTTGCGGCTCCTCCACCAAGCAGGCACCATTCGCGCATTACCGCCTGTTGGGCCACCATTCAATCACTTCTCATCCATGCCGGTTTACCTGTGAGATGTGATAACCACTACACCACGAGATCGCTGAGAGAGACCATGGCAGTGGCGTTTATGAACTTGCCGCTCTTTTTCAATTGTTGTCGTCTTGCCCACTGCTTTCATTTCGTGCAAATTTAGACTTTTGAAACAAAAAGAAGTTTTTTTGAGTTTTTAATATGTTTTCCCTTAACTTTAACTTCCATGTAACAACCGCCTTTTTAAATGTTATTTTTTGTCAGTACACTGCTGACAACTGGTTGCGTCTTGTCAAATCAAACAAACAAACAACTTTTAACAGGGATGGGTGAAATTTAAAGAAAAACAAAAAGGAAAATTGATGAGTCAGTTTAGGACATCATTCGATTAGATTACACATTGAATTTGTTTCCTTTAAAGTGGTTTTCTTGGTGAAAAAGGTCTGTTTCATTGTGAAAGTGGTGATGCGCCTTTAAATCGTCCTACAGTAACCATTTATTATTATTTTTGATTATTAAACGAGCAAATAGCGATTTTCTAGTAAAAGGCGGCAGTTTTTGGAGGGGTACAGGTGTCAAAATGCGGTGGAGGGGGAAAAATGCAACAAAAAAAGTCAATAAATGTGGCGAACCCGATTTGGGGAATGGGTGTGAGCTTTTTTGGATGAAAAGGAAAGGAAAGAAAAGGAATGGGGAAGAAAATATAGAAGAAAGAAGTTGTTCCAGCTTAAGCACGTCCGTAATATGGCCAATAAGCGTACGGATTGTATCCCATGGTGGCCACTTGCTGATCCTTGGATGGGACGGCTTGAGCCTCTAGAGCAACTCGCTTCGCGTTCTTGTTGGCCTGAAATTTTTGTATTTACTTTTTCATAGTTGCATTCCATCCTAAAATCGATTTGTCCCCGGTACTAATCACTATTTACGCTCATCTTCAGCCCTTTATCATCATCACCACCAAAAGGTCACTTGGTTTGGAATTTCCCGAGCGCTCGATATCGCATTTATCAGTGATAAGAAACAATGAAACGGAAGAAGAAGAAGAAGAAGGATAGGAAAGGGTCACCTAGATATTTGATACAATTTTATTATCGTTAACCGTTTTTGATAAGAATTATGAAGCGGTGAACAGAGCGGACGGTACATTGGCATATATTTTGTCACAAAAATACTCCAAAATTGCATTCCGATCCCCCCGCAACATGAAAAATGTGGATTGAACCCATCCATGCCAAACGAACCGATCGTCAAAACCGGTATCCCATATGCCACACCAATTTTCACTTTCCCCCTCTCTAGTAATGCCAATGCGTACACATATACATACAAATATAAATATTCAGCCAGGTAAAGTAATAGGATTTTGATAGAGAGCGAGGGACGAAAAAGGCGAGAAAAAACTGGTTTTTTCCTTTATTTTTTACTTTTTTTTTGTTGAAATATCGCAATTTTTGTGTATCGCAAAATGTGACCATTTTAACTTTAAGGTTACCAAAAAATTGGAAATTTTAAAAAAATTTTGAAAAAGTCAATAACTTTTACGAAAATCGGCATGCGCCTTTAAAGATTACAGTACCCTAAAAGGTGGCCAACCGCAGCCATATCATTTCCATTGCGCGACAAGTTAAAGATGTCTCAGTGGCCGAGTGGCTAGCACTTTTGCCCAAGGTTCTAGACATCATGGGTTCGAGTTTTGCCCTCGTTAAATTAGTTTTTCTAAACTAAACTTAACCTAACCTAACCTAATCTAACGTAACGTAACACAACGAAACACTGTCTCGATCTCAATGATCTTGCAATGTGAAGCTTAATAAGTTCAAGTACTCTTAGCCTTTCTGGTTTCTTTTCGGGTTTCTTTCCGTTTCTAACATACATAACATTTGCTAATGACACTTGCGCGAGGAAGAGGAAAAAACGCAAGTGAAAGTAAAAGAACGCAATAAACCGAAAAGAAAGACACGTACCTTCTTCGCGTTCAAACACGCCGAGCACGAGGCGATGCACATTGGAAGAGCGAGCACCAGCGAGACGACGGCGGCGGCGATGACGGTGAACGCGGCGACGGTGGCCCACATGCGGATGCGCATCTGAAAGGCAGGGAAACATTATTTAATTAATAAAAAAAACGCAAAAAACCAAGAAAATAAAAACTCACACCACATCTCAAATTACAAGCCGGCTGTTGATCCTTTGGCACATTTCCGAAAATGTTGTTCACGCATTTTCCGGTGGTGAAGAGAGAGAAGTAGACCTGAAAGTTTTAAAAAAAGGATAATGCAAATGCGCTCTACGGGCCTACCTCTTCACACTCGTCCTCGCAGCGCGCCTTGGAGTCGTCGTTGGCTGATGAGAAGTATCTGAGAGATTTGTGTTTCTTTAGGTTTTGTGATCGAACCCCTTCATTCTGCTTATAAATGATCGATATGCAGCAGAAAATTGGCGGGGAAAAAATTTTGACTTATTTTGAGCCTGAGCATGTAAAAATTCAAAGAAATTCCCCTCCGTTGCGCCCGGCAAGAACCTTCATGTTTATCACAATCATTGATCGCATTTCTAAATGTTGGCTGCGTGGTCGAATGGATAGTCCGTTTGCTCGACGATCTCGAGGCCTGGGTTCGAGGTTTTGCTCGATCAAAAATTTTTTGCTTTATTTTTTGGGTGTCAAAACCCCTGAAATTTCGACAAAACAACCGTGAAATTACTTCCCTTCCCGTCGAGTAAGACTTCAACACAAAATTGCGTGATAATTAATGATTGGGTGTGGTCTCTTCTCTTTTAAATTTGCCCCCTGCCTTCCAATTTTGGCAGCTATTATTTGAGTAATTTATCATTTTCGCTCTTACCCTGGAGCGCACGTGCAGATTTGGCCATTGTGCAGTTGATTGACGGCGCAAGCCTGCTGATCCTGGGCGGCGGCAAGCCCGAGCAACGCCACGACGACGACGATCAACTTGGTGGACATGGCTGGAAATTTGAGGATTATCTAACTAGATAATTCGATTAGATTAGAAGCCAATGGGGATGAGAATTAAAGAGCATTTTCCTTTTTATTTGGTCGGTTAAATTTTAAGGTAAAATTTTTTAGGGATTGGGATCAAAATAAAGTCACAAAAACAATGAGAAAAAACGGGAAAAGACTGTTGTTTTGTTTTGTTTTTTCCTACGGAAGCAACGTGTGTATTCGTTGCGATGAGGTGAAAACAGAGACTGACCCAAAGAAGGAGGAGGGGAGAAAAAGAAGGAGAAGAAGAAATCAGAATTGGAATCGAATCGAATCGCCGCTCGCCCGCTCGCGACCGACGACAAACGGTGACATGGGGCGGAAAACAAGACCGAATAGAGATAGGCGTCGATCTCGCAAAACAACCGACTAAAACGACAGAGATTCGCCATCTGAATGACGGGGACGATGAGACGGTGAGAAGTCGTCAAACAGTGGTGATGGGAAGGAAGGAAGAAGGGAGGGAGGGTGTGGGCGGAGCCTTTTGGTGGGTAATTCTTTATTTGGAAGTGGTGGAATGCTTCTGGAGAAGAGGAAAAGGAAGAGGACGAAGGACGAAATGATGAATTGAAACTTTGGAATTTCAACATGTTTGGAAGAAGAAGAAGAATTCGAAAATGCCAACCCTCCCTCCCTCCCTCCCTAATCACTCTGATCGCTACGATGATATAGTGATAAATAGTGATAATGCTGCTGATGATGATGATGATGATGGGAATTGAATTGAATTGGCATCGACAAATGAGAAGACTACTGTACATATTCAGAAGTGAGAATTCGAAACGCATCGTGTTTGGTTTTCCCAGTAGAATCAAAACTCTTCGCACTGAAAAAGACCGGCGCCATCTGAACAAATGAAAAAAGGAAATGCTTAAAAAATGCTTAAAATATTTAATTAAATCAATAGGTTACTGTAGTCAAATTTCCGCAACATTGCGTTCGGTTCTGCGGGTGCTACCTCGGAATAGAACTGAAGTGTAATAGAACTGCAGCGAAATAGAACTTGCTTCGCAATAGAACCGTTCGGAATAGAACTGTTCGGTAAAGAACTGTAGCAAAATAAAACTGTTTTGGAATAAAACTGTTCGGAATAAAACTGTAGCGTTCTGGAACTAAATTAGCAATGCGTGATTGCATTGCTTGGCCGTCAAGGCGGGCCGAGAAAAAAATGATAAAAGTTTATTCAAAAAAACAACAAAACAAACAATTTTTGATGAATAGCTCAAATATAGAACTGTTGAAAAACGCACACGCATGAGAAATTCCAATATTTGAATGAGCAAACAATGCAATCGCGCTCCATTGCTAATTTAGTTCCAAAACGCTACAGTTTTATTCCGAACAGTTTTATTCCAAAACAGTTTTATTCCGATCAGTTTTATTCCGAACAGTTTTATTTCGTTACAGTTCAATTTAACTTCAGTTCTATTCCAAAGCGAGTTCAATTTCGCCACAGTTCTATTACGCGTCAGTTCTATTCCGAGGTAGCACCGTTTTGCGGGCTTTCTTCATTTTCACAATTTTTTCATTTGCAATCGAATTTTTTGCGTATTTTTCTTTTTCCTTCTCCTTTTTCACGCTTTTTTTCACTAAATAATGGAGTATGAATATTTGTTGGCTTGGATTGATGACAGAACTGAAGCGCGATGCCGGATTTGTGATCGTGAATGGAAAGAAACAGTGGTAAGTCTTGTTATCACGTACGTTTTTATAATAAAGAAATTAAGCTATTATTGGCCTACAATTTACCGCGAATTGTCGCTCCGTGGGAAATACATAATATTGAAAATTTTGCAAAGTAAATTTTTCAGTAAATTCTTGTTACAAAGATTTTTTCTTCTATTTTTCTACAGTGCGTTGCACATTTATACGGCCACCCTTGTTTTGAAATGCCACTTGGCAACTAATCAAGATTTTGACATGGCGTCTTCAAAATCGGACGTCTGTCGATTGATTTTCCGGATGATATCTCAAAAATTGTCAAAACTGTGTCAAAAAACCTGAAAATCCCCCCTTTGCAACCGTTGCAGATTTATACGGCCACCCCATATAATTTATCACTTGGGGGTGAAACCTGAGAGCTTCAAGATGAATACTGCGCCTTTAAACATGTACCGTAAGAGTCATCTTACAAGGAAGGTCCGTTTACCCTCCGGTTGAGAATTTTCTTAAAATTTAGGAGGGGGTAGTTTCGAATACGGAGATTCCATTTTTCATAGTCCCAACCTGCGCATTTTCCATATAATGGAGAACGAACGTCTGGAAGTTTGGAAACTGAAATTATCACATGAAATCTATGGTCTAACAGTGAAACGTAAACAGCCCCTTACGATTACCAATTGAGCACCCAACACTGAACCACCGAACCGATGAAATCAACGGTAGACAGAGGCAGTGACCTTCGCGTTGAAAATCCTACTCCCGTTTAACTGTTAAACCATAGATTTATGTGTTAATTTCAGCTTCCAAACTTCCAGAAGTTCGTTCTCCGTTATATGGAAAATGCGCAGGTTGGGACAATAAAAAATGGATTCTCCGTGTTTGAAACTACCCCCACCTAAATTTTAATAAAATTCTCAACCGGAGGGTAAACGGACCTTTTCACATTTTTTTTAACCTGTGAGCCTGGTTCCCTCGCTTCGATTTGAGCCTTTATAACAGCTTGGCTGACAAATCGAGCAATCGCGCTTCATTTGAAGCATTTGAAGCATCAACCGTTTCGTTGGCAATCCAACCCCAAACAAACCCCCAAGAAGACCGAACCGAAATTGGATTCTCGTGCCAAACGATCTGTCATCCGCACAGCTTCGAATACGATAAAGTCGTGCAACGACATCAAACAGAAGCTGAATCTTGGCGTGAGCAAGTGGACCATCTGGAGACCACTCAAGGAGAACAAAAACATCGTTTGTCAAGTCATGACACCTGTTCCGAGGTGAAACTCGCACGGTTGAGGGCTGAGAGATCTCTTCTACTGGAAAAGTAGAAGCAAAAAGTGGAAAATCGCCCAGTGGAGAGATGCAGCAAATGTATAGACGAAGAGGGAGATCTGGAGCCGTGTTCATGAAACCATTCGGAAAAGTATTCCAAACTGCTTAAAATTTCGAATGGGAACGGTTTTCTTTTTTTCTTTATTCTTACAAGGGAATGGTCCAAACTTAACTTGGCGTTTCGAAATAAAACCTATATAGGGTGAAAGAGCACTCCATGGGGAGCTCAAATCACTTTCACTTTTTGCAATAAACCATTCGGAGCCGAGCAAATGAGCTCCAAAGTTTCAATTTTCATGTGCGAATTTATCACCGCAGTTGAGAGTCATTTTCAACAGTGGCTTGGTGGCCGAGTGGTTGGTGCAAGAGAATATTAAATGGAGGATGCGGGTTCAATCCCTCGAGGTAAAAAATTTTTTGGATTTTGATTTTGGCGTTCACTTTTCCAGGTCCTAGAACTTTTTTTCACAGTTTTTTTTTTCGCATTGCCAACCTCTTTTCCACGTATGGTGACGATTGCATGATTGTGTTTCGTTTTGTTTTTATTTCGTTTTAACTAGAGATGACACTTCATGTGGCAAGTGTTTTATCGTTATTATCCAAGAAGTGTTTGATTTCGAACTCGGATCCCCTCTACCTATTTCCCGACAAGATACCAATCTCTTGGAAAAAAGCGTGCTAAATGGACACAAGCTTACCGTTCTTGACATTTTCGGAGTTCCGTTTCGGAAAAGTTGGCGCAGATGATTGCTTCCAGACGAGATGTACCGATAATGCGTTCATCAAGTGTGCGAGATGCACCAACACTATTTGTTTTCCCCATTTCATAATTGTTGATTAGCATTATTGTCCTTATTTGTGAACTGTTACTACGTATTAAACACAAATAATTGAAAAAAAATTGGTTTTAAAAAAAGTTCTAGAACCTGGAAAAGTGAACGCAAAAATCAAAATACAAAATTTTTTTATCACGAGGGATTGAACCCGCATCCTGCATTTACTATTTTCTTGCACCAACCACTCGGCCACCCGGCCACTGTTGAAAATGACTCTCATTTGCGGTTATAAATTCGCACGTGAAAATTGAAACTTTGGAGCTCATTTGCTGGGCTCCGAATGGTTTATTGCAAAAATTAATAAGTGATTTGAGCTCCCCATGAAGTGTTCTTTCACCCTATATAGATTTCATTTCTAAATGCCAAGTTAAGTTTGGACCATTCCCTTGTTAGTGCATTAGGATTAGTGGTCTATCAAAATTAAATAAAATAGTTCCCATTCGGAATTTTAAGTAGCTCGTTAGGAATTGCGAATGGTTTCATGAATACGGCCCCTGAAGCATTTCTTAAAATGCTACCCCGCCAAGCCGCTACCCATGTCCAAACTATGGAAGGACCCAGTGGCCGCAGCCACAGCCCTTGGCTTAGCTGTAAAGCCATTCGATCCGGAAAGAGACGCCGATCCATGACCGAAGGGTGTAATGGAAGAGTAGTTGGTGCACAACAACAACAACAACAACATACTCCGAGGCTGACCGATCGTCACAAAGATCGCCGTCTCGACTTCGCTCGGACCAACATGCCGACTGATTGGGAAGAGGTGTTTTTTTTAAATGTATTCACTTGAAACCTTGTATCATTCCACAGAACATCTTTTCTGATGAAAAGAAATTCAATCTCGATGAAACGGACGGATACAAGCACTAATTACATGACTTCAGCAAGGATCGTCTCGTCTTCTCGAAGAGAAACTTTGGCGGTGGCTCGCTCGTGGCCTGGTGCGCGTTTTCTTCTGCCGGATTCCTTGAGCTGGAGTTTGTGTCGTGTCGGATGAATTCATCTGGCTATCAAACAGTTCTCGAGAATCACCTGCTGCCGTACCGTCTTCGTTCCAGCCGCTGTCAGTTCAATTACGAACAGGATAACGCGGCGATACACGTCAGCCGATCGAAGAACTGTCTGATGTATTTACAGCCGCGGCAAGAAGTATGGAACTATCGGAGATTGGTTGGCCGTATTAGTCTGCTGCTCTCGGACGTTTGGAAAGTGTGACGTTTCAAAAAATTTTCTGCATTGTGTCGTCACGGTGTTTGCACACAATCATTTTTTCAAAGATTTTTATGAAATTTTCCTTGAAAAGTTTTTAAAAGGGATTTTGTGCAAACACCGCGACGAAAAAATACAGAAAACATTTCGAAACGTCCGAGAGCCAAATCTGCAACGGTTGCAGAGGGGGGATTGTCAGGTTTTTTGACACAGTTTCGTGGCAATTTTTGAGATATTATCATGCAAATCAACGGCCATACGCAACTTTTTGCTCTGAATCCGATTTTGAAAACGCCAAGTCAAAATCTTAATTGGTTGCCACATGGCACTTCAAAACAGGAATGGCCGCATAAATGTGCAACGCACTGTATACCATACCGAAAATAAAATTGAAGGGAAAGAAATTAAAGGAATAAAATTTAAATTGTTGCTTATTTTTGCGCCCAGAAAATAATACCTCTCCTGTTCCAGTTTGCTCCAAATTTTTATATGCGGCACATTGGAATTATTAGAGCATGGGGAACACTGAGCCACCAAATGTCACTTTTTTCCTCGGAAACAGAGATCCCTCCAAAAAAGCCCAAAAAACAAAAAAATAGAAAATGAGACAAATAATTGAACCAAAAAACATTAATAAAATTTTCCGTTAATTCTGATGCCGCATGAATTCATGACTGTGAACTTTTCCTTTTTTCCATAAATATCATATTCCGCCTTCTAAACAATATATGAATTCCAATAAAAACGTCCTTGACAGTCTTACTTTTTTTTGATAACTTTTTTTTTCTTTTTCTTCTCTCTTTTGTCCTTTTACTTTTCGATATAAATAAAAAATATTTGTTACACTCGAAGAATCTTCCCTGTTACACCTTTTCCACCAACTTTTCACAACAACAAGTTCTTGGGAAAAAAGAGGAAAACTTTTATCATTCATTTAAATATTTAACAGAATAGAATAATGGGTGGAACAAAAAAGAAAAAAATTGGCAACAAAAAAAAAATAATAACAATAACAATTCTTTAAAAAAAAGAGAAGATGAGTGAGCATCATCAGTGGGGGAAAATTCCAGAAATGTTTCTACTAAATTAGGTCTGGCCAGAGGCCAAGAAAAGTTTGAAAATGAGCAAAACTCGAATCGATTGATCTTGAGCAGCTAAAAGTGCTGCCTGTGCTTTTCGGAAACGGTTCAGTTGCGCGCGATCAGGTCCTTAAAGTTAAATTTGGAAATTTCAACTATAAAATAAATAGACAACAAAAAAAACAAACCTGGCAAGTACATTTCCTCAACCTCTGCAATCTGCGCCAACTTTGATGCTTCATCCAGATCCGAAGAGCGTATATTTTCAACGATTGGCTGGACAGCTGCGTCCTTGTCTAATACTGCTTTATTGTCGCTTCTTCCGTGTCTTTGACGGAGAACTAGGTTACGAACTAGTTTACACGTGTATTCAACGAGTCCACGTACGGTACGAGGGAGATCGACGTGGTAGAGGTAGAATGTGCGGGCGGGTTGGAAATCATTGGTGCGGCCAACTGGCTGAAAGGACAAGGTTTGAGACTTTGAGCTAAATGCATATATTGTCGGCCCGCCAAAATGGTCAAACGCGCTCCGCTGAACTCAACGCTGTGATTTTCACTTTGGTTTCCAAATTATTTCATTTCACGTTGAATTTATACGTGAAATTAAATAATTTGAAAACCAAAATTAAAATCGCACAGCGTTGAGTTCAGCGGAACGCGTTTGACCATTTTGGCGGGCCGACAATAGAAGGCTAATTATCTTGTATATAGGGCCGCGTGTGTATAAGGCCGATTGGCGCTGATAGAAATCTGGGTAAAGCTGCAGTCAATTTAGGGATAGGGAAAAATGGAAAGAAAACTGATTGTGAGATAAGCGAAATGCGAAATTTTTATGGCGTTACACGGTGTCTAGGATTCGAAAAGTGGACGGAACCGAGCAAACGCGCTTCCCTGGATTTTTCGCTCGAAATTCAAATTTTGAGGCATTTTTTATGTTTTTCGGGAAAAAAGCATAAATTCTTAATTTTTTCCCAAATGTGCTCCAACTGAATTATAGCTAAGACCTTTAGAAATTTTTTAAGCCTACGTCGAATTTGGTTCAGCCACCATTTCGGAATAATCGTTTTTAGCATTGCGGAGCAAAAAAGTGAGTTTTTTGGTGTTTTTGCACAATAAATCTTTACGAAAATTTAAGTTTGAGAAATTTTATGGGGAATAATTCACTTTGGTTATGGAAAAAATCAATAATTGCTTGAAAAAACCCGATTCGCCGTCTGACGACGAAAATTTCTATTACCGCTCTTCGATGCGTATTTTTCCGTATTTTTAGTCTAATTCGGGGTTGTTTTGACCTCAAAATTCAAGTCTTCTGTCGGTTAAAAAAACTCGGGAGTAGAATAACGCTGAAAATCTTTACTATTATTAAGCACTGAAGTTTGTCAGTATGTGTGTGAGATTTCATGTCACCAACTTTTTCTCCTACTTCTAGCGGGCCGATTAGCACCAAACTTGGCTAAGCATTTTGAAACACAAGGGGCATGCGGCGGCCGAAGTTTTTTTCAGAATAGAAAAAGTTTGAATGGTAGCATACTGTATGCACTTAAAATTTTCTCGGTTCCCACCTCTCGCGAGTTCACGCGTGTGGCGTATCAATCTTCTTCTTTTTTTTTTTTAAGTCTATCAGTCGCGTCCGCATGTATTCCACCAGGGCGATTGATTGAAGAGCCCCTGTGGTCGAGTGGATAAGCGCTTTGGCTGTGATTCTTGATTTGTTTTGTAGGCCGGGGGATCAATACCTTACTTATCTTTATAGTTTTTTTTTTTTAGGAATTTCGTGTTTTTTTCTTATCTTTCAGTGCTCCAACTTTTTGGGAGACATGGAAATCTTGAATTTTCAAATGAAAGCCATCCTTTTCTATCATATAACAGGGGTGTGTTGAATTGATGCGGAATAAAATTTTTTAATCAAAAATAGAGGATAAAGCTACTCAAAAAAAAACATAATGGAATTTGTAGAACGAGCAATTCCTCTGCCTGTTGAGGAATGAAACGGATTTTAAAAAATTAGACTGTTGAATAATACTAGGAGAAACTCTTCTGAAAACCGAGGGAAAGCACTAAATTGGGGAATTCAAAACCGAGAAAGTTTCGTCAGTTTACGTTTTGTTTTTCTACGGTTTTGGAAAAATTTTTTTAGGAAAATTTGCAAGAGAGTCAGGGAAAAATGGTGGAAATGAGAAAAAAGCCTGAACTTCCCGCCACTTGGTGTACTCCGCGCGGTTTTTTTCTTTGAAAATTTAGAGTACGGTGGTTATTTGATGGTTTTGTGCAATGTATCAGGAAGCAACTACTAAAAACTGTTTTTTTCCTGCATGGAATAGGTTCGTAACACAATTCTAAAGCAATGAATTGTTTAAAAAATGGGTAGATAGGAACAAAATAACATTTATATTTTAATAAATTCAATTTTGGTGGTTTGCTAATTTTCCTGTAAAACTTTTTTAAAATTCAGGGAGACTCGCGCATCCCCAAGCCCACCCAGAAGGTTTTTGACGGCGACAGCCGGCAACAACCTTCTGGTACGTTTAATGCAGTGAAATCTCTCAGATTTTATTTCGTCATAATGGTACGTCCAAAGTAAGAAAAAAGCGCAAAAAAAGACGAAAAAAGGCGTCCAAAGTAACTTTGTTTTTGCGTCTTTTTTTCTTTGTTGTTTACCGCCAAACGAAGTTGTAAACATGTTTACAATTTCTTTTTTGCTTGTTTGGCGGTAAACAACAAAGAAAAAAGACGCAAAAACAAAGTTACTTTGGATGCCTTTTTTCGTCTTTTTTTGCGCTTTTTTTCTACTTTGGACGTACCATAAAAATAAAACAAATATTGTCGGGCCGCCAAAAAAGTCAAACGCGCTCCGCTGAACTCAACGCTATGCGATTTTCATTTTGGTCTCCAAATTATTTCATTTCACGTTGAATTTACACGTGAAATAAAATAATTTGGATACCAAAATGAAAATAACATAGCGTTGAGTTCAGCAAAGCGCGTTTGACCATTTTGGCGGGCCAACAGTAATAGAAAATAAATTGAAAATTTTTAAATTTATTTGATTTTAATCGATTGTTAGCCAATATTGTGCGTTTCACGAAAATGGCTCCAATTTTCCGGCCTACAAGAAGTTTAAAAGTTTTTTATGCTTCAAAGTAAAATATTTGAGTTATTAAAAGATAAAATACATAAATTTTATAAATAAAACAGGTGTTACTGAAAAAAAATAAAATCAATAAAAACATTTGAATTTCGCACGAAAAATTCAGTGGAGCGCGTTTTCTTGACCTGAAATTTTGGGAAACAAGGGGAAAAACACTTCTGAAATTTTTGGACAGAAATATCGATTTTTCTGAAAATTTTAAAAATTTATATTTCGGTCCAAAATTTTCCTGCGCATGTCCAGAAGTATTTTTCCCTTATTTCCCAAAATTTCAGGACAAACGAAGCATTTTTCCGCGTGAATAACCCCATAAAGAAATTTCGATCTTTTTGGGTCTGAGAATTTTAGAAAGAAAAACTGACTGACTCCAAGAAAATTAAAAAAGAATCTAACGGAAATAAGATGAAAGAGGCTAAAATTCCAAATCCGAGAAAACCTTATCGGCACACACTTACCTTGGTAAAAACGTATCCTTCCTCAACAAGCGCATACAACATCTCCCTTGCCTCTTTTGCGCTCATCATGCTCAGTTTTTCGACTTGTTCCTCGTCCAGGAAATGGCGAGACTCGAGCAGTCTCATCACTCGAATCGCACGTCCTTCAAATTGCTCACGGATTAAAGATTCGCAGTGGTGACGACAGATTTGGCGGAGTGCACGGCGAATGTCTGAATAATTTTGATAAGAAAACGAGATTCGAATAGAAATTACCAACCGACGGTGTAGAGTCCTCCGTTCGAATCTCCGAGTTTTCTAAAGATTCCATCGGATTCATCGACCAGAATTTGACAAGCCAACTCGATATCAGGCTTCGTTAGGCTCAATCCGTGCTCTTTTACTAGTCTTTGCAAGTCTGTGATCTAAACAAATACGCACACATTTTTTCTAATTTGAGAGTAAAACTAACACTAGCAGTGATGCTTTCCAAACTCATCGGCTTCGAACGTGTTTCATTCAATTTGAACATCAAATTTGCCACACTCTGAGTAATATATTGCGTTCTATCTTGACCCGCCCCATTATCTTCCACTCCCGGTTCCTTTTTTATATTCAACGTGGCAATCGTGGATGTCGATCCTCCACCAATCAGATAATCAATAATCAGCTCGTCACGAAGATACGCGTCAAATTTGAGCCAATTGATACGCCAATATTGACCTGCGTCTGCATCGTTAGCTCCAGGCTCGTTTCCACCGGCTTTTCGCTTTCGTGAAGATGCTTCTGCAGCCGGAGCCGAAGCCGAAGAGCTCTCTTTCTTCTCCAGAATTGCTGCTGGCATAGCGAAAGGATCGTTATTAGCTACAAATTGTGGGCATCCGTAAATTTCTGGTCCAATTGCTGGACATCTAATGAGAAATTGCGAGTCGGCCAGCTCTTTGAACGAGTTTCGAATATCACTGAGCACGAGGGATTCATCGGTTCTCTGAGAAACGGTAGGATGATATGAATTGCCAAGAAAACGTGGGATTACCTGGATACGCCGGATAGCCTCAGAAACGGTAAGTTTTCCTTGAGATAGCAATTCCACACAGATCGACTCGGCAGACGGCCCAAACAGAGTTTTTGCAATGAGACAGAGTCTTAAATTAAATAAAAACAATTTTTTCAGTTTTGGAAATCGGTTTTTTGCCTTTCTTGACAAATAAAACATCATAAACATATTTTTAATTCGAGCTAGTGTTTCTGTTGATTTTTTCTAAACTCCGGCTCTGGGACGTTTCGAAACTTTAGTGCATTTTTAGCGCAAGGTTTCCAGGATTTAAAAAGTGGGCGGAGCCGAGCAAACGCGCTCCACTGGACTTTTCGCGCGAAATTCAAACTTTGAGGCAGTTTTTATGTTTTTCGGGAAAAAAAACATAAATTCTTAATTTTTTCCCAAATGTGCTTCAACTGAATTATAGCTGAGGTCTTTAGAAATTTTTCAAGCCTAAGAACGTCGAATTTGGTTCAGCCATTATTTCGAAATAATCGTTTTTAGCATTGCGGACCTAAAAAAGTGAATTTTTGGTGTTTTTGCAGGATAAATCTTTACGAAAATCGAAGTTTGGGCAATTTTATGGGGAAAAAAATCAATGATTGCATTAGAAAAACCCGATTAGCCGTCTGACGACGAAAATTTCTATGACCGCTCTTCGATGCGTATTTTTAGTCTTATTCGGGTTTTTTGGGGTTTTTTTAAATTTGGGTTTTTTTTTCGTGTTAGCCCTATATTTTCCGGTAAATTTTGACAAATTCTCCGATTTTACCGGTAGAAGATGCGACAACTATTTTATCCTTGGCCGAATTCGGCCAATACTGCGAACACGGCGGGAATAAATTTTCAACAGCACTAAAATTTTGAAACGTCCCAGAGCCCAAAATTCAACAGCGTTGAAAACTATAGTCGGTGAATACATCATCAACCTCGCTCTACTGCTAAAATCCCTGTAAAACAGTGTTGTTTTTGCAAGATTAACTCGAATTATAGTTTTACACTTCTTTTCAACGGAAAATAACGTATCCACGACGAGTTGCAGTTAAAATTTGATTTTTCGCTTCAAAATAGGTGCACTACACTGTTAAAAATTGAAAAGTGCCGTAGAGCGAGGCTGACGATGCATTCGTCGACTATAATCGAATTTTTAGCCAAAAAAAACTGCAAAAATATAAGGAAACCGCCTGTTTTTTTTTTCGGAGTTTTGTACTGCAAAATAATGTGATTCCAGGAATTGTTCAAATTTGAAAAATAATGATCCAATTTCTCAGAATACATTTACCGGCCAACCTCCTTACCTCGGAGCAGTGATGACATGTTGGATTTGGTCGGCATCTGCCACGTAGAGCACACGATTGTTGGTGTCCAGGTGGAATGTGATGAATCCAAAGTTGACGAGTGAAGATAATGATTTTTTGATCTGGAAAGAATTAATTAGAGGAAAAGATTTATGTGGTTACGGCTCACCAAAACCGACGAAATTGTTCCTTTTAATTTGAAAATGAGTGTGGCCAGTTGGCAGCTCTCGGTGAGAAGAGTTTCCACCACTTTTGCAGCTATCTGAGAAATTATTAATAGTTTTTACCACTTTTTGGTTGGTTTTTTTTTAATTTTAAAATCCCAAAAATTCAGAAATATTTTTCTGTCAGCTTCTAAAATGTCGAATAATTAGAGCGAAATACAATACTCGTGTCCATTATTTTTCTTTAAAAAATTACCTTTCCAAAAATGTCCTCGATGATAACCACGCACATTTGCGTCTCATACTTCCCGCCACCCATGTTAACTCTGAAAAATATTGGCAATATTTGAAAAAAATTGTCAACAGAAAATATCTAAAAGTATTTAAAAATTGGGCTAAAACCAAATTCAAGACAAAATTCTCGAAATCTGCGAAAAATTCCAGTAAAATTTATTAAAAAACAAAAAAAAACAAGCCAACAAAAAATAAAAGATAAAAACTCCAACAAAAAAATAACCAAAACAAACGACACAGATCATTGTCTTCTGCGAATCGCCCGTTTTCTGCCTTCCTTTTTCCCTTTCGCAGCCTTTTTTCGTTCCTTTTGTGATTTTTTGTGCCGTTTCGTCGAGGATGCGCCAGCTGAGGAGGCTGTTCGTTTTCTGGAAATAAAAATAAAGTAAAAATAGAAAAGTTTACCCAACCTTTTATTCTGTTCGGTCAGCGCTCTTCCGTCCTCTCCTCTCATCATATAGTCTCCAAAACTGAGCAAATCGTCAAGAGTTTCAGCTCGCCCCAACTGTTCGCTTCGTCGTTTTTGTTCTTTTGACAGTCGGATTCGCGTGAAATTATCCTCCTCGTACTTTTCACGTTCATGATCGTATTGGTACTTCTTTTCGCTTATTTCCTGAAAATTGTATGTTTCGGGCATTATTAAATGTTCGGTTCACGTGAGAAATTCATACAAAATGAGACATTTTACACGCAATTCTCGTTAAAAACAAACAATTTAAAAACCAAAGTCGAAGTCAAGTTTCGCCCATGATTTTCTTTTTGTCTAGCAAAGACAGTGTTTCTTGACGGATTTAAATGTTCACGTAAATTTTCCTGTAATTTTAATCCTATGTAAACCCGCAATTTAGTTAATTTCCTGCATTAAAATCGTTATGGGGTTATTCACAGAACCATCAAAAAAGCAAAAAATAGAAAAAAAAATTCAGCGAAAATTCGGAAAATGCTTCGATCGATCTGAAATTTTGGGAAATCCTTTAAAAAATACTCCCGGTCACTCACTAAAATTTTCAGACCAAAATATTGACTTTTGAACATTTTCAGAAATAAAAATCTATATTTTTTGAAATCTATATTTCGGCCTGAAATTTTCTGGGAATGTCCAAGAGTATTTTTAAAAATGATTTCCCAAAGTATCCGATCGATAGGAGCATTCTCCGAATTTTCGCTGTATTTTTTGCTGTTTCCGTGAATAACCCCATTAAAAAATATTATTGCTGGTTTTTCGAGTTTTACTGTATTTTTAATAAATTATCGATTTTTGATTGATAATAATCAAAATCCCTCAAATTTAACTGTTATAAATTATGGAAAAGTTGAAAAGTGCGAATCATGGAAAAAAAAAACAAACACCGGTAAAAAATATCGTTTAACGATAATTTTTCTAAAGCCAATGTTCCTTTGATCAGCGATTTTTTTTAAATTTTCTCCTCTTTTTAATGAATTTTTGCTTGATTTTTAGCCCTTCCCAATTTAAAATCAGAATTAAAACGAACTTTTTAGCGGAAGTGGATTAAAATGTAGATTTTTAAGGGGGGTTTATAAATTTCACGTTAAAAACACAACAAAAAATTCTCTAACTTTTAATGATTTTTACAAAAAAAATTAAGAAAAACAAGTTATTTTTCTTTTTCGAGACCCTGGCAAAACCGGGGAAAAAATTACCAAAATTTTGTCAGGGTCTCCATTTTTCTTACGTCTTCCTTGCATTTTTTTCTTCTAGTTTTTTGCATTAATGTTTGAAAAATACTGTATTTCGTCCAGAAAATAAATATTTCTGGGAAAAAAAATTGGATTTTCTAGAAAACGCGGCCACCGGTTTTCTAGGCCTGCAGACACACCTTAATTTTTTTGAGTAATTTAAGCGTGATATTCGAAAATCCACCCCCCCCCCCCCAAAACTGCATTTTAAAACAGTTTACCCCAAAAGTTGGCATCTCCTTCAATCAAAAAATATTGAAATTAAAAAAAAAAAATTTAATAACAAGACTTCCAAACAACTCACTCGAATTTCCTCTGGAGCATCACTGTACTGATTTTTCAACTCCATAATCAGACTACTTTGCATCGCCCGTCGTTTCGCCTTCTCCACCTGTTTATTGCTGGTCTCGTTTTCTTCTGTAACAAATTATTTTTTTTAAATATACTTTGTATAAAGCGCTGCAAATTCGCTCCAATCGAACAATGAATTTCGCATTCATTTGGAGTGAAATTAAGAGAAATCAGAGCGAAACATCGGCCACGCTCTCTCAATTTTCTGCACTCTCTCGTCGCCAACGTGGCCGCGTCCACCACTGTGCGAAGGGAGCGCGTTTGCAGCGTTCCGTACTGAGAAAAAGTTTAAATACAAATGTAGCCCACCTTCATATCTAACTGCACGAATCCTTGGAGCGACATACTTCTTGGCTTCTTTAGTCGATTTCTCATCGTCGTTACCATCTTCCTCTTCCTCGTTTCCTTCATCATCGTCATTTACATCCATATTCTCCAAACGAACACGCAAATTGTCCTTCGTGGGTCCAGTTTCAGACGATTTGGTGAGCAATTTTTCAATTTGTGGCTTCATTTTGTCTTCGATTGGATTGATTTTTTCGATCAGCTGGACAAGGAAAAATCGTATTTAGAAGCGAAGGTTTTTTTTGTAAGATTTCATAATTTTTTTTTTGAATTCTTATGTAAAAAATGCGCGAAAACTCGGAAAATCTTGTTTTTTTCTGAAAACTTTTGAAAGCGATACTTCAGTCCAAAATTTCAGGTCAATTGGAGCATTTTCCAAGTTTTTTTTCGCATTTTCGTGCATAATCCCAATCAAATTCAATATTTTTTCCCAAATTTCCCCATATTTTTTCATGTTTTTCATTTTTCCCCAGTTTCACAAATAAACAAAACCTCACCACTCGATGCTTGAGAGCTCTTTTGACAGATGTATCCTTGGAAATCGACTCTCCTTTCATCATTTTTGACATCAAAACGGTCAGCTCGCCGAGATAGGCGGTCATTTCAAAGTTTTTCAGTGTCAGAAGAGAGAGACCCTGAATTCAAAACAAACAAAAAACTCATAACACTGTAAAATGTAAAAATCCACTAACATCTTTATCATCCTCATGCTCCTCCATTCGATTCGCCACCTTTTCCATTGCCTTCACCGCCTCCGATGTCACATTTTCAAGGTTTGCGACTAAATCCGCAAATTTCAAAGATTCTTCTTCGCTCATCTGTGAAGTTTTTAAAAATAGTTATTCAAATTATAGACAATTTTCAATAAAGATATTAGCATGGTTGCAAAAACCAATAACTAGGATGAAAAAAAAGATTTTAAAAACGAACAAAAAAATAAAATTTTTCATAAAAACGGAATGCATGGCGGTGAAAATGTACAGAAAATAGGACAAAGAGCCCAGACTAGGTCTAATTTGAAGGAAATATTACAGTTTTCAGAAAGAAAGAAAAAAAAACGTCCTAGCAATCACCAACTAGCTAGATGAAGTGCTCGACGGTGGCTGACCGTTTCCATCGTTATTTCCGTCGTTTTTCGCGTACGCCATAAACATTTCTTTGAGAAATGAGAGCTCTTTTTGGAGTTGTTCTACCTGAGATTTTTGAATTTATTTAGAAAAAATTAAGTAAGAATTAAATAAAAAATCAATACCTTCCGTTCCAGCGCCTCGTTCTCCTTTTTCAGTTCGTCCACCTTCTCTGCCGTGTCGTTCTCTTCTTGTCGCTTTTTTTGACGGGTCCTTCAAAATTTTACATTTTTAATGGACCTATTCACAAAACCGAAAAAAAAGGAAAAAAAAACGGAAAAAAATTGCGGGAAAAATCGGAGAATGCTCCGATTGAGCTGAAATTTTCGAAAATATTGGAAAAAATTATCCTGTACACGCTCAAAAAAAATTTTTTTTTTAATGTTCAGAAAAAATCGATATTTTGGTCCAGAATTTTTTGAGCATGTACAGGAGAATTTTCCCTAATATTTCCGAAAATTTCAGCTCAATCGGAGCATTCTCCGATTTTTCCCGCAATTTTTTTCCTTTTTTTCCGGTTTTGTGAATAGGTCCATAAATCATATTTTAGGTAATTTTAGTTGGTTCTAGTCAATAATAATCGATATTTTCTTCAAATTTAAAAAGATATGCTCAATTAATTCTCAGAAATGTCAAAATGATCAAAAAACTCATAAAATGCTGAAAATCACAAGCTTTTTTATAAAAGACTAAAAAAAAGAAAACAAATGGGGAAAACAATAACAAAATACTTTTGAACAGAAAATTTGATATTTTATTGAGCATGCCCGGGAGCATTTTCGACCAGATTTCCCAAAGTTTCAGACAAATTGGTGCAGTTTTCGAAATTTTCCCTAGTTTTAGCAATTTTTGACATTTTTATGAATAATACCCTAATATGTTTATTTACTGCCCCAAATAAAAGCCTTTTTGAATGAAAAAACAAAAAAAAAGTGCTAAAACATGCGAAAAACCAAAATAATGATGAAAAAAAAAACAAAAACTTACCGATTCACAGCTTCATTATTTCGTCGGCGTTTCGTCGTGTAGTCGTCATCGTCATCATCTCGTGGTTCAGAAGTGTTTCTTTTACGATTTCCGCTCATTTTGGATGAGAGAAATTAGGGAAGAAGTTGGGAAATTGTGAAAAAAAATTGGGAGAAAAAATTATGCGGGATGTTTTTACGGTAAACAACGCGCGTGCGTTATTTCGAAGTGTCGTTTGTACTGATTTTGGCGAAATGGAAAATTTTAAATCGTTTTTTTTTTTTTTTTTTTCAGAAAAAGTATCGAGATATTTTAAGATTAGCCAAACAGCGCATCCAAAAATAATCATTTTTAGCGCCTGCGCTGAAAATGACCCAGTTATGACGGCTCTGGGACGTTTCGAATTCGACAATACAGTTGTGTATTTTTGCGGCATGCAAGTGGATTGAAATTATTTACGAAAGTATAAAAAAAAATAAATAAAAACGAAATGAGCGTGTTTTGGTGACGAGCACCGTTGGCGAGCACCGTTACACGAAAATAATTGTCAAAAACTTTTTTGTGGTTTTTTTTTCGCAATTTTGCGTGCCAGCTATTTTTCTCGGCAATTCTTCAATATTTAATGGACCTATTCATAGGAAGAAAACAGCAAAAAAAAAAAAAATGTTTTTTGTTTGTTTGTTTTTTTTCCTATTCGTAGATGTCAAAAAATGTCAAACAATGTTGAAAAACGAATCCTATGAATAGGTCCATAACTCAACGAACAGAAAGAAAAAATGTTTATTTTTGAAAAAAAAAACGATAAAACTGCCAATTCTCATTTACTGACTTCCACATCAATATCGACCTCTTCTTCTCGAATAACTTGATGATAATTAATATTCAGTTTAAATCTGAAAATTACCAAAATTTCCGAACGATTCTCATAACTTTCAACTCACTCCAAGTCGTCCTTTGCTTCCACATTCTCCCTCGACGGTTCGATGGAGCACTTCTTCAACAGGGTTTCGTATTGCCGCCACGTCACACACTGATGAGTGTCCATCGGTTTACCACGCTGGAAAACAGTGTTGTGTCATGGAAATTTCTATTTATTTAGAATTTCAAAATCTAACCGGCGGAGGAAGGAGTTCACATGTGACCGTGTTGTATGGCATCTCTCGGATCTCATTTCTGAAAATTTTTGAAGTTGACTGATAGTTTTCTTCCATGAAAATTAACCCACAACACGTCGGTAACTAGGTTTCGAAACTTGCTCAACAAATTGTCTCGCATGGATTTCAACTGCTCAAATTGGATTTCTCGTTCTTGATCCGAATCGCCAAGAGACGCATAGAAACGGGTTCTGACAGAGAGATGTTCAAAGTTTTGGAGAAGTTCGCGATCGCCCAATCCGGCCAATGTTAGCATGAATTCTGGAGGGGAGAAATGAGATAACGTATTTACTCTATTATGGACCTATTCACAAAACCGAAAAAAAAACTGAAAAAAAATTGCGGGAAAAATCGGAGAATGCTCCGATTGACTTGAAATTTTGGAAAATATTGGAAAAAATTCTTCTGTACACGCTCAAAAAAAATTTTGGACCAAAATATCGATTTTTTCTGACAATTTTTAAAATCAATATTTTGGTCCAAAATTTTTTGAGCGTGCACAGGATAATTTTTTCCAATATTTCCCAAAATTTCAGGTCAATCGGAGCATTCTCCGATTTTTCCCGCAATTTTTTTCCGTTTTTGTGAATAGATCCATAAGCCCGGCATGCCAGCTTATTTCTCGAACCTCCTGATTAGATGCCGGGAAATTAGAGGCTGCCGACAAGGGGTGGGACCAAAAAAAAAAGTTGTTTTTTGAGGACAAAAACAATTTTTTTGTCCCAGCCTTGCTGTCGACTTATTTTCCAAAGTATATTTTTTTCAGAATATGCAAAATCTGACAGTTAATAAGAGCAAATATGACCGAGAAAATGCAAATAGGGTGAAATAACAGTCCAAGAACATTTTTCAAAGAAGAAACTATAAAACGTTTCTGGAAATGTCTGAAATCACGCCAATTATTGAAACAAAAAGATGCTGCTGACTTTTCTTTAAACACCGGAGAAATTACAGTGTCGGGCAATAAAAGGCTATTGGCTTATTTTTCAGTCCTTGTTTGCATGCCGGCCTATTAGAGGCTGTCGGGAAATTAGAGAAATAACGGTATTTCTAAAAAAAATTTGTAGACTTCGATTTACTTACGAAAAAGTGTTTCCGAAATTACGGACGGAAAGTCTTGAAGGGTCTTCTTATGTGATGTTCCACTCTGCCGCAAACTATAGTGCCAGATGTAGCATTTTGGGTTCGTCGCCTGCACCAACAATGTTTTTTTTTTTTGAAAAGACGTGCATTCGTCAAATGACTTACAGTCGTCAAATACGCTTTTATAAACTGTTTTCCCTTGCTGACCACATCTCCAGTTTTCCGGAAAACAACATTGCTGAACAGGTCGAAAAGATCCATGCTTCTGAAGATGGATGTCTCCAGAACTATAAACTGTCCGGTGTCGGCGCGCGACGAGGCGAAATCGATTCTTCCGGCTGCTGCAGCGCTCGAAGCCATGTTTGACATTTTCAAGTGGTACTGATCAAATTTATCCCGCACTGATGACATGCTCGATTTTAGCAGGTTCCACTAAATGAGTTAGCGTCCAAATTTTTAGAAAAAATCATAGAATTGGGTGTTTTCTGGTCGAAATTCCCGAAAAATCAGATGTTTTTTTGAATTCTAGTTTAAGAGGGCTGCCAATTTTCCAGGTAACTGCTTTGAAACTTTGAAAAAAAAAATAGATGCAAAATTTACGAATATCACATTGAAATCGCAAAAATTCTGATTTTTGGTAAATTTTTCAGCAATGTGCTCTTGTTTTTTCTGGCATTATTTAAAAAACCCACCAAAAACGCATTTCCAATAACCACAAGACGACTATCAATAACTCCTTTGCTCAACTCATCCGACAAACTCCATATATCAATATTATTAATAGATTGGACACTTTTCGAGAAGCGAATCGTCAAATCTCGCAGACTTTCCTCGCTCAACGTCTTTTCGAGCATTCCTTCCGCGATAATTTTTCCAATTTCTTGAACATTCAATTGTGGCTGTTGCAGTTCAAACTCGAGGAGCTCTAGGAATGAAAAGATTGTGCTCAAATTCAGATAACTCAGAAGTCCCTCAGAAGTTTTTTTTAACAAAAAAAACTCACCCAGCGGATCATTGATTTTCGAACACTTCTTGTCAGCCATCAAAGAGGTTCCAGGCTCATCACTAGACGGTTCATCGTAGAATCTCTTCATGGGGCTTTCGTCTCCATCATCTGAACCATTATTCTTGATTATTTAATTTTGTGAAAACTAAATATTTACCTTCCTTTGTTCGTTTGTGTTTCATTTTCACAAAAGCTATATTGTTGAAAATTAGTTCAAAACTTAATAAATTATATAAATACAGAGAGAAAATAAAATTTTAAGGCAAATTTTAATTTAAATTTGCTTTCAAAAAAAATTTTTTTTTTTTTTGAAAATTCACTCGAAAGGCGCCAGCATTTTTCTCTGCTCGTCTCGCACCCTCCCGTTTGCACGTGCTCTCTCGCGATCTGATTTTTACGCGGAAATTTAAATTTCAAAGGATTTCTGCAAAAAAGTTTTAAAAATATTGAATTTTTGCAATAAAAGACGATTGGAAAATTGGAAGTTTTTTTTGTTGCACAATTTCAGTATTGAAAGCGCCTCCAATCGACCTTTTTTTCCAAAATGCTTTCCAACGAGCTTTGATGCAATCGCGCTCTATTTGCACGTCTTAGAGATGGGAGACGCAGACGCATCAATTAAAAAAATTTCACAACCTTGAGGTCGTAGTTTTGAAAAAGCGCTGTAACCCGAGTAAACTCGGACGAAAATGTGAGTTTTATTTGAAAAAAAAACCTTTGAAAAATTTACAAAAATTTATTGCCAACTTTCAATAAATACGCTTTCAGATGGATGCCAACACGGAAGTCGAAGATTTGAAGCGTGCGTTTATCTTATCGCTGCGCAAAAAGTAAGTCTAAATTTTACCTTAACATTTAGGTAAAACTAAATTTCAGATTCCCACGCGAATCCTCCTCGACAATTGCCATTGCAACCGTCAATCTTATCCGCAAAATAATTTTCCGCGAAAATCCAAAAACTATGCACGATTTGCAAGCCTCTCTGGCCAAGCATTGTCGCCGATTGCACGCCGCTGAGCGATCCGAGATGATAATCATTAATATTGGTCTGATGATTTCGAAATTGGCGCGCGACGAGGTGCTACAGAAGAAGGGCGGCGGCGAGCCGGAGCCGTTGTACTCTTTGTGGCGAGATGACGATGAAACGTCGGAGAAGCTGAAAACAACTGATATGAAGAAGATTCGCAAGGATTTGCAAGCTTCTATCAAGGAGGTAGGGTATTTTTGATTGGGGAGGGGCTGCCATATTTACGCTATTAGAAGGGCATGCTGTGGATTTGTTTTTAGAAAGCCATTAAACCATGGTTCTTATCTGATTTTTTTGATGAGATGTGGAAAAAATTCACCAAAAAAGCCCCAAAAATGTTCTCTGTTTCAAACACTGAAAATTAAATGTGAAATTTAAATACTGCCAATTTATATCGAGCATTTTCGAAAACTGATCTGATTGTGAGCATTATTCGCCCTTTTTCTGTTATTTATTTGAAATTCTATCCAGAACTATCCGAAGCGTGCCGGGCAAATAGAGTAAATACGGTAAATTAAAATTTAAAAAAGGCTTTTCAATAATTACAGTTAATTGTGATGAACCTTAAAATAACCAATTTGAATTGGAAAATAATTGACCAAAAAAAAGTTCAAAAATAACAAACATTTATTGGAAAAAAATCAGAGCTGAAAATATTGTGCAGTGAAAATTTAAAGAATTTTTCATTTTTCTCACTATTAATCTCGAAACCATTAGCCATAAAAATTCTCCAACAAAATTTTTAAGCTATCCACTGAAATCGAGTCTGCTCGCGAATGCATCGCTTCTCAATCCACCGAACTCTTATTCAATAACGACGTCGTAATGGTTCATTCGCTGGCCACATCGAAAACAATGCACGCTTTCCTGACGCACGCGAACAAATCCGGACGCAAGCATCGTGTTATCGACATTGTCGACGAGGAAGACCAACTGGAGACAGCTCCAGACTTTGTCACACCCATTCAATTGTACGAGGTGGCCTCAAAAATGCCAGAGACCTCGAAAGTGGTGCTCGTCGCTGCCGCCTACTTCCCAGATGGCTCGTGTCTGGTACCTGCTGGCGGACATCAAATCGCTCTTCTAGCCAAGCGACACTGCGTTCCTGTTTACGTTCTTGCGCCGTTCTACAAATTGTGCCCATTTTTCATGACCGATCCGGACGCTCTTCACACTTTCCGGAGCAACCCGCTTCCGTTTGAACTTTCCGCCACGTCTGCCGGTCTTGTCGACAGTCTGCATCCGGCATTTGACTGTCTTCAATCTGACCTTGTCACTTTATTCGTGTCCAACACTTCTTGCATTATTCCGTCGCATGTCAATCGGCTCAAAGAGGACTATTATCATTCGCAGGATATCGCCGATTACTAGATTTGTTTCGTTTTTTTTCTGTTTTTTTTTTAATTTTGTTTTTGGGTGTTTCTTAAATAATATATGTATTTCTGCGCCGGATGTCTGTAAACTGCACTATCAATTTTGAAGCACGTCGTTTTTGCGATTTTTTTGAATCTTGACGTGATTCATGATTAATACATTTTCTCTAATTGTAAGACCGTGCCTCTTTGTCCATCAGGGCTGAGCGTAAAATTTAGAATTTAGAATTTATTTATTATCCATCATAAATGAATACAGTCAATTTAAATCGAAAAAAATGATTGGGGATAATGAAAGTAAAATGTCCATAATCACGGTGTCCGGGATTTGAAATGTGCGCGGAGCCTAATTTGCTGGTGCGCCAGCAAACTTGCAAAGCGCACTTTCGGTGCTTGCGCATTTTTCGACTCTCGCATTTTTTTTTATTATTTTTCTTTCAATAAAACCTCTTTTTCTTTGTAAAATGTATGTATTGTATCTTTTAATACCATTAAATTGCCCAAACTTCGATTTTCGTAAAGATTTATCCTGCAAAAACACCAAAAAACGAATATTTCGAAATGGTGGCTGAACCAAATTCGACGTTCTTAGGCTTAAAAAATTTCTAAAGACCTCAGCTATAATTCCGTTGGAGCACATGTGGGAAAAAATTAAGAATTCATGTTTTTTTTCCCGAAAAACATGAAAAATGCGTCAAAATTTGAATTTCGCGCGAAAAAATCCAGTGGGGCGCGTTTGCTCGGCTCCGCCCACTTTTCAAATCCTGGACACCGTGTAAAATGTATTTTTTATGGATTAAAAATTCGCAAAAACGGTAAAATCTGTAAAATTTCGAATTTCTCAGTGAAAAAATTAACTATTGTCCATTCACGAAGAAAGCAAGTGCGCTCCACGAAACTTAGTACTTCGTGGATTTCATTTTCGTCGTCAAATTATTTCATTTCACGTTGAATTTAGACGTGAATTGAAATAATTTGGCGACGAAAATGAAATCCACGAAGTACTAAGTCTCGTGGAGCGCACTTGCTTTTTTCGCGAATTGACAGTACTGAAACCAGAAATAATATAAAAATTTGAAATACCGTAAAACTGTATTTGAAGGGCCCCTCTAATAGAAGGGCCCTCCAAACGGTCTCACGAAAAATAGAAGTTCCCCCTTTAATTGAACGGCATCTCTGATTGAAGGACCCCTTAAGGAATTAAAAAAAATTTAATACAAGGGCCCTGCGAGACACCCAGCGAAATTTCGGCGAAAATTAGGGGAATGATCCGATTGGCCTGAAACTTTGGGTAATATTGGCAAAAATACTACTGGAAAAAAACAGGCCAAATATCGATTTTAGAAATGTTCTGAAAAATTTTTATTTTGGTCTGAAAATTTCTGGAAATGTCTGGAAGTATTTTTGCCATTATTTCCCAAAGTTTCAGTCCAATCGGGACATTCTCCAAATTTTTTGCTGGTTTTAACTAGTTTTTTCTTTTTTGCGGTGCTTCAAACCCCCGCTTAATCCGTAAACGCGCGTAAAATCCTAGCCCTGTTGTCTTTCGATAGAGCGCGGTATTGCTTTAGGAACTCACGGCTACAATATTTAATATTTACAAATTATAAAAATTGTTTTTTCTGTTTTTCGTTTTCTTTTTTTTTGTTGTTGTTGTTGAAACTCAAACATTTATACTTTTAAAATCTTCAAATTTATTATGATTATTTATTGTTTTTTTTCAATTCGATATTTAAACCAGTACATTAAAGACTCAAAACTTGGATATGCAATAGAAAACAATTTAAATTATGCTCAAATAAGTTAACCAGTTGCTCACAGAGCACAAACTACAGCTCATCGTGACCCTCCTCGTCCAATTTAAGTTGCTGTCGAACAATTTGAATGAAAGATTCCTTGTGTTGAGTTCCGATACCGTAACCCTGTACATCTTGACGAGACCATCCAGTTTTTCCAGTATAAAGTCGAATCGTAGGATAGGCTCTGACATTGGCGCCCTGGCACACGCCTGGCCACTGATCGCAGTCTACTTTAGCGAAGTTGACTTTTCCGCTTAGCTCTTTTGCGATCTGATCATAGACGGGTGCGAATTGAATGCAATGTCCGCACCATGGAGCGAAAAAGTCGACGATCCATGGCTCAGAAGAGTCCAAGACAGTGGTGTGGAAATCGTTTCCTAAAGTGACGACTTCCGTCGGAAGGAAATTGTAGACCCATCGTTGAATTGAGTCCGAATTTCTCCACATGTGGTTCGGGTAGTCGCTGAAGAAATTTTCATTGGGGTTATTAATTTTGATTTTATGCAGAAAACGACATTCTCTGTAGAAAAAATGCATAAAATGTCGTTTTCTGCATAAGGCAAAAAAGGCAAGCTACACAAATAAAAAACTCACTAAAAAGCGGATCTTCTCGGCTGCTTCGTCTTTCTTGCTGGGAACAATCTGATGGTTGGATAGCTGTTAATTTGAGTCTGCTTGCAAAATTGTGCATATTTCTGACAATCGATCGACGCCACCTTCGCATTCTCATCCATATCCACTATCGCTCGAGCAGCCTTCTGAAGCTCTGGAGCCAATTGTTGACAAGGACCACACCATGGCGCAAAGAAATCGACAAGCCAAGTTTCCTCGTCTTGTCTGTCGATAACCATTGACTGATACTCTTCTGGCGACATCTCGATCACTGATGGATTGAGTGCATTGTCAATGTGCTCGAGAATAGTGTCAATTGAATGGTATCCAACCATTCTGTGCTGTTTTCCGTCTGGAGTATAGATAATACTTGTCGGATAGCTGTTCACATTCGCCGCTGTGCAAAGGTCTTTGTATTTGACGCAATCCAACGATCCAATAGCCATAGTATGAAGTGGAGAGTCTTCGGAAACAGTGGTGTGGAAGCGGCGGTATTCGCTGAGAAGTTTGATGCACGGGGGGCACCATGGAGCAAAATAGTCAACGATGTAGAACTCTCCTCCCGAAATTGCGTAATCGTAGGAGTCTCGATTCAAAACATGGATCGGAGATGTAGACGCTTCGCGAATAAAACTGCTTGCTTCATAAAAGTCTTTGGCACCGGCGTAATCGATTTCGTAACTTCCAGTAGTTTTAAAGACAACAAATTGCGGAAGTTTCTTATCATCCACAATTTCGTCACAAATTTCCTTCGACTTTGAGCAGTCAAATGAGAAAATTGGAGTTGGAACTAACGCAGGAAGCCTTCTAAAGTCTTTTCGATCCAAAGCTTGTTTTTCTGATGCCAACATCCATACGGCGATTGGCTCATCTGGATCATTTCCTTCTAAAAGACGTTGCAGACTGGCCTCTTCTAAAAGTGGCAGCTCATCCAAAAACTCAATAACTTGCTTTGTGATCTCATGTGAATCCAAACTATCAATGTTCTGCTGGTGCTTCTTCTCAAGTTTTCTTGCTGGGAAGTACATCACTCCAGAAGACTGCTCGAACTTTGAGCACAAAGATTCCTCAGCATTACAGTCGATTGTTGCAACGTTGGCCAAACCATCAAGCATGGATGACAGCTTTCTTCTTGTCGTCGAACTCAAACACTCTACATTATCGCCTCCGCAAGTGTCAATGACCCACGGAAGCCTGTTATACGGCTCCCATTCTTCACTCAAAGCTTTCCAATTCTCTCCGTTCAAATGTAAAACTTCTGATTTCAAGCGTTGGACGACGAAGTCAACCATCAACTCGACATCTCTGACACCATTATAGAACTCGCCAGTTGGATAGAAAACAAGCGATGGATAGGCTCCAACTCGTTGAGATTGACAGAGCATTGGGTCCTCGGCACAATTGACAGCACCCACTCGAATAGTTCCCTCGATTTCACGAGCAAATTTACGCCACTAAAATTCAAAGGGTAAAAGTTTACGAGAAAAGCGAGGAAAAAGCCTACCGTAGGTGCCAACTGATGACAGTGAGAGCAATAGGTCGAGTAGAAATTGATAAACCAAATGTCATTCGAATCGGTGACCAACCGCTGGAAGTCTGCTCTATTCAAAGTGACAATCTCTTGATCATCATCGTAGATTCCAAAGTTGTCATTGTAGAACTGCCAACTCTGATAGTTATTTCCTCCTTGGAAGCCATCCTCGAGACCTTTTTCGCCGAATTGGTCGTATTTTTTGCGAAGATTTTCATCTTTTAACACTTCGTACGCTTTGTTGATTTTCACGAATTCGTCATGCGCTTTTGGGTCGTCCTGAATTTATTCATTAACAAAAAAAAGTTTCCTACTGCAGGGAGTGCTGGCCGGAAAATAAAATTTTAACTGCGCGGGCTTTTTTCTTGAAATTTTTTAAAGCATTTTTCTACCGTAGGCTGCAGAGTGGAAGTAACATTTTCTAAAACGGAAGTCGGAAGTGAAAAAATGAGCGGAAGTCGGATTTCCATGCAACTCTGGTGGGCTGCATTTAACTACATATCCACTCGGCTGCGTTGAAACGGATACGAAGAGGAGACGCAGAGAAGCAGAGTGAGCAAACTGCCAGCGACTCTCGCCGAAGAGACGCAGACAAGCAGCCTCCAACTCAGTAGAGCACATTGCCAATAACGTTCCGGTCAGCACACTGTGTACTGTATTTAATTGCCATGGAAATTGTAATAAAAAAGTTTTACTTATGGACCTATTCAGAAGAGGTAAAAACTTGTTTTTGTGATTTTTCACCCTACGCCGACCCTGCATAAAAATTGAATGCGCCTTTAATTTTCAATGGGAATTTGGCCGAAATGTGTAAGCGATGAAACGCAGCGTTTTCACGCGACGCAACCGCATCGCATGGCGTCGGCGGCAAAAAACGTTTCAAAAAAAGGCAGTCTCCAATATCCCATGCTTATATTTAAAAATACAAAAAAGTTTGTTTTTCTTCCACTGAATAGGTCCATAAAGCATTGCACCGTATAGGAAATTGAACGTCAGAAATGAAGAAATCACGCTAAATATGTCGGCCAAATGGACGACAGAGCGCGATTGCAATAGAGCAGTGAACAAGTGAAAGTTTTCCAGCCAAAAATAAACAGAAAATCTTACTTTATTCCTGTCCGGATGCTTTTTAATTGCCAACTTCTTGAAAGCCTTTCGAATCGTTCGGTCATCAGCGCCACGATCCACACCCAGCAACTCGTAATAGTCTTCGGCCAGTACCAGAAAGCCCGTAAAACAAGTGAGAAATAGTAGAATTGCCCGCATTTTCTGGAATTTATTCATTTATAATTGAGAAAAAGTTATGATTAAAAAATCAGATCGATTCTGGCAAAGCCTTACGTCTGTTATACGTAGTCTTACTCGAGAAAGGGAGAGAGAGAGACTGGAGTGTAAAAGAAAAAAGGCGGTCAATCCATCTCTGTGCGCAGTAGGCAAAGAAAAGGAATGGGCGATTCGGGTGGTAGTGGTGGTATTGAGAGTAAATATCCAACGGTACCAGTAAGGACAGACGCGACGTGTTTGCTCGCTGAGCAAGCAAATGATGCTCGTTTAAAGAATAGTTTGCCCCACAACTGAACTGAACTGCAAGCTTATGTTACACGATAGGGGCGAAAGTACAGTTAGAAGGGACGTGTCGAATTCCTAGGCTTTATAAATTCAGTAAATTTCACTTTGCCTATCAACATCAACGTAACGCGAACTCGTTTCATCCTGTTAACCTTCACGTGCACTTAGCCAGAAAGGCCACGAAGAAGTGCAAATGAGAGGGCAAACAAACAAAGGCTTTCCTAAATAGTTATACCGACCATTCTCAGTCAGAAAGATTGGAATATCTAGTTTTGCAGGGCGCTTCCATAAGGATACAAATTTTGCAAGTTAGGCTACGTTGAAACGGGTTTTTGGTATTTACAAGTAAACAAACAGTTTATTGAGAGTTGAAGCTAATATACCGTATGTCGTCTTAGTCTTCGAACTTACAGATTAGATGCCGGGAAATTAGAGGCTGCCGGCCTATTAGAGGTTGCTGGGAAATTAGAGGGAATATATTTGACTCTCTACGGATATTCTAACGAAAGTCTACATCAAGTTAAGTCGAAAAGAATGGGGAAGTAACATACGCCGCACTACACGCAACAGTCTGTGAACTTTCATCCGAGTTTTGTTAGCTATTAGCAACTTATCACCTCTCCACTTCTAAAAGTAGCTGTAAAGATGTGTTTGCTCTGCGCAGCAGGCTTTCTTTTTTTAATTTTTTTAAAAAGAATCTTGAATTCGAGGGACTTTAGGAAATTTTTGGCGCTTATTTGGCGAGAATAGGCATCTTGGCAGCGTGCCCATATATTGTTTTTTCAATCGACTTGCGACATAAGAACGTGTGACTCCGCCCACTTTTTTCGCGCGCCCACGCAAAAACAGTTCGATTCGAAGAGGAGCAGAGAAAGCATGTCTTTTTATCTCTCGTTCTCATGCTGCAACTCGATTGAAAACACAATATGCGAATTCTGATTTTTTGGAATGAATTTTGTCGCATAAAGCATGCAATCGACGAGGCGGTGAAGAGAGCCATTTTTGCCACGTGTCACGACCTCAGCACGTTGAATTTTGACGTGATAAAAATGTGAGAAAAGACAGTCGCCAGAACCCCGTGGAGCACGGCGTGTTAGAACCTACGTGAAGGAAAACGCGCTCTGTCGCATTTATCTGCGTCTCGATAGGGATATTCTGCCAAAACTAGAGACGCCAAGACTTGAGAGAGATGACCTCCGAGATTTCATTTCCAAAAATACTTTTAAAAACGTATTCTACAGCACGCCGTGTGGAAATATTACTCTTGTCTCAGCTAACGCTTTCTGTGGCCTAGAAAATGGAAATTCTTCGCGAGTAAATTCAGCACGATAGGACACAGCTGAAATTAGTGTGACCGTAATCCGCTTTACAAGTTTAACGAGATATTTAGTAAAAATAAGCGTTTAATTGATGCTTTTATTTTTTTTTCAGGGTTTTGTAGAATGGATTACGGTCACACTCATTTCAGCTGTGTCTGGTCGTGCTGAATTCACTCATGGAAGATTTTGTGTTTTCTAGGCCACAGCTCTAACCAGCTGAGACGAGAGTAATAGCCAGATGAACGGAATCCGCAAGCACCTTGTGACAACATTGAAAATAGTGAAAGTTGGAACAAACCCATAGCCTCACACAATGTACAACTTGTCTCTGACTTTCCCACAAAGCCACGCATATGTTCATTTAATTGTATTTTCCTATTGAAAGCACTCAATTGTTCCGTCCCTCTATGCTCAATCGATCAAAAGTCCACCTAGTTTTACACTTTTCAATTCTCCTTCAATCTATCACTCTCACGCCCCTTCCACCACTTCCATCAAACTCATCATCATTGCTCAAAGAAAGCAACAAAAAAAAGTAAATGAAAAATGAAAAGAGGACAAAAATAAACACGCTTCTTTTTTCCGATTCAAACACAATAGGTGAAGTAGGAAGAGTGTAGAAAAACAAGAGATTTCAACCAATGACTCACAATAAGAAAGAAGCTAGGAAAAGAAGCAAGCGGGAGGAATTCCGAGAGAGAGAGAGAAAAATGACCTCCACACTCAGAAAGTGAGTATATTTCAACATCTGCGCCTCTTGTGTCTCGCCGAAGATCCTTTTCGTTCGTCTGTTTTACCCACTTCAAAAATGGAGAACACTTGTTGTTTTCAATGTTTTTTAATGGGTTTGAATCGAAATATTGGTTTGTTAGGTTTTAAATCGGTGCGACTACGTATTCAACTGTATTTTTCATTTTTCATTGGGTTATTTTCCAGTCTTTTTGTGGTGACCATTGCCTTGTATTGTCGGACCAAAATATTATTTGTTCACGAGCGAAATTCTCGCAACGAGCTGCGGAACTTCGGAGCGTCGAACACATGATATGTAGTATCGGTTTCGCACTCCCTTGATGCGAAGCATGATATATCCGTTGTCTGCGCCTCTTTATTTTTGCAATTTCTCCTTTGAAACTGTTGGAGATCGAATAATTCAATGTGTCTCTTATTAAAAATCGGAAATTTTCCATTGAAAATTAAATGCGCATCACGCATTTAAGCCTAAGAACGTCGAATTTGGTTCAGCCACCATTTCGAAATATTCGTTTTGAGTTTTTTAGTGTTTCTGCAAGATAAATCTTAACGAAAATCGAAGTTTGGGCAATTTTATTGTATTAAAAAATACAATACATACATTTTACAAAGAAAAACAGGTTTTTTTGAAAGAAAAATAATAAAATCAATTTTTAAAAAAAGCGAGAGTCGAAAAATGCGCAAGCACCGAAAGTGCGCAACGCAAGCTTGCTGGCGCGCCAGCAAATTAGGCTCCGCCCACATTTCAAATCCTGGACACCGTGCGCATTACATTATTTCAATTCCTAAGGTGTTCCCTAGTAAACAACCTGCATAGGGTTGAACAGCACGAACAACGTTTTTTACTCACCTGGATAGGCCCATATAAACAGAAAAAAGGTGGAGTGTGAAAAAATATTTATTGACCCGACAATATTTAATTTTTAATAGCTTTGTTTACGAAAATGACTAGAAATATCCAAAACAATAAAGCAGACATTTGGATCACGCTTCATTTGATCTGGAATTATAGTTTAAAAATGACGAAATATTCCCAAAATGCTACAATAGGTTTGGACTGAAAAATAGAATTAAAAACAAAAATGAAATTGACATATTTTAAAACCCAGTTTTCAGTCTAAATTTGAGCATATCACGGAATATGGAATTGTTTTAAAGCTCCGCCCACAAGGCACACGTTGGGAGTCAGTTGTGCGACCGACTGAAAGTAAATTTTAATTAAAATATTTAAATTTAAAACAAGCTTTTATTATATTTTATTTGGTTAATTTCTTTCAAGTATTTAAAGACCATTAAAAAAGTGAGGAACGCTAGACAGTATATTGAAAGTTGAGGGCAATACAATTGTTAAATGTAGTTAAACTGTCTGCTCATATTCTAAATAACAAGAGTGGAAAATGTCATAGAATGTTGCCTGCATTGCTCGCGACATCCTGCTGGCTCTCACCTCTTTGTTTATGAATTATGTTGATCCGAGCAATCCCTTCCCCAACGATTTTGGGATGTTAATGATCCTCACGTGGTCCATTTGAACCTCTCGTAATTTTTCCACCGAAATCTAACACTTTCCATGTCGATTATTTACCTTCATTGACACGAATTAAGGTATCGGTTCAGATTCTGAGGTTCCCATAGTCTTCATTCTCATGTACTTAATGAGTGAGACTAATTTCGCAATGCAGTAATTACTCTGACACCACTCGACTGTAGTAGACATTGCGTTCCTGCTCATTGAGTTCTTGTGTTTTTTCATGAAAATAGGAATCGATGAGAACCTGTTTTAGAACTGGTTTTGCCCCTTTTTTCATTTTTACTTTTAATTCTTCCAAAAGTCAAAAACCAAAAAGGTGACACTTGATGTCCATTTCTTATGAAATATAAGGTGCCATTTCATTTCTCGCTTCTCTCCCTCTCCATTTTCGCACGCTTTTCGTTTAGCTTAACTAGGCAGAACGCCACTGTGGAGACGCAAAGAATGCGATAGGGCGCGTTTGCCTTCACGTACTCTGGAAATTTTTGGCTAATAGCCATCGGATTTGGCGCATTTTTCAATGGCTATTAGCCGTTTTCCAAGGTTATTAGCCACATAGCGCCAAAAATTTCCTGAAAATGCCTAGAATTTTAAATACGAAAAAAAAAATTTAAAGAGAATATTCATCGAATTCGGGACGTGCGCCAAACGCATATGGCATACGGCCCGATTCGCTTTCTCATTGAAAGCGGCTGTTAGCCGTTTTCAATGGCTATTAGCTGAACATTTCCTGAGTAGGGTCTGGCACGCCGTGCGTTGTTCCAAACGTATTGCACAATGTTTAACACCAATTAATAAGAGAGTAGCCTATAATTAAGAGCGGTTGGATATTTTTTTTGGCAGGTGCCTACCAAAGCGTGGTTAACCTTAACCTTTTTCTTAGTAATCATAGCCTCGTGGTGTGAGCAGAAAAGTAAAATGTTTGTTTATCCCAAATAATTAATTTTTTTGTTGGCGACCATAAATCGTATCCAGAAAATTCCCGACCCTCTAGCGATGCCCAAAAACTTTGACTTGAAACACCGAATACTCTGACCCATCAGTGTGATGAATCATCGATAACAAAAACACGAGAGACCTTGGCCACCAGTCGTATCGTAATTCGATAGGAAGAGTACTGCGCGCAGACAGTCAGTCAGTAGGAATGCCTTGTAAGCACCGCCCATCACCGAAAGAGTCCACTCATGTTGTGGATTTGTGTTAAAAAAGGAACGAATTAGTCACCCTTCCTTCCTGGTGGTCTGATAATCACTGTCTTCCTTTTTCTGATAGTCAGAAATTTCGTTTAAAAGTTTATTTTCTTTGATTATTTTTTGGCTTTTTTTTGGGGGGAAACCACTTCACTTTTTATAAAATTATTTATTGTCGGCCCGCCAAAAGGGTCAAACGCGCACCGCTGAACTCAACGATATGCGATTTTCATTTTGGTCTCCAAATTTTTTCATTTCAAGTATAAATTCAACGTGAAATGAAATAATTTGGAAACCAAAATGAAAATCGCATAGCGTTGAGTTCAGCGGAGCGCGTTTGATCATTTTGGCGGGCCGACAATAGCACCAAATTCATGACATAGCTGCTTAAAAACCAGTTAAAATGTCCAGTGTCAATCCGCCCGCAACGGTCGGTAACCCCAATTTATCGCCTTTCCTGTCGCGCATTGCCCCATTATGTTCACAATTCCTCCACACTCTTCAAACATCTGCGTCTACGTTCGGTTCTTTTCCCTCTCATTTCTGCTGGTGCATCTTCTTTTTCGTCCTTTTTCTTCGTTCACTGTGTGTACAAATTCACACTCCTAACTGATTTTTCTCGTCGTCTTATAATTTATAAATAAACAAAGCTCTCCACCCCCACTAGTCACTAGCTGGATTGTGAAAGGGAAATGATGAACCCTGCTCATTTTTAAATAATATTGCTATGGTTAAAGCTCAAAGCTCTAAGTTTTGGCCTTAACTTTTCTTATTTCTACCCTGCGACATAGCAAGTTTGCTCCCCCGGGAACGGTTGTTGTTTTTCTCATAACACGTTATTTAATTACGCAATTTTTTACCGCCATTTCAACACGAAAAAGCAAGTTTTCAAACAAACTCACTGATTTTGCTCATTCTCAAAACAAGTCTTTTTTCCGTCAGTTTTGTTCGTTTTTATTTCTTTTTTTAATTAAGTTTTTAAATATGTGAAAACCAACAAAAAAACATAAAAATATGTACAATTTTTCGACCAAATAAAAATCATGAAAGTAATAAGTTCGGCAGAGCGCACTTGCTTAACCGTGGCCCAGCAATACCATTCGTAGCCAAATTAGCGATTTATAAGTGTTCCGCTACCGTTTCCAAGACAATCGCATGGTTTTTTTATAGTGCTTTTTCTATTAATTTTTTTTTCCTTCTCAAGTTTTTCGATTTTTTTCTTAATTTTGAAACGACTTTAAAAAATTTGAAATTTTTTTTAGAATACGAATTTAGAGCCAGATATTTCTTTCCGTCTCTGCGTCTCTATTTTTGAAGGCGTTCAGCTAAAATTGGCAGAACGCCAAAAAAAAAAAATACTATGAAGAAACAGAGAAATGCGACTGTGACCTTTTTATTCAAATTCTCATTTTCACACCGAACCCCAACGATTGCTTAGCAACGTTGTCTTTTATCTACTTATCGTGTCTGTCACGCTTTCTGCCACAAAAATTTGTTTTCAAAAATGTAAATTCGCATAAATTGGCCCACTGTCAAGATTTTTACACCGATTTCAACGGAGCGCACTTTCTTGCCCGGGAACGCCGCGGAGACCATCTTATTTAGTTTGTGAGAGTCGAAAATTGCTGTTGGTCGGTTCTACACTCTCAAATTAGACAATTTACGAAATGTCGGGGAATTCCCATTGTTCAGATGACCTAGGCGCCAGTTTCGATTAATTTGTCCAATTTCACTGTATTTCTTAAATTTACGGTCACATTTTATTTTTTTAGTGCTAGAAAAGCTGTTTGGAGGTGGATATTTCGATGTTTTTTATACTCGGCGAATGCATCATCAGCCTCGCTCTACCGCACTTTTCAATTTTCAACAGTGTAGTGCGCCTTTTTTGAAGCGAAAAATAAAATTTTAACTGCAACTCGTCGTGGATACGTCATTTTCCGTTGAAAAAAAGAAATACAACTAGAATTCGAGTTAATCTTGCAAGTGCAACACGGTTTTACAAGGATTTTGCAGTAGAGCGAGGTTGATGATGTATTCGCCGACTATATGGAAATATTTTTCGTGAAATTTCTAAATTGAATTTTGTTTTTTCAATCGACTTGCGTCATGAGAATGCGTGACTCCGCCCACTTTTTTTTTCGCGCGACCACTCAAATACAGTTCGATTCGAAGAGAAGCAGAGAAAACGTGTCTTTTTTCTCTCATTCTCATGCTGAAACTCGATTGAAAACACAGTAACACCAAAAAATTGTTCGTGAAAAGTTGTCAGTCGGTGACGCGCTTTTCCTTGGCCGCGTTCATGGGTCTCGCAGCGATAGAATAAAAATACCACAGAAATCGGGGAGACGCAGAGACGTTCGCGACTGACAACCCCGTATGAATGAGTACTAAAGCAATTCAATTGCATTTAAATATAGTTGAGACCATTTTTATCAGGAAAAAACAATTAAGGCTCATTTTCTTCCTATCTATTTACTTACTGTTTTGCTACTGATAATCAAATGATATCAGTTGTCAATCCATGTAGGTCTCTAATCTATTCTGTCATTTACGGTTAGTCAGTATCTAGATAAGACACATTTTCCGTACAATTTAGTATAATAAAAAGGAAAACGGTCCCGCCAACTTAGATAATCCCTATTCATAAAAACGTATTTAGAAAGGAAGGTGGCGTTCCTCTTCTCAGGAATTCGGTAGATATAGATTAGATACAAGATTTCTGATCATTTTTTTTAATTTTTATCTCATATGCATTTCCCTCGGTCACTCACCACCGAAAAAAAAAACGTTTCGTTTTTCCGACAATTATTGCATTGATTGTGAACAAATTTCCCTTTCCTCACTCTTATCAATGACCTTCTCTGCGTCTCTCTTCGCTTTCGACTCGAGAACGAAAGCAGAGAGGGAATGTTGTACATAGACATTTCTAAAGAATTCTTGCCGTCATCGATTGCGATTAGGGCTTGCGATTTGTGACACCGTTTATCCACTCACCTGTACCGGTGCTCCTTTGATATAAGATCGCACTCGACAGGTCCCGCCCGCCCGCTCGCCCCGTAATGCACTCTGTTTTGCCGGCCGATTAAACAGCAACAGATACCGGTTATTTACCAGTTACCGTTTGCCACACCTCGTTTTTCGGAGGACCTCTTGATTTCTTGATTGATGCCTTTTTTTGTGGTCCCACACCGATTTCTTTAGCCATAATTTTCTTATCAATATGTATATCGTTTTTTTTTTATTGAGAAACATCTGACTCATTCATATTTACATTTCCGGTCCAGTCTTATCATAACCAATTTTCATGTTTTCTTTCACTTTCAGCTAGCCGATGCATGCGTGCCAGCTGCTCATAGCACTCACACTTGCCACGTGGGTCCAAACTCGGGCACCCACCTTCTCGGCATCGCAGAAAAGCTCATCGGATTCATCGGAACCACACGGCGACTATGTTTGCACAGTCAAAACCATGTAAGTAACAGATAAAACAATGTTTACGAAAGGAAATGGTCACTTTCTGGGGTCAGCTCTGATACTGAGCAAGAAGGCAAATATTGTTGAAGGATTAAGTATAGGACTGGTGGCGGGATAGACCAAAGTGACGTGACGCAATACTTTTTATTTTCCTACAGTGTCGACGATTACGAGCTGCGAAAAGTGATCCATCAAGTCGTCTACAATGACACCGAACAGTGCCTCAATCCGCTCACTGGATTTCAGTGTGTTGTTGAGAAGTAAGTTTTATTAGGTCTTAAAAATTTTGAAAGTATATATTTATAGTTTCTAGAAATGTGCACCATATCTACAGTAGTACAGTAAGGTGAAAACCAAAAAATGCGGCGCGGTGTTTGCGTACGTACTTTTGAAAATGAAAACAAAACGACAAAGAAGGAGAAACATGCAAATGAAGGGAAATTTCTTTTCTTTCGATTTGATTTTAGAAGTACGCAAACATCGTGTCGCAATTTTTTTCCCCAACAGCGATAGTGGCACCATACTTTGCGAATACCGCACAAAAATTACTCCCATATTGCGGAAGTTTTCTGTTCTTAAAGTCCAGAAATTGCACATTTATCATTAAAATAAATGAGAAAATTGATTTTTTTTTTCTACTGTGTTTTCAATTGAGTTGCATCACGAAAAAATGAGTCCGCAATCACCGTTATGTCTGCGTCTCTTCAAGTAGCATTTTGATTACGTGGTCGCACATGAATAAGTGGGCGGGGTTTCATTTTTTCATGATGGAACTCGATTGAAAACAATAAAGTCCGAATACGTGTTTTGAGCTTAAACTTGCGACATGAGAACGAGAAACTCCGCCCACATATTTGTGTGCGACCACGCGAACACAGTGATATTTGAAGAGACGCAGACAGAACGGTGAATGCAGACTTGTGTTTTCATGTCGCAAGTCGATTGAAAACATAATAAACCAATTTATTTAAAGTTTCAAAGAAACGAAGACTAAATAATCCCGTAAATCTCATTTCATAGGTTACGGTATGTATCTATTTTATTGTTTTTGGCATTTATTTTCATTTCTGGAAGCGCTCGAGCGCAATCTCCGCCTATGTATTATGTATTCGTGACGTAGCGAGACAGTGTGTCAAGTTATTCGTCAGCAATTGTTGGGTCTCGCCACGATTCAGCTCTTAGCGGCGTGAGAGGAAATAATTTCTTGCAATTTTTTTTTTCATTTTGCTGGCACACAACTTGCAGCAACGAGTCGCTACGTCACGAATCGATAATATCGAATTGGGCGGGCTTGCGATACGTTCTCCCGAGCCTGCAAACACCTAAAGAAGAAATTACTATTTTTTTTAACAAAAGCATGCACAAATTCGGCCTAAAATCACATAAAACTACAATCTATTACAGGCGCGGACAAAAAGCGTCGTACCAGCGGCAATTGGTGAAAAAAGAGAAGTATGTGAAGAAGTGCTGTGAGGGCTACTATCAGACCAAGGACAATTTGTGTTTGGGTAAGTATTTAAATACACAAAACTTCTCCCAATTCATATAATCCTTTGAATTTCAGCCGACTGCAACCCACCTTGCAAAAAGGGAAAGTGTGTGGAGCCGGGAAAATGCGAATGTGATCCGGGATTCGGTGGCAAACAGTGCGCTTCTTGTGAGTTTCCTCCCGATAAAAACTTCTCATCCCTCTCCTTCACTTTTCAGCCTGTTCGGTTGGGTTCTGGGGCCTAGGATGTGCGAAAAAGTGCGATTGTGAGAACACTGCGAATTGCGATCCAGAACTTGGCGATTGCATTTGCCCAAGCGGATTTCGTGGGAAACGATGCGAAGAGGCGTGTCCGGCAGATAAATGGGGTCCAAATTGCGAAAAGTCGTGTCCTTGTCAAAATGGTGGAAAATGCGATCGAGAGGGCCGGTGTATTTGTGCTGATGGATGGGGTGGCGAGTTCTGTCTCAACAAATGTGAAGAGGTAAGTAGGCAATAACAGTGTTTGCGGAGGGTTGATTGATTCCCGCATATGCCGTCATCTCCATGTTTTAAAGATAATTAACAAAATGATTGTTCAGGGAAAATTCGGCGCCGACTGCAAGTTTGAATGCACCTGTCAAAACGGAGCAACGTGCGATAATGTGAACGGAAGGTGCCTTTGCAAGTCTGGATTCCACGGAGCCCTCTGTGAAACACCTTGTCCTGTCGGTCTCCACGGACCAGGATGCACGGAAAAGTGTAAATGTCTGAACAATCAGGACTGTGACAGTGAAACCGGAGAGTGTCAATGCATCGGTTGGACAGGAAAACAGTGTGACATTGGATGTGCGCGAGGAAGATTCGGTCTACAATGTGCCAACAAATGCACCTGCCCCGGACTCGAATTCACTGATTCGAATGCTTCTTGCGATGCGAAGACTGGAAAGTGTGAATGCGAAAAGGGGTACAAGGGCGAGAACTGTGACGAACGGACGTGCTCGGACGACATGTACGGTGCGGATTGCTCGAAACAGTGCTCGTGTGTGATGAACAACACTCTGATGTGCGCTCCGAACACTGGATTTTGTCGCTGTAAACCGGGATTTTTCGGTGACAGTTGCGAGTCGGCATGTTCCAAAGATTCGTACGGACCAAACTGCGAAAAAAGCTGCCAATGCGATTGGAACAATGCATCGGAATGCGACCCAGACAATGGAATTTGTGTTTGCAAGCCAGGAAAGACTGGAAGTAATTGCGCAGAGTCGTGCGATCTTGACACGTATGGGGCAGACTGTCTGCTCAAATGCGATTGCAATGGACACGGTACAGAATGTGATTCGATTAGTGGAAGGTGCAAATGCGAACCCGGATGGACTGGTCATCGTTGCGAAAATCAGTGTCCTGCCGACACGTACGGATCGAATTGCGAGAAGCGGTGTCAATGTCCAAAGGGTGTCGGTTGCAATCCTGTTAGCGGACAGTGCACGTGTCCACCCGGTTTGATGGGACCAAAGTGTGACGTAACCTGCCCAAAAGGATCGTACGGTCCGGAATGCAAACTTCACTGCAAGTGTGTCAATGGAAAATGCGATAAAGCAACTGGAGAATGTCGTTGTGAACAAGGATATTCTGGAGCAGACTGTTCCACGACATGCCCTCATGGAAAGTACGGCGCGAGCTGCGAACTTTCTTGCGATTGTGGTGAAGATGGACATTGTGACAAACAGACTGGAAAATGCATCTGTGAAATTGGAACGAGAGGTGTAAAATGTGAGAAAAAGTGCGAACATCTTTCTTTTGGCTACCTCTGCCAGGATTCTTGTCCAGCCTGCTCTTACGTCTCCTCCGATAATCCAGATGTATGTGATGCCCGTACTGGTGTCTGTCTAGCTTGTCCACTAGGATCCGCCGGTCTCAATTGTGAACACAACTGTCCGACGGGAACTTTCGGGGCAGGATGCTCACAGAAATGCTCATGTGCAGATGGACACGGATGCGATCCCAAAACTGGTATCTGCATTTGCGAGCCAGGATATCAGGGCGAAAATTGTGACGAAAAGTGTTCGAACGGAAGATGGGGATATGGATGTACAAAAAAGTGCCCAGCATGTGGAAACGGCGCCACGTGTAACCACGTTGACGGTTCATGCATCTGTCCATCCGGACTCGAAGGAGCACTCTGCTCAAGACCCTGCTCAGTCGGATTTTGGGGGAACGGATGCCAACAAGTGTGCAAGTGCACTTCCGAGTTCAAACAGTGCAATGCACAGACTGGTGAGTGCAGCTGCCCCGCCGGATTTCAAGGAGATCGTTGTGACAAGACTTGCGAAGACGGATATTACGGCCCTGATTGCATCAAAAAGTGCAAGTGCCAGGGAACGGCGACCGCTTCTTGCAACAGAGTCACTGGCGCTTGCCAATGTCACCCTGGATTTACCGGAGAGTTTTGTCATGCTTGTGAGTTTTCTTTTTTTCCTTATTTAGTTACCACATTACAAATCACTCAATGTTCTTTCTCAGTGTGTCCCGAGGGAACATTTGGCTTGAAATGCGTCAACGAATGCCCGGCTGAATGCGGCGACGGATACGAGTGTGACGCTGCGATCGGATGCTGCCACGTGGATCAGTTGAGCTGTGGAAAAGCGAAACAAGAGTTTGAAGCGCTTCACGGCGGGAAATCGTCTAGAAGCACGTGGCTGATCATCCTCATGGCCGTCACACTGTGCGGGGTTCTCGGCGTTCTCGCATTGTTCTACAGAAACAAGTATCAGAAAGAGAAGGATCCGACTACGCCTACTGTTTCGTGAGTTTATTTTTTGGTTTGGGACTTATGGTTTTTCAGTAATAGTCGTAATCGCCACATTGATTTATTTAAAAGGAGGGCCTTGGCCGGCTATTTTTCTTGCATTTTGACGTGGCGGTTACCATTACCATTTGAGCGACGTGAAAGCACAGCTTAAAGGGTTTTTGTAGCCATCCGTCGGGCTGTCGCCTCTTAAATAGCAGACTATGGTAAAATTAACAAAAACAAAACAATATTATGGATTCATGAATGAGCGACAAAACGCGGTGAATTGTGGGGCAAAAGTTGGCTGGTCTCGCCACGATTTCGACAGACTATGGTTAGCGCGAAAAATATTTTTTCTTCTTTGTTTTTAATAAAAACGCGATTTTTTGCCTTTTGACTAGCATTTTTCACTATTATAATGAATTCGTGGCGGAGTGACATTTCACGTGAAACTGGGAGACGAAAAATCTCTTCATTTCTTCAGTTATTTCTTCATTTTTTCTAATAAAAACGTGAAAAAAAATTGTCACTCCGCCACGAATCCATTATAAAACTTTTTGTGTAACCTGTAATGGCTAATTTCTTTTCAAAAACGCATTTTTTTGAAAAAAAAAAAACTATGAAAATGCGTTTTAATATAAAAAAAAGAATAAAAAAAATATTTTTTCGCGCTAACCGTAGTCTGTCAAAATTGTTTCGAGACCAGCCCCACAATTCACCGCGTTTTGTCACTCATTCATGACTCCATAATATGGTTTCTTAATTAAGTTTGCAACAGCCTCAATACCTGTGCTGAAGGCGCACACCTCTCGTTTTTTGTCCAAACTTTGCATAGCGTTAAGAAATCGCACAATGTTTGCAGGAAATTTGCGTAATGTTTGAAATTGCCTCAAAGTTGGTGCAAAAGTAGAACAAGGAAAACCCTTAAAATTTGAGAAAAACGGGAATTTTTTTACCCGTCGTGAAAAAGCACTCACATTATTTTGCATTGCTGTCTCGTGTCATGCCGGAAATGTCCTGTTGTCTGAAGCTTGGCTCGGATGCTGACAATGAGTCGCGTCGTTCTGCGGAGAGAACGACTAAGGAGGGCGAGTGAGCGAGCAGTGCGAACTCACAGAAAAATTACGAAATAAATAAATAATTATAAAAAAAACGCGTCGGCCTCGAGAAAAATGCTCCAACAAATGAACTAAACACGAGTAGCAGAAAAATGAATCATAGGACGCACGCGCTCACAAAAAAATCTGGAAAATATTTGGGATTGAAGGGAGGTGTCGGCTACGGTAGACGGGCGAGTCTCGCCGCGACCGCGCGGTGTTTGCGCGCGCCATTTGAATTTATTTGCTTAAGGAGTTTCTTTTTCACAATAATTATCTATGGAGGACACTGGCATTTTTGGTCCCAAAGAATGAAAATAGTAATTTTTGGGGAAACCAAGTTGATTATTGATGATTTTGGGCGTCATTCAAAAACTAGAAATTTGTAAATGCAGGCGCATTCTTTGCGTAAAACCGCGTCCAGAGTAGACAATTTTTGTATTCAGCTGCGCTTTTCAGTCCAGTTCCACAAAAGTTTGCGGTAAAATGAAGTGGCGCGTACTATAAATGCAAAAATAAAAAGAAAAACACCAATTACTGGATTCCCGGAATGTTTTCTACCAATGTGCTCAACCGATTTCCAACAACCGGTTTTCACCGGTTTTTTATTCAAAAAACCGGTGGAAAAAAACCGGTTGTTCGAATAACCGGTTATTCGAAAGAACCGGTTTCTATTCTGATAAAAACCGGTGTTTTGTGTGCAAACACAGCGACGCGCAATTGCAGATACATTGAATAGTACGCGCAAAATTGTTTTTTTTTGCGGCTCCACAAGGTCTGAATAATTAATTTTTTATTCATCTTAAAATTTACGTTTTTTTCATCTTTGAAAATTATATTTCTCTTGGTAATTAAGAAATTTCGTTTTATTTCAACAAAAAGTAAAAAAAAAACAAAAAAAAAGAACGAATAAATGAAAAAAAAAGGTATTTTAGTAATTTGATCAGCTAAATCTAGTCGAACAAAAGTAATCGTCCTCGTTTTCAGAATTTTAAGATTCCGCTCTGACTTTTCCTGGATCTTCCACAGCTTCCGTATCAATGTAATCGTACTCGATGTCGTCTGCGGTTTCTTCGTTTTCATCTCATAAATCAAACCTGCAATAAAAATAGCATGAAATAATCCAGACTTATCATTGGGAAAAATATTACTTTTTGAGAGGAGTTTCGAAACACACCGACACGGTGATGATCAGGGTTCCGGACGGGGGGACAAAGGCGAAAGCAGCCAGGGCGTCAGCTGGAGCTGGGGCGAATTGAACGAGAGGCTTGTTCTTCTTTGGCGCTTCGGTGTTACGGGAGATGGCGACGTCCTTGGAACCGACTGGGGTGATGCGATACTCCTTGTTGTTCGAGGACTTCATTTTGAAGAAGATCTTGTCGGCTCCGCCGTTGACGATAAGAAAAAAAATTTTTTCAAAAAATTAATTTCCTAGCTTACCTTTTTGTCCTTCTTGCGTATTCATCTAATGGGGTTATTCACAAAACCGGAAAAAAAGGAAGAAAACGGAAATAAACTTCGGGAAAAATCGGAGAATGATCCGATTGACCTGAAATTTCGGGAAAAATTGGAAAAAATTCTCCTGTACACGCTCACAAAATTTTGGACCGAAATATCGATTTTAAAAATTATCGATTTTTTTTTTGAAAATTTTTAAAATCGATATTTCGGTTCAAAATTTTGTGAGCGTGTACAGGAGAACTTTTCCCAATTTTTCCCGAAATTTCAGGTCAATCGGATCATTCTCCGATTTTTCCCGAAGTTTTTTTCCGTTTTCTTCCTTTTTTTCCGGTTTTGTGAATAACCCCATAAGTGAGTATTTTTAATTTCGATAATTTTTTTGAACATTCCACAATTTTTTGACTCGAATCAATCGACTTATCGAATAATTTGCATACTGGAGACGTAATTTTGCTGAAAAATTCGAAATTTGGGGAGTTTTATATAAAAAAGATAAAAATAGAAAAGCAAGCAAGATTTGAACATTTAAAATAAAATATAAAAAAAAACAATTTTGGTCCGCAATTGCGCGTCGCTGTGTTTGCACACAAAACACCGGTTTTCACCGGTGGAAACCGGTAGAAACCGGCGGAAACCGGTTTTTTTCAAACCGGTGGAAACCGGTTTTTTTGTAACCGGTGGAAACCGGTTTCTACCGGTTTTCACCGGTATTAAAAAACACCGGTTTTTATCGGTTTTTGCCACCGGTGGAGCACATTGTTTTCTACTGTGCCGACAATCTGCAATATTCTATTATGCCGCTTTCAGTTTCAGATTCACCAAAGAACGATCTGGAGACGAAGGAAACGAGTTCCAAAACCCGCTCTACGCTCGCCAATCTGTCTTTCCGGACACTGATGGATTCTCTGAAATGCCATCAGCTGGCGATGCAAATAACGGGATCCTGACGGTCGAAGAAGAAGAGCTCGAGAATAAGAAGATTCACGGCGGCGGAGCCCGTGCGAAAAATAGTTAGTTGGCTCTTAATGAATTTGAAATTGGAATGAATAACCAAATATACTTTCAGACGAATACGCCTCCCTCGACGATGTGGCTGGCGAAGGAACGTCGTCTTCTTCCGGAGCTCCAACGCGGCGTCAAGGTGCAGAATCTCGACCTCTTCTTCATGAAGAGGAAGAAGAGTTTGACGAACCGCACGACGATCCGTCATCATCACATCGAACAGGAGAAGTCGATGGTTGAGAATTTTATTTATTTATTTATTTTTTGTTTTGTTTCAATTTGTTTTGAAACGCTGTGAATATCGATCGCATGTACATAATATTGTCGTCTCAATTTTGGCAAGAAAATCGAGACGATAATACAAATTTCTTTGCTTTTCGTAAAAGTGTAAACTTACTCAGCGACGAAAAACGTAATATCTCAACTCTCTGCGTCTCCATTTTTGCACGTGTTTAGCTAAACTGCAGAACGCCACTGTGGAGACGCAGAGAATACGATAGGGCAGCGAGTTTTCACTTTTACTGCATGTGCCATCTTTGTTTTGTTTGGAATAACCACCCCATTTAAAATCTGAAAACGATTATTTTCAGTCAACCGGTGATTACTGTGATTGGTGATTGGTGAATTGTGTGTGAATGCATGACCTCCTTTCCTGGCTGTCTCTGTCCCTTATCGTCCAATTGTACCCCCAATTTTTGTCCCATTTTCTCTCCCTCTCTCTCTCTCCCATCCACTTTCTCCGTATCTCTATGTGATGGTCCGGATGTTGTGCGGTGAGTCCTTTTCCACGTGTTACATTGGGAACAAAACCGATTTGGAAAATTGTGTCACCCCTGAATGTTTTACTTTAATTCACCTTTTGTCGCCCGGTGTTCTATGAGAAAGTAGTTTTTTTAACCATCACCAAATTTCTCACGGCGTGTTTTTCGCGGGCTGTTTCTCGCGTCTCTGCGTCTCCATTTTTGCACGCGTTTCGTTTAGCTAAACTAGGCAGAATACCACTGCGGAGACGCAGAGAATGCGATAGGGCGCGTTGGCCTTTATGTAGGGTCTAGCACGCCGAGCGAAAGGGCAGACGCGCCCTGCCGCATTTCTCTGCGTCTCCACAGTTTTTTTGGCGTTCTGCCAAGTTTAGATGAATGCGGAGACGCAGAAAAAAAATGTGAAAAGAAGTACGTAGACCGTAATCTAGCGGGGTCTTGATACGATTTTAAACTGGTAATTTAGAGGCCGTAAGGTTCAGGAATACGCGTGTTTCGGCGGGCGCCTTAAAACTTTCGTGGCGAGGACCGGCTAGGCCACGGCCTAGAAAACCGTGACCGTTGTGTCCCATTTTTGGCGATGGATGATATGTAGATACTGTAGCACATTTTAACCACATTCAGTTAGAATGCATTTAATGCAGCACGGCACCCCAGCCTTCCAAAATTGTTTCTACCTGGAGCATTTTTAAAACCCTAAGGCTCGGTCATTTTATGACTAAAAGGTCTCGTTTTTGGATTAAAATGATGGTGTCATCCTGAATAATCAGATAATGATTCGAATTTCTCAAAAAAGTAAATTTTCGAATGAAAAAATAATTTGATTATCCGACGAAGATTGGAAGACGGGGGAGGCGTGTGCAGCAATAAAATTTAGCATGAAAATTTAGATAGCAGCAAAAAATAGTCAGATCCATTAGGTCGTTTTTCAATTTTCTTGCCGATTCCAGTAAAAATTACACTGGCTCTATTTGAACTTTAAACGAATTTTCCTGAAAGCTCAATCTGTGAGATTTATTTTTCTATTGATGCAATACCGTTTGATTGTGAGCGAGTGTCTTCTAGTGATGTCTGCGTGTCTTACAAATTTTTCGGTAACCGGCAAGAATATTGAAAACCCACAAAATACCCCAAAACAGTGTGAATTGCGAAAAAGCTCAAAACCTTGAAATTGGCCTAAATCCCCCTTACTCTTTTACCGATTTTTTAAATTCCAGAAAACCCTTACGCCCACATTGGTTCTCCTAATCTCGAAGCTCAAAATGCTGCGAACTCGAAGCGAGCACAGGACAATTTGTACACTTGAATATTTAGAATGTAACTTTTTGTTTTTGTTCAAATTGCCGCTTTTTCGCATCTTTGTATGTATTTACATTATCATTCATTCCCCTCATTCCTCAAGTCGTTCTCACGGTGTATTTCCTTTTTTTTTTTTCGTATTTTCAATTTTCACAACTTCTTTCCGAATCCGGTGCTGATGAAAAACCTTTTTTTCTTACTTTTTCCCCCCTAACCTTCCTGTAATCCGCCTTTTTTATTCTGTGTATGCTTTACGGATAGTCTCACTATTTATTTGTATGTATATGTATTTCTCATTCTGCAATCAGCAATCAGCATAAAACATTTTATTGACTTTTTCTCGGTTACCCGTAAAATGTACAATGAAATCCGTGTTTTTGTGAGACAGAAAAGAGAAAATAGAAAGTGTATCAGCGGGTTTCTGGAGGAAATTTGGGCACCTGGATCACTATTGTCGGCTGATCGTTTATGTAGCCATTCGCGTCGAGAACACTGCAAAAATTGTTTAATTATGAAAAGGCATCGTATCTGAGACCCTGACAAAACCGGGAAAGTCAAAACAGGGGAAAATTGATTTAAAAAACTGAGGAACAAGCTTCGCCCCTTTGGCAAGTTCATGACACTTTTTATGTACAGGAAGTTCTTTAGAATGCAGGAAAAAATAGTGCCGCAGACTTGCAAAGGGTCGCAGACCCCACTGAAAGGAATTTTCGACAGTAGCTAATGGCAGATAGGGGGCCCAATTGTAAGACATTTTCCAATCAAAAAATACCTCGGTAACCGCGATTTAAACAATCGTCCCGTGAAACTCTTCAAACTACCCGAATAAAACGGATTCTTCGGCTCTTGATTATGCCAGTCAGGAGCGGAGGACGTGGACGTCTGCACAGCTGCTCTTCGTTTCTTACGGTATATTCCTTTCAGCTGAATTGCAAAAATTAACTAAAATTATCTATGGAGCGCACTTACATCTTCGTTTGTCGTTAGATCAGAGCAGAGCAAATAGGTGTGAAAGCAAGAGAGTCCGAATATCGACCTGATGGGTAAAAAATATTTTTTTATTGTCAAAGGAGGTGCCAACTTTTTGTGGGAAAGTAACTTAAAATGTAGTATTCACATCGAAATTGCACAAAAGAATTTATGTGATTTTATATGTTTTTTAGAACAAAAATAGAAGACCACGGGGAGTACACCAAGTCGCGGCCAGCATTTGTTTTTTTTTCTGAAAATTCTTTTTTTTGAAATGCGCAAAATTTATACTTCCGCTTAGCTGGCGCAATTTTGGCCGGTTTTCAAATAATTTATCAAAAAAATCGTGAAAAATAAAGTGAATAGAAGAAAATACCGGTTGCCAGTCTAGAAAACCGGGCGCGCTGGCCTAGGAAACTTCGGCTACGTGTACTACCCGTGGCCTTCTAATTTTTTGTGTTGTAAAATTCGGCAAAAATCAATAAAATTTTTTTTGCGATTTCAATGTGATATTCGTAACTCAATACTATATTTTCAAGCAGTTTCCCTGGAAAGTTGGCACCTCCTTTAAAAAAATTGAAATTCGTTGGAATTTCATTTTTCCGGTAGGCGTAAAATTGGAAGCACGCAAAAAATTCTTTAAAACACGAAAACTTGACTATTAGCAGTTCGGTGATTTCATTTGTGTCGTATTAATGAGCCTTCCCAGAATTTTTGGAACCGAACCGAGCCGATACGGCAAACTTCGGCAGAGTTATGAAAGAAAAATTAGAAATAGAAGTGCACTCATTTCTGTTGACTACTGTACGTATTTTTAAAAATCTTTTAATTCCTTTTCCTGAATAACTTTCTTGAAAGCGGGCAAAGATCTATCAAAATCAATCAACGACTGTAAAAAATTAAATTTTTTAGGCATCCAAAAATGCTTCAATGCTTCCGTTCATCGTTCGACTTTCCTAGAGAGCCTATGCTAATTTTTAAAGCTTTTGCATAAAAAAAACAACAACAAAGTAAATAAAATATTTAACAACCCTACCAGATGGTGAAAAAGCAAATGATGATAACGACCGCAGATCCAGGCGTCTTGCGCATGACGTCACCGAACGGCATGTTTTGGGATACTGTAACGGTACCAGAATTAAATATCGATTAATTGAAAACCCATGTTCTTACGCAAGCAGATATGAGCCACTGAGCACGAGAACAAGTAGAGAATTAGGACTGACAAACAGAAAACGAATCGATAGAAATAGCAGTAATTTCTCTGGCCAATACAGTTTCCAACCCATGGACCTAAAAACGTTTTTTTAAATAAAAAACCCTTTTAAACGCAAACTCACAATGATGATCAAACATGAGAACACAGTTATCACAGACTGCGCAATGCGAACATCTGGGCGGTCGATAGAATCGGCACGTCGTACAGTACTTCATCTTCACCCTTTCTCCATTTATGGTAGCTTCTCGGAAGCGAGGGCGTGGTACTGCTGGGTCATCTGCAATTTTTGGCTCTTAAATAACCGACAAAGCCAGGTTTACGATGTGGATTGTGCTCTTCTGCGATTTGCCGATCCAATTCTATCACTTCAATGTTTTCGGCTCGAGGAAGAATACCAGGATCGGTGAATGAGGTGGCGAGAAAGTTGGATATCACTGATAAAGATATCACAGCAGCGATTATGGGAATGGCTGGAGAGTAATCCCACAGGAAGGGAGCGCTGGAAATTTTATTCTTTTTTGCTGGCCACGCATCCATAACGGTGAACCCGGAGTTCGTCGGTACACAGAAAACTCTAACAGCGTCAGTTTTAATTCAAGGTATCGCTTCTTCGGCTTATTAGCTAACTAGGGAACCATTTATCTAATGCATGGACTCTGCCTTAACCATTGACACAGTTCGAAAGAGGGACTTTTAAAAGGTATATTCCAGTTTTCAAAACCTGCTTACGAGACTTCTGAATATATAAAATTTCAGTCCAAAGTTTGACCATTTTTAGCATTGGTTTTAGCAAAAATAGCCTTTTACGAGCTATTTTTCTCGCCAGGACCACCCGATTTCATAGATGCCCTCATTGTTCACTTCAAAACGTGTGAGGGTGGCGCAGGTGGGAATAGTTGCGTTTATGAATATTGAGATGCTGGTTCGACCCCCCTCGAAGTTATTGTTTTTTTTTCTTTTTAAATTTTGTTTCATACAATTTTTTTTATGGACCTATTCAAAGTACTGTAGAAAAACGGAAAAAATGACAAAAAACTGGGAGAAAACTCGGAAAATGCTCCGATTGGTCTGAAATGTTGGGAGAAACTGTCAAAAATGCTTCCGGACTTTCTCAGAAAATTTTGGACCGAAATATCGATTTTAGAAAAATTTCAGAAAAAAAATCAATATTTTTTAAAATCGATATTTCGGTCCAAAATTTTCTGAGAAAGTCCGCAAGCATTTTTGACAGTTTCTCCCGAAATTTCAGACTAATCGGAGCATTTTCCGAGTTTTCTCCCAGTTTTTTGTCATTTTTTCCGTTTTTCTACAGTACTTTGAATAGGTCCATTAAAGTTTTTTGGAAACAATTTTTTTAGTTTGCGTTAAATATTTCCCTTTACACTTTGGATATGGTAATATTCATATTCAATTTTGAAACTTTTCGCCATATCATATCATGGATTATTTCAAGTTGTCTGAAATTTCTGTAATCAAGGTTATGGCAAGTTTGGCAGATGCTTTCGCGCTCCTTCTCCCATCTGAAAATTCCTTTATATTTGGAAAAAAAAGTTGCGATTTGTTCATGTACCTGTGCTAAATAGGTCCATAGCCAAGTTAAAAAAAAAAACAATAACTTCGAGGGGGTCGAACCAGCATCTCAAAATTCACAAACGCAACTATTCCCACCTGCGCCACCCTCACATGTTTTGAAGTGAACAATGAGGGCATCTATGAAATCGGGTGGTCCTGGCGAGAAAAATAGCTCGTAAAAGGCTATTTTTGCTAAAATCAATGCTAAAAATTGTGAAACTTTGGACTGAAATTTTATATATTCAGAAGTCTCGTAAGCAGGTTTTGAAAACTGGAATATACCTTTTAAAAGTCCCTCTTTCGAACTGTGTCAATGGTTAAGGCAGAGTCCATGCATTAGATAAATGGTTCCCTAGTAAGATCAAAGTGTAGTATCTGTTCTTATCGTATTAACCTACGGTATACACTCAAATGGGTGTAATAAAGGTTATGTGATTTTTGGAACCTAGGGAAGACTCGGGGCTTGCTCCGACTTCCCAAGGGTCGTCCCGGCGTAGGGGGACAAAAAACAGGCAAATTATCATCACCTACCTTTTCTGTACCTACTTTTGTTCAGTTACCTGCCATGTTTATTACCTACCAAAATAGAATATGTTCTTTACCTACTTTTTCTATTACTTAATTTTGAAACTGACAAAGGCCGAAAATAGTGATCTGGGAGGATATGAAATCTCCCTACATGAATATTAAAGAGAGAGAAAGAAAATGGGCAAATTAAGCAAAAACGGTCATGGTAGGTAAAGAGCGTTTTTGATTTTGGTAGGTAAAGATCATGGTAGGTAATGATCAAGGTAGGTAACTGAACAAAGGTAGGTAAAGAAAACGTAGGTAATGATAATTTTTGCCCAAAAAACATTGCTAAATTTCTTTTTATCTATTGGAGCCACTGTCAAAGCGCTTTACTGTCTTTTTAATCGAGGTGGGGCATAGAAACTGCGGGTGAATTACTGTAGATCTCGGTCTTGCAACAACAAAAAAAAATGCCTTCAAAACCGTTTCTGGCGGCGTTTAGCCGCGTGAGGTCGCGTCAAAGCTTCACCAGTTTTTTCTCTTCGAATAAATCGGTTTATTTCAACAAAAAAGCAACAACAACACCGTTTTGAATTCAAAAACAAACCGAAATTAATTATCATGATTGTTCCGTTGATCGATGCCGTCAGTTCTACGATTTCCGACATAACAAATTATGTAGTTGGTAAGAAATGTTGGCTTATTCATGCAAACGAACATTTTTCGGTTTCAGATTTTGTTAGCACCGAACAAAAAGCTCCCCACGAAACTCCGGATAAGGGTGCACAAAACACGAAGCTTCCACCAGCGAATGACAGTAATTTTCCTTTTTTCAGTAATGGCAGAAATATGGGGAATTTTAGGAAATTTGCGTCAAGACGCGCAGTGAGCTCTTAAAAAATTCTGAACAATTTCTTGTGTAAATCTGTTCAATATAATTCGAAAATTTATTGAATCAATTGATTTATTAACGCATCCTTGTCGCGCCACAGCCAGGCCGCAGTCAGGCTGCAGCCTTGCCCAAGTCGCGCGATTTCTACGGACATACGCCAGTCGATTTTCGAGAAATCTCGCCGCAGCAACTTCAAAGTTCCTGAGGACGTGACCTCTTCCAAAATAAACCTCGCGTGATTTGTTTTTTACCCAACAAAAACCTTTCACCATCGAAATTAAAACATTTTTCATTAGCGACCAGTTCAAGAATGGCTGACAGTACAACTACATTTTTGGATGAGATAAACATTTCGAACGGAAACATGTGAGTTGTTCATCGAAAAATAGGCTCTGAAACGAATGCACCAAAGCTTCTAAACATCTGATTAACAAAACACCGTTTAGAATAAATGGATATGAGGTACTTGAAAAAATAGATGAAGGGAATTTCGGACAAGTGTTCAAAGTTAAATTGAAAGACAAGCGATACGCGATGAAAGTGGAGCCGAATCCAACTGACGGTTTTCAGCCGGCGCTCAAGTTTGAGGTTGTTCAGAAAAAATGAAGAAGTTTATTTAAGCGTCTAATTTTTTTCAGATGAATATTCTCATTGAACTTCAACAAAACGGCGCAAAGTACAGTCCAAAATTTATATCTGGTGGTAAAGAACCGAAGTTCTTCATTCTTGTGATGGAACTGCTTGGAGAGAATTTGAAGAAGCTCCACCAGCGGTGCAGTACCACAACACCTTCCACGTGGAGTCGTGTCGGCATTCAATGTCTTTATGTGTAAGAAAATAAGCTATTGTGCTTTTAATCGAGTTGCTATTTACATGAAAAAATGAATCGATAGTTTCATGTTTTAATGTATAGTCGGCGAATACATCATAAACCTCTCTCTACTGCAAAATTCCTAAAACCGTGACGCAATTGCAAGATTAACTCAAATTCTAGTTGTGTTCTTTTTTCAACGGAAAATTACGTAGCCACGATGAGTTGCAGATTTTTTGCTTCAAAAAAGGCGCACCACACTGTTGGGGATAATTACAGAATAGCCACCCATATATTTCAAAATAGTATAGCCACCCACAGTCGGCGCCGCGTGGGTGGCTATTCTGGAATAATGGGTGGCTATACTGGAATAATGGGTGGCTATTCTATAGCCCGTTGGAGTGGGTATTTATATTGGAGTGCAAGGGTGGCTATTCTGAAAGATTTCCTAGGAAACCAGTATAGGCACCCATTACCACTGAGTGGGTGACTTAACTGTAATAATATATTCCAGTAAAAGCACCCATATATTTCAAAATAGCCACCCACAGAAAATCGAGAAAGTCCCATTTTTCAGTTATGTCGGTGGCTATACTATAGCGTCGGTACCTATATTGTAGTGGGTGGCTATACTGGAATTTTCTAAGGCTTCCATTCGGACCAATTTTCGTCCGTCCGGTTCGTCCGTCCGTCCGCCGTCCGTCCGCTTCGTCCGCGGTTCGTCCGGTTCGTCCGGTTCGTCCGGCACGCTCTATTTGGCTGGGAATTTTAATTTATGGCACTCTCTTTAAAAATTCTGACATTGAAAATGTAAGCTGTTGCAAATTTATGTAGAATTAGCTTTGCAAAAACAAATTTTTTAATTTTTTTTCCGAATTTTTGATAGCAGAAACAAGACATTTCTGTTGATATTTTAAAGAAAAAAGAACAAAAACAGCTTTTGAAAACAAAATATAACAGAAACAAAAAGAAAAACTAACAAGAAAAAAAAAACGGACGAAGCGGACCGACATCGGACGAACGGACGAACCGGACGAACCGCGGACGAACGGACGAACAGCGGACGAAAATCGTCCGCTTTTTTTTCGTCCGAATGGAAGCCTTAGAATTTTCCCACAAAAGCTCACCAAACTTGAAAACTGGGCTGTTGTTCAGAGTGAAAGAGATGCATGACTTTGGCTACGTTCATCTGGATTTGAAGCCGGGAAACTTTGCGATGGGACCAGTGGATAGTGGAGTGAATAGTCGCGTTCTGTTTGTTTTAGACTTTGGAATTTCTCAAAAGTTTACAAAGAAGAGAAACGGCGAATTAGAATTCAAGACGACCCAGAAAACGGCAGCACTAAAAGGAACTCCGATTTATGCTTCATTGAATGCACATGCACATCTTGAATTGGTGAGCGCCTTTTTTCTTTTTGTTCGGAGATGTTTAACATGTTTTTATTATTCAGGGTCGTTGTGATGATATCTCATCTCTGCTATATATGATGGCCGAGTTTGTGAAACCTCTTCCCTGGGATTCAATTGATGATCTCGATGAGATATCGAAATTAAAATCGAGCCAGAAGTTGAAAGATTTGTTCAAGAATGGTTCGACAGAAAAAAATTGACAAATACACCCTTATTTAAATTATTTCAGATGCATTTGATGCGGTCGAAACCATGATTAAAAACTGCAGTACATTCTCATTTCCTGACTACGAGCTTGTCTACACGACATTTCGAGGTGTTTTCGAAAAAAGTGGCGGTCAATGGATTGATCCGTACGATTGGGAGAGCCCACAGATGCCGTCTTACAAGCGATGGGTAGGTTACGGTTTTCGAAAAAAAAAAAGAAGAAAATAAATAAAACAATTTGATTGCAGAGGGAACTAGCTGAAAAGCAAAAGTTTCCTTGGGAAAACCACGAAGAGATGCTCATTTTTCTGCGCAAAGATCCATTTGATGCGTTGCTGAAAAAGTACAAAGAGAAGGAGGCGCTAACCACGACGATTACACAGGCAAAAGATACGGTACCAACACCGACACAATCGAAAGAGGAAAAGGGGAAAAAGAAGCCAGTGAAGAAGAAGTCGAAGAAGAAAAAGTCTGAGATGACTATCGAGACGATGGTGACGTGCGAAGAGCAAATGACTCCGCTTCACGTTGTCCGGAAAATGTCGAGAAGGAAGGTGTCAGCGCCAAAGAAAAAGGGAAAAGCTGCAGGGAAATGAGCTATTATGAGAGCACGATAAATGTATAAAGAAATTTCGTAAAATTATTTTTGTTGTTTTGCACATTTGGTATTTCAAATTGAAGAATCGGCCGGCTCAAAATTGTCTATGATCTGTGATCCATGAGTATCCTAAACCCAGCGATCTTATAGGAATCCTAGATACAAAAATAAGAGGATACAATAAAATATTATATGTATATAGAAATCAGAGGGTGTCATAGGGCTATTTTATGATTTCTATAGGAAAGAAAACCGGCGGTAAATAAACAAACGCTTGAAAAAAAAACACATTTCACCCTCCAGAAGCGATTTGCATTAACCTCGCGCCTTGGCAAACTTAATGTTAGGAAACCCGGAAAAAACGACCAACACCTTCAGAATCCGTTTCAACGTCTGGCAGCCTACAGAAAAGAAGCCCTTTGCCCAGCAAGCGAATTTCATGTATACGGCCTTAGAATAAAAACACCGATTTTCGTCTGCTTCCAGAAGAGTAAAAAAAAACGGTCAACTTTCCAAGCAGCATCTACATATTGTTCACAAAATTTCTACTTTTTGACTGTAAGCGGGTTTTGATTTTTCCCAATTAGTTTTATGTTGTTATTTATTGTTCTGCTTAACACACTTTTTATTTCAGAAAGACGGAGTAAAAGCCCGATTTCCCGAAATGTTTTCCGACCACATCTACAGTAATTCACCCGCAGTTTCTATGCCCCACCTCGATTTAAACGCGCTTTAACAGTAACCCCAGTAGATATTGTGTTTTCAAACGAGCTGCATCACGAAAAGATGTGCCTTCTATCCCTTTTTTGTCTGCGTCTCTTCAAACAACACTGTGTTTGCGTGGTCGCGTTCAGATAAGTGGGCGGGGTTTAGTGTTCCCATGTTGCAACTCGATTAAAATACAACGAACCTGGGCAATGTTTTTTGTCCCCCTGGGGGACTGGGCCGAGCCTGGCAGCAGTGCAACGCCGGGACGACCCTTGGGAAGTCGGAGCAAGCCCCGAGTCTTCCCTAGGTTCCAAAAATCATATAACCTTTATTACACTCATTTGAGTGTATACCGTAGGTTAATACGATAAGAACAGATACTACACTTTGATCTTAGCTAATAAGCCGAAGAAGCGATAACACAAACACCAACAGTTGTGGTTTTAAGTTTTCTGTGTACCGACAAAAACCGGGACCGCGATCATTTAAAAAACTCACTCGAAAACGAAGAATATTGCCAATGTCGTTATCATCAACGCTATTGTCACCACGAACGCACCATGACTCCGTGAGCACACCAATCTGCCTCCACACGCGAATCGATTCCTGCCAAGATGCTGTTGATACTTTTTCTTCCTCGGCGATGCGTTAGCGGCAACTTGTGAAGAAGGAGGCGAAGCCGGAAAGTCCGCAGTCGACGTGGATGGATAGACACCGTTTGAGGAGATCATTCCGCATTCTGCAATGTTGTACAAGTGATAGAAGGATGGAATAAAATAAAATCAATTTTGACGACTGCTTGTTGCGTACTTGAAAACGAATGAATAGACACTCCTAGTTTTCTTTTCCGTTCTACATGTATATACATACAAAACGGAACTTTTTGAAAGAGAGAAACAGAGAACAATGCGCGTAAAATTATTCTTATCGAAAGAGAGAGAGAGGGGGGAGGGGAAAGCATAACTGTAGTATTTTTTGTTTCGGCTAACACAACACAACAATGAGTCAGAGAAAATGGTAGTAGTAGTAGGAGTCGAGAAATTTGAGATTTTTTGTTGAAAAAAGAAAAAAAAAACTGACCGAAAAATATTGTTTTCAAAAAAATTAGTAAATTCTACCGTATTAAGTAAATTTCCAATTTAAAGGGACATGCCGACTATTTTTTTTTAACTTGCAGGCAGATATTGGGGGGAGGGGCAAAAAAAAAATGCGAGACGGTGTTTGCGTACTTTTGAAAATAAAATTTAAAACACCGCGAAAGAATAAGGAATATTTAACATAGAAAATGAAGATTTTTTTTTCAGTAAAAAAAAATGAAAAGAAAAATAAACGAACGATTGTTGTATTGTGGCAGTAAAGTGTTATTGTCTTCGTCTTCGTTTTCGTCTTCTTCTTCTTCTTCTACTTCTATCCTCTCCGTTTCCTCATCGATCGCTATCTGCAACAGGTATGTAAATACACATGGCTAACTAGTTTTGGCGCCAAATTTCTATTTTTAAAAATTCTATTCAATGGGGCACTGATGATCACTTAAACTATTAAATATTTAAATGCAAATCGCCGAAAGATATTTAAAAAATAGAGAGAGAGAGAGAGAGAGAGAAAATGTTGGTGAATGGCAAGAAAGAACCTGCCATTCATTCATTTCTCTCATTTTCTCTCACCGATCCCACATTTTTCCCCCATTTTTTTTGTCCCTTTTTCTCTCTTTTTCTCTATATTATTTATTTTTTGTTTCCTTTCACTTTGGAGAAAAATGTGTGACACACAAATCGAGAGGAATAAGAGGGAGAGAGAGAGAAAATTAGAAGAGACGCAGACAGAGGAATGGATATTTTGGCGCGTGCGTGTGTGTGTGTGTGTGTGTGAGCAAAATGAGATTTGTTCGGAAGTGAATTTCGAAGCGAATTTGTTCAGGAGGAAAATCGTTCTTGGGCGATGTAAAATGGAGAGGAGCGAATATAACTTTTTTGGCGGCTGTCCTCGCACAAGTAAAGTGCGCTCCATTGAACACGCGGAAAAAATGTTGGCAGAGCGCCAACTGCATTTTTGAGGCAGAAAGCCTGTACGCGACGCAACCGCAGCGCGTGGGCGTCGGCGGCAAAAATAAACTGTTCAAAAAAGGCAGTCCGAGGGGTCAGCAAGCGCGCTCCGCCGTACTGAGCGATTCGGCAGTTTTTTGAAGAAGTGTTTAAAATGTTGAAAAAAGAAAAAAAAAGTGAAGTATCTGCCTGCTTATAATAATAATAATAATTATTATTATTGCGCTCATCTCATCTCTTCTCTTCTTCCCCGCTCCGCCCCGCCCCGACCTGACAAACCAAAGAAATTGAAAGGAAAACGGATGCGCTCGCTCAAATGAAGCAAAAAAAGCGTTTTTGTTTGGCGATTGATTACTCCCCTTTGCGCTTCGTTTCCCCCCTCTCTCCATTTCATTTCACACTTTTCCCCAATTTCTATCCGATCAAGCTGTTGCGCACGCTTGATGAAATTGATGAGACGGGTCGGTGTGCTCCGAAATCGGCGTGAGCTTTGACCACAAACTTGCTATCTGCGTCTCGCGTCTCTTCGCTACACTGTCGTAAGGGAGATTGCTCAATTTGAAACTTTGTTGGGAACAAAATAAATAAAGTCACACGTTACAGGTCCCTGTGCAAGCATAGAAACTTACGACAAATCAAAAAGCATGAAACAATTCTGTTAATTCAACGGAAAGAGTTTCTAATCGACGCATTAATTTCGCGATTAGTAGTGCGCCGGGGCGCGTTTGCAGCGGTTTACCGTTCAACATACCGTGAGTACGGAGCTCTGTAAATTTGCTACAATCGCAGTGGACGAGACGGTCACGTTGGCGACGGGAGAGTGCAGAAAATTGAGAGAGCGTGGCCGATTTTTTGCTCTGATTTCTCTGAATCTCACTCTAAATGCATATGCAGTTCACTGTGCGATTAGAGCGAATTTGCAGCGCTTTATAACACGTACATAAATTATTTGAGCCACAGGAAAACACGGCATTCTGTCAAGTTTAGCGAATCGCGTGCAAAAATGGAGACGCAGAGAAACGAGAAATGGTGCTCAAAGATTCATGTTCGAGAAATGTTTGAGAAACGTGAATAGTCCCGCCGCGCCGTAAATAACACGCCGTGTTTAAGGTCTGAGTTTTCGCACGGCCATCTTTCAAAATTTCGGTTTTTTTAACATCAATATTCGCTATTCTTCATTGTTAGTTGAACGCTAAAGCTCTTCAAACGCACTCCAGCGCGCTCCTTATTTCAAAATTACTTGTTCATTGTTTGTCAAATAAAAATTGTTGATTTTTCGTCAGTTTTGACTATGCCACGGGGTACCAGCCAATGCCCTTGCAAAAATGTGCTCCGTTGAACAAATTATTGTCGGCCCGCCAAAATGGTCAAACGCGCTCCGCTGAACTCAATACTACGTGGATATTATTTTGGTTTCCAAATTTTTTCATTTCACGTGTAAATTCAACGTGAAATGAAATAATTTGGAAACCAAAATGAAATCCACGTAGTATTGAGTTCAGCGGAGCGCGTTTGACCGACGTGGCGGGCCGATAATATGTGAATTCACAGTTTTCGAAATGAATTTTTAATGGGGCTATTCAGGGTCGAAAAAAAATAGTTTTTTTCCTTTTTTTCCTTATTCAAATGACGGAAAAAAAAGAAAAAAATCCGTGGCCGCGAGAGTTTTTTTCCGTTGCTTTTCTAGGCCATCGCAAAAGTTTTTTTTCTCGCGCGCAGGTCTCACAGCGAAGGGCCTAAAAAACTTTTGCGATGGCCTAGAAAAGCAACGGAAAAAAACTCTCGCGGCCACGGATTTTTTTCTTTTTTTTCCGTCGTTTGAATAAGGAAAAAAAGGAAAAAAATTATTTTTTTCCGACCCTGAATAACCCCATAAGATAGAACGCTTTAAGATACGAGGCGCAGACAAAAATCAGCGTTGTTACGCAACGTGACGCAACCGCAGCGCGTTCGGCTTTCACGTGAAAAAAACCTCTGAAAAAAGACAGTCGCCAGCAACACGTGCTTTGCTGATTAAAGCAGGAGAAAATAATTCATTTAACGACTTTTTGTCCATTTTGTTTATCGCTAATAGTAAGAGAAAATGGAGAAAAATTACTGATAAGAAGCAAAAAAAAGACGATTCATCTGTTTTACCAAATGTATAATAATAATAATTTATTTATTGTGAAAACAAAAAAAAAATTGCAACGCGGTGTTTGCGTACTTTCGAAATTCCAACGGCAATGAAAGAAATGGGAAATGAAGAGAAATGTTCTCGTTTTCGTTTGAATTTTAAAAGTACGAAAACACCGCGTTGCATTTTTTTTTCACAATAGCAAGATATCGTGTTTTCAATCGAATTGCGACATAAAAACGGAAGTCTGCATTCCCCGTTCTTTCTGCGTCTCTTCAAATATCACTGTGTTCGCGTGGTCGCGCACAAATAAGTGGGCGGAGTTTCGCGTTCTCATGTCTCAAGTCGATTGAAAACACAACACAAGAGCACGCGTTTGCAACAGCGTATCGTTCGACACACTGGGCTGCGCAGTGTGTCGACGCAAACGCAGTCTATCAAGAAGCAGAAAAAACGTGTCACTTTCTTCTCCACTTTCGTTGCCTAATTATAGAGCAATTACAATCGTCAACACTCACATTTGGTTTTTTTCAAAGCTTTCTGATTCAGAAGGAAAATAAAATGAAATGCTAGTTCACATGGTGTGTTTGCTCGTACGTATTTTCCAAACACGAGCCATGTTATAAAATTATTGTTACTCAGCTATAATTTGGCTGCGTACTTGGCGGGAATTTTTTTCCGTTTAAAAATGTACGGTTCAACACATCGTGGATAAAAATATCTTGTGTGGAAAAATGTAAGAAAAAGGTTGAAATATATTCTGTGAACAGTGAGAAAGAAAAAGCTGGGAGGGAGAGAGAGAGAGCCATATTAGATGAATTATTCATAAGGGAAAACGTTGGGTGAAGATCGAGAAAGACAACTTTTTCTTCTCTTTTAAAATATTTGTATTTTAAAAACTAGAAAATTGTTTTAAAAGCCTAGAAGCTTAAGAAAGTGCATTGAACAATTAAACAATGTGTTACCCCATTGGTAATGCGCTCCGCTGAGAGAAACGCTGCTTGTCTGCATCTCTTCGGCGAGAGTCGCTGGCAGGTTGCCTCGCACTCTGCTTCTCTGCGTTTCATCGCGAATAGTTTCGTATCCGTTTTAACGGAGCCGAGTGGCTATGCAGCTAAATGCGACCAAGCTTAGGCAAGATTTTTTTCGGGAGAAATTCCCGCGCAATTTAAATTTTATTTTTCAACGTTTCGGCCAACACTCCGTGCCCAATTAAAGAAATGAAGATGAATATAATGGTACGTTTAAAGTAAAAAAAAACGCAGAAAAAGACGAAAAGAGTCGTCCAAAGTAACTTTGTTTTCGTGTTGTTTTTTTCTACAGGATCCCCCAAACCTGCACATTTTGGTGGCCCGCGAAGCGAATAATTTGAATTTTACATGTTTACTTACATTTTGGAAAAAAACAATGGAAAGTCAAGTTCATCACAAACTCTTCAAAACATATTTTTTTTCTAAGCTATCGTGCTATATTGCACTAAAGAAGGTAAGTTTGTAGTTTTCGAATTTCTTGCTCCGCTCACCAAATCCTCTTCCAAAAGAAGGTCACGTGCACTCGTCCTCATTCAGAAAATAGTTTATAGTTTCAGAGAAAATATACAAATCGATTCTTTTATTTCTCTTCCTCTCCTCTGTTTCAGTCGGTCGATGAGGAAGAATAATTTTTTTTCCTCCTCGCTTAAAAAAAGTTATGGGAGGAAAAGAGAGTGAGGGGCAGTGATAAGAGTGAAAAGAGAAGAGAAAATTCGACCGATTATTACTTTTTTTCTTTATGAAAAGAGCCAAAAAAGATGGGAGGAAGGAAGCGACCGAGAAATGTACTCTACTCCAACACTTTGCTCGCTAATTTTTCTGATCTTTGGGTGTTTGAAATCAGAGATTTGTTGACATTTTTTTGTTGTTGATAAATCCTATGTTCCGCAGGTTTCATAGGGACCTGCGGAACATCGCAGCGTCGAAGGCTATCGTACAAAAACCAAAGAACTTTGATTGAAATGAAAGTACACCAAAGAAAGAGTCCCAAGTGGTTCCAAAGAGGAAGTACATAAATTAACTTACCCGCACTTACTATTAGTCAACCCACTTCTTCGTGTGTGTGATTGTCTGTCTTCTTCTAGCACTTTTGTGCTCACAATTAGGGAAACGACGAAAAAATATGTATTGGGGGAAAAATGAGAACGAAACTGGAAAAGGTAGAGAATATTGTATACTTTTCTTTTCTTTATTTTCTTTCTCTGTCTGTCAAATACTTTTTGAATACATGGAAGAGAAGAAAACGAATAATATTTATTTATTTAGACACCTATTTATTTGATGTTCGTTTTTTTTTCTTGCAAAGGTTCTGGAGAAAACAGTATAATATTTTTACTCATTTTTGTTTATTTACAGGCAATTTATTAATGAAAACCTGGCAAAAAACAAAAAAATTAAATTAAAAAAAAGGATTCTCCACGGGGAGTACACGAAAACAATGCACGAGAAACGCTCCAAGGGTAAGAAATTTTGGAATCGTGGTTTCTCTCAGACTCGTTTTACAATTAGGAGACAACACACGTATCGATTTATTTTAAATTTTTTATAGGAAGATTACATTTGTTTACATCCTGAAAAACTGAAAAATCAAACTACGAGGTCGCTGGAAGGAACGCCCAATGCTGGGAGGTTATCTCGATGTAAACAGTAAACAGTATTATATAATTGTGCAAGGCAATTGAATCAAACAACCAACAATTCTGAAAAATTTAACAACTCGGTAAAAAAGGAAAAGAAAAAAAATGTTTTGCCGAGTTTGGAGCAAATTGGGCCAGTTGGAGTGCAGCAAGATCCCTCAAAGCAATTGATAATCGGTGGTGGTAGAAGCACTTTAAAAGGCGAGAGACAGACGGACAGACAGTCACACCAACAGTGGCGCAAGAGAGCGCCCTGGCCTAAATTAATATTAGAAGTGCGCGTGTTGCGTGCGCGCAAACTTTGTGCGTACACCTGCGTGGCGAGACCACGCTTGCAGTTCGCACTCGCTACAGTAAGCGAGTGCGGGAAATCGATAGTTCGGAGCTTGTTCATAAATTTACGATTCCGCGGTCCATCAACACAGATAGACTACAACGCTTAATAATAGTAAAGATAGTATATTGTCGGCCCGCCAAAATTCAAACGCGCTGCGCTGAACTCAACGCTATGCGATTTTTATTTTGGTTTCCAAATTATTTCATTTCACGTATAAATTCAACGTGAAATTAAATAATTTGGAAACCAAAATGAAAATCGAATAGCGTTCAGTTCAGCGAAGCGCGTTTGACTATTTTGGCGGGCCGACATTAAAAGTTGTATTGTCCATTCGCGAAAAAGGCAAGTGCGCTCCACAAAACATAGTACTTCGTGGATTTCATTTTCGTCGCCAAATTATTTCATTTCACGTGTAAATTCAACGTGAATTGAAATAATTTGGCGACGAAAATGAAATCCACGAAGTACTAAGTTTTGTGGAGCGCACTTGCTTTCATCGCGAATGGACAATATTCTTTCCAAGTTCTATTTCGTGTTACCACCGTGGGTGCATTAATATTAGAGTATTTTCGTTATTTCAGCACTTTTCTGCGCATACATACATGCACATTTAGTCGATGCGTTAGCAGAATGTGCTCGTATTTTTGCTTTCCATCTCTCCTTGTGATATTTTTGTGATAAGGTTTTTATCAGTATTTAAACGATCATCTTTCTAGCTCTCTCTCTCTCTCTCTCTCTGTCTCTCTTTTCCCTTTCATTTGTTCACATTTACCTATTTTATTCCACACTGTCATGCATTGGTTTCTTCAACTTTTATTCTTCGGAGCTCTACTGACATTTGCGGTAATTTCAATCATTTTTCTTGTGACTTCAGGCGATAGCTGTGTTTAACCACATTTCTTTTATCAAGATTTTGAAATCATAAATCTGACCTATTCAATGTACTGTAGAACAACGGAAAAAATGACAAAAATAATGGGAGAAAACTCTGAAATTCTGGGAGAGAGTCCAAAACTTTCTGATCATGCCCGGGAGTATTCTTGGTTGGTTATCCCAAAATTTCAGGCAAATCAACACATTTTCCGAGTATTCTTCCAGTATTCTGAGAGCCATAAAATAGTATAGTCAGCCCAAACTGTCTGGACAAAAAGAAAATTGATATGGCGCTCTACTGAAGACTTTCTATTACGCTCGTCACAGCAAATATCCACGATCCCCTCCGAATTCTGACACAGTTGAATGAGTGCGACCGTAATCTATTCACGGAAAGAGTGAGCAATAGTCTCTTATTTTCTCTCACTATCTCATTAAATGGATTACGGTCACACCCATTCAACTCTGTCCAAATTCGTCTCGAGACTCCTCGTGTGAAAGTGGTCATTTTAAAGAACGATGTTCCCTTAAAAATAACTGTTCAAAAACGACATTATGTTAGAAATTGAATCTCTTCAAAACTTGCAGACAGCAAACCAATGCGACGCAGAAACCGAGTGTTCGGACGATGAGACATGTTGCCGACTGTCGGACAACGTGTGGGGCTGTTGTCCGATGCCACGTGCCGTCTGTTGTGACGATCGAACTCATTGTTGTCCATCGGGTACTATTTGTGATCCGAAAGGCCAACGGTGTCTGTCAAGTGACGGAAGTGAGCACGTTCCGATGAGAAAAAAGAAGCCGGCGAGAAAAACAGTGGAGAGAAATCAGTTCAATGAGGTACGATGATTTTTTGTTGCTTGTACATAAAAATGAAGCAAAACTGCGCTGTACAGTCCAACTTATATGGCTTCTTTGGTGCACATAAGGAATTTTTACCAGTAGCGTTTGCAGAGCCTCCGTATCACGACTAATTCATTATCAATATAATGCGACCTCCTTCAGATAGTAATTGTTGACCTGGTCAAATACCCCGCGAATCGCGGTTTATACATAGCTTGGCACCGCAAAAGTAGGGGGCAGAGCTCTCACTTTTTCTCCCCTGGGCGTGTTTTGAAGTTTGAGGCTTGATTACAAAAATAATAACGAGTTATTCATATATTTTACAATTTTCCTGCACGTAATCGACTACATGCAATCGATTGGTGTCATCAAACTTGGCTGAATACAGCCTATTTTGATTGAATATTGCAAAAAATTGAAATGGGCGTCAAAAAATCGATGGGGATATTGCCGGGCCGCTGGCATTTACAATTGATTCCGATAGTTTCTGACATGTTGAAATGGATTTTCAAAAATAATTCATAGGCTATGTAACTGCTCGCATTTTTATACCCGTTCGAACATTTCCTAAAAATTGTGAAAAAGTTGGAGCGATGACCTCCTATTTGTATATTTCGGTTGCCTTAAGCAACCCTTCTGATAGCCACAAAATGTTTCATAGCATATTCTAAACTCTGAATCGGCCTCCATCTGCTATCACATTTGACCCACACTTCTTATCATACGGTACCCACAAAAACAAGGTTTCTGTAGAGCATATTTGCATAGGGGATTTTACTCAATTTGGCTCCGTAACTCGCATTTTACATGCTAGTATGTACTGGAAGGTTATTGCGTTTTTTTGGTTTCCAAAAAAAAAATTCAACGTGAGAAAAAAAAACAAGATAGAATCCAAAAATATGAACTCTGCATTAGGCCGCCCCACCAAAAGTATCAAAATTATCGTTGTCCTGCAGCAGCCCCTTCCAAAGGTTATTATTAAACAATGCAAGCTTTCAGGTGCTTTGCCCGGATCAAACAAGTAAATGCCCAGACGGTTCGAGCTGTTGTCTTTTGCAGCAAGGCACTTATGGTTGTTGCCCAGTGCCAAACGCTGTCTGTTGTCCCGATATGTTGCACTGTTGTCCACACGGATTCCAGTGTCACGGACAGTTTTGCTCTCAAAATGTGTGTACATGTTCTCCTCGTCTTTTCAAGTCATATATTTATTTTCTTTCAGTTCGCCCGGATTCCCCATCTCAAAAAGTTTGCCTCGACTGCAATTCATCGCAAACCGGCGCTGAATTACCTTTCAGAAGAAGATGACTCGTCGTCGTCGGAATCCAGTGAGACTTCCGAAGACGTCGATCCGATAAGTTGTGGAGAGGGGAAGACATGTCCAGCCAAAACAACGTGTTGTTTTGTTGACGGAGACAACGGAAAGTCGAAACCAATGTGTTGTCCATTGAGTAATGTGGGTTTTATTCGGTTTTGGTGGCTGGAAAGTTTGTTTGTTCTGTTTCAGGCAGTATGCTGTCAAGACACTTGTTGTCCGGCCGGTTATCATTGTGTGGGCGGCGGAAAATGCGAGAAGCACGCGAAATCGAAAATAAGACATTTCTGGAAGACAACGAATGACGAGGAAGAAGAGGAGGGAGAAGAAGAGTTTTAATGTGCGAAGTTTTAAATTTTTGAAGTACATAAATGGTTTCATTATTTTACAAAAGGCAAATAAATTATTGTTTTTCTTTACTGGCATATGTAGTTTAGATTGGATCAGCTAGGGAATGATTTTAGTTGCGGATTTGATAATTTTACGAACACTTGTGAAATTAGAAGCACTTTCACTTTCCACTGCGCTCATTCCAATGCGGTTGTCACTAGTGTGCGTTACCGAAAAATTTTTTACCGGTAAATCATCTTTCGGCAAATTTACCGGTAAATTTGCCGAAAATTTACCGGTAAATTTATCGGTAATTTACCGGTAATTTCGCGAAAATTTTACCGGTAAAATGGTTTTCGGCAAAACTTAACGTGGGGTCAAGTTCACGTATTAGAAAAACAAGACATCGTGAAAAACAAAGATACGCAGACGATACGTGGCGCGACCTCGGCCTTGCACAATCACGTCTTTTACACATTTTTTTAAAATTTCATCTGTATTAAAGCGTGACCGACCGTGATACCAAGACTATAATTGTAACGTGGCCTGTCCCACTTCTTCATGTATAAATAATGTCAATTTACCGGTAAATTTACCGGCAAATTACCGATAAAAAGTTTTGCCGAAACTTTTATCGGTAAAATTTACCGGTAAAGGATCGACAAAATTTGCCAAATTTACCGGTAAAAAAGTTTAGAAATGGTTTCTCTTTTGCCGAATATTTATCGGTAAAACGTGATTCGAAAATTTACCGGTAAAATCGTCAAATCTTTACCGGTAACGCACACTAGTTGTCACGTTTGCCACATCACCCTTTGCTTTTTTTTTTTGAAATTCAGTCTGAAAATTTTGTCGGTAAGAAGGAAGATAGGGCAAATCAGAGGCCGTATGCATGAACCTCGTTTTCCAGGCAAAGGAGTCCGTCGATCTTGGTTTTGTGACTAGTATCTGGCAAACTTTAAGTTTCAAATCCCGAAAATCACGAAAAACACCTTCAGACCCCATTTCAAAGCTGGACGACCTACAGACAGCCCTATAAGCCCCTGACCAAGACCGACAAACTTTTTTCGCTCAGGGCTCGGGGGGTTTGGTGACTTTGCACAGTACATATAAAGACCACACTATGTAGGTAGACGGTATATGGATTATGCTATTTATAACCGTATTATCTACACCGCTTAACCACACGGTAACAAGCTAGAGTAGATCCCCACGGCGGACTAGACCTTGCGTAAAGGCCCTGTCGCATTTTTCTGCTTCCTTTATATTCTCAGGAGCGCTGAAAACGCGCTCCCTTCGCACAGTGGAGGACGCGACCACGTTGGCGACAAGAGAGCGCGGAAAATTGAGAGACTGTGGCCGATGTTTTGCTCTGATTTCTCTAAACCTCACTCCAAATGCATGCGAAATTCATTGTTCGTTGGCGAGTTTTCAGCGTTTTATACCGAGTATAGTGGCGTTCTGGTAAGTTTAGATAAAAGCGTACAAAAATAGAGATGCGGAGAAGCAGAGAAATAGATCGCGAAAACTCGCTTTAAAAAGGAATATCAAAAACGTAGTTTCCAAATTTTCAGAAGTTGAAAAGAGTACTGTCATAAAAATGCGTTTTTTTTTTTTCAAAAAAGAGTCCGCAAACACCAACACGATAAATTTTAATCGCACGATGTCATGAAACAATAAAAAAGTCGCGGAAGATATTGTGTTTTCAATCGAGATGTGACATCAACCCGTGAATCTCCGCCCACTTTTTTCACGCGAACATTAAATTTTAGTGCATTTTGAATTTTTGCGTGAAAAAAAGTTGGCCAGGTTTCACGTTTTGCTGTCGCAACTCGATTGAAAACACAATATTTAGCTTTAAAAACAATGTCAATTAAACCAAGTTATTCACTAGGAGCTGCGTCATCATGTTTGGGACATGCATCGCTCCATAAATCGTGTTTATGGGTTACGGTATGCCGCTCCCAAAAACATATTTGTTCAATACATTAATTTCACACCCGTGCCCATCAAAATGAGTCATCTTGTTAAAAGCAATAGGTAAAAGCGAATTGACCGGAAAGGCATAAAGATAAGGACTTTAAAAAGAGTGAGAATTATTGACATATTCACTTAACATGATACTTTCAATATAAGATTTTTTCATAACTTTTTGTTTTACATGAGCAACTGTTGAAAAGTTTCGTGGAAGAATAAGAAATATGTAGGAAGTTCCCAAAATAGTATTTATTTTCTCGGAAATCATGTAATATCGTTTCAAGTTTCTTTTCGGTTAGCATATGAGCCTGCTAAAAATTTATAAGAGACGCAGAGATGACAGGAAGACACAACCACTCATACGGGGTGCTACTGTGCAATAGAATCGCCTGTAATGGAGCTGGACTGAACCAGAAAAGCTAACGCAGCTTGAAAAGTACTCAGTTGTACAAAAATGGTGGGTCATTGAGTTTAATTTCGTGCAGTTGTTTTTTCCATGCGGCTCCATTCCAGGCAGTTTTATTTGGCTACAGTTATATTCTGCAGTAACATCAATCGAAAATGACGTTTATCATTAAAATGCCTCTTGTTTAATTGATAAGACACGCTGCTCACAGCCAATATTTTCTTTCGGTTCCACTTTATTGTTTTTTCTTTTTGTCTTATTGGCACTTCCATCTTACTTTATTTTTCAGATTGCAAAATATGTTAAAATATTTTATTATTGCTTCAGCTTTTCTTAACGTAGGTAAGTTTTCAGGATCTTGTGATTCGCTTCATTTTGCTTATTTTTTCCTTTAATTTTTAATAAATTTTTCAGCAACATGTATACAATGCCACAGCTGCGACAGCTTTTTAAACTGTAACAACCCGTTTCCCGTTTTCTGCCCCGAAAATTCCAAATGCTACACACTGCTCAAAGGAGAAACAAGTAAGACGATCATGAGTATTTGGTACATGCTTTCTTTTAAGTATTTGAACGCACGCACGAGATGCTGGCGACTGCCTTTTTTAAAACGCATTTTTTCCGCCGCAGTGGAGCGCGTTGCATTATTCGTAGGCTGCTAATACCATTTTTCAACAGAACACCCGTTTCACTCGCCAAATTTCCAGCAATGCGCTCTTTTTTCAAATTATACACGTTGAAAACTTCATTTTAGTTTAAAAACGAGAAATTTTCATCGAAAAATAGCCGAGCCTTACAATTAGAATTACGGTTTTGAAAATAGTACTGAGAAATGAGAAAGTTGGGATTTGGAGGAAAATATCTTTTTTACTTTGGTTTGTGCAAAATATTTATGCCTGAAAACTTGAAAAAATCAGGAAAATGAAAAAATTCACCAGAAATGCACCAAGGCCCAACATATGTCGGCCCGCCAAAATGGTCAAACGCGCTCCGCTGAACTCAACGCTATACGATTTTCGTTTTAGTTTCCCAATTATTTCATTTCACGTGTAAATTCAACGTGAAATGAAATAATTTGGAAACCACAATGAAAATTGCATAGCGTTGAGTTCAACGGAGCGCGTTTGACCATTTAGGCGGGCCGACGATACGTAGAAAATAAAGAGACGCGAGATGAAATGAGGGCAAGTCCGTAGTTTTTGGTCCTTGTGCGAGCGGCGGTACTCTCAGAGATAATAATAATATCAATATTTTTCAGTAATTGCCAAGGGATGTGCTCATTCATGTGATTCTCTGGAGCGTCATGGCGGCACACACTGCTCCACGTGTCATCATCGTGACTTTTGCAACGGTTATGAACTGGGCATCGGTCAAGGCGTTGTTTTGAAACACTCACCGCCAGTGATTGGAGAAGGAATCAATCCAGCAAATGGTATGTGCAATTTTAAATATATATTTACAAAACAATACAACTTTATCAGACTACCACATTGGCCATGGCGTTCGCCCTCGTTCAGCTTCAACGATGCCACTTTTGATTCTCATGGTTTTGCCACTTGTTCGTTCTTTTCTTTGTTAAAAATTGTTTTTGTTAAGTTATTGGTATTCTTCTATCCTGTTTTGGCATCCTGACTGCAAACGCAGACTTCATATAAATATGGTTTTTAGCAGAACTTAGCCGCATTAGATGGCTAACTCCCGCTTGCACGCCGATTGCTACCAACCACATACCAGAAGCCTTATGCATGAACCTCGTCTGCCGGGCAAAGAGGTTTGTCGGCCTTTGACAGGATAGGATCTCATAGGACTTTGTATGTAGGTCTACGGGACTTGGAAGACGGTCTAAAGCCTAAAGACCTTTGTCGTAATTTTCGAGTTTTATATCCTCAAATTTGGCAATCACCAACCGCCTGACAAAAGCCTACCCGTTTGAGGTTCATGAATTTAGCCTCAGGTACGCGCCAAACTTGCGGTGGCGCGAGTATCAGCAATGGATATCTGCCATTTTCGATGACGCGAAGCTATTTTCAACGGCTAATCGCCAAGTAACTGCCTAGATCCGTCATATCCATAGCATAAATTCCCTGAAAAAAACATTCGTGGCTAATTTTTGACAAATTTCTTATAAAAATTGCGAGAAAACTGGAAAAAACAGGTGTAACTCTCTACTGCGTTTTCTTTAAATTTCAACTGTTCCCATCAAAGTATGCACATAGATTTATTAACACCAAAAAATATTCAAAATACATGTTCTCTAACTTTTCCACATCACCACGCATAACACTCTCCTGGACACGACTGGAGAATCGTCTCGAATCGGGCAGTCTCGACGGACATGAGCACCGTATAGGTGGTTAGTTTATTGAGATTTGTGCGAGATGACAAAACATTGAAGACTCCTTCAAATCCGGCATTTTTCTGACCCAACTTGTTCATGCAACGAATTCCTGGAGTGTCACGGTCATCGAGATAGAGGGCCTGGAAAGAAAAACAAGTGTAAACTTTTCATAGAAAACTCTTGATTTTGTTGCTTTTTCGAACAATTTTCTCAAAATTACCATTTCAGTTGAGTTGATGTAAGAAAACTTAAAGCCCCGATATAAAAAAAAACCTCAGTTCCCTGATCGTAATTCGTCTCCAGCAGGAACCATCCGTGCGGCGAGTCTGACATTTCGGAAAGAAGAGCTGTTCCGTTGAGACTACGAGCAATAATGCATCCTTCGTCTTTCTTGGAGCCTCCCAAAATGAAATAGACTGGAGAGAGCATTGGCGTGTTCATCAAGTGCTCCTTGGCCTCGAGATACGCTTGAAAAATGGTATTGAAAACGTATTTTTAGACGCCCTTTCGCCCAAATATATTTTTCACAATTTGATCATTTTTATAACTAGCAAAGAAAGTACCTAAAAAACAAAGCAAGCACTCTACGGGAATACGTCCAAATGTCCAGTTTTTTTACAAAGTTAGAAAAATTATGTAAATCCAAATCAAATTATGCAGGTTTTTAGTTTAAAATGAATTCTGTCAAAAATTTAAATACAATCTAACTGCTGGAATGCTGGGATTTTTGGACGGATAGCTGATTTTAATGTGTGATTTTGGCAATATTATCATTTTCATTTTGGTCTCCAAATTATTTTATTTCACGTTGAATTCACACGTGGAGCGCGTTTGACGTTTAACGAAAGGATTCAAAAAAATCGCGATTCCCTCAAAAAATATTTGCAACGCTTAATTTAAACACTCTCATAAATAATACAAACGTTCCCATCCTAATTCAAATTCCCTAAAATGCAACACTCACTGTTTTTCTGCTCAAGAGTCTCTCTTGCCAACCACGACATCCATTTTCCATCAGCCTCCAATCCGAACAACCACTTGAAAATACCGTAATACCCTCCTTCCAACTGGAATCTATCATCGGCGGTAATCGAAAAAGCTTGTGGTTTCAGCCCGTTGTAAATTCCAATGTATCCAGCGAAATTGTTCGATTTGAACACCAGCTTTCCATCGCGAACCCAATTAACGTTGATTATCATTTTGCGAAGTTTCTGCGAGATTGGCCAGTCGTGAATGTTGGCATCCCATCCCATGAAAAGTCCAAAGTCCAGGTTTCTGACAAAACACTGCTTTCAGCCGAATAATAAGCTTTATGGGACGTTGCTAACTAATCTTGCGCTTACCTGGCATGAGTTACATGTCCATCGTTATCTTGAGCAATAATCGAAGTACAAACTGTGAAAATCTCGTAGAAAATGTTGTACATGGTAATTCTGCCCAATGGAATTCCGGTCACATTTGAGATACTGTAGATCTCATCTCTGTACGGCTGGGGCAACTTTTCAGCCATTTCGGCGAACACATCATCGACAAACTCGAGCGCATTTGGAAAGACTGGAGTGATAAGATTAATTATCACGTCGAGCAATTCGTTAATTTGATCTTTGTAGGCGGCGCTTATTTGATTCCAGCGCTCGGATGGTGGCAGATCGAGGTTCACATCGAACCTGGAAAGAAAATTGATAAGGTTGAGAAACAGTTAAAATAGAATCAATCTAATTAATGGTCGAAAATAGGAAGAGGAGTCGAGAAGTCGCGTGATTGTGCAGTTATTTATCAGGCGGGAATGGAAACCAATAAACATTTCAGGGAAATTATGTATTGATGGGATGGGAATTGAAACTACTTAAACTGATTGACACCAGAGTCTGTATGCATGAATCTCTTTTTCCGGGCAAAGGGGTTTGTCGGCCTTCGTTTGGTGGCCAGTATTTGGCAAAATTTAGATTTAAAAACACGAAAAACACCTTGAGACCTTATTTCAAAGCCTATGAGCCTGACAAAGACCGAGACCAACAAACCCTTTCGCCCCGCAAAAGAGGTTCATGCATACGGCCTCTGACCGTATGCATGAACCTTGTTTGCCGGGCAAAGTGGGTCGTCGGCATTTGCCCAGGGCACAGGGATTGTAAAGAAGTATGTCGTGATTTTTGGATTTCCAACCTTCAGTTAGCCGTTCACCGACCCTCTGACAAAGCCCGACAAATCCATTTGCCCGGCAAACGAGATTCATGCATTCTTCATGCATCATGCACCACTTCACTGGATTTCAGTAGAAATTTTTGGTGTAGTGTGTGTGTGGGTTTTTTTCTGTTTAGTATTCCACCGAATAGCATAAAGAACACATAGTTTTCTCTAGTCGACGCTTGTGAGATCAGTGGCCTAGAAAATGTAAACTATTCCACAAGTGTAAATTCAGAACGATCGTAATGGAAGGGCAACCAATTTAACAAAAATCCAAATAAAAACAATTTTCAAATGCCTACTGCGTGGCATATGTATATAATTTAGAATCTAACAAATAGGACCAAAAAAGCCTAGGCCAAGCCCGATAAAAGTACTCACCAAGGAATATCAAACTGCTTATTTGGATCGTACAGGTTCTGTTTATCGTCAAGAATACAGTGATCCTTGTATGGCGCCGGTAATTCAACATGTTTTGCCGCCACTAGCGCGGCCAGCAGCGCGAAAAGCACACAGCGGAGCATTCCTCACAAACTGTAGAAGCCGTGCTCTCTGTGAAGTTTATCAACTGTTAGAAGGAGGCGGCGAGGTAAACACGTGTCCATCCACTTGGTTGTGCTTCTCCTGCGACAATTTATCACATTTTCGACTCGTTATCTTAATAATCGTCAATCACTCAGTTGGTTCTTGGTTGGAAAATTGGAAATTTGTGACCGACAGAAATGTATTTATTCGGAAAAGAGTTATCATTAATTTCTCGCCGACTGTGTAGTATAGTCTTTCAAAAAATTAGATGAAAATCGTTGATGGGTACAGTATCACTGCCAAGCATGTACTTTGTGATTTCATTTTTGGACTCTGTTGATTTGACGATTATCGTGGAACTGTTTTCTGTTGCTTCAATGTCATCAACATTCTCTTCTGGGCAATTGAATTCTTCCAATGGATCGATTAGAATAGGATACACCTCGGTGATCATCTGAAATACAGAATTTAAAATTAAAACATGTGTACAAGTTATTTATATTTTTGTTTTACAATTAGAGAATAACAACAATATGACAATGTAACGCAAATTTGCGTCAACCCGTGAACCTTGAGCCCTGAATGTGAACTCTTATCAAATTGGTTCCATAAGCAGAACGCTGAAAACTTCAACAGTAACATTCCCAACGGTATGCGATTGCAATCGAGAACAGTCTTTACAGATGAGAAAAGTCTGTATCGCCTCAGAATCTTACAGTGATTTTGCTCATCGTGTTTAGACTATTGCGCTTGCGCTCTCTGGAGTTTATATCTGCGGAAGAATGATCATCATTCCTTCCGGATCTGATTATTTCCCAAAGAGACCAAAAATGCTCATTCAAGCTGCCTGCGGAAGATTTTAAATTATTGTTTCCGCACTCCCCTTTTCCCAGGTTTTAGTTCCTCGATTCGACTTGCTTCCCAGATTTAGCTAGTGTTTCTATTTTGTGGGATATTGCAGCTTTTTTTCTAGGAAAACCACTGGTGTTAAAATAATTAAAGAAGCACTGGTGTTAAAATAATTAATGAGCCTTTAAAAATAATGATTGTTAACGAAATGGGATAATTAGACTATTCCAACGCCAAGTCTCAACACGAACGGTTGTTATTCGTTTGAAAAACTTCTCGGAACCTCCCGTTTTTCTACGTGTTTCCGAAATTCTGTATAGGGTTAAAACACCAAAAAAACTTTTTTCCTGCACTGAATAGGTCTAGAATAGGTGGACAGTTCTCTAATTGCCCGGCTGTTTCTCGTTCTCATCCCGACAGCCACAGTACCTTTAATTCTAGTTTTATTGTTATTTTCCATTCTTCTTCATTCATTTGAAATTGCATTGTATTTAAGTAAATTTTTTGAACATCAAAACACACTTTTATTTTTCATAAATACATGATAAACGAAAAGAACAAAAACAATTTTTAAGGGTAACTACATAGAAAATGTATCATTATTAATAATAAACTTTGCGTTGTGATCAATCATTTCCATATCGTCGTGACACCATTGGCAAAGATCTCTGATCAATCTGAAATAATCGCTCACAGTAAAAATTATAGGATCTCGTAAATAAGGAAACAAAAAAGTACAGTCTCAAATAAAATCGTTTTTCCAGTTTAAGTTAGGGCAAAAAATTAGAAAAATTGCAATAAAAACGGGTGAAAATGATGAAAAATAATAAATGCCACTTCGTGTACTCTACCTGGTCTTCTATTTTTATGTAAAAATTGGCAAAAATCAGACAAATATTTTTGTACGATTACTATGTGATATACTCGGCGAATGCATCATCAGCTTCGCTCTACGGCACTTTTCAATTTTCAACAGTGTAGTGCGTCTTTTTTTAAGCGAAAAATCAAATTTTAACTGTAACTCGTTGCGAATACGTCATTTTTCGTTGAAAAAATAGAATACAATTAGAATTCGTGTTAATCTTGCAAGTGCAACACGGTTTTACAAGAATTTTGCAGTAGAGCGAGGTTGATGATGTATTCGCCGACTATATTTTAAACAGATTTTCCCAAAAAGTTGACGTCTCCTTCAATTTGTCATAACTGAGAAATACATGTCGTCGCATTGAATTAACGGATTCCGCACTTTTTAGACAATCACTTGAATTATCAGGAAATTAGTGGTGATTTGATAGTTGCACTATATAAAAAAATAACACAAATGTAAAAAAAAAAACGGAAAAATATTCAATTGGTAAAATAAAAAAGTTCAATTACGAAACGAGCGCGCACTACACAATCGGAAAAAAACACTCTAAAAAATTTCTCTGCTGCAAAATTTAAAATCAAAAACCTTATCCTTCCCCAACTGTCCATTCCGATTCCATCCCCATGTGTAGACGTCCCCAGCGGCAGTCAACGCTACAGTATGCCATCCACCACACACCACCTTGCTAATTCGAATTCCAGCTAGCTGCTCAATGTGTACGGGTTCATCCAGGTGGCGGACAAGTCCAACGCCCAGTTCTCCGCGTCTGCAAACGGCAAGTACAGAATGGAAAAGAGCGAAAAATAGATAAACTCACGTTCCGGTGCCCATTGAAAACAAGTTTCCGGTCGAGTCTCTGTAGATCAGAAAATCGTGTCCGGCCGCTGCTTGTTCTATTTTGACGGGCCAAGGAAACGCTATTTGATGTTTCAGTTTCTCTTTTAAATTCTCAATTCCCATGGTATCGTCTAGGATCCTTAACACTTCTGACCGATCTTTGTGGACCAGCACCACAAACATCTGCCTCGAAGTTGATACAAGTATCATATTTTCTACTCCTGCTTCTGCCTCTCCAATCTCCATCTCCAACATTTCCACTTTCCCATCCAAATCATCAATCCTTCTCACTCCAACTCGTCCATTCTTCAGAAGTATTCCCACATGTAAATGAGTACACGTCACGTGCGCCACTTCCTCTCCTAGTTCGATGATGTCATCTGACTGAGAAGGCGTCGAGAAATGAAGGGCAACACGGTGTCCTTCAAAGGAGATCCAGCCAAACCAGGTCATCTGAAACAATGCAAGCATTGTCAGTGATGGTGAGAGGAAGGAAACATCATCGAACAATGACGTCAGAGTGGAATGTATGCGAAAGCTTTTCGTTTTTTTTTTGTTTGTTCAATCAGTGTTATTGGATTTTTGATTGTATTGCGAGAAAAAAATGATCCCTGACGAAATTTATTAATTTTTGATCACGTTGGTTAGAATTTTCAGTTGTGCGACCGGGCGCGTTTGCTGACTCCTGGCCTCTGTGAACAACGAGGATCAAGCCCCGCCCTTTTGCAACTCTGCGGCAAGAGTTTTGCAAAGGAAAATCCCTAAAAACCAGTGCCAAAGAATTGCAAAAGGGCGGGACTTACTTGTTCCGCGGTTTTTTGAAACACTTTTTTCACTGATGCGTCACATTTTTTCACGGATGCGATACGTCCGAAAAAGAAAAAAAAGGATGAAAATTGAAGACAAATTGATGTTCAAAAATGTTTGTTTCACAACTTTTCCTACTGTGTATACGTGAAAACAGTGCGACCGTACCACCAAAATCGCGGCGGGACAAGTTAGAGCATTTTTGAACACTAATTTCTCTTCCATTTTCCCATTTTTCTGCTTTTCTGAACGCACAATAAGGATCTTGAACAAATAGAACAAATTTATTTTTGATTTTTCTTTCCAAACAGCTAGGTAATGACAATTCAGTTACGACGCTCAAATCTTCCGCAGGTCTCTCACAGCAATCTGCGAAACATAGAAGCGCCATGACTGAAAATCGCTCGTGAAACGATAATATGTTATCACGGTTTAATAGTTATTTGCTGGACAATTGTTTGTCGCCAGGGTTCGTTCCAATTCGGCCAGTCCCGACTATTTTCATCTACAGTATCCGCCGGGGCATCTGACCGGATGTTGTGTTGTGTTGTGTTTGGCTACACCCTCTAGGCGAACAAGGACCGATCCGACGAGTGGGAATGATGAGTGAGAAGAAAAAGAAAAAGGGGGCAACTAAAATTATATTAAAAGTACGAAAAAGCAAAATATGGACTGAAAGTCAGCGAGTGACGTCCGTCTTCTGGTGAACTTTCTCTACCAATTGTTCGTATCGCTTTATCCTTTCTCGTATGAATAAATGCACGGTGTTCAGAATTTGAAATGTGGGCGGAGCCAAAGCAAACGCGCTCCACAAGATTTTACACAAAACTCAAATATTGAAGTGTTTTTTAATGTTTTTCGGGAAAAAAAATAAAAAGCGAATATTTTGCTCCAAGTCATCGATCCTATCTGAAAATGGTTGAATTTGAACAATCGAGAAAAGGTTTACCGACATTTTACTACTAAACGGAAGCTAGAACGCAAGACGGAACTTATTTTGCAAGCCTGCCAGCAAGTACTTTCTGTCCACTTTTGAACTCTCATACTCTCTCATCTCATGTAGTGCTAACCAAAAATGCCTCTTCAAGTCTCGTTTAGGTCATCACTGAAAAAATCGAGGTAAATTTCCTACCCATTTGACCGAAAAGCGGAAAGCGAATATTTTGCTCCAAGTCATCGATCCTATCTGAAAATGGTTGAATTTGAACAATCGAGAATTTACAAAAAACACAAACACGGAAAAAACGTAATACGGTGATATTGCATAGGAATCGGCACAAACAAGGAAAATAATGGAAATTTGTGAAAATCAAATTGCAATATTAGTGCGTCGCGAAAACCAGGCAGAGCGTTCGTTGCGGCTGTGGTCTCGCCGCGACCAGCCGCATTCTTTGTGGCCAGTACTGTATAAGCAAAATTATCGTGAAAATATGCAAGAAACGGGAAAACTAGACGAAACCCGTTTTCCGGAAAACAAAATTAGGAAAACGCTGATTTTCGTATGATAAGGATGAGAGATGTAGAGAAACAGGCAGACCATTTTTCGGAAAAACAGTTTTCCAGGTGCTTGCATATGGCCCGTGGAAACCGTTTAATGCACAATTATTATTGTTATTACAATTACTTTAGTTTTCTATGACGATTTCAGAACACTAGAATACAAATTCTTCAAAAAGAAGAAGAAACGAACGATCCGATGACGCTTCGATCACCAATTGGACCAGACCAGAAGCTGAATCATTTCCCAACGTCATTGTTCAGAATGATATCATTCTCAATTACGTCTTTGACTTCACCGAACACAGCAGGCACAAAAAGGTGCTCATATAAAAAGCCCCAATCTATGCAAAATGACGTCTTCAATTCCAATCGTTCATTGGTTGAATTATGGACCCTATTTTCGTCTTTTTTGTGGTGGTCTTTTCTTAGGGATCATCAGCAGACACCAACTCGTTCTTTGCCTATATATAGGAACATTTGTACAGTATTCTGTTTACTTACAATGTCACTTTAAGGTTCTTGAATTTCTCGAAAAACAAACTGAAATTGAATTCCATGAATTCTTTCTCTTTAATTTCCGCTACACTATTTACGACGACCCAGTTTCGTTTCCTTGACACATCTGTCATCAGTGTCGCCACCTTGGCGAAGAAGAGGAAGGAGAAGAAGATGATGGCGACGAAAAACGGGTACGGAAGCAGAGAAGTGTAAGCGTGTAGGGACTGCTTAGAGGACGGACCAGGGCCGATTGCTGTGACGAAACACATTTTTGAATCTTGAAGCGAAGAGAAGAGAACAAACATCACTCGAAGGTTATATAAGCGGTGCGGTCGGGTCCTCATCTCATCGAACTACGAGCCTTTCTTTTAAATACTCACAGCGAGTTTTTGCGGGCTTTTAAATATTCGTTTCTAACGCCACTGTGTTCATGGGCGAATTTTGTGACCGTCTTGCAGCGTCGCAGCTGAGTTACGCTCGTGAATGCATAATAGAAACGCAGAGAATGCGATAGAGCGTGTTTGCATTTCCTTTTCTCGGGGTTTAGCACGCCGTGATCCTTTCAAATATCTTCTCACGATCACCAAAGATAGGTTTCGAATACGTACGTCCCGGACAGCTGGTTTCTTGTCAATGATAACCCGCCGGACGAGTAGTGATTACTCCACCGAAGAGATCACCGCGATTTTTCTTGTAAACAACGTGACGATTTGGACGTTTTATTTTTCTGTTGCTTAATTTTAACAACAAGTCCTCTTCATAATTAACTGACACGTGGCTCACTATCCACGTCCACGCTCCTCCAATTTTTACCAACGACCATCAGCGTCATATTTAGTCATAACTTCCTTTCTTCCTCCTTTAATAATTTTTTTGCTTGTCTATCGCTTATCTCCGTTCGTTATCTTCATCGTCAGATGGGAGGCGGGACTTGACGATTTTTGCAGTGTTTAGTGTTCTCTTCTTAATTTATATATTCTTCAAATTGCGACTTCTCCAAATTGCGAAAACAATTAATTTTATTTTATTGCACTGATATTGTCAGTTTCTGCTAAATTGTTGACCCCTTATTCCTTCCTGTTTTCCTTTTTTCTTCCAAAATGTGCACGCAGTATCAGCCAAATACATATTTATTATCGTTTCAATATTTTTATGCATTGCGTGCGTGCGTGTGTGTGTGTGTGCGTTCCGTTGAAAATTCAGAGTGGGCGTGGTCATCCGGAACTGTCTGTCTGTCTGTATCAGTTTGATATGTTGTGTCCTCAGCGTTTTCCCAGCTCATATTGAACCGATTTTCACCAAACATTTTCAAACCCAAGGGGCGTAAGGCGGTCAACGTTTGGTGTGGATCGGTTAAGCTTGAAGGGTAGCATACTGACGTGCTGCGGTCGCGTCGCATACCAAATCTGTTTCTCGTCTGCGTCTCGTCGCTTACACCCTCAAAAATTTTTGGCCTCAAAATTTCCTTTCGAAAAATGTGAATTCGCATTAATTCGCCAATATGTTTTCCGCCCACGGAGCGCACTTTCGTGAGCGTGTTTTGACCATTGCACCGGCAAATTCATTCAGTCGAGAATCTTCTAGTACATATTTCCTAATACTTTGTGTCCTACAGGTTGTGTTTGTGTGTGAATCAGACTGTGGCCGGCCCACTAATCGAATTAAACCTTTAGACTTGGCTAGCCAACGTCCGAACCAAGGCGGGGTCGCAACTTTCAAAGACTAGAACATTCTGCACGTGTTGTCATCCATCCAGTCGGTGTCAACAATCATCTGACAATCGTGGTGACGCGTAATGTGTGACTGACTTGTTCGTCTTCCGTTGGAAGACGAGAAATGAAGAATTTTAAGAAAAACCAAGTGATCGATCATTGCGGTGGCGTCAGTCAGACCGGCAGGCCGGCAGGTACCGTCGTGGTCGATGATGATGATGACTTGATGTTTCTCACGTTTTTTACTAATATTAAAGGGTTCCAAGTTCCAAGAAGTCATCTTATTCTGTGTGCGTGTGTTCGTGATAAGGCCATTTCTGGTAGATCATAGAACAATCAAAGTCTGATATTTCTAACAAGTGCGTGAGTGAGAAGATATATGAACTTCTTCCTGCTAGTGTTAGACGGTTCGTATCTTTGTATGTATAGTGTAGCCTGTCCATTTCTTTGATTGTCATTTTCCAAGAAAAATGATTTTTTCATTAAGAAATGAGAGGTTTCCGGTGAATTATGGGAGTCAGCAAACGCGCCCGATCGCACAACTGCACATTCTTAAAGACCAGGCAAAAGTTCGTTTCGAACAATGGAAATTGTGTTCAATGGAGCACATTTTCGCAAGGGCAGTTCCTGTGATTTTTATATTAATTGTGGTCCTTATTTCGAGGCGTTTGCAGTTGTGCGTTGAACTCCCAGCTCATGCTCCTGTGTGCAATCAAACTGACTGATTTCCCTCCAAATTAACGACCTTTGCCCAGTTCCCCCAAGTCTCTGTGAAAGTTATCAGTTCATCCGCATCCATCTCATACACCGTTGTTTCCTGTTCTTCTTCTTCTTCTCTTTTTGTTTCTTTTTAATATCGCCTTCTCTTTGCGTAAACTTTGTCACCACTTGACTCGACTCGCTTCGACTTTTCGATTCCCATTCGACCGATCACATTCATCGCGCCTTTCTTTCCTTCTTCCTTCCCTTCTTTCTTTACTTTTGTCCCAATGTTATTTTTGTGCGCCTGCTTTTCAATCATGGTACATCCACGAGGGGGTGGAGTGTCCTGGACACGCCCACGACCACCAAAATGTTTCGCGGTGGACAGAATTGTTAATGTCTTTAATTGATACTGTTTTGTTCCATTAAATTTCCGTTCTCTCATGTCTTTTTTTTGTTGAAAGTATTAAATAGTTCCCTTTTAGACTCATAAAAAATGCACAACTTCTTCCGAAGACTGTCCTTCCGCTCCAAATCGCCACAAGCCGAATCGTCGGCCAAGAAACGATCCACCTGTCTGAAAAAGAACTCTTCTGGTTTACTACGTTTCATACGAAGTGACCATCAAAAAGAAGAAGAACCGCTTTTCGACATGCCCATCAACATAATGCTCATGATAATCGATCAGCTTCCATTCTACGAACAACTCCGTCTTTCCAGACTTTGCCGTGACGTCAAAGAGCACTTGAGACGTAAATTTGCAGGAGTTCGAAAACTGGAGCTTCGTAAACGAGACATTGACGAGGCGTGCACTGACAAGAAATTCCAGCGACACTTCAAAGCGTATGTAGCTGTTAAAATTGAAGGCGACACGGTTTCAATTGTCATCGACGAAGCCTGGGTGGTCGGAGACTTGTACGTCTTCCTGGGCATTCTCGAGGTGTTCCGAGAGGGTGTCGAGACAGTCGAGATGGACGCGCCGATTGCAGAGCTCATCGTCATCTCAATGAGTCACATCTCTTTGGAAAGATGGTACGCGTTTCAGTGCATCCTGAAGGCCTTCAACGACATGTATCAAGACCTTCATCTCGATTCGCCGTTCATCCCTGACAGGGACTGTTTTTGGCCAAAATGCTCGGATATCAGTATTCATGCTACGAAAGCACAGGCGGCTCATTTGGGCCGTATTTTGGATTACGGTGTCAAGAGTGGATACGTTTTCGATCGCAGAACAATGGATCATTTGAAGTTAGAGTTTGAGGATTTGGAGGGATTCTCTGATAAGGCAATCAACAAGCAAATTTACTATTTCCGGTAAGTAATGTGTTCAGTACAAAAAATTCTCGAATTTGAGTGTATGTGTGTGCTAGAAAGCCAGGAAGAGTGTTTAACGTTCAAACCTAGGACTTTCTAAGATACTGTAAATCGTAGAAGAGATGATAATCCTTAAAAATCTACTCTAGATTTTTTGCTATTCCTCACTTCGACGATGAGAGGAAACAATTAAAAACTTGACAGAAAAAAAAGAGTTGAACATCAGTAGTTGGTACAATTTAAGGTTTTGAAGGCACGGGGTTAAATTTTAACCGGGAAGTAAAAAAACAGCTGGTAGAGAATTCCAAAACTTAAGAGATTTTGGAGGTATTTTCCAGAAAACCATTTTTCTTTCTTCACGGAAATGTTATTAAACGATTAAAAACAGTCATAAGATAGTATGTATTTACGATTTTCAAAAGATATTCGAAGTTGGACCCTCCAGCTTCCACGATCTACAGTACCTTTCAATGGCGTTTAGGAAAAAGTTATAAACTAGTAAAATGCAGTCCTAGGTTTGAAGGTTAAACACAAAAATGTCGAAACCAGTAGTACTTTCCTGTAGCTGTTCTAATTAGATTAAAAAATACATTAACCATAAAAAATAAACACCGCTATTGTCTTTTCAATCGACTTGCGACGTGAAAACTTAAGTGTGCATTCACCATTATGTCTGCGTCTCTTCAAATATCAGTGTGTTCGCGTGGTCGCGCACAAATAAGTGGGTGGAGTTTCGCGTTCTCATGTCGCAAGTCGATTGAAAACACAATAAATATTTAATTTCCAATTTTTGGGTGTGGAATAAATTGGTAATCACCACTGATCAAGACAATGTTTTCCCGTCTTATCAAATCAGCAACATTTTCGAAAGAACTTTGTTCGATTCTCAATGAAATTCTGTCAATTTTTCAGTTGCTGGACAGGCTCACTCGGCTGGGATCATCGCTATGAAATCGTGTTCAATGGGAGCCCGAAACAAGAGTGCCACGTGTAAAATTGCGCAATATCGATAATAATTCACCCCTCCCATGAGCATTTAATGATTCTTTTCGAGCTTTATCAGCATGTGACAAGTTCAAGTTTTCCTCACCTTGGACATTTTCATTCTTTCCTCCTCTCACCGCATTCATGAATCGTGTAAATAAATAAATAAATAAATCCAATTTCTTCCTCTGAAAATTCCATTTTTTGTAAATATTGAAAATAAATTTGCAGAATAAAAATATTGGACCAAGAAATTTTTACACTTTTGCAAAAACACTAATGGTTTATTATTTATGCATCATCTCACAAGAATGGTTTATGCAAAGTAAATACATAAATACAAAGAAAGAAACAGTTAGAATTGAAATTTCAGAAATTTTTAAAAAGCGAGGCAAGGTGAAGAGCTGAAGAATTAAAGCAGGAACACGTGAAAAACAGGACAGTTATTGGACAGAAGAAAACTAATACAGAATAGAATGATTAAGCAATATTATCGTTGGCGGCTAGAATGACACGTGGCGGTGGTGAAGTACCCGGCCGGTTCTGGAACTCTGGGTCTCCGTTCATCGGAATGTTGTCGTCTTTTTTGACGTAAACAATCGCCATTCCAGGGTTGAGACGTTTCTGGAACAGAAAAATAAATAAATAAATGTTCTATCGCGCACTACCGTACTATTGTTTAAAAACATTTTGCAATTTTTAAAACCGTTATTTCGGTGCAAAATTTTCTGAGCATTTCCGGGAGTATTTTCGGCATTATTTCCCAAAGTTTGCTCTGCCATTTCAGTTTTTAAAAGATTTGCGGTGAATTATTCATTTTCGCTGTTTTTGGTGGCTGTCTAATAACTTAAAACGGTGAAAAACAAGAAATTCAAAAATCAGTTCGTTGCAAGACCCGCAAAAAACTACTAGTCAGGGGCAAATTTTTATACATCTTAATTTTGTTCCACACATTCTGGGCTGACCTCCAGACGCTGTAGAGCACAGGTACCTCGTTTCTACGTATATTTGCAGCATATTTACAAAGTTTTAAAAAGTCCTGAGCTAGGATCCATGAAGCTGGAAAACGGCATTTTCCGGAAAATGGCTTGTCTGTTTCTTTGCGTCTCTCATACAAAATTCATCAATTTTCAAATTTTGTTTTCTGGAAATCGCTCTGGAATTTTTCATTCCACCTTTTTCGTTTTTTTTTCGGACAAATTCAAGTCATTTTCCACAGTGCGCCTGTGTTTCCTGAAAATTTTTGTCAAACTCAGAGGCCGGATCCATGAAACTGGAAAACGACTGGAAAACCGTTTTCTGGAAAACGAAATTCGGAAATTGATGAATTTTGTATGATGGTGGTAAGAGACGCAGAGAAATACACAAACGCACTTTCCAGAAAATGACGTTTTCCTGTTTCATGGATCCTAGCTCTCGAATGCAAAAAAATATGGCATCCCAATATTTTTTACTGAATAAGTTAAACAAAACGAGAGAAAAAACATTCGCAGACATAAACACATAAAATCATGACACGCGCGTAATACATTTTTGAGCCCCTACAACACATTATTTATTTAGTATTGTATCAAAATGCAAGTGTGCTCCACTGAACTCACCCCATTCTCCGCCACCTGAACTTCCGTGCGATGTATCGCTTTCGCCTCGTAATAATTGCGAGCCTTTGTGATCGACAAAAGCATGGCGGTTTGAATTCCGACGACCGTCAGATAAAATACGGAAAGCGTCAGGAATGTCGGTGTCTGTTTGTCATTTGCAAACATTGATGACGTGGCAATCAGGTGATTACTGCAAAAAGTTATTTTTTCGGTAAAGTTTCGTTCGTTCCATCGACAACTTACGCTGCCAACACATAAATGATGAGTTCAACAACGATGAGAAATGTATAAGTCATGATGGCTGGAACCATGTGAACCGGATTCTCTCTTTTGATGCCGATCAGAATCTGCCAGTGGATGAGCAATCCAACGACAAGAAAGATCAACGCTGCGACAACAGTGCCAATGTCGAATCCTCTTCCATGATCGTCCCATCGAAATTCAAACAAAAACATTACGAACGAAAATAGTGAGCACGAGAGTCCGAATCCTGCGCTAATCGCGGCGGCACGAGTGGCGTGCGTGAAAAAGGTACGGTATTCTGGAGAATCGTCATCGAAATGTGACACGTAGATATGCGTGGGTGGAGGACGCTCGTCGACTTCATCGCCAGGCAGTCCGAAACGCGAGTACGTCACTTGGCTGTTTTCGGATCGGCGTTTCAGCCAGCCCAGGACACGGTCCACCATACTGAAATGAAAATGTGAATGTCACGTGTCTGAGCCTTCGAGAAAATGTCAAAAATGTTTACTACCGGATATCGATAAGCTTAAAAATTTTTAATTGCAAAATTGTGAAAAAGTAAGACACCGGGAACATTATTTTTTGCAGTTCTGCCGTTTTTTTGAACAAATTTTAGAGGAATTCGAAAATTTAACGAAAAAAGAATTTAAAACAATTTTTAACAGCGGTAAATATGGTAACGAGAAACAGTTTTCTTTAAAGTATATTCTAAATCGATGAAAATCACGATTCAAATTTAACAACAAATAAAAAAAATTTTATAAAGAAAAAAAAAAACATATTTATTGACACATGGAAAAAACGTAATTATATCACAGTTTTGGTAAGCGAAAATTATTAACATGTTAAATACAATTTGATACAAGCATTTATATGTATTCTGATTGTTTGATATGAAAGCAACAACATAAAGCTAAAATGTCTTCTAATTATTCAAAATCTGCTGCATCGCCTGCTTCGCCGCCTTCAACGCCTTCCGCTCCAACGTCAATCCAATGAATCCTTGCCAAACGAAAAATACTCCGAGTATAGTCAGGGCGAATCGAAGAATAGCAAAGAATATTGGAACGACGTCAAACGCCAGGGATCCGAGAATTAAAATCAAGCAGATCGTGGCGAGGATCAGGAAGAACGTTCTGTCGGTTCGAGCACGTCGTTCACCACCCGACACTATTCCGATTGCTTCGATAAGCAACGGACGGTTCGGTTCCCAATTATTCACAGATTTCTCATGACGGAATCGATCATCGATTGTGAATCGAGCGTAAAGACCAACGTGATCCGAATAGTTGATTTCCTCGCCAGAAATTTGGTTCAGTGTGATTTCGCATTCTTCCAGGCTTACGTTGCATCGTCCTGATTTGAAGAGCACGTAATCGATGCGTTTGCTGTCGTCCTAAATTGTTTTTTTTTTTGTGTTATGGACCTATTCAAACCGTTTTTTGTGGTTTTTTTTCCCTATGCAAGTTGTTTTCCAGAAAAAAACCCCAGAGACACGGCGTTAAAAATTGAATGCGCCTTTAATTTTCAATGAGGAATTCGTCTGAAACTTAAAGGCGCATCGAATTATTTCATCGGCCGTTCTCGTCGTTTTTCCTCAATTCTGCATAGGGACAAAAACACGAAAAACTGTTTTTTTGAAAAAAATTATTGTTTTTAGTGACATAGAAATTTATGCAACTTAAACAAACTATTCTGTTTTCAATCGACTTGCGACATGAAAACGCAAGTCTGCATTCGCCGTTCTGTCTGCGTCTCTTCAAATATCAATGTGTTCGCGTGGTCGCGCACAAATAAGTGGGCGGAGTTTCGCGTCCTCATGTCGCAAGTCGATTGAAAACACAATAATAATCATGTTTTTTAAGATTATTTTTTCAGCTTTGGCTCTTCGTATTCTTGAACCGTAATTTACAAGCTCATAGTCAGTCCACTTGAAATTTCGAAAGGGTTTCAAAAAAAAATTCAATTTTCACTAAATTTTCGAAAATTTAATGAAACACGAAAAGCCGACAAATCCGTATTTCAATAAAAAAAATGGTGATACACGTAAGTTTTGTTTGTGGGGTTATTCTCGAAACCAGCAAAAAAAGCAAAAAATAGAAAAAAACCAGCAAAAAATTCAGCGAAAATTCGGAGAATGCTCCAATTGATCTGAAACTTTGGGAAATCATTTAAAAAATACTTCCGGACATTCTCTGAAAATTTCAGACCAAAATATCGATTTTGAAAATTTTCAGAAATAAAAATCGATATTTTTTAAAATCAATATTTTGGTCTGAAATTTTTAGGGAATATCCGAGAGTATTTTTTAAATGATCTCTCGAAATTTCAGATCGATCGGAGCTTTCTCCGAATTTTCGCTGAATTTTTTGCTGGTTTTTTTTTATTTTTTGCTTTTTTTGCTGGTTTCGAGAATAACCCCATTGTATTTTTTCGGTGTTTTTTTACATCATTTTTATACCATTTTCTTGTCAAATTTTCATTTTTATTCATTTTTTGAACCAGAAAGTATTTCCAAAAAGCAAATAAAAAAATAACCAATTCGTTTCTGTTGTTATCCTGCAAAAACACCAAAATTCACTTTTTTAGCTCCGCAATTCTAAAAACGATTATTCCGAAATGGTGGCTGAACCAAATTCGACGTTCTTAGGCTTCACAAATTTCTAAAGACCTCAGCAATAATTCAGTTGGAGCACATTTGGGAAAAAAATTAAGAATTTATGCTTTTTTTCCCGAAAAACATTAAAAATGCCTCAAAAATTGAATTTCGCGCGAAAAATCTAGTGCAGCGCGTTTGCTCGGCTCCGCCCACTTTTCAAATCCAGGAAACCGTGCGCTTAGTATAAAAAACAATGAATTTCTGAGAAAAAAATTTACAAAAAACTCAGAAAACTATTTAATTTTGGAAAAAAATTTTCCGATAATCATTTCCTTTTATTTTGGTTTTGAAAAATATGAACTAACCGTCGTTTTCAAAGCTTTTTTCGTGTAGCAATTATCCGGTCGATCGCAAGTTCCTCCTTTCGCAATTCCTCTAACTTTGAGCAGCTCTCCGTCTCCACCTTCGTCACATTCAGCCTCGTGGCTCATTCGCCAAGCATCGAAAAGTTTCGCATGCGACAATATCATACGGAATCCCAAATCGCATGGTTCCATGTTCAAATCTCCGGTGACTATGACGACATCGGCTCCGCGAGATGTATGTCGCACAAATTGAGCGAGTTCGAAGCTTTGCGACGTACGATGCGGTAAATACAAGTCATTCTCGCGATCGTATTCCGCGTGGAGATGCGTCGTGTAAAAGTTGACACGAATGTCACGGTCAATTTCAATTTCACACAATCCTACAACTTTTCCGCCGAACCAATCGCCACGATGTATGTGATGAGCAAAACCGTTCAATGAGTATCGCATCGTCAAAGTGGACACAATCGGGTGACGGGAGAATACACAAACACCGCTTCCGGTGAATCCGGAATGAAAGTAGTGAAAGAATGGGTATTCGGCGGAGACTTGCTCCGAGAGCCGCACAAAATCCCAATAGCTCCAAAGTTCTTGCAAACCCACAATGTCGTACGGCTCTGCGAGCATTGACTCTCCAATTTTGCGAAGTCGATGAACTCGATCAGTGGAACCGATTGGCCATGGCTGTGGAAGACACCACGCATTCAGAGTGATAATACGAAGTTGGCGGGAAGTCACGTCGTCTGGAAAAAAATGAAAATTGAAAATAATGTGAATGGTTGGGGAAATACTGTTGGCCCGCCAACACGGTCAAAAGCGCTCTGCTGAACTCAACACTATGCTATTTTCATTTTGCTCTCCAAATTATTTCGTTTCACGTTGAATTTACACGTGAAATGAAATAATTTGGAGACCAAAATGAAAATCGCAAAGCGTTCAGTTCAGCAGAGCGCGTTTGATCATTTTGGCGGGCCGACAATACTAAACACTGACTTCTTCTAAGGGCGGCAAATGATTCTCGTCGGGCGACAGGCTCCTCCTCGCTGTTGGTTCCTTTTTCCAGCAAGTCGTCCGATTTTGATGAGGACATCTGAAGATTTAAGGTTGTTACCCATTAGATAAGAAAAACATAGAAATAAATAAATTAAATGGCTGAAAAACCAAATTGTGAGATCACAAGGATATTTGAAAAACACGCCGGTAAAAACAAAATTTTATATGCAACAAACAAATAATAACTTCAAAAATAAAAAAAAACAGAAACAAAAATTACAATCACAAACACAAACAACTATGACCTATTATTATTATTATTGTTGTTAAGTTCATCAAGCACATGACTATGCAGCAAACTCGCAGAAATGTGGGCGGGGCTTGAGCCATAAATGACCGATTGAACAAAAGAGACAAATTGCTCCAAGCTCATCGAGCCCTGTGATACCGGCTCATCGCTTTTTGCATTCGTTGTGAACACTTCGACCAGGGGTTTCTGGAAATAAATGAATATGGTGATTTTCCAACAAAAAAAAGCCACCAATGCTCACATCAGAGAATGTCGTGTTTTAATGCTCTGTTTCCCAAAGTTAAGGAAAATTATCAAATAAATCTTATACCCAATTAAAGGGGGTGCCAACTTTGTGGGGAAAGTGGCTTAAAATATACTCTTGAGTGGGGGATTTACGAATATCACATTGAAATCGAACGAAAAAAATTCTCTGATTTTTTACGATTTTTACAAAAAAAAAATAGAAGACCACGAGGAGTACACGAAAATCGTGGCCGTAGACTAGGAAACCCGCGGCCGCGGCTTCAAGAAACATCCATTTTCACCAGAGGTATTTATTTGTTGTGCAGTTTTCCTCGTTTTATTATCGATTTTCGATAAAACATGATCTAATCGCTTATTATAATTTTAGATAATTGCGAAAACACATTTTAGTAATAAAAATCGAAAAATCGATATTCGCCTTTCGTTCGATTCATCGTTTTAAATAATTTCTTGTGAACATTTATTGTTCAAATATAAACGTTACAGGTAAAAGAGTGAATTTAATTCGGAAGTGAGCAGGAAAAGGGACAAAAAATATGAGAAATTTTGTTCCGAATTTGTTTTATGATTTTTTTTGTGATCAACACGCGTTAATTTGCTATTTTAAAACACGATGTTTGTTCATTATTTCCCCAAGATTAATGCAAAAAATGCGAGAAAGACGGGAGAAAAATGTCGAAAAAGAAAATGGCGTTTAAATTTCCCGCCAATTCGTGTACTCCACGTGGTCTTCTATTTTTTTTGTAAAATTCGCCAAAAATCAGAAAAATTTTTTTCGTTCGATTTCGATGTGATATTCGTAAATCACCACCCAAGAGTATATTTTAAGCCACTTTCCCGAGAAAGTTGGCACCCCCTTTAAACGACTTTTCGTAAATATTATTGTTTTATTCAAGTTATCGCGCGGTGTTTGCGTACTCGCGTTGCAAACCGATTTACAAGGCTCCGCCCACTGCTCTGCTATTTTTTGCTGTGAATTGTCCTTCTTTTTTTTCCTCATTTTGTTTTTTTTTCTGTTTTTTTTCAATACATTTTTGTTTCAGATCGATAAATGACGTATGCGAATGAATATTGAACAAGAAAATTCGAGAAAAAGAATAAAAATGGCGAATGATGCAAAAATCGATAAAAAATGTTTTTCGTCTTTTCATGGTAATTTTTGCATTTTTTCCTCATTTTTTTTTGAGAAATAATTGATTTCAGGTCGCTAAATGTGTTGTTCGAATACCGATTCAATGCGATGAATTAAGAAAAATCCCGTACTTTTGGGAAAATCCCGCACTTTTTAATCGAATTCCCATTCGATCCACACATTTAGCGACCCGAAATAAATTTTTCCCAGAAAAAAAATGAGGAAAAAATGCAAAAATTACCATGAAAAGACGAAAAAACATTTTTTATCGATTTTTGAATCACCGCTATTTTTTCTCTTTTTCTCGATTTTTTTTGTTCAATATTCATTCGATCTGAAGCAAGCAGGTATTGAAAAAGCAGAAAAAAAAACTGCAAAATGAGAAGAAAATGTGAAAAAAAAAAGGAAAAATCACAGCAAAAAATAGCAGGGCAGTGGGCGGAGCCTCGTAAATCGGTTTGCAACGCGAGTACGCAAACACCGCGCGACAACTTAAATAAAACAATAATACAAAAATTACAAAAAAACGATCCAAATATTCTGATTTTTCAAATTCGACGTTTTCTGAGCAAGTTTTTGAATAATTCTGGCATTCTTTCTGAACGTTTTAACAATATTTTCGCCATTTTTTGATGAATCCCACAAATATTGAAACAATCAGAAGATTTATATTGTAAGCTTAATTATTTTAATTTTCGATTCAAAACCATTTATAATCCTAAATTTTTCTTTAGAAATCGGAATAGATTATCGTAAAAACTGAAATTAAATTTTCAAACAAATCTCGAAAAATTCTTCAATTCGTCTGAAAATATAGAAATAATGTTAGAAATACTCTGGGACATGCCCAAAAATTTTGGACGGAAATATTGAATTTTAAAACTCTATATGAGAGACCGAAATTTTTGGACATGTCCTAGAGATTTTTGGCCTTGTTTCCCAAAGTTTCAGAGTATGTTTAAGTTCGGAAAATATTTTTTACGGCTCTCGGAGATTTCGAAAATTTTCCTGCATTTTTTTTTGAAAATTCGGCTGAAAAGGCTTTTAAAAATAACTGTGTTCAATCACTTTTCGAAAAGTCGATACCCTGACGAAACCGGGGAAAACAGTTTTCCTGAATTTTTAAACCTTTCAGTACAAAACTCATGCAGCAGTTGCAAACGGGGTCGGGGCATCTTCCTCGGTTTTTGACATTTTTCCCCGTTTTTTTCAGGTTCTCGAAACTTCGCACTTTTGAAAGGTCCGAGAGCTATTTTTATTGCGTATTCGCAAAGAGTGACACTTTTATGGGGTTATTCACGAAATTGTAAAAAACTGCGCGAAAACTCGGAAAATGCTCCGATTGATCTGAAACTTTGGGAAATGAGGGGGAAAATTCTCCCGGACATTCCCACAAAATTTCAGAAAAAATATCGATTTTAAACATTTTCAGAAAAAAATCAATTTTTCTTCAAAATCGATATTTTGGTCTGAAATTTTTTGGGAATGTCCGGGAGAATTTTTCCCCTTATTTCCCAAAAATTGCGGAGTATTATGCCATTTCGTGAATAACCCCATTAGATAAATAAAATCACGATTTGTTTCAAAAAATGAAGATTTTTTGTCTCACAATTTACAGTGAAGTATCACTCCATGCGAATAAATACGTGATACCATTTCTATTAAAACCCAATTATTCAAAACGTGCATAAAAACTCACCGTAGTGATCAAACTTCTCTCCGTCTCATTCGCCAGCACGACAATAAACGGAACTCCCAATCGATTCGCCTCGTGAATTCTCTTTCCGGCTGACATATCCACTCGATCGTCCAGTAAAATTCCACCTTTCAAGTATCGTTTCGCGGACGAACTTGTCATTTCCACAATCACATTCGACATGAGGCTCTTCTTGACAATGATGACGGCATCGAATGGCGCGATTGCTCGGGGGAACCTCAACGCCTTCGAACTGACCGATAACGCATCCACAACGGCTGGCAGAAGACGTGAGACTCCGATTCCGAAGCAACACATGTCGAGTGGCTTCCCCGTGAATTTGGCGCCAAGAGCTTCGGAATATTTGGTGCCGAGATGAAAAGTGTGACCGATTTCAATTGATCGAAAACGTTCAATTTTCGATGAATTTTCGGAACAATTTGAACAAGAACTACTGCTCTCGTTTTTATTGTATTTTCCGCATTGGCCACAGAAATTGACAAAGTCCTCGTCCAAACTGCTTTTCAGATGATATTCGTGACTGATGATGCCTCCGTGAACTCCAGTATCGGCTTCCACTTTGATGACGTCGTCTCCGAGCGCCAATGTTTCTCGGAAAATTGTATCGTACACTCGGCACACATGTCCGTATGTTTCACGAGAAGATTCCACGTCCGTCGCGAATGAATACATGTCTTTCATCAAAAATTGTCTGGCACGGAGCAATCCGAACCGCGGATTCATTTCATCGCGGAATTTATCACCAATTTGATAGAGCATCAGTGGAAATTGACGTTTCTTGAATGGAGACAATGTGGCGACTATATCAGTGCACATTTCTTCAGCGGTTGGCTGAAATTTCAGAGAAATTAGATTTAAATATCAAACATTTAAAAAATGGCTCACCTACTTGAAGACAAAGTGGATTCGCTTGTCGATCTTCGAATTTTATAATTTCCGCGCCCATTGTCTCCCATCGATTGGCTTTGTCCCACAAATGTTTTGTTCCGACAATTGGCATTGAGATTTTCAGCGCTCCAACTTTTTGAAACTCCGCATCGAGAATACGACAAAGTTTATCGATTACTCGTTGTCCAAGAGGAAGCAGACTGGAAAATGGGAAGTTTGTCAAATATACTTTTTAAAAATTACCTGTAAAAACCTTTGCTGTTCGGCAGAATAAACCCATTTTCCACGAGCATTGTGTGAGCAAGCGATTTGCTCGCCGGTGCCGTCGTTCCGCTTAGAATCCATTTTCGGGCTTTGAGCAGGCCGCCCATTTGTCTCTGAAGATACTCGTCGATTTATGCGGAACAAACACAGAGAAAGAGAGAACACAACCACTCGGTTCACTTTTCCGTGAGGCGGCCAACAAACTTGCTGCTCAGCTGGCTCGGCGAGCTCAAGTTTGGCAGCTTGCGGGCACTGCGGTTGCAAATGCGCTCCACTGCAAAAGTGTAAAATGGCGGGTATTCGAATGTTGAATTTGATAAATTTTGGAATTTTCGGCTTTTATTTTGGATTTTAATGGAATTCGAAAAAAAAATTCAATGAAAACAAAACAACTTTATAAAACTCTGATAGTGAGCAACAAAAAAAATTGATTTTAAATTAAGTATTTCATCTTTTTCTGAACGTTTTAAATTTTTAAACATTTCTTTGTCAAACATGCGTGGATAAGGGCAGATTTTGTAATGGTATTAATAGTAATGATATCAACCAAAAACTTTGAGATTATTGGAAAATTTTTCAGAATTTAAAAAGTTCTATTGTCTCGGAGGACAATAGAAAATGCAAGTACGCTCCACGAAACTTATAACTTTGAGATTTTTATTTTGGTTTCCAAATTATTTCATTTCACGTATAAATTCTAGATGATATGAAATAATTTGGCGACGAAAATGAAAATCATGAAGTAATAAGTTCCGTGGAGTGCACTTGCTTTCTTCACGGATGGACAATACGACTTCTTGATTTTAAAAGCATGATTTAACAGACAAAATGACTTTCAATTGATAAAAACCGCAAAAAACAACAATAAAAAATCAATAAAAGATATCAAAAACCATAAATAAAGAATTCGCTGCGAGACCTACCTAATGTTTCTTGCTATGCGCCTTTAAGGAATACGGTGTTTTTCCAAACGTTTCGGATTTTTTTCGAAAAATTCTCGCCAGAAATTTTTTAAAAATCGATCAATATATGGAACAATTTCATAAATTGTTTCATTATTATTATAATTTCAAATATTTCCAGTCCTATTTGGCGAAAATTGCTGAAAATTACAAAATTACGTCAGCTGGTATACGGTAGTTAGTCGAAAATGTGCAAACACGGTGACGACAAATTACACAAGTTCGCACACGGAGGCGTGGGAATTTCGTGGTTTTCCCACGCTGCATTATCATATAAACACAACGAGATGAGCGGACGAAAACATTTTTTTCGCAAAAAGGTGAGTACTTTTTCTGTTTCCGGCTTTTTTTTTTGGCTGAAAATCTGCTATCACAGACGATGTAGGCCCAAAATAAACCAAATTTTATTCAACTCTGTTTCGATCTACATTTTTAATGTTTGCAGTTACTTGCCCGCCAAATCGCTTGCACTTCTTTGCACAATGCCTATGCAACATCAGTTCCCGTCGAAAGTCTACTATCTGGACCGTCTCGGCAACATGTCCACGTCTTCGTGCATCACCACCACCAGCCTCGGCGGATCCACGTCTTCCATCTCGTCCACATCGTCTGGCGCACTTCCCGGATCGAATGGGGTGCGTAAGCAGATTTTGCCGTTGAAATCGAAGCAACCGAACAGCTACGTTCAGCATCTGGAAATAAAGGGAAAGGTGAGAAATTTGTTTTTTTCTGAAATGTTGCCGGGTCGTCCGTGCGTCGTCGAGTGCTTTAACTATTTCATACAAGCGTCAGATTCGAAATTTTTCGATTTATTTAATTGCACGTCTCATTTTCAATTTTAGGACACCCCGAACGTTCCGGTGACAATGTTGGAGCTGAAGAAGAAGGAGAAAACGGACAAGAACGTGGTGACGACGTTGGTGTATCGTAAGCCGAGCAGCTTTTCATCCGGCTCGATCTCGGATCGAAGCCATCATCATCATCACCATCTGATGCTCAACGATCCACCAGTGATGCCGTCAAGACGTCCTGGATCGCCGTCCTCGTCCGGCTACGAGACCGACTCGTTGCAGGATCAGGAGAATTGCGACGTCTTCTCGGTGAGCTTATCTTTATCGTTTGTGATGTTATTTAACCCATTATTTGTTTAGCACCTTCTCAGTTCCTCATTCCCGTACCATCACCATGATCTGGACATGCTGCACTCGCATCCCATTTGGTCTCCTCAGCCGACTCTCAACAACAACTCAATGTTGATGGCCAACAACAACTTGAACTTGTACGGATTCGTCGACGACAATTACTATGTTCAGTAAAATTGAGCAGTTGACATAATAAGGTGATGATGATATGATTCTGTATAATAATTACCTCCTTGACCTTTCCCCAATATCTAAACCACATTACCTTTATTCTAGCCCTTTCTAGCACCCATCCATCAGCCATGGGTGAAACGCGATAGATTTATTGTGGACTATTGAATACTTTACTAGGCGCAAAATACAGATATTAAGGTTCCATGACCATCGAGTCTTATTATATCAGAAAATTACAGTAATAATCAATCATCAACCCTCTACAATAGATCTATCGCGATTCCCCTGTGCAGCCAATTTGCGGCAAAGCTTTAGTTTTGACCCTACAACTTCTTATTTACCAATATCTACCTAATAACGCTTCCTTTTCTGTGTACCTCATGTACTCCCGTTTAACATTCGTTCCTTCTTACCCACTTAGCCCTAGAATTCAGAACGATAGGCAAACAATCGCTTGCAGAAATAAACGTTTTATAAATATTCAACTGAAAAAATGGAAAAGAAAAAAAGAAAAATCAACACCAATTCATTGTTTGGTTTCTTGAAATGAGAAGCCGCCAAGTCAAAAAGATGACAAGTTGTATTTATAAAGAGTGAAAAAATGAAGAGGACAGAGAAAAAGCGCGCTAAGAATGGCGCCATGGTGTGTGGGTGGGGTGGGGGTGCTGCGGATGGGAACCGTAACTCGAGATCCAATCGGTTGAAGAAAAAGAGTAGGGAGTATTAACGTATAGAATGGAAAAGAAAGAAAGAAAAATGTACATTTAATCGAAAAAAAAAGGGAAACAGGCAGGTGAAGAAATGCGTACTGAAAAGCGCTGAAAAGATAGGGTGCAAAGGGATAGTAGATAACCAGCCGGGAAGAGGAGGAGGGGGGAAAGGAAAAAGAAAAGATGGTGGGGATAACTAATTATGACTAAAGTGGCTAAAGCTAAGAGTTTCTAAGTTATTAAAGAAAGTCTCTGTAATTAGGAAAAAAGTGTTGAAAAAATTGCAAAATCATCATTCTTTAAAAATATATCTACACTATTTTAAATAACAGATGAGAAAAGTGGTAAAATATACGTGAAGAGACCAAAAAGACAGAGATACGATTTGTTTTTGTTGAAAAAATGAAAACAAACAGGGGTGGCGGGAGACTAGAGAATTCAGGGACGGAATTTCATTGTGAGGTTATTCATTTTGTATTTACATCTTGCATTATTACTCTCGTCAGCAGCTTTTCATAAACTTTGAAAATAGCCAAATTCCCCGCGAAATATCTTGAAGCACAAATTTATTGACACATTTGAAATGAGTGCGACCGTAACCCATTTGAAAATGTAAACAAGTTCTAACGTTTTTATTTCTTTTCTCTTGTTTTTCGTTATTTTTTAACTTGTTTACATTTCTAATGGTTACTGTCGCACTCACTGTGTCAATAAATTTTTGCTTCAAGATATTTCGCGGGGAAATTGGCTTTTAAAAGTTTATGTGCAGCTGTTGAGACGACAGTAATATTTGTTCTTATTCATTTACCGTAAAAACTGTATTAGAAGGGTCCCAAAAAACCTCCCGAAAAATAGAAGTGCCCTCTTGAATTAAAGGGTTTCTCAAATTTTAAGACCCTATCAATAAAAGGGCCTCTTGAGCGAAAGTTGAAAGTCCCCCTATAATAGAAAGAATCCCTCCACACACACACGATCCCACGAAAAAAAAATGAAGGGGGCCTTTCTAATACAGTTTTTACGGTAATTCAGAAAATGTAGTTCTCTGTACAAAATGAATAACCCCATGATTTAAAAATGCACGGAAACAAAAAAAAAGAATCATTCACCGTTCATCAAAAAGAGAGCGCTAGAAGTGAGACGGAGCTGAAGCTTCAAGCCAGACGAGTTGCCGGATTCGACGGAGCTCCAAACTTTCCCTTATTCAGAAGGAAATCATCGTCCGGATTGGAGCCGGTGGGCGATGGAGCCGAGGCAATGGTGGGAGTGTCAAAAAGGCGATGCTCTCCGCCAGTTGGCATATGTTTAAACTCGTTGTATCTGAAATGGAATGATAGAAATGCCAAAAGTTGTCCAATTCTGTTACCTGATGGTATTCTTTTGAATAATCGGCGGCGGTGCCACTTGCCCTCCAACAGCCATCATATAATCTGGTGGCGGAGAACCGGCAGCCACTGCGGCAATTGCGGCCGACACTCGAATCGGTGACATTTTCTCATTGAACGGAGATCCGCCACGATTCGAAACGTTCACCGAGAGCGGCATTTTGGCGGATGGAACTGGCGAACCCATCGCAGAGTGCTGGTGGGGAGATGATTGGTCAGATGCCGTCTAAAGTTTTTTTCATTTTATGAGCTTATTTTTGTGAAATTTTCTGTCATCATAATAAAATGCAAAAGTGCAGTTTAAACAAGTTAATGCAGAAAAATTAATTGAACTGCTGGTTTTCTATGGATTGAAATGACAGGGAAATTCGGCACTGGGACGTTTCGAAACTTAAATTATATTTTTCCTTAAGATTTAGCAGCCGGCCCGAAAATTTAAAATAGAAAAAAAAAACACGAAAGGTTTTTGAAAAATTAATGGGTCTATTCACGGAAACCAGCAAAATATGCAAAATGCGAAAATTCGGAGAATGCTCCGATCAGTCTGAATTTTTGGTAAATAATGTCAAAAAAACTCCCGGACATGTGCAGAAAATTTCAGAACAAAATATGAATTTTTAAAAAAATGCGATAATTTTTAAAATCAATATTTTGGTCTGAAATTTTCTGCACATGTCCGGGAGTTTTTTTTTTGACATTATTTACCAAAAATGCAGACTGATCGGAGCATTCTCCGAATTTTCGCTGAATTTTTTTTTCATATTTTGCAGGTTCCGTGAATAACCCCATAATTAAAACGTTTCAGATTGATTTCGATTTCATTTACTGTGTATTTTCAAAAAATCATTAAAAAATTCGGGACATTTAGGAAAAAAAACCCAAAATCAAAGACTGCTTTGCCAACATTTTTATTTTACAAACGAGAATTTTTCTGCCATATTAATCCAATGGAAATCATCACTTTAATGAGTTTTTCAGCATGTATTTTTTATAGTAAAATGAGAAAAAGTTCATTTAAATAGGCCCATAAAATTTAAAAATAACAATTTTGGCAATGCAGTCACCAATTTTGGAAATAACTTTTTTATTTAATGTTTTTATTTTGATTTTTGCGAAATTTTTGAGAAAAAGAAGAGTATGCTCCAAATTCACAAAGTTACAAAATCCACTCACCGTATCATTCTCATTATTAGCTTCCGTCGTATGGCCATTAATCATCGTTTCATTGTTGCCACTCAAGGCTCCCAACTTTTTAAGATGCGCTTTCAACTCGGCAATCTCTTGATCTTTAAGCTTATTCTCAGTTCTCGATTCGCCTAAACACTTGAACAGAGATTGCTTCAGTTTGTTCTCTCCGGCCAACGACTCTTCCATTTGGTGTGATTTGTCGCGTATGACACGAAGCTCCATGCTGAGAGCCTCTATATCGTTTTCTTCTTTATAATTGCGAAGTGCACTCAATTCTCCCTCCATCTTCATGTTCGTCTCTTCTTTTGTCTTCAGTTCGGCACGAAGTTTATCAATCTCCGACTCGAGTTGTCGTTCGCGTTCTCTTTGATGCTCTGCCGCGTCGAAATTCTTGCCGGCACTTTCGGTTCGCGCTTTTCGTTCCGCACTCAGCGTAGCCTCAATTTCCGCCTTTTTGCCCAACAACTCTGCGTACTTTCTTTCCGCCGATTCCAATTGCGACTTGTCGGATTCACGACTACGTTCCAACGAGGCGCACTTCATCTCATATTGATCGTTTTTCAACTTCGAACTTGACAGTTGTTGTGCCAAGCGTGCCTCGTTGGATTCGTGCATCGATATTTGCAGTCTAAAGTCCTCTTCCAGATTCTTCATCGATGCGATTTCAGAGCGAAGTGATTCGTTTTCCCGGCAAAGAGCCCGCGTATCAGTGTCATTGCTTCCATTCGTATCGTGTGAACTGTCTCTGACGGTTGCCGTCGAAACTCGTGCATGTCCATTCGAATGCCCGTTCGATTTTTGGTGCTGATGATGATGATGGTGATTCTTCCCGTTCGCCTTCTGTTGCATTTTCTGTGTGTTGTTATTCTGATTTGACCGGTGTGTCACTGTCAGCGTCGTTGATGTGGATACTGTAGTGGGTGGTGCAGATGTAGTTGACGTCATCGTGTTCGCCCGACTTTTTGTCATCGACGAGGAAAGCGAATCGGTCCGCCCGTTTTTCTTCTCAAACTCGTCGCCGATCGTCGACGTCTCGTCGTCGTCGTCTTCGTCCGTTGCTCGTCGATGTGGATTATGTGAAGTTGATTGCAATCTCTGAAAATTTACAAATTTATGATTCTGGGTGATTAGGAGGAAATGGAATAGAATGTGGGTACTTGGGATTTTGCACTTTTCAAATAAAATTAATTGCATCTCTCTCCATTCCACTATCACGATTTTTTTGCAACTAGCGAATAATAATAATAATGTTTTTTTAGGCACTGGGTATTTGCAGACCCATAAGAAAACCGTATTTTCGAAGCTCCTTTTTCTCGGTTTTTCAAACTTGTTCCCCTGATTTTATGTTTTCAATCAAGTTGCGACATCCAAACGTGAAACTCCGCCCACTTTTTTCACGCAAAAATTCAAAAATGCACCAAAATGTAATGTTCGCGTGAAAAAAAGTAGGCGGAGTTTCACGCTTGAAAGGTACTTCTAACAAAGGGAGAATATTTTTAAAACTGCATGAAAATCGGAAAAAATGGAATATTGAACAGATTTTTTTAAACAATAAGTTAGTGGGCGGAGCTTCATGATTTAAAAAAAATTTTAATTGCTAATTTTCCCACGAAATATCTCGGAGCGCATTTTTTGACACAGTTCAAATGAGTGCGACTGTAACCCATTAAAAAATTTAAACCAGTTCTATCGTTTTATTTATTTTCTCCTTTTTTTCAAAACTTATTTACATTATTTACTGGGTTACGGTCGCACTCATTTCAACTGTGTCAAAAAATGCGCTCCGAGATATTTCGTGGGAAAATTAGCAATGTTTAAAAATAATGAGCAGCTGCCGAGGCCCGCAAACACCAATTGGCAATTCAATTGAAAAAACAATAAAAATGAACATAAAGAATTTTTTTTTAGTTTTTTGAATTGGGAGGTGCCGAAATACCACGTCCCCGTAAATCCACATACGCACTCATATACTTTTTTTCTTGCTCGTTACAGTATGAGTTCACTCAAGTATTTTCTCAGGACTTCAGCATTCTTTCTACATTGTTGTTTTATGCAACTCAACTTTACCCGTAAAATTATAATGTTAAACTCACCGTAAAAAGGATATAAAACGCCCAGGAGGCGGCATCGCAAAGCAATCGAATGATCCAGATGCCGCCACCTCGTCGTTCTCCGTCCGACGTGTCTCTCCAGTAGTCTTCGCCGTCAGAATCGTCCATCTCTTCCAGATCCGCATCGTTTCGCAACGATTTCGTCTTTTTCGATTTGTCGTTTGGCGGCGTCGAATTCAACGTGCCATTCTTCTTCTTTTTAGCAGCCGTCGTTGATGTTGACGATGAAACATCCATCTTTTTGTGCCACCCGTTCTTTCTCGAGTTTGTCGGCGGTGTTGCTGTGGGTGGAACTGCTGCTTGAATGGCCTGTGGCATCGATTGAATTGCGACGGGCGGATCTAGATAGTAGAGATCTTCTTCTAGACACTGTGAAGACGTCGTGTAGTCTTTTGGACCCTCGTATTCGGCGGGAAGACTTTCGACGAGTATCCGGAAGAGTTGCTCGTTCCGATTCGACACGTCGCACTGTTTTCGTCGTAGTTTCCATTCACTAGAATTGTGAAATTTATTTTCCATTTTTCGACAGAAGCCAAAAAATCATGTGTGGGCTTTGTAAAAAAATAAAAATAAAAGAATCACCCACTTTAAATAATAATGTAATGAAACTGTGATGAGCACAGCTGGATAGCCAATCGAATGTGCACCGAAGAAAGCATTTAGACTCCGCGTCCACACCGGATTCACACCCGCCAATTCTGTTACTGAAAATGCTGAAAAACATGATAAAACTGTCGGTTAAAAATAAATTAAAATGATACGTACTCGGTAAAATTCTCATCAAAATCGAATGGCTTCTGATAAAACTCGCGTAGTCGAATTTTGTAATTCTGAAAATAAACATTAGAAATCAAACAATTTCAAAACGAATCCAAACTTACCGAATCCTGAGAAACAGTTCGAATCCTATAATGAGGAGGGACATCATCACAATCGACCAAGACTGTGATCGTTCACCGCCTGAAAATATATTCAGAGGTTTCAAAACTGATGTGAGAAGATCACGTACCGTATAACGTGGCGATGGTTCGGATGAATCCGCCCTGCGCGTGACAATACAAATTCAGCCAGACGTACGTCGTGGCGATAAAAATCAACATTCGGATCGGTATAAACAGGTAACATATCAGATCCGACGTGGCTGTCACGCACACGAATAACACTGAGAATCGCTGCAAAAATCGGAAAGTTGCGCTGGGAGTTAACGGATTTTTGAGGGACCGTAGAATTTTTACGAATGCCGTTAAAAAATATATTGTCGGCCCGTCAAAATGGTCAAACGCGCTCCGCTGAACTCAACGCAATGCGATTTTCATTTTGGTCTTCAAATTATTTTATTTCACGTTGAATTTATACGTGAAAAGAAATACTTTGGAAACCAAAATGAAAATCGGATAGCGTTGAGTTCAGCGAGCGCGTTTGACCATTTTGGTGGGCCGACAATATAAATTTTTTGTTTTTTTTTTGTCTTCAATTTTTTAAATCCATTTAGGTACAGTAGATGTAGATTGAACTTTTTGTTTTGGTTGCTGATACTTTTTCTGTTATTTGTATTTTCCTGGTTTCAGTAATTAATTTTTTTGTTGTGAACAGTGAAATTCGAAAACTTGCGTTTTACGAATTCGTAAAAATTAAATTTTACGCCCAACCCTGTTTCATGGGTTTAAAAATTTTGTTATTTTCATATTTTTAATTTGCACTTTTGCTTGAAAAAAGTGTGCATTACTTCATGTTTTCAGGTATTACGTATTCCTGGAATGGTGATACTTCGTCAAATGGTGTACTTTGTGGTCTCGGCACGGGCGGTGTTTGCAGACTTGTGGATTTACGCGAAATGTTGAATTGTTCCGTTTCGAAATTTTTCGACGAATAGATTCCGTTTTTTTTTGTTAGTATGTGTGCCGTTTTTAAGTTCTTCTTTTAACTCTATGGAATTTGAAAATCTTTCCGGGCTTCTGTTTAAAATTTTTATTTCAGAATGTGATAAAACATGTAAATACTTTTGTTTTCAATTGAGTTGCGACATCCAAACGTGAAACTCCGCCCACTTTTTTCACGCGAACATTAAATTTTAATGCATTTTGAATTTTTGCGTGAAAAAAGTGATGCCGCAACTGGATTGAAAACACGATATTTAGTCCGGCAAATATTTCCAAATTCAATAGATTAAAAAAAATTTAAACGGCACAAATAATAACGAAATTTTTTTGTCGAAAAATTTCGAAACGGAAAAATTAAAATTTGCGCGTAAATCCACAAGTCTGCAAACACTGTCCGTGGCGAGACCACAATGTACACGATTTGACGCGGTATCACCATTCCAGGAATACGTAACTCGATTGAAAACAAAATTTAATTTGATCACTCACCGCGGCAGACGGATTGGCAATAGTGGTAACACAGTGTTGATTTCTCGTCGAGAGCGAATCGAACGCCGCTCTGGCGAGCATCCACGTCGGCCAGAGAAGTTCAAATCGGAAGCCCGTCAACGCATCGAGCACCACCATCGACATCCACGCGATCATCATTCGGATGCATAGCATGGACGGCTGGCTGCTAAAAATTGTGGTTTTTTTTTGTTGTTTTTGATTAAACGGTTATCACCTCTGGCTGATATCGGAGCGTGTGCGTCGCGTAATTTGCAGCTTTCTAATTTTCTGCTGATCGTATAACCTCCCCCTTTTCTGCATTTTTGTATATTTATCGTGCTGAAAATCGTAGATATTTGTGTTAAATTGTGAATGCGAAGAGGTGAAAAAGGCGAAAAAAAAAACCGACGAGAATATTAAAAAGTAAATATCGTTGAAAAAATTATTTTTGTCGAAAAATTGTTTCATCGACTTATTGTTCCCTCGTAAGCAAAGCAAGTGCGCTCCACCGCACTCAGTAGTTCATCGATTTCATTTTCGTCGCCAAATATAATTTTTCTGTTTCTTATTGTTTTCCACATAAATCCTTGTTTTTAAACTTTTCTCACATAAAAATAAATAATCTCCGAAGGAACAAAAACGAGCAAAAATTGTGATCAAACGGCGTGAAAATAACGGAAATTTTGATTTTTCAAAAATTATTCATTTTTTGAGCAAAAATCAGTGAATTCTTGATTTTCTTTGTTAAAATTACGGGAAAAAATGAGAAAACATCCTGCCATGAAGGTCGGAGTTTTTTGCGATGGAAAACCTTCATGATAGAATGTTTTATCATTTTTTTTCCGTAAATTCAACAAAGAAAATCAAAAATTCACTGGTTTTGCTCAAAAATAAATGATTCTTGACAAATCAAATTTTCCGTTATTTTCACGCCGCTTGAGCACAATTTCAGCTCGTTTTCGTTCCTTCGGTGATTATTTATTTTTTATGTGAGAAAAAGTGTAAAAAACAAGGGTTTTATGTGGAAAACAATTAAAAACAGAATACTTCTATTTGGCGACAAAAATGAAATCGATAAAGTACTGAGTGCGGTGGGGCGCACTTGCCTCGCCGGCGGGGCAGCAATAATTTCAAAAATTAGTGGGGGAGAGGGGAGGGCGGAGCCAGCAGAACCCTCAAATAGACAATACTATTTAAAAAAAAAACAAAGATCAGACAAAAACCAGGATTGAGCCAAAAGATGAATTTACGTATTTCAACTGCTCCACAGAGCCGTGTATACGTATAACCTAACTGGTCAAAACGTGAATATGTGAACATAACGCGAAAGGAAAACTAGAAACTAGGCCGAATAGTGTGGATAAGCTAGAGGGGTAAAGAAATTGGAGTGAATTGAGAGGAGAGGGAGATAAAGAAAGAAAGAGAGAGAGAGAGAGAGAGAGAGAGAGAGAGAGAGAGAGAGAGAGAGAGAGAGAGAGAGAGAGAGAGAGAGAGAGAAGGCGTGGCTCCTTCTCTCTCTCTCTCTCTGCCTCGCACCATTCCCTTCAAAGGCCATTCGTGTGTCGGTGCCCATGTGTGCATCGTCGGAGAGCCGAGGCAATGGGAGATGAGGAGCTAGAAGAAGTCTCCTCCTGCTTCTTCGTCCATCTAGCTGCGCAACAACAACAACGAGGATGGAGGCGGCGGCGGCGTCGACGAAGACGACGACGTCGACGACGATGAAGAAGGAGAAGAAGAAGAAGCCAAAGAGAGAGAGAGAGAGAGGGGAGATTTCATCTCTTTTCACTCCCATCCTCTCACCCTCCGAGCCCACAATGGTCCCTCTAGACCCTCCGACCACACCAACAACAGCCCGCGTGTGTGTGTGTGTGTGTGTGTGTAAGTGAGCGAGTGTGAGAGCTCGACGAGCAGTTAGTGGAGCAGGAGAAGAAGAAGAAGCAGAGCTCAGTGGCAAGAGAAAAGGGTCACTTTGATATTACTGCTCCCGGTTGGTTCTCTGACTACTTGTTGGTGGTGATGCTGTGATGCCACGACGAGAAGAAACATCTGCCTTCTTTCTTCTTCCTTTTCGACTTTTATCCCCCCCCCCTTGGCCTTATTTATGCCTGCCAGCTGCCTCCTTCCAGCAGTTTGAAACGCCTACTAATTATCATTCTGCTCTTGGATCTATTACGTGTTCACGAGACGAGCGAAATTCAGTTACGACTCTATTTTCATATATTCGCCAACGAAGACAAACGATGAAATCAGAAGACAGCGATTTTATGTATACCAAATGAGCCAAGCGGAGCGTAATAAAACAAAACAAAACACGTGGCTTCGCTCTTTTTGGTGTTTTCAAGTGAACAGTTGAAAATTGAAAACGAAGAACCAAAAAGTGTTTGCATTTGTTTTTGAACGAGAAGATACATATTAAAAGTGGAGGGCTTATCAGATTAGACACAGATCGACGAGAAGACGCCAAGAAATGTGGGCAACAGAAAAGAAAGGAGCGGAAGTTGGGATGATAGTACAGAGGATCTAATAGGCGGCGGAGACCATGGGCTCTGATTAAAATTCCAGATTGCGCAATTCATAAATTGTGACAGAGGCAAATTCACGTCATTTTTGTTTGTGGCTAATTTAATTTCCCACTAAAATCAAGTAAAAACGAATATTGCTGGCACGTTTTCCTGTAATAAAAAAACTCACGGAGAATTTTTAGCGCGGATATAGCGAATATAGGCAGCTACATGGCTGATAACCGTCGTAAATAGCCATCGAATTTTATTTAAATTGGCTTTTGAAAATAATCCCAATTTTAAAAATTGCGGACACGTGCGCGTTCAAATTATAACGATACAGGTTTCTACTTACTTGTTAAAGTGTTTCTAATATTTAGACTCATTAATTTTTTCTTATGTGGAAAAGTTTTTAAAAAATGTAGAAAATCATGTAAGTTTGAATAATAATGAGACATGTAAGAAACCGTAATCTACCACTTTCTTGCTAATTTTGAAAAAAAAAAGAGGCGCATTTGCAGCAGAGTACCCTTCAAAACACTGTGTAGCACTCGGTGTTTTCGTACTAACATTTCGTACGGTTTTACGAAGCTCCGCCCACTGCCCTGCACGAAAATTCAAATTAGCGATTCACAATGGGGTTATTCTCGGAACCAGCAAAAAAAAAATTCAGCGAAAATTCGGAGAATGCTCCGATCGGTTTTTTTTTTGAGAGATCATTTAAAAAATACTCTCAGACATTCCCTGAAAATTTCAGACCGAAATATTGATTTTCAAAAATATCGATGTTTATTTTTGAAAATTTTCAAAATCGATATTTCGGTCTACAATTTTCAGGGAATGTCAGAGAGTATTTTTTTGAATGATCTCTCAGTTTCAGACCGATCGGAGCATTCTCCGAATTTTCGCTGAATTTTTTGCTGGTTTTTTCTATTTTTTGCTTTTTTTTTGCTGGTTTCGAGAATAACCCCACAAGTGTGCATAAATCGAGGAATACGTAATGACAGTAAATGAGAGAGCATGACAAAACCGGGGAAAACAAGAAAACGGAGAACAGAAAACCAGAAAAGTTGACACTCTCACGCGAAATTGTGGATAACGCTGATTTTCAGAAATTTTGTATTATTTTTTCGGCCCAATAAATATTGGGATGCAACTGAAACTATTCGAATAATAAAATCAATATGATATCCAGAATCATATTCTCAAAAGTCAGCAAACCTGGAGAGCGTGACAAAACCGGGGAAAAACGAGAAACCGGGGAACACAAAACCGTGGAACGCAAAATCGGGGAAAAAAGTCAAAAACCGGGGAATTCGACACTATCACGTAAAATTGCGGATGACTCTGATTTTCCGCGCAAATTGCGGAAAATGTTCAGACAATGACACGCTGAATTTTTAAATTCCGTTTTGTCCGCAATTTTGCGTGACAGTGTCGAATTCCCCGGTTTTTGACATTTTTTCCCCGATTTTGCGTTCCCCGGTTTTGTCACGCTCTTCAAACCTGCGTTGTCCGCAATTTACCGTTAGAGTGTCAATTTTCCTCGGTTTTGTCACGCTCTCCCAAATGACCCACGACCAGAGAAAAAATTGTGGTGCTCGCAAACCCTACTGTCACAATTTTAAAGAGCAAATTCTCTAGACCATTCATCTATCATTCATTTGATTTTCGTGTTGGTGGCCCCTTTTTCATTCTCATTCTTCATTACCGCTTCGGTTAATTTGATGAATAAGCAACGCGTTAGAAGTGACACACGCACGGAAGAAGAAAGCGAGAGAAGAGACGGCGTCTTAATTAGCTGTCCACTTCTTCTTCGTCTTCGTATTCTTTGCCTTCTCATTTTCCGTTTTGAAAACGTTGAAAAAGAGGAAGAATTCTACTCGGAAGAAGTCGTTGTCAGATAAGGAGAAGAAGGAAACGACAAAGTCTTCTAGATGGAGCGAACGCGAAGCACACGAGCACACAAATGTAACGAAAACAGCAAAAAAAAAAGAGAAGAATGGAGGAAATTGGAAGGAAAATAATGTTTTCTTTTCTTTCTTCCAACAACACAACAAACAGACATTCTAAACTCAGAGCGTGCTTAGAAATCGGAACAATTACCACCACAACCTCTAAAATTTAGAAAAATTAAAATTTTCACATTTAAGTGATGAAAACCTGGATAAAAAGGTTTTCAATCGACAGAAAATTATGAGAAACCAAAAAAGCAAAAAATAAAAACCAAATATTTAAATTTTCTGAAATATGTACGAGGAAATTTTCCCACAAAAAACTTCGAGTAAAAATACTTTTTTTGTGTTCGATTTACAAAAACTGTCACAAAATTTCTGGACGATGATATTTTAAAAGTTTTCTCGGAAATCCAGGATGGAACAACAGTACAAATTATTAGGTATTCCTGGAATGATGATACCGAGTCATTATGGTCTCGCCACGGACGGTGTTTGCAGACTTGTGGATTTACGCGAAAATTTGAATTTTTCGACGAATAAATTCCGTTTTTTTAAATGCAAGTGTTTAATATTTTTATTTGAAAATGCGATAAAAATTTAAACACTAGCCCGGAAAAAAATTTCAAATTCCATAGTTTAAAAAAAAATTAAAAACGGCACCAATAATAACAGAAACGGAATTTATTAGTCGAAAAATTCAAATTTGCTCGTAAATCAACAAGTCTGCAAACACTGTCCGTGGCGAGACCATAATGTAAACCATATGACTCGGTATCATCATTCCAGGAATACGTAATAATTTGTACTGTTGTTCCGTCCTGGATTTCCGAAAACGCTTAAAATCTCATCGTCCAGAAATTTTGTGACAGTTTTTTTGTAAATCGAACACAAAAAAGGTTTTTTTTCTCGAAATTTTCTGTGGGAAAATTTCCTCCTAAATATTTCAGAAAATTTAAATATTTGGTTTTTATTTTTTGCTTTTTTGGCGCGGTATCACCGTTACAGGAATACCTAATACATTTGAAAACTTTTCTCCGGAACAAAAAGAGCCACAGTTCGACTTTCGAGGCTCTAAAAAAACATTTCACTTTTTCGAAGAACCCGCGAAAGCCGAGCCAATTTTATGAGCCATTCTGACCGATACGACGAACACCACAAAGAACTTTTCGACGGCCTCCGCGGCCCGTAAACCAAAATTTCAATTGCAATTCACATAAAAACTGAAGTGAAGGTGTATAAATTTAACAAATATCGGCGGGCGTCTCTCTCTGCCAGGGCACGCACCGAATTGTGATCAACGAGGCGAGTTGGAGCAGATGGAAATTGGGAAAGAAAATGAGATGGAATTCAACGACAGAGACAACGAAGCCAGCCTATAATCAAGTTTTGTGGGCGAAAACAACGCCAGACACCTGATTAGTAGCCATGGGCAACCGGCAACGGAGGCACCCGGTACGAAACGGAAAAACACTGATTACATTTTGAGACTGATTGTTCAGTGGGGAATTAATGGACCTATTCATTTGAATTAAAATGAATTTTTATGTCACATTTATTCAATGCATTACAACATATTAATGAATTAATCTGAATTTTCCTGAACCATTGAGTTTGAGTTTTTCTGCAAATCGCGCCTATCCATCCTGGTCAAAAAATGCATCTATTGTCATCATTTTTTGTGTAATCGTGTCTACTGTTTAAAGGCGCATACATTTGTTTGTTAATAAATGAACTTATTTGACCAGGATAGCTAGGCGCGATTTTCAGAAAAACTCAAACTCAATGGTTCAGAAAAATTCAGATTAATTCATTAATATGTTGTAATGCATTGAATAAATGTGACATAAAAATTCATTTTAATTCAAATGAATAGGTCCATAACGAACTGACGATTCGTGAGATTCGAAATTATTATGTATTCGCCACGGAGCGACACTTCGCGGTAAATTGTGAGCCAAAAAGTATCTTCTTTCTTCCTTTATTACCGCGGTGCCATTTAATTGCGAACACGTTATAGCTTCCGGAAATTTTCAATTTTCTTCTAATTTCAGAGAAAAACGAGCTGCAGGAAAACTGGGCAAAGAAGCGAAATTTCGTAACCAGCTTGTTACGAAATTTGATTAAATTTTCAGGAGCTAAATAAATTGAATTTGCTTTATTTAATCAAATAACATTTTTCAGATTGAAGATCGAAGGAAACGGATTTTCCAAACTTTTGCAAAGAAAAATTGCATCTTTGAATTTTGCGTTTTGGGAAACGTTAATTGCAGAGTTTTACTATCTATTTAAGTCGTATATGCTCATTTTCTTTCGTTCTTTCTTTTTGAAGTAAATATACGAAAACATAATTTTCCTCGTGAGAATTCAAAAAAAAATTGTTTTTTTTTCAATTTCTCTCTGTCAACTAAAATTATTAAATAACTCTCCAAGGAAATGTCGATAATTATTCTCAGTACGGAGCGCTGCAAACGCGCTCCCTTCGCACAGTGGTGGACGCGGCCACGTTGGCGACGAGAGAGTGCAGAAAATTGAGAGAGCCGTGGCCGATGTTTTGCTCTGATTTCTCTAAACCTCACTCCAAATGCATGCGAAATTTTTTGTTCGACTGGAGCGAGTTATCAGCGTTTTATACCGAGTATACTATTAAATTGAATAAAACAGAGCGAAAATGCTCGAATTAGTGTAAAAATTGAAACCAACTCAGGAAATTTTCGGCTAATAGCCATTGAATCCGGGACGGACGCCAAACGCATATAGTACACGGCCCGAATTTGAAGGTTGTTAGCCGTCTTCAGTAAATATTAGATAAGAATTTCCAGATATTTGAAGCCAAAAAGTCTCCCGGCGTGCGTGCTCGAAAATTATTGAAATTAAAATTCACACCGTGCACGAATGAAACAAAAACACTATTTTAGAATTTTAAATTTCTATTAAATATTTTTGTAATCGCCAAAAAGTGACACTTCGCGGTAACTTGCCAAGGAAAAAGTCTCCTCATTTCTTCATTTTTTAAATATAAACTCGTTTTTTTCTTTACCGCAAACTGTAATTCCGTTTCAAATATGTTCTATCAAACTTTAAAAATTCCCTGAACTAATTTTGGAAACTAGAAATACTCACGAATCCTCACTTCCTGCTCTGCCGAGAAAATCGATATACCACCATTCTTCGATCCCACGATTCCACGCTAACTATTTTCACTTTCTATTCTTCTCGCACGATTTGCCGCAAAAAACGCCAAAAATAGTATTTTTTGATAGCCGTGGGGCCCGCATCGATGAATGGCACAGATAAAGAGGGAGAGATAAGAGAAACAAGTGCGGGAAAAAGAGAGACGCAGAGAAAAATGTTTTTAAGAAGAGTGACATGGAGGAGGGAATAATTAAATGGGAATTGAATTTTAAATATTATTGATTAGATGAGAAGAGCCGCGGAAAGGAGAAGCGGACGGAAGCGGCGCTCCACAGCCTCCCACACGAGAAAAGCACCAGCAAATTTGTATTTCGTCTGGCACTCTCTCTGCCTCGCGCCGCAAACTTGCATGCTCCTTTAAACAAAACCTTTTTTAATTAAATTTTCTCTTTTAAAATCGTTATTTTTCGGCTATTTTTAACTTTTTTTTTGTTCTAATGTCTAAAATAGTGTTCCAATAGGAAGGAATAATATTTTTTGGTGCACTTGCTCAATCTTTCGTAAATCCTAGCCGTTTTATATCTAAAAAATTGCTTTATTTTACGATAAATGACCTCAAAATTGTTATTTTTACAGATAGCTCAGCAGCAAAATAATGAAATCAGCAACATAGAAGGACAATCAAAATCATCGGGCCCGGAAATTCAATTTATACCAAAAATCGGTTGAAAACTATTTTTTGTTAATTTAATTATTTAAAAGGTGCTATAAATATGATGGTTGCTTTTCAAAAATCAATAAATTTAGTTTAAATATGTTTCTTTTCTGTTGAATACAATCTACGACCTGGAGTAACTAAGTTTTCATCGAAGATCAGACGCTTCTTCCGCCCACTCTGTTGAAATTCCGAGAAATACAGTAATCGAATAAAATATTCCCGAAACTTCTATTTTATATGGTTTAATAATGTTTGCGAACAATACTGACCTATTCTAACGGAAAGCGACCATCAAGACTGTGATTGAAGCGCTTGAGGGACCGAATTCCGTACCTTCAGATGTCCACCGATCCATGACTGGCAATCTTAAAACCCTATTTTTTCCGTCCATTCTTGACCAAATCGGCCGGTTGAGGTCGCAAAATGACCGCAAGAAAATTTAGAAACTTTCCTCGGCAGCCGATTTTTGATTTGTCTTCTAGTTCTTCAGAAAAAAATTAAAAACCATCAAAATTTGTCCATTTTTTCACTTTTTCAACTGAAATTGGTTTTTCAACTACCGAAGCCATTTTTTGACGATTTCGTTCGTTCAAAAGCGAAAAATGATCGCCGTAAAATTCTCTACAAAACCCTGGGAGCCGATTTTCGAAAACATTTTCGAGACGAAATTTAGGAGCATCTGAATAAGACTTCGTGCTCGAGCGGCCGAAAATGCCACTGTTTGGCAAACAAAACCGCTTGATTTGTCCTTTTTCAATAAATAATCACTTTACTATAATATTCTTGACATGTCTTTATCAAGTATTTCCAAAAATAATAGTGAATTTTTCGAAAAATCTCGAAATTCGTGAAAAATCTTTGTTTAGAGGTATTTCTGTGAAGACAAATTATTATTTCTTCTATGATATCTCAAAAAATCGGCAATTTTCTTTTGTGTCTATTTATATTCCTTTTTCAATTGAATTTCCGGTTTTCAGTGTTTCCGACGCATTCTTAAATTCTGAACATTCCTGCAGGAAAGGCGGTGCAAGCGCGCTCTATCTGCACGCGCGAGAGAGTGCGAGACGCCGAGACCTTCTTTTTAGGGACCAGCGGTGCGCATTTCTCGTGCGGGAGGCTGTGGCGCTCGAAATACGTGTTTGGCCGAGTCTGCGGACAAGTCGGAAAGGCGTCCGCGAGAAACAAGAGAGAGCGTGTGGAAGTGCGAGACGCAGAGAAAAAGAGCAAGCACTTGAGGGCCGTTTCTCGTGATGTCTGCGTCTCCACTGCGCCTCTTTTCTTTTTTCGAACACCACTTCGCTCACAAATTTCTTCCTTTCTTTCTTCTTTCTTTTGTTCTGTTCGTTTGAATTTTAAATAAAACAACAATTCATACCGTATTTGCTCTATTATGAACCTATTCAAATGAATTTCCCTGTCATTTTATCCCTGTGCAAACCTTTCAGTATTAAAATTCTGTAAAATGCAGAGGCCGGACCCATGAAACTGAAAAATGACAGGAAAATCGTTTTCCAGAAAATGGTTCTCTGCGTCTCTCACCCAAAACGATCTTCCTGTCGTTTTCCAGTTTCCAATTGGATTAAAATTACAGAATAATTCAGTTGAATAGGTTCATTATGGGTTTATTCAGGGTCGGAAAAAAAATAGTTTTTTTCCTTTTTTTTCCTTATTCAAATGACGGAAAAAAAAGAAAAAAATCCGTGGCCACGAGAGTTTTTTTCCGTTGCTTTTCTAGGCCATTGCAAATGTTTTTTAGGCCCTCCGCTGTGAGACCTGCGAAGTATCGATTTACGGGCGAATAATTTTTGAAAAAATACAGTCTCACAGCGGAGGGCACGGCGTGCTGGAGACTACGTTTTTAAAATAAATTTTGGAAATGAAATTTCGGAGGTCATCTCTCTCAAAGCTCTCAGTCTCTAGTTTTACACGCACTTAGCAAAACTTGGCAGAATGTTACTATTGAGACGCAGATAAATGCGACAGGGCGCGTTTGCCATTACGTAGGTTCTAGCACGCCATGGAGGGCCTAAAAACATTTGCGATGGCCTAGAAAAGCAACGGAAAAAAACTCTCGCGGCCACGGATTTTTTTCTTTTTTTTCCGTCATTTGAATAAGGAAAACAAGGAAAAAAACTATTTTTTCCGACCCTGAATACCGTAAAACCTGTAATAGAAGGACATGTCCTTCTATTCTCAACCCCCATCAAATGATGTCCTTCTAATATAGGGTGTCCTTCAATTATAGGGTGTCCTTCTAATTTTCGGAGCATGATAAGAGAAGAAACAATTTTTAAAGGAATCATTTTTATGAAAAAGCTTTCATCAAACCAGCCGTTCGGCGACTGAAAATCGGGGGAGGTGTGGGGTACTACTGTATAGAACTCAAACGGAATAGAACTGCTACGGAATAGAACTTCGAGGGATAGAACCGTCTGAAATTGAGCTGTACCGACCCAGAACCGCACGAACAACTCGAATAACTAATTCGCTGTACATTGTGAGGCCCTGAGTTCTATTTAGTGCAGTTGTTTTTTAGTACAGCTTGATCTCAGCCGGTTCTATTCCGCGCAGTTCTATTCCGCATCAGTTCTATTCCGTGTGAGTTCTATACCGTAGTACTTCCGAAATATGTGTTCCAAACAATACACTTTAAAACAATTTTTATCCTTTTCCTGCTATCTCTATACTTCTCTTTTCAATTATTAATCTCTGAAAGTTCCACTGGGACCCTATCGGAACCTAGGCCATGCAGCGCTAGGCCATCGGCGGAATACGTATTTTCTACGTGAGAACTTGAGAGACGCAAGACGATGTGCGGGAAAGTCCGCAGTGCACGGTCCGTGTGCGAGGGGTGGAACTCTCATAGATGGATAATATGATTTTGAATTCACTCCAATAAGTTATTATCAAATTTTGCGGCTTTCAAACGACGGCCACCATCCGGCAGACGTCGATAATCAGAACTCATGAACTGATTTTTTGACATATCCTCGCTTTCGTCATGTTGAAATTATATTTTTTAACAAGAAAACTAAGAAAAAAAAAAAGAAAAGTTCGGAAACAAACGTTTAAAAAAATCGTGGGAGTTCTTAGTAAAGGGGTCCTTGTATTATAGGGTGTCCTTCTATTTTTCATTGGAAGCCTAAGACTGTCCTTCTATAATAGGGGTGCTTTAATTATAGGGGTTCTTCTATTGTAGGTTTTACGGTAACCCCATTAGAAAGGCGATTTGCATGAAAATTAGAATTCACACAGCTTAATACGATAATTCGTAATTGCCAGCAAACGCGCCCGGACGGACAATTAAGATTTTGCGATTTTCATGTATTTTCCCGGGTTTTTTATAAACGTTTGTCCTTGTCCGCTCGGGCGCGTTTGCTGACTCCCGGCTCGTGTCCCTGTGCGGCGGGAAAAATCGTAAATCCACAAGTGTATTTTCGGCCCGCCAAAATGGTCAAACGCGCTCCGCTGAATTTTCATTTTGGTCTCCAAATCATTTCATTTTATTTACGTTGAATTAATACGTGAAATTAAATACCGTAAATTCTCTAATAGAACGACCGGCCGTTCTATTTTTCACTACCCTCCTAGTAGGGCCGGTCTATTTTAGGGGGCCGTTATATTATAGGGTTAGGTTTACTTTTCAATGTGTATTAAATCTTGAGGATTTTCCATAAAAACGACAAAAATGTATGACAAAACAAATTTAGAAACCAGTCAATAAATAACAATTGGAAAAATCTAACCAAATTAGTGAAAAAACTGTTAAACTCATTCCTATATTATGTGTTCACGAACGAGGTTTGCAAACGACGCTCCGATGTTCCGCAGTTTATCACTGAGGTCTCGCAGCGAATACTGCGGAACAGTGGAAAAATTGCGGACCATCGGAGCGTCGTTTGCAAACCTCGTTCGTGAACACATAATATGAGAGGGGCCGGTCTATTAGAAAATTTACGGTAATTTAGAAACCAAAATGAAATCCACGTAGTAATGAGTTCAGCGGAGCACCTTTGACCATTTTGGCGAGCCAACAATAAATAAATACATGAGAAAATTATTCAGAGAAGGCAACACATTGTAAGCAGGCTAGAAAATAACGTGATCACATCGCATAGTCAATAGAGCGGAGAGGAAAGTACAAAGCGAAAAATTTAAAAATTTTGTATTTTTCCAGTAGGAAATGATAAGAAAACATATAGAAACAACACATTTTTGAACGTTTTGCGCATCTAAATATGACGAAAATAAAATAATGCGCATCAAAGGAATATGTCCAAACGGTAATTTGGATAATTATTATTGTAGAGAGCACAAAAATAGAACAGCGTCAAACCGTAGCTTATGAAACTCGATTTCCGGTGAACGTTTTTATCACGTCCCGAGAAGAGCGTCTTTTTTTTTGCGTTTTCTTAATTTTTTATCGTTTTTTTTGCTCATTTTTTAGAAACACGGTTAATATTTTTTCAATTGTCTTTGCTACGTGAAACCTTGAACCCCGCCCACTTTTTTATGATCAAGAATTAGCGGAACACGCAGTTCTAGATATATTTGATAATTCGCTGGTTAAAAAAGTGGGCGTGGTTTCATGTTTTATTGTGGCATCACATTTTTAAGCGCCATAATTGAAGTGCATATTTTCAGGCCAAAATGTTGAATTCGCGCTCCACGGGTGACTGTTTCGTTGGTGCTACTTCGGAATAGAACTGCATGAAATGGAGCTGTACAGGAAAACCGCTGCGCCAAATTCAATTCGATAACGCGCCATGTACAACTGAATACTTATTCGAGCTGCTTTAGGATTTCTGGGTAACTACAGCTCCACTTCAGGCAGTTCTATTTCTCTACAGTTCTATTGCGAAGTAGCACAGTGTCGTGTTTGCCGATGTTCGTTTTCCCGCATCTCATATTTTTGTACCTTTTTTTAAAAATGTTTTTGAATAAAAACTGTTTTCCCTCGAAATTTAAGGCAACGCGAAATTATTTTTTTTTATGTTAGATGAAAAATGGGTAATTCGTGATTATCATTAATTTGGAAAATTAATTTAAAAGTAGGCAAACAGCTAACAAACATGACAAAAATAGACGTGCAGGCGCCGCGCCAACAAAATGATGCAAAATTGATGATAATTCGGCAAATTTAGCATTGTGCTCTAGCTGATACAAGAATCAAAAGGCAAAATTTAAACGGGCATCATTGGAAAAGTGCATGCATGGTACTTGGTTGTTATTTTATGGGGTAAAACTAGGTGATATTCTTTCCTCAACTCTTCCACAAGTGAATTCAGCAGGATCGGACACATCTGTAATGAGTGTGACCGTAAATCGTTCAAAAAAATGTCACGAGATATTTTTTGAATGGATTACGGTCAATTTTAGCTGTCTGCGATCGTTCTGAATTTACGGCTCTCGGACTTTTCGAAAATTGTTCTGCATTTTGTCGTCGCGGTGTTTGCACACAATCATTTTTTTCAAAGCTTTGTGTGGATCTTTCCTTAAAAAGCTTTTAAAAATGCATGTGTTCAAACACCGCGACGACAAAATGCAGAACAATTTTTGAAACGTTGCGAACGTTCAAGAGCCGAATTTACTTGTGGTAGAGATTGCATTTTCTAGGCCACAATAATCGCCAGCTAGATCAGAAATTTCAAAGAAAAATCCGGCAATCGAATCAGAAAACGAAAAAAATTTGAATGACGGAAATATGCATATTTGTTTTCCATTATTTTTCTCTTGAAAAAAAGAAACCGTACGATTTTCGTAACGAAACGACCCTCATTCAAAACTGTCCGTTTTCAATGTCGAATTGGATTTTCAAAAAGCGAAGAACAGCGGCAGAGAAGAATAGAAAAGGGAAACGGCGGGAGAACAAAAATAAAAAATACGAGAAAAAAAAGGAGAAAGATGAATACGATTTTATTGTTATTTCTTCTTGATTCAAGTTCAAGCACCGGCAAATAAAGAAAGAAAAAAAGATATATATATAGAGGGGACTATTATTTTTAAAAAAATGTAGAAAAAAAAAAGAAAGAAATCAACCTAAAATAAGAGAGAAAGAGATTCTGGAAGAATGAATTTTGAATTTCAAATGTTTAAGAATCGGCAAGTATCAGGGTAAAAAAACTGAAAGTGGGAGGGGAGAAAGTAAAAAAAGGAAAAGAAAACATGTTTGTCTGTCAACCTTAAGCGACCTTGTTCTTGTTCTCCGCCCGGATTCTGTACGCTTTCACGATCAGAGTCACAGCGACAATAAGAATGAGACCGCCCACGCCGAGCACCGAGAGAGTTTGGTTGTCGTCCTGGAATGATTGGGTTAAAAACTATATCTAAGAAATTGAGGGGATTACCAAAACATCCATGATCTTCTCCTTTGCAAACTCGTAGACTTGCTCGATGGCCGTTGGTGGCTCCGGGACTCTGAACTCATAACATCGGTCAATTTTGGGCTTACTGGTACATTATGTCTACAGATTTTTTTAATTGGCGCTCGCTTTTTGCGTACGTATTTATTTACGAAGCTCCGCCCACTTACTTTTATTTTTCGTATGATTTTCGCTTTAATTATTACATTTCTGCCGATTTTTTTTTCAATCAATTATTGATTTTTTCTCAATCGAAATGTCGCCATGTCTGGTGTGACGCTAATGTGAGGAACTAAATATTCGAGCTATTGTTGAACAATGTCAGTTCAGGAAAACATAAATATCTCGTTAGAATGGAAATCGACCGAAAAATTCGAGAAAAGAGGAACACGCCGGACATGGCAGTGAGCGGAGTTTCATAAATCCTACGCAACGCCAGTACGCAAACACCGAGTGATAGCTAATCTAACATTCAATCCTCCATACCTGTGCCCTCTTTGCTCCTTGTACTTGTGCAGAGCAAAATGTGTCAAACTCTTGACATCCTTGGCAGTATCCTTGTAACGGTACATCTTTCCGCGATGGAACCTGTGTAGATCAACTTTTCAGCAACGAGTCAAAAATTATAGGAAACTTACAGTAGGAAAACTGGGCATTCTCTCTCCTCGATGTGGAATCTCTCGGTGACGTCATCGTTAACCGAAATTTCGATTTTTCCAACGTTCACAAGACCGCGGAGTCTGAAATTTGTGTGGTTACCGGTTAAGAAATTTAGCTGTGGCCGAATTTTTTTGAATATATTCGCTCAAAAAAATACACTGTTTGTCTACTAAATGTTTCTATGTTCCATTTTTCTCCTAAATATGAATAATGGAAAACTTTGATCCGAAAAAATCAATAATTTCAGTCCAATGTGCTGTATCAATTTTCTTGCTGATTACATTAAGTAATGGCACAAAAATATAAAACAACGCCCCTCATTTTTTTCATCTGACCAAAATGAAAACGATCTGAGCGGGCGTGCCCCTGTTTCTTTAAAATCTTTCACGACAGAGCATACTGTAATCAGCAAAAGAATTGAAATGAGTTGCGTAAATTCGCCAAAAATGTTGAATTTCAGCGTTGAGGTTTTTTTTTTTAAATCTGAGCTGACATGAATAAATTAGTAAAAAGGGTGCGTCATTTAATGGTGCAAAAATCTAGGAGATACATTTTTATAATTACTTGTATTCTCAGTACGGAGCGCTGCAAACGCGCTCCCTTAGCACAGTGGTTGGCGACGAGAGAGTGCAGAAAATTGAGAGAGCCGTGGCCGATGTTTTGCTCTGATTTCTCTAAACCTCACTCCAAATGCATGTGAAATTTTTTGTTCGTTTGGAGCGAGTTTTCAGCGTTTTATACCGAGTATAAATGAGTGGATTTCTTTTGGCGGAAAACTGAAACAGTTCTGGAAATCCATACCATTGGAAGACAAAAAAATCGAAGGCGGTCAATAATTTTTGGTTTCTGATTACTATCGTATTCTCAATAATTTTCAAAAAAATGTCCAACTAACTTGTGAGCAACAGTTTCCCACACTGGCACAAACGCATTACTGTTTCCATCGTCAGCGTCATAAAACATGACGAACCAATCAATGGATCCCTCGTCCGGAGAGTGTGAATCAGTTCTCGCTTCGAAAGAATCGTCAGTCAGATCCCATGTGGCAACTTCCTCGTGAGCTCGGAGCCAACGAAGAAGAGTCTCGGAGTCCTTGAAGTCACCTGAAAAAGTTAAAAAATTAATTGATTTCAGATATAGCACCTTACCATCATACAAAATCGGATTCTTTCTTCTATAATAAACAAGCGCTGGGAAAGTGTTAATTCCCAGCTCGCGAGCCACAGAACGATCATCTGTTTTTACCACTTGCACGTATCCAGTCGCCTCAATATCATCGTCGATCTCCTCGACTTCGGAGAGAGCTTCAGTGCAAGTCGGGCATGGGACTTTTCCGTCGTCTGTATGGGATTTAAATATGGTTAAAGGATGTTCCACAGGTCTCGCAGCGAAAAGCTACACGACGTTTATTGTCGCTGCGAGACCTGCGGAATATCGGAGCATCGTAAGTTGATTTCGCTCGTAAAAACAAAATACTTACACAAGAAAATGACCAAGTTCTTAGAAGCGTCGCGAAGAATCTCGTCGATCCGGTCCTCGTCTACATCGTCGATCGAATTGTCGTCGTCCTTGTGTTTTGAAGAAGTCTGAAATTTTGTACAAGTTGATGACAACTTAAAAAAAATATATATACCTTGGAATGAGTCGGTGGGGCTTCTTTCGCAGCTGATTTCTTGGCCGATTTGCCTCCAGACGTTTTTTTGGCTGGTGGAGAAGGAGCAGGTTCGTCGGCTACAGTAACCTGGAATTTCCCAACTATTATTGTTTGAGCGAAGCCTAAAAATAGGCCCTCCTCTTTGACTACTTCTTAACTACACGTATTATCGATTCAATAATCTGGTAGGCGACAATAAGAGTTCACGCAAAAGTTCCATAGCCACACCCCTCAGGTTTATTAACTGAACGCAATGAAAAAAACTGAGTGGGTGTGGTCACACGAAATTTTTTTCCTTTCACAAAAGGTCTGGGGCGTTTGCAGAATTTTCACGTTAAATCTTATTGTAATTGGCAAGAAAATTGAATCGATAATAATAAAACAATTGAAATTTGGGAAAAGAGGCGGAGCCTAATTTTTTTTAACGGTAGTTGTACATTTCATAAAAAAAACAATACATTAGCTTAGAGTGTGAATTTATGGGCAGATTTTATGTATTTTTTACAAAATGAGCCATCGGGATAAATTTTTAGTAGAAGAATAAGCTGGTACGATTTTTTTCAAATTTTTTTCATTATTTTATTTTTGTTGTTGTGAAAAGCTTTTATTTTCGTAATAATTGTATTAAAGAAAAACCACCCTTTCATTCACAATTTGCCGATAAGTGTCAATAAGAAATATTACAAAAAGCACCGCTTCTTTGTTTGCCAAACTCACCTTCAAATTCTTATCCTTCTTTCTAGCGTCCACTGAATTGGAGCTAAGCAATACTACTAAAAATAAGACTGCAATCGCAGCCAACGTCCACGACTTCATGCCTTCGTCCGGCAAATCGATATCTAATATAAAGCAGGGCAAATCAGTGTTTTCGGTTGGCACACGGGCGACTCCAGGACATCATTACACTCTGGGATCCCGCCGATCCGTCAATGTGCTCTCTCCGAATGCCGTGCTCTTTTGCATTTTCTTACTGTCTCTTTCTCTCATCTGGGATCAAGGAGAATACTGAAGGGAAAAGCTGGATATGAGAGAGTAGAAGATGGGAGAGGCGCAGAGAAATGAAGAAGTAAGGAACTGATATTTATTAAATCCGTGAACTGAAAAAAAACCCAAAAAAAAGACAGGGTGGGAAATCACGTGTCACAACAAAAAATAAATTATTGATTGAATTTTTTGGCTATCAAAATGTTATCGAGAAGAAGATTAATAGCGGGAAGCGAGGATGGGACAAAAGATGAGCTCGTGTCTGATAACGAGCCAGAGCCTTTCCAGGAGATGGTAAGTTTCTTGATGAACGGAGGGAGGGGAGCATGTACCCAGACAAGAAAAATGCGGTAACCCCTAGGGGGAGCTTGTAGGATTACGGTAAGTCCGTAATCACCGTGTACCACGTTAGAATGGCATATAATTCGGAGGGTACAAAATTCATGATTTCGGGTAATAAGTTCACGGTTTTATTGTCGGCCCGCCATAATGGTCAAATGCGATCCGCTGAACTCAACGCTATGCGATTTTCATTTTGGTTTCCAAATTATTTCATTTCACGTTTAATTTATACGTGAAATGAAATAAATTGGAAACCAAAATAAAAATTGCATAGCGTTGAGTTCAGCGGAGCGCATTTGACCATTATGGCGGGCCGGTAATATACCTCTGAATCAATTCATTTGTACTCCTGAATCATTGAAATATTGCACCATCACGTCACTGTACCCTCCGAATTATATGCCCGTTAGAAAGGCCCATTCGGTCAATGTAAAATTAAACAAAGAGGTTATAATAAGGTAGGTTAAGATGTTATGGAGAAATCTGGAAAATTTCATTGACCACAGTACTCTGAACTTGAGGATATTCACATTGGCTCTGTGATATTAAATTCTCAATATCCCCAAAATAAACTTAAGAGAGTTGACCATTTTTTAGTGTTCGATCTTCCGAATCGTCGCACTTTACGAAATGATGATGCACGCTCAATGGACTTATACGTTCCGCTTTCTGAGAAACCAAAAAACAGAATTAGTGGTTGGAATGTACATTGGAGCAGCTTTTGAGCTCATTCGGTTACTCTGGTAGGGCTTTTTGCACTATTCTTATTTTTAAAAGAGTGTTCAGCGTATTCACAGAGTGTTTATATTTTCACGGTATGTTTCCCCGTACTCTTTTTCATGCGGGAAAAATTGCTGCCATGTAAGCAGCAAAATTATAAAGCAAATTTTGTTTGATGCTCAGAAACGCTTACATTAGGTGGGAAAACGTAGTCACCAACACCCCCTGCTTGATGTCTAGCATTAACACCAACCAACCGAACCCATTCCCCCTTTTTCAGTGTCTTGATCATCGCGATCCTACTGGTTCTGATGCGAGTCTCCGCCATATCACCCTTCGTCACTCCGCGAATCATCGGCAACATATCGTGGATCTCTTCAATGAACTTGTTAGCCATCTGGACAGCCGCCCTGCTCTGCTTTCTTGTTTCCCTACAATTTGCAGTTTATCAGGGCAAATCGCGTGAATCCATTGTCATCTCGACGGCCATTAACTTTTGTTTCTCGATAATTTTGATATTTACAGTGGTTCATCTCGGTTAATTGGTTGGTTAATGATTTTTCCAAAATTGAGGCTTTCAGCAATTTGGCAAACACATCAAGAAGTGTTTCTGAAAGAAGGGTTGGTCAAAGAGTTGATGGTTGCGCCGCACACGATGAGGAATCTTTATCTATATGAAAACAGAATGAAAGTATGCATTTCTCGAGAAATTCGAAATTTAGAGCCCCGCTCTGTTATGCCGCGTCCAAAGTTCCACAAAAAATTCCAGAAAAAACAGGCGGTGACAGTTGAAACCGGTGTTACCGTAGTTACTTCGCTGCGAGACCTTCTGTGTTTGAACTTGAATTTTCCCGCAAAAAAAAAGAAAAAAATTGACCAACTGTGGGAAAATTCAAGTTTAAACATAGAAGGTCTCGCAGCGAAGCAACTACGGTGACACCCGTTTCAACTGTCACAGCCTATTTTTTGTGGAATTTTTTGTGGAACTTTGGGCTGCAAAAAAACTCCTGATTTCAGGAATTTTTTGAACTTTGGACGCGGCATTAGAATTAATTTTGCAATTTAATTTAAAGATTAAAACGTCTCTGACATCTCTCGAAGTATCCTAATTCAACTCCACCTTTTTTCAGTGCTGCGGCATCGATGGGCCTAGCGATTATGAGAATGAGAACATTGTACAGTACACGAATCCACTGACAAATGTGAAAGAATCACTCCCATTGATTCGAGATTTTTCATTTGACGGGACTCATTTCTACAGTCTTCCGAGGACGTGCTGTCGGCCTGGCTTTCGCATGTTTGTATTTTTAAACACGTTTTTAAAGCATCGACCAGAAATTCACGGGATTCCGGATTTCTGATTAGAAAATTATCATTCCGTGCAACACTGTTTGCGTTGAATTGTGACAAATAATGCATAATTGCATGAAAAACGAATATTGCTGGGGAAAATGGAATTTTCTAAAAGTCTCCTTTTGAACGTCTTCTAGTTGTATTCCTTGTAAAACTTCCCATTCTCATTCCGAGTTCGATACTTTCGTAAACCCCCTACTCAACACTTAATTTCAAAGAAATTTCCACGAAAAGCTGATACAATCTTTAAACTGGCAATAGAGCTCTGGGACGTTTCGAAACTGGGAGGTTCGCATCAGTGACAAAATTTGGTGAATTATAAAGTAGTTGTTGAAGGTAATTGGGTAATTTACTCCCCATTGCAAACACCGCAACGAAAATTTGCACTAAAGTTTCGAAACGTCCCAATTTCGAAGTGACAGGTTTAAAACGTCACAGAGCCGGCAATAGGACTCTTGAAAAATTAGAGACAACATAAGCGTGGTGTGAGAGAATTTAAGCTTCCACTTTAACTTCTTTACTAATTTTTTTTTGAATTTGTGCGGTTCCCGCTTGATTTATTGCTTTTTCGAGCAAAAATCCATCGCCGATCAGTCCAAAACAGTCCGTGTGCCAAGGGAACGCGGACGCATTTTTTCTTAAAATGTCTGATGCACTCAGAAATTTGACCCGCGAAAACTCTTTCGGCGCGAAATTTCGCGTTTTGTCATCATTTCTTCTGACCGTTGGTCAACAAGTTTTTTTTTTGGAAGAGCTAAGTGCTGGCTGGTTGCTGGCAGTTTTTTGCTAGTTTGTTTCTAGTTTTTCTTTTTTTGGAAGTTTCCACGTTTTTTAGGTTTTTTTGTTCTTTGCTCGGGTTAAGAGCTTTTTATTGCTTGGTTTTACCTTTTTTTATTCCCGCGCACCGTTGCAAGGGATTGTTGAATAAACCGTTGATTGGATAAATCACGTGTTTGATTTTTTAGTTCCGGAGTTCGTGTGGTGTTGTCGTTCACAACCCACCGAATATTCCGACTTGGGGGCCGAAACAAAATTTCTGATGGACCTATTCAAGAGAGAAAAAAAAAGAAAAAAAAGAAGTTTTTTCTGATGCAGGAACGGCAAAAAAAGAAAAAAAAGGAAGAGAAAAATTCATTTTCTGCCGATGATAAAGTAGTCATACGTGGCGAGACCCATTCAAATATACCGATGCGCCTTTAATGAACCTATTCAAGAGAGAGAAAAAAGGAAAAAAAAGAGGTTTTTTCCGATTCAGGAACGGCAAAAAAAGAAAAAAAAGGAAGAGAAAAAAGGAAGGAAATTGATTTTTCTCCTCCTTTTTTTTCTTTTTTTGCCGTTCCTGCATCGGAAAAAACTTCTTTTTTTTCTTTTTTTTCTCTCTTGAATAGGTCCATGAGTGTTAACAACGAAAGCTTCGTTTGTTGCACAAAGAAATAGGCATAATTTGAGGAACTGTCCGTGTCTAGTTACCAAACGGCGGATTTTTCTGAAGATTTTTGCTGGGAGGGACATTCACCTGTGTGTGAGCTCTCTGCACCGTTGCCGTGAATTTTGATCTGTTCGTCGTTACGACAGATTACTATTTGCGAATTTCAGAGAAAATCTTTCTCTTTTGTTGCGAATCAATTTATTTGACTAGCAATTTATCGATCTTTGAAAGAGACCAAATAACTTTAAGTATTTTGTCGGAAACATCGATTTTCTGCAATTACTGAAAGAAAACACTATAAAATCGTTGTTGAACGAGTGAAATTATTGATTTTTTCAGTAAGAAAATGCCAAGCCACTCGAACGAACTGTTCAAGGAGCATGAGCTGCTGGATGATGGGGTCAGCCTACTGCAAGGTGAAGATCCTCTGGATGTGGAGGCGGAGTACAGCGTTGAAGCTGGGCAAGACGGTGTTGCCGACGTGAATGGTGGTGGGCGAGTCAACGACCACACAATTCAATATGATTTTTCGGCGTCTCAGGTGAGAGAAAGAAACAATAATAAAAAGGTACGAGCGGTTGTAAGCCACATCCGCAAGTACTCTAAAGCTTCGGAAACTCACATTATTTTGTTATTGGAGCCAATTACTAAATTGATCCAAGAACAAGTAAAAGAAATTAGTGAGCGAGAAAACTACATTGAAATGATAGTGAAAGAAGCCGAAGGTGTGAAGAATGAGAATGAGGAGCTGAAGAGATCTATTGAATTGCTAAATGAGCGTAACGGAGAAATGGACGAAGTTTTGCAGATTGCAAACGTCGCGTCGCTCGTCGGAAAGAAGGAAGGGGGAAATGGTGGAAAGTCGGAGCTCTTCACGATGCTCGCGGATTTTGGCATCAGCACCCCAGCGGAGCTTCTCGCGCACTTCCAAAAGGTATCTGAGCTTGAATATAAAATTGAACTCAATAATGATACATTGCAGGAAGAAAGGGTGGAGGAGAACGCGGCTCGTGAGGCTTTGTTCCAAAGCCGACAAGAGGTGGCGACCGCCGCGCTGAAGATCGAGATGCTCACAGAGCAGCTTCGAGCCAGCAAGGCGCAGTTGAAGAAGGTGGAGGACCAGATCAACAGCAACCGTTTAAGTCGAGCTGGTGAGAGTAGTACAGATTTTTCCGAAAAACAAAAAGCCACATTCCAGACCATGGTAGAGCCATCGGCCCGGATGACGCCATCGTACCGTCGAAACGTCTTTCCAGGTGAGCTCCATTCTTTTCAAAATAAAATAAATCTTTTGGAGAATGAGAGTGAAATAAGAGAAAAACCTCGGCGGTACTGTGAGGAGACGGAGGAAATTTTGGAAGAATATGGGAGTGAAAATGGGTCAGCATTAGCTTCGGTGAGGAAACTCTCGAATGCCCGGGGAAAAGAAGATGAAGCTTCATCTAATTTTTTCACCCAGTTTCTGTTGGCACAGGCAATTCCAGAGCCACCGGTTTTTTCGGCATCGCCTGGTAAGCTGTCTATCAGCACCTTCGAAAAGACGTTCCGTATGAAATTCGGCACTTTGCCAGATGAGTTTCAACTCACGCTGTTGGAAACCAAATACTTAGAAGGGAAAGCTTTGAAAGTATTTAAGGGAGTACCGGCGGGAGAGAAAAGGACAGTCGCGGAAGCATTGAAGGCTATGGCGAGTCGGTTGAGGGTCTCCGTCGAAGACGAATCCAGAACGGCTAAAGCCAAGTGGGAGGTGCTAAGAAGGAGAGAAGGGCAGTCAATGGAAGACTTTTGCCTGCAAATAGATGAGCTTTCTCGAGTAGCATTCTCCAGAACGCCTCCAGAAGAACTTTCTTCTCTGAAAACGGCAAAGCTGATTTCAGCATTGAATGATCACACGATCAGATGCATGATTGAAGCGCAGCTCATGGATCTGGACGAGGTCAAGCATTACGATGTCTGTCGGAAGCTAGCCACCAGATTTGAGTTTGATGCCGAAATTCGTTCCGAGAAACGAGTTTCAACTCAATCAAAAATTATGAGCCGGACTACGCAGTTTGAAAGAAGTGCAACCCAACAGGGAAGCTCCAATTTTAAGCCGGTCCAAAGAGAAAATGGAGGTCCCAAGAGGTGCTGGGAGTGTCAAGAGATTGGTTGCCATGCACCAACGTGTTCGCGGGCGCCAAGGAGCACCAGCGTGACATGTTATAAGTGCGGCGAAATAGGACATTATTCCAACAAATGTTCCCAAGAGCAATCGTCCTCGTCGGCACAAGCCGTGAACCGACCATCCTCGGGTAGCATTCAGGAAGTAAATCGACCAGGTGCTAAAACTCCAATAGTGGAAAACTTGTCGGAGGGACTCGGTCCAAAGACGGTTGAAAAAGGGAGGATAGGAGGAGTCGAGGTGGAAATGGTAATCGACAGCGGTGCCACCATCTCCCTCATTCCAAAAACTCTATGGCATAAGATAGTGAAAGTTAATGGAAAGGAGTGGGAAAGAAAGTGTGCGTTGGAAGAACCTGATATCACGTCTGTGTTCACAGCGAGCAATCAGCCCATGAAACTGGTGCATCAAGTGAAGTTGGAAACTTCTTTGAAAGCCCGCACGCGGGATGTTGTTTTCTATGTGGTGGATGTTGAACGAGAGTCCGTTATTTTAGGCACGAATGCCTTTGAAGCAATGGGGATCTCGATGAGTATCCAAGGTGTGGGGCGAGACATCAAACTAACGAGAGATGTTAGGTTGGTTCCATGCTCGGAAAAAACGGTGGAAGTATTGATAGATGGAATGATAATAGAGGAGCAAAGCGAGTGCTTGGTGACTCCCCTGGTGGAATCTCTTGCGCCTGCAGTTTGCAAGGTTGATTTGAATGGTAGAGCGGTTGTCCGACTCTGTAACTTCGGAGAAAAATCCATTATACTCAAGAAAGGGCAGAGGATTGCCACTGGTGAGGTAGAAGGATTTGAAGTAGTTCCGGAAGACGTGGAAAATCTTGACAGGGTGGAAGAATCGGAGAAATGGGTGGTTAGCCCAGGATTCGAAACCCGGGATGGTCAAGTGAACAGTGTAGATGGAGAGACTGATGCGGGTATGCAGAAGTTCTCGGATCTATGTGCACAGTTGCGTCGAGGAAAGGAGGAAGCAAACGCTAGAATTTGGGAGCTTGTGAAAGAGTTTCAGGATGTTTTTGCTTTAGACGACAAAGAATTGGGGAGAACCAATGTTGTCGAGTGCGAAATCGAACTCTTGGAAGCGGCTCAGCCTATCAGACAAAAACCACGACCGATTCCTTTGGCTCTCAGACCAGAGATCAGGAAAATGCTGGTGAAAATGATTAACCAAGGCGTTATCAGAGAGAGCAAGTCTCCATGGTCAAGCCCAGTTGTTCTTGTAAAAAAGAAAGATGGCTCGGTGAGAATGTGCATTGACTACAGAAAAGTTAATAAAGTGGTCAAGAATAATGCGCACCCACTTCCACACATTGAAGCCACGTTGCAATCGTTGGCTGGAAAACGTGTCTTTACGACGCTGGACCTGCTCGCAGGATACTGGCAAATCCCGTTGAAGGAAAATAGCAAGCTGATAACAGCTTTTGCAATTGGCAGCGAGCTTTTTGAATGGAATGTGTTACCATTTGGTTTGGTCACATCCCCAGCGGTGTTTCAGGCAATGATGGAGTCAGTTATTGGAGAACTTTTGGGGAAAAGTGCGTTTGTCTACGTGGATGACCTGCTGATTGCAAGTGCCACAGTGGAGGAACACGAACGCGACTTGAAAGAGGTGTTGAGTAGATTGAGGCGAAGTGGACTGAAGCTTCGGGCCACAAAGTGCCACATCGCACAAGAAAAGGTTGAATATCTGGGTCACCAGGTGACTCCAGAAGGAGTTCAAACTGAAGAGAAAAAGGTTGAGCGAATGAAGAGTTTTGCGAAACCCACCAATGCAAAGGAACTTTTATCGTTTCTTGGCTTAGTTGGATACTATCGCAAGTTTATCATAAACTTTGCAAAACTTGCCGCTCCATTGACACCGCTCACTTCGAAAAAAGTTTGTTGGAAATGGGAGAACGAGCAAGAGGATGCGTTCCAAAAACTCATTCAGGCAGTTTGTCAAGCACCCGTTCTTGCACAGCCAAACGTTGATGTTGCTCTTGAAGGCAAGAGACCTTTCATGATCTACACAGACGCCAGTCGACAAGGAGTAGGTGCAGTGCTTGCACAAGAGGGAGATAATGGAATGCAACACCCAATTGCGTTCGCATCCAAGTCGTTAACTCCAGCAGAGACAAGATATCATGTCACTGATTTGGAAGCTCTCGCTATGATGTTCGCACTCAGACGATTTAAAACCATTGTTTATGGGACACGGGTTGTCGTGTGTACTGATCACAAGCCATTGATATCCCTGTTAAAAGGATCACCATTGGCAGATCGGCTACTCAGATGGTCGTTGGAAATTCTTGAGTTCAACGTCAAAATTGTGTATGTGGCGGGGAAAGCCAACGTTGTTGCGGATGCTTTGAGCAGAGGTGGTGCTTTAGGGGTTGATTCCACTGAAGGAGAAACCACTGAGCTCACTAATGTGATAAACGAGGTGAGAACTGCGTGTGAAAAAGATGACATTTTGAACACGGAAAACTGGTTCGAATACCTCCGGAAAGAAGATGAAGGATGGAAAGTGGTGGTTGAACAGTTGGAAAATGGTGAAAGGCAAGGTGTCTTGAAAATTGTTGGTGTAAAAGGAGGAGTGAATCTTCACGACTTTTGCCTGATTGGAAAATCTCTTCGAAATATTGAGAATCCATCTCACAGTCGAAGAGTTGTGCCAATGTGTGCTCGAGAGGCGCTCATCAAAGAGTATCATGAGGGCGCGTTAGCCGGACATTTTGGAACAGAGAAACTGATGAGACAGCTCTCTAAAAAGTTCATGTGGCCGCAAATGCGTTCGTCGATTGAGAAAATAGTGAAAGCTTGCTCGAAGTGCATCTGCACGAATGATTACCCAAAAATGGTAGCCCCATTGACACCATACAGGACTTCTTATCCACTCGAAATTGTCGCGTGCGATTTGATTGATGTGGGTTTATCAATCCAAGGAAATCGATACGCGCTGACTATTTTGGATCTGTTTACTAAATACGGTATTGCCGTTCCAATCCCGGATAAAAAGGCAGAAACTGTTTTCAAGGCGTTCGCCGAGAGATGGGCAGTTGGAGAAGGGCGTATTCCGCACACTTTGCTGACAGACCAGGGCAAAGAATTCGCCAACGGGCTGTTTGAACAGTTTAACACAATGCTGAAAATCAAACATGTCATGACCAAAGGCTATAACAGTCGTGCAAATGGTGCCGTTGAGCGCTTCAATAAGACCATCATGCACATCGTGAAGAAAAAAGTGGCATTGCCAATCGAATGGGACGATCAATTACCTTATGCTGTGTATGCATATAATTCGATCGCTCACAGAACAACTGGTGATACACCCTATTTCCTTATGACCGGAAGGGACCCGCAAGGGCCTTTAATAATGGAGGGGGAGGATGCCGGTGGCATGAATTACTCTGATATGGAGGATTACAAATGTGTTCTTACACATGAGTTGCTCGTGGCTCACAAAAAGGCAAAAGAGCACGCGCGAAGTGAATGGGAAGAATACAAGAGATTATTCGACTCAAAACACAAGGTGCACTCTCGAAAATATCCACAACCAGGTAGTCGGGTTCTGGTAGAGATTCCATCAGAAAAGTTAGGTGCAAGGTGCCCAAAGTTGGTGAATAAGTGGAAGGGACCGTACCGAGTGGTCACGTGTTCCGAAAACTCTGTCACAGTACGCCCGGTGATGGGTAAAAGTAAGGAGACGTTGGTGATTCCGTTTGACAATGTGAGAGTCATTCCCGCGGAAATGGAAAACATCGCCATTGAGACTAAAAAGGGGAGAATGCGAGTAAAGACAAAAGAGCTCGAAGAGCTAAATTGTGATAATGTAGTTGTTCCAAGTGGGTCAAAAGACATGTTCTTTTTCAGGGAAATCTATTGCTGTCGCTGCCACACGCCATGCAATTTCCACCCGCCTGGACTGCCGAAAATTCGAACAACGTCACCCATACAGTTGTTTCGAATTGTGACATTGCTGAAGCGTCATCCGGAATTGAGGGATTGCCCGCAGGAACTCCAACTGCTCAGTAAGCATCCCATTCCGCACGACAAGTCTACGCCAGATGTTGACACGATTCTATCGTTGAGTTCGTGCCCAACAATTCTGCTCACCGTGAAGGGTGTTCCCCTCTGGGAGACAGCTTTTGAAGGCGCTTATAGTGCCACCTTGAAAAAAGCGTTGGCGACGCCATTGAGGAGAAAAGAAGTCTGGACGCTTCTGATGCCAAGTGTATGTGAGACGGTTGTCCCGATACAGACGGCAAGAATGATGAAGTGGGGAGACGTTGAAGGGAAATTCCTGGAAACTCTTCATGGAACAAGGTGTGATGCAATCTTGATCGTTGCACACGTGTTGAATCTCAACAACTTGCTGATCAACAGGATCAAGGATGCTTTGCCGCCGAATATTCTGGTCATACTGGTTGGAGCACCAGCAGCGATCGATGACTATGCCAGAATGGAACAACTGGAAATGGTCTTCGATCAATTCCAAGATGAAGGCGTCATCAAATTGTCCCCTGGTTTGCGAGTGCAGTCGCACAAAAATAGAAAGCTGCTCGAAATCGGAGACTCCGAAGATGTCATCGAGTACTGGAAGGCAGTCGAGGAGTTGGCGAAGGAGATGCTGCCGGAGTGGAAGCTGTTCGAACTCCAGGATCCTGCAGTGAAGAACTCGGTGGTTGTTCCGCAGGCTAATCTGGACAGTCGTGCAACCTCGCATCGTGGAAGAGCAATGGTCCAAAATGGTCGTGGGAGTAGTCGAGGAGCCGGTTCGTTAATGACTCGCGGAGGACACAGCGACGCCCGTGGACAGAGTAGTCACAAGCGTGCAAAGCTTTTCTGATAATTTCCTCTTTTTCTTCCCAACCCTATATCGGCGTAAGCACACGTTTTCTTTTTCTCTTTTAGCCATTTCATACGTTATCCTCCTTTTTATTTTTATCTATTCTAAAGTAGTGGGTTCTGAGACTCTTGGAGTGGACGGACTTGAAATTTGTTGGAGATGTGCGGTTCCCGCTTGATTTATTGCTTTTTCGAGCAAAAATCCATCGCCGATCAGTCCAAAACAGTCCGTGTGCCAAGGGAACGCGGACGCATTTTTTCTTAAAATGTCTGATGCACTCAGAAATTTGACCCGCGAAAACTCTTTCGGCGCGAAATTTCGCGTTTTGTCATCATTTCTTCTGACCGTTGGTCAACAAGTTTTTTTTTTGGAAGAGCTAAGTGCTGGCTGGTTGCTGGCAGTTTTTTGCTAGTTTGTTTCTAGTTTTTCTTTTTTTGGAAGTTTCCACGTTTTTTAGGTTTTTTTGTTCTTTGCTCGGGTTAAGAGCTTTTTATTGCTTGGTTTTACCTTTTTTTATTCCCGCGCACCGTTGCAAGGGATTGTTGAATAAACCGTTGATTGGATAAATCACGTGTTTGATTTTTTAGTTCCGGAGTTCGTGTGGTGTTGTCGTTCACAACCCACCGAATATTCCGACTAATTGCAAGTTATTTTAACTAAACTTTTTTTTTCAGGCAAGAAAAAAAATGCTCGCAAAGAAATTTGACACAAGAAGAGATAGTAGAAATGAAAGGGTTGAAAGAGAAACAATTGTGGGAATTGATGATCAAGTTTGTGCAACGGCCAGAGTGAGTTTGAATTTTTATTGTCAAAAAAAAAAGCGCCGACCAGCATCCCAAAAAACACGATTTACAGAGTGATTTAGGCCACGCCCCCAAACGTTTTAATCTTGTTTTTCCTTGTTTTTGTAAAATGGTGGGTGGTAATTGCCCATCTTTATTTGGGTTACGGTAGGCACAAGAGAAAGTTTAAAAATTATGAACTCTTATTAATATTGCCGGGTCCCAAACGTACGCTGATTTTTTAAAACGCGGATTTTCCTCTTAAACGCGCGCAAAAGCAATATTTTGGTACGAAAAATTTAAAAACATCAATCACGGGCTATTCGGCGGAACATTATGAAATATAGTTAGGGACCGCAACGTGTTTGACAAAAGTCCAAATTTTGACGAACTGGCGATTGGAATATGTTCCAACACTTGATAAAAATACGTTCCCAAATTTTTTCCGAAAAAAATTCAGTATGAGCCGAGTTACAGCCATTTTTGTGCGCTCCTCATTACTACTGATTTTCTCACAGCGAGTTGCCGCGGCGCGAAAAGGTGGGCGGGGTTTCGCTGCATTCTTTCGGCGCACTTTGATTCGCACTCTATTTGCTCGGCTTCAAAGGGTGAATAATGTTGCGAAAAAGATCTAAAATGAGAAGAATGGGAAAACATATCGTTCTTATATTTAATTATCACTTAATTATCATAAATTTGTCGATTTAAAGTGTAAGAAATCGATTTCTAGAGGCTTTGAAAAAAAATGAGATTTTCACGATGGAAGTTTATTATTTTGCAAAATTGGGCTTATCTTTTTTGTAAATATCACTTTTTAATTGTTCTCAATACTTTTTGTCACTTTATTCTCAACTTTCAGACAAAATTTATTTAAATACAGGAAATTTCACCTTTTTCTTTCAATTTGAAGAAAAAATGAAAGAAATAAACGTAAATTTGTTCTAAAAGTACGCAAAATAACATCCAATGAACAAAAAAACCATTTTACAATGAGAATTCATCATTAAACTTCGAAAAATTCCTGCGCAAAAAATTTTCAAACTGCACAAAAATCGAACCCGGGCCAAAATGTTTGCAAAGCATCCGCTCTAACCACTACACCACGCAGACACAGGTAAACCGGGAAAGCTGGAAAAAAGCTGAAGGGCAGCTGAAGGACCGGGAAAAGCTGAAGGGAAGCTGAAAGGCAGCTGAAAAACCGCAAAAAGCTGAAGGGAAGCTCAGGGGCAGCCGATTCCCTTCAGCTTCTCTTCAGCTTCCCTTCAGCTTCCCTTCAGCTTCCCTTCAGCTTCCCTTCCGCTTCTCTTCAGCTTCCCTTCCGCTTCTTCGCCGTCATTTTTCGAAAATATTGTTTTGTTTTTTTATTTCTATGGTAAACATGTTCTATTTCTCAATTCTCATTGGAACTATGTTAATCGATTGTTGTTCGGAGGCTGTTATTACTGTATTTGATGAGGTATTTCAACACTTGTATTACTTACTCGAACAGCAAATTTCAGATACACAGCCGGCACCCTTGGTTTCTAATCTACACAGTACCCGAATCCACTCGTGCAACCCAATTTTCAAAGATGGACACACATTTCTTCGACACCCTAGCCAAAGTTCTTCAAGCTGGATTTTCAATTGATGAAACATCGTGGAGCCTCTCGAAAATCGTCTCCCATATCAAATCGTCGCTTAGAAATTATATGTAAGATAGTAATTTTCAATTACTTTCGAATTGCTATTTATTTTCAGTTACAAGAGACGATCAAAACAAGGCTATATCCAGGAGATGTTAGAAGAATTCAAAATTCTGCTGAAAAGGTACGTTCAAATAAAAAAAACTAAATAAAAATACAATACTTTAACTTTCAGAGATCCCGTTTTTCGTTCAACGGAATTCTTCGTACACGAGAGTCAACCAAACTACTATCAACCATCTTCAAGCACTGAGCAATCAGTGGAGCCAGAGGAGCCAGTGGTCATCCCAGAGAACGACATATCGATCGAAAAAAACCGTGGACGTTGTGGCTCACGAAGATATATATTATTAATGTTTTTATTGTATACGGAACTTGTTAATTGTTATTTTTCCAATCATTTGTAAGGAAATAAAACCGTTTTCCAAAAAAACGATCGATATTAGGGGACCGGGAGGGGAAAATATTGGGAAGTTGGGAGGAAGCTGAAGGGCAGTCGATCGGAAGCTGAAAAGAAGTCTTCCGGAAGCTCGGGATTTCGACTGCCCGATGTTCTCCTTTCAGCTTCCCGTCAGCTGCCGGAAGACTTCTTTTCGGCTTTCCCGGTTTACCTGTGGAGCCTTCCCAACTGAACCCCTTTAGTCGTACGCTACGCAGCAGTCTATCAAATTGTTTTGTCATGTTTTTAACAAGATTTTTTCACAAATTTCCATAAAAACTCCTTTTGAAATGATACAAAACCGAATAAAAAAATATGTTTGCACGTAGCGATTTTCGATTTTTTTTTGAGTATCGATGCCAAATTTTGCGTAGAATTCGATGGTAATGAGAACTCCTGCGCTACGGCCTTGCGTAATACCGAAAAAGCGGAAAAACTACCAAATTCGTTGAGACTTGGGCTTTTGGATGAGAAAAAAACTAACTTAGAATCGCAGAAAGTGTCTGAAATTTTTATTACAAACATAAAATGAAGTGTATTATGCAATTAAATAATAAAAAACATAGGTCATCGCTGAAAAATTTTCACAAAATTTTGTGCTACTTTGACTGAAAATTTCAGGATGTTTGCAAGAACGAATTTTTGATTTTTTTTTTTTTAACGATTCAGCGTGTCAAGATCTATCGATATCATTCATAAAAACGTGCGCTACGGACCTGCGTAACACCATATTTTCCGTTTTTCTCGAATCGCTTCGAAAATTCCGACCGTTTCCCGTATTTTTCTCAAAAACTGAATTATTTGAAGAAAAATGAATATTACCATTGTGTTCTACGCAGTTGATTACATAAGAACATATAAAATTTTTATCGATCCAATAGCCAGGAGCCGCAGTACAGGACGGTAAAGGTGGCGAAGCGAATCTAGTGAGAAAAATTTCACTCGCCCCGCCCACCCGCGTTGCGGTCTCTAAATATAGTTCAAACGGACCGCCCGTGATCTAAACTTTTTCGGAGTTCTTTATTTCTTTATTTAAATAATCTACAAAAAGAAACAAAACATGCTTTAAATATTCAGAACGGGTACTTATTACACTAAAGGATGCCTGACAGACTACGTCGAATCGCACTACGTGTACGTCTCTCTACTCCTCATCTTTCTGCTCATATTTGCCATTTTCACCGCATTGACGGTTGGATTTGTGATAATTCTTTTGTTGTATCACGATGGAGTCGGACACATGATTTCTGACAGGAAGGTAAATGAGCTCTTTGAAATTCTAAACGCGAACTCGGGGAATTTTCTGTCCCGGGCAGATCTGCCAAATCCCCTTGTAATTTGTCATTTTGCTCGGCAATTAGCGGCCTCGCTGCCCTCAATTCCCTGAAAACTTAAAAAAATTTTTTAAGATGTTTGGGGTGGAACGAAACACTGGCGTGCACTATTTGATGAGTTTCGATGCAATGTACGTTTTTTTTTAAACTTTTATTTATCACCATAATCCATAATGTTTGTTTTTCAGAAGCACCGACTTCAAGGACGATTTCAGTCTGATTGAGTTTCTTCGTAAATCGGATATTGACAATTTCTTGGCAGGAGATCGGCTCGGTCTCGGCATCAGTGGAAGGAAAGATGCAGAGAAGATGTGATTTTCTTATTGTTGTTCTCTATTTTATTTATTTGTTTCATTAAATAATAAACATTAAGTTTTTCATGCTAGAGATTTTTGATGGGCCTATTCAAGCACGACGTGGAGTCTAGGTTTTTAAAATTATCAAGTCTGCGTTTCTAATTTTAAACGCACTCAGCTAAACTTGGCAGAATGTCACTAACGAGACGCAGATAAATGCGACAGAGCGCATTTGCCTTCACGTAGTCAGAATGAAATAGTTTTTGTATCCAAATGTTTTTGAGAACGACGACGGCGTGGGCCATTTCTCGCGTTTCTTGGATAAACTTGGCAGAACGCCACTGTGGAGACGCAGAGAAATACGACAGGGCGCGTTTGCATTTGCGTAGTGTCTAGCATGTCGTAACGACGCTCAAAGCACTAAAAGCAAATTTATATCAAATACCGTAAAACCTGTAATAGAATGACATGTCCTTCTATTCTCAACGGTTTTCCTTCTAATAAAGGGGTCATTCTATTATAAGGCGTCCTTCTATTTTCTATTGACCACCTAGGATTGTCCTTCTATTTCAGGGGTTCTTCAACTGTAGGGTTTCTTCTATTACAGGTTTTACGGTAGTTTAATTTAGAAACAAACACCTGAAAGTACTGTGACACTATAAGAAAAATGGGAGTGTCAATCTTTGTATCCCTCGTTACAACGAGCGAAATTTTAGAATTCAAAGTAATCTGTATGTGAGGGATTTTTAAAATTAATATCTGCCGACAGGATATAAGCTGATTTTGGAAATCGTAATCTGCCAGAACAAACAAAAATTAACAATGTTGACATTGGCAGGCAGTCTGAAATGGTGTGTGACATAGCTTTCCGATAGCTTATTCTTCTTTCTTTCCCTTCTTTTCTAAGCAACTTGCCATCCGGAACGATGACATAATAGTAGTGACGAAGGCAAAGCAGTTTTTGTCTAGATGCGAGTAGGACGAAAGTGAGAGACAGAGATAAGCCGAAAAGTGCTGAGGTTTCACTCGCGCGAAACATCAACTTGGCACAATTGAAACCGAGATTATTACTGGCCCGATGTTGTTGCGTGTCGCTGCTACCTACCGCGCGGTACATGTGACGGACGCAAATAAAGAAGCGGAAAGATTTATGTTCATTCCCATTCACTTTTTTCCCGCCATCATTTTTGTATTTTCAAAAGCTTGTTTAAAGAGAGTGAAACAAGTTGACAAGTATTTTGTGATGCAATTTTTTATGAGTTGTTGTAAGTAAAGGAATTGAGATAATAAGAAAAACGTTATTTAAAAAAAAAAGATTGTGAAAAAAACCCTAACATAAAGTCATTATTCATCGAATAAAAATTCGTGGTGAAGTGATATAGAAAATTAATGTTTATTTTTTAATCTTGAAAATATTCAGAGCGGTATATCCAAAGTTGAAACCCTATAAAGTAACTCGGTTTTTGAAAAAAAAAAGTGTTTGATGAATGGGGGGGGGGGGGGGGGCTAATTTTGAATAACCGGGTGGTAATTTTGAATGTGCCAATTTTTGAGCTCAGGATAGTAGTATGTGTGACACCTTCAACAAAACACCGGAGAGCTTGAAGGGGGGGGGGGGATATTTTTTAGGGGGAGGGCGGGATAGGAGGTAAACTTGGAGAATGTCAGGTTGTTCAAGACTAGCCCCCCCCCCCCCCTTTGAAAAAATAACAGTGCCCGCTGTTTGAAAAAAAAACCACCAATTTGAACTTGGTGGGTGCTTTATCAAGGTTAATTGTACGAGGGGGGAATGGGGTATTACTGAGTGGAAGGGCTAATCTTGAAGAATTTAAATTATAAAATCTAAACCAGGGGAATACGGAAATGCGAATTTTCCATAGCCTGCCAATCCGACAGTCAAAATTTCGGAAAATTTTGGTTTTTCAACACTTTTTTAGGAATCCAATACAAACTTAGGGACCGTTCTGTTAAAGTTCTACCCTTAAAACGCAACCGATTGGTTCAAAACTTCGGCTGGCGGTCTTGTGCCCTTTGGGTTTGAAAATATTTCGCTAACTATATTTTCTTGGGAAGGAGGAGCTGTTATAACTTTAATCAAGATTTTCAGAATGAGTTTGTAGCGCCTTTGGCTGTATTCATGAAAAGGAAAACGGCTCCTGGACATTTCAAACCCGAGGCCCGCAATCTATCATCGCTTTAGTTCTGTATTATTGTTCGTTCTGTGGTTTTTTTTTGTACGAAAAAACCGATTAGAACAAAAAAAAATAATTAAACAAGGTTAATTAAACAGGGGATTTCTGGTTTGAAACATCTGGGTTTGAAATATCCGGGAGCCACGAAAACAGTGCATGATTTTCCGTTTTAAAAATGAAAATTTCGTCATTCCTGAAACATTTACGGATTGTTCAAAGTGCTATTATCCCAGAAGATGAACCAACATTTAATTTTCTGTCCGGAAAATCATTTACTTTTTCATTTTGCCGTACGGTAAACGTTTATGCATACGGTCTCTTAACTTTAATAGAGTTAGAGATAATATAACATTTGTAAAACAAGATTTTCAGTATCAATTTGTCATATCAAAGTTGTACACACATTTATATGAGATTTACCAAATGCCATTCATTCGAATTCCCATGTTTGCCGTCCTCGTATTCGTGTCTTTTTCGTTGCGCAAGAGGAGCCATCTCATAATCGTCAAAAGAGACTCCGCCCCCTTTACCAAAAACGGGTTTGCCGGAGGGTGAAGTGGGCGTGGTGGCGATGATCCGGTATAAAAGAGACCGACGACGGCACGTCAATGAGCCATTTCACTTTCTTATCCCCCTAAAATCTCCCCTTCCTCTTCCTTTTCTTCTCATCAAGCACAAAAAATGGTAAGACTTTTTTTTTACATTTCTTTTTTTCGCAGTTTTTTTGTTGTTAAAAATCATAGTTTCAACCTCTTCATTAACTTGTTCTAGATTGCCCGACTCGCCGTGATTTCCCTCCTCGTCTCCACCACATTCGCCTGTCTTCCAGGACTTGGAGGACTCGGAGGAGGATGTGGTGGAGCTGCCGCCTCGCCTTGTGGCGCACCGCCACCACCACCACCAGTCGCGTGTGGCGGAGGGTGTGGAGCTGCGTGAGTTCTGCACTTTACTTTTGCGTATTTAGCAACACGTATAACAATTTTCAGTCCATACCCAGCTGGACCAATGGCCATGCCATATCTTGCTCCAGCCGCTGTCGCTCCTCCACCACCACCACCACAGCAAGCTCTCATCGGAGTGGGAGCTCAACCAGCGAACGCAGCCATCTATTCGGCTCCACTTCCAGCCGGAAACACCTATGTCGGACAGGGAAGAAAGTAGATTTTCGAATAGATCAATAATTGCCTTTATTTTTCTGTATATTTGTTGGTGAATCGATTGTTATACCTATGCATTTTATACCTTTTTTTTAAGTATTTTAAATATATCTTATGCACTAATACATCATTATATATCATAATTCTTAAATATTTACATAAATTTTCCTTCGGTCTCTGTTTCATACATCATCACTACTCAGCAAGGGTCCGTCATTCTTTAAAATGGCCGTTTTCTAACAAGTAATATTGGCACGGATTTAGAACGAAAAGGCAAAGTGAAAACAATGATCTCTTGATTACGGTCACACTCTTTTCAGCTGTGTTAAGCTTCGTGCTGATATTGCTCGGGAGACAGCGTCCATTTAAAAAATGATTACCCTTGCTGAGACGAGAGTAATATCAGAAAATAAAATGTTTCTTGACAAGTTAAGCAATCAAATGAGGCGCTGACATCATGATGGCTAGAATTGAGACGACAATAAATACAGAGAAAACCAAAAGACAGGCACGATCAACCACCATGGCGGCGAAACGCCAATCCGTCTGAATCCGCTCGTCGTGTTCCTCTTTGCTGAAGAATGCGACTACCTAAAGGAATTTTGTTTTGAACGTTTCTAGTAGACACGTTTTTGGACACAAATCTCTCTGTCAAATGTTTCTTTTTTGTTGTGACGGTTCATTTTTTACTGTTTGAAAATGTTTTCAAAAAATCATAAATTTGTATTTACAACGACGCTCCAACTAAACACTCTGCGCTTAGTTTGTCAAAATATTTCAAAATTTTATTGATTAATTTGTGGGGGAATTTAACGCAACAGCTTTGAAAATACACGCTTTCAATTTCCGGAGATTAACTTTGGTTTATTCAACCATTCAACCACCAGCAATAAATACATACGTACATTTTCTCACCATCACTGTCATATTTTTTAAAGCTTCCGGTACTATTATTATGACCAGTGTCGATAAATTGTCGACAAGACCGGTATCGCGCCATTTTTTACTTCCTAGACCTACAAAAAAGATGTTATAAAAAAACGTATCAGAAAAAAACGCTTTCGCAATAACTTTGGTGCCTAAGAAATGCGTCTTGGTCGTAGCGAGACTCCCGAAATTTACTACAGTTTTCCTGAAAATAACACGAAAAACTTGTGAAAATTAGAATTTAAGCATTGAAAAATGTGCTGTGTGGGCAACTCGGAGTTACCGCAAAGTTACCCGTACCGTTCTACTTTTTGGAAGAGGGCTAGGTGTCGCCCTATTACAGGTGCGTTTCTAATACACTCAGGAAGTTTTTAACTAATAGCCATCGAATCGAGCGGTGTGCCATATGCATTTAGCGAACGCCCCGAATTCGATGGCTACTAGCCTTTTCCAATGACTATTAGCCGTTTTTCATGGCTATCAGCCGCATAGCTGCCAATGCCAGCTATATACGCGCCAAAACTTCGCTGAGAATACCCTGATTAAAAAGTGCGAAAGAAGTTGAAGAGAAAAGCCATCGGAAACGGCTACTAGCCATCGAATTCGGGACGTGAGCCAAACGCATAGGGCACACTGCCCGAGTCGATGCCTATTAGCAAGTACATTTTTTTCGAAAGTTTCAACCAGTGAACAAAAAAAAATTAAAACTTAATTTACCTTTCTGAGCTCGGTATGCACAGAATGCAGTAGTAAAATCTGCGCCTCGTATCCCGCATGATTGGATGGAAGTTGGCAATCCAACGGATTCTTTGGTTTCTTGGGAAGCTTGTCAGTGTTGTCAATGACATTGGTCTTCACAAACTTGTACCCGGGACGTGACATGAAGAGGAGCCAGGGCAGAAATTCTAGTAGAACACGTCGCACAAGTGGGTTCATCTCATGGCTGTCAGCGCTGCGAAAGTGAAGATTGAGGACCACAATGGTGAAAACGACGGAAGCGGAGACTACGAGCATGCAACACGAGAAGAAGACGCCTGGAAAGAAGGGAGAGGTTACTGTTGTTCTGGTGCTTGCTGGAATTCTGTTGGTTACAGGTCCTGTGCACAGTTTTCAGTAGAGCGTAATATTATTTAGTTTTGGTTGGCAAACCCAAACTGCCTTCCTAATCTTTATTTTTAACTTATTTATTTGGTGTTGAAAAAATGGGAGTAATTATAGACAACAATTTTCTTTCACAAAATGAATTGAAAAACTTTCAGCTTTCCGGCTCGAAGCACCAACGACAATATAAACAAACGGCAATAAGCGCTTCAAAAAAAAAGTTTTGTTGCTGTCTGCTCTCCTTTTTTTAAATGACGGTTACAGTCATCGGTGTAGCAAAAATTCCAACCCACTCCATTCCAATCTTTCGAGTTAAAAAAAGAAGAACAAAAACAGTGGACGCAATCACCTAGACTATACTTTGCCTTCCCGTTTCTCACTTTCCCATATTCACGAACATATGTACTTAATTTCTCCATCTAATATAGACCCATTCTCTTCGTTTGATTCCACCAAACTCGAATCAAAAGTGACTAACGCGAGTATAAAGAACAAACTTTTTTCTATTCTTTCTCATAAATTCGCGAAAACTGACCAATTAATGGCACTGCTTCCGATGTCGGCGGCGTCATTTCGGAGACCATACTCAGAAAGAAAACAATTGCCAACAAGATTGTCACCTCTGAAAACTGTTGCTGATAATGGGAGGGGATTCTTTTGGTTCACCTAGAGTAATTTTCTCGCCAGCGTCCGGTGGGAACATGAATCCAAGAATCGCCATGAGTGAGATTAATAGTGAAGGAATTATCAAGTTGAATCCTGGGCAGGTTAAACAGTTGTTTTTTTGTGAAAAAGATTGGAAAATTATTCATACCGTAGTAAAGCGTCCGTCTCCTGATGTGCAAGTAGTAGTTAACCGTTGGATAGGGCTCTGGGCAGCACTTGTAATAACTGATAATTCGTTTTGCTTTCGTATTTATCACTTGCCACTCGCCATTCACCAAATAAGTGGATAGATCCATGGACGAGGCTGGAAAATTGTTACGAAATTATACTTGTTCTGTCGGAAGGGATTGTGCAAATTGGCGCAGCTTGGTTCCCAGTATCCAGGATGGTAATTGAGGTCGAATCTCACAAGTATCACACAAGTAAGTATGTTTTTAACTTTGTGTTTCCCCAAGAAGATTATTTCCTCTTTCAATCAAATACCATCTTGTTTCAGATAAGATCCCTTCCCTAATTATTCCGTATTATATGCATCTTTTTAGGAGTGCTTCTATTAAATACATTTTTACGATAATAGAACATAGTAAACTTTTTGAACACATCTAAACGACCCACTCTTATTCTCGTCCTCATCAATTTGCAAATCAACAGCATCTCCGTGAAACGTCCACGATCCAAACTTCATTTCGCACAATTGATCGTCAAACGGAAACCACGTCACATCAAGCTGACAAACAAATTTGAGAACTCCTGGTGGAATCCAGACCACTGTTCCAGTACTGTACGTGACAAGATTGGATTTGAAGGTGGAGTCAAAGTCTTCGGCGGCGCTCAAATTTGTTATTTATATATTTATTTTGAAGCCAAGATTGATTTTCTGTTTTTAAAAAATTACGGTAGCTGGCCATGGGGGGAGGGTATCTCTCAGCTACCTCTCGGGCAGTAGAGCTCAGAAAAATGAGCACTTTTTTAATTTCAAAAAAAAACATTGAGTAATGTACCTATCAGTGATGAGCGGAATTTCCGTTTTCCGTGACGTTTTTGGGAGAGTTTTTTCCGTTTCCGTTTCCGCGGAATAAAAAATTATTTTCCGTTTCCTTTTCCGTTTCCGTGAAAGTATAACTGTTTTTCCGTTTCCGTTTCCGTTATCCGCCTTTAGACGGAAAATTTTTAGCTTGAAATATCTGATGTTGTCCACGTGTATTTCATGCAGACGACACTCCAAAAATGCTCCTAGTTTACCGTAAATCGACAACTGTTTTTTTTGTTTCGAAAATTTTTTTCCAAAACCGCCAACTTCCTCCGCTGACCCATTCAAGTTTTGGAGAGAATCAGAATTTTCCGCGGCTTAAATCTATGGCCCAAAAGCTTCTAGCTTTGGAAACCACTTCGGCTAAAAGTGAACGGTTCTTTTCAATCGCCTGTCAAATTTTCGTTCCCCAACGGAATCGTATTGGGGAGAAGCCCTCAAGAAGTTTTGATTTTGCTCACTATTTTCGGCCCGCCAAAATGGTCAAACGCGCTCCGCTGAACTCAACGCTATACGATTTTCATTTTGGTTTCCAAATTATTTTATTTCACGAAAAATTTATACGTGAAATAAAATAATTTGGAATCTAAAATGAAAATCGCATAACGCTGAGTTCAGCGAAGCTTTCCGTTATTTTCCGTTTCCGTTTTTTTTTCCGTTTCCGTTTCCGTGAATGATAAAATACGTTTTCCGTTTCCGTTTCCGTTTCCGCAGAATTAGAAATATGTTTCCGTTTCCGTTTCCGCTTTCCGTTTTTCAGAAAAACGGGTTTCCGCTCATCACTGGTACCTATTATAGAGCAGCACATCTGGTTTCCAAATATGATCCGATGAGCCGGGAAATCGAATGTCCTGAATACCTCCGTACTTTCTTGGCTCCCATTGCAACTTGTGATCAAACCAGGTCTGAAATCAAATGGAATTGTTCATCGGTATCATTATGATTTCAATCGAGTTGCATCATCAAAAAATGAAACCTAGCCCACTTGTTTTTACGCTAAAATTCAAAATGCACTAAAATTTAATGTTCGCGTGAAAAAAGTGGGCGGGGTTTCATTTTTTGAGGATGCAACTTCATTGAAAACATAATAGCTGAAGTTATACTCACATAACTTAGCCACGCATTAATTGAAACAATTTGATTTTTCTCGTCAACGTCCAGAATTTGTTGCAAGAAGAGTTTTATTTTGACGACCAGTGGCTGTGATGAGTTTTGAACCGGACGTTCCAGAGGATTGTATCCTGTAAGCAGATTTGTTTTTGTTTTAAATGTATTCTATTATTTATTATAATTGATTTATTCATAATTACCGTATTCTTCACTATTATTAACAATAAGCGCTGATATTTGTCAGTATGTGTGTAAGATTTCCTGTCACCAGCCTTTCCTCAGCTCATACTGGACCTATTTGCACCAAAATTGGCCAAACAATTTAAAACCGAAGAGGCATGCGGGGACCAAAATTTGGTGGGAATCGGACGTTTGAAGGGTAGAAATGCCGCCGAGAATCTTCTTTTTACTATAACTCCCCGGCATGCCGTTCTATTTTTATTTGTTTGTTTGAATTCCGGGTGATTAGAGACTGATTTACGAAACTCGGAGAAACACTTTCTAGCCAGAGAGGTGTGAGGTGGCCGAAAATTAGAGCGTCAGCCTCTAATTACCCGGCATTGGAACATGCATACAAATAAAAAATAAAAGACCATGACAGGCGATCAGAGTGAATACGGTATTCAACGGATTTGCAGGGCTGTGGTTGGCGACGCAAATCCACGAACACCGGGTGCGCTTATAATAGAAACTACAGTATACCTTAATCCTCGAGACCGTGACGAAACCGGGAAAAAAACATTTTGAAAAAAATCAAATGTACGGCACGCATTTTGTACTGAAAGTGTTGTAAAATTCATAGAAAACTGCGCCAGACTTTAAAAATTTTCTTCGGTTTTCGAAATGTTTTCCCCGGTTTCGTCAGGGTCTCTATTCCCCGAAAAATTCGAAATAAAAACCCATGCCTTCCTTGTAAATCCACAGTCCTAGAGACACCCAATAGCCTAACAAATTTATCGAATAACAAGAAAATCATTAATTACCTTTTAGCAAATCTGTGAACAATTTTGTCTCTGCTATACTTCCAGCACTGCCAGTGACCAAGATTGAAATAATAAAAACTGTGAGAATGTTCATTTTCTCTGATAAAAAAGATACAAGAAAAGGATTTCTCTGTGATTTTCATTTCCTAGTTCTCTGCGTCTCTTCTCTTTTTATCTGTCCTGATTTATCTGCGCAAATAGAGAAAACGACGGAGCACTTGTCAAAATTAGTGCTCAAATCGCAAATCATTGAAGTTTTGGAATTAACAAAAAAAAAACACGTAAATAAAAGAAAATTAAACATGTTCATGATACAGAGTATTATCGGCCCGCCACGTCGGTCAAACGCGCTCCGCTGAACTCAATACTACGTGGATTTCATTTTGGTTTCCAAATTATTTTATCTCACGTTGAATTTACACGTGAAATGAAAAAATTTGGAAACAAAAATAAATTCCACGTAGTATTGAGTTCAGCGGAGCGCGTTTGACCATTTTGGCGGGTCGACAATAGTTATTTTAAACAGGGAAACCATAAGTAAAATAAGTGTAGATAATAAATAAATAAGCGAGAGGAGAATGAGATCTCATAAAAACACAAAAATAAATGATTTCTTTAATTTTCCTTATTATTGCTCTCATCCTCCTCTTCAGTCTCTTCCGGCATTTCGGCGTCTTCCGGCGGTTGGACAGTTGGAGACGGAGCATTGGGCGGAGCAAATGATATGGGAGAAGATGAGGAAACGCGTGGAGCTGGCATGGATGTACTCTTTTGGCTCATATCCAATGGTTCTTCGCTAGAAGAAGACTCACCGTGACTTTTTTGTTTTTCTTCCATTTCCATGGCTTCTACTTCGTCCTGAAATTTAATAGGAACGTGTATATGAAAGAATGGTCAATCAAAGGCGTGAAGTGCTACAGATTCTCATTTTTATTCTGAGCAGGGATGGGACGAAGAAAAATTTTGAACAAAAAAAAGTATACTCAGCGAATGCATCATCAGATCAGCGCTCTACGGCACTTTTCAATTATCAACAGTGTAGTGCGCCTGTTTTGAAGCGAAAAATCAAATTTTACCTGCAATTCGTCGTGGATACGTTATTTTCCGTTAAAAAGAAGTATGAAAACTAGAATTCAAGTTAATCATGCAAGTGCAACACTGTTTTACAGGAATTTTGCAGTAGAGCGAGGTTGATGATGTATTCGCCGACTATATTTGCGTTCAAAAAGAAACCCAAAACACGCGTATTTATTCCAGTTTGAACAAAGGGGGAATTCCCCAAATTTTCGTTGAAAATAACTGTTTTTTGTCAATTTTAAACAAATTCCGGACAATTTTTTGTTCAAAAAAAATCTATTTTTTTGCGCCTCCACGGCTGTAAACAAAAACTTTTGTACCGCCCAAACAAAAAAAAAAATCGAAAAGCATTTTTTAAAGTATTTTTTCTCGGGTATTTTCTCGGGTGAATTCATCTAATTTTTTTGTTCATGTTTGTTAATAAATATTGATTGTTTCTGATAAATATTTTTATTCCACTTTTTTGCGATTTTTTCGACCTTTCAACAAGAAATTAGAAAAAAATTGTTTTTTTAATCATATTTTTCCGTTGTTTTTTTTTCGGCCAATGCAATTAAAAGCTTTTTAAAGGAATTTTGAAACCAGCTCAAATAAAATTGATTCCACATTCAAAAGTCTTACAACTGCACCGAAGAAAACCGATTCCAGATGATGTGTCGCATTGTTTGGTACTTCCCACTCTCCGAATTGTCTGCCGCCATTCTCATTTATCGTTGTCACCACATTGATCACCTGGAAGCCGTAATATTTTATTCAAATTGTTTGAAAAATGGGAAATTTATTTTTCTGCTATTTTTGCAGAACAATTCATTTTAATGTTTAAGTTTTATAAATAAAACAAATGCAGACACCACCTACCTTTTCAAGAGCACGGAGAAACTTGTCAAGAGTATTATAATGGCGCATCGGATTGGTGAGAAGCTCGCAAAGGCGTTGCCAGGTGAAAGGAAAACCATCGAATGATTTCGCTTTGCCGAGCAAAAACTCGACAGATTCCTCCGTTTGGAAGACCACTGGTGTTGTTTTGATCAAATTCACTTTATCTGAAACATGGCTGACTAGTGAGTGTAATATTTACTTTTTACCGATTCATTAAAATTACGGATATAAAATCCGTAAATTTCGAACCGCACTGTTCAGTAAAAAAAATGTTGATTACTGAAACCAGAAAGTTGCGATTTTTGACTTAGTTTCGGTATTTAATATCGAGAAATAGGTTGAGCTTTTTCACAAATCATCTCGGATGAATCAGAAAATTCTACAGTACTGGCCAAAAAGAATGCGCGTTTCGCTGCTTTCTGTTCGAAATGACCAACTTTGAGTGTGTGTCACGAACTCTGAAAGTGCACTACTTATTTAAAAAATTTTGTGTTGAACCTTCCAACCTAGGACTACATTTTATTAATTGATAACTTTTTCGTATGACTACTTTCAAAGGTACTGTAGATCGCAGAAGCGATTATCCTCAAATATCGATTCATTCCTGCACAAATTGCAACAATTTTTGAGGATTATCGCTTCTACGGTCTACAGTACCTTTGAAAGTAGTCATACAAAAAAGTAACATTTATTAAAATTTAGTTTGAAGGTTCAACACAAACATTCTTAAATTAGTAGTGCACTTTCAGAGTTCGTGGCATACACTCAAAGTTGGTCATTTCGAACAGAAAGCAGCGAAACGCGCATTCTTTTTGGCCAGTACTGTATTTACTGATTTTACGAAATCCGTATAAATTAAAGAGTGCTTCAAAAACCCGTAAAATCCCAACCCTGATCTGCAAGGATAGTCTATGTGATATTTATATCAAAACTGACTGAATTTTTTTGAATTCAAGATTCCGCAAAAAATAAAAGATAATTTTTGGGTAAAAAATAAATAGAAAATATTTCAAAACAATTAAATACTTACGGCCCATGATCGACAAACGCTCTTTAACTGGCGGTGTCTCTGACTTTTCTCCATCACTATTGGCTCCTGAAGTTACCGATGTTGCTGCCGAGTCCTTTCGTTTTTTCTCAATCGACATGAACTCGGTGATGCAGAACTTTAAACAATAAGAGTTATTGATTTCAAAATTATCTTCTTCAAACCTCAAGTTTCCACAGAAAAGCTGGTCGAACAATGTTCCAAGCGATAGCGGGGACTCCCCATTGAGCGCTGGCTCGAAAATATTGCTCAACGTCTTCATTCGGATGATGTCGGAAGACGTCTTCGTCAACTGTCACCAGTTGTTCCTGAAATTAAATTCCCATTCTTGGGTTTAAAAACGAAAAAAATTACCTCGGTTGGTATTTCAAAACTCGAAAGAGCTGTCGTGTAGGTGAGCAAATGGGATTGATCAATCTCTCGATCTCGCGGATCCTTTAGTTCCATCGGATAAACCTCCAGTTTTGACTTTTTTCGATCTGGCGACGTTCCCGGTGATTTAACCATTGCTGGAAACGTATAGAGAAATTTTAATTGGCCTATGCAGTTGAATGTTCCTGCCATTTTTTTTTCCTATGCAAACCTGCACTTTAATTAATGTTCACTTAATTAAAATTTCGCTTTATGTACATAGGAATACGATGGCAGGAAAATTTATCTGCAAAGATCTATAAAACTGAGAGAAAATATAAATAATTTGCGACCAAAAAAAAAAACCACGGTGTCCCGCACGAGAAAAGCGACGCCGGCGATCGAGAAAAGAGACGCCTCGGCGTCTCTCATCTCTCATGCGTGCAGGTGGAGCGCGATTGCATCGGAACTCGTCTGGAAAATGTGCCCCATAAAAACACTTGGAAAAAAATAAATTGAATGGATTTTTTGAAGAAAACACAAATAAAACAGACATTAAATGGTTCAATTTAATTTTTGAGTTAGAAAACTGTACAAAAAATATTTTCATACCCGTTTAAATGGCAAGACAAAAAACACCGAAGTTTACTGTGTTATGAGGCTTTGTAGCTAAGGTATAGCCGTATGCTTTGTTAATTTCTTGACTCGTTTGTTTAATGCACTTTTATAAAATATAAAATGAACAAAAAACCCACATTCGATATCAGAAAGCTTGAATTTGAGGGCTCGGAATATGAATTTTAGTCTACTTTAGCCCATATTCGCCAAAAAATTGTTTTTTCAAAAATCGGTTACGGATAAGTTGTTTGCATTTAGAATGCGGTTATTTTGCGTTTTTGATCGAGTCAATTGATTGAAAACTAATGAAGTTATAAATCGAGCAAGTTTTGCACTAAAACCCGAAAAAAGTGGTCATTTTTTGAAAATTTCTAAAAAACAAAAGCCTGGTTCGTGGATCGACAACGGATAGAAGTTTTTGAATTTTTTTGCGGACCTTTTGAGATGTCAAACAAGTTATTAGTCCTCCAACTAATTGAGTTATTAATGTTTGAATAAGTACCAATAGCACTAGAGGGAGTACTGTATGCGGACAGAAACCTTCCTGGCATTGCTCATTTCTTTTGTAGCTTCATGAATGATGAATATTGTCTTCAATAATACGTCTAAACAAATTATAATGCTATGGAAGCGATATTATTGAAAATATAGGTCCAATCTGCTTAAATCTGTGAAAAGTGCATTTCAATTATTCTGGCGCATTTTTCATGTTCGTACATCCAAAATGTCTTCGTAAATTAATTATCGAGCGTAATTGCAAAAAGAACGTTCAAAAAATTAATGTTTTTCTTGCTTTTAGCAATTATGGAAATCTACTGTAGTCTGATCAGCACCGTGCGAGAGAGCGAGAGGGTGCCAGACGAAACAGAAAAATGCTGGCGCACATCGCGTGCGGGACACCGTGAAAAACAAAAATGTTTGCGACCGAGAAAATTCGAACGCAAAGTTCGTCCATTAGGCCGTGTATTTCACGTGGACTACTATTACGTTTTTGTTACGATGTGTGTTTTCACTTCGTGGTGAATGAAAACACACGTTTTACAAATAAAAAAAATGAAAATAATGAAGAAATGAAGAGATCTCAATTTAGATACCGCGGAGTGTCACTCCGTGGCGATTACATAATAACTTAATGGGAAATTTTGTTTCAAATATTAAAAAAAAAAGCTACAAAAATGCGAAATTAATGCAACCTTGTCGATAAAAATAATAATTATGGTAAATTTATCAGACTAAGTACTTAAATTTTTGGGGGTGAATTCAGCTAAAAAAGCCGAGTGGGCGTGGTCATGGGTTTTCGGTTCGAGCATCTACCGTAACCCTTGAGAAAATTAGAAAACTGAAAACGAAACGATTCGGATTGAAGGAGACGAATATAAAAAAATAATAAAAATAAATCGTGGCTAAAAATTGCCGCAACATTTCAAAAATATTAGTACGCAGCAGGCTGATTGCTTAATTGCTTATTTTTCTGGCAATTTTGGGGTTTGTTTTTCAAAAAGGTAACAGAAGGATAATGGACCTATTCAAAGTACTGTATAAAAACGGAAAAAAATGACAAAAAACTGGGAGAAAACTCGAAAAATGCTCCGATTGGTCTGAAATTTTTGGAGAAACTGTCCAAAACGCTTCCGGGGCCGTATTCATGAAACCGTTCGGAATTCCTAACGGGTTCGGAAAAGTATTCCGAACTACTTAAAATTCCTAATGGGAACGGTTTTCTTATATTTTCTTCACTGTTAGTGCATTAGGATTAGTGGTTTATCAAAATTAAAGAAAATAGTTCCCATTCGGAATTTTAAGTAGCTCAAAATAAAATTTTCCGAACCCGTTAGGAATTCCGAATAGTTTCATGAATACGGCCCCCGGACTTTCTCAGAAAATTTTGAACCGAAATATCGATTTTAAAAATTTTCAGAAAAAAATCAATATTTTTTTTAATCGATATTTCGGCCCAAAATTTTCTGAGCAAGCCCGGAAGCATTTTTGACAGTTTCTCCTAGAATTTCAGACCAATCGGAGCATTTTCCGAGTTTTCTCCCAGTTGTTTGTCATTTTTTCCGTTTTTCTACAGTACTTTGAATAGGTCCATAAAGGCGAAAAAGGACTCGTTTCAGCCCACGCCCATTTTGCGTTTTAAAATGGAAGCCATTTCACGGGTACTCGCGGCACGATTCGGACACAGTTGAATGAGTGACCGTAAGCCACCGTAAGCCCTAATAGTAATAGTAAAAATAATAATTTAATGTTTTTTTTTGGTGTTTTCACTATTTATTACAATTAGTCTCAATCTCGTTAAAATATTTTGAATGGATTACGGCCACACTCATCCAACTGTGTCCGAATCGCGCCGAGAGTACTCGTGAAAAAGCGTCCTTTTTAAAACGGAAAATTAGCTTTTGCTGAGACGAGAGTAATATCCGCACAGAAACTAGTTCATTTCACCGCAATACTTGTAATGATCGCTCTCATTTTATGATACCTAAACCGGCCGTTTAATCCCAAAACATATGTGTGCACTATTCTATATGATTTTGTTGTTACTATGCATTGGAAAATAAACAATTCTACCAATTATTCTTGTGAGAAAACAACAAACTGGATGATGCTCGACGAGCACCAACTCGACAGTAGTCTCACCGACTCTTTCCCCTCTCACCTCCGCACCGCGCAAACATTCCCAATCCCTTCTTTTTCTTTTATATTTATTGTTATTACTACTATTTACTGCGCAGCTTACTCGCTTTCTTATAAATGCTAATGGAGTTATTCATAAAAGTGCCGAGAAATTCAAAATACTGTGAGAAAAGATCCGGAGAACTCTCTGATTGGTCTAAACTTTGGCCGAATATTCTCAAAAACTGTTAGGATCAAAAATTTACACCCAAGGAGCATTAAAAAAATTTTCCCAATGTTTCACCCATTTTGTTAACTTTTTCAAGTTCTCGGCATTTCTATAATGGTACGTCCAAAGTAGAAAAAAAGCGCAAAAAAAGACGAAAAGAGGCGTCCAAAGTAACTTTGTTTTTGCGTCTTTTTCTTTGTTGTTTACCGCCAAACAAGCAAAAAAGAAATTGTAAACATGTTTACAACCGCGCGCTTTTTTTTACTTTGGACGTACCATAAATAACCCCATAGTTTTTCTAAATCTTTTCTGAAAACCTATATTTCAGAAATGATTCATGTCGAGGAAATTGGCGAAGGATACTACCCGAAACAAGTGATTTGCGGCGAAAAAGTGATCACATTGGACACTTTCTACGCTTCTCAGTGCCGTGGAATCACGAAAATCATTTGCATTGTAAGAAAAAGGCTAAAACAACGTTTTGAAAAACACATTTTATAGGCAATGTGTTTTTTCGCAATCGTTTTGGTTTGTGCCAGCCAGCCGGTGCACGACGAACGTGGTCCAGCACTATTCTTTTGTTTTCTGGGCATTATTGTCAGTTTTTCCGTTTTATTGGAGTACACTTTCATGCTTAACACCAAGATTACGGCCACATGTGGATTTATTATGGTTAGTAATGGACCTTCTCAGCGCAGGAAAAAACAGTTTTTCGTGTTTTTTATGGTACGTCCAAAGTAGAAAAAAAGCGCAAAAAAAGACGAAAAGAGGCGTCCAAAGTAACTTTGTTTTTGCGTCTTTTTCTTTGTTGTTTACCGCCAAGCAAGAAAAAAATTAATTGTAAACATGTTTACAAGTGCGCGCTTTTTTTTTACTTTGGACGTACCATTATGCTGCGCACAAAGTAAAAAAAAGCACGCGTGAATTTGCGAAACACGCGCACAAAGTGATGCGAGATTTGCGCGATTTTGAAGCGTCATTTTTACAAAAAGATGTTATGTCCCTTTAAAAATCATACGGTACATTTTATTTTTTCAGGCGATTTTTTCAACATTTTACAGCAAATTGGCGTTTTCTGCGGTTTTAAAGATATTTTTCGAGCAATTAAATTAATTCAGCCCTAATTAAAAGGGTTTGCGTCATGTAATCACTGTTTTTTCTTATTTAAAGTAAATTTCCATTGTTTGGTAACTTTCCTGAATTTTTTTTGCCGTCTTGTCCGCAATTCAAACTTCCGTCCATTTTGTTTTATCATTTTCTGACTAATTTTGTAGCATTGTGTTATGGGGTTTTTCACGAAATGCAAAAAACGGCAAAAAACTGCGCAAAACTCGAAAAATGCTCCGATTGGCCTGAAATTTTAATTAATAAGGGCAAAAAATAATTCTGGATATGCTTTAAAAAATTTTGGACCGAAATATCAATTAAAAAAAAAATTTCTGAAAATTTTTTTAACCGATATTTTGGTCGAGAAAAAACTGTGATTACATGACGCAAACCCTTTCAATTAGGGCTAAATTAATTTACTTTATCGAAAAATATCTTTAAAACTGCAGAAAACATCAATTTACCGCAAAATGTGTAAATAAACAACTGAAAATATAACAAATACCGTAAGAATTTTAAAGGGACATAACATCTTTTTGTAAAAATGACGCTTCAAAATCGCGCAAATCTCGCATCACTTTGTGCGCGTGTTTCGCAAAATCACGCGTGCTTTTTTTTACTTTGTGCGCCACATTAACAATATGCAGGTTTTTTACCGGAAAAAAATTATGGCGACGAGACCCGGTGTTAAAGAATGTAATGCGCCTTTAATTTTCAATGAAATTTTGGCGGAAATTTAAAGGCACATCGAATTATTTCATTAGCACACGGCGTGCTGAAGACTACGTTTTTATAAATATTTTTGGAAATTAATTATCGGAGGTCATATCTCTCAAGTCTCTGCGTCTCTACTTTTACACGCACTTAGCTAGACTTGGCAGAATGCCATTTTGGAGACGCAGATAAATGCGACAGGGCACGTTTGCCGTTACGTAGGTTCGAACGCCCCGTGTAGCAGGTCTCGACGGGTCGTTTAAGTAAAAAAAAACTCCGACTACTGTAGTTTTTGTCGTTTTTCCGCAATTCTGCTTAGGGTAAAAAACACGAAAAACTATACTTTTATATTCTGAATAGGTCCACATATAAAATAAATTTAAATTTTTATCAACACATCAACAGTATTTATAAAACTTTAGGAAGCCCTTCTCTTCGTGATAGTTTCCGTTGGTTTACTCATCTCAGCCATCCTGATTTGGGTATTTTGCGCAGCTCATTGGGCAGATATTAATCCCGAATGGGCAACAATGACATCGTTGGCCACGGTGAGGCAATCCGATTTGTCGCGAGAATATGTAATTGACGAAATTTAGGCCGCTCTTTTCCTCTGTTCCGGTCTTTATTTTATCGAAATTTGCATTTTGATCAACGATGCTCGGCGATGCAGTTGGCGACCTCCACAAAATCAACCATTCGATACAGTATTATCACAGTAATATTGTCGAAGACACAATATAAAAAATGGAATATTAAAAAAAAATTTAATGAAATAAATAATTGAAATAAAGATGAGCCTTTTCGCAAGTATCGTGTACGCATTCTCCGGCTCTTTTTGTGGCTTTTTGACCACAATTTTTTAATTCGCCCTGTTTTTTTTAATGCATTTTTGCAAATTGACCTAAATATTCAAAGGAACACTCCTGGCATTTTATTCCTATCAGAACCTGCATTAAGATGTGGGTTTTCACACGAATAAAATTGCAGGAAAATTACTCTGCATATTGTCGGCCCGCCACAAGGGTCAAACGCGCTCCGCTGAACTCAATGTTATGAGATTTTCATTTTGGTTTCCAAATTATTTCATTTCACGTTGAATTTATACGTGAACTGAAATAATTTGGTGACCAAAATGAAAATCGCATAGCGTTGAGTTTAGTAGAGCGCGTTTGATCATTTTGGCGGGCCAACAATAAATAGGCCCATATTTAATTAAATGTTTCGAAAATTAAACATTTTTGAAACCTTTATCAAGGTCAGTCGGCGACCTCATTTTGATGACGTGGCGCTCTAAAAAAATTTTACTTTTTTTCCACGTTTCTCTATTCATTTATTTATTCAAATCCTCATTTTTTCGTTTTATTTTTGGTTTTCGGAAATTTTTTTTTTAATTTTTCCTTAAATCTGCGCGAATGGATATTTCCTAAATTTGTCAAACACAAATAAACAATATTCTCATTTTCGTGGCGAAATTCTAATGAAACAAAATTTTTAAAAAAGTTTGAAAATGACGTAAAAAATATGATATACTCGGCGAATGCATCATCAGCCTCGCTCTACGGCACTTTTCAATTTTCAACAGTGTAGTGCGCCTTTTTTGAAGCGAAAAATCAAATTTTAACTGCAACTCGTCGTGGATACGTCATTTTCCGTTGAAAATAAGTATAAAAACTAGAATTCGAGTTAATCTTGCAAGTGCAACACTGTTTTACAGGCATTTTGCAGTAGAGCGAGGTTGATGATGTATTCACCGACTATATATAACAATAACAAAAAATCAATAGCTGCAGCTGGCCTAAATTAAATATTCCCGTAAATCGTGTTCAGCGGGTTACGGTAGATAACAATTAATTTCGCAATTTTTCGATTCTCTCCTAAATTTTCGTCACATGCATTCTACACCCCTTCTACACACTATGAATGCGTTCCCCCTCTTTTACCCATCAATCTGCTCGTTAAGGACGTCTTCTTCGCTCTCCGTTCTCCCATAAGAGTGCTATTGAGCTCACCAGCTGTCCGCGCGCACTCGCGCACGCGACGCACCGAGAGATATACTAGACCCCATGATATACCAGAGAGACGCAGACAAATTAGTTAAAGGCACATGCCTCCCGAACGCCAAAATATCTCACCACGAACCCTCTTCTCGTCTGCGTCTCCCTCCCGCCACAATTCGATTTTTGGATTGCCGCCGTCATGTTCAAACTATTTTTTGATATTTCTTCGATCGCCTTGTGTAATTTTTTATTATCCTTCAAGTTTCAAACTTTTTTCTACGTGTTTTGCTAGTTTTCCTCAAGTTTTGCCGAAAAACCGCTTAATTTCGAGTAAAAAACACCAAACTTGGCCTAAATATTTATCCATCAGAATTCAAAGTTTTGTTTAAAGTTTGTAAACTTTTTTTATGGAATCCGTCTTGAAATAGAGTACTATTAATTTTGAGAATGACCATTTGACTCGGGCGCGTTACTTCTGCCTGAGAATCTTTATTTTAGGCATTCCGCTATTTTCCATGTGTTGTAGGCATCATTGTATTTTATTGGCTATTTTCAGTGCTCGCAATGAGTGACACTATTAAACAAGAGCTGAAGGAAGAGGCTCCAGAGGAGGTGAAAACCGAAGCTCCAGCAGCAACCACTGAAGCTGCGGCTTCAGAAGTGGAGTCAGCGCCAGCTGCTGACGCCGCTGAGGCTGCCACCACCGAGAATGGAAATGGAAACGACACCAGCGCCGCTGACGAAACTCCAAGCGTAAGAGGCTCTTACAATTTTATATTTAAAGATGTAAATTCAAATTTTCAGAAATACGCTGAGACCGAAAACTACAAGAAACTCATCGGGCTTAAAATGAAGCCAGCGGTCGCCGATGTGGTTTGTGAGATTTACGAGTCAGGACTTCTAGAACCAGAAGACCTTGATGATCGCGCGGTCGACATTATCAACTCGGTCAATGTTGATCAGGCGAAGTTCATCTTCAAGGAGATCAAGGATTCGGAGCTATTTGGTGTGGCAACAAAGTCGCTCTACGTGACCTCGCTGATCAGATCCTTCAAGGATCGCGTTCGCCAGCAAGGAGGTTCCGCCGCCATTTCTGGCAAACTCATCAACGGACCACCTCTGGACAAATTGAAAGAGATGCTCAAGGAGAAAAATTATAATATTGAGGTTACCATCGGACAGAGAAAGTATGGAGGACCACCACCAGATTGGGATGGACCGGCTACTGGACCTGCTGGTCAAGGTCACGAGGTACGTGGAAAAGAAAATATAGTTTTTCTGGAAACACATCAAACTCTTTAGATTTACGTTGGACACATTCCGACCGATCTTTTCGAAGACTCTCTTGTTCCACTTTTTGAAAAGGCCGGTAAGATCTGGGATCTTCGTCTCATGATGGACCCTATCTCTGGAGTCTCTCGTGGATATGCTTTCGTCACGTACTGTCTTAAAGAGGATGCTGCTAATGCAGCCAAGACCGTGAGTTTATCTGCATTTTCACAAATATTTCTGTAGTTAGGTTGAGTTCATTACAATGCGTTTTAGCATTTTGGACGATTCATCACAGAAAATTTTCAAATATACTTTTCTTACCAAAATTCCAAAAACAACGCATTCCTTTAGTATGACGGCCACGAAATTTCGACTGGAAAAGCACTCAAAGTGAATGTGTCTATCGCTAACACACGCCTCTTTCTGGGAAATATTCCGAAGACGAAATCTAAAGACGAAATTCTTGAAGAGCTCAAGACTCATGCAGGTACAGCCCAATTTCGAAATGCCCAGTATCTTTTCAATATCCCGATCGTATGAAAAAAAGAACAAAAGCTGGGAATTATGGCGAATTTCTTGACTTTCTGAGCCGAAGAAAATCAATTAATTTAATTTTCTATTGTGACGTGGTCTCCATTTTTGTAAACTTCATAATCCTTTCAGTATCGCTGCATGCATATCATATTTTTTCGTTCTCAGGGTGATTTTGAAATCATCATCACCGTAAAATGTTTTCAGAGGGTGTCACTGATGTCATAGTCTATTCGGTGCCGGATAATGAAAAGGTACGCAATCGTGGATTCTGTTTCGTTGATTTCATCGATCACAAAACGGCCTCTGACATCAAGAGAAAGATTGCTCAACACAAGGTACATTTCGACGTACATAACACGTTAACATTGATAATATAGATCCGTCCATTCAATGCCGACGTTTACGTCGATTGGGCTGAGCATCAGGAAGAGCCTGATGAGGACACTATGTCAAAAGTAAAGGTTCTCTACATCCGCAACATCAAAGAAGCTGTCACCGAGGAAAAACTTACTGAGCTCTTCAAAGAGTACGGAGGTTTGGATCGTGTCAAGAAGGTTAAGGACTACGCTTTCATTCACTTCAATGAGCGTGACGATTGCCTGAAGGCAATGGAAGTTTGGAATGGAAAAGAACTCGAGGGTACTATTGTTGAGGCTTCTCTCGCCAAGCCACCACAGGATAAGAAAAAGAAGCCTGTGATGCGCGGGCGCGGATTCGGCGGACCGTCTTATGGAAACCAAGGACAGCGTGGAAACCGTGGCGGAAATCACGGGGGCCCAGGAGGATACTATCCAAACCAGTAAGTTGTAGATAAATCAAAGCTTTTTCTGATTGTTAGCGTTTCCAGCTTCAACAACGGTTATGACATGCCAATGCCATGGGGTGGCGGTTACGGAGACATGGGAGGTTACGGTGGATATGGAGGATATGGTGGTTATGGTGACTTTAGTGGTGGATACGGAGGACCAGGTGGATTTGGTGGTGGATTCCGTGGTGGAAACCGAGGATCTCCACGAGGACGTGGCGGACCAGCGGGACGCGGTGGAATGTAAGTAAAGTACGGAATTCGATAAATTTAAAATTGTGTGTTTTCAGGGCGAACAGACGTGGACGTGGAAAGAGACCTGGAGATGGCCGCGGTGGTCCAGCCTCTAAAAGAGATAATGGCAAGCCAGATTTCTCCGCTGATGTTAACATGAGCACGTTCTAAATGATGCTCACACTTATGAGCGGGAGCTCTTTTAAATTATTTCATTCACCTTTTTCTTATATTATTTCTCCTCCACCCCTTTCCTCACGACCTCAAACGTTCACCGATGCTCGTCCAAAGATTGGCACATACTTTGGAATAGTTTGGTTTTACACGCACTCTGTTGTCTCTTGTTAATACGTATCTCTATTCCTTTTTAACTTTTTTCGCTGCACATTTCGTGCTTGAAATCAGCTGGAAAACCGTTTTATTTGCCCAGTCTTTGTTTTTAAATAATTAAATATTTAATTGAAGTTCTCAACTTTTGTCGTGAGAATTAATTTTTTTCCTCTTCCCTCTTTTAATTTTCCACTTTTTCGAATTGTTCCATTTTTTGACAATAATGCAAAAGGAGAAGCAATTGATCCCTTCTCTCGTGGGACGATTCTTTTCCAAATCCATATTAGACATTTTTGTAATTTTAATAAACTGCAAAGTGCCGAAATGATAAATAGGACCATGTCTGGAAGTGTCCCAATTGAATTTCGAACAGAATATAATTTCCAATCCTAACTTTCAGACGGATTTTCAGTAATTTATCCTCCGTTGGACGAGGTGAGGGAATAGATGAGCCGAGATGAGGAGCAAAAGAGACGGTGAGCATTTTAAATAATGCTTTGAAAATCTGAAATTGTCTAACAATAGACAGTTTCAGATATAGTGTGGTGAGTGAAACGACGCACGCCTCCTCGTGGAACACACTATTCGATCACCTCAATTCCACAAGTGGCAGGTAACTTTTTTAATAATCAGTTCTTCAGTAAATTTATTTTGGCGCCCACCCCGTTCAAAAATGAAATAGAAACGTCATTTTTGAAAAAAAGAAGCTATTTTTGGAATGAAATTGGAACAAAAAGGGAAGATAAATAATTGAATTTGGGACCTCTAGGTTAGAGGGTTCTCATGGGTATCACTTTTAGTGGTCGACAAATTGTGGCCCATCACGCTAAGCAGGATTTCAGGGAATTTCGGATTCCACTCTTTGGATAGAATTGCTCCTAGGTTTATAGAATATCTAGTACTATTCTGGGGGACACAACCAGAGAAAAATTTCATTTCCCGAACCATTTGTTTCCTTGTCGGCCAATCCCGATAGAGAGGGAGTGAATTAATTTCATTTCATTTCAAGTCCTATTTAGAGCGTCTCTGGGAATTTTAGTACCGCCCAAACAGATGGACTGCATGCGTGCGCTCTTTTTTTTCTCTCCAGTCTTTTCTTTCCCCTTTTTTTTTCCAATTTTCGTTCTTTCCTGCTTCCTCGAATACATTAAATGGAACGACGTTATTCTCTCCCTCTTTCGCTTAATTAATGTTCGAGTATTCTATAATCTGCTGCATTTTTTGTTGGAAATATATAAATACAGATACGACTTGCGTCAAAAAGTACGAGAAATGCTCTATTTCCAGCCTTGTTTTTCTTAATTTTTTTTCCACATGAATTCACTCTGCAGACCTATTTAAATGTTTCATTTGTTTCAATTCAATCTCGAAACAAATGGAAATTGTGGTTGTAGTCTAATACCCGCGCCGTTTTCTTTTTTTGCTCTCAAATGAGTAAGATGTTTGATGTTTCGATCTACCCGAATTCAAATTTTGGCGGCGCGAAATTAAAATTGTTTCGAAAAATGTCGAAATTCAAAACGAAGAAAAGAAAAACGGAGAAAAGAGAGGGAGAGCGTGACCTTTTGCTCCAATTTTTGCCCGACACGTGGAACCACGTTAAAATGTTCTGTGCCTTCTGCAACTGCTGTTATTCTTGCCGGTATGTTCGTTTTTTTTTTCAGTTTTAGCCCCCCCCCCCCCCCAAAACTCGTAAACATGCGACCGCGCATTCAATTTTTAAACATTATTTTATTACCCGAGCCGGATCCATGAAACAGGATCCGGCCCCCGGTTGGCATGCTTTTTTTCCATATTTTCCACGTAAATGTTTGGTAGTTTTCTTGATAATCTCACGGGTTCAGCTGTTTTATAGCTTTATTCGGGAATAAATGCATTATTATTAATTTTTCTAGATATTGCAAACCTTATTGCAGTGAAAGTCGCAAATAATAATTCAAAACGGAGCCAATATTAAACTTGCGTGGGACTTATCTTGATTCAACGGAAGATATGCTTTTGTTGTCGAAAAGAGCGGCGACCTACCGTAACCCAAAATAAGGATGAACAATGACTTCACCCTCTTTTGCATCCCACCGCGCACTTGTGTTTTTTCTTGATTTATGTCCAAATTTTCCGATCACTTTTTGTTTTTTTATTGTTATTAAATACTACAGTCGGCGAATACATGATCATTTGCGCTCTATGGAGACTCCTCCCTGCGAAACCGTGCCGCACTTGCAAAATTGGCGCGAATTCAAATTTCAATATTTTTTTCAACCTGTTTTAATTGTTAAAAGGTTATTTTTGCGAAAACTTAAATGATAAAATTAATGTTTTATGTCTTTAAAATATGTTTATTAGTATATAACAATGCTGATACACAGCTTTCTGGCGATTTCGCCACCTCATTTTAATTTTTTTTTAACCTTATTCTAAAAATTAAACAATCCAAAAATTAATGACAATAGAATACAGAATATTTCAAAATAAACAAATAAATTTAAGAACAATGAACAAATAGTAAAAAGATAATTTCAAAATGTATTATGGACCTATTCAAAGTACTGTAGAAAAACGGAAAAAATGACAAACAACTGGGAGAAAACTCGGAAAATGCTCCGATCGCTCTGAAATTTTGGAAGAAACTGTCAAAAATGCTTCCGGACTTTCTCAGAAAATCTTGGACCGAAATATCGATTTTAAAATTTTTCAGAAAAAAAATCAATATTTTTTAAAATCGATATTTCGGCCGTAAATTTTCTGAGCAAGCCCGGAAGCATTTTTGACAGTTTCTCCCAAAATTTCAGACCAATCGGAGCATTTTCCGAGTTTTCTCCCAGTTGTTTGTCATTTTTCCGTTGTTCTATAACACTTTGAATAGGTCAATTAAATTGGCCAGTCGCCAGTCACAAATACGGATTTTACCGAAATATTCAGAATATTGAAAAAAAAAAACATTTTTACCTAAAATACACCGTAAATCGTCTTTTCGGGTTACTGTAGGTTCCTTCTTTAGTTTTTCGACAATGGCCTAGAAAATTCACACAATATTTTATTTTCACGCAATCTCGGCAAATTTTTTGAATGGATTACTGTAACACTCATTTCAGCTGGGTCCGGTCGTTCTGGATTTACTACCGAAATGGCGCGAGCTGCGATGAGAGTGATATAATGGATTCGTAACGGAGTGACAATTCACTTGAAACTGTGAGACAAAAAATCTCTTCAATTCCTCATTTTTTTTGAATAAAAACGGGAAAAAAAAAATTGTCACTCCGCCACGAATCCATTATTGTGTTTTCAATCGACTTGCGACATGAGAACGCGAGACTCCGCCCATTTATTTGTGCGCGACCACGCGAACACAGTGATATTTGAAGAGACGCAGACAGGTAGCGCACAAATAAGTGGGCGGAGTCTCGCGTTCTCATGTCGCAAGTCGATTGAAAACACAATATATTGCTTTTTCAATCGAGTTCCTACAAAAAAAATTTAAGATCCGCCCACTTTTTTACGCGCAAAAAATAAATTCTGCTGTTATTTGACAATTCGTGAACAAAAAAGAGGGCGGTGTTTCATTTTTTATGTATCTAGCAAGTAGATTGAAACGTTTCAATGGAAAACAATAACGCGGGTGCTTTGGGTTTTCCGTTAGGTGGCCATACCAGTGGGCAACAGCAGTCACTGTTAGCTGTATTCAAATCTAGCGCCTACAGCGATTGCCCTGGCGAAAGTGCGCTTCGTTAGAAAATTCTTGCCAGTGTGCTCATTTATGTGAATTCTCATTTTTGGTGCGTTGGATTTAGACGTGAAAAAAGAATTCAAAAAAAAGGAGTCGCTATTATCAATTCAATATTCTTGCCGGCTACAGTAAGCAGTGGCGCGAAAAATCGAGGCTCCGCCCCATCAGATCTTTTCAACTGAATTCAACTGAGCGTATTGTGTTTTCAATCGACTTGCGACATGAGAACGCGAGACTCCGCCCACTTATTTGTGCGCTACCTGTCTGCGTCTCTTCAAATATCACTGTGTTGGCGTGGTCGCCCACCAAAAAGTGGGCGGAGTCTCGCGTTCTCATGTCGCAAGTCGATTGAAAACACAATAGATCAAAAAATGTGAGCGGGTCTGTCGCTCTTTATGTCTGCGTCTATTATAAAACTTTCGCGGGCGCCTGTGGTAGCCGGCAAGAATATTGAATTGATAATAGCACCCCGTGCGCCTATTCCCTGCCGTCGTCAAATTGCTATTTTTAGCTGACTAGATGTCAAAAATTGCCTCCAATCAGCTATAAAATTGATTTTGCAGCATATGAGTCTTTGATTAAAAACAAGAAAACAAACAGGGTTCACTAGGCGTTCATTCCAGTAATGCTGGTGAAAATTGATTATCTTTCCTCTGCGTCTCTGATATTTTTTCGCGATGACAAAAGAAGACAGTTCACAGACTCATTTTCTCTTGTGTTTTTGTCTTTTCTTCTTTTCCCTTCTTTCTCTTTTATATGTTGCCGTGTTGAAGACCTTTTCGATATCTTCTTCTTCTTCTTCTCCTCTACTGCCACTACTGCTGCTGGTTCCATCCATCCATCCATCCCACATCCCACCCCAGACCAGACCCGTTTCGTGTGGTATTGTGCCTCTGATATGGTGATGTTCAGTATTTCGCAATCTCGAACCGCGTCCAGCACGACGACGGCGACGAGCACCGGAGCAGGAGGTGTCGCTGTCGCCGCCGCAGCTGCAGCCGCCCCACCGACGCCCACGATTCGACCACAATTCTCGATCACACACACGATGGTGAGCACCAAGTCGCGGTACATTGGATTCAAAAAGTGTGCGCATTGCCGTCGGTTTCTAATGCACTTTGCCGTCAAACAGGATCAAGAAATTTATTCGTGCGACGTTTGTCGGTGAGTTATCGTCCTGCCCGCGCCATTTTCTATCTGCCCGCTCTAAAATTTGTCGTAAAAACGGCCGAAAATTTATGATGCATTTTTGGAATTTTTTGAAGTTAAATCAATTTAAAGTTTAATTTTTTGTCTTTCACAATCTCACTCCTAATATTGTTGAAAACGGCGGTGTCGCTATTTTTTTGTTTGCACAATTGCAGCGGATTCAAAAAAAACGGTGACACATCCCTGTTTTGACTGTTTTTTTTTCTCTATTTTCCCATGTTTATACGGTTTTACATGTTAAATATTGTTATATTATTCTCGTCTCAGCAGCTGCTCATAAACTTTGAAAATAGTTAATTTTCCTACGAAATATCTCGGAGCGCATTTTTTGACAAAGTTGAAATAGGTGCCACCGTAGCCCAATAAAAATGTAAACAAGTTAAGAAAAATCGCGAAAAACAAAATAAAATAAGTAAAAAACAGTACTTGTTCAAATTTCTAAATGGGTTACGGTCACACTCACTTCACCTGTGTCGAAAATGCGCTCCGAGATATTTCGTGGAAAAATTGGCTTTTTCAAAGTTTATGAGCAGCTGCTGAGGCAAGAGTAATATAGTGGTACCTAGTTTCACCAATTTTTTGTCGCTGGCTGTTTTCCTGCCTTAAAACCAAGGATTGTTCAATATTTATTTCGATATATTGTGTTTTCAATCGAGTTGCAGCATGAGAACGAGAGATAAAAATACATGTTTTCTCTGCTTCTCTTCGAATCGAATTGTGTTTGCGTGGTCGCGCGAAAAAAGTGGGCGGAGTCACGCATTCTCATGTCGCAAGTCGATTGAAAAAACAATATTGCCATGTTTCGCAGTAACCAAGATGGAAACTGAGGTCAAACCTCGCAAGAATCACAAGTACCATTCATTTGTTAACAATGAATTATTCTCAGTACGGAGTGCTGCAAACCCGCTCCCTTCACACAGTGGTGGACGCGGCCACATTGGCGATCAGAGAGTGCGTTAAATTGAGAGACCGTGGCCGATGTTTTGCTCTGATTTCTTTAAACCTCGCTCCAAATGCATGCGAAATTCTTTGTTCGATTGGAGCGAGTTTTCAGCGTTTTATACCAAGTATATCAATATTTGCCGTGGCGGTGTTTATTTCGTATCGTCTTATCAAAAAGTTTGAGAAATTATTGATTTTTAAATTAAAATAAATTCAAGTATTATCGTCCCGCCAAAATGGTCAGACGCGCTCCGCTGAACTCAACGCTATGCGATTTTTATATATTCTTGAGAACGCAGAACAAAAAAATCTTCCTTACATACATCTTAAACCCGGGTCTAAAACCGCTTCTAATACTATGGGATACGGTAGGTTAGAGCAATCGAAATAATGCAAAATCCTCGGTTTTAAGGCAGGAAAACGGGCAGCGACGAGAAATTGGACAAATTCAATGTTTTCATTTCAAAAAAAGACCCAATAAACATCCCCAAAAATGAAGAAAAAATCGAAAATGGTTGATGCGCAGATCTTGCAAAATGGGTCGTGTCACTTACTTATTTTAATTATTGTGAAAACAAAAAAGTTTCAACGCGGTGTTTGCGTACTTTTAAAATTCAAACGAAAATGGGAACAAATCTCTTTATTTTCCATGCTATTTCTTTTATTGCCGTTTGAATTTTCAAAAGTACGCAAACACCGCGTTGCAACTTTTTTGTTTTCACAATACGGTAAACCGCCAGTTTTCCTTTTCGACATAATCGGCTCGCCCAGAAGAAGCTTTTCAGTAGAAAATTTCTGAAATATATTTTCGGGATTATTGTGAATTTTAAAATTTGTTCTGATTTTCACGAAATTTCTGTAAAAATTTTCGGACGATAAAAGTTTTCGAAAAATCGGAATTCCTGATTTTCATTTCAGAGCATGCCATTTTAGTAGTACGGAAAGTAAAAAAAATAAGCACAAATACCGTAAAAACTGTAATAGAAGCGCCCCTCTAATAGAGGCGCCCTTCTATGCGCCTATTACTTTAACTGTTCGTATTTTTTGTTTTGAAAAGTTTATCTACTAGAAATAAGCTTTAAAAGTTGTACCAATTCGGTTTGAAAATTGGATGCGAACACCTCAAATTGAAGCATTTTTGCAATTAAGGAGCACCAAAAAAGGAGCGTTGAAAATAGAAACGCATGCGCCTCTATTACAGGTTTTACGGTACATTGTTTTTCAAGCTTTTCTTTTTAGAATTCGTGTTCACGAAGGATGTCTAGACCACCTGACCACTAGCTGTCTAATAACAACTCAATATGTTGGCTGTCTAGTCGAAAATGCGGTAATGCGAAGCAACAAGAAGCGATGGGATCCAACGACGTCTCCAACCACTTCATCCGCTTCGTTCCCCCAATCACCTGTTTCAATGAACAGTGAGTTTTATATTTCTTTTCCTTTTTTTTGTTCCATCCATTTCTGAATCATTCTCAACCGTTTTCGTAGACCGTTCAGAATCACATGTACATAGCTCAATGATGTCCCAGATGACGTCAACGATTGGTACGGGGCTTGGCGGAAGTTGTGCTGACATTGTCGACGACGACCTAGAACGGATGATTACGTGGGAAGACGTGACGATTCGTCCGGAAGACGTTGAATATCGAGGGCGTGTCGGCGAGGGACGATTCGGCACTGTCTATCATGCACACTATCACGGAGACGTGGCCGTAAAGTTTGTGAATATGAATTGTGTGGACGAAGAGCGTCGTGTCGATGTTTTTAAAGCGGATGTGGTGACGCCTTATAAGGTAATTTTTATTATTATTTTGTAGCGCATTCTGAAATTTCTGCAAAATTTCAAAAGTCTATTTTTGGCAACTTTTTTTTTAAAGTTTTATCAATAGATTTAATACCTTTCGGAATTCAGTAATATCTACAAAATGGGCTAAAATCTGGTTAAAAATTCAGAAAAATTGAGTGAAATTGACGTAAAAACTGGAAAAATAAAAAATTGTTTATTTTGAATGTCTATGAAAATTTGATTTTCCACTGCCTGGCTTGTACAAAAACGAAAAAATTGAACAAAAATGTTTTCTAACAGATGTTTCACTAATTTTCCTAAAATTGCCGAATATTTTTTTATTTTTCCGATGTTTGTGGAAGAGTGAATGCTAGACTTTTATTTGTAGCGCATATTAATATAAGGCAAAATATTGTGGTTTCAATCGACTTGCGACATGAAAACGCAAGTCTGCATTCACCGTTCTGTCTGCGTCTCTTCAAATATCACTGTGTTCGCGTGGTCGCGCACAAAAAAGTGGGCGGAGTCTCGCATTCTCATGTCGCAAGTCGATTGAAAACAAAATATGTGGAAAATGTTACAACATGAACAAATGATTTTTGGGGTTTTAGTGAACAAATATGAATAAACTGTTCCGTATTTTCCAACAAAAAGCCTCTGTAAAACTGTTCATATATTTTTTTTTCAAATTAGAACTCTCGTCACGACCATCTCGCCCTATTCCTCGGTTATCTGGCGGACCCCTCCACGAACACGTATGCCATCGTAACTAACTACTATCATCACAAAACTCTGTATCATCGAATTCATGAATCGAGCGAGGATTTCGAGACGTATTGGTCTCTTCAAATCTCGCTTCAAATATGTCAAGCTATGTCATATCTTCACAAAAAACACATTCTCCACAAGGATCTTCGCTCGAAAAACATCCTCATCGACAAGGCGAACAAAGTGGTCGTTGCCGATTTTGCGCTTCTAAAATTGGAGAGACTCGCAACGCCTCATCGGACGTATTCAATGATGGTGCCCAATCATTGGCTCGACTACATTTCTCCGGAAATTGCTGGATCTCTGACGATTGGATCGGATCGGATTGTGGAGCACACGGAGCTGCCTTTTAGCAATGAATCGGATGTCTATTCTTTTGGGTGAGTTTTTTTTATTTCTACCGTTTTTTCTGGTTACAGTATGCTTGTGGGGTTATTCAGGAAAAATCAAAAAAAAATATGTGGGAAAACTCGGAAAATGCTCCGATTGGCCTGAAACTTTACGGATATGCTCAGAAAAAGTTGGACCGAAATGCCGTTTTTAAAAATTTTCAGAAAATACCTTTAAAAAAGTTCTGAGCGTGGCCAGCAGGATTGTTCGGAAAATGCTTTTCGGAAAATCGGAAAAATAAATTTTTTTCTGAAATGATTTTTCGGAAAATCGGATACCCGACATTTTTCCGATTTTATTTTTCGGAAAATCGGTTATCCGATTTTTTCCGATTTTCAAAACTAAAACTGTTTTTTTTAATTTCGTATTTTCCGAAAAAGATTCTTAACAATTGGCTTATCTTTTTTTTTTTTTGAAAAAATACGAAGATCAACAAATTAACCAAAAATTCAACAAAAAACTCAATTTTAAGAAATGCTTTGTACTTAGAAGCGGCACCTAAAATAACTGCACTTTCCCGATCATTTTCGGAACATTTTCCGACGGAGAAAAGTTTCGAAAAAAGTCGGAAAATCGGAATTTCCGTTTTCCGACTCCGACCAAGCCTGGTGGCCAGGAACGTATTTCTGTCAGTTAAATGGAAAATTTTCAAGTCCTATTTGAAAATTAGAGCTTTTGTAAATTCGGAGAATATAAAGATTAATTTTCTGTAAAAAAAACCGGCATTTTTGGGGCTTGTTTAAGTTTTTTTTAAGTTTTGTTTCACCCAAAAAACCCTTAAAAACTTTTTTTTTTAATTTTTTGGCATTATTTCCCAATATTTCAGGCCAATCGAATCATCCTCCGAGTTTTTTCTCACAATTTTCTTTCTGGGTTTTCCATTTTTCTACAGTACTCTGAATAGCTCCATTAGCACCTGGTCACGCACAAATTTTTAATCGTAATCTGTTCTTCAGAACCATCTTTTTCGAACTGCTGATGCGTAAAATGCCATCCGGATCTCTTCCGTGGGAGATCAAATTGTACGAAAAAGTGATTGGAACAAAAGCGGCATTGTCTCGAATCGACACGCAAACTCAACGAATCGACACACAACTCACGGAGCTGTTGATGAAGTGTTGGAACTATCAATCAACGAATCGTCCTCAATTCTCGTCTGTCGTCAAATCGTTGAATGCGTTGATCCGCAAAAAAGAAACGATGGCTCGGCGATCCATCGCTCATGAGAATCCACTCTTTTAAAGGGGGTGCCAACTTTCTGGGGAAAGTGGCTTAAAATATACTCTTGAGTGGGGGATTTACGAATATCACATCGAAATCGCACGAAAATTTTTTTCTGATTTTTTATGAATTTTACAAAAAAAAATAGAAGACCACGGGGAGTACACGATTTGGCGCGAAATTCAAACGCCATTTTTCTTTTTCATCATTTTTCTCCCGTCTTTTTCCAATATTTTTGCATTAATCTTTGGGAAATATATTAAAAACATCATTTCGTGATTTCAGATAGCAAATTAATGTGTGTTGATCACAAAATTAATGATAAAACAAATTCGAAACAAAATTCTCATACCTTTAATTTTTTCCCGTTTTCCTGCTCACTTCCGCATTAAAATCACTCTTTTATCTGTAACGTTTATATTTGAACAAAAAATGTTCAAAAGAAACTATTTAAAACGTTGAATCGAACAACAGGCAAATATCGATTTTTTCATATTCATGACTAAAATGTGTTTTCGCGATTATCTAAAATTTTAATAAGCGATTAGAGCATGATTTATCGAAAATCGATGATAAAAACGGGGAAAATTTCAAGAAAAACAAATATTTCTAGTGAAAATCACAGCCTCCCGCACGAGAAATGCGCACCGCTGGTCCCTAAAAAAAAGGTCTCGGCGTCTCGCACTCTCTCGCGCGTGCAGATAGAGCGCGCTTGCACCGCCTTTCCTGCAGGAATGTTCAGAATTTAAGAATGCGTCGGAAACACTGAAAACCGGAAATTCAATAGAAAAAGGAATATAAATAGACACAACAGAAAATTGCCGATTTTTTGAGATATCAGAGAAGAAATAATAATTTGTCTTCACGGAAATACCTACAAACAAAGATTTTTCACGAATTTCGAGATTTTTCGAAAAATTGACTATTATTTTTGGAAATACTTGATAAAGACATGTCAAGAATAATATAGTGAAGTGTTTATTTATTGAAAAACGACAAATCAAGCGGTTTTGTTTGCCAAACAGTGGCATTTTCGGCTGCTCGAGCACGAAGTCTTATTCAGATGCTCCTAAATTTCGTCTCGAAAATTTTTTCGAAAATCGGCTCCCAGGGTTTTGTAGAGAATTTTACGGCGATCATTTTTCGCTTTTGAACGAACGAATTCGTCAAAAAATGGCTTCGGTAGTTGAAAAACCAATTTCAGTTGAAAAAGTGAAAAAATGGGCAAATTTCGATGGTTTTTAATTTTTTTCTAAGAAAATAGAAGACAAATCAAAAATCGGCTGCCGAGGAAAGTTTCTAAATTTTCTTGCGGTCATTTTGCGACCTCAACCGGCCGATTTGGTCAAGAATGGACGGAAAAAATAGGGTTTTAAGATTTCCAGTCATGGATCGGTGGACATCTGAAGGTACGGGATTCGGCCCCTCAAGCGCTTCAATCCCAGTTTTGATGGTCGATTTCCGTTAGAATAGGTCCGTATTGTTCGCAAACATTATTAAGCCATATAAAATAGAAGTTTCGGGAATATTTTATTCGATTACTGTATTTCTCGGAATTTCAACAGAATGGGCGGAAGAAGCGTCTGATTTTCGATGAAAACTTAGTTACTCCGGGTCATAGATTGTATTCAACAGAAAAGAAACATATTTAAACCAAATTTATTGATTTTTGAAAAGCAACCATCATATTTATAGCACCTTTTAAATAATTAAATTAACAAAAAATAGTTTTCAACCGATTTTTGGTATAAATTGAATTTCCGGACCCGATGATTTCGATTGTCCTTCTAGGTTGCTGATTTCATTATCTTGCTGCTGAGCTATCTGTAAAAATAACAATTTTGAGGTAATTTATCGTAAAATAAAGCAATTTTTTAGATATAAAACGGCTAGGATTTACGAAAGATTGATCAAGTGCACCAAAAAATATTATCCCTTCCTATTGGAACACTATTTTAGACATTAGAACAAAAAAAAAGTGAAAAATAGCCGAAAAATAACGATTTTAAAAGAGAAAATTGAATTAAAAAAGGTTTTGTTTAAAGGCGCATGCAAGTTTGCGGCGCGAGGCAGAGAGAGTGCCAGACGAAATACAAATTTGCTGGTGCTTTTCTCGTGTGGGAGGCTGTGAAAATGGAAGTTTCTAGAAGCCGCGGCCGCGGGTTTCCTAGGCCACGGCCACCATTTTTTCGTGTACTCCTCGTGGTCTTCTATTTTTTTTTGTAAAAATCATAAAAAATCAGAGAAATTTTTTTGTGCGATTTCAATGTGATATTCTTAAATCCCCCACCCAAGAGTATATTTTAAGCAACTTTCCCCAGAAAGTTGGCACCCCCTTTAAATGTAGGAAAAGAAAGAAAATAGGAGCAAACATGTAAAATTAAAAGAAGAATAATCCCCACCTCCTTGTGAGAAATTCCCCGCCCCATAATAATCACATCATAGTTTTATCTACAACAGAAATCATGTTATCATGAGAAAAATTATTATCATTCATTTTTTACCCGCGTTCTTTTCTTTCCCCCCTGAAAACTGTTTTATCTCCCCATTTTTCGAAAAGCTGTATTTACTAAAGCAAAATGTACCGAAATATCGGGAAAACACGCACACACAACAAATATTACCCTTTTTACCAAACCAGAAAAATTAATCATAATTAATGTTTTAGCCCCCCATCCACCTATTCTTTTTCCCAAACCATTCCTGTGCCATTTTGACGAGTTTTATAATTCAGAAATCTTATCTTTTTCTTCCGCCTTTCTCTTTAATTTTTATAATGTTTTTTCTTTTCTGTTTTCCAAAAATTCAAATCTATCTGATCCCATCCCATCATCTTCTCTACGCGTGTGAAATGTGTGAACAAAGCTGTTTTTTTTTCCCCGAAAAATGCACATTATTTATATAAAACAATGGGTTTTTCGATCCTCTAATTTGTTTTTTTTTCTGTTGAAATTCTACATTTCGAAAATCTGGGTAATTTTTTGGAAAACCTTTTTCCAGATGAACTTGCAAAATAAACCGCCACGTCGAGTGATTATCGGCAAAAGAACACGTGGCAAGTTAACGGACCTCGATGTACTTTTCGACTTTTTCGAAGCCTTTTGTCACGCAGCTGTCGAGAGATGCTCTCCGAGCATATCAGACTGGCCGATATCTCGTTTCGGACCGATTTACGAGTTCAAAAAGTGTCCAGACTTTGATTTTCAGCAACACGTTTCGGACAGTTGTCAACTCGCCCGGCAATATCTGGCGGCTAAACGGCTTTATGGGTTTGAGGGTGAGCAGCAAATATTTATTGTGCTTTCAATAGAGCTGCGACATCAAAATGTGAAACCTCGCCCACTTTTTTCACGCAAAAGTTCAAAATGCACTAAAATTTAAAATTCGCGTGAAAAAAATGGGCGGGGTTACTGGTGGATGTCGCAACTCGATTGAAAACACAATAGATCTGTTAATTTTAATCAAATGAAGATAACTTGAAGCCACGCCCACTATTTTTTCGCGACTTTGTTTTCATAAAATTTCTGCTGAAATAAGGATGATTTTCCATTTCTCAAAAAAATTGGTGGTTGTCTTGGGTTAACTTTATGGACATGAACCGGGAGTGAGCAAACGCGCCCTGACGCAAATTTAAAGACGGCGTGTTGAACGGTACACCGCTGCAAACGCGCCCCGCATTCAACAGATCTCAGGTTTTTGGCGAAATGGTGGTGAAAAAACTATAAAAGTGGGCGTGGCTTCTAGTTTTTATGTCCTAATTTGATTGAAATGGCTAAATATAAAGAAATTAAACAATTTTTTCAATTTCCTCGCCGGTAACAGTAAAACAACTCTATGACCACGCCCAGGGGTGTGCGGAACGGAATTCCGTGCATTTTCGGAATGGAATTCCGTTCGGAATATTCCGAAAAATTATTTCGGAATATTCCGAAAAAATATATCGGAATGAAATTCAGAGCTAGGATCCTTGAAATCGGAAAAAAGGCTTTTCTAGAAAATGGGCGTGTAGGCTTCTCTGCGTCTCTCACCACCATCTTACGAAATTCATCAATTTCCGAATTGCGTTTTCCGGAAAACGGTTTCCTGTCGTTTTCCAGTTTCACGGATCCGGCTCTGATCTAGAGGATTATGGTATATCCTAAAGACGGATACCAACAGTTTGCATTGCATGTCGAGCGGATTTATATGGCATTATTTATTTAAAAATTTACAAGCCTGCGGCTTGTTTAAAACTGAATATTTTGTTCTACGTTTATTCGCGCATGTATCTCTTCTCGTAATGGATTAAGATGCATCCCTGAAGAAAAATTGGGATGGTACTAAAAAATGCTCCATCCGTGACGATTCTGGTCAAAAATCGGACGCATATTGTTTTCAATTGAGTTGCGACAGAAAGAACATGAAACTCCGCCCACTTTTTTCACGCAAATGTTAAATTTTAGTGAATGTTGAATTTTTGCGTGTAAAAAGTGGGTGAGGTATGATGTCGCTTTTCGCAAGATTCCGATATTCCGAAAGTCCCATTCCGCACACCCCTGACCACGCCCACTTTCCAACTTGTAAAAATCTTACTTTGGTTATTTAGGGGGCGTGGCTTAGCGTCCCATCTGCAACAAAGAGTACTGTAAGGGATAAGAAAATTGAAGAGCCGAACGTCAGCTTTTCTATCCTTTAAATTCAGTCTGCATGATAACACCATCGGAAACCCAACTGATCAGCTTTCGAATCTGCTTGAGCCAACTGGAATCGGCGCCTCAAAAGTGGGCAATTTTTTGAATTTTGTTTTTTTTTTCTTCAAAAATTGAAGAAATTTTCAGCGAACAAGTGCCAAACATTTACCCTCGATTCACCGAAGTCATCGAATCAGTGAGAAATTTGGAAATTCCAGAATCTGTCAACAATGAAATGAGCTCTACGAGTGAGCCACATTTTTATTCTTATTCCACTAATTTTCCATTATCTCCAGAATATCGTCCCCGAATACGTCTCTTGACACGTCTTCGGTCCGAATCCAGTCGAAAAGTAGACACTTCCAAGCCTGGCGAGGATGAAATTACCATTGCACTCGGTGATTCGGTGTTCCATTCCGCTAATATCATTTCTTTCTATGCTCATATGTAAAATTAAAACAACAAATTTCGGATCAAATATATTTATTTTCTTTCATTATTCTTCTTTATTTTCATCATAACGACAACTTTTGAACAATTTACTTGTCACAACTTCAACCTAATGAGAGTTGAGAGGATGTGGCAGTGAAAGTTCGAAAAGCGTGACGCCATGAGCAGAAGAAATTCTTGCTTGTATCCGAAAATGGGCGATTTCAGAGAAAAAAAAGCAACAACCGTCAGATGTTCAAGGGAAGTGCAAAAAAACACCAAAATCTCAGTGAATTGGTAGGAGGAGAGGGGGGAAGAAAAGGGAGATCGCGAAAAAAAAAATCGATACTTCTCGCCAAATTCGTTCGACGCCTCGGCCAACAAAAAGAAAAGAAAAACAACAACACACTGATATCTTTCAAGTGATGGTAGATATTATCGATTCAATATTCTTCTCAGCTACAGTAAGCAGTGGCGAAACTCCGCCCCCTCGGGTTTTTCAAAAAAAAAAAAAACTTGCGCGGGAGCATATGGTAGCCGGCAAGAATATTGAACCGATAATAAAAACAAAAAGAATGGGGAGGAATGCGAAAACCGCACCGCGCGCGGAGGGAGATCGATTTTCGACTCGAAATTTAAAGAGGGAATTAAGGCTTCTAATTGGTGAGACAGAGAGAGAGAGAGGGTGGGGGGGGGGGTTGATAATGGAATAGAATAGAATTGACGAGGGGTGGGGGACTAGACACAAATATTTGTGAGAGAAAGAGAGAAAAAAGGCAACAAATAGTTGAGACACGGGGAGGTATCGCATAGTACCATACATGGAGAAATTTCTAACCAACACAAACTACAGTATGTATATAATGGGTGGGATACGGAATAGGCAAAGTATATAATATGCACATATTATATATGAAATATATGACAGTACGAGGTGTGAGGGATAGAGATTAAACGGGAATGACGAGGATGCTAGAGAGAAAGAGGTAATGCTAAAAACAAAGATGGTACAAAGAGCGAGAGGGAGCCAAACATTTGAAAAGAGTGAAATGAGGAAAACCTGAACAGGCGGATCAAATCACCGGGAACAATCAAAATGTCGCCTCGTGAGATAAAAAGGGTAGCTGAGGGAGCCTGCCCAAAAACAATCGATGCATGAGAAAAGAAGAACATCCGCCATCTCTTTTCCTTTTCCGCTCGGATAGTTTGTTCTTCACCCGAAATTTCGAGTCCCGACACGAAAAGAAAAAAAAGAAAGGGAAGGTGCAAGTAAGACTAAAAATGGATGAAAAGCATCAGAACACGCGGCCCGGCCAAAATCAATTTTTGAAGTTGGGCACACGCGAACAGCTGATTATCGATTGGTGCCACTTTAAAGAAGCACGAAATGTGAGAATTATTTGTTTGAAAGTTTGAAACAGTAGGCGCCAATCGATAATCTAGATACAATAAAAAAAAGAAAGAAAAAATCGCGTAGGACTAAAATGTGACAAAATGAATCCGTCTATGTACAGGAAAGTATCATCACAATGAAATGGTTCGTGAGTGGGCGGGATCTAGATCAAACGGGTAAAGGCACCTGAGAACAGAACAGAACAGGAAAAACTATCCGAAGGAAAGGAAAAGATTACATAGTAAATGGGCGGAGCTTCTTATCAGTATCGATTAGTCATTGTTTCTGCTACATTTCTCTTCAATAGCTGTCTTCTAGCACACGCGGAATATGAGTGGTGTCAAACACCCGTGGAAAATTGGGGAAAAATGCCAGGCGAAAAGAGAAGTGGTGGAAACTTTAAGAGAAACAACTTCTAGAAAAATGGATTCTCTCTAGATTTCTCCCAACAAACCCTTTTGCCTAAAGTTACCAAAAAAAAAACAAAACATAGTGAAATGAGTTGGAATAAATGAAAAAGGAGTAATTAAGAAGCCAGAATTTTGATTAAAAATTGGGTCGAATATGGATAATGTTTTAGAAAAAAAAAGAAGCAAAGGGTTGGGTCGAACTACGCCGAAGCGATGGCCGCAATCAATTGAAGAGGACACACGCGCACGCCAGCCATTTCAACATGTTCAAAGTGTTTCTCCTGCTTCATTTCAATCGGACTCGGCGATGGAGAAGATGGAAACGAATTGGAAGAAAGGATAGAATAGGCGGAAGAGGAAGCGTTCGAGGTGGATGATGATGGACGCGATGAGGCAGCGGTCGAAGAACAGGGAACAATCAGCTGAAAACAAGAATTTACAGTAAAAAAATTTAAAATTTGAAAGCCCATTTTTTATGGGGTTATTCTCGAAACCAGCAAAAAAAGCAAAAAATAGAAAAAACCAGCAAAAAATTCAGCGAAAATTCGGAGAATGCTTCGATTGATCTGAAACTTTGGGAAATTATTAAGAAGATACTTCCGGTCATTCCCTGAAAATTTCAGACCAAAATATCGATTTTGAAAAATTTCAGAAATAAAAGTCGATAATTTTTAAAATCAATATTTCAGTCTGAAATTTTCAGGGAATGTCCGAGAGTATTTTTTGAATGATCTCTCAAAGTTTCAGACCGATCGGAGCATTCTCCGAATTTTCGCTGAATTTTTTGCTGGTTTTTTCTATTTTTTGCTTTTTTTGCTGGTTTCGAGAATAACCCCATTATTTTTTTAATCGACATTCAGGTCCAACATTTTCTGAGCATGTCACTGAGTATTTTTGACATTAATTCTGAAAGTTTCAAGCACCCAATTTTTTTTGCTATTATTTTGTGAACAATCCCATAAATAAAATCAATCGAAATCAACTTTTTTTTTTGTTGATTCATCGTAATTTCATCCTATTTTAAAATTTAGATTCAAAAAATAGTATTTATTCTCGGGAAATGCTCTGATTGGTTTGAAATTTCGGGAGAAAATGTCAAAATTACTCCCAGATATTCTCTATAAATTTTGTATTGAAAAAAAATCAATACTTGTTTTTTAGTCTCCGGGAGTATTCTTCACGGTTTCTGCAAAATTTCAGATCGATCGGAGCATTCTTCGAGTTGTTAGCCTTTTTTTTGGTTTTGCTACAGTAAATAGAATAGGTCCTTTACGTATTCGCCATGTACTGACACTTCGCGGAAAATAAAAACACGTTTTTGATCAAAGTACGTGAAGAAATACCCAAAAAATGAGAAGTTTATCGTGAAGGCTCACTCCGTAGCGAATACGTAATATTTTATTCATTTTTTTTGTTTAAAAAATGTGATTTCATTTAACAAGAAGTATCCCTGCTGGTGAATAATTTATAACACAACAGTCTGGATTAAATATTTTTTGACAGTTAACTCTCTGATAAGGCGCACATACACCTGGTAACAAAATTTCCAACAAAAACCAAAAAAAAAAACTAAATAATCCTCACCTGATTAAGCCACTCGGTCGGCGGCTTCGGAACATTTCTAGCCGAGGGTGACGAGCAAATTGACGAGCTGGCAAACGCAGACTGCGACTGTGGGCTTATAGATTGAGCCTTACGCTGTTGGCGGCGAACGCGTCCAGAACTCTTCGGTGTCGTTTGACATTGCGGCCCGCTGGTGTTGGGCGAAGCACGTGAGTGTTGTGGAGATTGGAAAGTGTTTTGCATATTGAGTAGTTAATATGATTTTAATGTAGAGTTGTTGATCTTACTACACCGGGCAAAACCCGAAGGTTATCGCGGGAACGATGGATCTGAAAATATGACACATAGGAGGGTTTAAAGGAAAATATACGAAAAAATCATACGGTATTATTAATCGGCTCAAAGAAGAGATAAGACCTGAGCCTATGTATTTGATGAATTTTCAAACCCTTAGGAAAAATACGATTTTTGAACATTGGAAAAGTGGAAACCGATATGTACACTTTGGATTTAAATTTTTGTTATTTATTGTGCGCAATCGGGCGCGTTGACGAGGAAAAGTTTGTTCATCAAAATAAGACGTATTTATTCGAATGAATGCAAAATTATTTACGATTTGTTTCTGTTTCTAAACTATTCTGCCACAAAACGAAGGGAACACACTATATACAAAAAATAATTGGGCATTTAATTTGTTAGTCAAATGAATATTTCTGTTAAATATTCAGAACTGCATTTAATGGATGGAAAAAAATAAACGAATTCATTCTGGGGCTATTGAAATGAATTTTGTCCGTTTAATTCTATGGAAAATTGCATTTTACGAACTTTCCTGCATCAAGGAATGAAATAGCAGGATAATTCATCTGCAAAAGCCAAGAACCTGGAAAACGAAAGGAAAACCGTTGGATCCTAGCTCAGTTCAAAAAAATGCATAAAATTGCAAAGTATTTGTCAAAAAAAAATCTATATCAAGTTCCAAGACGAATAATTTAATTATGAGGTAATTCTGAAAGCACAAAGAATCTCAAAAAGCGAAAGCTATTGAGCGAAAAACACGAAATACTCCATTATTTGCCTTTAAAAAAGTTAAAAGAAAATTCCAGCAGGAACTACATAAGATTACGACGAATAGGGTAATTCTTTGGATTTATTTAGGCCCCAACACTATTATATATTGATTCAATTTCTAGGATGAAAAATGAAATATTGCGAAATATTTAACAAAGATATTTACGTTTTCAAGGAGAAATATCCAATTATTATTTAACTGAACCTTCATGGTAGATCAATATATAATACGATTTAAATACAAATGCTCTAAAATAAGCAGGTACGTGAGGCTGGCTAAATGGAAAGGTAAAGGCAAAAAGAAGAAAGAATCGACAAAACATCACGAGATTTAACCGCTACGCGCGTACGCTACGCTTACGAGAGAGTGTGAAGAACGTGGAGTGTGGTAGACGATTAGACATTTCTGTTTGTCCTCGTCAGCAAAATGAAACGGGCGGGCAGCCAAGTCTGTCTTTCTTCAGGCCAAGGTTAGACGGGTAGACAATGCGAAAATAGTGTGGAAAAGGCGGAGGGAGCAGAGCATCGGCTGTGTGGCCACGTCATTTTTTCATCGCTCGCTCCCTTCGTCATCTGTTTCAGAAAGTGACATTTGAGAAAATCGGATACGGGGATGTCCAATAGAAATGACAAAAATTGAGAAAATCGTGTAAACATTATATTTATGAAACGCGCTCTAATGCACTATTACTCACGGTGTGTTGAACGGTGCACCGCTGCAAACGCGCCCCCTCGCACTACTCATTGAAAGAAAGTTTTATGGTTACGGTCACTGTTTTTGAAATATCGCATTAATCGATAAAATGACGTGATTTTCTACCTTTTTTGTACTCTTCCGCATAAGAAAAAATTAATGAGTCGATTAGAAGCACTTTTCGTTGAATTTTCAATGAAAATGTTTTTTGAATTGTCGTAAGTTTCGGCGCATGCACAGAAACTTGTAACGCTATAATTTGAAAGCGCATGTGACGGCAATTTGCGTACTTTTTATTATTTTTGAAAAATTGTACGCTTCAACACACCGTGTTACTCGTCTCAGCAGCTGCTCATAAACTTTGAAAATACCCAATTTTCCCACGAAAGGTCTCGAAGCACTTTTTCTACACAGTTGAAATGAGTGCGACCGTAACCATTAAAAAATGTAAACAAGTCCTAATGTTTTTATTTGTTTTCTCTTGTTTTTCGTTATTTTTTTGAACTTTTTTTTTTACATTTTTAATGGTTACTGTCGCACTCATTTCAACTGTGTCAATAAATTTGTGTTTCGAGATATTGGCGTATTCAAAGTTTATGAGCAACTGTTGAGACGAGAGTAATAATCATTATTCTTCGAAAAAGAAGAGGCTTGACTACAAAAATTGTTAGTTTGCATTAGAGCGCGTTTCCAATAAGGTCCAAGAGAACATAACTAGGACGAAACAAGCCTTTAGAGGTACAGATGCACTAAAAAGGCGACAATTGCATTTCAATGCGCCTAATGGACCTATTCATAGGAGAAAAAAAACACAAAAAAAACGTTTTTTTTCCCTATTCATAGATATAAAAAAACGACAAACAATGTCGAAAAACGAATGGTAAACAAGTGTTTATTGACCATGATAGACCATTGATAGTGAGGAGGCACAGAAAAGGGGCGGAGTTTGCATGAATTAGTAAACAAGTCCGTTCCCACGGGGTTGTAAACATCTCTGTGCCTCCTCACTATCAATGGTCAATAAACACTTGTTTACCATTCGTTTTTCGACATTGTTTGGGTGGTACCTCAAATGAGAACGAGAGGAATGAAAACTGTTACAAATGAAGAACTGCTACAGATAAGAACTGCTAGAAATGAGAACTGCTGTATACGTGAACTGATATGAATGGGAACACGATAAATGAGAACTAGAGGAATGAGAATTTCTACAAATGAGAACACATTTTCTTTTTGATCCTTTTGAGAAAAAATTTCGGATCAAAAAGCCAACGTGTTCTCATTTGTAGAAGTTCTCATTCCGCTAGTTCTCATTTATTGTGTTCCCATTCATATCAGTTCACGTTTACAGCAGTTCTCATTTCTAACAGTTCTTATCTGTAGCAGTTCTTCATTTGTAACAGTTTTCATTCCTATCGTTCTCATTTGAGGTACCACCATCGTTTTTTATATCTATGAATAGGAAAAAAAAATGTTTTTTTTTTGTTTTTTTCTCCTATAAATAGGTCCATAAAAGAAGAAAGTTTCGCTCACAATCGGACAGAGTTAACAAAGTTTCGCGGAATGAAGTATTGACACAAAAATATAATTCACAATGTCAATCAAAAAGTAAAAGTTCAATGCGAGTGTGTCCGAAACACGCCACTCTCAAGGCCGACCTTGCGTCACGCACTTACAGAAAAAAAAAGAGAAATGTCGGTTTGGCAGGTTGCCATAAAAAAAAGAACATTTGAAATGGTGCGTCAAAGGAAAAACTGTTTACGGCCATCAAAGAAAGAAGAGCGATCTACCGTAACACAATTGGTATTTTTCATCTCTTTATTATCCATCTCTAACAAGGGGAGTCTTTGCACAAACCATATTGGGATTCTCTGAAACTTGGTGGGCTAATAGAACCTTTCGTTCGAGTTGTCCGAGCGGTTCTGTGTCGGTACAGCTCAAATTCAGCCGGTTCTAATCCGCACAGTTTTATTCCGTGCAAGTTCTATATTGTAGTACCCCGGTGGCCTAGCGCTGCATGGCCTAGATTCCGATAGGGTCTCTGTGGAACTTTCAGAGATTGATAATAGCATTGTCTTAATTATGGCCGACTTCCGTTTTAGAAAATTTGTCAATCGAGAACTTGAATTACCGTAAATTCTCTAATAGAACGGCCCTCATAATAGAACGGCCCCCTAAAATAGACCGGCCCTCCTAGGAGGGTAGTGAAAAATAGACCGGCCGGCCGTTCTATTAGAGAATTTACGGTATTCTTATATCTACCCACGACAATGTTCCACGAGCACTGTGGATGGAGCACCGTCTAGATGAAATACTATTTTTGTTTTTAAACAGGTGCCAAATGGAACTCTAATATATACAGGGTGGCCGATAAGTATAGGACGCTCGCTTTCAGCGTTCCCTGGCACGGTGCCAAGGGATATTTTCGAAAAATTTCGAAACTTTTCGAAAGTCCAGAGACTATATAAGTAAGCTTCTCAGTCATTTGTTCTCACTTCTCCATATCGCCGAGCTATGAAAAGTTCTCCTCATCGTCCTTCCATTGAACTCTTGTTCAAGAGAGGCCTCGGAAGTGCTGAGATCGCTCGACGCCTTCAAATTTCGTCTTCGACGGTTCGAAACGTTGTCGCTGCTATCAAAAAGCGAGGAGATGCTTCTGAAGTAAAAAAAAGCGGACGTCCACGTTCTGTCAACACCCGGAATACTCGTGCAATCATCAAGAAACGGATCATTCGAAATGATGGATTGAGTCTCAATAGGATGGCGTCACAGCTTGGAATTGCCCGATCCACTGTCCAATCGATTGTCAAGAACGACTTGAAGCTCAAAAGTTACAAACTACGTCGTGGACAGTACCTCTCGGACAAATCGAAAGCGATGCGACTCGAAAAATGCCGAAAATTACTCCAGCACTTTCAAGTGCGCCGCGTCTCTGACGTTATCTGGACAGACGAGAAGATCTTCACTATGGAACCTCTTCCCAACCGTCAAAACCAGAGACAGTTATTGTCAAAGGATGACAGCATGTCTCCGAAACGTCGTCTTGCCCATAACCGCCTTTTCCCGAAAAGTGTCATGGTTTGGGCCGGTATCACGGCAACCGGTAAAACTCCGTTGGTTTTCATTGAAAGAAATGTGAAAATCAACTCGGAGGTGTACCAAAAGATTGTGTTGATGGATAATTTGTTACCCTGGGTCACTCAGCACTTTGCTGGTGGTCCATTTATCCTTCAACAAGACTGGGCACCGTCCCATGGCTCGAGATCGACATTGGCCGTCTTGGAGGCGCATTTCCCTGGATTCCTGGACAAGAACTTGTGGCCTGCTTCCAGCCCGGATCTCAATCCGATGGATTTCAGCGTTTGGGGCATGTTGGAAGGGAAGATCGCGGGAAAAGTTTTTGCTACTGTCGATGACTTGAAGGCCGCTCTCGAGGTAGCATGGGCTTCGATCGACGACGGATACCTGCGGCGCACTGTCAATTCGGTGAAGAAACGTTTGAGAGCCTGTGTCAAAGCTCGTGGATCCAACTTCGAAATTCTCTTGTAAAATCAAATTTTCTGCTTATTTTTTGTTGTTTAATAAAGGTTGTTCTCGAAAAATCCTCAAATTGAAAAAATGGGAGCACTTTCAAAACGTCCTATACTTATCGGCCACCCTGTATATTCATCATGACCGAATAAGATGATGGAAGCCCACACCATCACCCCATCTCTTTTGAAGATATTACACGGCGTGTTGAGCGGAACGTTGGAAAATAAAATTTAAACTGCGCGGGCTTTTTTCCCAAAAAAAAAAATTCTGGCCTAAGCGTGGTCGCATTTTTTTTCTACAGTAGGCTGCATTAGCTGCGCAGACACTCATCTGTGCAAAAAGGATACGCAGGCCAAGAGAGAGGAGGCGCAGAGAAAGAGGCAGTAGGTGATTTTTTTTTCATTGTTTTCGTTCATTGTTTTCTTTTTTTTTTTTCGTTTTTTTCCAACATTTTTTCTCTTTTTTGCGTTCAAATTAATACATAAATTTACTGCAATTTTTGTAGCCTAAAGCTATACAAACATTCCAAAAGAAAGCTGTCTTTTTCGGCATGGATGAATTTTTTCAGAAGCGGAAAATGTTTTTTCGGATTTGTATACTTTGAACATGATCATAATGGGGTTATTCACTTTGTGTATCTGAAAATGTTTATTTTCCTTTTGATTTTTTGCAGAAAACAGCATTTTATGCACTTATTCTGGAGAAAAATACAGTACTGGCCATAAAGAATGCGACAACTGGTTTTTTGACGATAACTTCTTGGAAAGTTAACTTTTTGACCCGAATTTTTTACTGTATCTGCAATGGAACCTCACAAAAACTTGCGTACTTGCGAATTGCATCATTCTGCAAAAAAAAAATTGTTTTTTATTTTTTAAGTTTTTCTCATTTTTGCACTTTTTTCATGTATTTCAGTTTTTTGTATAAAGTTGAATGTAAATTAATTGGGAGTAGTTCTAATTAGTTTTTTATTGTTTTTCAGCCATAGTCAGACCATTTGGGAAAAAACTTTCACTGTGGACGTTCGAAAAAGCATCGTACGTGGACATGAACTAGGCGCGCATCCGAAGATACTCGCAACCTAGTTTGGTTCTTCTTCCAGCGAAATTTAACGTGATTTGAAGAATAACCGTGATGATGTAAGGTTTCAATTAGCTTTCTAAACTGATTTCGACTATTCAGGATGGTGTAGTTCATCGTCAATCTCCAGGAAGACCCCGAACCACTTCCAGAGCTGTGGATCGAAATATCTTGCGCGCGTGCCGAGAAGATCCTAGACGCACATCTACGGATATTCAAGTTTCCGTGGCGTCTCCATATGAGCCGGTGCCATCGAGAAGGACTATTAGAAGACGTCTGCAAGTTGCTGGACTGCACGGACGAAGACCAGTCAAAAAACCACTCGTTAGTCTAAAAACCGGAAAGCTCGCGTTGAATGGGCTAAACAGCACTTGTCCTGGGGAGCTCGAGAGTGGGCTAATCACATCTGGAGCGACGAATCGAAGTTCAATCTGTTCGGTACTGATGGTAGTCAATGGATTCGACGTCCTATTGGCTTCAGATATGCTCCTCAGTACCAATGTCCGACGGTAAAACATGGAGGTGGATCTGTGATGGTTTGGGGATGCTTCTCCGACACTTCCATGGGTCCATTGAAGAGAATTGTTGGAACCATGGACGATATGTGTACCAAGACATCCTGGAGAACACAATGCGACCATGGGCAAGAGCAAATTTGGGCCGATCGTGGGTGTTTCAGCAGGATAATGACCCGAAGCACACTTCGGGTCATTTTGCCAATTGGTTTCGACGTCGCCGTGTGGATCTCCTGGAATGGCCAAGTCAGTCTCCGGACTTGAATCCCATCGAACATATGTGGGAGAAGCTAGAACGACGTCTCAAATGAGTCCGAGCCTCCAATGCCAACCAGAAATTCGCTCAAATCGAAGCTGCTTGGAAGAGTATCCCGATGACGGTGGTTCAGACGCTCCTGGATTCGATGCCACGTAGATGCCAGGCTGTTATTGATGCCAAAGGATATCCAACCAAGTATTAAATCACTTTTTATAGTTACCTTCCTTTTGTTTTTGACCTTCGGTGATTCTAGAGCTTATTTGTATAGATCTCCAAAAATGTCAATTTTAATGAATTTTCGAAAAAATTGAATAAAAAAATAATTTTCAGCAGAATTTTAAAATCAACTTGACAGAAAGGTTTCTGATAGTGCTGAAAAAATCTCACATAAAATTTGGGTCAAAAAGTTAACATTCCAAGAAGTTATTGTCAAAAAACTAGTTGTCGCATTCTTTATGGCCAGTACTGTAGTTTTCTGCGTGAAATTAATGAGAAAAAAAAAATGCAAGATGCAAAAAATGATTAACCCGGTTAGCCCCATTACATTTTTTTTCTCTTTATCTTCGTCATACCAATTTTTTTTTATTTTCAGATGTTCACATATGGTCGAATCGGGAGCATGCCAATCAATCGGGAATGCAGCGAGTGGTAAGCTTTTAAGTTTGAGAAAAATTTATTGCATGATTGCAATCGATTGTCCACGAAAAAAAATTTATCACCATCACGGTGTGCCAAAATCCGAAAATGCTTGAAATGTTCGAAATGGAGCGCGCTTGCTTTTTCAGTGCTAAAACCCGAAATTTCTATTTTGTAGCATTTCTATTTCGCCTATTTCTATTCTGTCGTACCCCCGAATTTATTCACAAAAGTATCCAAAAAAGGGAAAAATTACAAACAATTGGGATAAAACTGTTTTCAAAATTTATTACATTCTTCCCAAAGTTCGAGACTTATTGAAGCATTCTCCGGGTTTTCTCCTAATTGTTTGTAATTGTTTTCTTATTTTTGAAATTTTGCTGAATAGACTCACAAAGTTAACGCCGCTTGTGAAGTGACGAATTTTTAAAACCGATAATATTTTTTCAGAAGTCAGGTGCATCGTGTCCGTGTCTTTAACCACTCTATCACCACCAACAACAATGGCCCAATCTGTCCCACCAGGAGATATTGCAACCCATCCGAACGCTAAGATCGTGTTCAACGAGCGTACGACGACAAGCACACTTATCACATCAAGGTGATCAACTCGTCGGCTCGTCGTATCGGATACGGAATCAAGACCACCAACATGAAGCGTCTCGGAGTTGACCCACCACGTGGAGTGCTCGACCCAAAGGAGGCCGTTTCACCATCGAGTGGACCAACACTCCGGATGGAGCCGCCAAGCAGTTCCGTCGCGAGTGGTTCCAGCGAGACGGTGTGGTGCGCAGAAAGAGAACCTTCCAATCGAGTACAATCCATAAGCTGGTTGATTTTGAATAAAATTTAAAAAAAGGTAACGCTGCTTCTTTTAATTGTAAAAATATTTTCATTTTAGTCCTAACTCGTTGTTTCGTTTCACGGAAGATTCAAGTTTCACTCGACGATTTTTTGGCGAAGTTCCGTCAAAACTTGGAAAACTCGCTTTGGAAAATGCAATGTAATCAATTTTTTTAATGCTGAATCATAATCATTATTTTCAGCGCGACATCGAGATCCAGACAAGCTGCCAAAACAATGAGTAGGGCCTTCTAGGACGAGAAAGTTAAAACGATGCCCTAGAAAAATTAGGCTGTTTTTTTCTGCATTAATTTCCCTATTATTTTTTATGTATTCTATTTTTTTTGTTGATTGTTAACTCTGTATTTTATATTTTTTTGTAATATTTTTCAATAAATAACATATTTATATTTAAATGGTGATTTATCTACATTATCGCGCTGTTACGAAAAATCAATAAATTTTGACTCGAAATTCGACGGAATTTTGTTAGAAAATTTACGAATTTTGTCAGAAAATTTACCGTTTTTATCAGAAAATTCACGAATTATTTTAGGAAATTTACGGATATTATCAGAAATTTTAAGGGTAATATGAGGCGATGCGAATCTGATCAGATATTTTACGGATCTTATCAGGTATTTTATGAATCTTATCAAGCCACAATATAATCTTGAATCGTTCTTTTAAAATCCGTAAATTTTCTAATAATTCAAGAAATGAAATGCCTGAGTTCTTCTTTCTCAAAATAACTGTGTTGTTTGCAGAATTTTCACGTGAAATCCTATTTTAACCGGCAAGAATATTGAATCGATAATACCCTTGGAAAATCGGAACGATAGCGAAAAATAATTTGACAGAAAAAAGATAAATAATAAACAAAAAAAACCAAGGAAACAACGAAAAAATGAATTTTATTACTTTTAACACAATTCAAAATACGAAAGTTTCCCGCCATGGCATCCTGCCAGCGACTCTCGCGGAAGAGACGCAGACAAGCAGCGTCCTCTCAGCGGAGCGCACGGCCAATAACGTTCCGTTGAACACGCCGTGGATATTACCCGAATGTCTTTTTTTTTTCCATTTAAATGTCGTGCCAAAAACTACAGTATCCATCAGGGCAGTCACAGTTAAATTTTTTTCATCACGATACATGATACACGGCTTGCTGAAGACTATTTGCGTTTTTAAAGTTATCGTCGCTCTCATGTCTCTGCGTCTCTAGTTTTGCACGCACTTATCTGAACTTGGCAGAATGACACTACCGAGACGCAGATAAATGCGACAGAGCGCGCTTGCCTTTACGTAGGGTCTAACACATCATGTGATAACGTATGCCATTCAAAATTTCACATCATTTGCATTTGGTAAATTGCAACCTTTTTACTTTGTGTTTGGAAGTCAGTGGTCCTTCTGATTCCATCCTTCCAGAACGACGCCGGACGTGAAGAAAAAAGTCGTCCAGTACCTTTTTGATCTCATCTATTTAATGGGAATTTTTTCGAAAGAGTTAGTTGAGAAGTGAGCAAATACCAACTCATATCAACTCGACAATCCATGTTGTGGTGAGTGAGAAGGTGAGATACATAGCAACCGAGCGAATCCGCGAAGAATTGTTGAATGGGTAAACCCCAGTGCTGTTGTCATTTCACAGATGGTTTGGTTCGAATCCATCTCCACCTGCTTCAGCAGCGCGCAAGGTCCAGCTCACGTAGCCTTCCTGCACGGATCTCATCTTCAAGATCGTACGATCCAGACTTGAAGCGGCATATAATACCAATAAGAAGAAAAAACGGACGAACCGTACCAACTCCGGCCAAACCGAACGAACCACAGACGAAGTTCGTCCGTTATTTTTTTTTGTTCGAATGAACGCTTTAAGCTTGATGCTTCGAAGCCCTGATGAGACCCACGCGCTTTCAAGACGTTCTGACCAGGGGTGGGACAAAAAAAATTTTCCACAAAAAAAAAATTGTTTTTTGTCCTCAAAAAAATTACAAAAAAAAAAAATTTCTTTGCTCTTAAAAAAATTAACAAAAAAACAACAAAAAAAAATTTTTTTTTCCTCAAAAAATTCCAAAAAAAGTACGTATTTCTGCCAATTAAAAAGAAATTTTCCAAGTTTTTGTTGAAAATTATAGGTTTTTGTCAATTAGGAGCATATACCGAATAAGTTTTGGCCCGAAAACCGGTACTTTTTTTCGCCTCCGTGGCTCTAAAAAAAAAAAATTTTTGTCTCATCCAAAAAAAAAACCCGAAAAAACAAAAAGAAATCGAAAAAAAATTTTTTTTTGGTCCCACCCCTGGTTCTGACTGTTCCTATTTAGCGACGCAGTACTACGGTAGTTTATTAAATACTCAACCACGCTCCGAGAAGCGTCACTTCCTGCGAATACGAAATAGAATGCGATTTAAATGGCTGACTATTTAATAACGAAAGGCCTTAATTTTCAAAGCTAAATACAAAATTTAAATAAGAACGTGAAAATTATAATATCGTGTTATCTTTTGACGCTTTTGATGATCTTTCGAGATTTGGAACAATGATAAGATAACCTGTATAAAAGAAAAAGGTGAGGCGATAATCTTCACAGAGAAACCAACTCTTTCATCCGCTATGGCCCAATCAGTCCCACCAGGAGATATTGCCACGCAGCCGAACGCGAAGATCGTGTTCAACGCGCCGTACGACGACAAGCACACTTATCACATCAAGGTGATCAACTCTTCCGCTCGTCGCATCGGATACGGAATCAAGACCACCAACATGAAGCGTCTTGGCGTTGACCCACCATGCGGAGTTCTCGACCCAAAGGAGGCTGTGCTCTTGGCTGTTTCGTGCGACGCGTTCGCCTACGGACAGGAGGACACGAACAACGATCGTATCACTATCGAGTGGACGAACACTCCGGACGGTGCCGCGAAGCAGTTCCGTCGCGAGTGGTTCCAGGGAGACGGAATGGTTCGTCGCAAGAATCTGCCAATTGAGTACAATCCATAGAAAAAGAGATAGAAAAGGGAGACTTGTTCTCTTACACGATATCAATTCGAGTGTAATAAATGATTTTTAAAAAAAATTTTTCTGTTTTTTGACTTTTGCTGTGCCAAAAGTTGGGGATATACTACGGGCTCCCTGCCGCAAAGCTTTTACCTACTTTTTATTTATCTTTTACCCTCTTATTATGACGCATTGCCTCTTTCTTTTTATGCACTTTTTTATGTTCTTCCTTTCTTCGCCTCAAGTATCACTCGGGGCAAAAATAAGAAAATATTAACTTTTTTTCTCGCTTTCATTCTTGTTCCCATGACAACTCGCTTTTTTCGCAACAATTGTGCTTTATCCGTCGCCTTTTTCTCTACTAGGTTCTCTATTCGCACAACTTTTTTTGCTGCTCACAACTACATTTGTTACGTCATCGGGTGGGATTTGCTTTTTTTTTTGTTGCTTTTTTATTCTTCCAGGTGAATATGGAACGTTGATTTCTGAAAAATCGGATGTTTGTTTTTAGAAACAATTGATTTAAGCTTGGTTTTTCCGCACGATCTTTTTGTTAATCAACATTTAAATATATAGCAAACGATTGTATGCTTGTTGCCAGCTTAACTCTGTTGACACTGGGCTTTTTGCGGACTCGGTAATCTCGAAATCAGGCGGAACAACTCTAAAACTTTGCTGGATTACGGTTTTCAAGTTTACATGAGACAATTTTGTGTTTTCAATCGAGTTGCATCATGAAAATATGAGTATATCGATTTTCGTGTTTACATTCTGCCCGCGTCTCGTGATCGCGCGAAAATAGGTGGGCGGGGTTTCATTTTTTTTGATGATGCAACTCGATTGAAAACAAAAGTTGAAAAAACATAGTGCTAACAAGCATATACTGATATTACTCATTCATGTCGTGCTGTCAGATGCGACGCATCAAAAAAGAAAACAACGCGAGGAAACCGTATACTTCTCTCTTCTATCGCTGCGAGACCCACGTCAAGACGAAATTTCGGCGCTTTTTTTAAACTGCTCTTCGAAATTTTTTGAATCGCGCGCTCAAAATAACACATCGGCGGAGCGGTCGCGATATAAACTTCTGCACTCCGACAGCAGCTACCGTACTATTTTCTCGCCCTTTCTACCCATTGAAACAATTCATTTAAAATTCCCATTCCGAGTTAAGCATATTAATTTCCAAAACCACGTACCTTCAGGTTTCACATTTCCTTCTTTTTCCTTTCCTCCAGACTCTTGCTCCTTTGCTCCTCCGCGATCGTTTTGACACTGTTTGCTCAGTCTGTCATGCGCTCTCTCACCTCTCTGCGCCTCTGCTTTTCGCACACTCTCTCGTCGAGCTTCTCTCAACAAGGAGCCAGAGGAGAAGTAGAAGAAGAAGAAGCACTTCATTTTTTGTGTCTTGCAAATAAGACACATGCTTTCAAGATGGGTTGAGCCGCTTTAGTCACTGATACGTATGTGAAGTGATATAATAACGCTGATGATCAATTTTTAAGCCTTTTTGAAGAGTAAATTTGGTGGGGGGGTGATTAATTACTTGATTTTCTCATGGTGAACATGTAATGAATACACTGATCTTTAAGAACTGTATTTAAAAATTTTAATTTTTTTCATACTCGGTAGATAGCGCTGCAAATTCGCTCCATTAGAAAAACCCAAGAGACGGCCGCGTAAGCGGCTTTGATTTCTCTGAATCTCACTCCAAATTCATGCGAATTTCATTTTTTGATTGGAGCGAATTCTCATCGTTTTATACCTAGTGTATATAAGAAATTATTTTGTTTCTCTTAATTTTTCGGAAAACTTTTTACGATTTATTTAAGTATGGACCATATTCTAGAAAACATAGCCTTTTCTTCCATGCTTGTTTTCTTTTTCATCCGATCACTATCACACAGCCTAATCCTTCTTTCATCTCCTCTCCTGTATAGTTCTCTCACTTTTCTAATCTTTTTCAATTTTCTTATTCCATTTCGTTTCGTTTCCATTTCCAACATGCATTTTGTACGTATTGTGAACAAACATGGAGAGAGAGAGGGAGAAAGAGAGAGAAAAGTAAGCATTCATCGTATAATGTATTTCTCTCTGTCCCTCCCTCTCTCTCTACCTTTTATGGAAGAAAAGAAGAATAGAGGAAAAAGCGACTTGAAATTTCAACAAAACTTCCCCCTTCCTTCCTCCCTCTTTTCTTTTTTCTTATCACCAATTGCTTGCTCTTTTATCGATTTTCTTGCAGCCAGTAAGAATGCGTGGATACAATCCACGTGGCAACTATGATAGGTACGGTAACAGTCCTCATCTGAGAGATAGCGGAGGAGGAGGAGGAGGAGCAGGAAGTCATGGACAAATGGTGATCAACATGAAGACTACAGTAACCACCAGTGGTGGGCAACACAATGGTCTAGTGGTGCATAGTGCGGTGCAATCGGCCGCCTCCCCGAGCACTAGTAATGGTGAGTTTTTGCTAGACCCTACTTAAAGGCGAATGCGCCCTATTGCATTATCTGGTTTGACTAAAAAAAACCGTATTTAGTCTATTAGAAAAACTGATTTCTTTAGAGCAATAGCTGATAGTGCTTTTTCTTGAGAGTTCCACACAATTAAAGACAACCAAAAAACGTTTTGACTGATTTCTTGGTCGAAAAATAACAAAAAAACGAGACAAATCTGGAAAAAGTTGAATTCCAAACAGAGAAAATACCTGCACTACCTTTTTATTAGAGGTACCCTTCTAAAAATTTCATTCATATTCAATTCAATTTCTATTCAATTTAATCCTCCCAAATTGAAAAAATCAAGCCCTCGCCCGGCCTTTTTCGTAGAAAATAAAATAATTACCTTGAATTATCCTGGATAGCCTGGAGGTGCACTTCTAATGCAGTAAACACGGTATTTCACATTTTGGGTCCAAAAATATTTTATTCGCACTCTACCAAGGCACATTTGTTTAAAAATTATTACTCTCGTCTCAGCTGTGGCCTAAAAATCCAAACTTTCACGAGTAAATTCCGCACGATCGGAAACAGCTGAAAGGAGTGTGACCGTAATTCATTAAAAAAAAGTTTAACAAGAGAAAAAGGGTAAAAGGTTTTATAAAAACCCCCCAAAAAGACTGAAATATTATTTTTCCGTCTCTATTTTCCGTTAAAATAATTTAAATAGATTACGGTCACACTCATTTCAACTGTGTCCGGTCGTGCTGAATTTACTCGTGGAAGAGTTTGTTTCCGTTTTCTAGGCCACGATTCTGACCAGCAATCTATTATTTTAAAGCTTTTTCTTCAAAAAAAAAATTAACACCATAGATCGAAAGTAAAAATACGTAGTTCCTCAGCCACCGATTATTGGTCCTGAAGCGGTATTATGTGTTCACGAATGAGGTTTGCACTGCGGTCTCGCAGCGAATACTGCGGAACAGTGGAAAAACTGCGGAACATCGGAGCGTCGTTTGCAAACCTCGTTCGTGAACACATTATAGAAAACAGAACCGTACTAAAAGAAAAAGCTTTGAAAAATGCAGTTTTCATAGAAATATTGAACCAATTTTTTAAAAATTCAGTCAAATGATTCAAGAAGCTGAAAATTGTATTGTTGATGAAAAAAACTAGGACCAACACTCCGTGAGCGGGTAAAATTCACAAAATATTTTATTAATTAATTTCTCACAGGATCTTGGATGTCACTCTACTCGGAGCCACCCTATCGACGAAATGACGACCCACTCGAAATGATGAGATCCAACACTTCGCTTCACGTAACTTTTCATTTCAATTTTCTCATTTCTTCATCCTTTAACTATTCCAGAGGTCCTCCCCACTTCCAATCCAAATGGTACCCAGTACATCTCGCGAAACATTAGCCTCAATTGACAAGCAACAACGGATACGAGAACGAGCTCCGTCTCCTCCACCGTCTCCCACGTATTCTTTCAAGGTGAGTGACCATTTTTGAATCGGCTATTTGCAAAATGTGACGTCAAAGTTGCAGGGACGTGACTCACCACCGGATGAATTTATTCAGCCTACAAAGCTAGTGTTAAACGTTTTCCGACCGGTGAGTCATTTATTGCGTGAATTTCCAAAATCTGAATTCGAATTAAAAATCAAACACGGGAGAAGAAACAGTGCGAGACGAGGTGTTGATCTCTGTCAATATTTGATTTGATTCCGATGTGATTCTTTTCGCTTTTCTACGCAACTTTGGTACTTGGTCCGCACGGCACAAGGTGCCAAAAGCGTATGTCAAACAAATGCAGGCAATTCGATACTTCGTGTAAGGGAGACAACGCGTGTATATAAATATGACATTGGCGCACACAGAAACAAACATTTTTTCCTCTTTTTGAAAAGGCTTTTTTGCTACTATGCGTTCTACCTCCTCTCGGTATTATTATGAGCATCATGTGATGGAGGAAACGGTGAGAAAAAGATTGATTATTCGTGTTTAGTTTTCTAGTCCTTGAGGACGAAGTTCGGGGGTTTATGATAAAAGGGTAGACTACATGAAACGAAGCTTGCCATTTCCCCAATGTCTCGAAACTGACGTCGCCCGTAGAGCGCCGAAGAGATTTTTGCCCTAATTGATCTAGATTATATTTAAATGCATTTCAAAGATTTATGATCTAGGCGCATTTCTCGTGCATTTTTTTTTTTCGTGTACTCCCCGTAGACAATCCGACGGTTTTTCCATTCCCCATTCTCCACGAAACAGGAAAACGTCATTTTCCGGAAAGTGGGTTTGTGTGTTTCTCTCAGTCTCTCACCACAATCATACAAAATTTATCAATATCCAAACGGCAAGAGTGAAGATCAACTCCCCACCGATGGAAGAACAACCCCACACCAAAAAGAACAAATCCCCACCAAAGAAACATGTAACACGAAAAGTTCACGTAAAAAAGGTGGGTGTGCATACGCGTGACCACAAAAAGTGGAAAACTTAGCGGCGCCGCGCCATGTGGCATCCCTTTCCAGTGCTACTCAACCAATGTCAATGCGCAATCGAGAAGATCGAATCGATGTGCAAAAAAAAAAACAAAAAAATGCACACAACTGAAAAAATCAGTTTCCCACATAGTTTCCATTGTCTTGGTCGCCATAACTGAATTCGGGGTACCACCAGTCTGAATTTTTGGGTGGGGAGTTAAAGTTCCAAAGTGGGGGGGGGGCCAATATTCTATTGATGTGGGGTCAATGTTCACAAGCCCCTCCTGTGAACATGTTCCCCCCCCCCAAATCAACAGTGGGGAGCTGTTATTCATGAACTTCCACACCCCAAATAGGTAAAATAGCCCCCCGGAAAATATCGTGTACCTGAGCTCCCCGAAAAAAAAATACTAATTTTTTCCACAATGTGGGGAGTCAAACTCCCTTTTTGGGGAGCTTTATCCCACATGTGGGGAGTCATATGTGGGTGGGGGGCTTATGTTCACATTCGCCATCCAAACTTCGTTTTCTGGAAAACGGTTTTCCTGTCGTTTTCCAGTTTCAAAGAATCGGCCTCTGATTCCCAGCTTTCAAAATTTCCAGTTCAAAACCCTACGGCTCGGTCAGTTTTACGATTTTTCAACATGGCTAATTGGATAATGGAGCGTAGTCAGCCAGTGAAATATTGAAAAAATTGCTTGAAAATTGATAATGCAAATGCGCTCAACTGCGTGCTTGCATTGGACGACGGGGAGGCATGAAATGTGCACACCAAAGGCCGAAAAGGCTAGACACGAAAAATACGGTTGAACTCAAAATTAGGATGAACTAGTAGTTCTCATATTTAGCACAGCGCAAATACTCTTTACTATTATTAAGAAATAAAGTGCCAGTATGTGTGTGAGACTTCGTGTCACCAACTTTTTCTGTAAGTTTCTACTGGACCGAATTACACCAAACTTGGCTATGCATTTTCAAACCAAAGGGGCATGAGGCGGCCGAAGTTTGGTGCGAATAGGATAAGTTTGAAGGGTAGCATACTAAAGGCAGTGTTTTAACTGTTGCGCCAACGCCAACGCCGCCGAGAATCTTCTAGTAAATATAATAATGTGAAGAAGAAGAAGAAAGAAACAAGTGTGACCAAAACATTTTAAATTGTATTCTGTTGTAAAAGAGTATTTAAATAGAAGTTATTCTATGGATTGTACTCAATTGGCAGATTCTTGCGACGAACCATTCCGTCTCCCTGGAACCACTCGCGACGGAACTGCTTCGCGGCACCGTCCGGAGTGTTCGTCCACTCGATAGTGATACGATCGTTGTTCGTGTCCTCCTGTCCGTAGGCGAACGCGTCGCACGAAACAGCCAAGAGCACAGCCTCCTTTGGGTCGAGAACTCCGCATGGTGGATCAACGCCAAGACGCTTCATGTTGGTGGTCTTGATTCCGTATCCGATGCGACGAGCGGAAGAGTTGATCACCTTGATGTGATAAGTGTGCTTGTCGTCGTACGGCGCGTTGAACACGATCTTCGCGTTCGGCTGCGTGGCAATATCTCCTGGTGGGACTGATTGGGCCATAGTGGATGAGAGAGTTGGGTACTCTGTGAAGATTATCTGTTTACCTTTTTCTTTTATACAGATTATCTTATCATTGTTCCAAATCTCTAAAGATCATCAAAAGCGTAAAAAGATAACATGATATTATATTTTTCACGTTCTTATTTAAATTGTGTATTTAGCTTTGAAAATTAAGGCCAGTCAGCTAAATCGCATTCTATTATTACTGCGTCGCGAAAACCAGTCAGAGCGGAGCGCGCAACTCGGCTGTGGTCTCGCCGCGACAAGTGGGGGTCACAGCCGAGTCACAGCAGAGTCACAGCAGCGTCGCGCGCTCTGCTCTTATAGGTTTTCGGGACGCAGTAATATGGACCTATTCAGCGCAGGAAAAAACCGATTTTCGCGGTTTTTTTTCCTATGCAATGCGCCTTTAATTTTCAATGGGAATTCGGTTGAAACTTAAAGGCGCTTCCGATTATTTCATCGGCCGGTCTCGACACGGCAAGTTGTTTACGTCAAAAAACCTCCGACTACTGTAGTTTTTTGTCTTTTTCCCTCAATTTTGCATAGGGAAAAAAACCACGAAAAACAGTTGTTTTCCTCTGCTGAATAGGTCCATTAGGTATTCGCAGGAAGTGACACTTTTCGGTAAACGGTTCTATTTTTTTTAATTAAAAACGTGAATTCGAGTGGCACTTCTTGAGAATACGTGATACCAAATAAGCGAAGCCTATCGTGCGTTTTTGTATGCTTATCTTCGTTTTTTTTTTTTTGCAGTGGTACCCGAAATAGAACTGGCCTGAAATAGAAAATTACTGAAAATTTTCAGTATTTTTAACCCTATTCATCGAAAACACTGATCTCTTCCTTTTTTGTTTGTTTCTAATGTTTTCAAAGTATTTGTTGACTTTTTATTTTGGAAACGGGCTATGTCAATTTTCGTTTCTGAAGGAGTTCTATTTTGAGCAGTTATATTTGTGGTAGCACCATTCTAACAACGTTATAACTTTTCAAGTAACACGATATTAAGCTAATCGAGCGCATATTACTTTCTAACGCGAGCTACCAATTCTAATCATACAATGCCCATTATACTGTACATATGCAGATGAATTTTCTCTTATCTTTTATTTCTATGCAAAGCTGCATTTTTATCAATTTTCCTGCATTAAACTGCATATTCCTGGATTAAAATGTAGGTTTGCATAGGAATAAAACGGCAGGAAAATTCATCTACATATTTAGGTCCATAATAGCTCGGTGTTAACTCTAATTAGAGTTGCATTAGCATATCAATTGAAATCGCTAATCTAGATGAACGCAGATTTCACGCTAATCGAACGCTACGAATCTATCCGAACGCTTAATATTGTTCTACCTCATTGTGACTTAAATTTTTGCTTGCAAGAGCTGTAACATTCTCTGATTCATTTTCTTCGCCTTTCATACAATTAAATAGTAATTAAGCGAAAAGTATTTTTAAACGCTTTTTATTATATGATGTGCTCACGAACGACTGGTGCTCACGACGCTCCGATGTTACGCAGTATTCGATGCGAGAACCGAGTGAAAAACTGCGGAACACAGGAGCCTCGTCAGCCCCAGTCGTTCGTGAGCACATAATACAACTTTTTTAGCTGAAGTATAAAAAGATGCGGAGAATTCAAAAGGAGAATTATTTACTGTAGGAAACAAATTAGACTATTTAGCAAAACAAAAGAATAAAGTATTTTTAACAAATCTCTGTATTTTTCAGAAAACCCAGGAACCAGTTTGGCAAACGCCAATATCAAAATCACAAGTCTCACATAGCAACTCATCTTCCGGCGGTGGAATACAACTCTCTAAAAAGAACGCTCTTCTGAATGACTCCCTCACAACAACGACTACAGTCGAAGTGTTCCGGGCTCCTCTCGATCCCGAGACTCCAATGATCTCTCTGACACCTTCCCCGTTTGGTGGAGCGCCGTTGCTCGTGCGAGCACACGGTCCATCTTATGAGCATTGGAACGGACAGAGTAGACAGAATTTGTTGGCGGATGAATTGGTGGGAAGAGATGGTGGAAGAGAAGCGCCGAAAGGAGTTCAATGGAAGGAACGATTGATTGAGGAAAGCGATAGGAGGTGGGAGTTTTTGAAAGAAAAATTCATTTATTGAGTCTTTAAATGAACAAATTCCAAACATACCGGAAGTTTATCATTATTCACTCGAGTGGTTTCAACTCCACTTTTCCCCTTTATTTTTATACGTTTTCAGATATCGAGATGGCAGCGAGTACGACGAAATTGCTCCAATTCCCGAATATCCTGCTCCGTATATACACAACGACTATCGTCCGAAACCCTCCTTCCAGCCAGTCACTCATCCGATGATTATGTCAAATTCAAGAGAGGACGTGAGGTTTTTCGACTGTAATTCGTGTAAGAAGAGGATTATCTTGTCATATTATAGATCTACCGCATCACAACCACCGCCTTATCCAGCTCCACTAAGTCCTCTTTACATCGTGCCAGATAGACATCGTGCTGATAGAAATTCCGTTTCTCCGGGGCAGTTTTCGAGAAGAAGCAATGGGTACAGAGAGGAGAGGGATAATGAACACAATATTCATAGGGAAAGGTGAGATTAATTACAACATTTTTAAAGCCTTTACAAAGTTTTTTTTGTTTTTTTTTCTCTCACTATCAGTTGATGAGAACGAGAGGGATGGGAGAGATTCTTTCACACAGCAGAATTGAGTGTGACAGTAATCCATTAAAAACTTTTTGACGATATTGTGTTTTCAAACGAGTTGCATCATGAAAACATAAGTCTGCTATCTTTGTCCTCGTCTCTTCCAATAGAACTTTGCTTGCGTGGTTGCGCACAATTTAGTGGGCGGAGTTTCGCGTTTTCATGTCGCAACTGGATAGATCGATTTTTTTTTTAATTTTTTGCGCACTCTCTCGTTAAAATTTGTTAAATGAATTACGGTAACACTCATTTCAACTGTGTCCACTCATAGTAAATATAATTGCGGAGGATTTGCATTTTTTAGGCCGCAGCGAGCGTCAGATGGAACAAAAGTAAATTTTTCAAAAAAAAAAAAGTGGGAAAAATGATATTTTTCCGCTCATAAATATAAAATCTATCGTAACACTATTCGTTTATTGTCGAGCCAAAAGTATTGGTCTCGCGCTCCACCGATAACGCAAGACGCATTGCGATGTTTCGGACGGGACACTGTCCTTTCAAAGTTACAAAATATATATTAAAACAAGCCTGATCTGACGCCTATCGGCGCCGATCAGTCTTGAGTAGCCGCCTGCGGCGGCTGTTCGGTTAGGCGTATGATTAAGCTTGATCTAGTTCAAAATACCCTTTTAGTTTCAAAACAACAATTTATTCACTAAAAACTATTTGAACAACAGAACTATCTTTAAAAAAAACGATAAAAACTAATGAGATCAAAGAATTTCTTTGTACACGACGTTGAATAGTCGCTCAGAAGTAGATTTGATGAAAAGCTCATTCTTCGATCTGGCGCGGGAAAGAGCAACGTATGTCTGTCCGTGAGCAAAGACGTCTTCCGGGAGGTAGAGTCCAACTCTTCCAAACGATTGTCCCTGTGCTTTGTTGATGCTGATGGCAAATGCCAACTTGACCGGGAACTGTGTTCTCTTGAGGTGGAATGGAAGGTTTTTGTCTTCGTAGCAGGTGATCCTCGGCACGAAGGTGTCCTTTCCTTTGTTGGATCCTATGGCGAATGAATAGAGAATGCACTTTCGCTTGAAACTCTAGACGAAGGGCCGTTGCACATTCCACTGCTCACGTCCAGATTTTTCCAATCATGACGACTGAGCCAACATTCAGACGAAGACGGTGAAGAGGAAGCGAAGATGTCCGAACAGAGTTAAGGAATTCTGTAGTCATGTGTTTGTTTGTAGACTCGTCTTCAACTTCGTCCCGGCGTCCGAAATGTCTCCTCTCAAACCGCCAAACACATCATCCACGAGATCTTCCAAAACTGGGAGACCTTCTAGAAGAGTGACTCGATCTTCGTAGTCGTTTGCTACCCCATCACCAACATCTAGTAGAAACTTGATCCAATTGGCATCTGCATTGATGATCCGCATGTTGTCTAGAAGAGAGAACTTCTGGAATTGATTCCAGAGGTAACTGTTCTTGATACAGTTGTTGATGAGGTCAGTCTTGGTTCCGCGTCGGATAACAGGAAGGATCTGACGGAAATCTCCGCGCAGAACAATACGTTTTCCTCCGAAAGAGAAGGGAGAGTCGGGCAAGTCTCGAAGCACGAAATCAGCAGTCTCCAATGCAGTTTTGGAGATCATGGAGCACTCGTCCCAGATGATCACATCCACTTCTTTCAGCTTCTTTGTCTCGTTACTTCCTTTGCTGTGGTTGCTCGTCTTGGAATCGTTTCCGATTTTCAGTTTGAACAGTGACGCAGAAGTCCGGCCATTTGAGAGCAATGTGCTGACAATTCCTGTCCAGGCGGTGCACTGTACGTTCTTGTTCATTGATGAGAGCATGTGAAAGATCACGTTGTATGTGTACGTCTTCCCAGCTCCCCCGGACCATCGAGAACAAAGATCTGAGGAAGAGTGAAGTCAGTTGCAGCGGCAATGACAGCATCACAAAATTCCTTCTGGCGGGGATTCAAAGTGGCGTAGAGTTGATCTCCTTTTGTTCGGTGGAAGTCCAAATCAACGAAATCGTCAGTAGAGTTGGCGATGACAATAGTAGGTGCAGTGGTGAACGTGTCTATTGATTTTCCCAATCGGACCAATCTTTCATCAATGTCGTAGTCTCTCGTGCTTCTGATTCCTCCTGATCGTGTCCCCGATTCAGAAAATCCTCTGACATGTACCATTGTCGTCTTTAGTCGTCTTCAGATCCGAGAGGCTGGTGGCACTTTTGATGTACAGAAGGAGAAGACGTAGAGAGTATCTTTCAGGATCTTATGGAGAGACTCCATAGATCCCTCGGATGGTCCATTCTCCGCCTCTTTTTCTAGTTTTCCACTCTCCTCTTGTCTTGTCGAAGGTGAAACACTCTGGCATTTCGATGTAGGTGTGTTTTCTGAAGTCCTTGATCCCTTCGAGGTCTTTTCCAGCTCGTTCCTGTTCAGCTAAGTTCTCTCCGCCTCTCTTCAGCCGCCTGCTTCGTGTCCATGGTGTATAATTGTCCATAGGAAAGGGCCTTTTCAGTCGATGGATGGAGAGGTCCAGCTGCAAGGTAGATCTGTTCATGGATCTTGTAAGAGTAAAGTCCGTAGTCTCTGAACTCTTCCACCTGTGCACCCATTGATGCGAGAGCTAATGCCGAATTGAACTGTCGGATGTTGCTCTGGAAGTTGTCAGCATCCGAGCTATCTCCCACCTCCAAATGCGTCTTTGGCCGTTGTTGCATTCTTCTCATCCTTTTTATTCCGATATCTGGTTGAATGGTATGTGAATCTCTCAGTGCGTTGCTCCTTGGTTTCAGATGTTCTTTTAGCCTTGGCATTGCTTTGAAGACTTGCTCTTTTTTCGTCGGCCCTTTCCTGCGTTTCAGACAGTCTTGTCTCCAATTTTGATTGCGAGTTGCTGATCCTTTCCATCATTTTCTCCTTCTCGGTAGAATCTGCTCTCCGAAGACGTCTGGACTCTCGATCTTTCTTTTTCCGGATCGCACTTTCTTCTGGAGTCTCGCTTTGTCGCTTCCGTCTCATAAACTCTTCAGCAGATCGCGTTTGATCATTTTGGCGGGCCGACAATAAATATTTATACGACTTTCGTCGTAGCAGTAACAAAAAAAAATAGTTAAACGTGAAAACCAATTGAACTCCCGCTTGACGCGAACATTTAATTATCAGTTCATATCGTTTGCAATCGGTATCACTTGGTGTAGTAGCTAGTGAGTTGCAAACTGCAATCTGCACTCCCTGGTTCAATTCCTCCTGAGGTCTGTTGAGTTTTGTTGATCCAAGGCGTGGTTAAAAATAGTTCCCATCAACCACGATCATCCCTCAATCCTAATGCTATCTCTCTTTGAGGAATACGGGCTGGCTATCTTCCAAGCGAACAGACGGACATACTTGAATAGCGTAATATATATAAGAAAGATGCCAGAAAAAAAAATAATTTTGTCAAACTGTTTTGACTTTTGTTGAAAAAATACCAGACGATTGTGTTTTCAATCGAGTTGCAACATGAACACACGAAACCCCGCCCACTTATTTGTGCGCAACCACGCCAACACAGTGATTTTTGAAGAGACGGAGACATAAAAAGGGATAACTGACTCATGTTTTCATGATGCAACTCGTTTGAAAACACAATAGGTTCATTAGAATCTTTGGGGAGCCTCCACCTACCCCAAAATGGGTAGCACCCAAAAGATGGGGAGCCCCGCTGCCAACCCTATTGCGGACTACATATATGGGTTTCCCGAGTTAATACAAATTCACATTTGAACTCAAAGCCATGGAATCCTTTCGCCAATTTATTCGAACGAGACATTATTGTCGGTCCGCCAAAATGGTCAAACGCGCTCCGCTGAATTCAATACTACGTGGATTTTATTTTGGTTTCCAAATTTTTTCATTTAACGTGTAATTTCAACGTGAAATAAAATGATTTGGAAACCAAAATGAAATCCACGTAGTATTGAGTTCAGCTGAGCGCATTTGGCCGACGTGGCGGGCCGATAATATTTATTTTGACATTTTGACTTTTAAAAAAACATTGGCAATAATTTTGTGGTTAAGTAGAGCAAGCATTCAATATTCTCAGTACGGAGCGCTGCAAACGCGCTCCTTTCGAACAGTGATGGACGCGGCCACGTTGGCGACGAGAGAGTGCAGAAAATTGAGAGAGCCGTGGCCGATGTTTCGCTCTGATTTCTCTAAACCTCACTCCAAATGCATGCGAAATTCTTTGTTCGATTGGAGCGAGTTATCAGCGTTTTATACCGAGTATAGAAATGTGACAAGAACTATCGAAACTTGGGACAGTTCGACTTCAGTTTCCATCCTGTTTACTGCAAACCAAGATCAAACTTTGCTGCTTCCAGATACCATCGTCGCTCCAAGTCATCGACCCGAGACGATCCGTCGTCCGCAAGTGTCCGATCTCTCCGTCACCGAAGCATGTCTCCAGCTTCCCGTCGATCCGTCAACACGTTCGGAGGATCACAGGAGTTTGTACTTCCCGCGCACTCGCCGATCGGAAGCACATTAATGTTGGCGAGTCCTGATCCCAACGAGTTGCCAGGTCGACCGGCGAGTGCTCGGAGTCAGGAGATCTTTGCGTTGTATCAGACAAGAGATGCACATAACCGCATTGTAGAACAGTTGTAGACTCGTTCAATTGTGCATTTTCTTGTTGCATGTTTAGGAAACCAAGTATACATACATATGAGTTAGATATTGCAAGTGTGCTCTATTGAACTACATCATCCTACCGTGATTGTGTCGGTCTTGAATTCACAATTCACTTTTCATTCTTTTTACTTCTGCATTTTTGCTCTCATACATATAATAAAGCATGTGTCTGTCTATACATATTGTTTTTTTTTTCTCTAGAACGTTCGTAGAATTGAATTGCTTACATTAGTGGTTGGTTGGTGGTCAGAATGCATGGCAAGTTGGTCATAAAAACAAAAAAAAAACTAACATGGAAAACCGTTAATCATTATTTTCTTTTATTCAAGGGAATTGTTGATGGAACGAGTGATCGATGAACTCGAGATGATCAGTACTCCATTGGCAGAATCTGAAGACTCATTGATGTCAGATATGTCTGTGAAGAATGACATTGCAAGATCATCCTGGTTAGAGCTGAGGGGGGTTCGGAGAAGATTGGAAGATGGAAATGAAAGCGATTACGATGAGGAAGATGATCGGGGAGAGGTCTACGGACCACCTCCAGTTCCAGAACGCGATTATTCTAGGTGAGTGTCAAGAAAATTCCGTGGACTGTGTCTTTACATTTTTCTAAACTTTCAGACTCCGCCCATACGTTTATCGAAAACGTGCGGACGAATTTCCAATGCGCCGCTCCAAGAGTTATGAAAGACCGGTCCGTCCACGAACTCCAGAAAGAAAATGGGCACGTAATGCAAAAAATTTAACAGAAAATTCCAAAATTATAAATCCAGTGTATGCAACACCCATTCGGAAAAAAGTGAAACTAATAACATCAGTTGAGCCACCAATAATCGAGGAATTTGCGGAAGAAGTGCCAAAATATGTAAGAGCGGAAGAACAAGTGATTGAAAAGAAAGAAAAAAAGGATGGCGAACAATTAGAAAATGACAAAGTTTTGCCAGTTCCACTCATCGATTTGAGCACTGAAGTCGAGTTTTCGTCTTCAAAAAAAGTGGAAAAGAGTTTAGCAAGAGAAGATTCTCTGACATCGTTGTTGAAAAGACAGTTGTCATCCAAAAAGGAACAAGTTCTTCCCGAATATGTTGAACCAAAGGACCCCATTATAAAAGAGCTGCAAGAGTTTTTGAAGATTGAACCAAAGTCATCGGACGAACCATCAGTGTCTAACTCGGCGAATTCAAGCTCAAACAAAGAGGTTTGTGCTGTTTTGGAGAACTATTTTGAAAAACAATTGAATTTTAACCTTGTGTTGTGTTATTCTCAGTACGGAGCGCTGCAAACTCGCTCCATTCGCACAGTGGAGGACGCGGCCACGCCGGCGACGAGAGAGTGCAGAAAATCAAGAGAGCCGTGGCCGATGTTTTGCTCTGATTTCTCTAAACCTCACTCCAAATGCATGCGAAATTCTTTTTTCGATTGGGGCGAGTTTTCAGCGTTTTATACCGAGTATATCAATCGAGTTGCGACATCAAAACGTGAAACCTCGTTCACTTTTTTTCACTCAAAAATTCAAAATGCACAAAAGTTTAAGGTTTGCGTGAAAAAAAAAGTGGGCGGAGTTTCACGTTCCCGATTGAAAACACAATACCTAGACATTGTAAATTTCCAGACTCTAGAAGAAGTAACTGGAAAGGAGAAAGTGGTACAAGCGGACGAACACCGATTGATAGTTCGAGGATGGCAGGAACTTCTGAAATCATCGTCATCATCATCGGCAGCTTCTACATCTTCTACAACTGTTTAGAACTTTTCATTTACACCAAAAATTAAAAAAAAAAAAGCAATAAAATTTTCGTGTATTTAATTAGAAGATTCTGATGGCGACATTCGCCGATGCAGCGGTTAAAGCACGATAAGTAAATACTATCAGTTTGCTACCCTTCAAACTGGTCCAATTCGCGCCAAACTTTGGCAATCTTATGACCCTTGAGTTTCACAATGTTTCACCCAGCGCTTACGTATAGTGAATATCATCACCAAACAGTCTTGGAATAACTGAACGTTTTGTTTTATTCCTGCCCCCTTAATTTCAGATTACTTCCTTCATTTCTTATTTCCTAGTAGTTCTTACCTCCAAAAAAAGGTCGTCAAATTTTTTGAATGGATTACGGTCAAACTAATTTCAGCTGTGTCCGATCAGGCTGATTTTACTAGCAAAATGGTTTGCATCTGCTAGAACAAAAAAGCGTTGGTTTAGGCCAGATAAATAGAATTTTTAAAAACTTGATCGAATCTTAACAACTATAGTTAGGCACCGCAAAAGGAGGGGGCGGAGCCTTTCAATTATTTCTCCTCGCTTTTATTTTGAGAGTTTGCGCTCCAGTAGCCTGAATACTATTAACATAATTATGCATACCGGAATGTTTCCATACGTAATTTTCCACGCAGAATTGATTGGTGATATTAGATTTGACTGAAAATTTCCATTTTCAGGGGAAGTTTTCAAAAAACTGAAACGACGATCAGAAAAACGTCCTAAAATTATCTATGGAGGTCTCTGTCACGGCTTGTTTTTATATTTCTGATAGATTTTTATACGAGGAATTCGATTTTTGCATCAGATTTCCTCTATCTACAACGGCACGCCTTCTGGGCGTCTCCAAAGTACAACCAAAAATGTCTGAAAATTTTCAGCGATGACCCCATTTTTTTATTGTCGAAATCGATAAAGGAGATCTTCGAGATTAGGTGTATAAAATTTTAAATCATTTGACACATTTTGAAACACTTTTTGCCCTAAAAGTATGAAAGTGGTTTTTGAAAAATTCAAGTTGTTTGCTTTTTTTCTCTATTATGGAGGTCTCTGTCACGCGAGTTACTATCATCATTCGATTCTGCAGAAAATTTACTATTGAATGATGTATTAAAATCTAAAATAACTATGTCGGCGATATCTGAAGCGAGGAGAAAATCAGTACTTCGGGAGGCCAACTTTGAACAGCTAAAACTCGAGAATCACTGAACATTTTGAAACGAAAACTTGGGAACATGCTAATATGAACAACTGGAATCTGTTTTTGTCGACAGTTTGGCGAAACTCTTATGTTATAGAAACACGTTGCGGTACCTAACTATAGTACAACACCTGTAAAATTATTTTGATTTCTCTTTTCTCTATCTGCTCTGAAAAGTCTGTTGCTGCTCTGGTTCTGACCAACTGACCATCTGACCTTCTAAATAAGCATCTGACATGATACAAATCTGATGGTTCCAAAGGGTCACGTTATCCGAACTCAAAAACGTGACCCATTCGACTCGTATAGCCATCGCGTGGCATCTATCAAAATTTTGAAAATAACCGTAGAAATACCGTCATTTTTCAATTCTACTCTCTTCGAAAATGGCTGAAAAAAGTGCACAGGCAAATAGTGAAGATATAAACATTTCGAATGGAGATGTGTATGGATTGAGATTTGCTGAAAACGAATAATTTAGTTTCACATTTTAGAATCAATGGATACGAAGTTCTTGAGAAGATAGATGAAGGAAATTTCGGCCAAGTTTTCAAAGTTAAATTGGGCAAGAAACGATACGCGATGAAAGTGGAGCCAAACCCAAGCGATGAGTCACAACCGGCTCTTCAGTTTGAGGTACATACACAACACTTTTACATTTCAGTCATTCTTGTTCTGTTCAGATGGAAATAGTTTTGGATCTTCAACGAAACGGAGTCAACTACTCTCCAAAATTTGTCTCCGGTGGTAAAGAACCAAAATTTTACATGCTCGTGATGGAACTACTCGGTGAAAATCTGAAAAAGCTTCGCCAGAAGAGCAGCACTTCATCTCCCTCCACATGGGGTCGTGTCGGCATTCAATGTCTTTATGTGTAAGAGAATCAGCTAGAATGTCAAATTCTAAGACTAGGCAGTTGTTTAGGATTAAAGAGATGCATGACATTGGCTACGTTCATCGAGATTTGAAGCCGGGAAATTTCGCGTTGGGGCCAGTGGATAATGGACTGAATAGCCGAGTTTTGTTTGTTTTGGACTTTGGAATTTCCCAAAAGTTTATAAGGAAAAGAAATGGAGAAGTGGAATTCAAATCAACGAATAAGACGTCTAAATCGCTGAAAGGAACCCCGATTTACGCTTCTTTGAATGCACATGCCCGCGCTGAATTGGTGAGCTTCTTCTTCTTCTTCTTCCGTTTTATAATTAACTTCGGGACGTCCAGAAAAAGCCCCCACCCTAATTTTTTTTTCGGGAATATTCTATTAAAACCCCCCAGGCAGCCTCATAACTGAAAAATGGGATTTTTTCGATTTTCTGTGTGTGCCTATTTTGAAAGATATGAGTGCTCTTACTGAAATCTATTAATACAGTTAAGGCACCCACTCAATGGTAATGGGTGGCTATACTGGTTTCCTAGGGAATCTTTCGGAAAAGCCACCCTTGCGCTCCAATTTGCGCACCCAAACTAACGGGATATAGAATAGGCACCCACAAGCTGATACTTGCACTTTAATATAACCCATTGTTTCAGATGAGGCACCCATCATTCCAGAATAGACACCCTTGTGGGGCTTTAAAGAAATTGTTGAAGCCTCCCGCGCTAGTTGTTGTGATATACACCCCAACCCCCGCTCCTGTCATGTGGGGGCTATATCAGAACTTTTTCAAAAAATGTCCCCATTTAAAGTGGCGGCCACTTTTTGAATGAAGGAAGACTACTCTTTTTTTCAATGTATTGGAGGGGTTCATTTTACAATTATGCAACAAAAAACGGGGACTACTTTTTGAATGAGGGCTATTACAATCGGTGCTACCTCGGAATAAAACTCGCTCGGAATAGGACTGTAGCGATATAGAACTTGCTTCGGAATAGAACTGCTCGGAATCGAACCGTTCGGTATAGAACTGTAGCGAAAAAGAACTGTAACGAAGTAGAACTGTTTGGAATAGAACTGTAGCGGAATAGAACTGTTTCGGAATAGAACCGTTTCGGAATAAAACTGTAGCGAAATGGAACTGTTTCGGTGTAGAACTGTAGCGGATTAAAACTGTTGCGAAAAAAAACTGTTTTGGAACAGAACTGTCCCGAAACAGAACTGTAGCGGAATAGAACTGTTTTGGAATAGAACTGTAGCGAACAGAACTGCCTAAAATGGAGCTGTACAAGAAGAACCGCTGCGCGAAATTGAAATCAATTACCCACCATGTACAACTGAATACTTGTTCGAGCTGCTCTAGCTTTCCTGGGTCACTACAGCTCCATTTCAGGCGGTTCTGTTTCGCTACAGTTCTATTCCAAAACAGTTCTATTCCGCTACAGTTCTGTTTCGGAACAGTTCTATTTCGCTTCAGTTCTATTCCACTACAGTTCTATTCCAAAACAGTTATATTTCGCACAGTTCTAATTCGCTGCAGTTCTATACCGAAACAGTTCTATTCCGAAACAGTTCTATTCCAAAACAGTTCTATTTCACTACAGTTCTATTCCGATCAGTTTTATTCCGAACAGTTTTATTTCGCTACAGTTCTATTTTACTACAGTTCTATTTTACTACAGTTCTATACCGAAACAGTTCTATTCCAAAACAGTTCTATTCCGAGGTAGCACCTTACAATCTGGGACCTGTTTTTTGAAAATACCTCCACGCCAGTCTTCAAGAAAATGTGTCGTTAACTTCTATTATACAGGGTCGTTGTGATGACCTTTCATCTTTGCTCTACATGATGGCCGAGTTCGTGAAGCCTCTTCCATGGGAAACAATTGAAGATCTGGAAGACATTTCGAAATCCAAAGCAAGCCAAAAATTGAAAGATTTATTCAAGAACGGTTTGGCAAAAAATTGAGAAATAGAAATACAAGTTTATTCAAATTATTTCAGATGCATTCGATGCGGTCGAGACAATGATCAAAAACTGTACTGCATTTTCGTTTCCTGACTACGAGCTCGTGTACACGGCCTTTCGAGGAGTTTTCGAAAAAAGTGGCGGTCAATGGATTGATCCATACGATTGGGAGAGCGCTCAGAACCCGGTCTACAAACGATGGGTGGGTTACGATTTTCATTAACAAAAAAAGACAATACAACTTTAACTTCAGAGGGAACTTGCTGAAAAACAAAAGTTTGCGTGGGAAAGTCATGACGATATGCTCAATTTTCTGCGCAAGGATCCATTTGATTCTCTGAAGAACAGGGATAGAACGATGACGACTACAATGAAAGACGATACCAGAAAGAAGAAGGCGAAAAAGTCGAAATCAAAGAAGAAGAGTGATACAGCTGGTGAGCCAATGCCGTCGAGCGACGACCTTCAGGTTGTCAGAAAGTTTTCGAAAATAATGAAGAGCAAGACAAAAGTGACAAAATAAACTTTATCCGTTTTTCACTGTTCATAATAAATATTCTGGGCAGAAAAGATTTTTGTTTTTGGTATTCGTTATGGGTAGAAAAGACAAATTGGAAGGGTGTCAAAGCTCGGTCAAGATTTGTTTTATACTATTCCTCGCCTTATCCACATTTAGCTTGAATTGAGCAGACAACGTTTGAACTTTGATACCAGAATGGTGTCCCGAAATCACCGCTTTCAGCTCCTGCTCGGTCAGATAGCGTCTAGTGAACTCATTCGTGTTTTAAAATTTTGCAGTTGCTGCAAATCAACATTTTTTCTGGATTTTGCGATGCAGCGAAATTTGATCATTCCTTTTTCAGGATAATGAAAATTTTTTATTTTATCCCTGTATAATTTTTCAGGCTGATTTAACCACTTTGAGCCAGGGTATAACCAAAAAACCAACAAAAAAAAAACTCACTAATTTTTGTAGCCACTTGTCGGGGTGCTGCCCGGTGACTAGCGGGCAATGGTGAAAACATCAATACGATGTGGTTTTAAATATTTATTAAGGAAGCCCGTTGCGACGGGAGGAAAAACGTTAAAATTTAGAAGTGACGGGAGTTTCCATACCCGTCATGTAATTGCATTCCCTGAAATTGCACTCGCCGTCTTGTGCAAACCCTGAAATGTCAATTGCTTATCTGGACCAAATTCAACGGCTCTGAGACGTTTCAAAACAAGACGTTTCAAAACTGGGACGTTTCAAAACTGGGACACTTCAAAACTGGGACGATTCAAAACCTGCCACTTCAAAACTAGGACGTTTCAAAACTTTGAGTGCAATTGTGCGTCACGGTGTACGCACTAGTGACACCAGAACACACGTACATTAAATGTTTATTTTCGTTTTGTCATTGTTTTAAACTCTTTTCACGTACTATTCATTTTCTTTTTTCGTTTTGTCATTTTTTAACTCTCTTCACGCGGTTTCCTCTCGTTTCGCATTTTTTAAAAATAATTTTTTGTCGGTATTTAAATTTGGTCAAATTCGTCGAGCTCATGCTTTGTCTTTTGTCGAGTGCTTTACCGGTAAAACGCTTTAGTAAATTTTCCGATAAATTTAACGAACCTTTACCGGTGATTTATTTTATTTAGAAAAACTTCAACCGCGTGTCTTGCATCGGCCAGGCTGAGCAACGGAATTTCACAAAACCGGTAAAAACTGCGCGAAAATTCGGAGAATGCTTAACCTTAACTTTCGGAAATTTATGGAAAAATGCTCAGAAAAATTTGAACCAAAATATTGATTTTTTCTAATACATTTTCATTTTTTTGCTTTACCGGTAAAGGTTCGTTAAATTTATCGGAAAATTTACTAAAGCTTGGCGAGCTTGGCGAATTTGACCAAATTTAAATACCGGCAAAAAATCATCCTTATATATAAAATTCCGTTTGGGTCTGTAACTGAGTTTCTTGGTGTGTCTGTTTCCAAACTACATGGCGGAAACGAACTGAGCGCCCGAGACCAACACAAAAACTCGAACTCGCGTCGTTCGCTTGGAGGACAAGCGCTTAACCGCCTGCGCCACAGGGCACACGCATGAAATAAATAAAAAAGAAATTTAAAAGAAAGTGAAGAAAAAACATTTTTAGAAATGAAAAGAAATCAAAAGTAGCTTTTGATGCGGCCAGGCTTGTTATTTTGAAAAAAATGCGAAACGAGAGCAAAACGCGTGAAGAGAGTTAAAAAATGACAAAACGAAAAAAGAAAATGAATAGTACGTGAAAAGAGTTTAAAACAATGACAAAACGAAAATAAACATTTAATGTGCGTGTGTTCTGGTGTCACTAGTGCGTACACCGTGACGCACAATTGCACTCAAAGTTTTGAACCGTCCTAGTTTTGAAGTGGCAAGTTTTGAATCGTCCCAGTTTTGAAGTGTCCCAGTTTTGAAACGTCCCAGTTTTGAAACGTCTTGTTTTGAAACGTCCCAGAGCCAATTCAACGCATGAGCTTCATCTGAAGCTCGACTCATCTACTGAGTCGCGCTGAGTGCTCAGTTCAGTCGATTCTATGACTGGGTCAGCGAAGCTGCCGGCCTGAGCTCGTCGATCTCCAAAAAGATCGACGAAAAGACGACGAGAGCGGGAGCAATCTGCTCTCTCACAAAATAATAAAACGAGAAAAAAGAATTATAAAAATAATTAAAGGGTGTTCCAAAATCACAGCATGCGCAAGCGCGGAGGAAAACTCTGGAAACTATTTTGGGATTAAAGGGAGGCGCGGCGCTACGGTTGACAAGCGAGTCTCACCGCGAACGCGCAGTGCTTGCACACAGCGCAATGCGCGCGCTGTTTGAATTATATTTTTAAGGATTTTCTTTTCCTTAATTGCTTTCAATGAAGAAAACTATAATTTTGCGTCCCAAAATATGGTTTTTGGGGAAAGCAAGTCGATTAGTGATGCTCTTGGGCATTATTAATCGACACTAATGGCTGCTACTGTATGTAAAACTGTTGAAAAAAAAGGATGGCAAATGCCACAATTAGAATGAGAAAGCAATGCGATCGCGCTCTATTGCTAATTTATTTCTATTTTGGTACAGTTCTATTCCGAAGTAACACCGATAAGTTCTGCCACACTTTAGTCATTTTGTTCTAGAAGATTCTAGAATGTTTCAGTTTGGGTACACAAGAGGGACGATACATCACCTGACGGTGAAGCCTCCTCAATCTCTCCAGAACAGTTGCAGCTGCTACTCCTTTATTAACATCGCCTGGATCCCTTTTCGCGAGATTCTACTGGTCATATTAGCAAGTCAATGGGCCGTGGTACAGTCTATCATACTACATCAGCGAGATATTACCCAGTTTCAGGCAAATCTTGAAGCGTGCGACAGTGTTGTTAAACGATACGGAAGAAGACGAGAAAATTCATTAAAAAACAGTTTTATTTTTTAAATTTTGAACAAATATAGTAGGTTACCCATAGAAACTCGACAGAAATGGTTAATTACATCGTAATTAAATTGAAAAAAGTAGAAAGTATTCACGGAAATGTTGAAAAATATGACATTCCTAACGTTTTTTTTTTCGTTTTTTTTTAAACTTTCAGTCTCCTATGACGGCTCGTTGTTCTTCAACACGACCAACTCAGCCAACGGCTCGCATCGCAAGAATCGCCTACACCACTGATTGAGCTCGCGGATAAACTCGTTGAGCGCGCTGATCATCGCCAATATTTGATCGATAGACGTTTGAAAAAGTCCCTTCTCGTATCGAAGCTTGGCAATTGTCAGAGACGTGTTGGCACGTGATTTTTTCGAAGCAAAAGTGTTTGCCGGAATTCCATTTTTCCCCTTCTCGATTACTTCGTCGTAATTTTTCTGGGCGATCTCAAACTCTTTTTCCAGCTTCTTAAGCTCCGGTGCATTTTTCTGGTCGATCGAGGCGCTGACCGTGTCCATCTTTGCATCGAGAAGATCATGGAATTCTGGAATATTATTAGATTTTCAATTTGATTGCAGGGTTTAGGGTTGGCAGCGGGGCTCCCCACTTTTTGGGGGCTACCCATTTTGGGGGAGGTGGAGGCTCCCCCCTCCCCACTGATGGGGAGGTGGAGGCTCCCCACCTCCCCACTGATGGGGAGGTGGAGGCTCCCCCCTCCCCACCGATGGGGAGGTGTAGCCTCCTCCCTCCCCACTGCTGGGGAGGTGTAGGCTCCCCCCTCCTCACAGTTTTTTTTCCGATAATTGAACTTTTTTATTTTGAATTCAATAATTGTTTATTTTCGTACTGTTTTCCAAGTTTTCTGTGTCTTTCAAATATATTTAGTTTTCTTAAAATATTATGTGTCGTTGTTCAAAACCGATATTAGATGTGTCAAAAAAAAACGAATGGCCAACACATGAGTTTTATGACCCCAGAGATAGATTTTTACGACCACCGAACACAACACTGTCATAAACACAGCAACTTCGGTTCATTTGCCCAATTCGAATAAATCTAAAATACAACCACTAATACATCTAGTATGCTAGAGGTATTACGGTATTTTATCGCTAATTTAAATAAAAAATTAAAGAACTAATTAATAATACAATTCAAATTGTATGGCTGCCAAAAGTTACTTCATACTTAGGGACCGCAATGAGTTTCCCAAAACGCAAAATTTCCGAATGGTTTTAGTTGAAATGTGTTCTTTGGCTCAATATGAGTACGCTGTCAAATTTTTATCAAAAATTGTTCCGTAATTCTCGAGTTATACCGTCCCAAAGTATCACTGTTTTCTCCTCACAGATTTGAATGAGGCGGACCGTCGAGACGCGATAAAAGAGACACCGAGACAGCGAGAGTGAGCGAGAGACAACACAAAATGGAGAGAGGGGGAGGGACTGTATCCTCCACCGCTGCCTGCGCGATCAAGATTTTCAACGGAAAACGATACTTTTTGCACAGAAATCGGCACGAAAAAAAAATCGGAAACTAGCCACAATATTAATTTTTACGGGATTTTGTAGCAAATTTTACGCTGAATCTGTATATGAAAAATTAGCCGCGTGCTCCATACGTGCTCCATATTTTTAAAAACATCTATTTAAAAAGTTTTTTTGTTTTTTATTTTTGTCCGGATAAGTTTTGCTTACAATTAGAGAAATAAACCGGCAACCTCTAAATATCCGTCATCTGGACAGAAAGTTGAATGCCGGAAAAATAGAGTAGATACGATCATCTGAAAAAATTTAATCACGATATATCGTTTTAGTTCTTTAATTTTTATTTCAATTAGGGAGAAAATACCGTGATGCCTCTAGAATACTAGCTTTATTAGTGGTTGTATTGGAGATTTATTCGAATTGGGCAAATGAACCGAAGTTTCTGTGTTTATGCCACTATTGTGTTCGGTGGTGGTCGTAAAAATCTATCTCTGGGGTCATAAAACTCATGAGTTGGCCATACGTTTTTTTGACATATCTAATATCGGTTTTAAACAACGACACATTATTAAATTCATAAATTATTAATTAAATGTGATAAACAATCATAATAATATTTGCAAGCTAATTGAAGAAAACTAAATATTTTTTAAAAGACACACAGCAGTGGGGAGGGGGGAGCCTACACCTCCCCATCAGTGGGGAGAGGGGAGGCTACACCTCCCCAGCAGTGGGGAGGTGGGTAGCCTCCACCTCCCCATCAGTGGGGAGGGGGGAGCCTCCACCTCCCCAGCAGTGGGGAGGATGGAGCCTCCCCAAGCTACCCATTGCCAACCCTAGCAGGGTTACGGTCAACCGCAATCCTATCTCACAAGAAATTACTAGGTTTTCAATTTACTTATAAACCTATTCAGTGAGAAAAACAAGTTCAAAACATATCGTACCGATCAGGGCTGTGCGAAAAATTTTTTGGACGAAAAATTTTTTCGGTTTTTTCGGTCATATTTCGAAAAATTTTCGGTCTGAAAACTTCGAAAAACTTTCGAAAAATTGGGATGGGTTCAAGACGCGGAGTATTTATGTGCGCAGAATAACCAAGATTTGTATAAAATGTTTTTTTCATCAATGTATTTTATATTTTTGCACCTATTTCAATTAAAGGAGGTCCCAACTTTTTGGGAAAATTGCTTAAATTGTAGTATTGGGTGGGGGGATTTACAAACATCACATCGAAATCGCAAAATCAAAAAAATAGCCAAAAAATGAAAGAAATCGAAGAAAAAAAAACCGATTATTGCTGAAGGCAATACAATTTTCGAAAAGACGCCGAGAAATTTTTTGTGCGATTTCGGTATGATATTCTTAAATACGTCACTACTGATTTTGTTGAATGTATTAAATGAATAATCTGTTTTTAACTGAATTTCAGGAAAAAAACAACATTTTTCGAAATTTTTCGGTTTTTTCGGGAAAATAAAACCGAAAAATTTTTTTTCGGTTTTTTTTCCGTCTTAGTTATCTCTTTCTTCAAAGAGATTTTCGGGTTCCTTTTAAAATAACAACGAAGAAACGACAAGTTAGAAACAAAGACGTTTATTTCTGTATTTATCCCGAAATTGGGAAGAAATACTAAAATAAATAATAAGAACGTAAAATAAAAGGAAGAACACTAGAAGAGAAACAACACCAACCCACCTAACTCCAGAAACAAGCACTAAAAATGACCGAAATGGGCCGCTCAAAAAGAAATAATATCCACGTGGCACGAAACGCGTGAAACCGACGTGACCTTAAACTTATTTTATTTGTGGCGCTTAACGGCGTGTATGGCGGTCTAGACGGAGTGCCGTTGCGCTGATACGTGGAGGCCGATAATACACGGGGTTTGGGTGCAGGACTTGCCACCGGCAACTTCCCCCCCCCCCCCCCCCCCTTCAGACAAACCGGACCCCTGGCCGGTGCTGGCACAACCAACGTTCACGCGACTTACATTCTTCTCCTAAAATGACCAGCCATTTCGCCCTTACTAACTCACTCTACAGCCACGTTAGAACAACAATAAAATCCTACATATTCTCGATCCCTAATCTTAAAACCTACTTCCTAGTCTTAACAGGGCCTATTACACTCAACTAAATCTTAAGAAACAAACCCTACACATTTCCTAAATTCATAACGGGTTGGGACAAACATCCTACTACAAAAACAAAAACAAATATTTAATATAAAACAATTCTCTCCATTCATCTTGGGACGTTTACCATCCGGCACTGCGGTGTCTATTTTCGAATTGCGTCTCGATCCGAAGAACATTTGAAAAGCGGGTCGATTTCCTTTGACCAATGTTTCGTAGACGCATTTTTCTTCCACCTTCTCGTACTTTTATTAAATTTCATGTTTTCAATACTGAAAGTATCTTTCTCCCAGATATGGACCTGGTTTACCACATCTTTCTGCATAGCGCGTCTCCCGCGTTTTGCTTTAGTCTCAATTTTGACCTCCGGAATTTCCTTTGGCACCACTCTGATGTGTTCCCAGGGAACCCATAGGCTTTTTCCATTACCAATAATCGGAGCCACCTCAGCCGAGTTATCAGTTGTTTTCAACACCCGATATGGCCCTTGCCATTCATTGGCTAACTTTGGATTCTTAGATCTCAGTTTTTCCGCCGGAATCCTGATCAACACCCGATCACCTACTCCTGGATACTTTATTTTGTGGATCGGATCTTTCTCTAGTTCCACCTTACACTCCCCAATACCAGTTTGGGTCAATTCGCTATCTTCGATGGCAAAGACCTCACTGAATTCGGAAATGATTCTCCGGAACATTCCACTAGGAATTTCCCCAGTCTCATTCAAGAGTCTTCCCACTTCTTTCTTTCTCCATTCTCCTTTTAACGATGGCTTTTTGTCTATATCAAACATATTAACCACCTTTTCTTCTTTCTTTTCGCACACCTTCCATTCACGCGAAACCACACCAACAATCTGATTTTTCTTAATGAGCACCGGCTCATTTCTCCAGTTAGAAACCGAGACTGTCATGTTTCCTTCGTCATTCTTGGAGCACAGCCTTGCAGGCATCCACTCTTTATTCGACTCTAACCACACCTTCTTCCCCATATCAACGTCCACTATCACTTCATTTTGCGAACAGCTTTGGGGTGGTACTCGCAGTTTTTCACCGGCTCTTGCCACTGCATTTTCTGCTTTCCATTTTAGTTCTACTCCGATGCTTTTGAAAGCGTTGGTTCCCAATAAGAGAACTTCCGAACTATTTTCCACTAGTTGGAACACCACTAACGCCTTTCTTCCCCTAACTCCCACTTCCAATTTCAACTGCTTTTCTACCGGCATCTCTGCTTTCGATGCATTCAATATGGTGAACCCTGGCTTCGCCAGTACTTCAACCCGTTTCTCCCAATCTGGGCATCCTTTCTTCAGCTTTTCCCACACAGCCGATGACATGACCGACACGACCGCACCACTATCAATGACAATTTTTCGGTTTTGCCCGAGAATCTCCACCGATTCTATCACCTCTGCTCCGACACCTTCAGACTCTTCTGCCTTTTTCTCCTTAACAGCATATGCCGGCTTAGACGTGCATTGGCGAGAGGTATGCCCGACGCCTCCACAACGGAAACATCTTAGATTCGGTTGGGACTGCTTTTCTACTCTTTTGAAACCCATTTCGTCTTTTTGCTCCTCCTTAAATTGCTTCGGGTGGCGATCACTCCTTCTCCAGGACGTGTCTTTCTTCATTTTTCCCTCATTCATAAGAAACGAGTGGCCTTTTTTCAGAGTCTGGCGCTTTTCTTGCTCTTGTTGGAGTACAACATCTTTCAGATTCTCGTACTGATCTTCGATGGAATAGTCAAGCCTTTTCATGATAAGCAGGTTGTGAAGATTCTCATTATCTTTTACCGCCATCATTAACTTTGTCGTTCTCATTTGGGATAAGTTTCCTTCATCCACTCCTGGGTAGGCTTTTCTGGACCATTTTTCAACATCTATGAGGTATTCCCACATTTTTTGGTTCGGGCTCTTTCTCAAGTTTTCAAACTCATTGAGGGCTTTAGTCCGACTATCACCCTGACGTTTTCTCAATTTCTGCTCAAACTCTTCAAACAATGATTTTATCGATCGATTGTGCCTGTTTGGCAGTGTTTTGAACAGTGTCTTTGCCGGCCCCTTCAAGAATTTGTCCTCCAAAATGGCTACCATTTCTTCCGGACCCTCCGTGACATTATTATATTTAAGGAGGAAAGCTCTTTTGAATTCCCCAAAATCGCCTTCTCCATCAAACATCCGTGGCTCCGGCAGTGCCTGAGCTCTCATCATTCTACGCATTCCATCCATCATATCTCTTACTTCAGCTCTCCTAGACGTATCAGATTTAGTTTCACTCCTATTCTCCCAGCTTGGTGCTTCCGAAGAGCTTGTCGACGATCTCGACGCTCTCCTCGGCTTGCGCCAGGTTTCATGAATTTTCTGTTTCCTTTCATGATCGTCTTTACTCCTCTCCTGCCAGACTTTGAGGTGGCTCTTCATGCCCTCACTCACTTGCTTTTCCGCCACCAGCGCTTTTTCCAGTTTTACCACATTTCTTTTCAACCGCTCCTGGCTTTCCGAAAGCTTCTGAGCTTTTTCTCGCTCCGACTCGAGCTCTTCCAACAGGTTTTCTCTTTCCACCTGCCACTTTATTTGACACTCACCGAGCTTACTTTTTAGTTTTTGATACTTTCTGTCGATTTTATCGACTTTCTCCGCATCTTTACTTTCATTCGCCTCACTACACGCCTCTCCAAACACCTTTTCACAGACTTGTCTTATCTCTTGGACATTTTCCAGATCAAAGTCTTTCATGACACGCAGTACAGACCGTGGCCATCTGTCAGCGCCCATTTCCTCGAACCGCTCCAGCAGTTCACTGGCGAATTTTTTCAACGGGCCAATAATACCCTCACGCTGCCTCTTCGTACACTTTGTCATTACGACAAGGTCTTTTTCAACCTTTTCCACATCCTTCTCCGCCTGTCTCAAAGACATGTCTATTTTTCGTTGAAGTCTGACACTTTTCTTCAAAAGTGCAGATATTTTTGTTTTTCCGCAAAGATTTTCAATCCTTTGCGTAAATATCGACTTACTGCGTCTCTTTCACAATTTAACCAACAGTTTATTCAAACCTATCGGTCAAATGCAAAATTAACGCTGCGTCTCTTTCACAATTTAACCAACAGTTTATTCAAACCTATTGGTCAAATGCAAAATTAACACTGTGTCTCTTTCACAATTTAACCGACAGTTTATTCAAACCTATCGGTCAAATGCAAAATTAACACAAAGTCGATTCGATTTTCTGTGTCTTTTTACCACTTTAACCAACAGTTTATTCAAACCTATCGGTCAAAGGCAAAAGCAATACAGAGCGTCGAAACAAAACCGGTCTCGGCCCCCAAGTTATCTCTTTCTTCAAAGAGATTTTCGGGTTCCTTTTAAAATAACAACGAAGAAACGACAAGTTAGAAACAAAGACGTTTATTTCTGTATTTATCCCGAAATTGGGAAGAAATACTAAAATAAATAATAAGAACGTAAAATAAAAGGAAGAACACTAGAAGAGAAACAACACCAACCCACCTAACTCCAGAAACAAGCACTAAAAATGACCGAAATGGGCCGCTCAAAAAGAAATAATATCCACGTGGCACGAAACGCGTGAAACCGACGTGACCTTAAACTTATTTTATTTGTGGCGCTTAACGGCGTGTATGGCGGTCTAGACGGAGTGCCGTTGCGCTGATACGTGGAGGCCGATAATACACGGGGTTTGGGTGCAGGACTTGCCACCGGCAACTTCTTAAATAACTCGAAAAATTTTTTTTTTCGTTTTTTTCGGTCTAAAAATTTCGAAAAAAAAGTTTTTCGAAATGTTTTCGAAACTTATTTTTCGCACAGCCATGGTACCGATGTTCCACAGTATTCGCGGGAAAATTCCAGTATATTATCAATCTCTGAAAACCGGGCGCACATCGGGACCTAGGCCGCGTTGCAAGTTTTTTGTTTTTCCAATACGTTTCTGAACGTTCTTCCGAAATTGTAGTTAAATAAAGAACAATGGGCGTTCCAAGAAAACTGATATTATATCGGCAAGAGCTTACAACGAAAAACCAGGATCCAAAATAATTTACCAGTAGGAGATCCGTACGGCGAATTGTTGTTAAATTGCGGCCAAATTCTGTTGACGTATATTTCGAGAATGTTCTTAATTTCATGCTCGGGAACCTTTTGATACATCTCTTTTTGCTTATTAAGATCCTCAACGCATGCCGCAAGCTCTGACTTCTCATTATTCTTCTTCTGCACACACTTCCTCGCGTTGGCCTTATTCTGTACTTTCTTTCGCTGAATTCTCTCCATTTCAGTCTGCAATATTGGGAAAAATGTCAGTGAAGCTCTCACCAAGTTGGCTTACCATCGATTCCATATCGGCTTTGGTGGCTCGAGGACGATATTGTCTCTCCTTGGTGATCGATTTATCACTTTTATAGGACATTTTCCTAGAACGAGTTGGGCCGTTGGCATTATTGCCTAAAATTAAGATGCCAATGGTAAATAGTTGAAGACGATCTAATTAAACTCACTTATTCGCTCCAGCTCCAGTGACGGAATCCAGTAAGGATCGTCATTGAGCTCTTGGCTCAACGGGCTTCCCAAGGAACTTTTTGTATCCGAGAGCGGAGTTGGTAAGGACTCAAACTGCATCGGCATCAACTCGGCATGGAACATAACCACCGGCTCTTGTGCTTGGTGAAGGCTAGCGTTGTGCAAATCGCCATTTTCCTCTGGAAAGGGAAGTTGTACATTCTGTATTTTCGGCCCGCCAAAATAGTCGAACGCGCTCCGCTGAACTCAACGCTATGCGATTTTCATTTTGGTCTCCAATTTATTTCATTTCACGTACAAATTCAACGTGAAATGAAAGAAATTGGGGACCAAAATAAAAATCGCATAGCGTTGAGTACAGCGGATCGCGTTTGACCATTTTGGCGGGCCAACAATAGAAAAAAATTTTTTAGTTACCTTGATCCCACTCCATTTCTGCCTGATTGCTGCCCAAAGACTTGAGAAGATCGAGGTCTGCAAGTGAGGGGATTGTAAAAAAGAAAATCCCCGAGGAATCCCTGAAAATTCTTCCAATCGCCGGTGTTTGAAATTCTAAATGTTGTAACCCAAATTAGGATGAGCAATGGACACGCCCCTTTTTTCGTGATTTATTGTCGAATAAACAAAGAAACGGCCTACAGTAATCCGCACCTTGTAAAATGTTTTAACATTGTTTTTTTCTTGTTTACTTGTTTTTGCAAAATGCGATGAGATCATTGCTCATCCTTATTTGGGTTACTGTAGATCGCTGCTTTATGGACCTATTCAGCACACAAAATGGTTTTTTCCCTGTGCAGAAATGAGGAAAAACGACAAAAACTACAGTAGCCGGGGGTTTTTTTTTGACGTAAACAAGTACAGTGCGCGTCATAATGATAGGACACCCCCATATTTTGTGGATTCCGAGAAAACTAAGAAGTTTGGTTAAAAACTGTTAACGCCATTCGATTCAGGATCAAAATTAATCCCCGGGTGCAAATTTGTAGAATATTACGAAAAGTTTTCGGACGGTAGCATGAAAAAGTCACTTTTTCAGCCGCGTCATAATGATAGGACACCCCCAAAAAATGGGATCTGTCTGATGATTTACTCGATATTTTGACATTCCAAGCTTCCAATTTTTAATAAAAAATATTTTTAATGATTTTTCAATCTTTTTACTCCTTTTTTTCACTTCAATCTTCTTGTTTTTCGTTCGTTTTCGTTCGTTTTTTTTTGTTTTTCAACGCATTATTCGTAAATCGCAAAAAAACTTACAGTAATCGAAAGCATTCGTGTCAAGACCATGAAAAGTTTTAAGATGAGCAATAAATCAGTAATATTAATCAATATCTTCATCGCTTATTATCACTCCGATCCAAATTTCAACTATGGGACGTGGAAAAACTCTCATGATGCCCGAGAGAGCTCAAGTTGATTTGATGGTTCAGCTGAATATGTCCGTGTCATTAATGAGCGCAAGAAATCATTGCTCTCGAACTCTTAATAATTGTTATATCTCTGATCCTGCGGCATATGGAACATCAAAAAGCACTGGAAGAGCGAGAAAGTTGAAACAACGAGATGAGAGAAATGTTGCAAGAGCAGTGTCGAACACCATGAAGTCGGCAAAAGATGTTAGAGCAGAAATACAACTGAAAGTGTCCAAATCACCTATTTTTCAAACAATCCATATATCTGGAAACATCAAGCGCCAAATCATGAAGCCAATCCCTCCAACAGTACTCGTGCCTTCTTGGCTTCGAAGAAGATTAAAGTGCTCGCTTGGCCAGCGTGCTCGCCGGACCTGAATCCAATCGAAAGCGTCTGGCGCATTCTGGCGAGGTCCGTTTACAAGAACGACAAACAGTACAACTCAATTTCCGAGTTAAAAGATGCCGTCAAGGCCGATTGGAACAAAGATGCCGTCAAGGCCGATTGGAACGTCCGAAAACTTTTCGTAGTATTCTACAAATTTGCACACGGGGATTAATTTTGATCCTGAATCAAATGGCATTAACAGTTTTTAACCAAACTTCTTAGTTTTCTCGAAACCCTCAAAATAGGGGGGTGTCCTATCATTATGACGCGCACTGTATTGTCTTTTCAAACGAGTTGCATCATGAAAACATGAGTCTGCTATCCCTTTTTTGTCTGCGTCTCTTCAAATATCACTGTGTTCGCGTGGTCGCGCACAAATAAATGGGCGGAGTTTCGCGTTCTCATGTCGCAATTCGATTGAAAACACAATAGTAGTATCGATACCGGAGGACCGTGTCAGCGCACATTTCTCTCATCGGCCGAATAAACAAGACATCAGGGTGTTCGAAAAGAAAAAAAATTGAACTCAATAACCCTACAGAATACTTATTCGAGCTACTCCAGCTTTTCTGGGCCAGTACAGCTCCATTTCAGGCAGTTTTTTCGCCACAGTTCTATTCCGTGAGAGAAAGTGAGACATTGCTCAGGCTCCCGGACATTTCAAACCCGGGATCCGCAATCTGTCATAACTGTAGTTCCGTAGTTCTGTTCGTTCTGGGGCTTTCCCCACAAAAACGGATTAGAGCAACAAAAAAAAAGTTTACAAAAGCGGATTTCGGGTTTGAAATGTCCGGGAGCCAAAACAGAATTCGTGCCGAGACGCCGAGAATAATCGTGAGTTTTTCCATTTTTTCAAAAAAGGATGAGCGCTTGCTGAGACGAGATCAATAATTGCGATATTTCGTCCAAACAATTTGTAGATTCTTAACTTTTCGATGGGGTGGCCGATTTTCAGCACAAAGAATCAATCTCGGAATCTCGAATTTTTAAAAAACCATTTATAAATTGAAAGTCACTCATTTCGATTATTGTTTTTCGAGTTAAAAATAGGTCACGAATAATGAGGAAAACGATGCCGAAATTGCCTAATGGACCTATTCATATGATTCGTTTTTCGACATTTTTTAACGTTTTTTAACATTGTTTGACATTTTTTGACAACTATGAATAGGAAAAAACAAAAACAAACAAAAAAACATTTTTTGTTTTGTTTTTTTTTATCCTATGAATGGGACCATAAAGTAGGTCGACACATCGCTTGTTTTTGACAAGCCAAAATCAGAGAGTGTGCACACCTATTTTAACGGCGATTCGCCCACCCTCCGTCTAAATCGGCGTGCAGGCCGGAAATATTTAAGAGTAGCAAAACTGATACCCCTAGTTCGTTCTTACCTAAACAATTAGACTCCTCCTCCTCCTCCTCTTCCCTGTACAATTCCGCATTCACATCGTTCAACACCTGAGGTACCGGTGTCGATTCAGCCTCTATAGTCGGGTAGCCCTGTGGGAACATGGGCATCGAGTTGCAAATTTCCATCATGTCTTTCGGAACACTTTGTTCCTGAAAAATGTTTGATAAGTTTAATTTTTACGCTATTTATAATATGCCTATCACGCGTATTACTCATACGCATTCAGCGTTCGCGTGAGCGAATTTGTCACAGTAAGGCGAGTACCGCGGCGCGAGCACATTTATTATCAATTCAATATTCTTGCCGGCTACAGTAAGCAGTGGCGCGAAAAATTGAAAATCCGGCCCTTCATTTTTCTAAACTGAACACAGTGCGAAAATGTTATGGGGGTTATTCATTTCATGCATTTTGCCTTTTTTTTTTCAAATTTTCCTTATTTATTCCATGCAGAAAACTGCATTTCGTCGCACTGCAAAATTCACTTTTTGTCCCGAAAAACATGCGAAAAATGCAAGAAAAATGGTGGTGTTATTCATTTCATACATAAAATGACAAAAAGTGAATTTTGCAGTTCGACGGAATGCAGTTTTCTGCTGCAGAAAATGTCGTTTTCCGCATGAAATGAATGAGGAAAATTTGACAACAAAAAAAATGCAAAATGAATAACCCCATAAAATTTTCGCACTGTGTTCAGTTTAGAAAAATGAAGGGCCGGATTTTCAATTTTTCGCGCCACTGCTTACTGTAGCCGCCAAGAATACTGAACCGATATTACTCTCGTCTCAGAAGTTGCTTTGAAAACAGCCAATTTTCCCACGAAATACCTCGGAGCGCATTTTTTGACACAGTTGAACTGAGTGCGACCATAACCCATTTAAAAATGTATTGTGTTTCCAATCGACTTGCGAAATGAGAACGCGAAACTCCGCCCACTTTTGTGCGCGTCCACGCGAACACAGTGATATTTGAAGAGACGCAGACAGAACGGTGAATGCCGACTTGCGTTTTCATGTCGCAAGTCATTTGAAAACACAATAAACAAGTTAAAAAAACGAAAAGCAAGATAAAAGAAATAAAAACAATTTCAAAAGGGTTACGGTCGCACTCATTTCAACTGTGTCGAAATATTCGCTCCTTCAAAGCAGCAGTTGCTGAGACGAAAGTAATAATAGGTCCATTAAAACCTGAAAATGCCCAACAATTGTGGGTGAAATTTCAGAAATAATGCATTTTCCGAAATTTTGACAATAAAAAAGTATAAACTTACAGCTTCATAACAGGCCATCTCAAAGTTCGCATCGAAGTCCAAAATGACGTCGTTTGAATTGTTTTCCATTTCGCTGTAATTAGTTTGTAAATTAAACGAATTTGAATTTAATAGACCATAAACGTTTTATGGAACTATTCAGCAGAGGAAAAAACCGTTTTTCGTGGTTTTTTTCCCTATGCAGAATTGAAAAAAAAAAACAGAAAACTACAGTAGTCGGAGGTTTTTTGACGTAAACAACTTACCATGTCGAGACCGGCCGATGAATTAACTCTATGCGCCTTTAAATTTCAACCGAATTCCCATTGCAAATTAAAGGCGCATTGCATTTTTCACTGCCGGGTCTCGACGCGATGGGTTTTTTCCTGGAAAACAACATGCATAGGGAAAAAAACCGCGAAAATTTTTTATCCTGCGCTGAATAGGTCCATTATATAAACTTTGAAAGAAAATTGGGAATGGGCGCCCTTGCTAGTGTTATTATTGATCGGCGCTCGCTCGCTAGCGCACCAGAGTGGTAGATAAGAAGTGAGTAAATAGAGTGGCAAAGAACTGATGGAAATGTTCAAAAACACATGTATTAACAATTTTAACCAATAAAGATGAAGATTGTGAGACTGAAAAATTTCACATGCATGCTGGGCTATTCGCTTTTAGAACTGTGCGGTTTAGAACTCAATTTTCCTGAGCCTGTTATTTATTTCCTGCCTTCCTAATCATTTTTTCCCCTGTATTTCTACACTGGGGTATGGGGAAGGAGTGAGTAAACGCGCCCGGACGCACACACGCAACGCATCCAAACGATGCCCAAAAAATAAAAAAAGCGCGCGAAAAATTTCACAATACCGGAGAGAAAAACCACAGCAAAATCGTGATGGTACGTCCAAAGTAAAAAAAAAGCGCAAAAAAAGACGAAAAAAGGCGTCCAAAGTAACTTTGTTTTTGCGTCTTTTTTCTCTACAGTATACCGCCAAACCTGCACATCTTAGCGACGCGCGAAGCAAACAATTTGAATTTCACATGTTTGTTTACATTTTGATTGTTTGAAACAGAGACCCTGACAAAACCGGGGAAGACAAAACCAGGGAAGACAAAACCGGGGAAAAAAATGGACAAAACCGGGGAAAAAAATGGACAAAACCGGGGAAAAGGCTCCGCCCCTTTTTGCAACTGCTGCACGATGTTTTGTACTGGAAGTGTTGAAAAATTGCGCCGCAGACTTGCAACTTTTCCCCGGTTTTGTCCTTTTTTTCCCCGGTTTCGTGGTTTTCCCCGGTTTTGTCAGGGTCTCTTTGAAACATGTTTTTTTTGTTTCATCTGCAGGTTCTGCGGTATACTGTAGAGAAAAAAGACGCAAAAACAAGAGACCCTGACAAAACCGGGGAAAACCACGAAACCGGGGAAGACAAAACCGGGTGGAAAAAAAAAATGACAAAACCGGGGAAAAGTTGCAAGTCTGCGGCGCACTTTTTCAACACTTCCAGTACAAAACATCGTGCAGCAGTTGCAAAAGGGGGCGGAGCCTCTTCCCCGGTGTTGTCCATTTTTTCCCCCGGTTTCGTGGTTTTCACCGGTTTTGTCAGGGTCTCAAAAACAAAGTTACTTTGGACGCCTTTTTTCGTCTTTTTTTGCGCTTTTTTTTTTTACTTTGGACGTACCATGAAAATTACGAAACTCCATTCAAAATTATTTCGCGCGCGTTGGTTTCTCTCTCTGATAATGCGAAATTTTTCGCGCCTTTTTTTATTTTTTGGGCCTCATTTGGATTCGTTGCGTGTGTGCGTCCGGGCGCGTTTACTCACTCCCTCCTTATACCCCAGTGTTCTATAATACGTGTCACGGCGTGTTGGGGACTACGTTTCAGAAAACTTTTTTGAGATCAAATTTTCGAGTGCCAATTCTCGTGTCTCTGTGTCTCCATTTTTGCACACTTTTTGCTAGACTTGGCAGAACGTCACTGTCGAGACACAGACACATGCGAAAAGGCGCGAATTCCTTTACGTAGGGTCTAGCACGCCGTGCGTGTTCACGAACGACTTGTGCTGACGATCCTCCGATGTGCCGCAGTTTTTCACTGGGCTCTCGCAACGAATACTGCGGAACATCGGAGCGTCGTCAGCACCAGTCGTTCGTGAACACATATTATAGAAAGAAAGGAAAAATGATTAGAAAGACAGGACGTAAATAACAGACTTATTGTTAGGAAAATTGAGTGGAAGTTGAGACAAGTACGATAATGGTAATATTCATACGAAAAAAATACCGAGACGTTAACACGGATGGGGACGAAAAACGCACATTGACAGTTCTATTCCGAAGCGAGTTCAATTTCGCTACAGTTCTATTTCGGTTCAGTTCTATTCCGATATAGCACCGAAATTTAAAATTCGCGTAAAAAAGTGGGCGGGATTTCATGCTTTGATGGCAAAACTCGATTAAAAACACGATAAACAAATACTTTTTAACCATGAGAGATCATTGATATTATCAATCTTTAAAAACGCTGAAAACTCGCTCCAATCGAACAATGAATTTCGCATGCATTTGGAGTGAGGTTTAGAGAAATCAGAGCAAAACATCGGCCACGGCTCTCTCAATTTTCTGCACTCCCTCGTCGCCAACGTGGCCGCCCACTGTGCGAAGGGAGCGCGTTTGCAGCGCTCCGTACTGAGAATACCTATTTTACGTGGGAAATTGAGAGACGCGAAACGAAATGCTGTAAAGTCCGCAGTGCACAATCTGCGAGCAGTGGAACTCTCAGAGATGGATAATATTGAAGAGGCGCAGAAAAGGAGGGAAGTTCTTCCTTCTGAAAGTAGGTTATGGGAAAGGGGAACCTCTCTACCTGTCTTCGTCTCCTCGATATCAATGATCTATCATGGTTAAAAAACACTTGTTTATTGTGAAAACAAACGGGTTTTTGAAGCACCCTAAAATTTTTACAGATTCCGTAAAATCAGTAAAAATTTTAAAACTAGTTTTTTCCTATTTTTCTTGTGGGGTTATTCACGAAATGGCAAAAAATGGCAAAAAACGGCAAAAAACTGCGCGAAAACTCGGAAAATGCTCCGAATGACCTGAAATTTTGGGAAATAAGGGGAAAAACTCTCCCGGACATTCCCACAAAATTTCAGACCAAAATATCGAATTTTAAGAAATATTGATTTTTTCTCTGAAAATGCTTAAAATCGATATTTTTGTCACAAATTTTGTGGGAATGTCCGGGAGAGTTTTTTCCCTTATTTCCTAAAATTTCAGATCAATCGGAGCATTTTCTGAGTTTTCGCGCAGTTTTTTGCCATTTTTTTCCATTTCGTGAATAAAGTATGGTATCGGTGGCCAACCGATGACAAAAACAACCCCAAACATGCTCGTATGTTCACTGCTTTATTGGAGGCGACTTTATAACGGGGCAGAAGAAGAAAGATGGCAAACACGGTGTCCCGCACGCGATGCGTGCCAGCATTTTTCTGTTTCGTCTGGCACCCTCTCGCTCTCTCGCAAGGTGCTGATCAGACTCACGGTGATTCTTTTACTACCGAGCACACTATTCTCGTCCACCGATTTGTTTTTTCTGTCGCGATTTTCTAAATGACTTCGGGTCGAGAAGTTTTTTGTCACATTACTTCCTCTCATTATGGCGCATATTTAAAACCGAAATTGGTCCGATTTTTCACGTACAATTTCAAATTCTACGTGATTCTTTTAGTGCCGGCCACGCATTTCTAGTCCCCCGATTAGGTTTTTCCTGTCGCGATTTTGTAAATGACGTCTGATCAAAAATTTGTCTGTCACGTTACTAGATCTCATTAGGGCGCATTTTTTAAACCGGTATTCGTTCGTTTTTATACGTACAAATTCAAATGAAACTGTTTTTCCGTGGTGGCCGAACTGATTTCCGCAAATTTTTTTGCCTCATTTTGCAAAAAGGGGAGGGAACTCCGCCCATTTCATGTGATGAGAGAGTGAGAGAGTGCGATGGGGAGAGGGGAAATACTTGCGACCGGGGGACTAGAAATGCGTGGCCGGTAGTAAAAGAATCACCGTGAGACTCTACAGTAGATTTCCATAATTGCTAAAAGCAAGAAAAACATTAATTTTTTGAACGTTCTTTTTGCAATTACGCTCGATAATTAATTTACGAAGACATTTTGGATGTACGAGCATGAAAAATGCTCCAGAATAATTGAAATGCACTTTTCACAGATTTAAGCAGAATGGACCTATATTTTCTATAATATCGCTTCCTAGCACTATACTTTGTTGAGAAGTATTATTGACGACAATATTCATCATTCACGAAGCTACAAAAGAAATGAGCGATGCCAGGAAGGTTTCTGTGCGCCTACAGTACTCCCCTTAGTGCTACTGGAACTTATTCCAAGATTAATAACTCAATTAGTTGGAGGCCTAATAACTCGTGTGACATCTCAAAATGTCCGCAAAAAAATTTAAAAACTTCTATCCGTTGTCGATCCTCGAACCAGGCTTTTGTTTTTCAGAAATTTTCAAAAAATGACCTATTTTTTCGGGTTTTAGTGCAAAACTTGCTCGATTTATAACTTCATTAGTTTTCAATCAATTTACTTGATCAAAAGCGGAAAATAACCGAATTCTAAATGCAAACAACTTATCCGTGACCGATTTTTGAAAAAACAATATTTTGGCGAATATGAGCTAGAGTATACTAAAATGCATATTCCGAGCCCTCGAATTCAGGCTTCCTGATATCGAATGTGGGTTTTTTTGTTCATTTTATATTTTGTAGAAGTGCATTGAACAAAAAAGACAAGAAATTCACAAAGCACACGGGTATACCTTAGCTACAGAGCCTCATAACACAGTGAACTGCAGGGTTTTTTATCTTGCCATTTAAAGGGGTATGGAAATATTTTTTGCACAGTTTTCTAACTCAAAAATTAAATTGAACAATTTAATGTCCGTTTTATTTGTGTTTTCTTCAAAAAATCCATTCAATTTCTTTTTTTCCAAGTGTTTTTAGGGGCACATTTTCCAGGCGAGTTCCGATGCAATCGCGCTCCACCTGCACGCATGAGAGATGAGAGACGCCGAGGCGTCTCTTTTCTCGATCGCCGGCGTCGCTTTTCTCGTGCGGGACACCGTGGGCAAAGAGATAAAATAAAATAAAGAGAGCAGAGGCGGCGAGAGCACGGTCCACTCGGCGGAAAAGAAAACCCGCCGACTGACTCGTGAACTCGCCTTTTATAGACATTAGAAATGGGCGGAGTCCGTGAATACGGTTATGAGCGGCTGGGCGTAGATCGTTTCCAATAGGGCGCGATTGCAATGACCGATGTCGTTGCTGCGGCCGCCATCGCCGCGGCCGCTGATGGGAGCGAGAGTGAAGAGACGACAGACGGTGTGCGTGCCGGTGGGAGGCAGTGACGGACGAGGAGAGACGCAGGGTGATGGGCGTGTGTGAAGGGCCCGGGAGAAGCGTTGGGTCTGGGAGGGCTCGACGCTTACAATAACCCCATTGGAGTTTAAAATAAAATAATTCCGGTAATGAAGAAGTGGTGCTATCGTATTCTCAATCAAGTTGCGACGTCAAGATGTCAAACTCCGCCCACTTTTTTTCACGCGAACATTAAATTTTAGTGCATTTTGAATTTTTGCGTGAAAAAAAAGTGGGCGGAGTTTGACCTCTTGACGTCGCAACCAGGCTTTCTCGGAAATGAAATTTCCTCTTCCGAGTTCCGTCGGAAATTTCCGATTTTGTAATTTTCTCTTCCGATGTTCCGACGGAATTCCGAGTTTTTCATTTTCATTTCCGAATTTCCGTCGGAATTCCGAAATTTCAAATTCTCGTTCCGATTTCCGTCGGAATTCCGACTTCCGACGGAATTCCGATTTCCGATCGGAAAAATCGGAAATGAACCTGAATAGACCCATAAAATCTTAAATTATCCACAAAAAATTAAAAAAAAATTGAGGAAAGATACGTAGACACGTGTTTTAAAGGCTCCGCGACATCTCGAAACCAGACATCTCGAAACCGGACATCTTGAAACCGGACATTTCGAAACCGGACATCTCGAAACCGCGTTAACAGTGGGGAGGGGGTTGAAAGAGAGGTAGGAAGTAAAAATTTTTTTTCATAATTTTATGACTATTAAACAAATAATCAAAAAGTGCAAGATTTGAGCATCATTTCTTCAGCGGCCACCAAAAGTAGTTTACAGTACGCTAACTGCACCTTGCATCGGGAGCAGGGGTGGGACCAAAAATGTTTCTTCGGTCGTTTGTTTTGTTTTTTTTTTGGGTGAAACAAAAAACATTTTGTTTTGTATATGAACGTGAAAAAAGTTTTTTTTTTAAGCCGCGGATGCGCAAAACAATGCCTGTATTTGAACAAAAACTTAGCCGGGATATGCTCTGAATTGACAAAAAATCTTTAACTTTCAACGAACTTTTGAAAAATTTCCATTTAACTCGCAGAAATACACATTTTTTTTGTATTATTTTTTTGGACAAATTTTTTTTGAGAAAAAAAAATTTATTTGCCCTTAAAACATTTAACAATGAAAAAAACAAAAAATGGTAATTTTCCAACGTTTTTATTGCAAATTAGAGATTTTTGGTCAATTCAGAGCATACCCCGGTTTTGTTCAAATAGAGGCATTTTTGCGCCTCCGCGGCTTTAAAAAAAACCTCTTTTCTCATGTGCATGAACAAAAAAAAATTTTTTGGTCCCACCCCTGCTCCCGATGCAAGGTGCAGTTTGCATACTGTAAACATTTTTTGGTGGGCTCCAAAGAAATGACACTCAAATCTCGCACCTTTTGATTATCTGTTGAATAGTCATTAAATTATGAAAAAAAATTACTTCCTACCTCTCTTTCAACCCCCCTCCCCACTGCAACGCGGTTTCGAGATGTCCGGTTTCGAAATGTTTGGTTTCAAGATGTCGCGGTTTCGAGATGTCTAGTTTTGAGATGTCGCGGAGCCGTTTTAAATAGGAAATTTGTGTCACGGACATGGTCGAATTTTTTTTCAAAAAAAAAAGATTTTCGTAATAAATTTCGACAGAAAAACATGTTTTTTTCCGACGTCGGAAAAATATTATTTCCGACGGAAACGGAAATATCTTCGGAAATCATTTTGTCTCGGAACGGAATCGGAAATTTTTTCGGAAGTGAAACTGCCTCGGAACCGGAATCGGAAATTTCCGACATCGGAATTCCGACGGAATTCCGACTTTTCGGAAATTTCCGAGAAAGCCTGGTCGCAACTCGATTGAAAACATACTACCTCGGAATAGAACTGAAGCGAAATAGAACTGTTTCGGTATCACGGTTTCCAGGATTGGAAATGTGGGCGGAGCCTAATTTGCTGGCGCCAGAAAACTTGCATGGCACACTTTCGGTGCTTGCGCATTTTTCGACTCTCGCATTTTTTTATTATTTTTCTTTCAGTAAAACCTGTTTTTCTTTGTAAAATGTATGTATTGTATCTTAAAATACCATAAAATTGCCCAAACTTCGATTTTCGTGAAGATTTATCCTGCAAAAACACCAAAAGACTCAAAACGAATATTTCGAAATGATGGCTGAACCAAATTCAACGTTCTTAGGCTTAAAAAATTTCTAAAGACCTCAGCTTTAATTCAGTTGGAGCAAAATTGGGAAAAATGAAGAATTTATGCTTTTTTTCCCGAAAAACATTAAAAAAATGCCTCAAAATTTGAATTTCGCGCGAAAAAATCCAGTGGGCGTTGCTCGGCTCCGCCCACTTTTCAAATCGGCGCTATGCGGGTTGGGGGCACCCAAAAAAATTTTTTTTTTCGTTTTTTTGTGCGGTTTCGCATCGCTTTTGATTAGTTTCATATATTAATCTCATTCTGCATTGATTTTTTGTCCGGAAAGTTTAGCGGCCAGGCGCCGGAAGCATGTGTGATACTTTTCAAATATGCGACCGGAGGGAGCTGGGCGGAAGCTTGCTTTGATCTTTTTGAGTGTTTAATCGGCTCCCAGTAACCTTTTCTTATCTTTTTAGGCTCACCTTTAGACTTTTAATCACAAAAAATCCTCCTGCAAAGCATGCTTCCGCCCAGCTCCCTCCGGTCGCCCTTTTGAAAAGTGTCACACATGCTTCCGGCGCGTTGCCGCTGAACTTACCGTGCATCGATAAATGCTCAGAAACGCATATTCAACGCGTGAACAACAAAAAAAAGTGCGAAATGTTTTTTTTTTTTGGGTGCCCCCCCCCCCCCCCAACCCGCATAGCGCCTTCAAATCCTGGACACCGTGGTATAGAACCGTTTCGGAATAAACCTGTAGTGAAATAGAACTGCAGCGAAAAAGAACTGCCCGGAAACAGAACTGTAGCGAAATAGAACTGGATAGAAATAGAAATGGAAAATAAATGGAATTTATTCCATTTTCAACGATTGTTGGCCAATATTGTGCATTTCACGAAAATCGCCCGAATTTTCCAGCCTGCCAGAAGTTAAGAGGCTTCAAAGTGAAATATTATGGACCTACAGGGTGCGTCAAAATTACGTGCACTAAACTTTCACGATATGGCAACGCGTGCTGAAACACTTTTCGTGCGCACAATATTCAATTTTTATTTTCATTATTGCATCATTTTTCTATACCAGGAAGACGGAGCGTCTCCTCACACGGAAAAGTACACCCAGGACTGGTGCAAAGCCCACTTGCCGGCGTTCATAAAGAAGGATAGATGACCTGAATCGTGTCCGGATCTATAGTCGGCGAATACATCATCAACCTCGCTCTACTGCAAAACTCCTGTAAAATAGTGTTGCACTTGCAAGATTAACTCGAATTATAGTGTTTATACTTATTTTCAACGGAAAATGACGTATCCACGACAAATTGCAGTTAAACTTTGATTTTTCGCTTCAAAAGAGGCGCGCTACACTGTTGAAAATTGAAAAGTGCCGTAGAGCGAGGCTGATGATGCATTCGCTGAGTATAAATACGCTCGACTTCTCCATCTGGAGAGTACTTAAAAATATAGTATGTTCAAGACCCCATTCTAGTCTGGAAGCTTTCAGAGAAGACTTTTGTCGAAGAATGGGACAAATTGAGTACTTCCGTGCCACGGTGGAATCTTACCCACGACGTCTTCGTTCTGTCATTGCCGCCAAAAAAGGCCGAATTTAATAATCTTTTGGCATTATATTTCTAAACTGTTGAATAAACTTTCTGTTGATTTTCATGTGTTTTGGACTTCCACTTTTGTCATGATGCGCGTTTGAAGTAGTGCACGTAATTTTGACGCACCCTGTATTCAGTACAGGAAAAACACCGATTTTCGTGGTTTCTTTTCCTATGAAAAATTGAGGAAAAAAGACAAAAAGCTACAGTAGTGGGAGGTTTTTGACGTAAATAACTTATCGTGTCGAGACCGGACGTTGAAATAATTCGGTGGGCCTTTAAATTTTAACCAAATTCCCATTGAAAATTAATGGACCTATTCAAAGTACTGTAGAAAAACGGAAAAAATGACAAAAAACTGGGAGAAAACTCGGAAAATGTTCCGATTGGTCTGAAATTTTGGGAGAAACTGTCAAAAATGCTTCCGGACTTTTTCAGAAAATTTTGGACCGAAATATCGATTTTAGAAAATTTTCAGAAAAAAAATCAATATTTTTTTAAATCGATATTTCGGTCCAAAATTTTCTGAGAAAGTCCGCAAGCATTTTTGACAGTTTCTCCCAAAATTTCAGACCAATCGGAGCATTTTCCGAGTTTTCTCCCAGTTTTTTTGTCATTTTTTCCGTTTTTCTACAGTACTTTGAATAGGTCCATAAAGGCGCATAAATAGAATTTTTTACTGCCGGGTCTCGGCGCGATGGGTTTTTTTCCTGGAATACAACCTGGAGAGCGTGACAAAACCGGGGAAAAACGAGAAACCGGGGAACACAAAACCGGGGAACGCAAAATCGGGGAAAAATGTCAAAAACCGGGGAATTCGACACTGTCACGTAAAATTGCGGATGACCCTGATTTTCCGCGCAAATTGCGGAAAATCACGGTGATTCTTTTACTACCGGCCACGCATTTCTAGTCCCCCGGTCGCAAGTATTTCCCTTCTTTCTCTCGCACTCTCTCACTCCCTCATCACATGAAGTGGGCGGAGTTCCCTCCCCTTTTTGCAAAATGCGGCAAAAAAATTTGCGGAAATCAGTTCGGCCACCACGGAAAAACAGTTTCATTTGAATTTGTACGTATAAAAACGAACGAATACCGGTTTAAAAAATGCGCCCTAATGAGATCTAGTAACGTGACAGACAACTTTTTGATCAGACGTCATTTACAAAATCGCGACAGGAAAAACCTTATCGGGGGACTAGAAATGCGTGGCCGGCAGTAAAAGAATCGCCGTGCATTTGAAATTGTACGTAAAAAATCAGACCAATTCCGGTTTTAAATATGCGCCATAATGAGAGGAAGTGACGTGACAAAAAACTTCTCGATCCGAAGTCATTTAGAAAATCGCGACAGAAAAAACAAATCGGTGGACGAGAATAGTGTGCTCGGTAGTAAAAGAATCACCGTGAAAATGTTCGAGACCCTGACAAAACCGGGGAAAACCACGAAACCGGGGAAGACAAAACCAGGGAAGACAAAACCAGGGAAGACAAAACCGGGGAAAAAATCGGACAAAACCTGGGAAGAAGCTCCGCCTCCTTTTGCAGCTGCTGCACGATGTTTTGTACTGGAAGTGTTGAAAAAGTGCGCCGCAGTCTTGCAACTTTTCCCCGGTTTTGTCCAGTTGCAAGTCTGCGGCGCACTTTTTCAATACTTCCAGTACAAAACATCGTGCAGCAGCTGCAAAAGGGGGCGGAGCTTCTTCCCAGGTTTTGTCCGATTTTTTCCCCGGTTTTGTCTTCCCCGGTTTCGTGGTTTCCCCGGTTTTGTCAGGGTCTCAAATGTTCAGACAATGACGCGCTGAATTTTGAAATTCCGCTTTGTCCGCAATTTTGCGTGACAGTGTCGAATTCCCCGGTTTTTGACATTTTTCCCCGGTTTTGCGTTCCCCGGTTTTGTGTTCCCCGGTTTTGTCACGCTCTAGAGCTCTCACAACCTGCATAGGGAAAAAAACTGCGAAAATCGGTTTTTTTCCTGTACTGAATAGGTCCATTAGTCGCCACAAGCTGCAGGCTTGTTAAAAGATAAAATACATACATTTTACTAGGAAAAACATAATATTTAAAATCAATAAAAAAAATGCGCCAGCAAATTAGGCTCCGCCCACATTTCCAATATCGGATTTTCTCTTCAATTTTTAGTTTTTTGTACTTTTCGGGAAAATAAAGGCCTAAATTGAAAATCGGCTCAATAAATATTTTTCTTCATTTCACGGAAAACGGAAACGGAAATTCCGCTCATCACACTCGGCTTTTTTGGACGCACCATTAGTAAAAAATTCACTGTGAGCAGCGGTGTCGGGCAGAGAGAGAGACGAAAAACAAATTTGCTGGCACATTTCTCGTGCACGGTGTCCCGCACGAAAAAAGCGACGCCGCTGATCGAGAAAAGAGACGCCTCGGCGTCTCTCATTTCTAATGCGTGCAGGTGGAGCGCGATTGCATCGGAACTCGCATGGAATATGTGCACCATAAAAACAAGTGGAAAAAAAGGAAATGAATGGATTTTTTGAAGAAAAAACAAATAATGCAGACACTAAAAGGTTCAAATTAATTTTTGAGTTAGAAAACTGTACAAAAAAAATTTCCATACCGGTTTAAATGACACACCGAAGTTTACTGTGTTATGAGGCTCTGTAGCTAAGGTATACCCGTATTCTTTTCGAATTTTTTGACTTGTTTGTTCAATTCATTTCTACAAAATATAAAATGAACAAAAAACCCACATTCGATATCAGAAATCCTGAATTTAAGGGCTCGGAGTATGAATTTTAGGATACTGTAGCCCATATTCGCCGAAAACTTATTTTTTCAAAAATCGGCTGCCTTACAGAATTTTGCATTTTGAATGCGGTTATTTTCCGCTTTTGATCAAGTAAATTGGTTGAAAACTACGGAAGTTATTAATAAATCAAGTTTTGCACTAAAACTCGAAAAAATGGGTAATTTTTTGAAAATTTCTATAAAACAAAAGCCTGGTTCAAAGATTCGTTGCCTTGCAAAGTTTCTAAATTTGTTTGCGGTCATTTTAAGATGTCAAACAAGTTATTTGGCCTCCAACTAATTGAGTTATTAATGTTTGAATAAGTTCCAGTAGCACTAGAGGGAGTACTGTATGCGCACAGAAACCTCCCTGACGTCGCCCATTTCTTTTGTAGCTTTGTGAATGATGAACATTGTCTTCAATAATACTTCTAAACAAGGTATAATGATATGGAAGCGATATTATTGAAAATGTAGGTCCAATCTACAAAAATCTATGGAAAGTGCATTTTTATTATTCTGGCGCATTTTTTATGCTCGTACGTCCAAATGTCTTCGTAAAATAGTTTTCGAATGTAATTCCAAAAAGAAAGTTCAAAAAAATAATGGTTTTCTTGCTTTTAACAATTATGGAAATCTACTGTAGAGTCTGATCAAGCACCGTGCGAGAGAGCGAGAGGGTGCCAGACGAAACAGAAAAATGCTGGCGCACATCGCGTGCGGGACACCGTGCTCGTGAAAAATCGTAAATGGCCTAGTGGCCGCGGCCGAAGTTTTATCGCGGTTTTGTCAGCATTTTGGAAAAAATCTTTTCAACTTTTCCCGAGTTTTTTAAAAATAACTGAGTTTTTAAACAAATCGTTTCTTTTTGCTTTCTTCCATGAGTGACAATAATAATGGTACCAAATTTCAGCCATGTTCCTCACCCGCAGCGAGTATGATCGTGGAGTTAACACATTTTCCCCGGAAGGACGTCTCTTCCAGGTAGAGTACGCCATTGAGGCTGTCAAGTTGGGCTCGACTAGTATCGGTATCAAAACGAGCGAGGGTGTCTTGCTGGCCGCCGAGAAGCGTTCCACGTCAAAATTGATGGTGAACGACGCGATTGAGAAGATCAGCAAAGTCGATCAACACATTGGTTAGTTTTTGTAGTTTTTTTTTTTGTTCTTGAAAATTCTCGAAAATTTTCCCAGGTGTCACATTTGCCGGACTGATCGCCGACTCGCGCACTCTTGTTGAGCGCGCACAGATCGAGGCTCAAAACTTTTGGTTCACTTACAACCGAAAAATTCGCGTTGAAGATGTCACCCAATCGGTCGCCAATCTGGCTCTTCAGTTTGGAGACGATGACGTGAAAGCGTCGATGTCTCGTCCATTCGGCGTAGCAATGCTCTTCGCCGGTGTCGATCAGAACGGTGCTCAACTATTCCATTTGGATCCCTCTGGAACGTTCATCGACTGCAAAGCCAAGGCGATCGGAGCGGCCAGCGATGGAGCCGAGCAAAATCTTAAGGAGCAGTATCATGACGTTTGTTTTCAATTTTAAACCAGTTTAAAATATTTTTGTTAGGCGATCACTATCAAAGAGGGTCTCAAGATGGCTTTGGCCATTCTTAAACAAGTGATGGAGGAAAAATTGAATTCGGCAAATGTAGAGGTTGTTGTCATCAAGCCGACGGTTGACGCGAAACAACGTCCATGTGGAGAGTTCACAAGAGTCTCGAACGATGAACTCGATCAAGTTATTAATTCTCTGTAATCATTATTTTCCGGTTTTCGTTTGTCCCAGTTTTTATTTCTTATCCCTGATCTTTTTTTTTCGCTTGAGGGACAAAGTAATCTTATTCGTGTTGTTCAGCGTTTTCAATAAATTATTTATTCTTCAGTTTCCCACAGAAATTCATTTTATATAAACAATTTCAAGCCAATTTCCAGATCGAGTAACGCGAACTGTCACATACAGCCAATCAATAACACTCGCTTTATCTGTTTTCAAGAGAGTATTGTCGAACCGCCAGGACGATCAAACGCGCTCCACCGAATTTAGTGCTTCGTGATTTTCATTTTGGTCTCCAAATTATTTTATTTCAATATAAATTCAACGTGAAATGAAATAATTTGGAAACCAAAATGAAAATCGCATAGCGTTGAGTTCAGAGGAGCGCGTTTGACTATTTTGGCGGGCCGACAATACAGTTTCAATGGTTCTGAGCAAATTTTACTGTTTCTGCAATTTTTTTACCTCGAAGATTCTATGTTTTCTGATAATTCTTTTAAGAAAAAGTAATATTTATACACCGATGCCTCAAAAAATCGGCAAGTTTCTATTGTGTCTAATTAAATTCCCTTGAATCTCCTATTTACACTGCATGCAGTTTTATTTCAATTTTCAGGCAAGGCTATGCAAGCGCGCTCCATCTGCACGCCGGAGAGAGTGCGAGACGCCGAGAAGTTGCACGCAATGTTAAAGGCGCAAAGCATTTGATGTGGCGCGGGTCTCGCCACGAAAACATATTTGCCGTTGCTTTTGGTAGATTTTTGACGATCCTAAAATTTTTCAATTCTTTTTGACGTTAATGTTTTACAGATTTTTTTTTTAATTTTCAGTGTATACTTTTGATGTAATTTGAGAGAATATTGTGTCACAAATGATTATTCGCGAATTCTCCTATTCGCGAATTCTTGCTAAACTTGTAAAAATTAAATAATGTAGGATTTTTGCTGATAACATTCCTGTTTGGAACTCTTTTTGTCCTATCTGTTGATATTTTTTATCTCCGTATTCTTGTTTCTAAATGTTGATTTTCAGTCTTTAAAACGTAACCAAACGCGATCCTTAATTCACCAAGATGGTTAGGGAAGACAGATCTACTTGGAAGGCTAACTACTTCGTCAAGCTCATCGAGCTGTTCGAGGAGTACCCGAAGTGCCTTCTTGTCGGAGTTGACAATGTTGGTTCCAAGCAGATGCAGGAGATTCGTCAAGCCATGAGAGGACACGCCGAGATTCTTATGGGAAAGAACACCATGATCCGTAAGGCTCTTCGTGGACATCTCGGAAAGAACCCATCTCTCGAGAAGTTGTTGCCTCACATCGTTGAGAATGTTGGATTCGTCTTCACCAAAGAGGACCTTGGAGAGATCCGTGGCAAGCTTTTGGAAAACCGTAAGGGAGCCCCAGCCAAAGCCGGAGCTATTGCCCCATGTGACGTCAAGCTGCCACCCCAGAACACTGGAATGGGACCGGAGAAGACTTCCTTCTTCCAGGCCCTCCAGATCCCAACTAAGATTGCTAGAGGAACCATCGAGATCTTGAACGAGGTAAACTGAAGGTTTTGCGAGACCTTCACTAAATCCTGTTTTTTTTTAGGTTCACCTCATCAAGGAGGGAGACAAGGTCGGAGCTTCCGAATCCGCCCTTCTCAACATGTTGGGAGTGACCCCGTTCTCGTACGGATTGGTTGTTCGTCAAGTTTACGATGACGGAACCCTTTACTCTCCAGAAGTTTTGGACATGACCACCGAGGAGCTCCGCAATCGCTTCCTTTCTGGTGTTCGCAACGTTGCTTCGATCTCCTTGGCTATCAAGTACCCAACCTTGGCTTCCGTTGCTCATTCTTTGGCCAGCGGACTCCAGAACATGTTGGGAGTTGCTGCCGTTACCGATGTCACCTTCAAGGAGGCCGAGACCATCAAGGCCTACATCGCCGATCCAAGCAAGTTTGCTGCTGCTGCCCCAGCCGCGGCCGCTGCCCCAGCTGCTGCTGCTCCAGCCGCCAAGAAGGAGGAACCAAAGGAGGAGTCCGACGACGACATGGGATTCGGTCTTTTCGACTAAGCCCTCTTGTTGTTCTGAATTTGTTGTTAATAAAAGTTATAAGAAAAAAAATTCGTGGTGTTTTCGTTATGTGTTTTTTACACTTCAGTATCTTGAACGTTTTGTATTGTTAACCAAAACATTTCCTTAATTTATCATTTGCAGTTACTGGCCCCATTCCGAGATGCTCATCTACAAGGATATCTTCACCGGTAAGAAACGAGTTGAATATGCTCTTGAGCTACCACACACCTTAAGCTTGTCTGTCTGCTTAAAATACGCGCAGTAGTTTTCTTTTCCGTCAGTGTTTTGCTGTTTGGTTTATGTAAAATCTGTTCGTCTTATAAGTGCATGGCAGATACGCGAGTTACGTGTGGTATATTAGTAGACTTTCATAGTTCTTCTATAGAATGGCCAATGATGTGATGCTATATTTTTGTAGAAACAATGATTGTCATACATTTCAGATGACGAGATTGCTTCGGACTCTTTCCCGATGAAACTCGTCGATGACCTTATCTACGAGTTCAAGGGAAGGCACGTTGTTCGCAAAGAGGGAGAAATCGTCCTCGCTGGATCTAACCCATCTGCTGAAGAAGGAGCCGAAGACGATGGTTCTGATGAGCATGTCGAACGCGGAATTGACATCGTCCTCAACCACAAACTTGTGGAGATGAATTGCTACGAGGATGCTAGCATGTTCAAGGCTTACGTCAAGAAGTTCATGAAGAACGTCATCGACAAGATGGAAGAGAACAAGCGCGACAAGGCTGATGTTGATGCCTTCAAAAAGAAGATCCAAGCTTGGGTAGTCAGCCTCCTCGCCAAGGACCGTTTCAAGAACCTCGCTTTCTTCATTGGTAGCTATCCTCTTCTCCTGATTTACGAATGTATTTATTTTTAGGAGAGAGAGCCGCCGAGGGAGCTGAAAACGGACAGGTCGCCATCATCGAGTACAGAGATGTCGATGGAACCGAGGTCCCAACTCTTATGCTTGTTAAGGAGGCTGTTGTCGAGGAGAAGTGCTAAAATTTACTGTTATATCATTTTAATGTTTTCCAATGAACTATATAATACACAACATATCGCTTGCAAAAAAAACATAAATTATTGTCCACTTGAGTATCTGGAAGCCTTAAATTACATGAAACTGAATAGTTGCAATAGATGAACAGGGGAGAATTTCTTACGATTCTGGAGGAATATGGAAATGTCACTAGCACCAGAAGCATTGAGCACTTTGCACTAGGAACGCCGAAAAGTCTCGATGGCTCGTGGAAAGATTATCTAGAAAATTCTTCGGTAGTTTAAGCAACTCGTATTACCATTTCACGTGAAATTTTCCGATATTTTAATCCAATGTTCATTGGATAGAATGGGTTCGATCGGATTCACACTTGAAAACACAATATGCTCATTATAATACTTTTTTCAGCTTGAAGAAGTTATTGCTCTAATAACAGATGATAAGATTGGCGCATCAGTTCCCGATTCACTAAAATCTCTGAAATTCCGACTTAAAGCTCTCGAGTACAGTAGGAAATGTGTTCGGACTCCAGTAGAGTTGTGGAATGGTTGGACAGGGGAAAATAGAGAATATGGTTTAGATGTGAGGATAATTGCTTCAAAGTGATTTTAGTATAAATCCGCCAACTTTCAGAGCAAATTCAAACTGATAACCTCTACGAACGGATTGATTCGGAAACGAATTAAAGCAAAGAAACAGCATGAAATAGATCGAATAGTTGAGTTAATTTCTCAAATTCAAATGTTTTTCAGGGAAAAGTCAGGTTTTGAAAGACACGTGAAAAGTGAAAGTTAACAAATAAATTTAGAACCAATTGATAGTCTTGTGGACATTGGAGCTGGAGTTGGTCATTTATCTCGAATGATATCATTGAAAAACGGATTAAATGTAATGGCGGTGGAAGGAAATCAACAGGTTTGAGCTGCGAAAATTGCAATATTAAATATTTCTATAATTGAACAATTTCAGTTCACGTTGGCAGCGAATAGTCTCGACGAGCAGCTTGTTCAGAAAACTGCTGCAAAAATGAGACATTTCAGTTCTGACTTGAATTTTGGTGAGAGGAGAGGTAAATTTTGAGAAAATAACCGTTTTCTTGGAGAAAAATCGCCCCTTCGTTCCACCAATTTTGTCACTGAAGAACTGGCCTCAAAAATCGACGATTTTGCCGAGAATCGGGCTATTCTAGTCGGATTACACTGTTGCGGAGATTTCTCATCGACGATTCTGAAAGTTTTCCAAAAAAGTGAAAAAGCGAAGGCTCTCGTGCTTCTCGGATGTTGCTATCACAAACAATTTCAATGCTTTCATTTTTTGCATCCTGATGGATTCAATTTAGAGGTAAATATTTGAATTAGAAATGTTTTCTGAGGTAACAAAAGCGTTTTTTTAGACGGCGTCTTTGGATTCTACTTCTCCCCCGAGCTGTTCAGTTTTTCCTTTGAGTCAAAAATGGATGGGATTTGAGTTGAGCTACATTCTTCGGGAAATTGCATGCCATAACAATGAAAATTTGGAGAGCAGATTTCAGGTGAACACATCAAGAGGCGTACTCGTTTCATAGGCAACTTTCGTACGCCGTTGACCTGTTTTTTAAGAGAAAAATTATCAAAAAAAAATCTTGAAATCCTCATTTCCAGAAAACTGACATCAGTCGATTCGCACGTGCTCATTTAGAAAAATGGATCAGGGAAATATCGGACAATCCGGAAGACTGGAATCTTGGATTGTGTTCAGTGAAATGTGAAGACGAAAAAACGACGTTTGAAGATTATATTCGAAGAGCGATGGCAAAGAGAGGAAGATATTTGATAGAACGAGTTTTAGAGGTACGCTTCAAGTTTAACATTTTCACAAAAAGCGAACGACCGTAACCAAAAAAAGAGCCTTTTCTGGAATTTGCGCGTATTAGTCGCCGCGTCCAGAGTAAAGGATTTTCTGCAATCACGAAAATTTCTAGAAAAAATCCATAATTGAAAAAAAAGTCAAAAATGTTGGGTATATGTAACTTTGGACTACCGGTATCGAGCGCATTCGAACATTTTGAAAATTTTATGTCTTTAGGAATTAAAAAAAATAAATAAATAATACAACTTTTAAAGTGATTTTTGTCATCTTATGGAGCAGATTACGGTAGGCTGCTATCTACGCTTGGTCGGAGTCGGAAAACGGAAATTCCGATTTTCCGAATTTTCTGACGGAAAATTTACCGAAAATGATCGGGAAAGTGTAGTTCTTTTAGGTGCCGCTTCTAAGTACCAAGAACTTCTCAAAACTGAATTTTTTGTTGAATTTTTGGTTAATTTGTTGATTTTCGTATTTTTTCAAAGAAATAAGATGAGCCAATTATTAAGAATCTTTTTCGGAAAATACAAAATTAAAAAAAAATGCAGTTTTTGTTTCGAAAATCGGAAAAAATCGGATAACCGATTTCCGAAAAAAAAAATCGGAAAAAATTTCAGGTATTTATTTATTTATTTATTTTATTACGACTTTGAAGTACGTGAAATAGGAAGAAAATCATGGTATGATAAAATGAATTTTCCGAAAAGATTTTCCGAACAAGCCTGCTGCTATCCGAAATATTTATTTATCATTTGAATTTTGATGTTTAAATAATGGGGATTACACGGTGTCCAGGATTTGAAAAGTGGGCGGAGGCGAGCAAACGCGCTCCACTGGATTTTCGCGCGAAGTTCAAATTTTGACGCATTTTTTAAATGTTTTTCGTGAAAAAAAGCATAACTTCTTCATTTTTTCCCAACTGTGCTCCAACGGAATTATAGCTGAGGTCTTTAGAAATTTTTAAAGCCTAAGAACGTCGATATTGGTTCAGCCACCATTTCGGAATAATCGTTTTTAGCATTGCGGAGCTAAAAAAGTGAGTTTTTTGGTGTTTTTGCGAAAATCGAAGTTTGGACAATTTTATGGTGTTAAAAGATACAATACATATACAGGGTGGCCGATAAGTATAGGACGTTTTGAAAGTGCTCCCATTTTTTCAATTTGAGGATTTTTCGAGAACAACCTTTATTAAACAACAAAAAATAAGCAGAAAATTTGATTTTACAAGAGAATTTCGAAGTTGGATCCACGAGCTTTGACACAGGCTCTCAAACGTTTCTTCACCGAATTGACAGTGCGCCGAAGGTATCCGTCGTCGATCGAAGCCCATGCTACCTCGAGAGCGGCCTTCAAGTCATCGACAGTAGCAAAAACTTTTCCCGCGATCTTCCCTTCCAACATGCCCCAAACGCTGAAATCCATCGGATTGAGATCCGGGCTGGAAGCAGGCCACAAGTTCTTGTCCAGGAATCCAGGGAAATGCGCCTCCAAGACGGCCAATGTCGATCTCGAGCCATGGGACGGTGCCCAGTCTTGTTGAAGGATAAATGGACCACCAGCAAAGTGCCGTCGAAGAATTCGAACCGTCGAAGACTAAATTTGAAGGCGTCGAGCGATCTCAGCACTTCCGAGGCCTCTCTTGAACAAGAGTTCAATGGAAGGACGATGAGGAGAACTTTTCATAGCTCGGCGATATGGAGAAGTGAGAACAAATGACTGAGAAGCTTACTTATATAGTCTCTGGACTTTCGAAAAGTTTCGAAATTTTTCGAAAATATCCCTTGGCACCGTGCCAGGGAACGCTGAAAGCGAGCGTCCTATACTTATCGGCCACCCTGTATTATATGCTGGCCCGCCAGCAAATTAGGCTCCGCCCAGATTTCCAATCCTGGGCACCGTGGGTTATTCACGAAATAGCAAAAAATAGCTGAAAACAGCAAAAATTGATCTGAAACTTTGGGAAATAATGACAAAAATACTTCCGGACATTTCCACGAAAATTCAGACAAAAATATCGGTTTTAAAAATTGTAGATTTGTTTTCCTGAAAATTTTTAAAATCGATATCTTGGTCTGAAATTTTCTGGGAATGTTCGGGAGCATTTTTGCCATTATTTCCCAAAGTTTCAGGCCAATCGGATAATTCTCCGAATGTTCGCTAAATGGGGGTGGATAGCGCAGCCGGTAGTGGTGACCGCCGCCGTTCCAGAGGTCACAGGTTCGATTCCTGCCCTCGCCCCCGGGTTCACCCAGCCTCCAATTGGGTAGTAGATAAATCTACGAAGATTGCTCGGTCATTTCCCTAGCCATGAATTGACTTAAATAATGTCTGGCTCTGAACGGTACACCACCAGTCGTCCGCGTACGCAGGAAACCGTGATCCGCAGTACCTTCGGTACTTGAAGAACGGATCGACTTTGTAATCTTTGTTGTTGTCAAAAACATTTTGTTCCAGAAAATCCCGTCGCCCACTCTCTCACTCTACGTCTCCTCACTTTCACGCTCACTTTTCGATCAGTGTGAAGTCATCCGTCTTCTTTTCGCGCCTTCTGTGGAATCTGCCATTCTGGACGATCGCTGTGAATTCTTGAGAGAAAATGGAATCGAATCTCGAATCGTTCCTCTTTTTGAGCCAACTGTTTCACCGAGAAATCTTGCAATTATTGCGTATAAAAAGTGATTTAAAAAAATAAATAAAAACATAAAACAAAATTTTTTTGTTATTGCTTTTTTGACAATTTGTGTTCAATTTTTCGTTTTGTAAACAATACAGTACGACGCGGAATATTTTAAATTTTAATATTTAATTCCTTCCCTCAAATTCAAAAAAAAAAGGTTTCAGAAAATGTCAAAAAAGGCAAATTCAACAGAAGTGTGGCTAAATTCAAAGGTTTCCGTGAAATTTCCGTTCGAGCCGTACGAATGTCAACGAATATTCATGAGGAATGTGGTTGATGTGCTAGACAGGGTACGTTTCTTCCAATGTGTATATAAAATGAAAGAGATTTCCCGTGTCTAGAAAATGGACGCAGCGCTGGAAAGTCCGACTGGAACCGGAAAAACACTTTCTCTACTCTGTTCGGTGCTCGCGTGGGTTCAACACCAAAAAGTGTCACGTCCGTTGGATTTCGCCACGTGGCAGAGCTCCGGAGCGGGCGGTTCCAAAAACGATGCGACGGAGAATAATTTGAAGAGCCAATTTGTGCCCACCGTATACTACGCGTCAAGAACTCACTCACAGTTGGAGCAAGTCGTTCACGAGCTGAACAGAACTGAATATAAGTGGTATGTATAGTGTTTAACGGTTTGTCGTTTCATCCAAATTATCTGACATTTTCTAGGGTGAAAACCACAATTCTCGGCTCACGCGAGCACTTTTGCATCAATCAAAAAGTGAAGAAAATCAAAGAATCCAATCGACAGGCACATGTGTGTCGTGGATTGGTCAAAAAGCGAACATGCCATTACTACAACCAGTTTGATTGTGAGTATTTTTTTTAAAAGAAAAACAAGCCTGGCCGCATCAAAAGCTACTTTTGATTTCTTTTCATTTCTAAAAATGTTTTTTCTTCACTTTCTTTTAAATTTATTTTTCATTCATTTCTTGCGTGTGCCCTGTGGCGCAGGCGGTTATGCGCTTGTCCTCCAAGCGAACGACGCAGGTTCGAGTTTTTGTGTTGGTCTCGGGCGCTCAGTTCGCTTCCGCCATGCAGTTTGGAAACAGACACACCAAGAAACTCAGTTACAGACCCAAACGGAATTTTATATATAAGAATGATATTTGTCTTGTTGGCTATTTAGTTGCAGCCCCCTCAGCTAACGGCATTTTTTCCATAGACCATCTTCTCGCGAGGGGTTGCTTAAAATTCCAACTTGGTCAGTTTTCCAAATTTCCCAATTGTTTCTTTTTTTAAACATTTTCTAACTGTCGAGGTAAGATAAATAATCGCCTGTCAGCTATTCTGAAACGATTTTTTGGTAAATAGACCATCCGCAAAAATCCTTGGACCATCCGCTGGGAGACGCCATTTCCATTGCGTTAAGGGGGCTGATTTAGTTGTGTTTGATATTTAAATAACTTTCATGAAAACGCGGAGAAAATGAGTAAAATTTGAAAAAAATCGTTTGGAACGAAAAGGGGGAAAATGGGCGGAGCCTAATTTTTTTTTTCGAAGGATTTAGAATTTAGAATTTATTTATTACCGTAAATACTGTAATATAAGCCCACCTGTATTAGAAGCCCACCTGTAATATAAGCCCACCCTTGAGACCCCTTTGAAAAATAGAAGCCCACCCTGTAATAGAAGCCCACCCTTTAATAAAAGCCCATCTTGAAATTGTAGCCAACACTCAATGGGTCCCGGACCTTTGGTTTCCTCGCTCTATTGGTACGTTTTTTTATGGTTACGGCTGCTCTTTGGGTACCAAATTTGCAAATTTTATACAAAAAAGTTGCCGTAACTAAGGAGCAATCGTACCCAAAGAGGCCGTTCACAAATTTGGTACCCTAAGCAAGTTTGATCGAAAATCAATCGTGCCCAAAGAGTCTGGGACCCATTGATTATTGGCTTGAATTGTGCGCGTTTCATCGCGATGTGTTCAATTTTGCATTACTTTCACCCGTTTTTAAACATTTCTGTTAATGGAAGCGGTCATCAAACGCCACCAGTGCTGGGCGTGAAATTTATTTTTTTTTAACTGATTCCATATTGTGTTTTCAGTCGAGTTGCATCATCAAAACAAAAAAACCGGTCACTTTTTCACGCGAATGTTAAATTTTTTCCCAGTTCAGTAAATAAAATTGACTATTGTCGGACCGCCAAAATAGTCAAACGCGCTCCGTTGAACTCAACGCTATGCAATTTTCATTTTGGTCTCAAAATTATTTAATTTCACGTATAAATTCAACGTGAAATGAAATAATTTGAAAACCAAAATGAAAATTGCATAGCGTTGAGTTCAGCGGAGCGCGTTTGACCATTTTGGCGGGACGACAATACTAAAACCAGTAATAATATCAAAAATTATAATGAAAATGGCGAAAATAAAACAATGCTGCAATTTTTGGTTTAGTTTTGGTAGTTATGGTACGTCCAAAGTAGAAAAAAAGCGCAAAAAAAGACGAAAAGAGGCGTCCAAAGTAACTTTGTTTTTGCGTCTTTTTCTTTGTTGTTTACCGCCAAACAAGCAAAAAATTAATTGTAAACATGTTTACAGGTGCGCGCTTTTTTTTTTACTTTGGACGTACCATTAACATCGAGAAAAACGTTGAGTTTTTTTTTAGAAATCATCTTGAATGATTTCCGAATTTGGAAAATTTTGTCGTAAAATAAAAGCAGATAAAGCGACACACCATTGGATTACGAAAATTATTATTTTCAAAGTTACAAACATCTATTTTATGTAACAACATCTCTTGAATTAGAACTTCTGACTCGCAATCATAATTTGATATTATGAACATTGTTGTTGGTTTTTTGAATTTTTATCGTTGTGGATAAAAAAGAGGGTTGAAAAATAGAAGCCCACCCTGTAATAGAAGCCCACCTGTAATATAAGCCCACCCTTGAGACCCCTTTGAAAAATAGAAGCCCATGGGCTTATAATACAGTATTTACGGTATCCGTCACAATGAATACATTACAAGTTAAATCAAAGAAAATAAATATATTGGGATAATAAAAGTAAAATGACCAGTCAGGCCAGCAATAGTCTATTGGTCAAGTGTGGGGGAAAGGGTTTCGAGCGGGAATGAGGCTATGCGCGCAGAAAAAGCCTCCGAATTCAGTCTTTTCGGGAATAATTTGACGACGTGGTTCCACAAGGACAGATTGTCGATTGATTCGAAGATTTTATTTTCAAAAAATTTAAACAAGGCCAATTTGAACATAAAACTGTTATCAGAAAAAATGTCGCAAGAGTTTGTGGCACTTTTGCGGTTGGCTCCGCCTATTTTCTCCCCATTTCGTGAAGTCTCAAAAAATCCTTTAAAATATTTATTTCTTGTCGAGAACGACTCTGCGACGTTTTGAAACCTGTCATTTCGAAACTCGGACGTTTCGAAACTTTTTGGCATTATTTTTGCGTAGCGGTATTCGCCAAGTAATACCAAAACACACGCGCCTTTTTGGTTTTTATTTTTCTTGTTAATTTAAATCCGCTAACAAATTCACAAGCAAATAAAATTTTTTTAAAAATGCGAACAATTTGAGAAAAAATTTAATTTCAAGCCCATTAAAAGTCTTATGGACAGCATTTCTATTAGATGTACCCGGTGAATATGGTATTTGGTTACGCACTGAACTTCTCAAAACCTATTTTTTATGTGTACTTATGTGTACTTTTCCTCGCCATATCGTTTCCAAAGAGCAATTTTTGCATGTTCATTACAGAACTTGTCTTCGTGTAGCTTTAGTCCTGCAAAACGAATTAAATTGTTCAAAACTTACAACTCTTACTGATTTATCACCATTTGGAACTAAAATTTCGAGAATTTTCGCATCTGGAACGCTGAAAACAGCCATCGGAGCCAAGGAAATATCGAAAAAGTTCTGAAAAAAAACAAACAATTTTAAATCAGTCGCCGCGCAATTGTATTCGCGTTTTCCTTGATTCGACTTTAAAAACTGCAGTATTCGTTCGCAAAAATTCAAGACGGGCCGGGCACGGGCTGAACATTTTAGTGTCCGGTTCGGATTTTGGCATCTATTGTGTTTTTAATCGAGTTGCGACATCAACAGGTAAAACTCCGCCCACTTTTTTTCACGCGAACATTAAAAGTGCATTTTGAATTTTCCCGTGAAAAAAAGTAGGCGGAGTTTCATGTTTTGATGTCGCATCTCGATTGAAAATGCAATATGGATATTTTGCATCACCGATTACTGTATCCGAGAGATGGTAGTCGAGAATGGAAAGCCAAAATGCCCAAATGTGCGAATGTGCAAAATTTGGTATCAATCTGTTTCAGCCTACTCGACCGAAAAAATCAGCGAAATTTTCGACACGGGTGAAGCAATGGATATCGAAGATTTTGTAAAGTTTGGCACTAAGAACTCGTTAGTTGTTCCTCACAATCAGACATCATTTGACTCTTTTCTTGCAGACTCTGCCCGTATTACCTGACCCGTCAACGATCGGAAACCGCCGAACTCATTCTCCTGCCCTACAACTACGTCATTGATCCGAAAATGCGAAGAAGACATAAACTGGATTTGAAGAATTCAATTGTGATTTTCGACGAGGCGCACAATCTGGAATCGATTTGCGAGTCAAATGCATCCGCAGAACTCACATCCACAACTATCGCAATGTGCATCGAAGAGCTCAAAAAGGTGTTGGCACTGCTGGTCGACGAAGAAGAGACGGCACGCGCAGAAGCAGACGTGATCACGGAAGGATTCACAAACCAGAAAGTCGATTTAACGAAGAAATTGATTGAGAACCTGCGTACGGAAGATTTAATGGCGGCACTGGAAAAAGTGTTTTCGCTGGAAGAGAATATGGACAATCTCTACAAATCGGATGCTTTAAAGTCAACTCCACCGTTGGAGGGAAAATCGAGTGATGGTGAAGTTCTTCTGGTAACTTTAGAAAAATCAGGCTTCGACGGGAATTCTGTCGAGCGAGTTGTCGATGTTTTGAGAGATGCCACGTCATATTTACTGTCGAAAAACGAAGAAGTCGCTTTGACGGAAAAAGGAGATGGAATGGAGAAACTTGCCGATTTCCTGCTCTCTATATTTTCTACCCACGCTCAAGAGGTGGCAGCGGCAGTTGGAGATGAAAGTATGCAGGTGAGAAAGAGAGGGGCGGGAATATGATTTCCTGTACTGTGTTCTCCTAGGTATGTAATTGACTGCATAGAACACACCGGTAATGATATTTTTTATCAAAAACATTCAATTTTTGAGAAAAGGACAAGAAACCGGCAAAATATTCAAAAATGTTGAAGGAAAATATAAAATGTGGTGTTAAATACTAAAGTACGTTTGATAAATTTTGAACCGCTGATTATATTTAGGAATTTTTATGATAAGTACGAGCATATTCCAATCATCAGTTTGCCAAAGTTTAGACTCTTGTCAAACTCAAACACGTTGCGGTCTCCCTAACAGAGCAGGCTGACTTCTCGCAAAAGCTTGTCATGATGCGCATTCTTTTTTAAATTTCTTGTTTTATCCGTTTTTTTAATTACTGTATTTCCTTTAAAAGAAGACAAAACCGAGGAAGACAAAAACGGGGAAAAATTACCAAAACTGGGGAATATTTGGGAATATTATGCCGCGTCCAAAGTTCGAAAAATTCCTGAAATCAGGAGTTTTTTGCAGTCCAAAGTTTTACAAAAAATCCCAGAAAAAACAAGCGGTGACAGGTGAAACCGGTGTAACCGTAGTTTCTTCGCTGCGAGACATTCAATGTTTAAAATTGAATTTTCCCACAGTTCAAGTTCAAACACAGAAGGTCTCGCAGCGAAGCAACTACGGTAACACCGGTTTCAACTGTCATCCGCCTGTTTTTTCTGGGATTTTTTGTGGAACTTTGGACTGCAAAAAATTCCTGATTTCAGGAATTTTTCGAACTTTGGACGCGGCATTACAGAATGGCTTAACTGTAATAATATATTCCAGTAAAAACACCCATATATTTCAAAATAGCACAGAAAATCGGAAAATCCCATTTTTCAGTTACGTGGGTGCCTATGGTGGCTATACTTGAATTTTCCCGAAAATTTGCAAGTCTGTGGCGCAGTTTCTCCTGAACATCTCACGCATTTAATATTTGAAAACGTACACAAAATTGAAATTTTAACTGGATTTTCAGATGCGATTTTCTCTAAAACCACCGGCGTTTAGCAAAAAACGAAAATCAGTTTTGGAATCTCCATAAAATTCTTTTTCGAATCATGTTAGACTCATCGCGAAAGCTCGAATTAAGTCATGAGCATTTCCTAGTAAAACTTGTACAGTGCGTGCAATATCTATAGGACCCCCCTCGATTTTAGGCCTACGGGAAAAACCAAAAAAGTTATCAAAAATCTGTGAATGCCATTCGATTCTAAATCTGAAATAACCACAGGGTACAACTTTTTATCATCCTACCACTTTCCATACCCGCATACCACCAAAAAATCACTTATTTGACCGTGCAATATCATTAAAAAAAGAAAGAAAATAGTCGCATTAATGAAAGAAAACCCCACCAAAAATTGGTCGCCAACCCCAATTTCTCAGGGGGTCCTACGGTCAAATAAGTGATTTTTTGGTGGTAAGCGGGTATGGAAAGTGGTAGGATGATAAAAATTTGTACCCTGTGGTTATTTCAGATTTGGAATCGAATGGCATTCACAGATTTTTGATAACTTTTTTGGTTTTTCCCGTAGGCCTAAAATCGAGGGGGGTCCTATAGATATTGCACGCACTGTATACTCGTACTGAATGCATGATCAACTGCGCTCTATTGAGACTCCTCCAGTTTTGCCAAATGCGGCGCGCTTCTCTCGGCGCGAAAATTCACATTTGAATTGCGATTCGTCGTTTCTCCATTTTTATTCTTTTATTTTTTTCGTTTACTGATTTTTTTTTCCATTTTTATTTGTAGGGACGCTTTTATAAATTTTTTCTTTGTAATTTATTAATTTATTACAGCGAAAAGCGATGGTTGCGATGAAGGAAACAGCCCGGCGGCGACGATTATTGCGAAAAAACAACTCAGCAGGATTTTTCAGCAGGATTTCCGAAGCAACGAAGAAAATGATGCTGTCCCGCTTCCAGATGATACACGCCGGACAGACGAAGAACGCGGATCTAGCGAAAATCAACAACGAAGTTCGAAGATCTTTGGAAAATGATTTGGACAAATGGCGAGAAGTTAAAAGTCTCGAAGCCGCGGTGAAAGGAAGAAGCTTGAAGAAAACGAAGCGAGCACTGACACTCAAATCCTCCCCGTTCACGAATTTAGAACGGCCGGATGGATCAACGACATACAATCGTCCCGATATCAGGAAACTAGTTCTCACTCACTTCTCCAATCTGTACGCAGCGACGACGCGAGAGCCACGATCCAGATACAACCATCCAGATGAGCCGGAAATTCTCCAACATGAGGTCGAACACGCAATAGTCACCTCAAAGACGAACATTTCGCCAGGACCTGATCAGATTACAATGCTACAATTAAAGCTGGGAATTGAGAGCATAGCTCCTCATCTCACAGCCGCACTGAATCAAGTCCTCACGAACGGGAGAACACCGGAAGACTGGAAGACGGTGAAGATTTCTCTCCTTCCCAAGACCACGAATCCGAAGAAAGTGAAAGATTATCGTCCGGTTGCGTTGTCCTCAATCGTCTCAAAACTCTTCACAAAAATCCTTACGAGAAGGATCACCGCCAAAAGCGAGGATTACCTGGAAGAGTCACAAGCAGGATTCAGACGTGGAAGAGGATGCGCAGACAACATTCAAGTCGTCGCGCAGATGTGGGAAAAGTGCACCGAATTCAAGATTCCGCTCGTAGCGGTTTTCCTGGATTTCACTTGTGCTTTCGACAACGTTAATTGGACGAAGATATCCGAAGTCCTGAACAATCTTCAAATCGGAAGAAACGTGATTCGGGCCTTAAACAACTCAAACTCTTCGGCGATTGGAGAGCTGAACGTTCTGAACAAGAAGATGAGGTTCAAGATCAAAAGAGGAGTACGTCAAGGTGATTCGTCGTCTCCACTACTCTTCGCGCTGGCTCTTCAGGCGATCTTGGATGAGCTAGACCCAGCACCTTGTGAGGATGATAAGACCGGAATCGACATCAATGGAGAATCAATTCACCGTTTGGAATTCGCAGACGACGTTGTTTTATTCGCGAACTCTGTGAAAGAGGCAGAAGATAGAGCAAATCGGATTGCAATGGGATGTCCCAAGTACGGCCTCAATATAAACCCGTCCAAGACGCAAATATTGATGAATAAGTACGTCACAAGATCAGACATCGATATTCTGAACACGAGGATTGAAATCTCCCAAAAGGTCAAATACCTCGGAAGAACGTTTGCGGACGACGGATCTCTCACTGAAGAAGTCGCTAGAAGGATTCGCGCGGGATGGGCTGCTTTCAACGCCATTCGGCGGGAGCTCTTGCAGTCTCCTCAGAAGATAAGAATAAGACTTCTCACAACAACTGTCATCCCAGCGATGACTTATGGATGCGAGACATGGACTTCCAAGGAGGCAGACACGAAGAGACTACAGAGAGCGGTTAGCAACATGTTCGAAATTGCCGGATGTGACCCACCAGACATGGAAAAGCAAGTCTTACGAAGAAAACTGAAGTGGGCAGGACACGTATCACGCATGAAATACGACAGATGGGCGAAGATAGTATCAGAATGGGATCCTAGGGGATCAGCACGACCACGCGGTCGTCCTCCGAAAAGATGGGGACGGATTCGATCAAAATCTTCATCCACAATGAGGCCCTCAGGGGCAACCTCGGGCACGGCCGCCGAAGAATTGGCATACTCGAAGCAAGACGAGCATGGTCCACTGTCGGAAGGGATCGTGTAACTTGGCGCAGCTTGGTTCGCAGTATCCAGGATGGAAACTGAGGTCGAACCTCACAAGTAACACAAGTAAGTAAGTAAAACGAAAACGAAAAGGACACGGTGAGTTTTCATTGAAAAAATCGTTTATTGAAAAAAATATTGCCGAACTATTCGCGGATGTGCTCAACAATTTTTTGGAGTGATTCAATAAATTTTTAATTTTCCATGGGATATATTTTTTATGCCTGTGTACGCAATTTTGAACATTCCATCAGAAGTTGTCGGCAATATTTTTCAAAATTCAAGACTAATTGGAGCATTCTTCATTTCGCGACGTTAGTTTGTGTCAATTTTCATGACGGGGCTCAAGAACTGCCGCTAATTATAGAAAAACCATAAAACTGGGCCAAAAAATCGGAAAATGCTCTTGTTGGTCTGAAAATTAAACAAAAAAACATCTTCAAGTCATGGTCAAGAAATTTCGTACTGAAATAGTAAATATCGAGCGTTTATAAATTTTTGGTGTGCTCGATAAACGAAAAAATTAGAAAAATATGAATTTTTTCGGTGTTGCGTTTATAAATTTCTGTTTTCTATGCACGCCGTTTTAATTGGAATTTAGTTCGACAAAAATTCGGGAATCTTTGAGAAAAATTGTGACAAATGCTGAAAACCATACCCGGTAGAATTGTAATTTTTTGTTTCAGAGCAACGGAGCATTCGAAGACGGAGAGCTTTTAGCGACTTATAATTTGTTCATTGTTCTTAAATTTATTTGTTTATTTTGAAATATTCTGTATTCTATTGTCATGAATTTTTTTGGTCTGTTTAATTTTTTCGATAAGGTAAAAAATATTAAAATGAGGTGGCGAAATCGCCAGAAAGCTGTGTATCAGCATTGTTACTAATAAACATATTTTAAAGACATAAAACATTAATTTTATCATTTAAGTTTTCGCAAAAATAACCTTTTAACAATTAAAACAGGTTGAAAAAAATATTGAAATTTTAATTCGCGCCAATTTTGCAAGTGCGGCACGGTTTCGCAGGGAGGAGTCTCCATAGAGCGCAGATGATCATGTATTCGTCGACTGTATTGTGTTTTCAATCGACTTGCGACATGAGAACGCGAGACTCCGCCCACTTTTTTGAGGGCGACCACGCCAACACAGTGATATTTGAAGAGACGCAGACAAGTAGCGCACAAATAAGTGGGCGGAGTCTCGCGTTCTCATGTCGCAAGTCGATTGAAAACACGATATATGATTTCATAATTTTCATCAGCTGAGTAATACTAGTATCAGTTGTTGAACGCGTTTTTAATGTATGCAACGATTCCCGAACGCGGATCACACTTCTTCAACTCCGACTCTTCCGCAATGTCCGAAGTGATTTTCGTCGTTTCCGCCGACTCTTGAATGCTAATCTTTTGCTGTCGTTTTGACTGCTTTGGATTCCATTTGAACTTTCGCGGTGTCATCAAAGTTTGCGGTGTGGTAGAAGATGTCGTGGGAATGTACATAGATCGGTCCGTGGACACGTTAGTCGTAGAATTGGAAGCGGATGGACCCAAATTAGTCGTATTGTTGTTCCTAGTTCCGTTGCTATTGTTGTTGGCTGCACGAAGAAGTGACCTGCCCTTGCAAGTGTACGGCAGTGATGACTCTGGTTTGATGCTTTGTTTGAGGCACACAAGTTCGCGGAAAGCAATCTCGAGAGAATCACCTTCCAATAGTACATTTATGTCTTCAAATTTCTCTGAAATTATTTAATTAATCAGATGCAAGCATGCTTCGATAAAAAAGATCAGCTCTGATTTTTCAAGTGGGGAGGGTATGTCAGAATAGCTGTTGGGGGTGGTCTAATAGAACATGGTGGGGGCTGTAATAGAAGAATCCCTGGGATTTGGGTAAACACTCACACTCCATTGTGGAGGCTTTAAAGGAATTGTCAAAGCACCCCGAATTTTCCCAACAATTTTAATAGCATAATAGATCTACCTTTCCTATCCGATCGGTTGCCTTGTTTCGGAAACCTTTCTGCCAACTCGCCGTCGATACTTGGGCATGGCGAACTTCGCGCTGAAATCGGGCGACAAGCGAATACCCTAAAAAAGAGGAGAAATATTTGTCTACCCACTTAAATCGAGTGAATATGTCTAGAGACCGCAAAATGTTTTTAAAACTATTATTTTTTGTAATATTTTTTTATCATTAGAGTCGGCGAACACACCACCACCCCTCTTCTGAAAAATATCGTGGCGCACTTGCAAGATTAGCGCGAATTGAAATTTCATTTTTTTTTTCAACCTGGTTGGGAAAATTCCAGTATAGCCACCCACTACAATATAGGTACCCACGCTATAGTATAGCCACCCACATAACTGAAGAATGGGATTTTTCCGATATTCTGTGGGTGGTTATTTTGAAATATATGGGTGCTTTTACTGGAATATATTATTACAGTTAAGCCACCCACTCAGTGGTAATGGGTGGCTATACTGGTTTCCTAGGGAATCTTTCAGAATAGCCACCCATACCATTCGTGCGCGCTTTTTTATTTTACTGGGAAACTCACAAAGCGTGGGTACCTATATTGTAGTGGGTGGCTATACTGGAATTTTCCCTATACTGGAATACTGGAATACTGGCTATACTGGAATACTGGAATTGGCTATACTGGAATCTTTCAGAATAGCCACCCATATATTTCAAAATAGGTACCCACATCAACGGGCTATAGAATAGCCACCCATCGTTTCAGAATAGCCACCCATAATTTCAGAATAGCCACCCACGCGGCGCCGACTGTGGGTGGCTATACTATAGCGAGTCAAATGGGTATCTATTTTGAAATATATGGGTGGCTATTCTGTAATTATCCCCAAAAAACAAATAAAGTTAAAAAAAAATGACGAAATCACCATGAATGACAGTTCAAATTTGAATCTTCCCGCCGAAAAAAGCGCGCCGCATGTTTTCAAATCGAAAAGTGCCGTAGAGCGCGGATGTTCACCGACTGTACATACAATTCTAAGACTTTCCAAAAAATCACCCCCTATGATTTGCAACATTCGTGCGCGCTTTTTTATTTTACTGGGAAACTCACAAAACCAAACACCGCAGCAACGGACTGTTAGGCGAAAAGTTTACACAGGGGCATGAGACGGGAGTGAGGAAACGCGCCCGAACGCACAACCGCAACATATCCAAAAGAGGCCTCGAAAATTAAAAAATAACAGATGTTGGGGTGTTCTAATAGAGAATGGGGGTGGGGCTATAATAGAAGATTCACAAGGATTTGGATAAACACCCCCGCACTAGTTGTTGTGACATACACCACCACTATATAACCGCCCGCTTTTCAATGGAGGGGGGGGGGGTGCTATTCCAACATGCGGGGGCTCCTGTCGTGTGGGGGCCTATATCAGAGTTTTACCCAAAATTATTCTTGGGTCTTTTTAATTTTTGGGCCTCATTTGGATGCGTCGCGGTTGGCTTGTTTCAAAATAATGTCACTCACTCTACATATTCTAATGACTTGCTGCTCGTCCAAACGCTTCTGACTAGAGCCAAGCATTGTTTCCTACTGCCTTTGTAAGGTACTTGAGTTGTTCCGATAGCCAAAATTTGATCACCGACTAGAAGCGAATAACTAGGACTTGTGGATGCCTTGATCTGAAGTGAAAAGTTCAGTTTTTGTTCAAGGAGTGTTACACACCTTCGATACGATCAATCTTTTTTTATCAAATCTCGTGGCGAATCCCTGAAGATTTTTCATTCCCATTCGCACGTTAAAATATTGAAAACGCTCGTCAATAACAGGAAGAGTCGCTAACTGAGCTCTCGTCGGAGGGGTGATGTTGAATGGGCGAATCACCGTCATAATGATTGGCTGTAAACGAATGGGATACATGTCATTTCAGAAACTGAGATTCTTTACATTAGCTGTTGTTTCACGTATCTTCAGTTCCATCAAAGCCTTCTGCAAATGATCTTGATCCCAGATAGGAATTCCATTCAAACTGCAGAGCTTAACACATAATAATTTAAATAAATAAATAAAAAACACCAGCTTGTGATACTCACCAAATCGCCGCTAATAAACAATGTCATGTATTCTTTTCGTACAGTTCCAATTAGCATATTCGTAGTAAGTCGAAGAATAGTGTTCAACTATAGCATGATATAGATTAATTAGGCGTTAACGATAGAACGCAACTCACAGTTCCACCCACTGTCATCTCGGGGAGCAGTTGAATTGATACTGGAACGAAATGAAACGTCGGTGGAATAATGCAATCGGGGACAGGTGCCGGAGGAGTTTGCGGCGACGGAGCTCCATCATTGTTGGGAGCATTGCTCTGTGCAGGTATTGCCGAATACTCTTCTTCCTCATTCACAGACGGCTCTTCTTTTCTGTCAGTAGATTCCATCTGAATCCGACTTTGTTTTTTTTTCGCAGCCAGTTTAGTTGATGACAACGTCCGTTTCTGTAATTTTAAATAGTATATATGAAAACATTGTATTCTCTAAATAATCGGCTGCCTCAATTAAAACTATTTGTTAAATAAACCGGGAACATTCTATTAAAGCCCCACGCATCATTGTGATATAGGCAACAACAAACAACATAAACGTTGGAAGAGCCCCCCACCCCAGTCCATAGAATGTGGGGGTGGGGGTCATATTCAAATCTGAAAACTTAGCGACTTCGCGCCAGAAACATGTGTGACACCTTAAAAATGGGCGACTGGAGGGAGCTGGGAGGAAGCATGCTTCAATCCAAAAAAAAAGGTCAGCTCTGATTTTTCAATGGGGGTGGACAGAATAGCTGTAGCTACGCGGCACCTGAAACTTACAGACGCTTGTTTCCTTAGTGAAACATTCGACACGGTTTTCTTCGGTGCATCCTTTTTGTCTCCGATGGTTGTAGCAGACACCATATTTCGATTAGGAATCGCACTTTTATTCAACTTGAGTAGAGATTAGAAATGAAATAAAAATAGGATAAACGATCAGAAAGAATATATAGAGATATAAAATTTAGATACAAAATGGATCACGTAAATTTTTTAATTTGCATTTCCAGCTCGCCGATCGTGTCGACCCAAAAACGATAGCACAAAACTGCAAACTATACATGCGAAAGGATAATACGAGTGGAAAACTGGCCATAAAATATTTCTGTTTCCAAGCTTCAATTTCAATGAGAATGCTCAAAGCGCGTGGAGTTCGAAACGTTCTTCTTGCCAGTGGAACTCTCTCGCCCATCCAGGCATTCACTCATAATATGGGATTGTGAGTACTGTAATGGACCTATTGACTGCATAGGGTTAAAAACACAAATATCGTTTTTTTTCCCTGAATAGATCCATAATGTTTGGGATTCTTCCTTCCCTACTGTAATCTTTTTATTCAGAAACTTTGGATCCATTCTGGAAAACGAGCATGCTCTCAAACAAGTTCCCGTCCTCACTTCTGTCGTGACACGTGGAAAAATAGGCGGGCTAATTGGCTCTTATCAAAACCGTAAAAACCCGACATACCTCTCCGATGTCGCCGAAACACTTATCCGAGTCATGGAGGTCACACCCCAAGGTGTGCTCATCTTCTTCTCCTCTTACTCGCAAATGGATGACATGGTGGAGGCGTGGAAAACCACAAAACGGACAAACTCGTTGGAAACTCTGTGGCAGAAAATGGAGAAAAGCAAAAAAGTGGTTGTGGAGCCACGAGCCAAAGACGGGTTATCCGCCATACGAATACAGTACTCTCAAGGAGTCACCGAAGCTCACGGAGCTGCTCTTTTAGCTGTTTGTCGTGGAAAAGTCAGCGAGGGAATTGATTTTTGCGACGCAGAGTCGAGAGCCGTCGTGATCATTGGAATACCGTATCCGCCAATTCATGACGAAAGAGTAGTGCTCAAAAAAGCGTACTTGGATGATATGATGATGAGAAAAAATACGGTAAGTGAGCAAGCTTTGTCCGCCCAGTTTTAAGACACTATCACACTTGGTTCTGCAAGTGTAGTTTTTCCCATCTAGTACATTGTGTGGCCATTTATACGGCCACCCCTGTTTTCAAGTGTCATTTGGCAACCAATCAAGATTTTGGCATAACGTCTTCAAAATCGGATTCAGGGCAAAAAGTTACGTATGTCGGGTGATTTTCATGATGCTATTTCAAAAATTGCTTCACAATAAATACTGCTCCTTTGAACATGCGGCGTAGGTTTTTTTTTCACATTTTTTAAACTTGTGAGCCATGCCTCGTGGATCTTCGAAAACGAAACAAATATGATGAAGTCGTGCAAGGACATCAAAAAAGAGCTGAATCGTATTGTTACGTGAGAAAGTGGACCATGTGAAGAGCACTCAAGACCGAGGCTTACCGTTCGTCACAAAGATCGCCGTCTCGACTTCGCTCAGACCAACATGTCGACTGATTGAGAAAAGGGACTTGTTTTTAAATGTATCCACTTGAAACCTTGTATCATTTCACAGGTCATCTTTTCTGGTGAGAAGAAGAACTTCAATCTAGATGAACCGGACGGGTACAAGCACTACTGGCATGACCTCTGCAAGGATCGGATCGTCTTCTCGAAGAGAAACTTTGCCGGTGGCTCGCTCATGGTCTGAAACGCGTTTTTTTCTGCGTTTTGTAGCCACCTGTCGGGCTGCTGCCCGGTGACTAGCGGAAAATGGTGAAAACAACAAGAAGATGTGGTTTAAAATATTTATTAATTGTAAGGAAAACCCGTTGCTACGGGAGGAAAAACCTGAACATTGAGAAGTGACGGGAGTTGCTTTACCCGCCATGGAAAATCATTCCCTGAACACGCACTCGCCGTCTTATGCAACCCAGAAATGTCCATTACTTAACTGGAACAAATCCAACGCACGTGCTTCATCTGAAGCTCGACTCATACATATACTGAGTCGCGTTGAGTGCTCAGTTCAGTCGATACTTTGACTGGTTCAGCAAAGCTGCCGACCTGAGCTTGTCGATCTCTAGAGAGATCGACGAAAAGGCGACCAGTGCGAGAACGATCTGCTTTCTCACAAAATAATAAAAAGAGAAACATGAATTATAAAAATAATGAAAAGGTGCTCCAAAATCACAGCATAGACGAGAAGAAGTCCAACGAACTGAGCTTGATGACGCAAGCGCGGAGGAAAACTCTGGAAACTATTTTAGGATTAAAGGGAGGCGCGGCACTACGGTTGACAAGCGGGTCTCACCGCGAACGCGCAGTGCTTGCACACAGCGCAATGCGCGCGCTGTTTGAATTATTTTTTGAGGATTTTCTTTTCCTCAATTGTTTTCAATGGAGAAAACTATAATTTTGCGTCCCAAAATACATCCCAAAATACATCCCAAAAATACATCCCAATGTATTGTTTTTGGGGAAAGCAAGTCGATTATTGATTGATGCTTATGGGCATCATATATCGACACTGCGGGTTCCTTGAGCTGGCGTTCGTGTCGTGTTGGATGAATTAATCTGTCTATCAAACAGTTCTCAAGAATCACCTGATGCCGTACCGTCGTCGTTTCACCGGCTGTCAGTTTAAGTTCCAACAGGATAACGCGGCGATTCACGTCAACCGCTTCACTTTGGACTGGTTCCGATCGAAAAACATCGATGTTCTGTCATGGGGAGAGCGTGCCCGACGTATTTTCCACCATGGCAAGAATTATGGAACTATCGGAGAGCTCAAGGATTCGGACATTGCTGAGTGGGAGCTTCTGGGGCACTAATTCAAGCCTAAGGATGGTCGTATAAATGTGCAGCGTACTGTATCATAATTTTCTATCATACGGGCGGAAATGAGTATATCAATGTTTAGATGCCAAATTACAAATTATAGTCAAAGAATTTGAAAAAAATATATACTAAAATTTTAATTTCAAAATACAAAATAATCAGGGCGGGGAACGACTGTCTTCGCAAGACTGGTATCAGATGGAAGCTTTTCGTGCCGTGAATCAAGCGATCGGAAGAGTTTTGCGACACAAGGATGATTTTGGAACTGTGGTTCTCTTGGATTCAAGATATGCTTCAGCTAAACAGGAAATGTTTCCGAAATGGTTGAGAGCCACATTTGGAAAGTGCGATTTAGATGTTTGCGCCAAAAAAACGCTTTGCTTTTTTAATGAAAGGAGAAATTTGATTGAGGTAAATAGTTATTTTTATAAATATTAAAAAAATCAAATTTTCAAGACTTCCAAATCAAACTTGATTAAAAAACAAGAAAAACAATGTAAAATGTATAAACAGCCGAAGAAGACAGGAACTCAGCAGGATCCACGGTATGCATTTGATTCTCACATGTATGAAAATTATTTTGCAGCAACATTATTCACGAAACAACCCTGGAAGAATTATACTCGCCTGCTAATCTGAAAATGATAAAAAGTGAGAATTTGCAACGAGTTCAGCCTGTCGCTTCAAAAGCTTCATCTTCTTCATCTTTTGGACTTCCTACTGTGAGTTTGGCAATTTAATTAATTTTTCTTTAATTCGATATGTAATATCCAATTTTCAGAACGAAGATGAACTGGAACAGAAAACGTGGGAACAAGAAAACGGTTTAAAGCCGTCAACATCTTCTGAGAATAGTTTGTCCATGAAAAGAAAGTTAAAAGTTGATGAAGACAAAAACGAACACAAAGATGGCAATAAAAGGAAAAAGATTTTTTTGCTGGTCCGTAAAGTTTACTTTTGTCAATACGTTTCAAAAACAATAATTTCAGACGCACGAAACTCTTCCAGCCAGATACCAGAAAGCTCTAGAAATTCCGACTTCCGAGCTGATAAAAGAAGTAGTTTTCAGAAAATTAAAAATTAATTTTAATAAGCCAATTTTAAGATGTCCGAAGAAAACAAAAAACAATTCACAGCCACTCTTAAAGCGTACAAAACGTCGGACATTCAATGGCAAGAACTTTTCCAGCGATTACGTCCAATTTTTGTTCCGAAACGGGCTGATCTCTTTATTAGTGAGCATAATTTTGAAATTAAGTGTAAATATTAAACATGCACAATTTCCAGGCATCTCTAATATTCTGCGCTCCGAAGACAAAATTCGATTTTTGAAAAAAGCGATTGAGAACAAAATTTACTAACTTTTTGATCAGATTTTAATTTTTTTGCATTTGAACTAATGTTGTGAATGTTTTTTTTCGGCCATCAATTGTAAGTTTTAAGTTATTAAAAACTTTAACTTTTTTTTTATTATTATTAATGTATCTTTACAAGTTTAGGGCCTGTGCAGATGAATTTTCCGGGGTAATACGGAGTAGAAATCGCACCGATTAGAACCGCCTAAAATTGAGCTGTACCGACACAGAGCCGCACGAAAAACTCGAAAAAGTAATTCGCTGTACATTGTGAGTCCCTGAGTTCTATTTCGTGCAGTGAATTTTTCAGTACAGCTCTATTTCTGCCGGTTCTATTCCGTGCGAGTTCTATACCGTAGTGCCCCCGAATTTTCCTGCCTTTTTATTCCTATGCAACCCTGCATTTTAATTAATTTTCCTGTATTTAAATGTATTTAGGGTTGCGTGAGAATAAGATCCTCATTATTGAAAAGGCAACATGTAAACACCGTGCCAAGTCCGAGGCAATGGGAAAATAATTAGTCGTCACTTCGCTTTATCCGAAGTTATGAGAGCAGTTTCATCTTTGCCAAGCTGTACGCTGGCGGGACATGAACCGGAAGTAAGCAAACGCGCCCTTCCGCAAAGCTAGAAATGGCTACAAATGAGGCCCAAAATTAATATAAAAACGTGTTTGATTTCATATTAATTTTGGGCTTCAGTAGTGCTTCCGGGCTCCCGACCAGGCTTTCTCGGAAATTTCCGAAAAGTCGGAATTCCGATGTCGGAAATTTCCGATTCCGTTCCGAGACAAAATGATTTCCGAAAATATCTTCGTTTCCGTCGGAAATAATATTTTTCCGACGTCGGAAAAAATATGTTTTTCTGTCGAAATTTGGTACGAAAAATCGTTTTGTTTTGGAAAAAATTCGACCACACAAATTTCCTATTTAAAAAACGAGTCTACGTATCTTTCCTCAATTTTTTTTTAAACTTTTTGTGGATAATTATGGGATTTTATGGGTCTACACTGCCCCCCAAAAGCGGGAAAGCGCAAAACAACTTTGGCTGGCGCATTTTGCGTTTGCAGACGCAGAGATACAGAATTTAGCACAACGCCTCTGCGTCTCTGATCTCTAATGCGTGCAGATAGAGCGAAATTGCATCGTACCTCGCCGAGAATGATTGCACCTTTTGATTATAACGAAAAAACGAGAAGAAAATTGGTTTTTTTGCAGAAAAAATGTATAAAATCGACATAAAATAATTAAAGTTATTTTTTTTGAAGCGTTAAACACATGATAAATGGTCTCTACACTCGGTTAGATGGCAATTTAAAAAACGCCGGATTTTACCGCTTTCTGAGGCGCTGCAACTATATTTCTGTGAATTTCTTAATTTTTTTAGTGAAAGTTCCTTGACAAAGTACAAAAGAAGCAAAATAATCACATTTTATATCAGAAATTCTGAAATTCTGTGCCAGATGAACAATTGATCGATATTTCAAATTCATATTTCGCCGCCAGTTTTGAACTTTTCCGACCGATTCTGCGCTTAAAATGTGTGTCTCAACCATGCCTACAAAGCTATGTCTAAGACATTCGGAATATTGAGCCAATTCGGCAGAAAATTTGAAAAAATATGATTTTTCCGTTATTCCGATTTTTTTATATTTCGTCCTCATTTCTCCACCGATTTCATTGCGCGATCTCGTAAATTGTCGAATATTCCTGTATAAACAAACGTATCTAGAAGAAATAACACAAATGTTTCTAATTTAATAAAAAAATTGAAAAAACCACATTTCCTGTTGAAAATGAGCGCTCGTCGGCAAGCGCGCCAAGGCACGCAAAGTGCGTCAAGCTTGCTGGCGCTTTCCCGCTTTTGGGGGCAGTGGGTCTATTCAGGTTCATTTCCGATTTTTCCGATCGGAAGTCGGAATTCCTACGGAAATCGGCACGAGAATTTGAAATTTCGGAATTCCGACGGAAGTTCGGAAATGAAAATTAAAAAATCGGAAATTTCCGAGGGAATCAGGAAGAGAAATTTTCATTTCCTAGAAAGCCTGCTCCCGACCCATGCCCCTATGCACATGACTCTTCTTTTTAGACGTGCAGGTTTTTTTATAATATGCCGATTGAGAGGCCAAAATAACAAATGACACATATTTTAATATACTCGGTATGAAACGCTGAAAACTCGCTTCAATCGAACAAAGAATTTCGCATGCATTTGGAGTGAGGTTTAGAGAAATCAGAGCAAAACATCGGCCACGGCTCTCTCAATTTTCTGCACTCTCTCGTCGCCAACGTGGCCGCGTCCATCACTGTGCGAAGGGAGCGCGTTTGCAGCGCTCCGTACTGAGAATAATAGCACGTTTCAGCAGTAAATACGGAAATATATTGTACATTTGCAAAGAGAAAAACGTTTTTCGAGACGAAATTCATTTTCAATTATTTATTTTAAAAAACAATAGTTATTACAAAAATTAAGATTATTTAACACGTTGCCACAGAAAAAACTATGCAACAAAAAATCATAAGACACATCGGTTATCACGAGAAAATTAAATTCTAGAAAAACTTTCGATCTTTTCTTGAAGGGTCGGCTTCCGGACATTTCTCATCACTCTTCCGTACCCAGGAGAACTGTAAGGCATTGGACCGTGCTCAAGGTATACGTTTCTTCCCTGCAAATGGAAAATTAGCATGGAAAAGGAACGCTATTTGGTTCAATTACCACATTCTTCAGCAGTTCGTTTTTGATCTCGTTAAACTGGGCGTGCTCCTGAGTGTAGTCTTTTCCCTCCTCATCCTGGGCATTTCTCTGAACGTGCCAAATCATGTACCAACCATCCGATTCTTCTCTGAATAGGATCTATGAAAATGCATTTTCGCCAATGATACTTACAGGAACGCGAATCTCAAAGCGAACTTTTGAATGCGGAATTGTTCATGGCGAACTTCCACGTCGGTCAAACGCATCAAAATGATGTCACCACACTTGTAATCTTCCTTGTTGTCGTCCAGTGGAATGTAGCGATGACACAGTGCTCCGAACTTGTCTTGGAACCTTCCGTTCATCACAACCAAACCCGCTTTCTGATCGACACATTCACACCAAAAATCTTCGATACGATGACCTTGAGGGCCATCACATAACACCTGAACAGTGTTGTCCGCTTCGATATTGTTTATCTCGAGGATCTCGTACTTGCCCAACACCTTTTGACCACTCGTATGTTCTGTTAGAAAGAAAGAGTTAGGGAATATAAAATGAAAAACAGAGTGAACTTACTTGCCGCCCTGTAATCTTCAATAGTTGGAACGTACGGTGTCTTACAATTAAGGTCATCAAGCGATTCCTCGATAATTTTCAATTCTGGGGATGCTCCATAATACTCGGCAATATTCTCGAGACCTTCGGTTCCTTCAAAAGTTTTGTAGATCTCATTTTTTAACCCAAGCTTTCTCGCCACATGCTTTGCCGGATTCTCAATTCGTTTTACCATATAATCATATTCGTCCACGTTTTCCGCTTTGTCCACGTCCTCAAACGTGGGTTTTTTCCAGTTGATACCTTTGTCCTCCAACGCCTGACGAATCTCCCTCTTGCTCTTTCTTCTATACTGCTCCGGAATTCTCGACTCGTTTTTGTCCTCTTCGAACTCACTTTGCGAAGTGCTCAGGGTGGCCAAATCGGTGTCACGACCGCTTTGCTCGCGACGATTGTCCTCCGAACCGTTGTGCAACGAATGATCGGAGACAGAAGACAGTGAAGACAGCGAGGAAGACAGTGTAGCCACGGAAGGCACCGAAGGCACGGAAGATTGGTTGGTGTTGAGCGCCTGCTTCATCTTTTGCTCGTCATGCTCGTCGAACGAGTCGGAAGGCTCCGGCGACAGATCGTTCAGTTGCTCAGTTTCTTGCGATACTTTTGCACCCATCTCTTCAATCGAAGTGACAATGTTGTGAGTGCGAAGACGATTCGATTTTGAGTGCGCAGTATGCTACGTGTTACGTGTTACGTGTTACGTTGTTTTGCAAAACTGGGTTAGGGTAACACGTGTTTTCTCACGCGAATTTTATCAAAATTTTGGAAAAAAAAAGCAAAACTTTTTCAAGTCTTTCCCTTGTGCGTCAGAGATGTGCGGAATTCCATTTTCTGTTGCCCCATTTTTTTGCATACGATTAAGAACATTTTAGTTCCGCATATCATATCATAGGTCTATTGTGCGTTCGAGCGCGTTTGCGTATTCCCGGTTCACGTCCCTGTGGCTTCCTTCTGTAAAAACGTCAAGCTCTCTCGCACTGATGGTGCTTTTGATATCCCAACGTAGTTATCGTATTCGGGACTAGATTTGCCAGTGTGCAGAACTTGGGGTTTGCTTCTAAAAACAACTTGTTTCCGTTTCTCGCAACAGGAAAATACAATTTCTATTAAAGATGCCATGGTTTTTGCAGAAAATCTTGAGCTTGTCCGCCTTCAAATTTATAGAGGACAAAGAAAACAACTTGCTCATATGAATAAGGAACATAATTGTCCCGGTTACAGTATTTTCGAGTACCCCAGACGTGTTGTGAAAATACTATTCTCAGCATGCAAACTCGCTCCCTTCGCACAGTGGAGGACTCGGCCACGGTGGCAACGAGAGAGTGCAGAAAACTAAGAGACCGTGGCCGATGTTTTGCTCTAATTTCTCTAAACCTTACTCCAAATGAATGCGAAATTCTTTGTTCGATTAGAGCGAATTTTCAGCGTTTTATACCGAGCATATCGCTTCAATTTTCTTGCCGGTTACAGTAAACAATGGCGCGAAAACTCGAAACTTCGCCCCTCAGGTTTGTCAACTGAACGGAACGCTAAAATCTGATTGGGTGTCTCTTCTTGTTATTTCTGCTCCTCTTACAAATTTTGCGCACGAGCTTATGTTAACCAGCGTATGTATGTACAAGCCTGATCTAGCGTCTATCGGCGCAGTGACAGAAAACAAGAGTTAAACGTGAAAGCCGATTGAACTTGACCCTGACCCTTAAACGCGAACAGACGGACATACTCACGACGGGTTCGGGACTACACTTTTCAAAAAAATTCTGATTGTGAGATCAAATTTTCGACCGCCAATTCTCGCGTCTATGTGTCTATCTTTACACGCCTGTTGCTAGACTTGGCAAGATGCCACTATCGAGACACATACACATTCGAAAAGGCGCGAATTTCTTTACGTAGGGTCTAGCACGCCGTGATACTTGAATAGCGTAATATATATTCTCAGTACGGAGCGCTGCAAACGCGCTCCCTTCGCACAGTGGTGGACGCGGCCACGTTGGCGACGAGAGAGTGCAGAAAATTGAGAGACCGTGGCCGATGTTTTGCTCTGATTTCTCTAAACCTCACTCCAAATGCATGCGAAATTTTTTGTTCGATTGGAGCGAGTTATCAGCGTTTTATACCGAGTATACTGTCCGTTCCATAAGTATAGCGCCCCCTCGAAGTAATCTGTCTAGACACTCCCTGGCAAAACTGCAACATGGGACATAAAAAAATGGATTCAGCATGCAAAACTACCCCGAAAATATCCGTTTTGTGATATTGTGCCTGAAGACATCCATGAAGCAGATAGATGTATGAAAAAATGGCTCCTGCAACCGTAACATAAGTATAGCGCCCCCTCGGAAATTTCTTAAAAATCCCTATTAATGAGGAAATCTGTGCCTGGATTTTTTCAATTTTATGCATTATGCGCTTTTAAATAACATGTGGTTATAGTTCTCATATTTTTGTCTATATTTTGAATAATTCAACCATGTTTTGTGGAAAACACTTTTCTGGCGCCGAACAACTCCAATCTGACGCCTGCAAAACAGCCGGGAGGTCAATTTTAGTAATTACACAACACTCGAAGTGTTCAAAAAAGTGAATCAACAACTTTATTAAGAATCCGAGCCGTTATAAGCAGTCTACGAAGTCTGGAGCACCACCAAAGAGACAAGGTGAAACATCATACCGCATGCTTCGAACTCAATAAAGACTTGCATTGCTATGAAACGAGAGCTGAACCACTATGCTTTGAAACAGAGCATCTGGAGAGCCAATGACATGGATCCAAACCCTGTCCAGTAATTTATGAAGCCCGCTCCACGTCTCACCGATCCTTTCAAGGTCCGTGACTTTGAGTTCACGCGTAAAAGTTTTTCTACAAACTTGAATGAGGTAAATGTTGCTAGCTAGTTGCTACAAAACTCGTATCAGGAACTTAGATAATCTTTTCTAGGGTTAAAAGCTTAAATGGAGACGGTTCGGATTGTTACAGTACCTATGTTCATTATGCCTGATAAAGGAGTATTTTCACTTTCTGGATAGTTGGACCTAACGTTTGTCTCCACTCGGATGATTTTTTCCGAGTATGAGGAAGTCATCGAGAACCACCTATTACTATTCCGACGTATTTTCAACCGGTATTGTTTGGTTTTTCAGCGAAAAATGCTGCAATCCATGTGAGTATCTAGACTTTGGACTGGTTTAAATCTAAAAATCTCGATTTGTTTCTATGTTCTGGGTGTGCACACGTCTTGAATCTTATGCAGAACACCTGAGGAAAGCTTGTGCAAAGATTTTCTGCCCAGAGTAGGCAAAAAAACTTTGTCAATTTTATGAAAACTGGACCTTTGTACGAGTGGAAGCAAAAAGAGCATGAATTCGTGAACAAGATCATCCAGTACATCCCAAAGCCTATTAATTGTATGCCAAATTGTGTTTACAATCTGGTTACGTCTAATGAACGTCAATAAAGTATTAATTTTATTATAAATCTTGATTTTTTGGAAATTTCCGAAGGGGGGCTCTATACTTATGTTACGGTTGCAGGAGCCATTTTTTCTTACATCTATCTGCTTCATGGATGTCTTCAGGTAGAAAAGTTATTTCCGTGGTACTTTTGCATCCTTAATCCGTTTTTTTAGGTTTCATGTTTCAATTTTGCCCGGGCGTGCCAAGGCAGAATACTTCGAGGGGGCGCTATACTTATGGAACGGACTGTATAAGAAAGATGTTTATTCCCCGCCATGTAAGAGAAATTTCACAAAAAACTCAATCAAATTTTTTTTTTGGATTTATCTTATAAATAAGAAATCTATTTATGTAATGTGCATCCTTTACATATTTCTCAATTCAAATATGTATCTATCATTCCTGATCATTTTGTACCCAATACCATCTGGGGACTCGTGAACGTGTTTCTTCCTTCTTTCAATTGTTCCCTTCGCTTGCAAAATCTTTGAATCTTTTGCATGTCTCCCATGAGGAATGCACAGAAAAAGACGAAAAAAGAACGCGCAATGCTCTAAAATGATATATATTTTTGTTTTCGTTCGTTTTCTTCCAAAGGACCTCCCGCAAAGATTCAATAATCCGCCGAGCAAAAATATTTTGTTTCCTTTGTGATTTTCCTCAAAGTTGTTTTTCCAGGGACAGAAATCGCCAAACATCTCTTTTTCTGTGCACTAGGAAACAAATCCGCGATAACTATTTCCAGTAAACATTTTCATATTTATTCCATCAGACATTTTGGGAGAGAATATTGAAAATTCACATTGGTCAATTTTTTTATTTGTTCTCTAGACGAATAGAACATGGCCACGCGGAATGAACTGCGCATCAGGCTTGTGACACTCTAGTCTATAATTTATAAATAGAAACGCAGACTTTTAGAGCATTTCTGATCACCATTGAGATCTTTATTCTTTAGTTTTATGTCTCTTCCTCGAGAAAACACTGAATAATTCAAAAGCTCTGACTATGAGACCAAAAGTTTCATTAAATCGAAAACTTTGGAGCGAACAGAAAAAACCTTTCATTACATTTTTTGCGTGGGTTTTTTTTTGGAAAAATTGAGAGTCAGAAGACAAGGAAATGGTGTAAAGTGTAGGCAAAATTGCCTTTATTTCGAACAGTTCTATTTCGGGGCAATTCCGACTTAGGCAGTTTAGAAATGGGGTAGAATCAAGAGAACTGCTTGAGTAATTGTTATATTTTTTTGTGAAAAGTTGATGAAGGCCAGGATCGCAGTATGCATATTTTCAAATTGGGCGTAGTCGGATACTGAGGCCATATGCAAGAAACTGGAAAACAACAGGAAAACCGCTTTCCGGAAAAGAAAATGAAACTCGAAAAACGCTGTTTTATCATTTTTGGATCGAGGCAAAAGGTTTACCTGTGTTTTTCCCCGTTCTTGCATCTGGCCTCTGGTTAATCCTTTTTCGCATTGGAAAGAAGCGGTTTATCCTTTCTATCAAGACATCTTACATCGTCTTTTATTTTCAATAATCCTTATAATTGAATACAAATAGTTATATTGAAAGTTTGTATGTATAAAAATGTTGATAGAAAAAGTTAATCGGCTCATGAGATTAGAAAAGCAAAGGTTAAAAGCTGTGGCTTAGACCATCCCAATTCTTTCTTGAGTAAATTCAGCAAAACCGTATTATTAATTCAATACTCTTTCCGGCTACAGTAAGCAGTGGCGAAACTCCGCCCCCTCAGGTTTTTTAACCGAACGCACACAGGCATCTGCGTCTATTATAAAACTTGCTACGGTCACGCTCACTTCAGCTGTATCCGGTCGTCCCGAGAAAAATTTGCATTTTCTAGTCCATGGCGCACACCAGCTGATTGTGCGACCAGATTAATATAGCTCCACGCACTTTGGCGACAGACACAAAACGAATTTGATGTATTAAAGTGAATACAACAGAAAAAATCCACAAAGAAGCATAAAAATAAGAAGATTGAAATGCAATATGTCACTGCCAGTGCATGTCAATGATTGTTGATCTTTTACTTTTTATTTTTCTGTTTTGTTCTTCCTTTAACATAAATAAATACATTTTATTGTGTTTTCAGCCGACTTGCGACATGAGAACGCGAAACTCCGCCCACTCATTTGTGCGCGATCACGCGAACACGGTGATACTTGAAGAGACGCAGACAGAACGGTGAATGCAGACTTGCGTTTTCATGTCGAAAGTCGATTGAAAACACAGATTCAAAATAAAGCCAATTGATATAATTAGATCATATGCATATAATTGCAGGGAAACTTTCACAGAGCCAAATGAAGTGTCATGTGAAAAAGAGCACTTTCGTGAGAGAGGGGATAGATTAAATTAGGGGAAAATGGAATGAAGCAGAAAAAAAGAGAGAAGAAGAGAAGACGGGAATATTGAGATGTGGATGTGGAAAGCGTGTGAAAGTGCGCTAACAGAAGCTGAATTCTTGATAAACGAAAGTACAGCAAGTTGCGAACGGAAGTGAATTTCCGGATATGATTTGTCATCTATTGAAGAAAATTGAAATATTTTGAACTTATGCCGCTCCGTGCCTTATTTTGTAGGTTTTAGGTTCTAGTCTGGGAAATTTTGGAAATTTGCCTATCAGGTGCCCATCGGCTGCCCCAAGCAATTTGCCTATTGGCTCGGCAATTAGCGGGTTCGGCAATTATTCGGCTGCCCGAACTACCATGCGTTGCTCTAACTATCAGCCAAGAGCCTGAAATTTCAAAGTTAAATAGTTCGATCCATTTTTTTTTTAATTTTCTCAAATTCAGACTTTAATGTACTAGATTATAACTGTTTTTCATATTTAAAATCATATATTTTTGTCAAAATTGTAGCGATCAAATCTAAAACTTTGCAATTACAACTCAAAAAAAATAAATTAAGTCGTCGATTTGATTCACGAGTTCCTGGAAAAAGAGAGTCTCCGACAAGTAAATGGGCAAAAACTTGTTTTGAAAAACAAAACATTGAAGGGGAAAAAAGAAGACGGAAAGTTCGGTTCTCGTCAACAACCAACGCTGCCCTTTTTGAGTTTTTGAATGGCAAAAAAAAAAAAGAGTTTTTCGGCTGAAAAATTGCCGACGGCCGGTTAAAAAACGAGAGGTCAATTAATAAACGTTCGGCAAAGTTTTAGGTGATTCTTGATTTTCATTATTCTCGTTTTAATCGGGCTCTCAAAAGCTCCTTTATTTTTGAAAAATTTAACCTTTTCGAATCTCTTAATAAATTTGTTCAATCTAAAAATTTTAAACAAAATTGTGCAATCAAACTCGTCCCAAATTCGACGGCTATAAGCCGTTTTTGATGGATTTCTCCCGCTTGAAAGCCTATTACCGCCAAAAATGCGCCACATACGCCTTTGACATCTCACCCGTCTTTCAATGCGCCATCGAATTTGCTGTGTAGTGCGTTTGCATTATATCCGGAGGCTAATTCCATTTTCAGGACAAAATTCGGGCTTTTTTACATTATTATTTGTGAACCACAATTCATTGTTCGATAATTCACGTTGAAAACTTCATTTTAATCCAAAAACGAGGAATTTTGTCGAAAAATGGCCGAGCCTCAGAGTTTTGAAATTATCACTGGAAAATGAGAATGTTGGGATTCGGAGGAAATATTGTGTTTTCCAACGAGTTGCAGCATGAAAAATAAGTCTGCTATCCCTTTTTTGTCTGCGTCTAGTCAATTAGAACGGTGTTTGCGTGGTCACGAACAAATACGTGGGCGGAGTTTCGCGTTAAAATGTCGCAGTCGCTTGAAAACACAATAGAAACAATTATTTTTCTTTATTAATTTTTGTTGAAATATTTACAGAACATTTATGCCTAAAAAATTGACAAAAAATCAGGAAATTTTAAAAAAGAATGTTTCGAAATCGTCGAATTGCCCACGGGGAGTACACGAAAAAAAAACCTGAGGAATGTACAAAGGGCCAAGAATTTTAGAAGCGTTGGGGGGCGTAAAGGGCCCAAATTTGACGGATATTATCAGTTTTTGATAGCTAATTTCCGCTTGAACGTCGATTAAGTGCCGATTAGTGCAAAACTCGAGCCACACGCATGCGCCGATCGCCGATTATTCGTATTAAGTATTATCCGCGCCAAAAGTTTCATGAGCACCAGCGAATTCTGTGCAATTAGCCCCAATTTAGGGTAAGTTGTTCATTAACTGCGCATTAGCTGCCGACTAGCTGCCCTGAGCAGACCTGCTAAATCCCCTGGCAGTTTTGCCATTTTGCTCGGCATTCAGCGGCCAGAAATTCCCACAACTTTGTTTTAAAGCTATGTTTGTATTCTTATTAGACTCGGAAGAGACGAATTGCATTGCATTACATTACCAAAGTCTGCCTCAATTGAAATCAATCCCACATCCGCTGCTCTAATCTCATCTCATTTCCCCTCGCCCTTTCTTTCTTTCTCTCCTTTTCACCTTTTTTTTATTTGCCTTTCTCTTTATCTTTTTCGCGTGACGTCGTCAGCTGTAGACGACGAGGGAGACGGCGCCAGCTCGGTCGCGCGCGCCCCTCATCGATTCGTGCTCTGCTCCCTCACCAGCTCACATCTCTTCCAAGTGCTCCATTCGTCATTCTCTCTCTCTTTCTCAGCTGACGACACGTCTTCTGAATAAAAGCTCCACCCCACGCGTGCTCACTCTCGTCTCCTCCACGCCCCCTTGGCAGAAAGAGAGAAAGAGGAAAAGAGAAAGGCTCTCGGCCCCCCGATTCGCTCCCCACTTTTCTTCTTCTTCTTCTTCGTTTTCTTCTTCTACTTCTGCTTATTCTCGTCGAGCCAGTTGCTCTTGGAGAATAAGGCGTCGTCGTCGTCACATGCCCCACTATCAACAGGGCTTGGTGAAGAGCGCCGGAGGACACGGTGAGTCATGATAATAACGGAGTGTTCGTGATAAACAATGACAAGAGAATATGAGTAGGGTTAGCTTAATTATGTCGGAGAAATGCGGTGGATGCATATAGTGTTCTAGGGTTATGCGTCACAAATCGAGATTTTTCGGATTTATTTCCAGACACAAACAAGGGGGAACATAATAGCCTCTCCCCTCCCCCGCCCTTCTTGAATTTCATTGGAAAATTTTTAATTTGTAAATTTTTGAGAGCAAAGAACGTTTGTTCCTTTCTTTTCTTTTTTTTTCCCTTGTCTCTTTTTGTCTTTCCTTGCCTCTCACTTCCGGTTTGGCTCCAAAAAAACAAATTTGCAAAAACAAGAAATCAGTCAAATTTGCGATCGATGACGTCATCAGGTGCTCAGCCGGCTTATCCGCTTGGGATGGTATTCTAGAAATGAGGAAAAAAAAATGTTTAACACTTTTTTTTTCCACAAATCTGGGTTCCCAGAATAGGCGGCTCACATGACGTCGACATGAGACACGACCTAATCGGTGGTTATCTGAAAGTTTTGAATCAAAGATCAAAAAATTAGATGTTTGGCTGATAATAACATAGGAAAGCATGTTAGACTTTTAGTTAATAAGACACTTTTCAAAGCTTTTGTGCAAAATTGGCAAGAGACGCAGAGATGACAGCGTGCGTATCGTAAAGGGGGGGGGCGGGGTTTCGAATTTTCGCGCTACTGATTACTGTAATACGCAGGGAAATTGAGACGATAATTATTTAAAATAAAACATGAAAAATATATTATTCAGATTCCAAATTAAATATTTTTTGTTTCCGCATTTTCCATGCAAAAGTCAATAATCGAAAGAAAAGACCTAAAGTTTCGAATTGCTATTTCTCAGCCATTTTTCAACCATTCTGGGTGGTCTTGCGCTTGAAATATTTGTTTTAATCGTGTTTGTAAAGCTACATATGAAAAATTGAAATTCAGACACTTTGCCCTAAAATTTCGGAATAACTACCGGAGCGTGGAATTTAGGCCTGCATCGAATCGCTATTTCTCAGTCATTTTTAAACTTTTCAGAGCGGTCCAGCGTTTAAAATATTGGTTTTAATCATGTTTACAAAGCCACCTATAAAGACAATAGAAATATAGACCCCTTCTCCTAAAATTTCTGAGAATTAAGTAATTTTCAGTCGGGGCGCTTTTGCTTTGCTGACTCCCGTTTCATGCCCCTGATCTTCTAGAATTTAAGCTGAAAACTGTACGAAGCGCACGGCTTCATAGAAAAAACAAAAAGCCAACTTATTATACCAGTTTGATGACAAAAATCACAAAAAACAATGTCAACAAGGCCGCTTTTGATCATCCTCTCACAATATTTATTTCTAGTTAACAGCGGCTAGAAGCTTCTCGTCAATGTTTATCCTTCTTTTGATCACAATTAGAGTGCCCTAGATGATCAGAGGTGACACTAGTGTTCACAGAACAAACGTTTTCTTTTTCTCCCCTTTTTCTTCTTTTTTGCGTCTTGATCAGACATGTTGTTGTGTGACCATAAAGCGAAAAAAAAAAGAAAAGGAAAGAAATGAAAAGATCTATTGTGACGTAATGACTCATGGATTAATGGACTCAACAAAAGGCTATTAGCCGAAATGTTCTGAGTAAACCTTATAAATAATCTCATTTTCAGAATGGTTCTACCTTGGCGTAGGTGGAGCCGTCGGACTTGCGGCGCTCGTCGCAGTTGTCGCTCTTCTAGCCGTTCGTAAACGTCGTCAGTACCCGTCGCTTCTACTTCCACCAAAACAGGTACGTCTTCTGGTTTCCCATAGTGTTCTGTTTGTGAGTCATTCGAAGTGCACGCACCAATAGTTCACGTGAACTTAAGGGCATTTTTGAGCTCTTTGCTCTCTGCACTTTTCCGTCTTTTTTTCAATTAATCTCCCTATTCAATTATGAATAATAGAAGAAAGGAGAGAGGCTCGTCGCCTATTTTGCCTTACATGGAATGAATTCAATTAAAACGTTCAGGTGATTGCCGTGCGTGGCGGATTCCCCAAGGGTCCCGGAGGTCTCAAGCAGAGTCCATCGCCACTTCAGTCACCACTCTCCAATGATTCGACTCCGTCGCCCGTCGTTCCGCTTCAGACGCTTCTCGAGGATCGCACCAGAAAGGTTCGTTTTGTTTGGTTAAATATTAATGGAAAGTGCGGTGCGCATTTTGTGTCTAGTCGTAAACGTTCAGTCTCATATTTCTTTGACTCAAAATCTTTGCTTTTTCCATTACCTCGTTTTGCCCAGCAATCCAATACAACACCATTAGAGTAGTTCGTTGGGCGTCGCTAGGTGCAACTGAAGTCTAATACGCGTAATATTCCAACCAGAACGTTGCGCGAACCGAGAAAACTATCAAAGTTTATCAAATATTTCCAAAATAACCGAAATGTTGGCTGACATATTTAAAATGTGTGATACCGGTATTTCCGTACTCCCCTCACCGCATCACCAATTTCAAAGTTGAGTAAAAGGCGAAGAATTCGAAGATTTTTTGTTATAATCTCAGGAAATTTTTGGCTAATAGCCATTGAAAACGGCTAATAGCCACCGATTCGGGGCGTGTGCCATATGTATTTGGCACACTCTTCATATTCGATGGCTATTAGCCGTTTTCCATGGCTATTAGCCGTTTCCGTCGGCTATCATTTTCAAAAAATTTCCATTTCAAATTTCGGTCATCTTGTGGCTGGAAAAAGTCGCAAAAGCACTGAGTAAGAGCGAAGACTGTTTCCCTGATTGTTGCATGTAAACAATTTATAGCTGCGTTTCCAATTGACGAATTTTTCATAGGCGGTGGCATTACCCCATAATGGCCAATAGCCCTTTTCGGCGGCTAATTGCCATATTCGACGGCTAATAGCCATAATGGCTAATAGCCAAATTCGTCGGCTAGTTGCCATTATCGCCCGCTATTAGCCTTTTTGGCGGCTATTTGCCATTTTCACTGGCTATTAGCCACCTAGACGCCGAATCTCGCCATAACGCGCCAAAAATTTCCTGAGAACACCGCGTGCTAGACCTCGCGAATAGGAAATGCAAACGTGCCCGATCGCATTCTCTGCGTCTCCACAGTGGCGTTCTGGAAAGTCTAACCAAACTCGTGCAAAAATGGAGACGCAGAGACGCGAGAAATACCCGTGAAAGTTTATAGTCTATTTTGTTCATGGCTAAACCTTATAAATCTTCAAAGTCAAAGAAGTCAAATGAATCATTTTCAACCTGCGTGTCAACTTTGGTCGAGTTTGATGAAAAATTTAGATATTTTAGAATAAAACATGAAGATCTAGATTTTGTTTTCGTTTTTTGAAGAATACATGCCACAAAGTTAATTTTTTGATTTTCGGTAAAATGCTTCCTTATGTTGTTTTCAATCAAAAGGCGGCATGAAAACTTTTAACCACACTTTTCACTGGAAATGCGCACTTCAAAACTTTGTAATCAGGAAGTTTGCGGGGAAAATTGCCCATTAGCTGCTCCGGGATGATCTGCCGAATCCAGGGGGAATTTGACATTTTGATGGGCGATTTGGGGCCTTGATGCTGCGTTAAATAGCTGCCCAAAATTTCCTTAATAAATCCGTTTTAAGCCATTCAGCCTAACTATAAGCTGATGATATCCCAATCAAATAGAATCGTGTCAGAGGCTAAGTAATTTAATTCAACCTAAAGTTTTTGTCACATTGTTGCTATGCGTGCGCGTTAGCTTTTCTAACCCTTATAAAACAACAATCTAAATTTTAAGCTCTCCCCATCGGAACTACCATCGGAACGTGGCAACATCGCATTCACCCTCAGCTACGATCCTCACACGTTGACCCTCTTGGTCTCAGTGCTCAACTGTCGAAACTTGTGCGAAATGGTCGTGTCACGTGACGGACAATGTCTATTGGATCCGTATGTCAAGCTTCAGTTGCTTCCGGAACGTGAACATCGCGTCAAGACGCGCATTGTTCGTTCCACTACAAATCCGACCTACGAGGAGCAGTTTGCAATGTATGGAGTGACTCACGAGCAAGCCAACTTTGCCACATTGCACTTCCAGGTAAAAACAGCGCAAAAATATTTTTTCCAGGCAGAAAAAAGTTCATTTTACGGTGCGTTGAAGCGTAAATTTTAAAATTCAAATTTCTAAATCTGCGCGTTCAAACTATATTTTGTTTTCAATCGAGTTTCATCATGAAAAAATGAGTCCGCAAACACTTTTCTGCCTGCATCTCACAGTCAGAAATATCGCTGTGATTACGCAGTGATATTTCAAAAAAGTGGGCGGGTTTTGATTATTTGCATGGTGCAACTCGATGGAAAACAGAAAAACGTAGGGCTTGTGGCGTGCTTATAAGCGTCGGCTTTGGCTCACATATGCAGACGATAATTGTCATTAAATAATTCTGGCAATCGCATGCTATTCAGAAAAAAAGGCCTGCAGGCCATCTACAGGCCAAATATTAAAAAAAAATTATTTTCAGGTCGTCGCCTTCGATCGTTACTCGCGAGACACTGTTGTCGGAGAGTGTGTGTACAGATTGGCAGAGGCAGAGCTCCAAGTGCACAATGAGATGCGAGTGGAACTCCCACTACTGCCACGTGCCACAGATACTGTGGCGGCTCGAGGAGAGCTTCTTCTCTCATTGACCTACCAGGCGGCATTCAACAATTTGACTGTTGTCGTACTAAAGGCTCGTGGACTCGGAGGCCGAAATGACGCTGGGACTGCGGATCCGTTCGTAAAGTTGTATTTACGAAAGGAGAGCGGAGAGCGTATTGTCAAAAAGCGCACTCATGTGAGACGATCCACTCTTAATCCGGTGTACAACGAGTCGTTCGTTTTCGAACTTCCAGAGGATCGACTGGAGCATTCGGTTATCGATTTGCAAGTGCGTTTATACTCTTCATTAGAATTTATTTGCACAGCTCACATTTCCAGGTAATTAACCATGATCGCGTCAATCGCAACGACGTCATCGGCCGTGCGCTACTCAACATGGAAGACGCTCACGTCGTCGAAGTGCTCGAGAATCCCGGAAGACAAGTTGCACAGTGGCATCATCTCGATTAATTCGAATGTTCTCTTTAATCCTATATGATAATCCTTCCTTCCTTCCTCCCATCCGCTTCTTGTGTAGATCTCTACTGGTTTTCGAACCTATTACTCTCCTTTTTCCTTCCCTTTTTTCATCAAAAATCAACAATTCGCACACGACGACGCACCCTGTTCTTCCCTGCACACGAGCACTTTTCAATCTTCACAATGAAAAATCCGTATGAAATGAACGAATAAAGAGCCGTTCCCCAAGTGTTAAACAATTTTTTACACATGTGGGGAATTTGATTGACATTTGAATACACGATGCACGGCACCCCAGCTTTCCAAAATCGTTTATACCTGGCGCATTTTTAAAACTCAAGGCTCGCCCATTTCCTGACCAAAAGGCCTCGTTTTTGGATTAAAATGATGGTTTCATCCTGTATAATCAGATAATGATTCGAATTTCTCAAAAAAGTAAATTTTAGAGTGAAAAAATAATTTCATCATCCGACGAATTTGATGGTGCATTGAAAGACGGGGGAGACGTGCGATGGCGACTGCCTATTCTTCAAATGATTTTTATTTATCTCCGACGCCCACGCGCTGCGGTCGCGCCGCGTGGCAACGCAGTCCATCGTCGCTTTTCGTCTCAAAAATCCATTGGCACATTACCAGCATTTTTCCGGCAAGTTCAACGGAGCGCACTTTCGCTTGAGGCAAATATGACAACTATCGGAACAACAGGTGTTTTTTTTTTAATTGTTTTCCAATATAAAAACATATACAGTACTGGCCATAATTCTATTTCAAAACAGTTTTTTGATCATAACTTCCTTGAAACTTGCGGGATCGCTCTGAAATTTTTACACATAATTTAGTGCAATATAAAAACTTTTTTAACAAGTTCTAGCAAAATATTTTGAAAAAAAAAAGTCAGAAATTCACTTTTTATCAAAAATATACAAAAACTATAAACTGGTCTACTCCTATATATCAATACCTAGAGTTCTGAAATCAACAAAATACTTTCAAATAATTATTGAAAATTATTTAATACTTAGTAGCAAAGCCTTTCGCGTCGATGACCGCCTGGCATCTGCGTGGCATCGAGTCCAGAAGCGAATGAACGACGGACAATGGGATAGCTTTCCAAGCAGCTTCGAGTTGGGCAAATTTTTCGTCCGCATTTGAAGCTCTAACACAAGCAAGTTGCCTCTCGAGTTCTTCCCACAAGTGCTCAATCGGATTCAAATCCGGTGATTGACTTGGCCAGTCAAGAACGTCCACCCGACGACGTTGGAACCAACTTCTCACATGCAACGACGTGTGTTTAGGGTCGTTGTCTTGTTGGAAGACAAACGCACGGCCGATGTTTCTGAATGTCCATGGTCTCATTGTGTTTTCTAGGATATCTTCGTATTGATATCGATCCATTATTCCATTTACACGCCTTAATGGTCCCATCGCCGTCTCCGAGAAGCATCCCCAAACCATGCAATTTCCACCACCATGCTTGACTGTTGCGACTTGGTATTTTGGGGAGTACCTGGTTCCGATCGGACGTCTCACCCACTTTGTACCATCGCTTCCAAACAAATTAAATTTAGATTCATCGCTCCAGACATGTTTTGCCCATTCTTTCCGTCCCCAGTTGAGATGTGCTTTAGCCCATGCAACACTAGCTTTTTGATTCTTCTTGCTAATGAACGGCTTCTTCACTGGTCTGCGCCCAAAGAGTCCATGAGCATTCAGACGTCTTCTAACAGTTCTTCTAGATAGAGCTGGCTCATATGGACTATTTAAAGCCTTGAAAATGTCGGTTGAGTTCCTTCGAGGGTCTTCTCTTGAGGAACGAACGATGTTTCGATCCATGTTACGGGTAGTGGAAACTGGTCTGCCAGGATGGGGGGCAACAACAACTTGTTTTTAAACATAAGTACTATAAAAATAAACAATTTTGAATTCTTACATTGATCATATATCGCTTCCAAACTTGACCAACAGCTTGAACTGTTACTTGAAACTGTTGAGCCAGTTGTTTGTTTGTCATCCCATTAATGCGGCCTCGGACGATGGCTTCTTGCACATCCTTGGATAAATTTTTGTTCCCTGATGATCTTGCCATGATTTGGGAAAGAGTGGCCAGAAGATTGATTGTTACAATTACCTAGAACATGCTCATAGTGAAATAGGCTGATAATGAAAAAAATGGAAAAAATAAAAAAAAATTAGTTAAAAATTTAAAAACAAGAATGATGCAATTTCGCAGTTCGCAATAATCCGCCACGGTTTTATGCACGTACCGTAAAAATTTCCGAGCGATCCCGCAACTTTCAATAAAGTTATGCTCAAAAAACTGCTTTGAAATAGAATTATGGCCAGTACTGTACGTGAACTATGCCTTTTTAGGAACAGTTTAAAAGGGAAAATCAAAACAAAATCAAACATTTCCAACCTTTTAAGGCTCAACTTCACCACAAAAATCACTGGTATTATTTGAAGATCTGGAATTGAAAACGATGAGAAACCAACAGTATTTTCAGAAGAAGTCACGATTCGCAAATGCATGCCAAACAAAATTCGCAGTATGATCAAAAAACGTGTGATCCAAGTGATAAACAGAGAAAAAAGCACCAAGACATGGACTGGTATCACGGACTTTTGCCAAGAGCGGATATCAATACGTTTGTCTTAATAGATTAAGTGACAAAATGTGAATACAATAATTTCAGACTTCTTCTAAAAGACGGCGACTTTCTCGTCAGAACTTCTCACATAACTGGTCAAAAGACGGCAAAAACAGTTCTGTCTGTGAGATGGAAGTCAACGTGTCACCACTGGCAGGTGGAAGAAGAAGATGATGGATCGGTGATGCTCGAAGGCAAAAAGTTTGAGAATGTTCTTGATATGGTGACAATTCTTCGTGAAAAAAGGATTCCCGTTTCCGTGTCATGTCCTGCTCTTCTCATAAATCCAATTTTGAAGCAGGATTGGGAACTTCGACACGATCAAATTGTTCTGGGCAAGATGCTAGGCGAGGGTGCTTTTGGTGGTGTTTACAGAGCCACGTTTTACGTGAAAGGGGAGAGAAAACCGGTGGCTGTGAAGGTGAATAAAGGAAATGAGAAGATTAGCACTCGGAATATGATTGAAGACGTTTGCAAAGAGGCGAGGATTATGAGACAATACCAGCATCCGAACGTTGTCTACTTTTATGGTGTTTGTGTTGAAAAAGAGCCGATAATGCTTGTGATGGAATTAGCGAATCAAGGGGCTTTAGACTCATTTTTGAAGAATGAGAAGAATAGTGTGACGTTGAGAGATAAATTGAAGTATTCGTTGGACGCATCCAAGGGCCTAGAGTATCTACATCAGCACGGATGTATTCATCGTGACGTGGCGGCTCGAAACTTTTTAATGCACAAGAGTGTGGTCAAAATCACAGACTTTGGACTTTCCAAACAATTGTCAGATCTCGCTCACAAGTACAAACTCAAGGACATTCAAGCAAAACTTCCCATCAGATGGTTGGCTCCAGAAGTCATGGTAACAGCCACGTATACGTTCAAGTCGGATGTCTACTCGTTTGGTATATTGTTGTGGGAGGTGAGCAAACTTTGTAGAAAAATAAATATATATTCTAATAATTTAAGATTTTCATGGACGGTGCCTCGCCGTATCCAGGAATGAAGTTGGCGGAAGTGAGGGTGAAAGTGAAATCAGGCTACCGAATGGACGCTCCTGATCGAATGCCAACGTTTGCACGTAATATCATGATTAACCAGTGTTGGCCACAAGCGCCAGAGGATCGTGGAAACATGACGGAAATCCGATCGTCTATGGAGAGTGTACTTGATGGAAAAGTGACTGCGATGGGTGTTCGTTCGATGTACATGAAGACTTAAAAGTTGAAAGATAAATAAAAAACATTTTATGTACCATTTGTTCCTGTTTGAAAAAAAAGTTTTAATCAAATTACGCGATTTCGACTGGTCTTTTCATGTGGAGCTGTATCTGCAAACATTCGGGTTCCGGATGCACACGGACATGCCGATCTAGGGCGGCATGAATGAACCTCATTTACCGGGTAAAGGGGTTTGCCAATTACCGAAGGTCCGACAGTAGCCGAGAAACCGGTATTCTAGATTCATGCATACGGCCTCTGTGTTTTTATCCTGGGAACAAGCTCCGCCCCTTTTACAAGTCTGACACTGTTTTTCTAACAATAAATTCTATAGAACATCCTCTACAGCACTCGTCGGAGAGTTATAGAAGAGGCGGAGCTTGTTCCCGATTGTTAGAATTTCTAATCTGGTTTTGATTTTCCCGATTTCGTGTTTTTGAGACCCCGGGGACGTTAAAACCGTGGAAAACATTTAAAATCCCGAAGAACAAGGAGACCCTGACAAAACCGGGGAAACGTTGCAAGTCTGCGGCACACTTTTCATGTATTTTCAACACTTCCAGTACAAAACATCGTGCAGTAGTTGCAAAAGAGGCGGGGCATTTTCTCCGGTTTTGTCCAATTTTTCCCCGGTTTTGTCAGGGTCTCGATTTTGCTTCGGGACCCTGACAAAACCGGGGAAGACAAAACCGGGGAAAAAAATGGACAAAACCGGGGAAAAGTTGCAAGTCTGCGGCGCACTTTTTCACTCTAACGTAAATCGCCGACACGAATTGGGAGCCGCTGCAAGTGCGCCCTATTGCACACCTCAAATGCGCGCGAGATTCAAATTTTAAAAATTTTCGGCTATGCGAATGAGAATCAGAGTCGAAAAAAAAAGAGAACAACTACAGGAAACTTGATTATTTCTTTAAATATTTATGTGAATTTTATGAATTAAATAATATTTTTTGGCGTTATGCGGGTTGGTGGCCGCCGAATTGTTTTCCTTTTTGTTTTTTTTTTGCCCTTTTTTGTCCTCGACGCTTCGGATTTGCGATTTCAAGTATTTATTCATTGCCGGAAAATTCTGTGGCTACGCGCTGGAAGCATATGTAAAAAAAACATGCTTTGAGCGTGTTTTCTGTTATCCGTCCCCGGGAAATCGAAACATCAGTGGCCTCCAATCCGCAATTCATGCTTTCACCGAAAAACTGAGCAAAAAATTCAAAATAAAACGACAAAACAAGACATGGAGCTTATTTTGTAAGGTCCCGATTGTCATACTTTATGTAAATGACTAGTATACAAAGAATTTCGGATAAAAGGGTTTAATGACAGATTTCTGGATAAATTTATCACAAATTTTGTCAAAAATCTTTCTTTTTCGTGCGGTACACATTTTTCTGTGCACTGATTTCACGTCTGCAGAGCCGAAAATTTTTAAAAATTTAAACAGCGCGCGCATTTTAGGTGTGCAATAGGGCGCACTTGCAGCGGCTCCCAATTCGTGTCGGCGATTTACGTTAGAGTCACTTTTTCAACACTTCCAGTACAAAACATCGTGCAGCAGTTGCAAAAGGAGGCGGAGCCTCTTACCCGGTTTTGTCCATTTTTTTTCCCCGGTTTTGTCTTCCCTGGTTTCGTCTTCCCCGGTTTCGTGGTTTTCCCCGGTTTTGTCAGGGTCTCGGGTCTCCGATTTTGGAAACCCTGACAAAACCGGGGAAAACCACGAAACCGGGGAAGACAAAACCAGGGAAGACAAAACCGGGGAAAAAATCGGACAAAACCTGGGAAGAAGCTCCGCCCCCTTTTGCAGCTGCTGCACGATGTTTTGTACTGGAAGTGTTGAAAAAGTGCGCCGCAGACTTGCAACTGGACAAAACCGGGGAAAAGTTGCAAGTCTGCGGCGCACTTTTTCAACACTTCCAGTACAAAACATCGTGCAGCAGCTGCAAAAGGGGGCGGAGCTTCTTCCCAGGTTTTGTCCGATTTTTTCCCCGGTTTTGTCAGGGTCTCCGGTTTTGTCAGGGTCTCCGATTTTGCATCGCGCCTACGGTCAACATGTCAGTTCATTGTCGTCAGTTGTGGTGCACGGTGTTTGCACACGACGAAAAATTTTGAATTTTGAAATCAGAAATTTTTTTGAAATTATCAAAATTTCAAAGACTTGCCGCAATTATTGTTCCTTTTTGCTAAAAATATTTTTGAAAAATATAGAAAAAAGTCATCGATTTATTTAGTGAGAAATTGCCGAGTTTTCCCCACTTTTCTTAATTATTTTAGGTTTCATTGTTTCTGATGAATAAAAATGAAATATTACAGGTAAAAGAGCCGAGTGGAACAATGATTCTGCTACGATTCTTGCTCATATTTGCTTTTCTTCAAACTTCGATAGCCTATCGGCTCAACGTGCCCCGAGTTTTACTCCCGTACCACCCAAATGTTCCCGTCTCGTTTGTCTTGGAGGTTACGCATCCGACCGGAGGATGTTTTGCATGGTAATTATTTAAGTTTTTTACATATAGCTTTTATAAGCTGGCGATAGTTTCTTGAAACACGCGAGATATTAGGTTTTGAAGTGTCAAAGTCCATTAATTCGATTTTTAGGAGATCTACTCGACCCGACATTGTCTCCATAAAAGGACTTGATGTTACAAATGCAGGATGTTCTGACAAAGCTGAAATCAGATCGGTCGCGAAGCCAGGAGGAATCGGAAGCTCCGAACTCTCAGCCGTAATTTTCGCCGAAGACAAAGGCTCAGGAACGACTCTCAGCTGTGGTGTGACCGTAGACGAAATTGCCGCCATCAGCATTGAAACGACCACCAAAGTGCTATTCGTGGATGCCGCACCCGCTCGTATAACCGTCGGAGCGTTCAACAGAGAAGGCGATCGCTTCTCGACACTCAGCGAAATTGCTCTCGAGTGGGAGCTCTCCTCGACATCGACCAACAAAGCGAAACCGTTGCGAATCGTGCCGTTCGAACAGTCCACATACGAAGCACCTGCGGAAATTGTGAAGTTGGAGAAGAATCGAAAGAAGGGATATTTGATTTTGATCGAAGGAGTTGGAACTGGAACCGCCACACTTGCCGCCAAGTTTAGCGATCCGTATTTGCAAACCGTCTCCGCTCACAATGTGGAACTTGCCGTCGTCGCCAATTTGCTTTTAGTGCCGTCTCAAGACATTTACATGCCAGTTCAATCTGTTATTCCATTCCAAGTTCTGATTGTCAAGCAACGTGGAACCGAAGTTGTCGCTATGCCGAATCCATCGTACGAATTGCAAATCGACGGTGGAGACGTTGCGTCGTTGGATCAAAAGAAGTCGCTTGTCAGGGCGCTTACCAAGGGAAACACTGCCGTTCATCTTCTCAGTAGTCGTGAGTTGTTTTCCTATGATTTTAAATTTTGGTTTTGTTTATTGTAGAGACGGAGCAATTGCCGCTATGTGCTCCACTGCTGTGAAAAGCAATAGACGTAAAAAAAAATGAAATAAAACAAGCTGAGATATTTTACGAATCTTTTGAGGCAGTTTACGAATCTCATCCAGCCACGATAATTATCCGAATTGGTCGTTTGAGCCATGATAGCACGAATTGTGTTTACCGTAAAACCTGTATTAGACTTGCCCCTCTAATAGACTTGCACCCGGTCCAGGCTTTGAAACAATAGACTTGCACCCTCTAATAGACTTGTCTGTCTAATAAACTTGCACTCTGGCGAGGTTTTGAAACTGGAACTTGCATGCAAGTCTAATACAGATTTTACGGTAAGTATTGGAAAATTGAGCAAAATTTTAGTCATTGCAAATGCTACCAGCAATCTTTTTCGAAGGAGGTACCAACTTTTTGGGGAAAGTGGTTTGAAATGTAGTATTGGGTGGGGATTTACGAATATCACATCGAAATCGCACAAAAAATTTCTCTGATTTTTAATAAATTTTACAAAAAAAAAATAGAAGACCACCGGGAGTACCCGAAGTCGCGGCCTAGGAATTCGACGGCCAGCATTTTTTTCCTGAAAATTTGTTGTTCTGAAATGGACAAAACCTATATTTTCGCTTACCTGGCGCAATTTTTGCTTTCCGTATTTCCTCTAATATAGGTGCATGCGCTTCTATTTTTCATTTCTTCACAACTGCCGGGTATTTAGAGGGTTGGACACCAAACTCGCCAAAATACTTCCTGACCAAGCAGGCATGAGACGACCGAAGTTTGGTGTGCAAACCTCTAAATACCCGGCAGTTGTGAAGAAATGAAAAATAGAAGCGCATGCGCCTATATTTGAGGAAATACGGTATTTGTAAATACTTTATCTTTTAAAAAGTGAAAAAATGAAGGTAGTTGAAGAAAAAAACCGATTATTGCTGAAGACAATGCAATTTTCTAGAAGACGCTGTCGGCCTCCGTCATAGAAAACCGACCGCGCTGGCCTAGAAAACCTCGACTTCGTGTACTCCCCGTGGTCTTTTATTTTTTTTTGTTGTAAAATTTGGCAAAATCAGAGAATTTTTTGTGCAATTTCTATGTGATATTCGTAAATCCCCCATCCAATACTACATTTCAAACACTTTCCCCAAAAAGTTGACACCTCCTCAAGAGTTATTAACGGGGGATGGGATTCTATTGTCGGCCCGCCAAAATGGTCAAACGCGTTTCGCTGAACTCAACGCTATGCGATTTTCATTTTGGTCATCAAAATATTTCATTTCACGTTGAAGTTATACATGAAATGAAATATGTTGGAAACCAAAATGAAAATCGCATAGCGTTGAGTTCAGAGGAGCGCGTTTGACCATTTTGGTGGGCCGACAATAGGTAAAAATATAAAAACAGATTAATAAAATTTATATAACGGCCAAAAAATAGGAAATCGGAGTGTCAATTTAAAATATTAAAAACGACAGTGTTTTAAAAATTTACGATGTTTTCTGTTTTTAGACGTTGATGTCCGCGCTAAAGCCGGTCTCCGTCCTCCATCCACCGTAATCCATGTCGTCGATCCGGAATCAGTGCAATGGCACGTCTCTGGAGAGAACTGGATGCTCGAAACGGGAAAACAATACACAATCAATGTGGAGTTGCTCGATGAGCACGGAAATGTCATGTTTGTCGCTGATGTAAGTCTACTCTTGTCACCATTTTCAAACTTTCATCTACACATTTTTTCTATTGCAGAATTCTAGATTCGAAACGAAAATCGACGAAAATCTTCTTCGCGTCGATTTCAAATCGGAAAACGGCACGTGGTTGCTTGTTACTCCACTCAGACCGGCAAAAACTACACTTCACACCAAATTCGTTGCCATCATCGATGAAAACGGAAAACGAATTGCCCAAAGCGGAAAAGTTGGAGGCGAACAACGAGTCACATTAGTCGATCCTGTGCGCATAGTTCCGCCCGTTGTCTATTTGCCATACGTTTCTGAAAAAAGAGCACAGATAAATTTGGCGGCCACTGGTGGATCTGGATTGTTTGGATGGAGTTCAGAAGATGGGCACGTGGCAACCGTAGATGCAAACTCTGGACAACTGACAGCGAACGCTATTGGAAACACTGTTGTGACAGTTACTGATAAGAGAAACTCGCAGGCGGGAAGTCGTGCAAATATTCACGTCGTCGAAGTTTCTGGAATTGGATTTGGAGAAACCGCCCGTGAAACGTTCACCGCAAATTTGCTCGTCCTCAATCTCAAAGTTGAAGGACTCAATTCGGATGGTGTGCTTGTCGATATGTCGGATTGTCGTAATGTCCGTCCTCACGTTCAAATCTCTGACAACTCTTTGCTCCGTCATGAAAACGATGCGTCTTCTGAAGTGCCAATCATCGGAACTGGATGTGGAACTGTTACTCTTCGAGGTCTTTCATCTGGAGACGCGAGAGTCACTGTCAGCTATTTGGGCCACAAGGCGAGTATTGATGTAGCTGTCTACGAGAAGCTTTCCATCTCGGAGGACTTTTCTCCCATAGCTCTTGGAAGTTCTCATCCGCTTTCCGTTTCCGGTGGACCACGTCCATGGATTCTCGATCCGTCCACTTTCTACAGAAGACGTGACAATGAGGGAACCCAGAAAAACCTTGCGTTGAGATTCGAGAATGAGAAAGTTGTGTTCAAGTGCGGAACGAACGAAGGAACTGAATCGGTCAAAATTCGAGTTGGAAACGAAAAGTCGTCGACTCTGCCACTTCCCATTCACGCCGTTGTCACCGTTTCAATTTGTTGTGCTAAACCGACGCGCCTCGAAATTTTCGAAGACAAGCCACGCCCTTCGAAGTGTCCACTCAATGTTCACACGATGCTCGTCTCTTCTGATACTCAACTCGTGCTCCGCGGATCCGGTCTGTGCAGTGGAGTGGTCACTCAGCTCGCCTCGATAAACGGACTCTCGCCGAAATGGACGTCTTCTGATTCAGCTGTTCTCAAAATCTCACGCCAAGGGATCCAGTCGGATGTATCGTCTGGAAGAAAGGAAGGAACCGCTACTGTTCAAGCTAAAGCCGGATCACTCTCAGCCAATTATGAAGTCTCCGTTACTGAAGGCGTCCGAATCGAACCTGCTCGTCTCGTTTTGTGGAATGAGGTCATATCGAAGGGAATATTCTCAGTTTCTGGTGGATCTGGTCATTTTCATGTGGAGAATATCCCATCTTCCGGAGCACCAGTCTCTGTGGCTCTTCGTTCTAGAAGTATCACTGTAACACCGAAGAATCATGGACAAATTAGTCTTCGAGTTGCTGATTCTTGTCTTCTTGGACAGTATGCGGACGCTTTGGTCAGAATCGCCGATATTCATTCGTTGGCAATCGATGCACCGCAATTTGTGAGTTTTATAATGGATTCTTGGTGGAGTGACACTCGAATTCACGTTTTTATTCTATTTTTTTTGAACCCATTATAGATTCGAGGAAATTAAAGGGGGTGCCAACTTTCTGGGGAAAGTTGCTTAAAATATACTCTAGGGTGGGGGATTTACGAATATCACATCGAAATCGCACCAAAAAATTTTTCTGACTTTTGGCAAATTTTACTAAAAAAAATTGAAGACCATGGGGAGTACACGAGTTGGCGCGAAATTCAAACACCATTTTATTTTTCATCATTTTTCTCCCGTTTTTTTCCAATATTTTTGCATTAATTTTTGGGAAATAATTAAAAATCATCATTTCGTGTTTTCAGATAGAAAATGAATATGAAATATGAATGAATGCGTGTTGATCACAAAAGTAATGATAAAAAATTCCGAACAAAATTCTCATACCTTTATTTTTTTTTCCCGTTTTCCTGCTCACTTCCGCATTAAAATCACTCTTTTATCTGTATCTTTTATATTCGAGCAAAAATTTTCACCAGAATATATTCAAAACGTTGAATTGAACAACAGGCAAATATCGATTTTTCGATACTTATGACTAAAATGTGTTTTCGCGATTATCTAAAATTTAAATGAGCGATTAGAGCATAATTTATCGAAAATCGATGATAAAAACGAGGGAAATTACAAAAAAAAATAAATAATTCTCGTGAAAATGGAATTTTCTAGGAGCCGCGGCCGCGGGTCTCCTAGGCCACGGTCACGATTTTTCGTGTACTCCTCGTGGTCTTCTATTTTTTTTTGTTGTAAAAATCATAAAAAATCAGAGAATTTTTTTCGTGCAATTTCAATGTGATATTCGTAAATCTCCCACCCAAGAGTATATTTTAAGCAACTTTCCCCAGAAAGTTTGCAACCCCTTTAACTGTAAACAATTTCTGTAAAATTTCAGGTGGAAATTGGACAAGAAGTGGAAGTAGAGATTTTGGCGCAAGACGAGACAGGCGCGAGCTTTGAAAAAGAGCACCGTCCACTAGCCGAGGCTCAACTCGACGCCAGCAATCATCATGTCGTTCTCAGAAAAATCGACGGACTGCGATACTCTCTTCGTGCTGACTCGATAGGAACTGTCTCACTGAGTGCCACCTCGAAATCTTCGTCTGGTCGAGTTCTAACTTCGCGTCCACACACAATTCAAGTCTTCTCTCCAATCTTCCTTCAACCGAAACGATTAACCCTGATTCCCGAATCGAAATTCCAGTTGGAAGTTGTTGGAGGACCACAACCGACTCCTCCACTTGATTTCTCCCTGAACAACACAAAAGTCGCCTCCATCCTTCCGAACGCTCTAATCACCTCCTCGGATCTTGGTTACACCTCTATCACCGGAACTGTCCGAGTTGGAGATGGACACGTCACCAAAGATTCTGTCGTGTTGCGCGTTGTCTCGCTCTCTGCCATCACTCTATCTGCAACGAGTCGTCGAGTCGAATCTGGCGGACGCGTAAATATAAGACTGCGTGGAGTTGTCGCTGGAGCCGAAGACGAGGAGCCGTTCGCATTCGGAGGTGCAATTTATCCGTTCAAAGTGTCGTGGAGTGTCACTGATCCATCCGTTCTTGCACCCACTCATCCACTCGGAGAAGGCTTTGTCGAGACGGCTGACAATCAGTTTGCCATTTGGTTTGATGCGATCCGAGGTGGATCTGTGACTGTGAAGGCGTTTGTGGAGCTGAACGACCAAGCCAAGAAGCATTTCATTGGAAGAGCGAATACGTTTGCTGCTGAGACTACGGTAACTGTCGAGGATTCTTTATCTCTGTCGAATCCACAACTGAAGCTGTCCACTATCCGAGTGGCGCCAAACTCGCAATTGAAATTGGAATCTTCATGGTTAGTTATTTAGCTTATTTTATTTATTGGTTCTTATGGGGTTATTCACGAAATGGCAATAAACTGTGCGAAAACTCGGAAAATTCTCCGATTGATCTGAAATTTTGGGAAATAAGGGAAAAATTATCCCGGACATTACCCCAAAATTTCAGACAAAAATATCAATATTTTGGTCTGAAATTTTGTGGGAATGTCCGGGATAATTTTTCCCTTATTTCCCAAAATTTCAGATCAATCGGAGCATTTTCCGAGTTTTCGCGCAGTTTTTTTTTTGCCATTTCGTGAATAACCCCATTATAGTCAGTTTTCAACAAAATTCAAACATCATCCTTATATATAAAATTCCGTTTGGGTCTGTAACTGAGTTTCTTGGTGTGTCTGTTTCCAAACTGCATGACGGAAGCGAACTGAGCGCCCGAGACCAACACAAAAACTCGAACCTGCGTCGTTTGTTTGAAATGCAAGCGCTTAGCCATCTGCGCCACAGGGCACACGCAATTTTAGAAATGAAAAGAAATCGAAAGTAGCTTTTGATGCAGCCAGGCTTGTTATAATTTATTTATTTCCCCTTTTTTCAGGCCACAAGCTGCATTCTCCGCTCCCGCTGACTTTTCCAACCGCATTTCTGTGTCATCCGATGGACTTGTCAGAACTTTTGGTAGAGAGGGAACCGCTGCGGTTTCTGTTCGAAACCTGAACAGTCAAGACAACGAGACCGTCCTCATACCGATCACTGTTTCCCGTGTTGCTTCGATTGATGTCTTCACAACTGTGGAGTTGAAGAGTTCTCAGAAAAACTCTCCACTCGTTCATCTTCCGGTTGGTGCCCAAATTCAACTCAATGTCATTCCACGCGATGTTCGAGGACGAATTCTTGCCGCTGCCAGCACGTCTATCAACTTCCGCCCGCATCGTTTCGATCTCACCGACATTATTGCAACGAACAACAATTTGACGCTTGCAATCACGCTGAAAACTGCTGGAGAGACTGTTCTTCGTATCGGAGACGCTACCAACTCGCAAGTGGCCACATTCATTCGCTTGTCGGCTCACGAATCGCTTCTTCCGCATTCCTCATTCTCTTACGAAAATGATCTTCTCGTGTCCGATGTCATCTGTTTTGATCCGAATGTTGCCACCGACAAAGAATCGAGATGGTCCTATCAGAGTTCAAATGTGGGTATGGTCAAGTGGCTTGATGAGCATAAAGGAGTGGCTCAACTGACGAAACCGGGAGACGCATTCATTAAATTGCACACTGACAAGCAAACGTACCACTCGAAGATTGTCATTCATCAGCCACATTCGCTCGTCTTCCCTGAAGAGAATCAACCACAACACATTGTCAATGATGATTCGTCGTTCTTCCAAATTCCAGTCACTACTATCACCAATAACACGAATAGTGGAAAGATCCGATCCATCTATGGACAATGTGCAGACGATAGTGTGTTTGATCACATCAATTTCCCATTCGAGTGTCACGTGACATTTGTCCGTGGCTCCAAGACGCTCTCCGCAGTCAATTGGCTCATTGCATCGCCCGTCTTCTCCAAAGATTTTGGTTACGGTTGTGTTGTGCGACGATTCGATTCGAGTCTCACGACTTCAAATCTTGTCATTCCTGATGAGCTCGTCAATGATAAATACCTGGCACGTTTGACTGCCAAATGGGTTTATGATGGAAATGTGCACACCGGAGAGGCCAAGCTCGATGTTCCGTTCCATTTCGCGTTCAGTGTGGAGGAGAAGAAAGTGAGTTTTTTATGGACCTATTCAGCAAAGGAAAAAATAACTGACCTTATTATCGGCCCGCCACGTCGATCACGTCGGTCAAACGCCCTCCGCTGAACTCAATACTATTGTCGAACCGCCAAAATGGTCAAACGCGCTCCACTGGACTCAACGCTATCCGATTTTCATTTTGGTTTCCAAATTATTTTTTCGGTTTTTCTTTGATTTTTTGCATAAAATCTTCTTTTTTCGTGCTTTTTCCTTGTAAAAATATTTTTTCGAGACCAAATTCATGAAGTTTTATCAAAACCTTCCGCATATTTCCGAATTTCAGTGAAAAATCAATATTTTTCGATTTCTGTGCACTTTAAAAAATTCATAACTCATTTTTTTGGAAAGTTTTTTGTTCAAACTTCATCATGGTGATGTTTTTCAATATTTTCTTACCTCTTAGCCCGAAAAGTACTGATTTTAATATAAATTTCACCTTTTTTCCGCCAAAACGGCAAATTTTCACTAAAATCAGTAATTTTGTGGGCTTTTCTCCGCTTTTCCATTATTTTTATCTCTTTCAATCGTATATATTGTTTCAATTATTAATATTAAAAACTTATTTTTGCAGGAGGAGACCGCACAGCGACATGAGGCCGACAACTTCTGTTGAATAGTTGCGTGAGTTGATTGTCAAATTTTTTTTCCAAAAAGTCCAGAATTCTTATAGATTTAGTTCAAAATATTAAAAATAATCCTTATGCCACTCTAGTACAATGATGCAAACCTGCATTTTTATGCAAATAACACAAAATTTCATAAAGATGCAGATTTCATTGGGCTAAAACGGCAGAAAAATGATTTTTTCGACTATTTTACAACAAAGAAAACGTATTTTTCGAGTTATCTTTATTTATCACGAAAAAAAATTCATGCTCTGAACTTTTATTTTCAGACGAACCGCCGACGGGACCCCGGAAAACCAATGGATTTCAATTTTTTTTCCTTTTTTCTGTAACTTTTCCGTTGAATTTTTTTCTATTTTGCCAATAAAATTTCTATTGAGCTTTAATTGTACATCGACTAAACAATGTTAAGCCTGAGAAGCAAACCTGAAACAATCTCTGGGAAACTCGAATTCCATTGCTCCAATTGGGTATTTGCCCCATTTTGCGTTTCTGTAAGGGAGATTTGGAAATTTCGTGTTGAATAGATTATAATTTTATTAAGGAAGGATGAAGAAAAATACAGAAATATGAAACAGACTAATTTAAAACATAATTACAGAGGAAACGAAGCAAAAATTAAATTAATTAGTTTTTCGGGGTGTCGTCGGCGGTTCGTCTGAAAATAAAAGTTCAGAGCATGAATTTTTTTTTCGTGATAAATAAAGATAACTCGAAAAATACGTTTTCTTTGTTGTAAAATAGTCGAAAAAATCATTTTTCTGCCGTTTTAGCCCAATGAAATCTGCATCTTTATGAAATTTTGTGTTATTTGCATAAAAATGCAGGTTTGCATCATTGTACTAGAGTGGCATAAGGATTATTTTTAATATTTTGAACTAAATCTATAAGAATTCTGGACTTTTTGGAAAAAAATTTGACAATCAACTCACGCAACTATTCAACAGAAGTTGTCGGCCTCATGTCGCTGTGCGGTCTCCTCCTGCAAAAATAAGTTTTTAATATTAATAATTGAAACAATATATACGATTGAAAGAGATAAAAATAATGGAAAAGCGGAGAAAAGCCAACAAAATTACTGATTTTAGTGAAAATTTGCCGTTTTGGCGGAAAAAAGGTGAAATTTATATTAAAATCAGTACTTTTCGGGCTAAGAGGTAAGAAAATATTGAAAAACATCACCATGATGAAGTTTGAACAAAAAACTTTCCAAACAAATGAGTTATGAATTTTTTAAAGTGCACAGAAATCGAAAAATATTGATTTTTCACTGAAATACGGAAATATGCGGAAGGTTTTGATAAAACTTCATGAATTTGGTCTCGAAAAAATATTTTTACAAGGAAAAAGCACGAAAAAAGAAGATTTTATGTAAAAAAATCAAAGAAAAACCGATAAAATAATTTGGAAACCAAAATGAAAATCGGATAGCGTTGAGTCCAGTGGAGCGCGTTTGACCATTTTGGCGGTTCGACAATACGTGGATTTAATTTTGGTTTCCAAATTATTTTATTTCACGTTGAATTTACACGTGAAATGAAAAAATTTGGAAACCAAAATAAAATCCACGTAGTATTGAGTTCAGCGGAGCGCGTTTGACCATTTTGGCGGGCCGACAATATGTAGAATTGCGGAAAAAATGCCAAAAAAACGGCTCTCGGACGTTTCGAAAGAGTGACGTTTCGAAGGTTTTTTTTTGGATTTTGTCGACGTGGTGTTTCACACAATAATTTTAAAAAGCTTTTTAAGGAAAATTCCTCAAACACCGCGACCACAAAATCCCGAAAAACCTTCGAAAAGTCCACTTTCGAAACGTCTATTTTCGAAACGTCCGAGAGCCAAAAAAACTACAGTGGCCGGAGGTTTTTGACCTAAACAACCAGTCGTGTCGAGACCAGACTTTGTCGGAAATTTTTCGAAAAGTCGGGTTTCCGTCGGAAATGTCCGATTCTGTTTGAGACAAAATGATTTCCGAGAAAAATTTCGTTTCCGTCGGAAAAAAAACCTGGTTTGCTGTCGAAATTTGATTCGAAAGATCGTTTTTCTCGGAAAAATTCAACCATGTTCGTGACGTAATTGTTCCATTTAAAACACCAGTTTACGTATCTTTTATCAATTTTTATGGGGTTATTCTCGGAACCAGCAAAAAATAGAAAAAACCAGCAAAAAATTCAGCGAAAATTCGGATAATGCTCCGATCGGTCTGAAACTTTGAGAGATCATTAAAAAAATACTCTCGGACATTCCCAGAAAGTTTCAGACCGAAATATCGAATTTTATTTCTGAAAAATTTCAAAATCGATATTTTGGTCTGCATTTTTACTGAATTTTTTGCTGGTTTTTTCTATTTTTTGCTTTTTTTGCTGGTTCCGAGAATAACAAAAATAAAAAAATTAGAATTTTATGTGGAGAATTTTTCGATTTTTATGGACCTATTCAGGTTATTTTCTGATCGAAAATCGGAATTCCGTCGGAAAATCGGAAGAGAAACTTACAAAATCGGAAATTAATTTCCGATAGAACTTGGAAGATAGATTTTCATTTCCGAGAAAGCCGAGACCTGCTGATGGAATAGTTCCGGTTCTCTTTAATTATCGGCCAAATTCCCATTGAAAATTATTTAAAGGCGTATTTCATTTTTTTTAACGCCGGGTCTCGACGCGATAGGTTTTTTTTCTTGGTGACCGTATATTAATTATGTAGAGCACTGTAAATATATCATCAGTATGACATTTTATTTATTTTTTTTTCTTTTCAGCTCGTCTTCTCAAACATGGATCAAAGAGAGGCTGCCCTTTCAATCTGGGCCCCCGCCTACGATGTTAAGCACATTGTCGTCAAATCGTGTGACGGAGACATTGTCACTCTGCAACACTTATCACGAGCCAGCGATAAGCACTCGGCGAAGGCAAACATCTTCTACAATGTTCGTCTGAATGTCAAGTCGGCGGCTCTTTTCCCAGAATTCACGAAGCGATGCGAAGTGGAAGTGACGAATACGGAGACAATGCAGACGGTTATGGTCCCCGTTACTGTAGAGCTTCTCGATGAGACGGCCAAACAAGTTTATAATGGTGATTATTTTTTGTCGTGAAATATCAGGTTTTAAATTTTCGTTTTTAGCCCTTGAAAGCCGTGGAGTGATCGATGTGCTCTTGATTCTGGCTCATAAATACTCGTACGCAATCCCGACTCTTCTCTGGACTTGCTTCATTGGAATCATCATTCTTGTCGTTGCAATCTACTTGAAAATGAAGGTTTTTGACAAAACTGGATCTTTTGGTGACGTCACTCTCAACAATGCAACAAATCACACTTCGATGGCAAGCTCGCTCAACAGTTCCAATGGTAACTTTTTTGTTATGTAAAAACAGTGCGGCAAAAAATGTGTCCTCAGAAAAAACAGCCATCACATTTATTTTTGTAAAAAAAATACTCTGTGACGTTTCGAAACCTGTCACTTTGAAACTTGGACGTTTTGAACTTTTTTGCATTTTTCCGTAGCGTGTTTTGCCAATTTACACCAAAACACACGCGCATTTGGTTTTTATTTTTAGTTTTGATCAATAATTTTTTTTTCGGGAATTTAAATCCACTAGTAGGGCGCAAAAATGCACAAAAGTTTCGAAACGTCCCAGAGCCGAAAAAATCATGAAAAAGCGTGATTTTACTAGTTTTAAGGAAATTTTCCCAGTTTTCGTTGAAAATCATCGATAATTCGGAACATAGAAAGTTTTCGTTCAAAAAAATGCATTTTCGCGCCTTCGCGGGTTCACAAAACAACAATTTTTGTTTCCGGTGCATTGAAATTTTTTTTTAACCATAAAAATACCGAAAAAACGGCTCTCGGACGTTTCGAAAGTAGACATTTCGAAAGTGTGACGTTTCGAAAGTGCGACGTTTCGAAAGTGGACTTTTTGAAGGTTTTTCTGGACTTTGTCGACGCGGTGTTTCATACAATCATTTTAAAATGCTTTTTAAGGAAAATTCCTCAAACACCGCGACGAAAAAATTCCAGAAAAACCTTCGAAAAGTCCACTTTCGAAACGTCACACTTTCGAAACGTCGCACTTTCGAAACGTCACACTTTCGAAACGTCACACTTTCGAAACGTCGCACTTTCGAAACGTCTACTTTCGAAACGTCCGAGAGCCGAAAAAACTGTTTTTTGTCGCATCCCTGCTCAGCCAACAACTGCGGAAAACTCGAAGAGTACTCCGGTTGGGCTAAAATTTTGGGAAATAATGTAAAGATTTGCTCAGAATTTTTTTGACCGCAACAAAAATTTTTAAAAATATTGATTTTTTCTGAAAATTTTTAATGCAGGTTTCAATTTTTCGAGGACACTGCTTTAAAATATTGTATTGAGTGGGGGATTTACAAATTTCCCACTAAAATTGCACAAAAAAATTAGAAGAACATGAGGAGTACACGAAGCCGAAGTTTCCTAGGCCAGCGCGCCCGATTTTCCAGGACAAAACAAGTTAAAATTATCGTTGCAGTGAGTCTCCGCGAGCCAGTGTTTCGTTCCACTCCAATAGCAGGATCTCCTTCTCTTCATCTCCAGAACGCACGTGAACGACTTCGTCAAAACATGGGATCTTCTGGAGACAGTAGACTTTGGAGCTATTAGATTATGACTCTCCCATTTTATATTTCATAGAAATTTGAAAAAAAAAATCAAAACATTAGGCGAACAAAGTTTCTGACAAATTTTTTGTCTTTGTCGACATTTTTATGAACCAATCGGCCCTTTCTTTCTTTTTTTTTGTTTTTTAACTCTAAATTCCCTATCTTAAATTGTTCTTTCCTTTTTTCAAGCTCACTTCATTTCTCCCCTTCCAGTCCCGTTTGGACTTTCAGATAAATTTCAAATTTCAGGTTAAAAATCGACACATTTCTCAAATTTTGTTTTACATACCTAATTGTATCATGATTTAATTGTTCGCACAAAATCCCTGAAGAAACCCCTCTCGACTCTACGAGTATTTTCTTTTTTTTTTCTCCCGATTTTTTGATATTCCACGTGTTTCTTTTCTGCCCCGTATATTGTTTCTTATTTCACAATTTGTTAAAAGTGAATTGTTATTCGTTTCTTTTTCTCTTTCTTAATTGACTGATTATCAATGTATTACAGTGGATGGCTCTCACAGATTATGGCATTTATCACTCGTTTCGTTGGCGCTACCTCGAAATAGAACCTTTTCGAAATAGAAATGTGCCGAAATAGAACGTGACGCGAAATAGAACCGCGTGAAATAGAACTGTTCTGAATTAGAACTGTTCCGAAATAGAAATGTTCCGAAATGGAACCGCGTAAAATAGAACTGTTCGGAAATAGAACCGCGTGAAATAGAACTGTACTCCGTTTTAGAGCGTTTTAGCGCAATTGGGTGAAGACTATTGAATAAATTGCCAAACAGAAAAAGTTCCACTCAGTGGCGTGACCTGTAACAACCGTGGCACTGCGTTGGATTTCAGTTGAGGAGCGTTTTCTATTTATTGACTGGGTTCTATTTCACGCGGTTATATTTCGGTACAGTTCTATTTCACGCAATTCTAATTCGGGACAGTTCTAATTCAGAACAGTTCTATTTCACGCGGTTCTATTTCGCGTCACGTTCTATTTCGGCACATTTCTATTTCGAAAAGGTTCTATTTCGAGGTAGCGCCGTTTCGTTCCTTCTAATCACTGGGCACTTGTGGCTGCGGCTGCTGCTGGTTCCGCGCTCTGTTGAGATGGAGTTGGCACCGATTCAACTTCTTCTTCTCTTTGTTCTTCCTGCTCAGGACCGGAAGCCGAAGAGACGTCCTCTTTCAGCGATATTTTCGCCAATTGATCCTCGATGAGCCCATCAGTGAAAACAGTCTCTTTGAAGATGTAAATGTACGGAATTCCGTCCTCTTCTTTCAAGAATACCGGCGTGAAATTTCGGACGTACGCGTGAGACATGTATGTGGAGGAGGGACCTGAAATGGAGAATATTTTGATGATAAATTTATTTTTAAACGTTATCGGTGTTTGCGGACTTTTAGATAACCGTAATTCGAAAGGCTCCGCCCAGTTTTTAAAACTTGAAAGCTGGGAAAAAGGGGGCGGAGCTTGCTGGGCTATTGTAGATCCGATAAGATACGATATCTAGTTTTGTTAACAATTTAGATTTTTCGTTGAAATTTTTGATGCCAACAACTACGGTATAGAGCTCGCAGGGAATAGAACCGCCTTATCTTGAGCTGAACCGACACAAAACAGCTCAAACAACTCGAAGAAGTATTTCGGTGTACATTGTGAGTCCCACTTTTTCAGTACAGCTCTATTTCAGCCGGTTCTATTCCATGTACGTTCTATACCGTAGTCTCCCCAAAAACTAACATACTCTATGGTAGGAAGACGGATCAAAATTTCAGGGATTTCAAAAAAAAAATTTTGACGAGTTTTGAAATTTCTTAATTGTTGCTCCAAAACAGTCAAACGTGACAACAACTCACCAATATACACCTTGATATCCTTCGATTCTCGATGCTCTCGAAACCATGCTCTCAAATTGAAAATGTAGTCGACCATGTATGTGAAACTCGCATCTTCGCTATCCATCTTTCTCTCCACCAATTCACCCAACTTTTCACCAAAATCGAATATGTCCTTTTCCACGCGCCACATGTCGAAAAGCTTAACTTTTAGTTTTATTTTCGAGTTCAGACAAACAATTTTTTGATTTTGTTAAATTCCAATTTTGGACTTAAGAATTTTTTTCGATTCTAAAAGCTTTTTTTCAAACTCTGAACAGGTTTTTCTTTGTATTTATTTGATCGTGGTCCGCGCGGTTCCCGGACGTTTCGAACCCGGATGTACTTTTCGTTCTGGGGCTTTTTCCCACGAAAATCCGATTAGAGCAAAAAAAAAAAAATAAAAGGTGATTTGTGTGCTGCAAACTCGCAACGACAGATTGCGGATCCCGGGTTTGAAACTTCTGCGGGCCATCGGCGCTTTATTGGTCCCGTCTGCGTATCTTCTATTCCGCGTATTCTCAAAAGCCTTGTGGTTTTTTTTTAAATTTTTTACGTGAAATTATACTGTAACCGACAAGAAAATTGCGTTTTTCACGCTAGCTAAAAAATAATTTTCAAAAAACTTCAACTTCAAAAATAAAAACGAAATCACCTTCATTTTGGTATTCCAAATAACATCGACCACTGTTTGCAACTCTTCAATATTCTGTTTTTTCACTTGAATGTAATTGGCGCGAAATTTGAAAAACAAATCGTCGATCAACTCAAACTCGCCGTTCTCGGCCGTCATCAGAATGTCTCCTGAACGAAAAAAGTACAGTAGTTTGTATTATTATTCTTTTTGTTCGTGTTTTTCTCATAAACTAAAATTACGTAGTAGGCGGGCTTCATGTTTTGATGTATAAACTCGATTGAAAACGTAATAGAAAAATCGGCCAATTTTGAAAATTTCAGGTTTTTAAAGAATTCAAATTTTTCGTCCCAAAATTTTTTTTCAGTATTTTCAGGGCTCCATATTTGTTTTTAAATTTGAGTATTAAAACTAAAGATTTGATTTCCTTTGAGTTTGGGTTGATCGGTCCATTTTCAGCTGAGTTACAGCACTTTGGGTAATGTGGGTTTTGAACAATAGTGTCAAAGTTGACTTACCCATCGGGACCATAATAATCAGTGTTGTAACTAAACTGAAAATGGTTTGATCAACCCAAACTAAACTAAAACCCTACTTTTAGTTTTAATACTTTAATTTAAAAACAAATATATAGCTCTGAAAATTCTGAAATTTTTTTAACCTGAAATTTTCAAAATTGTCTTAATCCACTTTGGCAGTTTTTCAACAACAATACAAGACACATTCACGCAAATTTTTACAATCGTAACCCTCTCCATTCACAGTTTTAATGCAATTGAAGTTTCAACGAGAATACTTCCTGGAAATGAAAATCGATAGATTCAGTGACGTTGTTAATGTTATATCACTATTTTCAGGTAACGAAATATTGCTTTTCGAGTCAAAAATACTTTAACTGTTCATCAGATTTTGACGAATTCGCGGAATATCGGTTTTTGGACGTATGGTATCGAGAAACGAAACAATTTTTGTACAAAAGGAACTCGATGCGCACCAGAGATTTGCGGAAGGAAATTTTTTTTTAACGGAAGAAGAAAAACGGAAAATAGAATACAAATTTTCTAACAGAAACCGTTATACATAAAACAAACCCAAATGGAAAACGGAATAAAGTAATGAATTCCGCACATCCCTGATGCGCACCCAAATCAAATTCTGTTTTATAAAAATCTATGACTTACCAGTGATATGGTCTTTGAATGTGACCATTTTGATGTCACTTCCAAAATTCTGAAAAATGTCAAAAATCTCAAATGCTTACAAGTAAAGAAGAAGGAGAAGTTGAAGGAGGAAAAGCAGAAATTTTGAGAAAGATCATGGTCAAATGGAAAAACAAAACCGCCCTTTTGAATGTGGACGTAAAAATCGGAGAATGAAGATTCGAAGATGATTGACGAACGGAGATTAGAGATGTCTAGATGCCACTATCGAAACACCGGCAAAAGTTTCAGTTTGTGAGCGAACAATGCGCGCTCCAATGAGAAACTCTAGGCATTTAAATATAAATAGAGCGCTTAAAAAAGAATTATTCACTGAATACTAAACCATATGTTTCATCAGTAGATTTTCGTGGGAAATTTTGAAAAAAAGAAACAAATGTTTATCAATCAACGTAGTTTTTGTTGGCTTTGAGTTTTGCACTGATTAAATAGTGATGTTTGAAGCGTACAGACAGTACGCTAATCTGATAAGTACGTGTTTCTTTCTTATTAATTAAAAAAAGGAAACTGAAAAATCTCGTGATACTTATAATTGGTCCTTGATCCTTTTCACTGACGTTTTTACCGGAAATGTGGATAATGAATTGTCCGCTTTGTTTCGCGTCAAGACGGATAATTTGAGTTTTTCAAATCCGAACCGAAGCATTTGATCAAAAGCGCATTCATTATGCGTTTTCCACGTGCGAAAATAAATCTTATTTCGGGAACAATCTGGGACAAATCTAGCCTATATATAGCCTATGTTTGCCAGTGTCTGAGAAATCTTTAAAGAACTCGAAAAGGAACAAAGAAAGAAAGAAAGGAATAAATATTGCCAGGAGAAGTAAAAAATCAGATTACTGCAATCAAACCCTTCACCTCAATGACGTCTTCTTCTGTTTCACGTCTTCAATTCATCACAGATACCCTCTAAAACCGGTTGAATATCTATCAACTGTTAACCGCTATCAAATAGATAAAAAGTGATTTGTCGTTGAAATGTGGATTGGCGGAAGATCGAACATTTGCGTCACTTCGAGAGCACGTGGTTTTTCGCGAGATTACGTGAGATTTCACAGGTTTTTTTGCGTTGTTGTTTAATTATTGTCGAACGATCAGATGACGCACGGTGTCCAGGATTTGAAATGTGGGCGGAGCCTAATTTGCTGGCGCGTCAGCAAACTTCCTTGGCGTACTTTCGGTGCTTGCGCATTTTTCGACTCTCGCATTTTTTTTATTGATTTTATTGTTTTTCTTTCAGTAAAACCTGTTTTTCTTTGTAAAATGTATGTATTGTATCTTTTAATACCATAAAATTGCCCAAACTTCAATTTTCGTAAAGATTTATCCTGCAAAAACACCAAAAAACTCAAAACGAATATTTCGAAATGGTGGCTGAACCAAATTCGACGTTCTTAGGCTTAAAAAATTTCTAAAGACCTCAGCTATAATTCCGTTGGAGCACACGTGGGAAAAAATTAAGAATTTATGCTTTTTTTCCCGAAAAACATTAAAAATGCCTCAAAATTTGAATTTCGCGCGAAAAAATCCAGTGGGGCGCGTTTGCTCGGCTCCGCCCACATTTCAAATCCTGGACACCGTGTGACGTTGATTGTTATAACTTTTATTCACAAGAGAAAAGTGAGAAAGACTGGAGGAAAAGAATTGGAGAATTCTTGGTTGTTCGAATAATTTTAAAATCATCAAATGGCAAATAGGGCATTAGAAAGAAATTCCTGTGACAGGTTCACGTGCAGATACTTCACCAATCGAATCGTGTTCCAATGTGGGAAGAGGTCGGCCGGATGGAAGACGGGCGTCCGGACTGCGTAGATCGTCAAAGAATGCGTGTTGGCACACCTGCAAGTGAAGGCATATCAGTGGCGGGGATTTAAAAATTAAGTTTTTTTTGGAATGTTTTCGTCCTCTAAATCGTGTTTTTAAATACACAAATGTTAACTATGGAGCGCTTCTTGTAGAAGAAATGTTTCCTATTTATGGCTCTCGGACGTTTCGAAAGTAGACGTTTCGAAAGTGGATTTTCCGAAAGTTTTTCTGGATTTTGTCGACGCGGTGTTTCACACAATCATTTTGAAATGCTTTTTAAGGAAAATTCCTCAAACACCGCGACGACAAAATCCAGAAAAACCTTCGAAAAGTCCACTTTCGAAACGTCACACTTTTGAAACGTCCGAGAGCCCTATTTATACCTATGACACGGTGAAAAAAGTGACTTCTTGGTTAAATAATGAGCGGCCTTTTCAACGAGAAGTTCCACTAACGTTTTAATTTTGCTGCTGCATATTTACCTAGCGGTAATTTTTTGCAATGGCAGAAAACGTACCCGCCCACACCCCGTGAAAATAAGAAGAATGATTTGCCGGTCAAATAATAACAATTAGAGGACATTCCCTAATTCTACAAAAACAAAAGAATCTGACCTGCTGTGGAGTTAATCTTGCTGTTGGAGTGTACACTAAAATCTTCCCAACCAAATCAACGCCTTCTGACGACGTCAATGGCCGAAACACCTTCTTCCACGGCACCGCTTTCACTTGTGGAAACTTGAACTCTTTGTAATTCGGATTCATCGCCTGAATCTCGCCTCGCGTCGGCGTTCCCAACACTTTAATAATCTCCACCAACTGATCGACACCTGAATCACCGGGAAAGATTGGTTGACCTTGACTGTACAACAGTTCGGCGAGCACACAACCCGCCGACCAAACGTCGATGGTGTTCGTGTAGTTGGTGGCGCCGAAAATGAGCTCTGGAGCACGATAGTTTCGTGAGCAAATGTAGGCGACGTTCGGTTTGTTGCGTATCAGATATTTGGCCGATCCAAAGTCGCATAGTTTAAGGATGCCGAGTTCTTGATCGACGAGTAGGTTGGGCGGTTTAATGTCTCGATGACAAATGCCAATCGTGTGAATATAGTTGAGAGCACGATGCAATTGATACATGAACAGTTTAATGAGAATTAGATGAAGAGGCTGTCGGTTTTTTACTGCTTGTTGTGCAACTCTGGAAAAAAAGGGTTCAGCTTGTTTATTTCATAGAAGCTTGTCGTGAAAAAAAAAAGAAAATAATTTAAGCTGAATTCCATAAACCCTAAAACTTGAACTCTGTGAAAACTGTTCACCTTAAAACGTTTGGGGAAGTTTCAAGAAAAATGGAAAGTTTTCGTATGAAACAAGGCTGCGGACATTGGCGGATTCGTCACCTATGTTTTAACTTTTCAACATTAATTTATTTATCAGCTCCTGATAAACCAATTTTTACCAACATTGGCGAAACTTTTTCAAAACCAAAAGCCATACGTCGGCTGAAGTTTGGTGCGAATCGGTCAAGTTTGAAGGGTAGCAAATTAGGGTATTTCCACCGTTGCCCTGCGGAAGCCGAGAAACTTCTTGTTAATTATAAATACCCCAAAACTAGCCTCTAAAAAGGTCATGAACTAATCAACCAACCTTGAAAGTGTCTCTGGAACATATTCCAACACCAGATTCAGATAGAGTAGATGTTTTTTCTCGGCAGCCGAATAGAAAAAATACTTGAGTTGCACAACATTTCGATGATTCAATTTTCTCATAATCGCCTCTTCTCGATGCTCATATCGCTTATCGAGCACCACTCGTTTTATCGCCACCATCTCGTTTGACGGTACCAGATTGGCGAGAACCACCACGCCAAACGAGCCAGAGCCAATCTCTTGCTGCACTGAATACGAGAGCTCTACCTGGAGAAACAAGACGGAAATCTATTGGGAGGAATGAAACACCACTTTCTGATCTGCTCCTTCGGCGCCCACGATTGCAGTCACTGAGATCACCGGTTTTCTTGGTTTTGGCTCCAAACATGTGCTCGTGTTTGACAATTTGTTCATTATTAAATGGAAATAAACGGAAAAATGAGAATTCGTTGAGAATTCATTAAAGAGTTCATTAAAGTCGTTGTTCAAAGTTCACGTTCATTAAGAAAAAGAAAGACTGAAAAAAAACATTTCAAAACATAATTGAAAGATCTTCTCGAATGACAGTCTCCAATGCCTTTGTCACGTCTTCCAATTTAGCTTTTAGTGCTTCCGGGATTATACACTTTTTCTGGAAAGTTTATATATTATAAATAAACCCTCAAAAAGAAAAAAAGAAAAGACGTGCTCACTTTGATGTAATAAATAAGACACAAATACAACGAAGCGTATTGTTTCAAGCTGGCCACCGAGTGCGGTCGTTGTAATCGAATAGTCTTCACAATTTCCACAATATTCGGCTCCAAAAGGTCGTTGAGGCAGCAAAACGCGGCTCCCAACGACACAAAAAATCCAGCTCTTCCAGAACCGTTTTGTGATAAAATCATCAACTTTTCGGTTCCATTCGACGATTTGACAAAGTTCATCATGTCGACCACGGATCGCGTCGTGTTCGCGTACTTGACCGGCACGGCAAACGGTTCCCAGCCAGTGTGCACGTAGACGTCAAGAATGTTAGAGTTCGACATTCCGTTCGGCAAAATTTCTATCGTGAACCGTGTTCGTTCGTCGTCCATTTTGTCCACCTGCAAAATGTTTTTTTTGTTATTATAAAACGTGGAGCAGTTTTATTTCCCTAATATTCACTTCCAATAAAGCACTACATATGTCAGATACAGTATACAGGGAATTTACGTCATTTTTTTTCCGAAAATGTTGCTTATCAGCTTCCCGGAATAACCTGAGTGAAATGGCGAATACACCTTCGTGATTTGGCGTGATAATTAATTTTTGACGTTATAGCTCACCGTAACAATACATAGCGCGGGATAATTACAGAATAGCCACCCATATATTTCAAAATAGGCACCCATTTGACTCGCTATAGTATAGCCACCCACAGTCGGCGCCGCGTGGGTGGCTATTCTGGAATTATGGGTGGCTATTCTGAAATGATGGGTGGCTATTCTATAGCCCGTGGATGTGGGTACCTATTTTGAAATATATGGGTGGCTATTCTGAAAGATTCCCTAGGAAACCAGTATAGCCACCCATTACCACTGAGTGGGTGGCTTAACTGTAATAATATATTCCAGTAAAAGCACCCATATATTTCAAAATAGCCACCCACAGAAAATCGGAAAAATCCCATTTTTCAGTTATGTGGGTGGCTATACTATAGCGTGGGTACCTATATTGTAGTGGGTGGCTATACTGGAATTTTCCCCATAGCGCTGCAAACGCGCTCCCTTCGCACAGTGGTGGACGCGGCCACGTTGGCGACGAGAGAGTGCAGAAAATTGAGAGACCGTGGCCGATGTTTTGCTCTGATTTCTCTAAACCTCACTCCAAATGAATGTGAAATTTTTTATTTGATTGGAGCGAGTTTGCAGCGTTTTATACCGAGTATAACAATTTAAATAATTATCAAAAATGTCTCAAAGTTAGGTTGAAAACCCCGAGGGGGAGGGGCTTCTAATTTTCGCGCCATTGCCTACTGCAACTGAGATAATATTAGCAAAATAAAATAATATATTCCAATAAAATTCGGCTCACTCCAAACCACATACTTTTCGAATATTGACAAACATGTTTCCGTGATAAATAAATCCTCCAGCTTCGTTTGGAAAGAACTGAACCTTGTCAGTCTCTCCTCCACTAACCAGCACGTAAACGACAACGACGTTCTCTTGAAATGTGGCCTTCCAGAAATCCTCTTCACAACCCTTCTTTGGAATCTGTCCCATCAAAACGGGATGTATAACATGTGGAACTTTTATGGAGGAAAGATTCACATAATCGTCGGGAGCGTTCTGAATCTTTACCAGGGTGGCGTCGAGGATTGGAAACGTGTCCGATTGGTTCTTCGTAAAATTCTTCTTCCACATTTGACAGTCTCGTTCCATGTTTACCTGAAGAACGGGCGGGAAAATTCCAGTATACGCACCAGCAACGCACGAGCGCTCTGCATGGTTTTCTCGACGCATATTTTGTATTTATTATCGGTTCAATATTCTTGCCGGCTACCATATGCTCCATAGGTACCCACGCTATAGTATAGCCACCCACATAACTGAAAAATGGGATTTTTCCGATTTTCTGTGGGTGGCTATTTTGAAATATATGGGTGCTTTTACTGAAATATATTATTACAGTTAAGCCACCCACTCAATGGGCAGCGCTTTGAAATTAAAAAAAAGGTGTTTCTCGCTTTCCAGGTGACAAATCACATTAAAAAAAAATGTCGAATTGTCATATTACTGCGTGGCGAACCAGTCAGAGCGCTCGTGTCTTGCGGATGTGGTCTCGCCGCGACCAGTGCGTATACGGTAGATTTTTTACGAAAAAAAAACGAAAACAATGCAAAAACAAAAAAACAATTCAAAAAAGAACGTAAAAAACTACCGTATACGCGCTGATCGCGGCGAGACCACAGCCGCAAGGCACGAGCGCTCTGACTGGTTTTCGCGACGCAGTAATAAAATAGTTTAAAAACACATTTAAAAATGTTGGATTTTGACATGAATGATAGTTAGTCTAGAAAACGTTTGAAAAGGTGTCTTGAAAAGGTTTGAAAAAATTTGAATCTTTTAAGTCATCCAGCAAAGTTTTACTTGTCATTTATTTTAGAGTTTATTTAGAAAATTTTAATAATTTTAAAAAGCTTGTTTTCCCAAAACTTGTCGAAAAATGGCTATTACTGCGTCGCGAAAACAAGGCAGAGCCGCTCGTGCGTTGCGGTTGTGGTCTCGCCGCGACTAGCGCGTATACGGTAGTTTGTTTACATTCTTTTTTGAATTTTTTTTCTGTTTTTCAAAAGAAATATCTGTTTTCATTTTTTTTTTTCGTAAACAAACTACTGTATACGCGCTGGTCGGTGCGAGTTCACAGCCGCAACGCACGAGCGGCCCTGCCTCGTTTTCACGACGCAGTAATAATAAACATTACGAAAAAACTTTTTATACCTGCGTAGAGCCGCACACATCAACAAACTCTAATCTGGCCATTGCGGCATCCAACTTTTCAATATATTTCAACGCCACATCTTCTGCTTTCCACTTGGGTGGAGCAGACATTTCTGGCGCAGATTGTGGTTGCGGAGATACTGCTGTGATAGGCGTGTGAGCTGGTGATTCCAGCGACTTTTGATGTTTCGTTGGCGCCGATGATTGCTCAGCGTTCACATTGACCGCGGCATCAGACGGCATTTTCGACGGAGCCATCTCATCTTCTTTTCTTGTCAGAAGAATATTTGTTTTCGAGAAGAAGTCGTGCAGCCTGGTGCCCGATTTGGCTCTCCTCAACGAGTCTGTCTTCTTTTTGTGCCGTTTGTCGTTTGACTTGCCTTTTTTCTTTCCACCCTTTTTTTCCGCCATGATGCATGATGGTGCTACATTATTATTATGATGATGGTGTTTTTTATCCTTCTTTGTGTGCTTATGTGACATCCTTTCTGATGATTTTGTCTCTCTGCTTTCGAATTGATGACAATTATAGGAACTGAAAATCGAATTTTCAATTTATCCTATTACACATGTACAGTTCACGTATTGACTTTCTCTTTTTAACAATTTCACGTTGAAGCTCTGTGCGCGTGAACCAGGGCTGATATGTTTCGTTTACGGATTTTACTGTATTTACGGGCCTTTGAAGCTCTGTAAAGATTTTACGGAATCCGTAAAAATTGCAAGCGGGCCGAGCGGGCTGACGAGGGGCCGGCAAATAACTCAGCTCACAGCTCCTATGTTGTGGAACTCAGATCTTTATTTTTGTTTTTTTGGTCAATTGTATTGCAATATTTGTTATTTTTTCTGGTTTCACAATCAGTAATTAATTTTCTATACTGAAAAGTGCAATTCAAATTTAATCCGTAAATGTTAAGTTTCACGGAACCCATAAAAATAAATGTAACGTCTAGCCCTGGCGTGAACTGTTTCCATATGCAGTTTGTCGGGGGCCGTCGGGTTTCAACAATCGAAATCAATATCAGTTTTGGAAACGTAAGACATATCAAGGATTTTCGAAATGGCTAGTGGGTCATCCGTTGTGTGAGTGTGATTTCATTTTGACTCATTTCAACTCATTTCATTTGGAATTTCAGTCAGCGACCAATAGAGAAAGAGCCCTACTACCATGGATTCTTGCCGCGTGAAGACGTGAAAACTGTGTTGAAGACAAACGGAGAGTTCTTGCTCCGCGTCTCGGAGCCGCGCAAAGGAGAACCTCGTTCGTTCATTCTCTCCGTCATGCACAATATTCCGCCCAACACCGACGAGGACACATGGGTACGCCATTGCGCTTTTTGCAACCGTGCTTGCTGTTTTTCGGAGCGTGCGCTTACAGGTGAAATGCGGTGGATGCATATAGTGTCCGTAGTTGAATCATGTCGTCCTATTGGACGCTGTAATGACTTTTAATTCATTTTTCGCATTGAAAGAAATGAATTATATATATACATACAAGCCTGCGACATCTGGCGACTTTGTTGCCTCTTTTTTCACTTACAATTTTTCTAGTAACGGCACTGATATTTGTGGCTAAATTATTAAAGCTTGTGAACGTTAATCAAACGACACAGATTTACTATATATCTAAATAGAGTACAATATTCACATCACGGAGAATATATGCACCTACCGCATTTCACCTGTGCTGACACAGTTTCCAACGGAAGTTAAAGATGTAATTGGTTTGGACAAGTTGAAAAATTACTGAAAAGTATGAATTTGAAAGTTCAGGCCCGTTCTGGTATCAGTGCGGAAATTACCATTAAAGAATTTTATGCGTAGGGAAAAAATAACATAAATAAATAGAAAAATACTGTAACCCAAGTTTTATGAATAACTTATATTTCGTGCATTTATGAATAACATTTTCAATAGAAATGGTTGAAAATTTTGAATACGGTATTGTCTGAAGGAGATGTTTAGCAGACCTTTTGCTCTCTTTTTGATTAACCATGCAATTGAAATACAAGACAAGTAGGATTGCAAAAATATTTAAAATGTTTTCAGGTGAAACACTTTGTAATAAAGTGCCAGGACAACAAGTACTTTATCGAAAAGGCGTCGTTTGGATCTATGCAAGAGATGGTCGACTACCACATGAAAACTGGCGAATCAATTAAAAACGACGTTTGCCTGTCGAAAGCGCTTGCCCGTCAGCCGTGGGAGCTGGACCACGAGAATATTGAAATTGTGAAAAAGTTGGGAGAGGGTGCATTCGGAGAAGTGTCGATGGGAAAGCTCAAGTTTCGAAAGGGCGGCAAAACGGTGCCAGTGGCGATCAAACAGGCGAAATTGGCCAATTTGACAAAGGATCAAATCAAAGAGTTTATGGGCGAAGCGAGAGTTATGAGAGGTTTTGGTCATCCACACGTTGTGCGCTTTTATGGTGTAGCCGCTGGAATCGAGCCACTTTACATGGTGATGGAATTGGCGTCGAACGGAGCTCTGGACAGTTATCTGAAGAAGAATCCGGACATGTCCATCGATAAGAGGAATGAAATGATTCTACAGGCCGCCTGGGGACTTGAGTATCTACACAGTAAACCTGTTATGCACAGAGACATTGCGGCGAGAAATTGTTTGTATGGAGATGGACGAGTCAAGATTTCCGATTTTGGATTGACACGTAATGGTATTACCTATCAGGTATATTTTAACGTTGAGCATCAAATAATTTTTAATGCCTGCAAAAAAATTATTGATATATTAACACACACCCAACATGTATTTTCTGTTTCTTTTTTTCAGGCAGACCCGAACAAGAAGGCACCAATTCGTTGGCTCTCGACCGAAGTTATTCGTCAGCGTCTTTTCTCTCTCAAATCGGATGTTTGGGCGTATGCGGTGATGGCTTGGGAGATTTACAATGACGGCGCTGAACCGTATCCGGGAATGATGGTGATTGAGGTTGCGACAAAAGTCATGCAAGGATACCGCATGGAACTTCCGGCGACACTGAATCCCGAAATTCGCACGCTTCTCGGAAAGTGTTGGGCGGACGGCGATCAGGAGCGTCCGACGATGGGACAAGTTGCCACGGATTTGCAGCGAGTGTGCGGAATTCCGCGTCCCGACTTTACCGCAATGGAGGCGCAATTGAAGAAGGAATTGCAATCGATGAACAATATGACACAGAAAACTCATACACGTCGCAACAAGGAAAAGGGCAAACCTCGGATGCCGAAGGGAATGTAACTTGTTCGCCCGGGCTGTTTTTGAATAAAATGATAGTGAAGGAAAATATTAGAATTTATGACTACTTATTGTGTTTTCAATCCACTTATTGATAAATATTCTATTTTCAATCGAGTTGCGACATCAAAACGTGAAACTCCGCCCATTTCTTTCACGCTAACATTACATTTTAGTGTATTTTGAATTTTTGCAAGAAAAAGGGAAAAAATAAAATTGTACAATTGTACGTTTTCCTGCTGTTTACCTTTTGCAAAAATAAGTAACCAATCATTAATGATTAGGCACTGATCCTCATGTTTTTACTTGCAAGCAGTCAGGTGCCAGAAAACTTAAAGACCTACGAGATTTGTGTAGTTTAAAAGATGCGTTTTTGATGTTAAACGGTACGGTATTGCATCATTATATTCAAGACTCCTCCCACGTTTTGAATTCAAGAATCTATAAATACAGTCCGTCGACACCCGCCAATATAGAGAATATGAAATGTATTAATATTATTTTGATATTCGTCTTAATTACCATTATCTTAATCTCCAGTGTTGTCGGCCAATTCTTCTTTCCTTTTGCCATAGGGCAATCTCCTTATCGTTATCAAAAAGTTAGTGAAACTGGATATGAGTATTCGGATGAAAATGGTGTCAAAGACACCGAGGGGTTCTTCCCAATATGCAGTGGATGGTCGTGCACTTCTAACACTTGAATTGATCTCACTTGAATAATCAATTAAGTATTTAATTGTTTTATAATAACATAAATAAAGGTTTCTGATAAGTTATCTTCACGCCACCCGCTACTTTTTCATGAAAAAATTTAAGATGCACTAAAATTTAACACTCGTATTAAAAAAAACGAGGATACTTGTATTCAGGTGGATCCCCTCCACAAGGTACGCGTTGGTCCATGGGTCCCGGATCCTATTCCACAATGGACTCATGCGTCCTCCACTCGCGCACCAGTCGATCCACGGAAACCCACGCATAAAAAGTCCACGTCCCCTCAGAGGAAACAAAATTTTGCAATAGCTGACATGAGTGCATACAAATGAGTTAAAGCAAGCTCTGTTTGAGAATAAGAGTGGAACGTATGGAATGGGACAACGAAGTCACCAAAAGGCTACGTCAGCAGCTGCCGCAGGACAGCGCAACAGGCTTGTATTGGAAAAAACCAATTTTCACAATAGAGCGATTCAGTAGAAACATTAACAAATGATGCCACCGTCGTAAATTCTCCCAGAACCGAATGCAAATACGCTCCACTGAACATTCGGTGTGTGGGATTCCGTGACGTTTGCAACCAAGTCTACCACGAATCACCGGACAGATTGACTAAGTACCTGCAGAGCGGGAAAATTCCGGTAAAATGGAAAACCTCTAACACCCCTGTGATCTTCAAGAAATAAGACAAAGAAGATTTGGAGAACTATAGGCCTATCTGCCTCCTCCCCGTGCTCTACAAGGCATTCACAAAATGGGTGCTGAATAGAATAAGGGCCGCACTCGAGGAGGCCCAACAAGTCGAGCAAGCAGGATTCCGCCGATAATTCTTTACGATTTACCACGTCCACTCAATACAGCGCCTATTCGAGGTTGGACGCGAGCAGTGTGTCTTTTCGATAAAGTTTCCATAAATTTATCGAAAATTTATCCAAAATAAAAGAGACTCTTTCAAATAGAAATTTAGTATAATTCAATTGCAGAACTATTATGGGCCTGAATTTTCCGATCATTTTCTTCCTATGCATTTTTTCGATAGGATTAAAAGCAGGGGGGTGGATAGCGCAGCCGGTAGTGGTGACCGCCGCCGTTCCAGAGGTCACAGGTTCGATTCCTACCCTCACCCCCGGGTTCACCCAGCCTCAAATTGGGTAGTAGAGAAATCTACGAAGATTGCTCGGTCATTTCCCTAGCCATGAATTGACTTAAATAATGTCTGGCTCTGAACGGTACACCACCAGTCGTCCGCGTACGCAGAAAACCGTGATCCGCAGTACCTTCGGTACTTGAAGAACGGATCGACTTTGTAATCTTTGTTGTTTGTGTTCATAGGAAGAAAATGACCGGAAAGTTCATGTAAATAGGCCATAATAGTTCTGAAATTGAATTAAACTGAATTTCTATTTAAAAGACCCTCTGGGCGTTTTTTTTTCCTTTTTACTGTTCTAAAAATTAATTTATCACTATGAAAATAATCGCTGCAGGGAGCAAGGTTTTTCGAGGAACTGACGTGTGTGCACTTTCTGATTCATTTTTCATTAAATTTTTTAAAATGTCTTTGCAATGACTCACTACATAGATGTGCAATCGCAAAGTGCAATAGGGACATCGAGCACTCGAGCCAGCGTCTGCGTCAAGAACGTTTTTTCCAACTCCAGAAGGTCCGACGAGCAGAATGTTGGATTTTTCGAAGCGAACGGCTTGTTCCTTCTCTGGAAGAGCACGGAAAGTAGGCGGATCTCGGCGAGTCTGTTGAGAATTCAGTTGAGGAAGATGGTTGAGTATTGTTCTGAAAATGCTGAAATTGAAATAATCAAATTTTGCATGCAGTTATTGTGGTTAGTCGCTCACTTGTTGTTGCAGAACTGAATTTCTCAACTCGCTGCTTGCCGTCTGTCCCATTCGCATCTCTTCCTAATATAAAGCTTGAAATCATGATATGTTACTCACTGTTTTTTAAACGACTCCGACGTGTTCTTTCCATGCCAAATTTTGAGCCGGGCCGATTCAACGTCGAAACTAAAAACAATACGTATTTTTACGATAGAGAAAAAGTGAATTCAGCGAAATATTTTAAATTGAGCTGCATTTTGAAAAAAATTGTGTGAAAAACGTATGCGGCATTTTTTTTTTGCGTGATGCAATTCGATTGAAAACACAAAAATAAAAAGATTATTGTCGGCCCGCCAAAACGGACGCGCTCCGCTGAACTCAAGGCTATGCTATTTTCATTTTGGTCTCCAAACTATTTTATTTCACGTGTAAATTCAACGTGAAATGAAATAGTTTGGAAACCAAAATGAAAATCGCATAGCGTTGAGTTCAGCGGAGCGCGTTTGACCGTTTTGGCGGGCCGACAATAGAAGAGCAAACAGAACGTGTGTGACACCCTATTTCACGTTTTTATTAGAAAAAATGAAGATTTTTCGTCTCCCAGCTTCTTGTGAAATGTCACTCCGTCACGAATCTAAACTACATATTGTTTAAAAAAACATGCACGGTACACATAACAAGAGACTAACTCTTCCGGATCCTTAAAATTCGCCCGACATTCAAATTTTAATGTTTATTTTACTATTAGTACCATGTTCCATGTCATCTGGCGCTGTTTAGCCTGTTTTTGGCAGAGTAGGACCACGAAGGAAACTGAATGAGCGAGCGGTGGGCGAGACGCCCGTCATTTGGGCAAGTTGCCACACCGAATGGGCGATGGCCCCATGCAAACGGCAGCTTCGCCCATGCCAGTGGGCGAAGCGGCCGTTTGCATGGGACTATCGCCCATTTGGTTGGGCAACTAGCCCATGAGTTATGTGAGAAGGTGGAGGAAGACACGTAGTAGATGAAGAGTTTGATAAACATCTGGCGAAATGGATTGGAGAATTCCGCCAGAGAAAACTCGTGTTACTAGATCTCCGTGTTACTAGTGGAGGTTTTCGGCAATTTGCCGCCTAAATCGGCGTGCTTGTGTGTTTCGATTTTTTCTGTAATTTTTACTATCTCGATTTTGTTTTTTTGTTGTTGTTGAAACATAAAATTTTTAATAAGAACGACTATTGTTGAACCGCCAAAATGGTCAAACGCGCTCCGCTGAACGCAACGTTATACGATTTTCATTTTGGTCTTCAAATTATTTCAGTTCACGTGTAAATTCAACGTGAAACGAAATAATTTGGAAACCAAAATGAAAATCACATAGCGTTGAGTTCAGTGGAGCGCGTTTGACCATTTTGGCGGGGCGACAATACCTAGCCTTTTTGAGGTTGGAACAATAGACTTTCACCCTTTATTAGACTTGCCCCTCTAATAGACTTGCACCCGGGCGAGGCCTTTGAACAATATATTTGCATGCAAGTCTAATACAGGTTTTACGGTATCTGATTCCGTTATATATATTTTTTCTACAAAAACCGAAATGAATAAAAATATCAGAGAGCAAAATAACAGAGATCTCTGAACATTTTTGCATCGGAGGCGGAGTTTGCTTTCATTGTTTTTTTCATCGCTTACATAAAAATATAACCGTATATAAACGTGTTCGCAACACCCCTTTCTTAAATTCATTTTCTTAAAATGTTTGAGAAGGCTATTCTTCTTGCTGCATCACTTATTGCTCTGAATGTAAATGTGATCAGAGCCCAAAGTGTGGTAAGATTTCTTTTAAAAAAACTAAAAAATGGTACACGAAATCTGAAAAATTCTAGTGTTTTGATAATAATTCTGGAATATTTAAGAAACGTCAGGTTAAAAATGATTGAATTTTCGTGATTAATGAGTTATGATCTTTCCTTTAGAATTCATGCCCAGATGGATGGACACGATTCCAACGTGACAGCGGTGTATGGTGCTTAAAAGTATGCTGTTTATGGAATTTCAGAACAAAAATCATTTTTTTTTAGCTTTTTGCGGCGGAGAATTGGGACTACGAGAAAGCCAGTAAGCTTTGTATCAGCCAAGGGAGCGTTGTGTCGGGAATTCAGAATCTTGCTGAGAGTACATTTGTCATTGGTATGAAATATTTTCATTAATCGGTTTAATAGGAACTCATTTTCAGACTCCAGCTACAGTGTCATGGGTGGAAATTCTGGATCAATTTGGCTCGGAGCTGAAAGAACCAAGCAATGTTTGAAAAAGAAGCTGTCAGCTACTTGCTCACAAAAGGTTTGATTCACCATTTTATCTGCGATTTGCAGGTCGCATTAATAAAAAAACCTTGCAAAAATATTGCAGACGGCTTTTTCATGGACTGATGGTTCCACAACCGGTGATTTCAATTGGCTCGATTCTAGTCAACCGGACAATGCTCACGGGTACACACCATCGTTTAAATCAGTCTCTGAATTAATTAATTTTTTTTTCAGATTAACTCAAGACTGCTTGGTCTTCTTCGCTGCCGGTAACAACGTCAAATATAAGAACGTTGATTGGTTCCCAGGTGCACTTGACGACGTCGCATGCAGCACTGCTCAGATGGAGAAAACAGGTCCTAGGGTGGTGAGAGCAGTTCTTTGTGGACAAGCCGCCAAATAACTGAAACTCATGGACCGAACTAATTTAAATTTGGGCAATAAAACATTTAACGTTAAAGATTATTTGAAATACAAACACATATGGGGATGCATGCATGTGTCTGTATTTGAGTGTCCGCAAGGTATCAATTCTTGATTTTAAACGCAGCTCATGTTGATGAGGTAGCCTACCGATGTAGACGTACTTATTGACATCTTCTATGCGGATGGTAGCGTTGTTATGCGTACTGTTGACCGGAATTTTTCTGGTAAAGACATTCCTCATCACTTTGGTTCTGCTAGTATTTATTTGGAATCCCAATCTTCCACAAATCTCAACAAGTCGCAGTTGTTCTCGTGTCCTTTCAGATATTTCCATGGCAGCTTTCTGTAGACGTTTTCCAATCAGGCTGAGAAAAGCTTCGGAGAGATGGGGTCTCCTTGGCGAACACCTCTTGTGATCGGGACATCCAGCGGTATCTGGCAATCGCTCGAACCGATCGAGTAGACAAACAGCGGATGAAGACTCATGCTCCTTATGGACCTAGGCAGATGAATTTTCCTGTCATGTTTCCCTAACATTGTAAGACTACATTTTAATGGAGAATTAATTAAAATTCAGGATTGCATATACCGTAAAACCTGTATTAGACTTGCATGCTAGTTCCAGTTCCTAAACCTCGCCAGAGTGCAAATTTATTAGACAGACAAGTCTATTAGAGGGTGCAAGTCTATTGTTTCAAAGCCTGGACCGGGTGCAAGTCTATTAGAGGGGCAAATTATCTGATTTACGCCACTTTTGCCACTGTTAATGCGTTTGGTTAGAGGGGCAAGTCTAATACAGGTTTTACGGTAGGCCCATTGTGTTTGAAAATGTTGCGATTAATTTATTGCCAATTGGTTCAGTATTTTGTTTTCAATTGAGCTGCATCAGGAAAATATGAGTCTCGATTCACTTTTTCGTAATTGTAAATAATGTTTCTTATATATTACTGCGTCGCGAAAACCTGTCAGAGCAGAGCGCGCGACGCTGCTGTGGCAAGGCGCGCGACTCTGCTGTGGCTCGGCTGTGACTCCCACTTTTTGCGGCGAGACCACAGCTGAGTTGCGCGCTCCGCTCTGACTGGTTTTCACGACGCAGTAATAGAAAATTTTAGATTAGTCTGTGTGTTTGTTTGGGTGTCTCATACATTAGTTTGCATTCAACAACACAGATGAAATGCACTGGATGCATATAGTGTCTGTTTTTGAATCATATCGTGCATTTATGTTAATTAGGCTCTAGATATTTAATAAATCCGCGTCGTTCGGTTAACATTTACACATTTTACTAATTCAGCCACAAAGATCACGAAATTTGGAAGAGCTGAAGTAAAAAAAATCAGTGCCGTTACAAGAAAAAAAAACTTGTAAGAAAAGTGAAAAAAAATCAGGGGAAAAATTGCCAATTGTCGGAAACTTGTGTATATACATTCAATTTATTTATTTTAATGCAAAAACTAAATAAAAAGTTATTATATACCGTCCAATGGACCAAAAGGACGATATGATTCAAATACGGACACTATATGCATCCACCGCATTTCACCTGTGAAAACTGGATCCCATGACCTCTAGATTTACATTTAAACACGCTAACCACATTACCACAAAGGTCACGAAAACTTTAGAGAAATAGGGTAAAGAAATGGTTACCAGTTAAAAAAAAAAACAAAAATCAGTAGAAATAAACATTTGACGTAAGCGACGTAGTCGCCACAAGCTGCAGGCTTGTATTTATTTAAATTTTGTGCACAAGAGCCAAATGCAAGTACTCTCCACTGAACATTCGGCATGTGTGAGACCGTGACGTTTCACGGGGTTTTGAAGAGTTCATCATGAAAATGCGCTCCAATGATCACACAGATTTGAGGAAACACGGTTGTTACTGATTTGAAACACTTTGGATTTTCATAAAGGCGCTAGCGGAATACGTTTTCTGCATTAAATATTGTCGGTGAATGCATGATCAGCCGCGCTCCACTGGACTTTTGATTTTGCAAGTGTGCAGCGCGCCCTTTCGGCGGGAAGAGCTGCCATCGGTCGTTTGGCAATTTTGTTTTTGATTTATTCGCTGCGTATTTCTTTCTTTTTTATTATTTAAAAAATGATACTAATTTTTCGTAAATTATTTATTGATTTGAGCAAACGCGCAAACAAGGAATACTACTGTTGAGGAGGCGCAACTGCGACGTACTGGTGAGTATTTTGCAATACATTGTAATTCAAGTTATTTTTTGTTAATAAATATGACAAATTATGTGAATTACTTGATTTATTAGTAAACAATGAAATAACAAACAATTTGAATTCGCGCCAATTTTGCAAGTGCGGCACGGTTTTGCAGAATTTTGTCAATGGAGCGCGGCTGATCATGCATTCACCGACTATAAATAGGGAAATATTTTTTATAACTTACAAGGAAAAAAACATTAGAAAACAGTAACGTCGATTTAAAAACGCAATTTGGCGCGCTTTTTTCGAGCGTGGTGGCAACTTTCTAGCGAAATTTAAATTTAAATTTCCATGTACCTCTCAACACTCGTGCGTTTGAAGTCAAGTCTAAATTAATCACCCGGCTCAACATGGCGAGTTCGATTTTATCTGTTTTTTTTTGTTGATACCTTGTGGTTATACAAATACATCCCCATCTGGATCTTTATTCCAAATAATCAGGACTAATTAACGTAAATTTTTTAAATACCAAATTGAGATTATTTCGGTGCTGGGGTTATGGGTATTGTTTCGTTACGTGCCGGTTTTCCACAAAGAACTGCTCTCACCACTCTAGGTCCTGTTTTATCCATCTGAGCAGTGCTGCATGCGACGTCATCGAGTGCTCCTGGGATCCAGTCCACGTTCTTGTTACTGACGATGGTATCGGCAGCGAAGAGGACCATGCAGTCTTGAGTTAATCTTTTTAAAAACATATGGATAATTATTTAAACGATGGTTGCTACCCGTGAGCATTGTCCGGTTGGCTATCATCAATCCACAAGAAACCGCTAGTGCCGGTCGCGGAATTATCTGTCCATGAAAAAGCCGTCTGCAAACATTGTTTTGATTGTTTTGTTTTAATCATACGACTTGCAAATTGCAGATAAAATAGTAATTCAAACCTTTTGGGAGCAAGTATCTGACAGCTTTTTTTTCAAACATTGTTTGGTTCTTCTAGCTCCAATCCAAACCGATCCAGTTTTTCCACCCAGCACGATGTTACTGTCAACTTAAAAAAAAGGGTTATCTTGAACCGATTAATAAAAATCGTGCTCACTGATCACATGAACATTTTCAGCCCAGCTTTGAAGTCCCGACACAACACTGCCTTGACCGATGCAAAGCTTACTGGCTTTTTCGTAGTCATAATTATCCGCGGCAAAGACCTGAAAGAGAAAGTTTTCGTTTTGAAATTACATAACCTGCATACTTTCCAGCACCATGCACCGCTCGGTCGTTTCCATTGCCTCCATCCATCCGGGCACACAGTCTTTAAAAAAGTTATATGCCCCATTTATCATTAAAGAAATGTAAATTATTCTTAACCGGACTTTCCTAATAGGCCTATGCAGATGCATTTTCCTGACGTTGGATTACTATTAAACCGTGCACTTTAATTAATTTTTCCGCATTAAAATACAGGTTTGCATAAGAATAAAGTGGTAGGAAAGTTTATCTGTATAAATATTCCCTATTCAAATTCCAACAATAAATTCAAATTCGGACGTCCGGTTAGTATCCATCCATCCATCCATCCGGACACTAATTTTTAAAGAAAAGTCATTTCGTCGTCGGCTCGGCTCCGCTGTTTCACTCATATTTTTCATGATTTTGCAGGAGCATTTTTTTCTTCACTTCTCGGTAAAACTGGGCAACTGGTCGGCAACCCTTACAACAGTTGAGCAACAGTGTACCCAGAGATGGGCGACTGTTGACCATCACTCAAGAGAAATTGTCTTGCGGCAATTGTTGGTCCACAGAAAATGAGGAAAAAAAAGTGAAAACTGTTGCAACTCTGTGGTTACAGTAGGCAACAGTGCTCCATTTCAGAGCTATTTTATTGATTTTCTATTTGCTTTTATCTGTGTGTGAAAACTATGAAAATAAGAGTGGAAAGGCGGAGTTTGCACCTATTTCCAGAGAGAGTCCGTAATTCTTGCGTGCCAACCTTAATAAACAATTGCTTTAAAAACCTTACCGCATATTGGGCTCTGATCACATCTACATTCAGAGCAATAAGAGCTGCAACAAAAAGAATAGCCTCTTTAAACATTTTTAGAAAATAAATGTAAAAAAGAGATGTTGCGAGCAAGTTTATATACAGTTATATTTTTATGTAAGCGATCAAACAATAAACGAAAGCAAACTCCGCCTTCGGTGAAAAAGAAATGAAAAGATCAGAAACCTACTGTTCTCTTGAACTCGCTTCTCCAGTTGAAAAAAGAAAAGAACTGGATCAGATCGTTACGATCTTCAAGTTTTGAACTACAGTTTACAGGGTCGCTTGAGCAAGGGTTTCCTGGATCTGCAGTCAGAATGAAATGAAAAACTTGACATTTATTTCGGTACAAAAGAAATGAAAAAATCAGAAACCTATTGTTATCTGCTATTTTTTTTTGAACTCGCTTATTCCGTTGAAAAAAGCGAAGAATTGGATCAGTATTCTGTGGTCCTCGAGTTTTCAACTACAGTGTTACAGGAGTAATATTTTCATGGATATGTCCTTCAGAAAGAAAATAAGCTCGATCGAACATTTATCCTGATTATTATGGGGTTATTCACGAAATGGCAAAAAATAGCGAAAAAAGGCAAAAAACTGCGCAAAAACTCGGGAAATTCTCCGATTAATCTGAAATTTTGGGAAATAAAGGAAAAAATCCTCCCGGACATTACCCCAAAATTTCAGACAAAAATATCGATTTTAAGCATTTTCAGAAAAAAAATCAATAATTCTTAAAAATTGATATTTTGGTCCGAAATTTTGTGGAAATGTCCGGGAGAGTTTTTCCCTCATTTCCCAAAATTTCAGACCAATCGGAGCATTTTTCGAGTTTTCGCGCAGTTTTTTGCCGTTTTTTGCCATTTTTTGCCATTTCGTGAATAACCCCATTACAAAAAAAATTGCCAACTAATGTTAGTTGGCGATATCGAGTGAGAAAAATGAATCGAGCGGGATGCAAAAATTGCGATACTTTCTGAAAATTAAAGATGCAAAAGGAAAAGGAAAAAAAGGTTGTCCACGTGGTGGACTGTTTGCAGTTCTTCTAACTACAGTATATTGGCAAAGAGCTCGTGGCAAAAACAAAAGTCTCTCCTGGCTACAAGTATAGGAAAACTTGAACGTGCTCTCATTTTTCAAAATAGAGAACAATAAGCAGTAAATTTGATTTTGCATAAGATATTCTAAGTTCGATCCACGAGCTTTTATGAAGGTTCTCAAACGCCTTTCCACGGAATGAAAGGTGCGGCGGAGGTATTGCTGAATTCAGCTCAAGCTCAATTAATCATTCCGAGTGATTCTATTCTTGATGATATCACGGGTCCTGCGGGTGTTGGCAGACCGTGGGCGTCCAATTTTCTTCTTTTTTTTCAGAAGAATCTTCTCGCTTTTTGATATCAACAATCACATAACGAATAGTTGTAGACGAAATTTGAAGATGTCGAGCAATCTCAGCATGTTGAAAACCTATTTTGAACAAGTATGCAATTGAAGGACAATGAGAAGAAGCCTTCATAGCGCAGGGAGAAGAATGGCTCTACTTAATACTTATGGGGCTATTCACGAAATGGCAAAAAATGGCAAAAAACGGCAAAAAACTGCGCGAAAACTCGGAAAATGCTCCGATTTACCTGACATTTTGAGAAATAAGGAGGAAAACTCTCCCGGACATTACCACAAAATTTCAGACCAAAATATCGATTTTTAAAGAGATATTGATTTTTTTTTCTGAAAATGCTTAAAATCTATATTTTTGTCTGAAATTTTGGGGTAATGTCCGGGAGAATTTTTTCCCTTATTTTCCAAAATTTAATGTCAATCGGAGCATTTTCCGAGTTTTCGCGCAGTTTTTAGCAGTTTTTTGAAAAAATATCATATTTCTATACTTATCAGCCAGCCTGTAGTTTTTTTTTTTCATATTTCTATACTTATCAGCCAGCCTGTAGTTAAATCTTTTTTTTCTATTTTACTTTTTTATCAAGGCAATTTTTACGATACAATGTAATATAACCAAATTTGAACGTTTTCATAGATCAAACAAATCGGAATCAATAAAAATTGCAAGGAGCAAAATGTTTCCGATTATGGTTCCCAAACTTTATTTCAAATGGAAGAAACAGTGTGTTTTTTTTTTTGGTGATATTGCTGAATAGAACTGCCAGAAATAGAGCTGCTCAGGAAATTTTTGGCGCGTTATGACAAGATTCGGCGTCTAGGTGGCTATTAGCCACTGAAAATGGCTAATAGCCGCCTGAAAAGGCTAATAGCGGGCGATAATGGCAACTAGCCGATAAATTTGGCTATTAGCCATCATGGCTATTAGCCGTCGAATAGGGCTATTAGTCGCCGAAAAGGGCTATTAGCCATTATTGGGTAATGTCGCCATCTATCAAAAATTCTTCTGTTGAAAACGCAGCTATAAAATGTTTACTTGCAACAATTAGGGGAAACAGTATTCGCGCTTACTCATTTTGCGACTTTTTCCAGCCACAAGATGACCGAAATTTGAAATGGAAAATTTTTGAAAATGATAGCCGACTAAAACGGCTAATAGCCATGGAAAACGGCTAATAGCCATCGAACATGGGAGTGTGCCAAATGCATATGGCACACGCCCGAATCGGTGGCTATTACCCGTTTTCAATGGCTATTAGCCAAAAAATTTCCTGAGTGTGACCGAGAAAAGCTAGAGAAGAAAAGGTAATCAATTGTACATGGTGGGTTATTCAGTTCTATTTCGTGCAGTACTATTCCGCAGTAGACCTGTTTATTTTCTTTCTTTTTGTTTGGGGACAAACCCGCAAACTTTGAAATAAGGTCCGACTTATTATCAATTTTAGCATACAGATTCTAATGCATTCTTTAAAAGTGAATAGAGCTGCCTCAGTGCACAACTCTAACACAGAAAACGAATTAAAAAACAGTCTTGGCCCAATTATTTTGCAGTTCTATTCAGTCAAAGTTCTATTTTTTCTTACCAACAAAAAGTTAAAGGCGTTTCATCCAGGATGTATCAAGTAAGTTAGCTTCGAGCGTACAAGAATTGGTTAACTTGAAAAGAGGAAATTTTCAGATCAATCTAGATGCTTTTATACCTGCCATTGTGAAAAGGGTAAATAAAATCATTGTTAGGATATTTTCACTTTTCGGCGGAATGAAATACTTCAAGCTGCTTTCAAAATGCGGAACCTCGAATCTGGAATCAGGAGAACATGAAGACTGTACTTTTTTTGCTCGCTATTTGAAACGGGACCACAAACATAGAAGTGTTTATTGTTTTAATCAAAACAGAAGTCTGCAGCCCCCTATTATCCTCTAGCAGGCTTTCCACAAACGTATCCTCTGACCACTCTAGCGCCAGTTTTTTCAAACTCAGAAGTGCTGCACGAGACGTCGTCGAGTGCTCCTGGGAACCAGTTTACCTTCTTGTATGTGGTAACAGAATTGGCAGCAAAGAGAAGCACACAGTTTTGAGTGGCTCTGAAACGCGAAAATTTAGTTTATAAAAAAAGAAAGGGTGTACCCGTGTGCGTTATCCGGCTGGCTAGAGTCGAGCCACTTGAATCCTTCAGTTCCGTTGTAGATCTGTCTGTCCATTCGAATGCCGTCTAAAATGTTTTTTTTTCATGATATTCATTTAAAACAAAATTCGTACTGTTTGTGTGCAAGCTGCCGTCCTCAGTTTTCCCAAACAATTGTTGGTTCTTTGGGCTCCAATCCATATTGATCCACTGGTAGAGTCGATTACTTTTGCGCCATTTTCTGGAAAAAAAAATTATGGTGTCTTCAAAAAATTGGCTTTAATACAGCCTGTGTACCCGCTATCCACTCGCTTTCATTCGCGTTTTGAATTCCCGAGATTTCCGCCTTTTCATTGGCACAGTAATCAGCGGCCACTGAGAAATCAATCATGGAAGATGGGAAAACCTGAGAGAAAGAAAAAGAGTGGCATGCCATTAAATTCAGGATCCCAATACCCTCATGCACCATCCACCACTCGGTCGTTCGAATTGCTTCCATCCATCCGGGCATCTGCGGTTTCCAGCGCCTCCATCTCTTTCTCCGCCTCTGCGATGGTGGTGGTGATGGTGTTTCTCATAACTGTCACTGTCACTATCGAAGCTATCCGAGTGGGATTCGAAAGTCATTGCGTGTGCATTCAGAGACAAAAGAGCCACCGAAAACAGAATGCACATTTTCGGAAATCGTGTAGAAGTGAAATAGAATTGCAGTAAAACGTTTATATTTATACGCTTACCAAGTTTTTATCTATTTTCTATGTAAGCAAGGAAACAATGAAGCATCATGGGGAGACTGGAAAAACGAACATCGGGAACATTTGTTCACTGCAAACTTTACTTTACTTTACTGGGAAACCGACGTTCGTTTCAGCTGCAGAAAGATGTGGCCTAGAAAATGCAAGCCCTTCTACGGATAAGTATAACACAGTAGAACACAGCTGAAACGAGTTTGACCGTAATCCACAAATAAATTCTAACGATAGAGGGAAAAACCAGGCACAGAACCAAGAAAATAAAGAAAAACAACCAAGAAAAAAAGGGGTACTACGGTACTAAATAGAACTTCTACAGAATAGAACCGACTGAAATGGAGCTGTACTGAAAAACCACTACACAAAATAGAACTGAGGGACTCACAGTTCTTTATCGGTACAGCTCAATTGGCGGTTCTATTCCGTGCGAGTTATATACCGTAGTACCCCCGAAGAAACCCAATAAAATTTGGTTGTTACTATTTAAAATTAAATACGGTCGCACTCATTTCAGCTGTGTTCTGTCGTGTTGAATTTACTCGTGGAAGAGTTTGCATTTTCTAGGCCACAGCCTTTAATGATGACGAGTTAAGAAGTTCGCAAAAAAACACAAACAGACACAAGGAAAAGTTTTACAAACTGGCTTTATGACATTTCTTTTCCAAACAAAATATTCAATGTGCAACGGGTTCGGGTTCGGGAAGGGAAACTTGTGCAAGGATCAGCTTCATTTGATTAGAGATTTTGCAACAGACTTTTCAGCCTTTGACGTTGGTTCCATCTTGCCCGTTTTCTTGAATGTAATTTTCATTTGGTTGGAAACGGCTTCTAACCATTGTGAATGATTCGTTTCCACTTGGTTGATGCTATTCTGGAGATCACGCATTCTGTAAAAAAAGAAGCATATTTAAATTTCATTTCAATTGAACATTTTCTTAATTCGGTAAGTGAAAAGTAGTTTAATACTACTCTCGTCTCATAATCAGCAAGAACATACCAAGGGCCGCTTTCTCATGAGAAATATCGGCACGAATTTTGACACAGTTGAATAAATGCGACCGTAACCCATTCAACGGGAGAGCGATGAATCAGAATGAGCAACAAAAAAAACTATATAAAAACTATCACATCTTATTTTCCCTCACTCTCTTGTTAGGTGGATTACGGTCACACTCATTCAACTGTGTCAAAATTCGTGCCGATATTCCTCGAGGGAAAGCGGTTATTTCAAAGAATAATGCGCCCTTGCTGAGACGAGAAATAAAAAAAACAATAAACCAATCGGAGGCAGAACATTCAATCTGAAAATAGACCCACTTCTGGCACGCTGCCTCAAACTCTTTGGTGGTCGTGTCGACACGAATTTTGTTCGCATCAGTGTCATTGCTCGCCAAGTTTCCAATGGCGACGTCCATATTCAATCGAGTGCGATTAACGAGATTTATGCTATCAGTTTGCGCTTTGCCCTCGTTCTGGGCGTACGCCTTGAATTTGTCGACTTCCAAACTCAGCTGAAATTGAGTTTTAAAAATTTAGATGGAGCATTTTCAGACGAGTACCCCTCTTAGCGTCTCTTCCTCGGTAGCAATTCTAATTTGAGTGGCCTCCTCAAATGGTTTCATATCGACTTTTTCGCTCAAGCGTCCCAAATTTTCAATGGGACCCAGGAAATTCGCTTTTTTGTGCCATTTGCAAACTTCGCTCAAATCGTTCAGACATTTGTGCAGTTCTTTTGCACGTGTTCCCAATGATTTGAAGTACGTAATGGATGTCTCAACGTCTGCAGGAATACTAAAAAAAGAAAATTGAAAAGACATGCAAAGGGGCGTCGCCCCAGGAGTCGTAGGCGACCCTCTCGAGCGGTGTGACGGGCGCGTGTGTAGTCTACCGGCAACGTTTTCAACGCCCGCCGCGCTCTCACTAGCACAGCCTCGATAGCTCACACAGGTAGTGCGCGTTCAGCTTATAATAGGTGGAGGCCAAAAATAGGCCTATTATAAGCTTAAAATAAGCCTATCGCGGGTGGCAGCGGCCACCCTCCTGCAATAAGCTTATCGCGCACGCGGTGTGCGGCGACCGCGTTAGGCCTATCGTAAGTCACTCGCCGTCTAGCTGTGAGACTCAGCAAACGCGCTCGCCGGCTACGCTATTGCGGCAGAGAAGCAGAGACAGCCTTGTTGGGCGGCCTAAATTTTTCGAGAATTTTTCTTTTTTTTTTCAAGTTCCGACGGCTTTTCGGAATTCTTTTACTGTTAATTAATTTTTAAAATTTAATTTTTATCCTTCTTTTTCGTTATAGTGGATTCGTGGCGCAGTGACAATTTTTTTTACGTTTTTATTCGAAAAAATGAAGAAATAACTGAAGAAATGAAGAGATTTTTTGTCTCCCAGTTTCAGTTTCACGTAAATTTTCACTCCGCCACGAATCCATTATAACTTTCTGTTTTAATGTCATTCTCTGGTTCTTCCTCCTTGTTTATTTGTGTGTTTCAATCGAGTTGCGACATTAAAACGTGAAACCTCGCCCATTTTCTTCACGCAAAAATTCAAAATACACTAAAATTTAATGTTCGCGTGAAAAAAGTGGGCGGAATTTCACGTTTTGATATTGCAACTCGATTGAAAATACAATATATATCGTAACATCGTCTGAATTTTCCATAGTACAATTTCTCAATTTAGTTGTTCATTTGATTGGGGGTTATTAAGCGTGTGAAAATTTGTATTTTATCCTTTTTCCTCTAATACTGCGGTACAAGGCAAACTAATAATGTTTTACTTCAGCTGAATAACCCCAATCACAGGTTTGTTTTGCGTTCAGTGTTCCTTATCGATAGATTTCATGAATGGTTGAAAGTTTATCGATAAAATATATGGGATTATTCACGGGGTAGCAAAAATGACAACAAAAAAATTTTTTTTTTGCCATTTTGTGAATAACCCCATAACTGATAAAAAATTGTCCTCTTTCATTGTTTCTTTTTGATATCTTTTTCGTAATGATGTTATTCACGGGGAAACAAAAAATAATTCTTGTTTCTTTTTTTCCTTCCCCGTGAGTATCCTCATTAACTGTAATTTTTGCTAATTACTATAAATTTCAGTTCGTGGAATGTCGGCAGTCAGGAATTACGCAGGAATCAATACTAGCGACGATGATGTCAAGCAGATACTCCAATGGTTGGGATAATAAATCGGTAATTGTTTTAAAATTTTTTTAAAAATGGGCTATTATGGATTCGTGACGTAGCGAGACAGCGTGGCAAGTTAGGCTTCAGCAAATGTTGCGTCTCGCCACGATTCAGCTCTTGGCAGCGTGAGAGGAAACCATTTTTTTTTTCATTTTGCTGGCGCACAACTTGCAGCAATGTGTCGCTACGTCACGAATCCATAATAGCATATATTTTCGGAGCCCAAGTATGCTTTCACCAAATTTATTTCAAGAACGTCTTAATTCACGTAGAGTTACATGATTTCAGCACTATTTTAAATTTTGAACGCTGAATTAGAAAAAATACCGAGCTACCCTTGAAAAAAAATTTTGAATTTATTATAAAAACAAGAAAAACTGCGCGAAAACTGTGAAAATGGTCCGATGGATCTGAAATTTTGGGAAATAAGAGCACAATGGGGCAAACGATCATTTCCCACTGTTATTTTCTTACGTTTGTTCATTTGCTTTCTTTTTCCAATAAAAAGATACTCGTATATTGGCCGAAAATGATCCATTTCCATTTTTTTAATAGATACTGGTGAGAAACGATTCTTCAAGATAGAAGACATTAATTTATTTCGATAATTTGATCTATATTGACATATTATTTTTTGAAAAAGGTAGGAAATGAACAAACGTAGTAAAATAACAGTGGGAAATCATTGTTTGCCGCACAAAGGTTCCTGGACCTTCAAAATTTTTGACCGAAATATCGAATTTAATAAAATTTAGAAAAAATCAATATGTTTTAAAATCGATATTTTGGTCCTAAGTTTTGTGGACAGGTGCGGGAACATTTTTGCCTTCATTTCCCAAAATTTCAGGTCAATTGGACCATTTTCCCAGTTTTCGCGCAGTTTTTTGCCGTTTCGTGCATAATCCCATTTAATAGCAATGAATTACAGGCTCTCGGACGTTTCGAAGGTGGACATTTGGAAAGTGGATGTTTCGAAAGTGGATGTTTCGAAGGTGGACTTTTGGAAAATGCGAAGTTTCGAAAGTTTTTTCTGCATTTTGTCGTCGAGGTGTTTTCACACATTAATTTTTAAAAGATTTCAATGGAAAATTCCATTAAAAAACTTAACAAAAATTATTGTGTTTCAAGACCGCGACGAAAAAATACAGATAAAACTTTCGAAACGTCCGAAAGCCGGATTACATGTGGTCCAATTAAAAATAACCTAAAAACCTTACTTAATTTTTCGCTTTTGTGGCTAATTGTTTGTTTATTTTACGTTTTACCCTTTTTTTATGTATTCCAATTAATTCAAACGCTGAAGATTGTTATTTAATTTTTACATTTGTAATAAATCTGTTGTTTTTTAAATTTTTTTCTTTTTTTTTTTTGATATATGGCCCATATAATATGGGCTCCGATTCGGGATCATTTGAGGCGCCCGGACCTGTGGCAGCCTTATTATAAGCCCACATGCAAGTTTTGAATGACCGCGAAAGGCCTTATTATAGGCTTACAATAGGCCTTTTGATAGCCGCGATAAGCTTATAATAGGCGAAAGTCGCCCGCGATAAGCCTATTATAGGCCTATTACAGGCGTCGACCCGCGATAAGCCTATAATAGGCTTACTTTAGGGTGCTTCGCTGGTACTCGGTAGGCCTATCGCGCAACCTATTATAAGCTGTACGCGCACTACCTGTGCAGTTGGGAGAGCGTTAGACTGAAGATCTAAAGGTCACCAGTTCGATCCTGGTTCGGGGCATTGGTTTTGCAGTTTTTCAGAAAGTTTTCCTAACCTTGTTGCCTGTGCACGTCCAGTCTTCTCCTTAACCTTTTGCTTTAGTCGGCTGAACATTTTGAAGAAGACAAATTTGGAGAGGATATCGAATCGAGTAAAGTAATGAAGTTTTCCTCGGCGAACCGCAATCCAATATCATTTTTTTGAAGGTGTCACGTATGATAAAGTTGCATAAAATTTGGAATCTCCTTGTTCTACATTTCTTTAATTAGACGTATTTAAAATTATAAACAAATCCGGGCCTCCGCCGCCGCACCTCTCTACCGCCTAATTTCACGCGGCGGCGCCCGTTTACAATGTTCAATTAACACATTTCTTTTCGAGAAAATTGCGAAAATTGGAGGCGAGAGAGACAGACAGACATATAGATGGACAAACTGACATACAAATGAGAGGAAACTATTCGACCTTGTTCCGATTTTTTCTCCACCCAATACATTTCTCCTCACTTGACATCTCATCTTTTACCTGCCTTTTTGACAGATTTTTTCCGGATGTTTTCACAATCTGAACCCTCTTTTTTTTCGTTTTTTGTGTTGGAAAACAGTATGTGAATAATGTTAGTAAAATACCCAGATAATCTTTCGTTTGTATGTTTGGTACACAAATTAAAAAAAACAAGAATGGTGACCAAATGGATTTATCAAATCGCCCATCTCGACTGTTTTTCTTTAATGGTTGACTATTTTATGATATTCTGCTGATTTTTTTTTTCGTTTCCTATCCATTTTTCTCTTGTGCACTACACGAAGAATATACAGTAATTTTTAAAGTTTAAAAAATACCGTAACTTTTTTATTTCTTTTATTTTTGCCAGGGGTGTTTGCTGCTGTTTTATCTTGAAATTTCTGCTCAAAATTGTAGAAAAAAAAATCAGAAAAGACGGTGTCCTAATTTAAAGTTGAAATATGGGCGGAGCCTAAATTTTCTGGAGCGTCTTTGGTGTCTTGACGCATTTTTGTCTTCGTACACATTTCATATCCTGGACAACGTGTTATTAAAAAATTAAGTGCATCTCTCCCAGGGCTTCATTATACTGTTTTATCTCGCAGTTTCTGGTTAAAATGCTTGAAAAATCCAAAAACTTGATTTTTACAAGCTCCTCCCACAAATCGTTCCTTTTTGATTCGTTTATAATGATTTTCTATTAAAATACTACATGAATTTCTTGTTTCATGCAAAATTCTTTAGGCGGAAAAAGAAAAAAACGAAAGTGGGCGGAGACTTTTAGCACGAACCTGTTTGTTTGCAAACCGAGTCCGCAATCACTGAAACCGTCCACGACATTCAAAAAAGGAAAGAAAGGGCATTAGCAATCAGAACCTTCAAAATAACGATGCTTTCTGGACGATAAAAAATAAATAAAATCGATGAAATTTTTTCTCAAATTTTTGTTAAAGTTTCGTATGCTACAATAAAAATTGGAGCAGTTGGAATGAAAATTTGATTAAAAAATCGAATTCTACGCTTCAAAAAAATATCAGCAACAATCATAAGAAGTAGTGCAATTGACATAGAATACCTCCAACTGAACTTGTGTGGCACCCCCCTCCCCCCTCCCGTTTCACTTTTTTGACAACTTCAGCCAAATCTGATCACACCAATCGATTCACAGTGGTCAATTACACAGCATTTGATAGTAAAATGAAAATATATATTCACAAATCCCGAAGCGCAAGAGAAAGAGGGTTGACCACGCCCCCTCAGGGTTCGTCCACCTCACCTGTTTCGTCACACCAAGATGTCTAAATTTGCGGTAGAAAAGATCAAAAGTGTGGAAAAAGCGGTAAGATCCAGTTGCAAACTGGTTTTTACCTGTTCATTGAACACAAAAACAAGCGTTTTCTTTCTATCTCTCTCACTTTTTTGCTTTTCTATTCCTTCTTCGGCTAATCGATCGATAAAATCTTCTTTTCTTTCGATGGTTTTTGTTTGTGAACGACTAGAAAACGAGTTGGGTGGGAGAATGAATGAAGGAAGGAAGAAAGACGTGGCGATTTGGAAAGGCAAAAAGGGCGGATTATTCGGACCGATGGTTTTATGATTTCAAACACTTTCTGTGTACGGATAATGTCGTTTTTTTTCTTTTTTTTTGTAAATCTCTCTTTTCAATACATAAATACATACTTGTTAAGTCCCATTTCGATGGTGAATCTCCATGGTGCTAAATACCACGAAATAAAACTGCACTATTTCGTGGCAGCATCATTTTCCTCAGGAAATATTCAGCTAATAGCCATTGAAAAAGGCTAGTAGCCATCGAAGGGATGTCCGCCAAACCGCCCGATGCGTTGGCTATTAGCTAAAAATATTTCTGAGTATGTTTCTTAATTGTGTTTTCCATCGAGTAGCATCATCAAAAATGAAACCTCGCCCAATTTTCACACGCAAAAATTTAAAATGCACTAACTGTAAATTTTACCATTATCGTGAAAAAAGTGGGCGGGATTTCATGTTTTGAGGTTTCAACTCGATTGTAAAAAAACAATACGGTTTGGCCTTAGAACGCATTTCCTGTTGACTTCCTCGCGGCTCATAATTCAAATCAGAATGTTCTAACGGAGACGTTTTTCGTGATTAATACTCATTTGGTTTTAAATTATTCTGATTAGACCCTGAAATCGATTGGACTGTTGTTCGAATAGACTGTTGTAGTGGTCAAAAATTCGAGAAAATCCTTATAAGTTCAATGATTTTGTCTGATTTATATATATTTCCTAGATCAAGAAAACTTTCCATTTTATGCAATTTATGAATTTCGAAAAAACAATACCAAAAATTCTCATGTAAATGCAAAAACTATGTATAGTCGGCGAATACATCATCAACCTCGCTCTACTGCAAAATTCCTGTAAAACCGTGTTGCACTTGCAAGATTAACTCGAATTCTAGTTTTTATACTTCTTTTTAACGGAAAATAACGCATCCACGACAAATTGTAGGTAAAATTTGATTTTTCGCTTCAAAACAGGCGCACTACACTGTTGAAAATTGAAAAGTGCCGTAGAGCGAGGCTGATGATGCATTCGCCGACTGTATTAACATATTGAATTCATTGCCCCGTCTCTCCAAAAATTCAAAAAATCACATAATTTTTTTCCAAGCCTTCTTGTTTTCATTCGGCATTTTATTTTCCATCCCTGAACGTTTTACCGATCGCCCACAGCCCTACCGACGTCTCGTCTCGTCTCGCGTCTCTAAATTTTCTACATGTTTTCGTGTGCACCTTTCGGCGATTTGCCCATTAGCTACCTATTGGCTGCGCATTAGTTGCCCCAGGTAGATCTGCCTGATTCCGTGGCGATTTGCCATTTTGCTCGGCAATTAATAGCCTCGTTTCTCATTAGCTGCCGGAAATTGCCTGAGTAAACTCTCTTGTCGAGACTCTTCCGGTTCTTGTGGGATTCCGGAAAAACCATCAGACGTGCTATTTCAGAATAGAACTGTAGCAAAATAGAACTGCCTGAAATGGAGCGGAACTGACCCAGAAAAGCTCGAACAAGTATTCCGTTGTACAGTACCGTTCAAAAGGTTGGAAACTTTTGGTTTTTCGGGCATAACTTTTGAATGGAGAGGGTTATGGTTCTGAAAATTTGCATGAATCTGCCCCGTGATGTTTTTGACAAGCTCCAAAAAAAACTGCAGATTTTTCAAAAAATTTCAGATGCCAAAATTTTCGACCAAAAATACTTTTTTTTTTCTGATTTTTTAGTACTCGATATTTATGTTCAAAATAAAGTTTCAAAATTAAAAGTATGACTTTAGTTGACTATGGGTTGATCGGACAATTTTCAGCTGACTTACAGCACTTTGAGTATCAGGGTCCATATGGGTAAGTCAACTATAACTTTTATTGAGAATCACCAAAACCTAATAAAATCAAATAAACTTTGCTTTTTAACAGTTTTTATCTAATTTACCATTATTTTCTTTAATTTTGGTGATTCTCAATAAAAGTTATAGTTGACTTACCCATGTGGACCTTGATACCTTGACCTTGATAAAGTGCTGTAAGTCACCTGAAAATTGTCCGCTCGACCCATTGTCAACTAAAATCATACTTTTAGTTTTGAAGCTTAATTTTGAACATAAATATCGGGTCCTGAAAAATCTGAAAAAAAAAATTATTTTTGGGTCGAAAATTTTGGCATCTGATATTTTTGGAAAAATCTGCAATTTTCAAAAATGTCCAAATCCATTTTTGAAGCTTGTCAAAAACATTCCGGGGCAAATTCATGCAAATTTTCAGAACCATAACCCTCTCCATTCAAAAGTTATGCCGGAAAAACCAAAAGTTTCCAACCTTTTGAACGGTACTGTACATGTTACAATTAGATTATTGAGTTCAATTTCGCGCAGTTGTTTTTCCTGTACAGCTTCATTTCAGGCAGCTCTATTTCGAAAAGTTCAATTCGAAGTAGCACCACTTCGAAGATGGACAATATTATGTAAATAACTTTGTTAAAAAAACAAATCTCCAATACTATTCAAAATCGTCCAGCTTGCGTTTTCTAACCCAATTTTGTCTTTACAGAAAAAAAAAATTAATTTCAGATGTCCACGTGGCGCTCAAAAATACCCACAGTAACCCAGGTGAAGCATTTTCTACGTGGAATTGTCTACGAACAAGAGGTCGATTATTCACGGTTTGAAACAAGGTATGGATTTGAATAAAACTGAAATTAAAAAGCAAGTTTAAACATTTTACTGTAACTTTAAGGGTACTTGGTGCTGACACGAATCCGAACCGCTTAATTTAGCTAGAAACGCCAGAGTTACCACAGCTTTCAAAATTTTGCATAAGTACCTGTTCTGATAAGAATCATTCATGATTTGTAACAGTGTACCTATCTGCCCCGACCGCTAAGCGAGAAATTACTGTAGAAATTAAGTTTTCCAATGTACATAAATATGTCATATTTCATTGCCGGCTTTAGCGGCGAAATTCCAGACTTTAACAAAACCGGTGAATGAGCCCCGCCCCTTTTGCAAGTTTTTGGAACGAGTTTTGTACAGGAAGTGCTTTAAAAGGCAGAAAAATAGGGCCACAGAGTTTCTAAAGGAGCGGAATACATTCTCCGGTTTGTCTGATATTTGTTCTGTAAACTGTGATGATATCCACAGAAGAAATCGTCCAGTAAATGCTAAAAGCTGGGCGTTTCGAAATTTTAAGTTTTTTTTTTCGATGTTTCATTAATTTTTGCAGGTTGGATGGTAGTGACGTTATCACCTTTCGAGAAAATGACAAAGCGTTTCGGTTATTCGGAACCAATGTTCATGTGAAAGTGAGCTTTTTTTGTTCAACACTTTTCAACCAAAAGGCCTCAAACATAAATTTCAATTTCAGATTGGATCCTACATTGCCTGTGCAATCGGATTCGCCGTCACTATTGCATTTTGCGTCTCCTATTCACTATTTCACTCCCGTGGACAAGGGAGAAATCCATTTATAGACCACTTGGAAATTAGTAAGTTCCCTCTTTCACAAACTTTAAAAATTCTCAATTTTTAGTCGATTTAATATTCGCGTTTCTCGTCGGTCTTCCCTGCCACGTTTTGCTATTTTATGGACTTAAAAGGGACAAGAAACTGTTTTTCAGGTATGCGAAAGGCAGCACAAAATAAATAGAACAACACAGGTTTTTTGCAGTCCATTTCTCGTTTTTTACATGACAAACTTCATTTTGAACTGCGTTTTCACAATTTTGACACTCGCCGCTTTTGCGATGGATTTGCACCGGCGAATATTTGGAAATATTCGCTTCGATTTGGGATGGACACTTTTTCAAGTAAACTTTAATTTTTTTTTGTGAAACGTCGTTCTATTCTCAGTACGGAGCGCTGCAAACGCGCTCCCATCGCACAGTGATGGACGCGGCCGCGTTTGCGACGAGAGAGTGCAGAAAATTGAGAGAGCCGTGGCCGATGTTTTGCTCTGATTTCTCTAAACCTCACTCCAAATGCATGCAAAATTCATTGTTCGATTGGAGCGAGTTATCAGCGTTTTATACCGAGTATATATAAATATATAATAATGCCGTCTCCGTTTTCTAGGCGGTTACAGTAAGACTGGCGCGAGAAACATTTCAAAATTTGGGTGGGCGTGTCTATAAAAATGTTATATTTTAGAGAATACTGTAGCCGCGAAGAAAACAAGGGATAATTTGAAAAATTCAATGCTTAAACATTTTTTCCCAATTTATTCCCTTTTCAGATATCTTTCACCTCAGCCCAAGGACTCGCCATTTACGTGGTGATGCGCGGCCGGAAATATGTGGCAGCGAAGAGTTTTTGGATGAATAAATATAATCAGAGGACGGGTCCGATGGACGATATCATTGATACTTGAGCGTATTTTGAACCAATCAATAAATATTTATTTCTCTATTTTGCCTATTGTGTTTTCAATCGAGTTTCAGCATGAGAACACGAAATCCCGCCCACTAAATTTTACGCGACCACGGAAACACCGTGCTATTCGAAGAGACGCAGGCAGAACGGTGTTTGCAGACTCACGGGGTGCTCGCTTTTAAAACTGCTACAAAATAGAACTGTGCGGAATATAACTTTCCTCTTTCTAACCATCCCAAATATTATTAAAAATACAAGAAAAAATGATTCAAAGGACAGGAAAAAAAAAAAGTTACTTACTGAGTCGATCACCTGGCGTGGTCGCTGATCACAGCATTCCAATCCTTTCGGCCCTTGGCGATTGTCGACCAATGTGTTTTGAGTTTATGGGGTTATTAACAAAACCGGAAAAAAGGAAGAAAGCGGAAAAACGTCGGGAAAAATCGGAGAATGCTCCGATAGACCTGAAATTTCGGGAAATGTTGGAAAAAATTCTCCTGTACACGCTAAAAAAAATTTTGGACCAAAATATCGATTTTAAAAATTTCAGAAAAAAATCGATAATTTTTACAATCGATATTTCGGTCCAAAATTTTGTGAGCGTGTACAGGAGAATTAATCGGTCAATCGGAGCATTCTCCGATTTTTCCCAAAGTTTTTTCCGTTTTCTTCCTTTTTTTCCGGTTTTGTGAATAACTCCATTATCACCATGGTATAACGATATTTCTTTCCGCAGGGAGTCGCTCCATCTCATCCGTGGTCTTCCAACGGGTCGCTTCTCGCCTATAGGATACCATTCTTGCACTAGCCTCGTCCATCTGCCATCGTTTCTTCGCATAATGTGTCCGGTCCATCCAAGCTTCTTTTTCTTGATGACTAGTAGGGGATCTCGGACATCTTCCTTCTGTGGATTTTTACATTTCTAATCGGTAGCGGTTCGCCTGACCTCGACCAGATGTTAATGTAAGAACAATTTTGAATCTCCGCTTGTTTTTTATTGAAATTATTGGTAACTGTAAATATTGAAATCAAAATAATAAAACAAAAAGTACAGATTCTGCAGGTAGTTGAAAGAGGGAAAGAAACGAAAAATATCCAAAATGAAATAAATTAGAAATTTTTGAGATATATTAACATTTTTGGAGAATTCGGAGAAGTTGGGCAGAAATTCCAGAGGCAACAGATTTAGATCGGCTTGATTTTAAAGTGGAGACCAATGAGCGAGAAAACGAGACATTTGAGGTCTTGAACAAGATAGTAGAAAGAGCGAAGACCGTCCGGATCCTTGCTGTTGTTGACGTCGGCCAGAGCTCCAATTTTACCAGTGGTGAACGAGATGTGCTCGTTTTTATACAAAATCTCCAACTCTTGGCGACCAATTTTGTCCGGCTCTGGCCAGTTATCGTCGTCTTCTTGCATAATTTCCGAATCGTCAATAATGCGCTTCAGCTCGTTGAGCACAGACTCCGATACGGTCGCCTCTTTGCGGATCATCGTGTCGTTTTTGTAGTTTGAGTTGTTCGCGTAGCGAAGAGCACCATTTGGACGGAATTCAAACTCCAGAAATTCGTGACCGAACTTTCCCTGAAAATAATTGTTTCTATTTTGAAACTTTATGTTTTGTAATGGACCTATTCATAGGAGAAAAAAGACAAAAAAAAAACGTTTTTTTTTCCTATTCATAGATGTAAAAAAACGACAAACAATGTCGAAAAACGAATGGTAAACAAGTGTTTATTGACCATGATAGACCATTGAGAGTGAGGAGGCACAGAGATGTTTACAACCCCGTGGGAACGGACTTGTTTACTAGTTCATTCAAACTCCGCCCCTTTTCTGCGCCTCTTCTCTATCAATGGTCTATCATGGTCAATAAACACTTGTTTACCATTCGTTTTTCGACATTGTTTGTCGTTTTTTTACATCTATGAATAGGAAAAAAAAACGTTTTTTTTTTGTTTTTTTTCTCCTATGAATAGGTCCATAAATATTCATTCAGCATGTTTTTCATTACTTTTAAATCATACTTCTGATTTTTGTTCCCAGCCGGCTATGGTCCGACGACCTGACTCCAAAAACTTCTAATTTTATCATAGTTACATACTGAATTGGGCATTTATACAAGCTTATACAACGATACAAGCAGTGAGCTTCGGAGATTTTAAAATTTTAAAATAAAGTCAGGTTCAGTGCAGGAAAACCGTTTTTTTGTTCGTGCTATTTAAAACTGACAAATCGCAGGGAAAAATTAAAAATACCGTACCCAGAGAAGAGGGGGCCTGAAATTTTTGAAAATAATGTTTTAAGAAAAACTCGACATTCCCCAAAGTTGCAGACCAAAAAAAAGAGCATTCCCCGAGTTTTCGCTGAACTTTTTTCTAGTTGTGGGGTTGAACATAGAAAATTTATAAAAGCAAAAAATTGCGCGAAAAGTCGGACAATTTTTAAATTGGTCTGAAAGTTTGTGGAATAACGCCAAAAATACTCCAGGATAAGCTCTAAAATTTTAAAACGAAAATATCGATTTTCAAGTTTTGTTTTCAAATTTAGTATTTAAGCTCAAGATTTTTTGAGTCTTGAAGTATTTTTGACATTATTTCCGAAAGTTTCATACCATTTTTCAAAATTTCGTAAACTTGCTGATAATTGTTTGTTTATTGACATTTCTATGAATAACCCCATAAGGTACTTAATTTCAGAGAAATCCCACAGAAATTTTACTCATTACGCACCCATTTTTTTCCCCAAAAAAGTAGAAAAGATTTTCGAATGGAAATTTTTCTAATGGGGTTATTCACAAAATATCAACAAAAAAAAATGGTGGGAAAACTTGGAGAATGCTTCGACCAACTTCAAACTTTGAGAACTCAGGCATTTCATTTCTTGAATTATTAGAAAATTTAGGGATTTTAAACGAACGATTCAAGATTATATTGTGGCTTGATAAAAATCATAAAATACCTGATAATATCCGTAAAATATCTGGTCAGATTCGCATCGCCTAATATTACCTTTAAAATTTCTGATAATATCCATAAATTTCCTAAAATAATTCGTGAATTTTCTGATAAGATCCGTAAATTTTCTAAATTTATTCGTAATTTTCCTGGCAAGATTTTGTCGTATCAACAATTATTGATTTTTCGAAACACCGTAAAAATGCAGATAAATTGCCATACAAATACGTTTTATTTAACGAAAAGTATCATAAAATATAAATAGAATACAAAAATACAAATTATTGAGAACTCTATGCAGAAATTTAACGCTTCGTTTTCGATCTTTCCGCGTATTCCATTTTGTATGCCATTCCATTCCATTCTGTTGTCGCTTTGGCAGCTTGTCTCCACCTCGCGGTCGCGCTGAAAATAATTATTATGATTCAGAATTAAAAAACAATTCATTACATCAAATCTTCCAAGGAGACCTCGACGAGAGATCCACACGTCAAATCAAACAACAGTTTTGACTGAGTTCGCCAAAAAATCTTCGAGTGAAACGGAATGTCGCTCGTGGCACGAAATAACCATTTAGGCCTAAAAATGCAAATATTTTCACAATTAAATGAAGAAGCGCTAACCTGCGACAGTTATCGATAGGCCATTGGTTCAAGACACAAATACGATGCACATGACTTCTGAAAAAATGTTATTGTTTTAAAAACTTCGTCACCTCACAAGCGGCGTGAACTTTCGTGAGCCTATTCAGCGATATGTCAACAATAAGAAAACAATTACAAACAATTGGGAGAAAACCCGGAGAATGCTTCGATAAGCCTGGAACGGGAAAAATGTTAAAAATTTTGAACAGAGTTTTATTCCAATTTTTTGTCATTTTTCCCTTTTTTGGATACTTTTTTGACAAGCCCATAAAATTAGGCCCCGCTTCTGTCCTCACATTTCAACCTTGTTGCAAAATTTCCACGGGCAAAATAAAGTAAAAGTAAAATCACATGAAAATTAAGCAAAGAGGCGAAGCCTTAATTTAAAGGTATCGCGGATTGTGAAGTGGCACATTTTTTAAATCAATAATAAAGGAATATCAAATATTTAGTTGATAAAAAATTTAAATTAAAACAAACGAAAAATAATTTAGGCCAGAATACTGAAAAATGCCATACAAACTCTCGTTTGGCGACACGCGACGCAGCCCAACGCGCTGCGATCGGAGTAAAATAAGATCTGATCAGATCCGTAAAGTTCCTGATAATATGCGCTTTTTGCGAAATCGATACGAATCTTACAAGATCTGTTTAAGATTCCTAAATTTCCTGATATTTTCTAATTTTTCTAATTTTACTCGGGTCTCCTAATATTATTCCCATTTTTTCTGATATTTTCTAATTTTTCTAATAATTAAAGAAATGAAATGCCTGAGAAATGCTGTCAAAAATACTCCTGGACATGCTCTGAAAATTTTGGACCGAAATATCGGTTTTCTCAAATTTTAACATTGACTTTCCGGCTAAAAAAATTTTCTGTGAGCATATTTATCTGGGACTGTTTTTGACACAATTTCCCAAAGTTTCAAGCCAATCAAAGAATATTCCGAGTTTGCCCACAGCTTGTTTCTGTTTTTTTGTGAATCACCTTCAGATTATTAAATTTTTCCGTCACTATTTGAAAACTAACCTTGTGTCCAACATAGTATCGAACGTAGAAATCGTTGGTCTTTTCGTCTTCTGTGCTCATTCTGAAAATAAAATTGAATAAATAGTTCTGAAAATCGATTAGGGTAGGTGAATAGGGTAGAAAACCACAACTTTTAAATAAAGAAAGAGAGAAAATTTGTTAACAACAACGTGAAGATGAAATTGGAATTCATAAATTGTTTTTCTTTTTTTCAGGAATTTCCAAGAGAAAAAAAAATGTAAAAATAAAAATAGTGGAGAAGAAAGAGAGAAAAGTGAGAAAAATAATTGGCGGCAATTTCGAAAAACGCCAATGTGTGCAATTTGGCGTAGCGTGTCCGGCACTCAATACCCAACACTCTACGCGCAAAATCGATAAATTTCTCGAATTAAATTTTTTAAAAGAAAAAGAAAATGAGATTCTCATTGCATTGTAAATAAATAAAAATAAAAATTATATTCAGGGCGGAATACTTGAAGATAATTCGATCATAGATGAAGATAAAATACAGGTCAATACATATAAATGTTAATTTAGAAAATAAAAATGAGAGAATCATTAAAATATTATGAGATACTGAGTAATACATGTTTGATTTTTTGAAATTCAAATCGTTGCCTGATGATTTTCCTCACCGAGTTTCGTCTTTTTCGCATCCTCCTCATTTAGACGTGAACTCGCGTGTCGTTTATTCGAATGAGTGTTCTTCGATTCTGGCTCGAATTCATCGTAGAATTCGGCACCGTCTTCCACTCGAACGTCCTGATCGAATTGCGAGTTGCGGTCCTGAAATGAGTATATACTTTCTTCAATAAACAGCAAGCTTCTTTCACTCACATCGTCATCTGCATGATCTCTGATCAACCGCTCGTCAAACGTCTTCACAATCTCGTCAGATGTCGTTGCGAGCGGGTGCATTTGAACCGAAGGAGCAATTTCCAAATTTTTAAGATTCTCAAGTAGCGAGACGATTGTTTGATCGACAAACTCTGGAGTGTTCTGATTTGTGAGCGAGGCGAGCGGTTTTATGTGAAGTTTGTAGTCGGGAATAAAGTATTCAAAGTAGTCGTTGACGGGAAGATCTTTAAAGAAAGGAATGTGTTAATTTAAATGAATACGGTGAGTGTATTCATAACCAACCATCAGCCACTTCTTCATTGACGGCGATCGCCGTTTCGTAGACCCAACATCTGGAAACATTGCGGATCGTGTACCCACCACCTCCGACCAGCAAAAGTGGCACGTTGAAACTTTTCATATATTCGACACATTTTCCGTGACCTGGAAGTTGAAATTGTGGCCACAGCCGTCGTATTTATTTGGAAAATAAGAAAAAAAAAATTAAAGACAAATGTTTTTTAAAGTGATTTTCTGTATATTTTTATGCCGCCTTCAAAGTTAAAAAAAAATTCTGGAATCAGGTATTTTTGCATTGGCTTACGGTAGTTTAGGGGGAACGACAGAATAGAAATAGGCGAAATAGTACTGCTACAAAATAGAACTCGTGGTGCGATGGAGCGCGTTTGCATTATTTTTTCAATTTCTCAATTTTCGCCCATTATTACCCTCGTATCAGCAGCTGCTCATAAACTTTGAAAATAGCCAATTTTCCCACGAAAGGTCTCGAAGCGCTTTTTCGACACATTTGAAATGAGTGCGACCGTAAACATTAAAAATGTATACAAGTCCTAATGTTTTTATTTTTTTCTTTAATTTTTCGTTTTTTTTTTTTTAAACTTGTTTAAATTTTTAATGCTTACTGTGGCACTCATTTCAACTGTGCCAATAAATTTGTGCTTCGAGATATTTTGCCGGGAAATTGGCGAGTTCTATTTTGTAGCAATTTTATTCTGTCGTACCGCGTAGTTCACTCAAAATTAGATATGAAGACTTGAATCCACCCCCATTTTCGGGAACGTTTTTTTTTGTTGCAAAATTTAGCCGAATTTTTTGGTAACTTTATTACTTTTCGTAGTTTTGGTGTAACAGAAAATAAAAATATTGAGAAATTCGAAAATCTGAAAAAAAAAGCTGCAAACTGCTGCAAGAAAATAATTTTTTTTTCTAAAAACGCACCATACGTAGTTAAATTGAAAACTCCCAGCCGATCTCCTGCCAGCGAATCCGCTCCACACTGTAACACGACGGCTTCCGGCTGAAATCTGGCCATAACTTCTTTCATGACAGTTTTGAATAGTCTCTCATATGTCGCATCGTCAACACCGTCTCTCAACGGCACGTTCAACGCGTAATACTTTCCTTTTCCGGCGCCAACATCTTTTAAATCGCCAGTTCCCGGAAAGTATTCTCCGTGTTTGTGAAAAGAAACAGTCATGACTCGATCCGATGAGTAGAATGCTTCTTCCACGCCGTCACCGTGATGCACATCAATGTCAATGTACAGTACTCGAGTGTGCTTTTTTAAGAGTTCCAAAATGGCGAGCACAATATCGTTCGAGTAGCAGAATCCGGACGCTTCCGACTTTTTCGCGTGATGCAATCCTCCCATCCAGTTGATTGCAATTTCCGCCTCTTTTCGATTGAGTTTTGCGGCCGCAGCTAACGATCCACCACACGATAATTGACAAAATTCGTACATTCCTTCAAATACCGGACAGTCCTCTCCGACTGAAAATCGAGCCATTTGGTCAGTGAATGACGTGATGTTCTCCGATGTGACATCTTTCAGAAATCGAATGTAATCGTCAGAGTGATACCGTGTGATTTCCTCGAAACTGGCACGAGCTGGTCGCATAACGTTCAACTTCCGGTAGAGGCCATAGTTGACAATTAAACTGTGCGTCATTCGGACACGATGCGGCTTCATCGGATGTCCTTGTCCGTAGTAATAATTGCCGAAATCGCCATCATAATAGTAGGAAACGCGTGGTCTCGAGTGGCTCATTTCTGGATTCGTTTTTGTTTGTTTGTTTGCTTGTTTTTGAATTTATTGTGTTTTCCATCGACTTAAGACATGAGAACGGAAGACTCCGCCCACTTATTTGTGCGCGACCACGCGAACACAGTGATATTTGAAGAGACGCAGACAGAACGGTGAATGCAGACTTGCGTTTTCATGTCGCAAGTCGATTGAAAACACAATAAATAAATAAATAACTTCCAAGATAATATTGATCCGACAAAATTTCAACGGGAAACAACAAATGGACAAATAGAAACGTTCATAAATGTAAATGCAAAAAACCTTTATAAATAAATAAATTAAACATAAAAATCTGAACTTTTTGGATGTGAAAGCAAGCAAATCAATAAAACAGGGTGGAAAAGGAGAATCGATCGATCATTGTAAAGTGATTAAAGGGGGTGCCAACTTTCTGGGGAAAGTTGCTTAAAATATACTCTAGGGTGGGGGATTTACGAATATCACATCGAAATCGCACGAAAAAATTTTTCTGATTTTTGGCAAATTTTACAAAAAAAAATAGAAGACCACGGGGAGTACACGACTTGGCGCGAAATTCAAACGCCATTTTCTTTTTCATCATTTTTCTCCGGTCTTTTTCCAATATTTTTGCATTAATCTTTGGGAAATAATTAATAAACATCATTTCGTGTCTTCAGATAGAAAATTAATGCGTGTTGATCACAATAGTAATGATAAAACAAATTCCGAACAAAATTCTCATACCTTTAATTTTTCCTTGTTTTCCTGCTCACTTCCGCGTTAAATTCACTTTTTTATCTGTAACTTTTATATTCGAGCAAAAACTTTCACCAGAATATATTCAAAACGTTGAATCGAACAACAGGCAAATATCGATTTTTCGATATTCATGACTAAAATGTGTTTTCGCGATTATCTAAAATTTTAATAAGCGATTAGAGAATGTTTTATAGAAAATCGATGATAAAAACGAGAGAAAATGCAAGAAAAATAAATATTTCTGGTGAAAATGGATGTTTCTAGAAGCAGCGGCCGCGGGTTTCCTAGGCCACGATTGGTGTACTCCTCGTGGTCTTCTATTTTTTTTTGTAAAAATCATAAAAAATCAGAGAAATTTTTTTGTGCGATTTCAATGTGATATTCGTAAATCCCCCACCCAAGAGTATATTTTAAGCAACTTTCCCCACAAAGTTGGCACCCCCTTTAAAGGGGGTGCCAACTTTGTGGGGAAAGTTGCTTAAAATATACTCTTGGGTGGGGGATTTACGAATATCACATTGAAATCGCACAAAAAAATTTCTCTGATTTTTTATGATTTTTACAAAAAAAAATAGAAGACCACGAGGAGTACACCAATCGTGGCCTAGGAAACCCGCGGCCGCTGCTTCTAGAAACATCCATTTTCACCAGAAATATTTATTTTTCTTGCATTTTCTCTCGTTTTTATCATCGATTTTCTATAAAACATTCTCTAATCGCTTATTAAAATTTTAGATAATCGCGAAAACACATTTTAGTCATGAATATCGAAAAATCGATATTTGCCTGTTGTTCGATTCAACGTTTTGAATATATTCTGGTGAAAGTTTTTGCTCGAATATAAAAGTTACAGATAAAAAAGTGAATTTAACGCGGAAGTGAGCAGGAAAACAAGGAAAAATTAAAGGTATGAGAATTTTGTTCGGAATTTGTTTTATCATTACTATTGTGATCAACACGCATTAATTTTCTATCTGAAGACACGAAATGATGTTTATTAATTATTTCCCAAAGATTAATGCAAAAATATTGGAAAAAGACCGGAGAAAAATGATGAAAAAGAAAATGGCGTTTGAATTTCGCGCCAAGTCGTGTACTCCCCGTGGTCTTCTATTTTTTTTTGTAAAATTTGCCAAAAATCAGAAAAATTTTTTCGTGCGATTTCGATGTGATATTCGTAAATCCCCCACCCTAGAGTATATTTTAAGCAACTTTCCCCAGAAAGTTGGCACCCCCTTTAAATTAAATATAATTAAAAAGTCGAAATATACATGAAATATGGTAAATTTCTCAAAATCACGCATTTCTCTTCACCAATTTTGTCACAAATCCGTCGAGAACCGTTCGAAGCGGCGCTATCACGTCCGGAATTTCAGAAACGCTCTTTTTGATCTGAAAATTTATTTAGGTAAATTGTCCAATAAATTTAAAATTCAATATTCCAGTTGTAAAAATTTTTTCACGATATTTCTAAAATCTTATTTCTGACATGAAAAATATTCGATACATTTATTTACCGTATTTACTCTATTATCAGGGCACGCCTTTTATTTTTCGAAAACCCCCCCCCCCCCCCCCCCCCCGAAAAAGGCTTTGAAAATCAATTCGACGACATATCGATTTTAAAAATTATCGATTTTTTTTTCTAAAAATTGTCAAAATCGATATTTTGGTCTAAAATTTTCTGGGAATGTCCGGGAGTATTTTTCGAATTATTTCCGAAAGTTTCGGAGCATTCTCCCAATTTTAACTGAATTTTTTGTTATTTCTTGAATAAATATTACCTCTTCCGAAAAGTGTTGCTCAAAACGACGAAACTCGTGGCTCAACTCCAACTGCTCGTAAATCTCTTTCACTCTATCCACTTTCTCCGGCTCAGTGCTTCCAAACACACTCTTAAACTCTTCATAAAGTGCCGGGCTCTGCGTATTTTGCATTTTCTGAAGAGCTCGAACCGCCAGCCACGTGCATTTTCCGTCCTGGATATCCGTTCCAATCTTTCCCGTGACTATCGGATCGCCGTAAACATCCAAAAAATCGTCCTGTGACTGAAAGAGGAATCCAATCTGATAGGCGACCTTTTTCACAGCTCCATGATAAGCGAGTACGTCTGACATGAGCAAAGCCATTTGAAGTGGATGATAAACAGTGTAGTGCGACGTTTTGTTTTCCACCATCAACTCGTATCGATCCCACGTGAAAGAAGACGTCTGATGGACCGATGACGTGTCGAGAACTTGTCCAATCAACGTCTTCTGTTTCGATCGTCGATACGCCTCACATAGACGATCGAGATTGACGTGGCCGGGGAGGGAGAGCCGTAGAATGTCTTCAACGAACGAATCCATTATGAACGCGTCGTTAATGGCTGACATGCCGACTCCTTCTCGTCGATACCAACATGGCTTTCCTCGTCTCGTTTCAGACGCGTCCATGATATCGTCAGCAATCAGGTAGAAACTTTGGATCTTTAAAAAAATTAATAATGTCCGTTTACTTCTGTTTAAAGTTCATGTTCTATCCCATTATTTTCTCTGTTCCCACCAGGCTTTCTTGGAATCAATTTTTTTGGTTCGAAAATTTTGTCAGAATAATCCGAAATTTTAAATCCGATTCCGAATTTCCGATGGAAATTTCTAAAATTTCGAATTACGTTCCTAAATTTCGTCGGAATATCTTCAAATTATTGACTGCAAAAATATTGAAAAAAGACGGAAAATCATACTTGGCAAATATCGGGCCGGCCCGCATCGGCCCTAGGGCCGAGAAGATAAACAATTTTGCCGGGCCACCTTAAAAAATAAAATTTTTTGAACGTTTGAACTAAATTTTTTTTTTGATGTGAAATGTTTGTAAAAAATGACGTTTTATCTCGAAAAATTATGGAAAAAAAGAAAAAAATTTTCAAATTTTTAAATTCCGATAAATCCATGTTCCCTTTTTAATGTATTTTTGTACCCAGTCATGACATTGGCGTATAATAATAAATAAGCTAAAAAAAACTCACAATTTCCAAAGTGGCTGCCGCTTCACACACCGCCTTCAACTCCTGGGTTTCGTCTCTCAAATGCGGCTGAAGAGCTCGTGTGGCGTCAACGCAAAGCGATGCTCGTGAGTATTTTCCACCGATTACAGTGTTGTCGAAGAGCTAAAAACATTTTTGTTTGAAAAATTTGTGTGTTCGAAAACCAACATTTCTACATCTGTACTGCACCAAATCGTACTCGGGCCCATCATACGGCAGTTTTGCCGCCACAACTTTCACAAACTTTTTTTTGACTTCGGCGAGCGCCGATTCGACTAGTTTCCTACTTGCAAACATTTTTTCTGAAACTGAGGGATTTAGGAGGATAAAGTGGAAATATTTAAATGTTGAAATAGTGGGAAAACCGGAATAATTAACCAGAAAATAAAGTAAATGTCGATTCGAGCGATAAGACCGTAAAAATTGTTCATTTCGATGATTCGTTGAGAAAGAAAGAGAAAAAATGTGGTAAAATGCTGCAAGATTAACAATTATTTACACTCGCAATTGTTTGGCGGGGAGGGGGAAAAAGCTTGATTCACACGAAAAATTAATTAAAGAATACTTAAATAAATAATAAATATGGGCTGGGCTGAGCTCGTCTAATCTAGTCACGGATGGGAAAAAAATTTGAGAAAAAGAGGAATTAAGAGAACCTAGTCATCCCATTCGTCATCATCAGCACCATCATCACTGCTCGAATCATCCGCTCCCATCACTTGATCCATTCGTCGTTTCAGAATCGCCGCCACGTTGTTCGTCTCCAAAGCTGCCTTCTCGGCGGCTTCCGCCTCTGCTCGTTGCACTTTTTTTAGTTTTATTCCGCTCTGAATCTGAGCAAGAAGATCGCTGCGCGGATCCGCTTGTTTCGGTTCAGCAGGAATCGAAGAGGACGCAGTTGGATCCTCGGATGGCTGAAAAAATAAGAAGTGAATTTTTAAAAATATAACAAGCCTGGCTGCATCAAAAGCTACTTTTGATTTCTTTTCATTTCTAAAAATGTATTTTCTTCACTTTCTTTAAAATTTATTTTTCATTCATTTCTTGCGTGTGCCCTGTGGCGCAGGCGGTTAAGCGCTTGGCCTCCAAGCGAACGACGCGAGTTCGAGTTTTTGTATTGGTCTCGGGCGCTCAGTTCGCTTCCGCCATGCAGTTTGGAAACAGACACACCAAGAAACTCAGTTACAGACCCAAACGGAATTTTATATATAAGGATGATTTGAAGCGTTGAAGATGCACTGTTTAATTAGTTCAAAAACTAAAAAAAAAAACGGAAAATTATTATAGGAACACGTGTTTTACACTCAAGATTAGTGATAATTATGGCAAACCTTTAAAAAATCTTCATATTCAGCTCCATTTTTTAAATTATTTCTGTGTTTTTAAAAAATTTTTCTAGCAGGCTCTCTCGTAATTAATTTTTGGTTCAGAAATTCGGGAATATATATTTCGATTCTTAATTTCCATCGGAAATTCTCCCACCCCCCCCCCCCTTTTCGATTTTCCGTCGGAAATTTTCAGGAAAAATCGATATTTTGATTTGAAATTTTCTGGGAATGTCCGGGAGTAATTTTGTCCCTATTTCCTAAAGTTTCAGGCAAATGGGAACATTCACCGAATTTTCGCTTTTTTTTTGGAGGTTTTGGTTATTTTTTGCTATTTCGTCAATAACCCCATAAGGAAATTGCATCATAGTAGAGAAATCGCGATCGCTAAATTTCAGTAAAAACGTGTTTATCTAAAAAAACGTAGCACTCTCCAAAAAAAAATTGGAATCAGCATTTTTCCGAACAAAAGTAACCTTGGAATTGGAATTGGAATATTCCGAACTAAAGGCGGAATAATCAGAAAAAAAAAACTTCCAAGAAATCCTGAATTCCTAGCAAAAAATGGTTCAGCAAGAGCAAATCCTAATGGAATATGCATGGAAATGTCGAAAAAATGGAAGAATTCTCCAATTTGCCTGAAAAATTGGAAAAAAAATGCAGCCAAAAATACACCGCACATGTTCAAATTCGACATTTTTCTCCAAATTTACAGACCAATCGGAGCTATTTCCGAGTTTTCTTTCAACTTTTTGGTAATTTTTCCCATTATAATTTTTTCGAAAATTTCTGTTTTTTTTTTGGGGGTATGACAGAATAGAAATAGGCGAAATAGAAATGCTACAAAATAGAAATGCTACAAAAAAGAACTGGAAAAAATAGAACTGAGCGATATAGAAATGCTACGAAATAGAACGGCTACAAAATAGAAATGAGCGAAATAGAAATGCTACAAAATAGAACAAATTTTGGCGATGGAGCGCGTTTGCATTATTTGTTCAATTGCTCAGTTTTTCGCCGATTTTCCATTTTTTTTTTCTGAAACTGCATTGATTTTATACCTTTCTTCATTTTCGATGTTGTTAAGTGCGTAAAATATCTGAAAATTACTGAAAAATCCTATAATAATCGGAAAATTCGAAGAATAATGCAAACGCGCTCCATCGTACCGATTTCTATTTCGCCCATTTCTATTTTGTCACATTTCTATTTCGCGCTGTTCTATTCCGCTCATTTCTATTTTGTAGCCGTTCTATTTTTTCCAGTTCTTTTTTGTAGCAATTCTATTTTGTAGCATTTCTATTTCGCCTATTTCTATTCTGTCGTACCCCCTTTTTTTTAATCTTTCTAGCCAAAAAATTCTTCAGCATGAGCCTATTCTTAAAGTTCTTTAAGAAAAATTGCATCGCAACTGACCAATTTTAATTTTAATTCAAAATTTGCGAAAAAAAAATTAGAAAATAGCACGATTTTTGACTGAAATTGAATACTCTTTGCTGAGAATATTAATATAAAAAAAAAAGCTAGAGTTGTAAGTACAACAAAAAAAAATCAAAATCGGGCGTATGATCGATCGTCGTTCCCGTTCCCAGGAACAATAGCAACATAAAAATTGCCAAAAACCACATTTTTCTACCCTAGATTGTTAGAAAATTCGGAAAAAAAACCAAACCAAAAATTTACCAAAATTACCTTCGGTGGTGCAGCTGCAAAAGTGGCCGAAATGGCGTTTGGCGGTGGCGGAGGCGGCGGAGGTGGAGGTGGTGGGACCTGAATGGGAGAAACGGACAATAGAGGTGAGAGAAACAAAGGTGGGAAGAGAAGCGTTTCGACTTTTAGAAATCGTATTTTCAAACTCACATTGGTCGGCGGAGCTGCGCTTGGCTCGACGAATTGAATCGTGGACGGCACTTCGGTGGGAAGTTGGTGAACAATTGAGGTGTGCATGAGAAGAGGCGGTGGAGGCGGTGGAAGATCGTCATCCTCATCGTCAATAGACAGAATTGACATGTCCGGCGGCGGAAGATGGTCCAGATTGGTGGGTGTCGATTCCGGCGGCGGGCGCTTGATTATCGGACTTGCACGATTTGGATTCAGAATGCTCTGTGGAGGATTTTGACGATGTTGGTGTTGCATCGGATGGACAGTTTGTTGCGGGTGATGGTGCATTGTCATTCCGAGCGGCGCGACAATGTTGTGGTTTGAAGGATGCTGAAAATGAGAAATTAAAAAAAAAGTTCCTAGTCATAAAATCTCTGGGAACGGTACGTTTTTCTAAACATTTTCCGCAATTTGACATAGGGTATTTTAAAAACACAAACGCAAAAAACCGTGTTTTTCCTGCACAGGCCCATTATGAGGTTATTCTCGGAACCAGCAAAAAAAAACAAAAAATAGAAAAAACCAGCAAAAAATTCAGCGAAAACTCGGAGAATGCTGCGATCGGTCTGAAACTTTGCGAAATCATTTAAAAAATACTTCCGGACATTCCCTGAAAATTTCAGACCAAAATATCGATTTTGAAAATTTTCAGAAATAAAAATCGATATTTTTAAAATCAATATTTCGGTCTGAAATTTTCAGGGAATGTCCGGAAGTGTTTTTTTAATGATTTCTAAAAGTTTCAGACCGATCGGAGAATTCTCCGAGTTTTCGCTCGTTTTTTCTATTTTTTGCTGGTTCCGAGAATAACCCCATTAGAATTTTCTTGGCGATGTGGCGCGCAAATTGCGATCCACCGCTAATCAAAATGGAGATAATGTGGTTATTTACGAGGAAAAAATGTGTTTTTACAGTCTCTTCACTATCGATTAAACTGAAATTTTGAGAAATAATGGCAAAATACTCCTGGATATGCTCATAAAATTTTGGACAGAAATACCGATTTAAAAAATATTCATTTTTTTTCTGAAAATTTCAGAAAAATCGACATTTTGGGAACATCCAGGAGTATTTTTGCCGTTATTTCCCAAAATTGCAGGCCAATCGAAGCATTTTCCGAGTTTTCGCGCAGTTTTTTGTCATTTTTTTTATTTCAACATCGCATGAATTTGAAAAAAAAAAAACATTTTTTCCGTGAATAACCCCATAAGCAATTAGTCATAGATTACGGCGAGAATCGACACGTTCGTCGGCTGGGACACAAAATGTAACTAAAAATTTATCAACAAATTTCATGTCAATGAATCATCGAATATAATTTAGAATGAGCAACAATCGGTCCTACTTCGTAATAGAACTGCCTGAAATAGAGCTGTACTGACACAGAACAACTAGAACAGCTGGAAAAAATATTCCGTTCCATTTCAGGCAGTTCTATTTCGCTAAATATATATTTCGAAATATCACCAACAAACCGCGCGTTGTTTAAATAAATTTAAAATGAGCAAGACAGAAACTGTGCTAATTAAATATTTGAAATTATTTTTTTTAAATAAACAATCCCCATTTTTAAAATGTCAAACCTGATTTTTAAAGTTCAACTGCAATCCAAGTGCCTGTGGCGCCTGATACTCTTCCGGGAAGGAGAACACTTCATTTTGTGGGTTAAGGCGTGTTCCACTAATTTGTCGACTTCTGTGCTGCATATCATTGTACGGAGTGGTCCCCAGTGGTCCCTGTCCCGGCTGTTTCCGTCGTTTCTTCGGACTTTTGCTGCCATCATTCGGACTTTTAACTCTTCTAGGCCGCTCAGCAACTTCTTTCAGTGTTTCTTTTTTCCACAAATCGAAGAAGAATGATGGATTTGTATAAAGAGAAAGTGCTGGGATTTGTGAGTCTCTGGAAATGTTTTAAAAATGCACAAAAAGAAGGCGGGATTTCATTTTTCCTCTTTACCTGTACGGATTAAGAGCATCTAAATCTGGAGGCGGATCACAGCGAGAATATCGCTCAGAAAGGGCCGTTGGTAGTGTACTTCGCGCCAAAATTCCCTGATCGACAAGCATTGAACTTTTGAATGCTTTTCGCATATTCGCCTCATTAAGAGATGCTGAATATTTCTCCTTTTTTATTTTTTTCAGATTTTTGACCAAGTATAGCAAAAAATACCTTGATCAGAACTTCCATCTGCCGATCCTTTCACCTTATCATGTAATCTCGAGATTCTAGTCTGCAGAGTGTTTGTTTTATGGTGAATCTTCATAGCGTCGTGATAGATTTCTCCAAATATGTCCTCCGCGTGCTTGCTGAAAAAAATTGTTTTTTTTCTGATAAAATAGGTTTTAGATACCTCAAAGAGCTAAGTTGTCTAATCAAGTTGGCAATTGTTCCGTTTGCAGTACACTGCAGCTCATCACGCTGCACCGACGGCGGTATTGTGTTTCGGCTGATATTTACCGGCGAAACTGCCCGTTTTGTTAGCGGCATCGCTAAAAAGTATCACTTAAAGGACGGATCGATTTTCAATCACTTTAATGAAAAATCTCTCTATCTAGAAAACGTTGATAATTTTAAATAAATATTTGAATAAATCAATAAATATTTGAGAAGGAATAAATATTTATTTATTAATTTAATTACATATTTAAATACAAACAAAAATAAATACAAAACAAAAATGAAAAATAAATTTTAAAAGCATCTGACTCATTCTCGTAAATCTACACTTACCATCTGCGGCGTTTTCGTTGCGAGACCCGCGTGCCCTTTGAAATCGTTTTTTTTTGGGCCCACCACGTTGGTATTTCTTGATTCTTTGTTCCACGCGGACACAAATTCTCGTCTTCTTTTTCTTCCTCACAAATCAACGATGGCCAGCTCAGGAGTGTCTGTTTACGGTTAGTTCCTTCATACCTGCAACGTTCACTTCACATTTCGAAAATTCCTAAAAAGAAAAATTTAGTGTATTGAAATTTTGGAAATTCATATAAAACATCCAGGAATCTTGTCCCATCTGTGTCCCTACCTCCTATCGTCTTAGTTTTTTTCCATCGGCCTTCGTTCTCTATGGTTCATTCGTGTTCCTTGAAAACAAATACCGATATTTCAGGTAGTCGCACACGTATAGTAACTGCGGTATAGTAAACTGAGGCGGGCGAATGCGGGAAATGTGCACATCATGTGTAAAACTTGGAAGTTGCGGATCAACAGCCATGGATGGATCGACGTTGGACGTGCGCTGAAACCGTGCTGAATGTACTGGTGATGAGACTTTTGAACTCTCGGTCTCCGTAGTCTAGATTAGGGATAGGGTGCATTTGCTATGTGAGCGTGCCTTGTGAGAGTTTTTTTAACTTTTACTTTTCTCATCCTACAAAAACTGTCGATAATCTGTGCTTTTTAGTCGGAAATGTTCCATACCAGGGAACCGAACAAGAGATTGGACAGTATTTCAACAACGTTGGTGTCGTCACCAATGTCAGGTTAGTTTCCCATTAGAATGATAAATTACCATACCAAAAATTTTAGAATAGTCTATGACCGTGAAACCGGACGCCCAAGAGGATTCGCCTTCGTCGAGTTCGAGGATCAAACCGGAGCCGATAGAGCCGTTCAGGAGCTTAACGGAGCCGCTTTCAATGGAAGAAATCTTCGCGTCAACTATGCCAACAAGTAAATAGAAGATCCTACTCGTCTCCAAGAGATTGCACTTGTGATATACATTCCTAATATATATTTCGTGCATGTTTGTTATTGTTTCCATCTCAAAGAATAATAAACCCTCTCAACATAAAAATTTTATTCATTTTTTACTAAAGCTCGAGGAGATTCAGCCAGGAAACATCTCGTTATATCCGCTTTCTGTTTCATTTCAAGCAGTCTAGATGTTCAGACTAAATCTCGTAAATATGTCGAAGCGAAAGGCCGCTTCAAACGAAGTCGCAAAGGTGGCTTCGATCTTCACAAAGAAAGCAAAACAACAAATTCCCAGCGACGACGGCAGCCAAAAGTCCTGGAAATTTGTGTGCTGGAACGTCGCCGGACTTCGCGCATGTGTGAAGAAGAATGACTTCAAGGAGATTCTTGCTGAGAAACCGGATATAGTGTTTCTCGGAGAGACGAAGTGTAAAGAGTGGCCACCTGAGATGGAGGCAACTTTTGAGGTAAACAGTTTTTGATCAAATATGGATGATATTCAAGTTTTCAGAATTACACAAAAACACTGGTCGTATCAACTGAAAAAAATGGTGGGTATGCTGGCGTCGGACTTTTGAGCAAAGTTGCTCCGCTGAGTGTTGTCAAAGGTATAGGAGAAACAGAATTTGATAGCGCCGGACGTTTGATCATTGCTGAATTCACCAACTTCTACTTCATTGGCGCATACGTTCCGAATTCTGGAGCCAAACTGGTGGCGTTAGATAAACGAGAGCGTTGGGAACGCCTTCTTCTCGAAAAGATTAAAAAGTTGGACAGCGAGAAGCCGATAGTATACGGTGGTGATTTAAATGTGGCCCACAACGAGATTGATCTGAAAAATCCTGAATCGAATCGCAACAAGACAGCCGGATTTACGGATCAAGAACGCGGATGGTTCACCGATTTGCTTGCTGCTGGCTTTCGAGATTCATTCCGCCAGCTACATCCTGATGATAAGACGTACTCTTTTTGGAGTTATATGGCAAATGCACGCTCAAAAAATGTCGGTTGGCGGCTCGATTACTATGTAGTCAGTGAGCGGATCATGGAAAACGTAAGTTTTGTTCTTACTTGCAAAATCATGGTTTTACTTACCAGGTGAAACGCAGCGACATTCTGACTGAAGTTTTGGGCAGTGACCACGCCCCCGTCGTATTGCAGATCGATCTCTGAACAGAAAAAAATACGTTCTTTCTACTTTAAAAATTTACTTGATCACTCATTTCATCTCGATTCTCACATTTTGACAGGAACTCATATATCATAAATGTACTTTACTTGCTTACTTCAAGTTACTTGTGAGGTTCGACCTCAGCATAGATGCAAAAATCCGGGCGGGTCCGTCTTGAATTTTCGCGAATGACATCTATGAATAGGAAAAAAAAAATGTTTTTTTTCCTATTCATAGATGTCAAAAAAATGTCAAACAATGTTAAAAAACGTTTAAAAATGCCAAAAAACGAATCCTATGAATAGGTCTATTAGCAACATTCAATCATCAACTCTCCTTCTTTTGTTCGACCGTCTTCGGCTCTATCGTCTTCGACTTACAATTAGTCACACACCCGAATTTCTATCCTTTTCATACTTTGTCTTGCCTCTTCCAACCGCTCCTTCATCTTTTCAGCGCTCAGACGTTTTTCCGGACTGTGATGCCAACATTCTTCCATGATGTCGGCAACTGGTTGTGGCATTTTTGACGGGACGGGAAGGCGGTAACCGGCGCGAGTTTTGCGCTTAACTTCCGCTGCTCGCATATCATCGTACGGACACTTGTATGGTTTGATGAAAAACTCCCAAATAATGATACCAAACGCGTAAACGTCAGTGCTAAAGCGTGTTTCACTATTGTCCCACACTTCGGGCGCCAACCATCGGACATTGCACGGCTTTTTCATGTCAAGTTTGTAAACGGTCTGTGCTCGACACATTCCAAAGTCGGCAATCTTGACGACACCCTTGTGAATCAGACAGTTACGAGCGCCAATGTCGCGGTGAATGCATTCCTTTTTGTGCAAGTATTCCATTCCACAAGCTGCCATTAGTGTGTAGTTGATGCGGTATTTGATGCTGAGTTTATGCTGTCGTGTTTTGAGCGCATCCCATTGTGACATAATTGAAGAACGAGCAGATAGGGATGATCGTCGAGAACAAATCCGTAAAACTTGACAATGTTCGGATAATCGTACAACTGCATCACGCGCGCCTCCTTCATCACTTCACAGCCCATCCTCGTCCGCATCCTCTGGATTCAACATTTTCACCGCAATCACCTCGTCCGTTTTGAGCAGACGGCCGAGGTATACTGTTCCGTAGGCTCCCGCGCCAATGTTCTTTTTAAAAATGAGATCTTTGTGCATTAACTGAAACTGTCCCTTTTGGATCGGTCTCTTCAACACCACTTTTCCCCTTTCAATTCTATCGGCGTCGCTTTCAACGATTCGATCAACTTGTCAAGACTTGCCGCAGCCCGGCTGCCGAGCTTTGCCGACGTCGGCGTTATTTTGATCTCGTAACGTCGGATTCCTTTTCGAAGTCGAATCTCGAGAAAAAATTGCATTCGATTGATGTCCAACTGCAATCTCATTACCACCAGTCTCCCTCGTTCACCAAGAGCATGTCCACGCCCTGATTCATCAGCGCACCGTGGTAGTACGGTAGGCCCGCGTCCTCTTCAAGAACTCTCTCCTTACTATTTACCCATAGCTGTTTTTAATGGACCTATTCAGCGCAGGAAAAAAACCGATTTTCGCGGTTTTTTTCCCTATGCAGGTTGTTTTCCAGGAAAAAAACCCATCGCGTCGAGACCCGGCAGTGAATAATGCAATGCGCCTTAAATTTTCAATGGCAATTTGGTTGAAATTTAAAGGCGCATCCGATTATTTCATCGGCCGGTCTCGACACGACAAGTTGTTTACGTCAAAAAACCTCCGACTACTGTAGTTTTTTGTCTTTTTTCCTCAATTTTGCATAGGGAAAAAAACCACGAAAATCGGTTTTTTTCCTCTGCTGAATAGGTCCATAACTGTTAAATTTGAAGGCGAGTATTGCAATATTGCTCAAAGGCGAGTATTGCGAAATTTTAGTTCCAAATAGTGATACATCAGTAAAAGTTGTAAGTTTTGAACAATTTAATGCGTTTTGCAGTACTCATTCTACAGGAAGACACGTTTTATAATGAAGATGCGAAAATTGCTCTTCGGAAACGATATGGTGAGGAAAAGTACACATATTGTGTTTTCAATCGACTTGCGACATGAGAACGCGAGCCTCCGCCCACTTATTTGTGCCGTTCTGTCTGCGTCTCTTCAAATATCACTGTGTTCGCGTGGTCGCGCACAAATAAGTGGGCGGAGCCTCGCGTTCTCATGTCGCAAGTCGATTGAAAACACAATAAAAAGGAGAAGTTCCATGTGATTCTTTGTAAGAAACTCCTGTCAAGTGGATACTTTTTTACTTTGTCAGATTAAACATGATTTATTTTCAATAAAGTTGTTTTTTTTTTACTTTATTGCAAAAACTACTCAAAAAATTTTCTAAATTGAACAAAGACGGGCACAGACGGGCACACTGACACCGGTTCGTGTTTATGGGCCACAATTTTTCAGAGTTACGGTGTAGTATTATGTGTTCACGAACGAGGTTTGCAAACGACGAGACCCTGACAAAACCGGGGAAAACCACGAAACCGGGGAAGACAAAACCAGGGAAGACAAAACCGGGGAAAAAATCGGACAAAACCTGGGAAGAAGCTCCGCCCCCTTTTGCAGCTGCTGCACGATGTTTTGTACTGGAAGTATAGTTACGAGTGGCCAACTCGTGTTAAACTTTAACGCTAAAACTTGTTATACTAAACGGCTTTATTAGAGAAAAGTAACTTTACTATAAAAAGGGGACAATGGAAAAACGTGGAAGAGGCGCGGGGAAACGTAAAATAGGCGGCAGGCAAACAGGAAGGCTGAGGCGACAACAGTCGGCTCAAAACGAATGGAAATAAACCCCGTTGAAATGAGCGGTTTCTCGCCTTTTATAGAGTGGAAAAGGGGCGGAGAAAAGAAATACAATAATTGGCGGAACGGCGTAGATCAACTATAATAGAATAGATCACAATGGTCCGGCAGTCGACATGACGAGAGTGCAACGATCGGAGTGGAGACGCGAGACGACATGCGGTGTGAGTGTGCGTGGACGTCGGAGGTGAACGAAGGGAGACGCAGGGTGAGAGGCAGATCAGTGTGCGCAGGAGAGAGGCGTCGGGCCGGGAAAGGGCTCGACGCTTACACCTCCCCCTTTTTTTTCCGGATCGACCCTGATCCTCTCAAAATGAAATGGAGCATCCTTGTTGACCGATGGAAACGTCGCCTTCTCCACTACTCGTTGACATCGTGACTGAAGCTGGTGCCGTTGGGGGGTGTTGGTGAACTTGCTCATTGTCGCGACTGCATGACTTTTGTCGAACTGTATTGCTTTGCCGAGCTTCGTTGAGGTTGCCGAGGTGGTGTGACCGAAGGTCTGGAAGTTTAACTTGTTGCCGTGTAATAAATGTGGGGATTGGGTGAAATAAATATTGGGGGAAATATTGCCGTAGTTTTTTTTTTTTTTAATTTAATTAAAATTTTTTTTCTTTTCTCTTTTTAAGACTTCTCCATGGAGAAAACAAATGTGGTGTTGGTAATAAATACAAGTAGACTACAATAAAAGAGGGATGGTTGCTGGGGGAAAACAATTAAAAACAAAATTTGGACCGGTAAAAACGAAAAAATGATAGGGGGATGAGACAAATAGCAAAGTGGAGAAACGAAGCGGAGAGAAGTGAAAATAAAATCTCACTGAACTATTCCGTTCGGCGTCGTAGCAGCGGACGATGTTGACGTGCGGCTTGATCAGAAAACATGTTGCGGGCCGTTACCAAAATGCCTCGTTGCAGAAACAGCTGCTCTTGAAAACGTGCTTTGTGATAGCATCCTTGACGTCGTAGAAGTTCTTGCAGTGGTGCTTTTCCTTCGTCTTAATGATGATGAAATAGGAGTCAAGACTGATGTCGTAGTCGCAATTTGGCGTGACGGTTTTTCCAATGTGAACCAAAAAGGTGTATTTTCAGCCACAGAACTGAGTATCCGGGTCGAAACAAATCAGTGGAGTAACCATTGGAATTCGGAATTCGTCAAAATTAGCGAGGATTGCTGTTTTCCTTAACGATACAGCTGCTTCGGCGTTTCTGAAAACATAGAACGTAGATTGACGAAATTCTTACATGTCTTGCAGCGCTAGTTGAGCAGACCAAAAGAGGTGGGATGACAAAGTCACAGTCTATGGTAATGTCTGTGGTCGGATTTCCTGTCTTGCCGCGCCAAGTTTCCTCTTCATTCTCAACGAAAATCGACTTGTGTGCGCTTTCTGATCGTGTTGTGGAAGACGCCGGCTATCTTGAGCTGCTCCTTCTGGTGGCTTCGTGACCTGATTGCGTTAGACAGCGTACTAACTCCTTGCGAGACAACGAATTCATAAAAACGAATCTGGACCAGCGTTCGGAATTCTTCTTGGGTGTGTGACTACGCAGATGTCGCAATGTGGTGGCGAACTCGACATGCACCGGTGTAAAGAAGAATCGGCGTACCACGTGCTTCTGGAATGTGAACAAAGCAAAAGACTTACCGAGTGTTTGCATATCGATGAACTGCCTCCGTGGCCAAATCTTTCCGATTTGCGACGTTTCATGCTCGGTGTTCCTTGTCGGTGGAAAATTCGGGATGAATGCTCGTCCAATGAAGACAGCTACGCTGGGCAAAATGTTGCTTGGCGGGAAGACGTTGCTTTTATCTGAGTTTTAAAGATTGGCGCGCAGCTGCAGTTTGGAAAACGGTGGGGTTGGCACCGTGAGAACGTAATTTAAAGCAGGCCTCGGGATGGATTGTAGGGGGCCTAACCAGCGGAAGATCGTGGGCCCAGAAGGTTCCCTCGAGATGTGTTGCCACCTCTCTCGGTTTCCTTCCGGCGACTTCTACTGGTGGCTTGTCCCAACCATACTTGATCTTGAATTCCGTCTTTCGGACCAAATTGTGGCTTGCACGGCATTCTCACGTTGAATGGTCTGAAGAAAAGCAGTAGAGACATTTGAAAACCATAATTGCATGTCGAGCGGTGGCGAAAACGACCAGGCGGTCGAAAGAATCCACGTATCAAGCGAAAAAATTGGAGAAATCCGCAAAAATTACGCGTTCAACGAACAAATCGCAAAAATGATGACGTAAACAAACGACGATGAGCGGTGCGCACGACTGTTACCGTAGGAATTGAGTGTTCGTTGCGGGACCCGTGTGTTGTGGGAGAAGATGTTCCTTTAAACTTTCGCGTGTTCGTATCGATTTTTCGGCGATTTTCATCAGGTGTGGAGGATTTTGGCGAGGACCAATGAAGAATTTCAACAAAAAGTCGTGTTGTCGAAATATCTCCGGGATCTCCCATGTGACTGCCAATCCGTGTTATTTTTCGTTGTCGTTTTTGGCGATTGGATGTGTCGGGTAGTTTCTTTTTCTGCCATATTGTTTTCGGTGAACAGTTTTCAAGATTTTCGTGGTGTGGATGACTTTTGGTTGTGCTGGATGCCATGGGAAACTCGAATAGCCGTTCTGTGCTGACGATGTGAAGTTATTTGCTGCATCAGGGATCTGTTGATTGGCTTTGAGGACGTCGACCGCATCGAGATGTTTCTTCTCCAGATTTTTTTCTGTGACGTCGACGGCATTGTTTTCGGGTCTTTTCCTTGGCGGTAACTCCAGTTAACAAAAAATGGTCTTCGGGACGTCGCGAAAATTTCATGATGTTACTGCGGTGAAACTGATGGTGTTGTCGGATGACGGAATTTCTTCGATGATTGGAGCGGCGAGAGCTTTACCAGAGTATTTTTGTGGTCGACCGATGCGAGATGGAAAACTTATCTATCGTTTCTTGTTTGAAACTCTGGAAGCATGATTTTTTTTAGTGATCGGTTCCTTACCGCGGGTAGAACTCGATTTAACTTTTGATATTGATTTTTTTTTTTTTGCAACTTTCCGAAAAAGAATTGCTTGCACAGGCAGAAATTAGTTGTTGACTTCTGCTCGTTTTCTACCAAGTCTTCATTGTCCGTGATGGCATTGACAATGGAATTGTCGTCGATGGTGTCCTGACGATCCGTAAACTTACCAAACTTACCTGATTTTTTTTGTGCAAAATGCATTCTCCTATCCTTTCGTCATTTTATCCTTATATTTAATGGATCATTCTGCTACGATGGGTGACTTCGGTCCTTTCTTCTCAGCTTTTTCGATGATTTGTGTTGTGAAAAACTTCTTCTTTCGTCAAAATCCGGATTATTGATGGTTGCGTCGGACTTACCAGAATCAATGGGCTTACCTCCCTTGCTGCAATGGAATTTTGGAAAAAAAAATGTCCCCTTGCGAGGATGGTTGTGTGAGAGTTGAGTGTCGGAGCTAGCGGCGAGTCGACCGGGGCGACCTCCTGCCCTCGCTCGAACTGTGCAGGCACAATTCTCGCTAAGACGGTGGAGGCGGCTCCCGACTCCGTCGTGATCCGCAACTCATTGATTCCACGGTAAAAGAGAAAAAAAAGGAGAAGAAGAGGATATCTATTACTTACCTAACTTACCTAAAAAAACAAAAAAACTTAACTAAACCTTAACAAACTTAAACCTGAAGCTGGCGTGATGTCGCTACCCAGTGGAGCGGGGGGATAGTGGGGACGCTATCGATCCTCGGCGGTAGGTGGCCAGGAGGGGGAGTTCCCAAAACTGCGGGGCACTCCTGGCACTTTAAACCAGACTATGCTGAACTTATACGAAAAAAACCCGGACTACGCCGCAAAACACTAGGGCTATGCCTAAAAAGATACTTAACTAAACCGGACTGAGCCGCAAAACACTAGGGCTATGCCTAAAAAATATACTTAACCTAAACCGGACTATGCCGCAAAACACAAGGGACTTGCCTTAAAAAAATCTTAACCTAACCAGGACTGCCTAAAATACCAGGACTATGCCTAAACTACCAGGACTATGCCTACAAATCTTAACCTTTGACTAAACCTAGCAGGCGCGACCTGCGTAGGGGGGGATAACAAGCACCTACCTAGGGGGGACCGCGAACCGAGGACTTTACCTCCATCGCTTAAACTTAACTACCGCCGCAAACCCACCGGCGACGTCTCCGGTGGATTCCTTAACTATTTGCCTAAATTGCCCATTCTAACCCCTAAAAATAAAAATAAAATATACGAACAAAACGGGAACTGCGGGAAAAAAACGAAAGAAAGAAAAAAAAACAAAAACAAAAACGAGAAAATTAAAGCAGAGAAGAAGAGAGAAAGAGAGAGAAAAAAAAATTAAATGCCTAAAAAAAAATAAATTTACGCGCGTGTCATTAAACTATAATAGAGGCGGTGGATCTTTAAGGTCAAAAAAAAATTTGACCCACGACGCTGCTACCAGTTACGAGTGGCCAACTCGTGTTAAACTTTAACGCTAAAACTTGTTATACTAAACGGCTTTATTAGAGAAAAGTAACTTTACTATAAAAAGGGGACAATGGAAAAACGTGGAAGAGGCGCGGGGAAACGTAAAATAGGCGGCAGGCAAACAGGAAGGCTGAGGCGACAACAGTCGGCTCAAAACGAATGGAAATAAACCCCGTTGAAATGAGCGGTTTCTCGCCTTTTATAGAGTGGAAAAGGGGCGGAGAAAAGAAATACAATAATTGGCGGAACGGCGTAGATCAACTATAATAGAATAGATCACAATGGTCCGGCAGTCGACATGACGAGAGTGCAACGATCGGAGTGGAGACGCGAGACGACATGCGGTGTGAGTGTGCGTGGACGTCGGAGGTGAACGAAGGGAGACGCAGGGTGAGAGGCAGATCAGTGTGCGCAGGAGAGAGGCGTCGGGCCGGGAAAGGGCTCGACGCTTACAGTATTGAAAAAGTGCGCCGCAGACTTGCAACTGGACAAAACCGGGGAAAAGTTGCAAGTCTGCGGCGCACTTTTTCAACACTTCCAGTACAAAACATCGTGCAGCAGCTGCAAAAGGGGGCGGAGCTTCTTCCCAGGTTTTGTCCGATTTTTTCCCCGGTTTTGTCTTCCCTGGTTTTGTCTTCCCCGGTTTCGTGGTTTTCCCCGGTTTTGTCAGGGTCTCCAAACGACGCTACGATGTTCCGCAATTTTTCCACTGTTCCGCAGTATTCGCTGCGAGACCGCAAAGATAAACTGCGGAACATCGGAGCGTCGTTCGCAGACCTCGTTCGTGAACACATAATAGTAGTAGTTGTGCAGTTAGCCAAGTGCGGCGCGCTTCTCTCGACGCCAAAATTCACATTTAAACTGCGATTCGTCGTTTCTCCATTTTCAGGAAATAAAACCAAAAAAAAACCATGATCTGAAAAATAAACCAGAGTCAAAAAAAGAGGAGAGAAACATTTTTTTCATAAAATAATTTTATTTGGCAACAATTTTTTCTTCCGTTTCCGTTTTTCGCTTCCCTGTTCACTAATTTCCCCCACATCATATGGATGCTCGAAATGTGTGCAAAAAGTTCACACATCTTCCGTTTCCGCTCATTTGCATCGTGTCGTGCTCAAATGCAGCTGCTTCATGATTATTAGTTTTGTTATTCTTCTTATTGCTCCACGAAATGAGAGCTCAACTCGTTCATCTTCTCTTTTTTTCGTTTTTCGAATAAGTTTCACATACGCCTCAATCGTTTTCTTTTCTGTTTGCTTTGGTGCATACATGTACAATTAGTCTTGCGATTTCCTTTCGGACGGACAAGAAAAAGAAGAAGGACCTCAATTTGCCACATCATTGCTCAGAATCACTTTCTTCCTTTTTCCGCCTTTTTTGTTTGCAGAATTGCCTTTTTTGTTTTTTTTATATTTGGTCTGGTTTCCGCTCAGAAAAAAAGTCGTCCAGAGTATTTAATCCTTCCACTAACCTGGCCTGCTATTGTCAAAAAAATAAAGCGGCGGCCTACCGTAACTCGAAAAACACAATTTGTGAGAGTGATTTATTGTGTTTTCAATCGAGTTGCAACATGAGAACACGAAACTCCGCCCACTTATTTGTGCGCGACCAAGCAATCACAGTGCTATTTGAAGAGACGCAGACAGAACGGTGTTTGCGGACGCATGTTTTCATGCTGCAACTTTTTTGTAAACACAAGATTTAGGCCACGTTCCCAAAATAGTTTTTTCGTTGTTTTCTTGAATAATTCGATATTTTTTTACTTTCTTTTTAGTGTTTGAAGTATTTTAACCCAAAAAGCAACAAATTGTTGCCTAAAACTATGATACGAAATGAACGCCGTCGGCGGAATTATCGATTTTTCGCGAAATAGAACATCCTTAAAATAAGCCCGCGAAAAATTATAAATTTTGTGCACGGGGTGCTGCCTTTTTTTCAAAGGAATTTTTTTTGCCGCCGACGCCACGCGCTGCGGCTGCGTCGCATGGTAACATCGCTTACACGCTCTCTTCCTGAAAAATAAATTTCAAAAATTACGTTTGGCACACTGCCAAGAATTTTTCAATGGAGCGCACTTTCGCGAGGACAGTCGCCAGCAGCCCGTGCTTGTGTGGTGGTGCGCGTTTGCATAATTCATTATCATATCGCCTCGTACAAATTCGTAGAAGTTTGAGAAACTATTATGGATTCGTGACGTAGCGACTCGTTCCTACAATTTGTGCGCCATCAAACTTAACAAATCTTGCAAAAAATTGTTTTCTCTCACGCCTCCAAGGGCTGAATCGTGGCGAGACCCAACAATTGCTGACGCATAACTTGACACACTGTTTCGCTACATCACGAATCCGTAATATCAGTTTTCATCTGTTTTCTGGTAACAGAAATCTATAACGCATTCGCTGCAATGATGACGCGAAACGTCTTATTTATATTACTTTGTCTACGTATTTCTGTTTTTCCAATGTCTCATTTTCTTTTCTTTTTTCATAAATATCCGTATTTATTTACCCATTTTTCTTTGTTTTCACTCATTGCAAACTGAATTTAGATGAATTCGTTATTAGTTTTATAAATGATCGAAAATTACTTTCATTGCTTATGCGGCTGACGCGAAAATATTGTGTTTTTATAATATAAGCCTGCTGCGCATTTATTAGGAAAAAACTTATTTTTTTTTCTTTTCATTTTGATGTAATATTGTTTCCTGTCAAGATGCTAGTACACTGAATGCTACCAAATAGGGAGTTTAGGTCTGAATTTTTGAATTCCTATTTATTTCTCAGCCATTTTTCAACTTTTCCGAGCTGGCCAGCGCATAAAATGTTCGTTTTAATGGTGTTTACAAAGCTAGATATCGAAAAGAAAACATTTATACATACATTTCGACTCTTTGCTCTGAAATTTCAGTTTAGCAAACAAATCGCTAATAACTTTACTATTTCTCAACTTATTTGATCGCAAAAGCTCTTAAATCGTTCATATTTTGTTTCTTATCCAACTGAATGGTTATCTTTGGCTGGAAGCTGTGCCAGCCGATGCACGTGGCTGTGTGCCCCTGTATTTTTTCATCTGGCCTTTTTAAATTTATTTCATTCTTTTGCAAATTCAAATGTACATACATACATTCATAAAATTGCTAACCAGCTTCGCATACATGTCTAATAATAAAAAGAATAATAGTAATTTGCCGGACATGTTTAAATTGTATTTACTCTGCAAACAACTGAACTGAACTGAACTGGTTGGTCAAAAACGAAGAAGAAAAGTGAGCATTTGGAGGATCGCGATGCAAATTTCATTTCATTTTGGACGGATTGGGAGGAGCAAGCGGTGATTATTATACACATATTCTGCACCAGTTCTTCTTTTCTCACATCATGAATGCCCCGTTTTCCCATTTTTGTCAAAGATATTAAGTATCGAAAAAAAAATTTCTAATGGGGTTATTCACGAAATGGCAAAAAATGGCAAAAAACGGCAAAAAACTGCGCGAAAACTCGGAACATGCTCCCATTGACCGGAAATTTTGGGAAATAAAAGGAAAAATTCTCCCGGGCATTACCCCAAAATTTCTGACAAAAATATCGATTTTAAGCATTTTCAGAGAAAAAAGCAATATTTCTTAAAAACCGATATTTTGGTCAGAAATTTTGTGGGAATGTCCGGGAGAGTTTTTTCCCTTATTTCCCAAAATTTCAGATCAATCGGAGCTTTCTCCGAATTTTCGCTGAATTTTTTGCTGGTTTTTCTATTTTTTGCCATTTCGTGAATAACCCCATAACGTTTTTTTTGTTTTCACATTGAAAAATAAATGATTAAACAGCGCGGAATTTTTCCCGAAAAAAAAAATTATTATCTAACTGTAAGCGTGGTCGCATTTTTCTACAGTAGGCTGCATTTAGCTGCGCATCCACTCATCTTCGTTAAACTGCACGGCATGCTGGCACCTACCTCCGTGCAAACGCGCTCCAATCACACTAAACGTTTGATTAAATACTGTGACCCGCGTGTTAAGAGAAAATTCCCTCGCGGCGCTGCCAACACTGCTGCTGTATCAAATTTTTAAAAAAAATAAGGGTTTTCTGCGAAAAAAAATATGTTTTTATTTTTGTTTTCGCGGAACGTACGCAGCGAATTGAACGCGCGAAAAAACCGAATTTCATAAAATGAGACTGTAACATAGATGCCAGCATACCGTGAACTGATACGAAGGGGAGACGCAGAGAAGCAGACTGAGCAAACTGCCAGCGACTCTCGCCAAAGAGACGCAGACATGCAGCCTCCCCACTCAGCGGAGCGCGTTGTTGGGGTTTTTGTTGATCGAACTTTTTTTTTTTCCTCCAATCCACCCCACACTTACAAACGTTCCCATTTGAGGAATGCTGACAATAGTTTCTTAAACTTTTCACTGACAACTTAAATTTCCTTGAAAAGAATCAAATTTCGGAGTTTATTTATGTTTGCGGATCCTCTCAACGAATCCGTATTCCTCTAGCCCTTCACGTATCGAATATCACGCTTTTTGTAGAAAAATGTGGGCTCCATTTCTGCTTTTTTTTTGTTTTTTTTTGTTCAAAAATATGCGCAAACGAGTGAAATTCTTAACTGATTTTCTTTGAAACAAAAAAAACACTTTTTTGTCTTCAGAAGCTAAAAAGATTTTCAAAAAATATGGCTGCAATCCCAATAAACGGAGTGTCAGCAAACGCGCCCTGACGCACAATAGCAAGGCGCCCGGGCGCCTTTGGTGACTCTTTTTAGGTGCTACCTCGGAATAGAACTGACGCGTAATAGAACTGTAGCGAAATTGAACTCGCTTTGGAATAGAACTGTAGTGAAATTGGACTGTAGCGAAATAAAACTGTTCGGAATAAAACTGATCGGAATAAAACTGTTCGGAATAAAACTGTAGCGTTTTGAAACTAAATTAGCAATGGAGCGCGATTGCATTGTTTGCTCATTCAAATATTGGAATTTCTCATGCGCGTGCTTTTTTCAACAGTTCTATATTTGAGCTATTCATCAAAAATTGTTTGTTTTGTTGTTTTTTTGAATAAACTTTTATCATTTTTTTCTCGGCCCGCTTTGACGGCCGAGCAATGCAATCGCGCTCCATTGCTAATTTAGTTCCAAAACGCTACAGTTTTATTCCGAACAGTTTTATTCCAAAACAGTTTTATTTTGCTACAGTTCTTTACCGAACAGTTCTGTTCCGAGGTAGCACCTCTTTTTAGTGTTGCCATTTTAAATAGTTGAGTAATATATTTATTGACGCATTCAAATTTATTCAAATTTAGCTTCTATTGCAAAACAAAAGGGAACAGAGAAAATTGTCTATGTCCTATTAGAAAGCGTTTGGTTTTGTTAAAAATTCATGTACATTTTGTGGTTTGAGGAGCACCTGCCGTCTCTCTATTATTACGCAACTTTTTGCGCTTTGTTTCCAGAATTCTTCATTCACCTCCTCCTCTTCTTTTTCTTTTGCCCACTCACCTTTTTAAGTTTTATGTAAAGTAAGTGTTTCCATGAATTTATTTATGTTTTAACTTAACTATTTGGCGGGTTGACGGCTACGTTTTTAGAAACAAAATATTCAATTGGCGCCTGCGTATTTAGCGACTCTAGAATAACTTGTTTGCGATATGTAGTGCGCGGGGGCGCGTTTGCAGCGCCGTTCAACACACCGTGAAACACTCTTCTCCCAAAAAGAGTGTTTCAATTATTCCCACCAAATTTTGCCCCGAGCAAAATATTTGAGCTCTGTTAGTCTAGAAAAGCAACAAAAAAACTTTTTTATTTTTTTCATTTTTCCATTTTTTTCAAAAAAAAAGAGCAAACAATATCTGCAACGCTTTCTGGTTTTTTTTTCAGATAATATCAAATTTCCGCTATTTTGGCACGTTTTTTGCCAAAAACCTGAGAAATTCGATAGTATTTTTTTCCTGATATTTACGTCAAAAAAGTCATTTTCATTTTCATTTTCATTTTCCAATCGAAACTTGAAACTCTGTTTGTTTCATGGCAGCATAAAACTACAAAATTAGAGATTTTATTTAGGAAATTTCGTTTCCCACGCGACTTTTCTTTACTTCTCTTTTAATTCACCAACATTTTCATTCTCGTGTTGTTCGAAGACTTTAGTTTGTTTTTATTTCTTCTGGGGTTTTCGATATACTCTTATAGCGGATTCGTGGCGGAGTGACAATTTTTTCACGTTTTTATTCGAAAAAGGAAGAAATAACTGAAGAAATGGCTCCCCGACGATTCGAAACCCGACACTTCGAAACCGCGTCAATTCGCCACTCACGTCGATATTGATACCGCGACCTTTCGAAACCCGTCAATTCGAAACCGCGACAAATAAAAACCGCGCGCTCTCGCAACCCGTCATCTCGCTACAATGACACTCCGCAACCCGACTTTTCGCAACCCGGCATTTCGCAACAAGACATTTCGCAACCAATATTTGACAAGATAAAAAAGTAACGACATGTACATAAAATAAGTATGCTTTGGGTGAAGTTCCGCATTTGAAGAATGTTTGATAGCTTCTCGAATAGCTCCAGGAAGTTCTGATCATGTAAGTGTAGGTTGTGATAGGATGAAAACGTAGTAAAATACTTCAAGAATCATTTTATTTTTGCTCAAATTTTTCATATTTCTTCTGTGCGAAATCTGAAAAAAAACCAATTTACATTTGAAGAAATTATTTGTGCACGGCAAAAAAATATCTTCTGAACTGTATACTCACCGGTTATCACACTGAATCAGCAAAGATCAATCGTATAAATACTTAACATGGAGGTTTGCATGGTTGGCAAGAGCCTCTGGTCAAATTTTTTCCAACTCGTTAAATATGTCACGTGAAAAATGTAAAAAAAAAGTTTCAGATTTCTGAACATCTGAAAACCGAAAAAATGGTTGCGAAATGCCGGGTTGCGAAAAGTCGGGTTTCAGAGTGTCGAGGTTGCGAGTCGACGGGTTGCGAATGCGCACGGTGTCTGTTTGTCGCGGTTTCGAATTGACGGGTTTCGAAAGGTCGCGGTATCAATATCGACGTGAGTGGCGAATTGACGCGGTTTCGAAGCGTCGGGTTTCGAATCGTCGGGGAGCCGAAGAAATTATTAAAAAAGGTGCTAAAGGGAAAATTAAAATAGCCATATTTCAAGGTGCCCAAAAGGAGTACACGAGGTGTTGCCGTTGGTCGAGAAAAACGGCCGCCAAACCCATAATTATTTATTAATTTGTGAGTAAAAATGAAAAAAAAAGTCGGATCGGCACGAGCCGCCGTTTGTCTAGGCCAGTGGTCGCACCTCATGTTACCGTGTACTCCTTTTGGACGTCTTCTAATTGTTTTTATGCAATTTTAATATGATATTCGGGGCCTACCTCGAATCAGAACTGTCCCGTATCAGAACCAGGGCTGTCAAAAATCCGGCTGGCCGCCGCCGGCCGAAAAAAGCCGCGGCTCACGGCCGGCTTCGGCCGTGCGCTCTCAACAACAAAAAAGCCGCGGCCGGCCGCGGCCGGCTGGAAGGCCGTGGGTACTGTGAAAGATCGAAAAATTGCACTGATCTGCCACAGAATTTTTGATCTCTGAGAAATCTTGAAAAAAGAACACGAAAAAGAGAGAGATGTTTCATCACACTCGGCCTTAAGGCCGGCCGCGGCCGGCCGCGGCTTTTTTGTCATTCACGCTCGCGAAGCCGGCCGCCGGCCGGCCGACAGTTTTCTCGGCCGAGGGCCGGCCGCGGGGCCGTTTTGACAGCCCTGATCAGAACCATTTCAGAAAGAGAGTCAGTAGCTAACCACTCGCTGTTTGTGAGCATTTTTTGTTTAAATTTATTTCAAACTATAGTCGGCGAATACATCATCAACCTCGCTCTACTGCAAAATTCCTGTAAAACCGTGTTGCACTTGCAAGATTAACTCGAATTCTTGTTTTTATACTTCTTTTTAACGGAAAATGACGTATCCACGATGAATTGCAGGTAAAATTTGATTTTTCGCTTCAAAACAGGCGCACTACACTGTTGAAAATTGAAAAGTGCCGTAGAGCGAAGCTGATGATGCATTCGCCGGGTATATTACTTATTCTGCACAGAAGCTGCGGTTTAGCGAAATTTTATATACCGATTCCGATACGTAAAAATCCTGAAAAAGAACGGTTCTGATTCGGGACAGTTCTGATTCAGGACAGTTTTGATACGGGACGTTCTGATTCGGGGTATTCGTTAATCCCGGAAAAATTTGGTACCACTTTTAAAAACAAAAATATTCACGGGCGTTCTTTTCCTGATCATTGTTTTTTGAAGTTCTCTCGGGGAAATTGGAAGAGAAAATATAATAAAAAATAATTGTTTTTGTGCTTATTCTCTGATTTTCGATATAATTGTAAGTTTTCTAAAAGCTTTTAGAATAGTAGGTTTTTCTTCAAAGCGGAAACCTATTTTGGTAGTGTGAAATGTGTCACCACCTATCAGAGACCACATAAAGAATATGGAGACTATTTGATGGCTAACTAACGCTTGTGTGCTAATTACCGCCCAATTTGTGCGACAGACGCGCCAAACTTGCGCCGATTATGACCAGGCTCATTATTAGATATTAGCCACATTCGACGGCTAACAGCCATTTTCAAAGCCTGATAGATTTTTCCACGTCTAATAGCCATATATCCTTCATAAAAGTGTCAAACCCTTGGCTATTAGGTGTCAATTTTGGGGCGTACACCATGAAGTACAGGCTCCGAACTCAACATCGTTTTTAATGGCTAACTCCTGCTTGAGTGCCGATCCCCAAATAATCGTGAGATGTAGCTTTTAGCCATATTCGACGACTGAGCTTTGAAAAGCTACAGTAATTGCCAGAGATGTCTACAGACATAGGCTTCTAATCGCAGAAAACTGAAAGGACACATAAATTTTCCTGCCGAGTTCCCTCAGGTTATACAGACAATCAAACCTTTTTCATGCTGGACCTGCTAATGCCCTCGTCTCAATTCTCCTGCAGGTTTCATTAAACAGTGGCGAGAAAATTTGAAACCCCGCCCTTTCAGGTTTTTCAACTGAACGAACACACAATAAGTGAGCGGGTGTGTCTTTTCGTGATGTCTGCGTCTCTTACAAATTTTGTTTTGCCAAGAAAATAGAAACAATAAATAATGTTTGAGAAAATAAACATTTAAAGTCATTTTCTTCAAAGTGTATCCTTTTTACAGATACTGTTAAATACCACACTTTATGAACTGCCAACTCTTCTCCCAAAATATACAACTTTATATCATAGATATGCCATCTCGTACCTCTATTTCTGTTTCACCCTCCTTTTGCACCCATCTTTCCGCTTCATCTCATTTTTTCCCTCTGTCCTTTTCTTTCTTTTTCCACCATCAAAAATTCACAAACTTTCATCTCGCTACTCATTTTTACAACAACTTTTCCTCCACACTTTTTTTTTGCTACGATTCTCTGAAGAAGCGAGAGGACCACATCACAGCTCACAAATTGCTTAATTTTGTAATGCAAATCGCATTTTTTTGAGCCCTGCGTCTTGCACAATGGCTATTGTGCTGAAGAAAGGGAAGACAGACAGAGATGTGTTCATTTTCAACTAAAAATTTCGGTTTTGGAATAATAGCCCCAAACATGAAATTTGTTGAATAATATCGCATTTAAGTTTTTAGCACTAGCACGCCTCCCCCGTCGTCCAATGCGCCGCCAAGTTTGTCGGATAATGAAATTAATTTTTCACTCGAAAATTTACTTTTTCGAGAAATTCGAATCATGATCTGATTATTCAGGATAACACCATCATTTTAATCCAAAAACGAAACTTTTTGGTCAAAAAATAACCGAGCCTTATGGTTTTAAAAATGCGCCAGGTAGAAACAATTTTGGAAGGCTGGGGTGCCGTGACTAGTGAGCTCGGGGAATTTTCGGCAAGTTGCCCTACAGGTGTGCCAACTCATAACTCCCGGGTGCAAATTGTCCAGTAGCTGCTCCGTGCAGATCTGCCGAATCCTGTGACAGTTTAAAGGGGGTGCCAACTTTGTGGGGAAAGTTGCTTAAAATATACTCTTGGGTGGGGGATTTACGAATATCACATTGAAATCGCACAAAAAAATTTCTCTGATTTTTTATGATTTTTACAAAAAAAAATAGAAGACCACGAGGAGTACACCAATCGTGGCCTAGGAAACCCGCGGCCGCTGCTTCTAGAAACATCCATTTTCACCAGAAATATTTATTTTTCTTGCATTTTCTCTCGTTTTTATCATCGATTTTCTATAAAACATTCTCTAATCGCTTATTAAAATTTTAGATAATCGCGAAAACACATTTTAGTCATGAATATCGAAAAATCGATATTTGCCTGTTGTTCGATTCAACGTTTTGAATATATTCTGGTGAAAGTTTTTGCTCGAATATAAAAGTTACAGATAAAAAAGTGAATTTAACGCGGAAGTGAGCAGGAAAACAAGGAAAAATTAAAGGTATGAGAATTTTGTTCGGAATTTGTTTTATCATTACTATTGTGATCAACACGCATTAATTTTCTATCTGAAGACACGAAATGATGTTTATTAATTATTTCCCAAAGATTAATGCAAAAATATTGGAAAAAGACCGGAGAAAAATGATGAAAAAGAAAATGGCGTTTGAATTTCGCGCCAAGTCGTGTACTCCCCGTGGTCTTCTATTTTTTTTTGTAAAATTTGCCAAAAATCAGAAAAATTTTTTCGTGCGATTTCGATGTGATATTCGTAAATCCCCCACCCTAGAGTATATTTTAAGCAACTTTCCCCAGAAAGTTGGCACCCCCTTTAATTAGCGGTTTCGTTGCCAATTAGCTGCCCAGAATTCCCCAAGTCTCTGCCTCTCTGCGTCTCTACTTTTGTAAGCTCTTATACTCGGTATAAAACGCTGGCAACTCGCTCCAATCGAACAATGAATTTCGCATGCATTTGGAGTGAGGTTTAGAGAAATCAGAGCAAAACATCGGCCACGGTCTCTCAGTTTTCTGCACTCTCTCGTCGCCAACGTGACCGCGTCCTCCACTGTGAGAAGGGAGCGAGTTTGCAGCGCTCCTTACAGAGAATAGCTAAAATTGGGAGAACCCGGCGGGGAGACGCAGAGAAAGGAGAGAGGGCGCGTTTGCATTTTCGTCGGGCCTAGAACGTGTTTTTGTTTGTTTCCAATAAATACTGTAGAGGCAAAAACAAGTGCGCTCCACAGAGCTTAGTACTTCGTGGAGCGCACTTGCTTTCTTCACAAATGAACAATAAATGAAAAAACTTAATGAATTATTAATGACCCATACTTTGCCCATTGCGATGACCCGTTATTATTGTCCGGTGGCTTTCTAAATATTTACAAGAATTGGAAGCAATTTTATTGCAACACTCTATTCTCGTTGAATGCTGCTGCACCCATCTAACAATGGCAAATTTTCGGAACTTTTTTTCTTCTTTGAATCTCCATTTTGTTTGACGTTTTCTCAAAATGACCTCTTCTCTTGGCTCAAACTTCCGGAGTGTTACAAGAAAAGAAGCGGAGTAAAACGTTTGTTTTTCTTTTTTTTAACTCTGGAATTTCTGAAAACCAATTCAAAGTACAGTAATTCAATGTCCAAACAGCACGAATGTTTGCTCCGTCTACTCTGTGCCATGTAAAAACAATGTGTAAAGTTTTGGCAATTTTTACGCATCACTTCACCCTCTACCTCTTCTTTTTCTTCTTTTTCTTCGTAGTCGTCGTCGTCATCGTCGTTTTCCGCCTTTTCATTCATTTATTCATTCATTCGCATTCCCTTTTACCTGCCAAATTAAGTTCTTCTCTACCCCTTTCTTTCTCTGCGTCTCCAAGCTTCTCGTTCTCACTTCATTAGCATTGTTATGACTTCTAATGGTTACGAGTCGAGGGGGCCTCTTTCCTCGCCGCTCGAGTGTTTTCATGAAGAATGGGTAGATCAAAAAGGCTGGGAGGGGTGTTCTAGACTATTGCATAATAGTGAAGACTTTTACCCAACTTGTTAATACAGCCTGTAAATTAAATCAAATTAGAGGCGCTGAAAAAAAAGTGACGTAATTGGCAAGAGCGTGTGGTGTTTTTTGAGTGTTTGGTAAACGTCTGAAACTGAAGAAAAAAAAAATCGTATTTCTATTTATGCAAATGTTTTTTTTTTCTATTTAACACCTTCCTCAACTTATTAATAATCAATTTGAAGTATTTATTTTTTAATAAATATGTTTTGTGTCCCTTTCTCTGTGTCCCCGATGTTTTAAAGTTCTCTAAAAGCTTCCTTTTGTGTCATACCTTTGTCTTAAAAAAGATTATTGCGTTTTCAAACGAGTTGCACCATGAAAACAAAAGTGCTATCCCTTTTTTGACTGCGTCTCTTCAAATAGCACTGTGGTCGCGCGCACAATTGTAGGCGGGGTTTCGTGATCTAATGCTGCAACTCGATTGAAAACACAATATCCCTTAAGCGCATTAATGAAACCGATAATTTATGCAAAGAGGCGGGGTCTAATTCGAATTTTTAGTCCTCGTCTGCTAAAAATTTTTTTAGAATTTTTATTTGTTTTTGTTGATATTTTTGCTTCACCTAAAAGTTCTTTTTCACTTTGACATGGACACGCTTCAAAAACGCCGATTGATGTGATGTGATGCCAATGAGAATTGTCACTTTTTCATTGAAAATACTTTTTGTTGTTTTTGTTTTTTTTTAGATACAATTTTTACCAGAAAGAGGCAAAAATGGAGCAAAACTCACATTCCCTGCCTTTTATTTTGCTATTTACTCAAGAATTTCGACGGCTTATAGCCAGTTATCGATGCCGCGACGTGTTGGGACTACGATTTTACATGTTTCTGAAAGCCAATTTTTGCGGCCTATTTTTCCGTGCCTCTATTTTTGTACGTGTTTTTTGTTTAGCTAAACTTGACAAAACGTCACTGTGAGGTGGAGGCGCAGAGAAATGCGACAGGGCGCATTTGAATTTTCCTAAAGATATGGATGGCCAAGTCGCGCTGCATAGGCGCCAAACTAAGGCCAATAAATGATAACAGCTATATTCGATGGCTAATAGCCTAATAACCGCCATGCCCACGCCAAATTTTTTTTTTGTGAAAACTTGAATTAATGAGATTTACAGCAGCTGTTTGAACTTTTAAAAATTAATAACTTTTCAGAAATATTGATTTTTTGCATTTTTCTGAAATGTGAAAACATATTCTTTAAATTTTTTTTTGAATAAAACTGTAATGTCCCCGATTCGCTACAAAAATTGTTTTTCTCGTTTATTTTTTTCTATGGTAGCTACAATTTTATTTGTACGCTGCCTAAACCCAGTACTTTTGAATATTTTCTATTAAAAAAAAAACTATTTTTGAATGACCAGAAACGCTCTGAATAAAAAATTTCGGCGCTGATATGGCGGATATAGGGTTATTAGCTGCTGAAAACCGTCATTAATGGTGCGGGTTTGGCGCCTACTCGGCGTTCAGCGCCAACTCAGCGTTCGGCGCGAATTTGAGGGGAATTGGCTGGAATGAGCCATCAAAAACGGCGATGAATTTTTTATACGCCCCATTTCTTGACTGTGAGAAAAATGGGTCGTAAATCCCCAACCATTGGAACATTTAACCATCAACTGAACGCGCAGCAGGCTTGTAAGAGATATATATTTACATTTTCACAAAAAAAAACAACAACAAAGAAGGCTGACATCAGAAATAGTGATGCTCCGAGAACGGAGCACAAATGAAAAATGATGTGTTGGATGGAAGGGAAAAGTTGTTCGCTGTCTTTCTTTTCTCCTCCTATTCCTCTATCTTTTTAAGAACAAAATTGGAGAAATAGGAAAGGAAAAAGAAGAAGAACAAAAGAGAAAGGAGAAAAAATAAAAAACTTCTTTTTCCGGACGACGCCAGTTCTTTTTTTTTGACGGCTAGCCGCCGCCGCCACTTCACTTAACTTCGTGTCAATTTTGATGCCGTTCCGCCTCCTTCTTCTTCATTTTTTCTTTTCTTTTTTATTTTTTTAGAGAGAGAGATAGAGAGAGGGGGAGCACTTTTCGGCTAAAGAGCTCCATTTTTGAATGGGGATTAGCTTATGTCTTTCTTATTTTTTTTCTTCCTATTATTATTGTTCTTTATGTAGCGATGCTAATACCTTATTAGCTGACCAGTTGGCCATCTCATTATCATTACTTATTACTTTTACCTGCTCCACCCAATATTTACTGCATTACAGACAACCCAATAGCTTCGTGCCCATGATTCTGGACGGCTAGAATGATGTCCACATCGTCTTCACTTCTTCCGACCACACCGATCGGAAAACAACAAGTGATCGATTTGAAGGCGGGCGCCATTTTAAGAGAAAACGCAAGGTTTGTCGTTGTCGGTGGAGCGCGTTTCCAGTGTTTTGTAAAGTAATAGTGACCTTTGGGGACTTTATAGAGAAATAGTTTAATGCGGGGGAAATTGAGTTTTCTAGAAGTTGTGGCCGCCGGTTTGCTGGTCTTTAAGTTTTTTTGTACATACAGGGTGGGGAATAAATATGGAGCCGCATTCAAAACGGTGTAAAGTTGTTTAAACACGATATTGTTGACATGAACAGTTTTCGAATCGTCCACCTTTAGCCGCGATGACAGCTCAGAGTCTCTTCGTGTACGAGTCAATGACGGCACGCAGGTGTTTACATCAAGATCGTCCCACGCCTTTTTCAATGAAAGTTTCAAGGCTTCTAAATTTGCGTTATACTTTGTGGCGACTTGCTGGGTTGAATATCCCCACACAGCGAAATCCATCGGTTTCAAATCCGGACTCGAAACAGTCTATTGAGGAAACCAGGGAAATCGGCTTCGCACCACTGTTGAGAGGATTTTGCACATGGAGCAGGTGCACCGTCTTGCTGGAAGATTCAATCACGATTTTCGAAGTGGGAATGGGACCAAGGAAGCACTTCGGACTCGAAAATGTTCTAAATTTAGTATTCCGTGTTGATTTTGGCTCCCTCGCTCACGAAAACCAGTTGAGTCTTGCCATCTGCGCAGATTTCTTCGAAGACCATCATGGATGAAGAATTATACGTTTTATTAAGGCATTTGACTTTCTTATAGGCAGACTGGAAGTCTACAGCAATGTTCCTGTCGTTCTGACCATTTTTATTTGCTACCACGGTGAATATTTTTTCATCTGCGAAGAGTGCCGTCAGGTGCGTGCCAGGTCGCGCTCTCAACGATAGCAGACCGAGGTGGTGAAGCGGCCATCATTACCCTCAAATTTCATATTATTCGCTAAAACGTTGGAAAATAGTTAAAAACAATATAATTCGTTAAAAAATAATATGGTAGACGCGATTTGTGTTTCTGCAAGCTACAAAACTAACGCAAAGCCACGGCTCCATATTTATTCCCCACCCTATAGAATCCACCAAACATCAGCGAAATTGTTTTGTTCAACTTTAATGGGAAATTCAAAATTTACTTTAATTGATCGGCATTCTAATTTCTCCGGTTTTAAAATACTAGTCAGCAGAACCTTTTTTACAATTATTGGCGTGATTCCAGACATTTTCAGAAAAGTTGTCCTTTTTATTCCTTGATTTTTCTTATTAAACACCAGCTTTTGCTTTGAAACATATGCCGGCGGCCTCGAACTTCCCAGCAGCCCGTTATCGAATCAGGAGGTTCAAAAAATTAATCGAAATGTCGGGCAAATAGCGTAAATACGTTAAATTAGATTTTAAACCAATAACCCCACAAAGTTAGAACCTCCTTTGAGCACTGAAAAAAAAATGAAAAATGAAAAAGTTACTCCATACTTTCAGAAAAAACGGTCTATTCCTTGGTTGTCCACTTGGTGTGGTTCTCGTGCTCATTGTGCTTTGCAAATGCCTTTTCATCTCATTTTGGATAATTCGCGAGTACGAAACTTTTGATTTTCGATGCTCAACGTGGAATGGAAATGGACCTCTTGATACGGTATATCGCGCCAAGAGATGGGCTCTTTTGTAAGTTTTTATTGGGCTTAAAATTATGATCATACTTTCTTTTTCAGTGGAAGCACTGATCCTCGAAAGTTTTCGAAAAATTCGGAAGATGAAGATGAAGATGAGGACAGTATAAGGACAGTTGTACAAGAGGCGATTAAGAAGAAACCACTTTACAGTAAGTTTTAAAGAATGTACCTATTTTTCTCGGAATGCGGAATGACATTGTGTGAGGCACCCGTTTTTAGAACCATCTGCTCAAGAAATTTTTAGCGCGTATATGGCGAGAATAGGCGTCTAGGTGGCTACTAGCCACTGAAAATGGCTTAGAGCCGTCGAAAAGGCTAAAAGCGGGCAATAATGACCACTAGCTGACAAATTTGGATATTAGCCATTATGACTATTAACCGCCGAAAAGGGCTATTAGCCATTATGGGGTAATGTCGCCTATCCTAGTCAAGAAATGGAAACTAGAAATGGAAAACTCTTCCACGAGTAAATTCAGCACGACCGGACACAGCTGAAACGAGTGTATTTGATAATGCTGGTTAAGGTCGCTGAAGAATTTGAATTTGTCAGCTTGAAGCTCTTAACAACGTCAGGAAAAACTTGAATAAAGAAAAATTGATTTGAATCTGAAACAAGCATTTGGTTGGAATTCACATTAAATTATTAGTACACGTGTTCTACCGTATACTGTATTGTATTTTCAATTGAATTTGAACAACAACTTGAAACCCGTCCTCTTTTTTGCAATGCGAAAGTTGTTCAAAACCTGTGACTTCTAAGCAAAAGTTAGCCTTTCAAAGCTATTTTTTACAGGCCGCTCAACATCCCAAGTAACCACAATAGATTCTCCGAAAATCGACGCACGACTTGATTTCGGTCCCTTGCCGCCAAACTTTCAAAGACGGATTGACAGTAATCACATTCCAGAGGAAACAAATGACGAGTACGATGATCTTCCGATGACCACCATGGTAACCCTGACAAACACTCAAATTGTGCCTCTGCGCGGAGATGATCAAGGTGTCGTGAAGTAAGTTAATGTTTAAAAAAAAACAAGATTTATTTCAATATTCTAATTTGGATTGGTAACGGTTAGGTGGGTGTCCCAATCTCCCCATCCTCAAAAAAGGCCTTCTAAATCCTGGAAACGTGAATTTTTCCTCAGAACTCTTACTAGTAGAAGTGTTAATATTGTTTTTCAAAGTGGAGAAAATGCTTAAAAATTTTTTGTCAGCCCAACTTCTATTAATTATTCTTCATTCAGAATGAAGACGATTCGCAACCGTGTCGAAAAAGTCGGGTCTGGCGAAGAACAATTCATTGAAATTGACATTGAAAATGCTCCTCGAATATACGTTTCAAAAATCAAATCCCGACAGGGTGAAGATCAAGATGAGGCTCATTTCGATCTGTTCAAAGATTGGAGCAAAAAAGAAGATGTCAGTCAAAAAACAAGTTCAACATCAACCACAAAAACAACAGCAGCCACAGCAACAAAACATCCCAAAAAGAAAGGAAAAGGGTTGAAAAAAGCAAAGAAATTGAAGGCGTTAAAAGAGGCGGACGCACAGTTGTCACAGAATTTGACGACATCAACTAAAAAGCCAAGAAAAGGAAATAAAAAAGGAAAACTACATAAAAAGTTGAAACAAGAAGAAGTGACAAAACAGCCACGTCATCTAGTCGGAAAGTCATCAAGCGCTCCAACCACACCCAATCCACACGTTTCCAGTTCCAGCTGGATAAATGGAGTTTTAGATCCTCGCGATCCAAACTTTTCCAACAAAGGAGAAATTCGAGGGTATCCAATGCAAAAGGCTACTCGTCTACCTGTACCGTCGATTCAACCAAAGACAAGCCCACAGACCACGACAGTGTCCGCAATCTCTGAAGTAAAAACATCCGAGAGCTCAGAGGAGAAGTTGAAAATCTCGGATAGCACTCGAATGATGTGGGATATGGACGAACTCAAATACACGACGCTATTGGGGCCAAAAACGACCGAGCAAACAAAATTCGATGTGAAGAGTGAAGACGTCGAGAAGAGTCAAGCTGAGAAATTCGAGACATCGACGGTTAAAGAGAACACTACGGAGAAGCCTTTACCGGTGAGTGATGGGGTATTTTTTTATCCGCGGAAAAGTTGCCAACTATTGGTCATGCCATAAGTTCTTAAAACCAAAAATTGATTTACCATAGTAGTTTTGCTCCAGAATCTTCTACATATGTGTTTCGCTTTATTTTTGGTTTTTTCTTTGAGCTCATGGGAAACAACGCGGAGATCTCGCGGTTTAACCACTACGGTGCCTTAATTTTCAGCTTTACGTGGCTGTCTTTCTTTGGGAATTTACCTATAACTTTGAACTGCTAAATTATCTGATTCTAGAATAAATAAAAACCAATTTAAATAACCTCTGATAATAAATTTCAGGGTGGAATGAGCAAATCCATATGGGATCAAAAGAAAGAAGAGTTTGAAGCGTACACTCCAACAATTTCCAAACAAGAACTACAACCAGTCACCAACGATCCGCACATTTTCATGATTCCTTCCACTTCCACATCTTCTCCTCAACCTTTTTTCCCTTCTTCGTTCGACATTCCCCATTTTCCGCCATCCGAAACACCGTATTACGTAGAAGTGAACGAGGCGGACACTGAGACGTACTACGTGAAGGATGTCACTCCGATGCACCATGGAGTTCTGATGAGACAACAGGAAGAGACGACGACGAAACCTTATGATCCGTTGCATTTAGAGGTGAGAGAATTCAAGATGTTTGGAATTTAAATGTTTTAAAATCGTTCATTTTTCAGATGGAAATAGTCAAACTCAAAGACTCGTCGACATGTCTTGCACGTCTGGCTTTCGACGTTTGGTGTCTTTTCGTGGTGAGACCAGACCGTCACATGGATCGGTTGTACATATTTAAAATTTATCTTTTTCCATTTCCAGCTCTTCTCTTCTGTTCCGTTTGTGATGGGAATTTGTGTACCACGTTGGAGTCTTTTCGTGTTGCACATCGTCTTCGACTTTCTCTTTTTGGTAGTTGGATTTGTTACCAGGTTTTTTCCCACTTAGAATGTGTTCAAAAATGACAAAATGACAATTTCAGTTTAACAATCGCAATAATGTCGAGCATAATGTACTTTTTAATCGATGAGATGACATCGGACACACTTTTCGAATTTCTGCTCGTCGCTTTTGTCATAGGTAATTAGGCTAAAAACCAACAAAAAACTATTCAAACGAATTTGCAGACATAATTCTAATTCTCTACTCAATCGTAGTGGGCGTAACCTATCGATGTTGTTGTCGGCTCATCGACAATTCGATAAAGGACCAAAGTATAAATTATAGTGTTAGCAATCACGGAGAGCCCGTTTAATACCATTCCCCAACCCTTACTTTCAAAACGGGTTGTCGTCATTGATTTTAAAACTTTGCAATTAAAGTTGAATGAATAAATATATTGATTGAATGTGAATTCTGTAAATGTCTTGATCATATCCTTTGTCAATTCGGAAGGTCACAGTGTGTCAAAATGTCACTCGCAAGTGAATGCGATAGGGCGCATTCGCCTTTACGTAGGCTTTAGCACGCCGCGACACGGTGTGTTGAAGCGTACATTTTTTCAAAAATAATAAAAAGTCCGCAAATTGCCGTCACATGCGCTTTCAAATTATAGCGTTACAGGTTTCTGTGCATGCGCCGCAACTTACGACAATTCAAAAAACATTTTCATTGAAAATGTATGAAACAATTCTGTTAATTCAACGAAAAGTGCTTCTAATCGAGTCATAAATTTTTTCTTATGCGGAAGAGCACAAAAAAGTTAGAAAACCACGTAAATTTACTGATTAATGCGATATTTAAAAAACAGTTACCGTAACCATAAAACTTTCTTGCAATGAGTAGTGCGAGGGGGCGCGTTTGCAGCGGTGCACCGTTCAACACACCGTGCGCGAGTCATTTTGATCAGGGCGTGTGTCTTTAATTTGTGCAGTTTCTCTTTTCTCCTGCTCTATTGTGTTTTTAATCGAGTTGCAGCATTAGAACACGAAACCCCGCCCACTTATTTGTTCGCGTTCACAAAACTTGATACAATTTTTTTAATTCGGTTCTTATCTTGAAGGTGACTTTTAATTAAAGGCTGCTGTTATGTAGCTTTTCTATTTTTTGATGCAGTTGTTACATGAAACTGTATTGACGATAAAATGCCGAAAAAATTAGTAAAAACAGCTATTGTCGGCCCGCCAAAATGGTCAAATGCGCTCCGCTGAACTCAACGCTATGCGATTTTCATTTTGTTCTCCAAATTATTTCATTTCACGTTGAATTTACACGTGAAATGAAATAATTTGGAGACCAAAATGAAAATCGCATAGCGTTGAGTTCAGCGGAGCGCGTTTGACCGTTTTGTCGGGCCGACAGTATTTAAATTCTTGTTTAGATTTTGAAAAAATAATTTAAATCAGATAAAATATAAAATCGCCCAAGTAATGTTGAAATTTTGGAAAATATACTCGGTATAAAATGCTGCAAACTCGCTCCAATCGAACAAAGAATTTCGCATGCATTTGCAGTGAGGTTTAGAGAAATCAGAGCGAAACATCGGCCACGGCTCTTTCAATTTTCTGCACTCTCTCGTCGCCAACGTGGCCGCGTCCACCACTGTGCGAAGGGAGCGCGTTTGCAGCGCTCCGTACTAAGAGTATTTAAAAAAATATTTTAAACTGAGAAAATACCGTAAAAACTGTAATATACCGCCATGGCGGTCTATTTTTCGGAGTGGGTCTAGGGGTGGCGTTGTATTAGAGGTGGCGTTCTATTAGAGGGTGGCGGTGTATTTTCCGCAGCTGAATTTTTAGAAAAAAAAATCAAATTTAACTTTTCAACAACCAAAATAACCAAAAATCAACAGAAAAAATAGAAAAAAAAAGAATGTAAATATTGTCGACCCGCAACGACGGTGAAACGCGCTCCACTGATTTTAGTACTTTGTGATTTTCATTTTGGATTCCGAATTATTATTGTTTTAAAAAAGTTTTCATCACCAAAGCCGCGTTAACTTTAAAATTAAGCTCCGCCTCTTCACGCGAATTTCATGAAAATTATATTTTCCTTCACTTTTTTTTCCTGAAATTTTTAAAAAGGTTAAAATTCGCGTGAAGAGGCGGATCCTGAATTCAAAGTTTACGCGGCTTCGGAGATGACAACTTTTTCGAAACGGTAATATTTCATTTCACGTTGAATTTATGCGTGAAATGAAGTGATTTGGATACCAAAATGAAAATCAAAAAATACCAAATTCAACGGAGCGCGTTTGACCGTCATAGCGGGCCGATAATATGCATTTGTACTGTTATTCGAATTCAAGAGACATATCACTGTCATCCTACTACAGTATAGAACTCGCACGGAATTCCTGAATTGGAGCGGTACCGAATCAGAACCGCTCGAACAACGCGAAGAAGAATTTTTTGTAGATTGTGAGTCCCTGAGTTGTATTACGTGCACTGGTTTTTTTTTTAGTACAGCTCCATTTCAAGCAGTTTTATTTCACGCAATTATATTCCGTTGCAGTTCTATCTTGTGCGAGTTCTATACCGTAGTACCCTCTGTAATCAGCTAGCTTTATCGTTCATTGCACACCTCGGTGTTTGTGTACTTTAGACTACAGTAATCCACGTTGAAAAAATATTACTGGAACACCGGCTCATGTTTATAGGTCGCAGTTTGTCAGGGTGGCGGTGTATTACAGGGTGGCGTTCTATTAGAGGGTGGCGTTCTATTTTTCGAAGTGACGTTGGGAGTGGCGTTGTATTACAGGTGGCGTTCTATTAAAGGTGGTGTTCTATTACAGTTTTTACGGTATATACTTACTTGTGATACTTGTGCCCAGGGTTGCGTACTGCTCTTGTATTGGAGGATTCCCTCCTAATAAAGTAAATAAAGTAACTATGAGCTCGAGACCCTGAAAAAAGCCGGGGAACCATCTCCGACCCTTTGCAGGCCTGCGGCACTGTATTTCGTGCATTCTATAAATAGAAGTTCCCGTAGAGAACTGTCGCTGCCTACGTGCGAAATGGGCGGAGCTTGTTCACCGTTTGGTAGAGACTCTGAAAAAAAAAGCCGAGGAAGAAGCCCCGACCTTTGGAAGTCTGCGACGCGAGTTTTGGACAGGAAGTGCTAGAAAATGAAGGAAAAACCGTGCGCCGAATTGCAAAATTTCCCCTGCACGGCGTGTTGGACGGAACGTTGGAAAATAAAATTTAAACTGCGCGGGGTTTTTTCTCGAAAAAAAAATTCTACCTAAGCGTGGTCGCATTTAGCTGTGCAGCGTTTTTCTGCGTTAAACTGATACGAAGAGAAGACGCAGACAAGCAGAGTGCGAGGCTACTGTTGTTTTTGTAGCAAACTCCCGCCGGAGAGACGCAGACACTCAGCGGAGCGCGTTGCCAATAACGCACGGCATGCTGGCATCTACGTTTCAGTCTCATTTTATGAAATTCGATTTTTTCGCGCGTTCAATTCGCTGCGTACGTTCCGCGAAAACAAAAATGAAAACATGTTTTTTTCCCGCAGATATCCCATATTTTTTTTAAACATTTGATACAGCAGAATCGTTCGCAACGCCGCGAGGGAATGTTCTCTTAACACGCGGGTCACAGTGTTTCATCAAACGTTGAGTGTGATTGGGGCGCGTTTGCACTGAGGTAGGTGCCAGCATGCCGTGTAACGTTCCGGGCACCACGCCGTGTGGTCGCGCGAAAAAAGTGGGCGGAGTCACGCGTTCTTATGTCGCAAGTAGGTTGAAAAAACAATAGAATAATTATTTAAACTTTTAAACTGAAAATACCGTAAATTCTCTAATAGAACGGTCCCCTAAAATAGACCGGCCCTCCTAGAAGGGTAGTGAAAAATAGGACGGCCGGCCGTTCTATTATGGACCTATTCATAGGATTCGTTTTTCGACATTTTTTAACGTTTTTTAACATTTTTTGACATTTTTTGACATCTATGAATAGGAAAAAAAAACAAAAACAAACAAAAAAAAGCATTTTTTTCTCCTATGAATAGGTCCATTAGAGAATTTACGGTAAGCTCCGTATTGCATATTGCCCTTCTATTGAAGATGCCCTACACTTAGAGATGCCCTACAATTAGAGGTGCCCTTCTAATAAAGTAACTACGGTAACTCATCGCATAGAAAAATGCGCGTAAAATTCGGTGCCTGCGGAACCACGAGTTGTGTGCGGTGTTTACGTCCATTGATTGTGGAGCTGTCTACTTGCCTGCGTCTTTCATGCCAACCACGCTATTCCACACTCTCTCACCCTAGAGACACGCAGATCGACAAACAGAACAACGCTCACTATTCTCTGCGTTCTTGCCCCAAATAATATAGAATCGTGTCGGTCGGTGTGTTCAATTTATCCACGCACACCACGATTTATTGATTTATTTCTTCGTACCCTTTCCCCTATGAAAAATGCGCATTTTTGCTCATTTTTCGCCCAATTTCGGCTCTCTTCCCGCTCCGCTCCATCACTTCTTCTCCCACTCACTCTTCTCCTATTTTCCCGCACACCGTCCCGTTCAATTCATTAATTTCTGATGAACAAAAGTTAAATGATGAAATGAAAGGTTGAGTTATTTGGGGTTCAGTAACTGTCTTTTCGAATTTTGAGCTCTCGAATTTTACGTTTTTTATTCAATGAATGTTTCAGGGAGTAACAACCAAAAATGGACGACGAGGACTCTCTTCTGGAGCGGATTGCCGAAGTTGGTATGTGCAAAGACTTTTTAATTTTAAATGATAGAATATGTGATGATATTTTCGGAGAATATATTTTGTCCATTTGTCCCGTCCCTATGATCCTTCAAAAATTTACAATTTTCCAGACCACATGACGGTCGACGAGGAGGAATTAGAAGAGGCTCGTCGCGTTCCAGACGAAGATGACGTCAGTGAAGCGTTAGACTATAGTGAGGATCCAGAAGAGGAGGAAGAAGGCGTTCAAGACAAATCAGATACCGGAGAGATCAGTGATAAGGACGATGAGCAGGAAGAAGGAGAAGTTAAGGAAGATAATAATGATGAGGAGAAGGAAGAAGGCGAACTTGAGGATGGAGAATTGGAGGATAGTGACGACGAGGAAGTGAAGCCGGCGCCGAAAAAAGGTGTGTAAATTTATTTTTTATTTGTTTTGTTATTGCCAAACCTATTTTACGAAAAAAAAAAGTTTTTGTTCAGTGCCAATCACCGCTCCAATCTACACGGAAAAAGATATTCGGCATCGGCCGATTGAGGTTGGTATGAATGATGTGAGTTGATGTTGTTTTGTGTTTTTGTTTGAATAAATAGCTGCATGATGTGACTGCAAATGTGTGAAATATATATTTTTTATATGGAAAAACAAAAATTTAGTCTCGAATCACTCGACCTCAAAGAATACCGCCAATCCGCAATCAGCCGTACATTCCACGAGAAGAGGAGACGAGCTCCAACAACACGTTTCAAGCCACGTTGATGGCGGCGAAGAAAGCGATGAACAAGGCGAACAGTGAGTTGGTTTACTTTTGGGCCTTTTTATTATTTTTTTATACTCAGAATGTTTCAACTTTTCATTTTATAAGTATTTTATGTGGAAGGAAAAAAAATTTTAATTGCCACCACCCAAACAATAGGCTGAAAAGCAGTTACCGTATTTACTTTACCAAAAAAAAACTTTCACAATAGCGGAAAAAATGGCGAAAAACTAAAAAAAAAAAACTGCGCGAAAACTCGGATAATGCTCCGATTGACTTCAGGTTTCGGGAAATAATGGCAAAAATGATTCTGTATATGCTCAGAAAAATTTGGATCAAAATATCGATTTTTTCTAAAAATTTTTAAAATCGATATTTTGGTTCAAAATTTTTTGAGCATATACTTGAGTATTTTTTCCAATATTTTCCAAAATTTCAAGTCAATCGGAGCATTCTCCGAATTTTCGCGCAGTTTTTTCCCCATTTTTCCGGTTTTGTGAATAACACCATTAACAAATTTACCAACAATTAAAAAAAACACGTATTTCTGACTGTTAAATGGAAATTTTCCAAGTTTTTGTTAAAAATGTGATTTTTCTGTCAATTCGGAGCATATACCAACTAAGTTTTTGTCCAAAAACCGACACTCCAAAATAAAAAAAAAACCTTTATTTCTTCGGTCCAAAATTTTCTGAGCCAGTCATGGAGTATTTTTGAAATTATTTTCCACAATTGTTTGCAGTTTTTGCCAATTTTTGCTATTTCATGAACGAAAACTTTTCTTTTTCCCTACTCAATAATTTCAGAGCCTGATGGCGAACCGGGCGATTCGGAAGACGAGGAACCGCGAAGAATTCCGTCTTTGATGGCAATTCGAACACACAAACCAATTATTAAAGGTGAGACAAATTAAAATAATAAAAAAATTACTCCCTTCTCAATTATACAATCTTTAGACCTCGGGCCTCAAGTGATCTACCCGACCCAACGTCAAAATCAACAGCAACAACAGCAGCAACAACAACATCAACAGCAACGATTCAAACGAGATTCCGGTGGCTCTTCTTCTACGATCAATTCACGTGGAAGATCTCTTGGAAAAGCACAATACCCGCTTCGTCGTCCATCAAAATCTCCACCTGTACGTGGAATCAGTTTCTCGCCAACACGCGACGCGGAAATGATATCAAGTGACACTGATGAGGAAGCGATGAAGAAGAAGCCGCCGGTTAGACGGAGAAATCGATCGACTTCTTCTACAAGTTCAAACTCTTCGAAATCCACCATTCCAGGTGCTCGCACCATTTCATCAGACTCTTCAGATGGAGAATCGTCTTCTAGAAGACGACGAAAGAATAAAAAGCGTTCTCCATCGTCTCGTTCTAGAACTCCTTACTCTTCGGATTCGGATCGAGCAGCAAAGAGACGACTTCACATGAGAAGAAAAGGAGGATCTATTCGTCAATCAAGGAGTCGGTCTCCTCCACCGTATCCACCTGGACACCAACAGAAATTGAGACAGAGGAGAAGAGAGGAAAGTGACAGGAATAAGAAGAAGAAGAATGAAATGGTCAGTGGCGACATTCATTCCTACACTATTCCGAAAAAATCTAGCTCGAAAACGTCGACGACATCTTCTAGAAATAGAAATGGATCTGTACAAGTTATGCCTGCTTTTCTTGCTAATCGAGCTTCCACCAACGTTGCAAAGAACTCCTCTAGTACGTCGAACAAAAAACGACGGCGTTCGGAAACACCGCCACCGGAGCCAAAACGAAGAAAAGAGACGGAGAAGAGAAGACGACGTTCAGAAAGAGCACAAACTATCAGCGGTAGTGATAGCGATAGCGCTTCGACGTTTAATTCGCGGAGAGGACGAAACAAGGATCGGAAGCGAAGATCGCGGTCGAAGGAGAGCGTTTCTTCCGAGAGCAGTGGTAGCAGTTCCTCGTCGAGCAGGAGCAGAAGTAGCAGTTCTGGTATGTTTGAAGTTTTTTTTTTTTTAAGTTTGAAATTCACAAAAAAGTAAACATTGTCTTACTAACGGCAAAATTCATTTTTAATATAAAAGAAAAAATGAAAGAACACGAATTCCCAAATAAAAATTTCAAGGATCAAGGTTTTATGGGCTCTGGAACCTTTCGAAACCTGCCACTTCGAAACTTTAGTGCATTTTTAGCGGTAAAATGAAAAATTATTCAAATTTACCGCAGAAAGATTCGATAACTACTTTATCCTCGGCCGAATTTCGGCAATAGTACGATCAAGGCGACGAAAGATAGCACTAAAGTATGCTCAGAAAAAGTTTTTGAAAATTTTTTAAAGCCATATTTCGGTGCAAAATTTTCTGATAACATCCTGGACTATTTTTTCCCTTATTTTATGGGGTTATTCACAGCGTTTTGATTGAAAAAATATCAAAAACACATGTTTTTTGTTGCTATTTTTGTCTCTAAATCACTGTAATAAATTATTTAAGGCAGTACAAAGTTTCAAAAATATATGAATTTTCCCTTCATTTTTGATTTTTTTTTTAAACTCACGGAAAAATTATTTTATAAACATGGGAACTTTCTCAGCTAAACCACTACAGTTCAGTCGTTTTTAGCCTTTACTTTGTACAGAAAATAATGAAACAATAAGAAACCGAAATTTCCAGCCTCCTCTCACAACAACATTCCGGCTCGATACCGTCCGCGTGCTCCTTCGGAAGAAAAAATTAGCTCTGATGAGGAAGAAACATTCCGCGCCAAAAAGATCTCCTCACCAAAAAAAGCCCCAGCATCGCCGAAAACTCCACGAACACCATCTCCAGCGTTGGATCAAATACCACCACCACCTCCCGAAGATGCAGAAGATTCGATCACTGATTTGCCACCACCTCCACCACCAGAAGCACCTGCAGAAGAAGCAGTAGTTGTGACGGCGGAAACTAGAAAACAACTGAAAATGCGGTTGAAAAATATTAACAAGATACTTCAAGTTCAACCACTAGACAGTCCTGAAGCTCAGTCTTAGAGGGGACATTGCATTACCAAATTTTATTTATTAATTGACAAATATCCTTTTTTTTGAGGTCGTGAAATATATATTTATTGCTATTTTCTTAAATTATTCCCCCAAAAGTGTTCGTTAGAGTGAGTACACTTTCTCTCCTTTTTTACGGTTTTTCTTTCTTTTCTTTTCTTTTTTTTCTTTTCCGTTTCAAAGTCGCAATAATAGTCATTTGTCAAATTATTTCTGTCCAATTATTTTTAATTTTCAAAAAAAATCTGGTTTTTGTAATTGTAATTTACCAAATTGATTATTTTCTTTCTTTTTTTCTTTTTCAAGTATTAATTTTCATATGAGAAATAAAAAAAGTTTTATCGGGAATTGATCTTTTTTTTTATTTTTTTTTATTTTTCAGTTTTTTTCTGTGTTTGTGGTCATAATTTCATGTATTTCAACAAAAATCTAGGAGAAATTAATTATTTTCTATTACAGAAATGAGCAAAAGTGTGCAAATTGGCGACGGAGGAGAGTGTTCACATCCCGGTCCGTTCTTTTTTTTGTTGTTTGAATTTTTCAGATTAAAAATGCGAAAAAATCAACCAAGTGCAAGTTTCCAGGCGACCGTCTCGGTGTACTTCATCTAGAACATAATAAAACTTCGCATTTCCATAGAAAACCTGGAAAAACGGAAAAAACAAATTTGGTTCGCGGCAGGCTCACAGAAGAGCAGAAAAAGGCGTTCAAGTGAGAACATTTTCACAAAGATTTTTAAAAATAATAGCCAATATCAGATTCGCGGACCTGGTGCCGATGAACACTGACTGGCAAAAGTATTTTCGCGATCGACTCGGACCACATTTTGCTAGCCAGAAAATCGAGAAGACAATTTTGAAAGCAGACTATCACGGAGCACTTCTCACCGTTTGGGTGGCCGAGAATCCGACGCAGGTTTGTTAGGGAATTTTTTAAATTCTTAGAAAATTAGAAAATTTCAGATTGGAATTAGTGGAATTGTTATTTTAGAGACGCGCCACACGTTTCAAATGGTCACACAGGACGATCGATTTGTTGGTTCGTTTTTTTTGTTGCAATTTTCAATAGAGCTGTAAATACCGTTTTCTGGGGCAAGAAAGTTGCTCATTTTTTTATTAAGAGCAATTCAAATATTATGGTCTTATGGACTTATTATCGATTTAATTTTAATAGCTGAGGAGGTGTGGCCTTGGATTTTCCGCGTGAAACCGGCAAGAAGATTGAATCGATAATATTGGTTCAGAAAAAAAATACGTTTTTTTCTTAATTTTTAACCCTCTGCAAAGTTGCGGAAACATCTGATGCGCCTTTAATTATTGACCGAAATAGTCAAAAATCTGCATTTTTAAAAGCGCATCACATTATTTTAGAGACGGGTTTCGACCCGGATCCGGGCGGAGGGTTTTTTCCTAGTTAAAAAACTGAATAGTGCTAAAAAAACACGAAAACAAAACACGGGTTTTTACTGCCCTAAATATTATTGTTTCAATTTTCTGGCCGGTTACAGTAAAAAAAAATAGCGCGAAAATTTGAAACCCCGCCCCTTCAGGGTTTTCCAATTCCCGTCGCTGCTTCTCTTCGCCAGAGTATATTGTAACTGACACTGTGTCACAGACTTGCAAATTTTTATTTTCTTGAAGAATACCGATAGTTTTTTCTTTTTATTTTTGCAAGAATCCCTATTACCAGGTGGCTTTTCCCCTGATTTCTCATCTTTTCACACGATTGAAAAGGAAACCCATTTTCCACACCATCACCTTTATGCCCAATCGCTCCATTTTTTGCAGTAATCCCGAAGAAAGGCGCCGTATTCCGGTTCATCCTAGGCGACCGCCTCTTCTCACTATTCGGCGACGGAATGCGGACGCGTCCGGCATGGCGCGGAAAGAAGCCGCGCGTCAAACGTGTCCTTCCCACTTTTATCCGTGGAACACTTCAACCGGTACCCACGGCTTGCGCACAGATTTGAATATCTTTTTGTTTTTTTTTGTTATTGTTGAAATTTTTGTTAAAAAGCAAATCGAAATGAAAATATTAATAACTTTTTGTCTAGACAAGAACGTACATTGGCAACTTTATTGAAAACACGATAACAACATCAGGGATCCGGAGATCAAAAAGATATAAGTTAGAGGCGTAATACGCCCTTCTTCAAAAGCTTGTTTGACGAAATGCACTGAAAAAGCGAATAGCGGTTCGGTTCCCAGTGCATTCATCCGAGCGGATAAAGCTTGATAACGGTTATAGGAATGAGCAAAAAATGAGTGGAGCAAATGAAAAAATAAATAAACTTAATACATTGGCTTGTTCACAGTGACAATCGTTGGCTGGTGAAGTTGACGAGGCTCTTCCTCGTTTTCGGCGTTAATGTGCTCCTGAGGAAGAATAATAATGAATTAAAAAATTTAAATAGAGCGCACTTACAATATAGTGAATAGCGACGTGAGCTTGCCACGCATTGAACGCCAAAAAGGAAGTGAGAAAGACGTAAACGGCGAGCGATTGCGAATAGAAGGCTGCGTTTTTTGTGCTGTGCATGGCTAAAAAATTGTGTTATTTATTTATTTTATTTATTGATTTTTTGTTGATTATTAATAATTTATTTTTCATTTTTACCGAATCTACTTTGTATATTTCATTTTTACGCTGATAAAAACCCTTCGGTTGGAGGTGCCCTTCTAATTGAGTAAATACCGGTATCATTTATTCGCCAGGAGTGACACTTTTCGATTATGAGATATTGCAAATTGCTGTTTTTTTTCAGGAAAAACCGCAGCCTGCGTGAGGAATTTAACTGAAGAAATATGGGGTACTCGATTTTAGAACTGCGATTCGGAACTTAATTTTTCTGAGACTGTTATTTTATTCCTGTCTTTTCAACTATTTCAAGTATGATTAGAAGGACAGAGAATAAATAACAGGCTCCGGAAAATTGAGTTATAAACCGCACAGTTCTAAAAACAAATACCTCCAAGAAATGAAGATAATCAAACCCACTATCAAACATCCAATTGGACACCATAAGAATGTAGAATGGTTTGAAGAAGAAGTAGAAGCTGAAGATGACCAACGCGTAAATTGACAGAATCACGTGGAACATCTGAAATCGCAAAGAAATCCCCTTCCAAATGCTCACTGATCGCCTACCGAAATGGCGACGACTGGCCACACCAACTTGTGCTTTTTTGACACGATAGCCACCACAGTTAGCACCGAAACGCTGGTGGGCACCAGCAGAATGAACATTGCTTTGGCGAATTTGAACCACAGAAGGACCACAAGCAGGAGGATGACGATTATTCCGAACGACACGATCGCTTTCATTGTGCTCTAAAAGTTAATTATTATTTTTGTTGATAATAAATTAGGATTTTGTCTGTAGCTTATTTTTTTGGCTCTGGGTGGTTGCGGACCTTCAAAACTGTTCTTTTTTGGTGTTTTTAAGCCTATGCTGGTTTTCTGGTTTTTACTGGGAAAAACCCCTTCGCGTCAAGGCCCGGCGTTAAATAAATAATTTAATGAGCCTTCGGTAAATATTTCGAGGGGGTACTACAGTATAGAACTCGCACGGAATAGTACTACTACGGAATAGAACTGCGCGGAATAGAAAGCAGGGCCTCGCAATGTACAACGAAATACTTTTTCGAGTTGTTCGAGCGGTTCTGTGTCGGTACAGCTCAATTTCAAGCGACTCTATTCCGCGCAGTTGTATTTCGTAGCAGTTCTATTCCGTGCGAGTTCTATACGGTATAGACTATACCGTAGTACCCCCATTTCGAGGCGCGTCGAATTATTCCATCGCCACGTCTTGGCACGATTGGTTTTTAACATCAAAAACCTCTTTTTGACGTTTTCCCGCAAATCTGCATAGGTTTAAAAAATACAAAAAATCGTTGTTTCGTCCCTTGAATAGGGGGATAAATAAGGGGATTGTTTTATCCCATTATTATCCATCCCGGAAAAGTTTGGCAGTTTGGGTATCTAGGCCGTGACCTAGCCGAGACTCGCCACAATTTCCACACTTTTTTTTCGGTGCTACCACGGAATAGAACTTGTCAAAAGTGTTCGAAATGGAATTTTACTGGAGAAAAAACTGTGGGAAATAGAACTTTTCGAGCTGTTTTTGGCCAGTACAGTTCTATTTTGAGCATTCCTACACCGTTCGGAACCAATTTCCCGCAGTATTTTTTTCAGTAAATTTCTATGTAAGGCACTTCGGAGAAATTCTATTCTATGGTAGGATCGTTTTTTGTCTGGAAAATATGGTCTTTGTCAACTCTCGAGACGCAGCTAGGCCACTGAACGTGTCTGAACTGTTAGATTTTCGGGACTAGATTGATAATACAAAACCACTCCACTGAACACGTTAGGTTTTTCTTTTCAACACCAGAATAGTCTTAAACATTCAAGCTTTTTTCTGTGGTCGAGTGGTTTAAGCCGACATTTGCCATCCGCCATTTTTAAGCCCTAATTCTCTTACATTGATGTGAAGTTTTCCAAAAACGAATCGTGGCGTTGATTGCATGAGACGTTTCTCGCGAATCTGAGAAGACATGCTCGTGTCTTGGATCATCACCATTTTGTGCTGAAAATATTCAAAGGGGGTTTATAAAAAGAACAGAAAAGAAAAGTACAAAGATGGAGAGAAGATAAGTTGAAAACGGAATGACGATTAAGCTTTCTTTCCTATCCGAAATCTAATCTGCCACCTTCATCGTCCCAAGGCTCCGCCCCTTCCTTTTGCATCCGTACCGATCCGCCCGTTTTTTTTTCCGCGCGGAAAGAAATGAAACAAAATGCGCAATATGCATAAACACGACATGAACAACAACATCAAGAAAAAAAGAAGACAATAATTTGCCGCCAAAGAAATTTGATAGATGGGTGATAGGAGGGGATATCAATCACATCCTATCATGCATATTTTATGGGGTTTAGCATAAATTATAATTACAGTCGATAATTGAATTGTAAAGGTGAGAGGACGGTGGAAATCCACAAAACCGAGAAAAAAAAAATCAAAAACCGGGGGAAAATACCCAAGTTCTGTGGCACGGTTTTCCTGCATCTTTAAAGAGTTTCTGTACAAAACTCGCTCCGCAGACTTGCACAGTGCAGAGCTTCTTCCACGGTTTTTAAAAAATGTTTTACCCCGGTTTTGACTTTGCCGGTTCTGTCAGGAGTCTCAGAAATAGCATAGAAAAGTACGCAAACACCGTGTCGCAATTTCTTTTGGTTTCCCCAATATCTATTAGATTTGTATCGTCTAAACGGTTTTTTTGGTTTTTTTTTTTAGTTTCTAGCGAGATAACATCCGAAAAGGGTGAACATAAGCGTGTAAGAAATTGTTGTTTAAAAATTGCGAAAATGTGTCAATTGGTGTAAGAAAAAAAATGATGAGATATTTCCTGGAGAAGTAGGACATATTGCAACTAAAAAACTCATAGAAATGGAAGAAATCTCAGGAAATGTTTAGAAAATAGCCATTGAAAACGGCTAACAGCCACTCGGGCCGTGGGCCATATGCACTTGGCGCACGTCCAGAAATGGCTACTTCTTTCGCATTTTGAATTCTGGGTATTCGCAGAGAATTTTCGGCGGGCATTGGCAGCTATGTGGCTAATAGCTATGAAAAATGGTCACACGTCCCCAATTCGATGGCTATTAGCCAAAAACTTCCGGAGATTATTTAGAAACTGTAGTTAACAAAAAACCCTAAAATCAGGTATTTTTTGCAGGCCGAAGTTTCACAGAAATTCAGGAAAAATATGTGGAAAAAAGCGTGTCGTTTTTAGTGTTTTTTCTGAGGTTTTTGTTGAGCTTTGGACTGCAAAAATGTTATTTCAGTATAACAGGAAAAAGTCAATTCAAAATAAGGAAAAACCTGGATGAAATGACTTCAAAACTAGCGAGTAGGTAAAAACGCTCCATTGAAAAATAATATGTACGGTAAAAACTATAATGGAAGAACTTTTTGTGCTATTTTTGCATCCTCTTCGATACGGTTTTGTCGGTATTCTATCTTTTTTCATTCTACAGAAACTAACCTAACTAGTTTCTTACTTCAGAGGATTGTATGTTATTTCAGTCTGACATTGGTGTTTTTTTTTTTTGCAAGTCAGTAAATTCAGCTTTTCAGATTCATAATCAGTCAGAAATTCTGCTCAGAAACTATGGTTTAAATAACTATAAATAAAGACGTAATCTATACTGTAATTAAAAAAAACTGAGGAATTTTCAGGGCGGATATGGCGGATATAGGTCGCTGTATGGCTATTAGCCGTTAAGATTGGCTTTTAGCCATTATTGGCGCGTAGATGGCATCTAATAGGCAATCAGCGGGCAAGCGGAGAGTTAGTCATTGAAACCCGCTATTAGCCATCCAAACTCCCTTAGAAATTGTGCAGTGGAGAGATCTTCCTCTGATTTTGCGGAAATCGATAAAAATCAACAGCACAATAAAATATTTATGGCAGGCAATCGAAAATACCCAAGTACCACCAATGCCATAATTTTTAATGACGCAATAATTTTAAACTCTGCACTACAGTACTCCTAGCTAGAAAAACGGCCGTTATCCAAACGGTTACGCCATCGTCATATCCGATCGGCGGTGCGCCGAAAATGGACCTGTTTTTTTCGCTTTTCCTTTTTCCATTTGCCGCCGTTTTCTTCTTCTTCGTCTGTTTCATGTTTAATTCTCGGCATAATTGGATTTAGACGAAGGGGACCAAATTGGACAAGTTTTTTGAGTGAAAATTAAAAGAGAGGGGGGGGGGGCATGGGAAGACAGGGAAAGAGTTTTCACAAGGTGAGTAAGAGGGGACTGTTAAAAATGATTTTACCGTATTTAAAACGTGTAATAAAGTGGGCGGTCTATTATAGGTTTTATGGTGGTTAACTGCATATGTTGAAACAGTGATAAACAGGGATTTTTGGGCAGGTGATGGGCAACGATGCCGCTAAAATGGCAAACTGACAAGGACTATTTTCCATTTGCGAAGAAAGCAAGTGCGCTCCACAAAATTTAGTACTTCGTGGATTTCATTTTCGTCGCCAAATTATTTTATTTCACGTTGGATTTACACGTGAATTGAAATAATTTGGTGACGAAAATGAAACCCACGAAGTACTAAGTTTCGTGGAGCGCACTTGCTTTCTTCGCGAAAGGACAATAGGTAGATCTGCCCGGGGCAGCTAATGAGCAGCTAGTAGGCAATTTGCCGGACAAATTGCCCCAAATCGGGGAAAATCGCCGAAAACTCCCTGCGTGGCTGTAGAATAATTCTACAATTATCGACATTGGTGTGAAATGGGAGAAAATGAAGAATAAATGCATAGATATGATTATTTCCGCCCAAATAAATAGATTCATTCACTTTCAGATATCTGCAAATGCATAGTGTAATGACAACCATTTAATGACGGGATTACTACGGTGAGACGGGGCGAAAGTGTAACTTTTACGTCATATTCTCATCTCATAATTATCGATAGATAGCCTTCGTCACTGTTTTAATGGACGGAGTAATGGGAAATTATGGTCTGATCATGGGGGAGGGTGCTAGACCCTACGTAAATGCAAACGCGCCCTATCGCATTCTCTGCGTCTCCACAGTGGCGTTGTGTCAAGTTTAGCTGATTGTAAGCGAAAAGCGTGCAAAAGTGGAGAAGCAGGGAGGCGAGAAATGAGAAAATTCGCTTTCGAAAATTGCCGCGCACAGGTTCTCAAAATTTGGCACAGGTGAAATGCGGTGGATGCTTTAAGTGTCCGTATTTGAATCTTACCGTGCATTTATGTATGAATATTAGACTATAAGTATACAATAAATCCGCGACGTTCGAAAAAAATGTCACGAAATTTGAGAGAGATAGTGTTTTAAAAAAATTCAGTGCCAAAAAAAAGTGGTGACGGGGTCGTCAAATGCCGCAGGCTTGTATAAACATTTATAATTTCCTTATTTTAATGCAAGAAACAAAAACAAATAAAATGTCATTATATAGCGTCCTATGGATCATATAGACTATGCGATTCAAATACGGACACTATATGCATCCGCCGCATTTCACCTGCTCCAAAAATAGCAAAGAGTTACGATAAAAATTGGAAAGCGTTAAAAAATCATTTATAAGTCAAAACTGCTACGATATTTCAATATTTTTGAAATTTTTCACACAATGCAATAAAAAGAAATCAGCCTATTATGAAAAAAATTCTTCCAAGGAATATTTATGCAACTTTAAAAATAGTTGTAAAGAAAACCAACATCTTATGTATTGTTAAATGGAAAATAGGAATATGAATTCTTGAAAAAAAAATTTCAAAATGAAATTCTCGACTTCTTCCAAGTTCCTGGTGTTCATAGAATAGTTTTTCTTCGAAATCGCAACAAAATGTTGATAAAATAAAATTCGAAATACATATTTTCATAATTCGTTCCGTTTTGATGCCGTACAATCCTTTATATACATTTTTGGGCAATAAAAATCGTTTCAAAAAATATTCACGGGGGCGTATTTTTAACGACAATTCAAAAAGTCGCTTTCCCACGATTTACACTGATTTTGAGGATTTCATCTTAAAAAAAAGGAGCAAAAATAAGCAAATATGATTACACAGTCATCCTACATTATTTTTTTGTTACAATTTTTACAAACATTATCCACACTTAATGGCGAACAGGAAACGTTACGACAGATGGCTAAATTATGAAACTTAATGGACAATTTACAGTTATAGATGATGACGATACAAGACGTCACAGCTTCTTCTTCTTCCTCTCCTTTTTTCTGTTTCTTCATTTAGCAGAGAAACAAAAATAGGAAAACTGGAATAACGCGTGTTCGTAATTAGCAAATGCAATACTTAATAGTACGAATTCTTCCCTTTCTCTCTCGTTCTCAGGAAGAGGAGACGTTTAAAACGAAAGTTTCGTCGTCAAAATGCCGAGACAAATCTTTTCGGAAAAGAACGAATAAAAGTCTGGAGGATGGGATGGGATGCGTGAGGAGACCCATGACAGTATCCGAGATGCGGATCAACCGATAAATTCCGAACGAATTTCGAGGATTATATGAGGTGGAAAGGGGAATGAGAATAAATACAAAATGTAGAAAGACATTTCAAAAGGCTTTTCGAGGGCAATTGAAACATCCGCATTGGGTTTTTAGCTTATCGAGAAACATCGAGGCAAAATATTTGACCCAGGCAGGGATCGAACCTGCAATCTTCTGATTAGAAGTCAGACGCCTTATCCATTAGGCCACAAGGCCACGAGGACCGACCGCATCCGAGGCCATAAAAAAGTGATAGACGCGAGAAGAGAGAAATATATACACCAGTGCAAAAGAAGTAAGGGCCAAACGAATAAATGCCAAAAAATGTAGAATAATGATAGAAATGGCATGTAAAAGAGAAAGTGACTTGGAGAATATTCCTACCATTCTTCAGGCCCACTCAATGACACTTTTATGAGGGACACTAAAAGTCGAAAGCTAGAGGAGAAAAAAACACACCTACACTTACCTTGATAGGATAAAAGGGAAAATCGGCATGAAAATGTTTTTCGGTTTTGACTGCCCAAGAGGAAAAAAGAAGAAGCTATTGGGTTAGAAAGAAAGGAGAAGCAAAAGACCAGATTCATCCTCTTCTTCTTCTTAGAAGGCGTTATCTTTGCATCCGAAAACCTGATTGTATTGCGTGTATCTCGAACGTACCAAACACAGAAAGAGAAAAGGAATTGCATCTGAAATTCCATCGAAAGCTATGAAGTTAACAATAAATCAGCGAGGAACATGAAAAATACAGACCGAGGACGTGTTGACCTTGTATGGCGAATAACGAATTATTAGCGTGGGAACGAATCAGTAAATTGCAGTTCTGACAAACAACTTTCTACGAAATGTCTCTTTATACGACTTTTTGGTGGGTTCTTTTCTGTTTTCTTTAATTTGCAAGCCTTTTGCGCCAATATTTTTATTGCCTCCAATTCTTAAATGTTTCCCCAAATTTCTCTCTCACTATCCAACTCAGCCTCCGATTGCCACTCATTTGGGTGCTACCTCGGAATAGAACTGAAGTGTAATAGAACTGCAGCGATATAGAACTTGCTTCGCAATAGAACCGTTCGGAATAGAACTGTTCGGTAAAGAACTGTAGCAAAATAAAACTGTTTTGGAATAAAACTGTTCGGAATAAAACTGTAGCGTTTTGGAACTAAATTAGCAATGGAGCGCGATTGCATTGCTTGGCCGTCAAGGCGGGCCGCGAAAAAAATTATAAAAGTTTATTAAAAAAAACAACAAAACAAACAATTTTTGATGAATAGCTCAAATATAAAACTGTTGAAAAAAGCACGCGCATGAGAAATTCCAATATTTGAATGAGCAAGCAATGCAATCGCGCTCCATTGCTAATTTAGTTCCAAAACGCTACAGTTTTATTCCGAACAGTTTTATTCCAAAACAGTTTTATTCCGATCAGTTTTATTCTGAACAGTTTTATTTCGTTACAGTTCGATTTTGCTGCAGTTCTATTCCAAAGCGAGTTCAATTTCGCTACAGTTCTATTACGCGTCAGTTCTATTCCGAGGTAGCACCCTCATTTGACTGCCGATGCGAGGCAAAAATTCCGTGGAGAGATGGCCGAGCGGTCCAAGGCGCTGGTTTAACTAGGGAACCATTTATCTAATGCATGGACTCTGCCTTAACTGTTGACACAGTTCGAAAGAGGGACTTTTAAAATGTATGTTCCAGTTTTCAAAACCTGCTTACGAGACTTCTGAATATATGAAATTTCAGTCCAAAGTTTCACCATTTTTAGCATTGGTTTTAGCAAAAATAGCTTTTCACGAGCTATTTTTCTCGCCACGACCACCCCATTTCATAGGTGCCCTCATTGTTCCGTTCAAAACATGCGAGGGTGGCGCAGGTGGGAGTACTTGCGTTTCTGAATATGTTGAGATGCTCGTTCGACCCCCACGAAGAAATTGATTTTTTTTTCTTTTCAAATTATTTTTCATAAAGTTTTTTGGAAACAATTTTTTTTAGTTTGCGTTAAATATTTCCCTTTACACTTTGGATATGGTAAGATTCATATTCAATTTCGAATTTTTTCTCTCCATATCATATCATGGATTATTTCAAGTTTTCTGAAATTTCTGTAATCAAGGTTATGGCCAGTTTGGCAGATGCTTTCGCGCTCCTCCCATCTGAAAATTCCAATCAGTTCATATTTGGAGAAAAAATCGTTTCGATTTGTTCATGTACCTGTGCTGAATAGGTCCATAGCCAAGTTCCAAAGAAAAAGAAAAAAAATGAATTTCTTCGTGGGGGTCGAACCAGAATCTCGATTTTCAGAAACGCAACTACTCCCCACAGGTGATTCGCGACTTATGCATTATATGCGCAGACAAACAATTTACAAATTGTTCATGAATCGCGAAGAAGAAATTCGCGATTTGAGCACAATTTGTAAATAAAGAATTGTCGACATATGGTCGGTATCTCCCAATTATCGGTCAATTATTGACAAATCGCAAACATACAATTGGCGAATCCCGAAAGAACTCTCGCAGCGAAATCTTGCTCGTCCTCAATTGAGTCCCAAATTAATTTATTTCTGCCGCTAAAAGGTTATTTTTATGCTATTTTTCCTGTTTTTTTTTGTGAAAATTCTTCAATATTTTTATAATTTTTATTCCTTCTTGCTATTTTTTAACTTTTTCCTTCGTTAATCTTATATTTACAGACACCCCAGCAGTCATTCACAAAAAAGGCGCGCGATAACCAAGGAAAATGTGAGTTTTCAAATATAAGCAATGAAGAACCTAGGTTAAAAATGTTTTTATTTTTGAAATGTAGAAAAATGCTCAATTTTAAGTTGTTTCCTTTTGTTGCTAAATTCACCGTGTATGAATTGAAATCTGAGAAAGAAGCTGTTCTAGTTTCTTAAATTTTCTGTGTTTTAAAAATTTTGATAAAAGACGGGTGCATGGCAGAACCAGTTTCTGAAGAGTAGCGATTGCGAGGGAGAAAAAATTTAATTTACTATTTTTCAGAGCAACGATAAGCAAGCAACTCCGAACGAGAGCTCAAGGATCAACGCAACGATCAACAAGCAACTGCGAATGTTCATTGTTTAGTATTGTTTATTCTGTTAGATGTATTTAATTTTTTTATATAGTTAATTCTGTAGAACTTTTTTGACTTGTCTTTGAGTTTATCATGTAATTTTTTTTTAAGTTTTGAATATAATAAAATAACATACTCTTGTTACAAAATAGATATAAAATTGATAAGATTAATAAGGAAATTAATTGTTTGATCAGAGCATTTTTTACGGCAAATCATACTGAATTTTTCGGGATTTCCCATTTGTGTGCGAACAAAATTATTGTCGGCGAAAATTTCATTTTGGGAATTGCCAATTATTGGTCATTTTTTTCGCGATATTCATATAATTTCCAAATAAATTGTAAATTTTCGCTAATTGCGAATTGTGCGCGAACAAAAGTAATGTTCACGCGTACCCATTTCGCAAACGCGCGAACAGTTTTTGACAAATTATTTGCGTCACGCGAATCACCTGTGCCACCTGCGCCACCCTCGCATGTTTTGAACTGAACAATGAGGGCACCTATGAAATGGGGTGGTCGTGGCGAGAAAAATAGCTCGTGAAAGGCTATTTTTGCTAAAACCAATGCTAAAAATGGTCAAACTTTGGACTGAAATTTCATATATTCAGAAGTCTCGTAAGCAGGTTTTGAAAACTGGAATATACATTTTTAAAGTCTCTCTTTCGAACTGTGTCAACAGTTAAGGCAGAGTCCATGCATTTGATAAATGGTTCCCTAGTAAGGCACCAGTCCCTTCGGGGGCGTGGGTTCGAATCCCACTCTCTTCAGCTTTCTTTTTGCTTTTTCAGCATTGTTTCTTCGGTGGGTTTTCAAAAAAATTATTCCTATCGCTGACAAATGATACCGCATACAATAGAGCTCGGTTATTTTTTTTTTGCTGCCTCCGTTGTACAAACATGGCCATACACATGGACCTGTATCCTGTATACCGTTATTTGAAACCAGTTGCATCATGAAAACAAGAGTCCGCAAAAACCGTTTTATCTGAGTCGGAGGGCGGGGTTTCCTATTTTCATGATGCATCTCGATTGAAAACGCAATAATAATGCGCACTTTCCTCCCGCCCAGTCATTATTTCCACCTAATTTTCCATGAAAGTGTAAAGTCTGACGGTTTTCGAATCCACCATGATTCGAAGCGTTCTCGTTGTTTTTTGTTGTACTCATTGTAAATTACTTTTCTAAAATAGCGTATTTTCAGCCAAATGGCACCGAAATGGAAATGGCGCCGGATTTTCGGCACCGCTCTTTTTCTGTATCTTCTCTACAGAATATGCAAACTTATCGAAGTTTTATGCGTGAGTAAAAAAAACTTTTCTTCAAAAAAAATAAATAATTTTTAAGATCAATTACAATTTAGGATCTCCACTAGAATTCAGGGAACTAATGATGGAAAAATATCCGAAAAAAGTGAGTTAAAATTATGTTTTGCTTCTTGCGAAATGGCAACATCTTTTTCGTTTTGGTGATCGTATCCCAGGATATTGCGCAATTGTATTCGTATTTCCATCTGAAAGTTTGATTTGAAAACTTCTATTACCGTATATGCTCTATTAGAAGGGCATGCTCTTCTGTTTTTCGAGGCACTACTAATTGAGCCCTTATATTGAAGGGGCCATTCAATTACAGGGTGGCCGATAAGTATAGGACGTTTTGAAAGTGCTCCCATTTTTTCAATTTGAGGATTTTTCGAGAACAACCTTTATTAAACAACAAAAAATAAGCAGAAAATTTGATTTTACAAGAGAATTTCGAAGTTGGATCCACGAGCTTTGACACAGGCTCTCAAACGTTTCTTCACCGAATTGACAGTGCGCCGCAGGTATCCGTCGTCGATCGAAGCCCATGCTACCTCGAGAGCGGCCTTCAAGTCATCGACAGTAGCAAAAACTTTTCCCGCGATCTTCCCTTCCAACATGCCCCAAACGCTGAAATCCATCGGATTGAGATCCGGGCTGGAAGCAGGCCACAAGTTCTTGTCCAGGAATCCAGGGAAATGCGCCTCCAAGACGGCCAATGTCGATCTCGAGCCATGGGACGGTGCCCAGTCTTGTTGAAGGATAAATGGACCACCAGCAAAGTGCTGAGTGACCCAGGGTAACAAATTATCCATCAACACAATCTTTTGGTACACCTCCGAGTTGATTTTCACATTTCTTTCAATGAAAACCAACGGAGTTTTACCGGTTGCCGTGATACCGGCCCAAACCATGACACTTTTCGGGAAAAGGCGGTTATGGGCAAGACGACGTTTCGGAGACATGCTGTCATCCTTTGACAATAACTGTCTCTGGTTTTGACGGTTGGGAAGAGGTTCAATAGTGAAGATCTTCTCGTCTGTCCAGATAACGTCAGAGACGCGGCGCACTTGAAAGTGCTGGAGTAATTTTCGGCATTTTTCGAGTCGCATCGCTTTCGATTTGTCCGAGAGGTACTGTCCACGACGTAGTTTGTAACTTTTGAGCTTCAAGTCGTTCTTGACAATCGATTGGACAGTGGATCGGGCAATTCCAAGCTGTGACGCCATCCTATTGAGACTCAATCCATCATTTCGAATGATCCGTTTCTTGATGATTGCACGAGTATTCCGGGTGTTGACAGAACGTGGACGTCCGCTTTTTTTTACTTCAGAAGCATCTCCTCGCTTTTTGATAGCAGCGACAACGTTTCGAACCGTCGAAGACGAAATTTGAAGGCGTCGAGCGATCTCAGCACTTCCGAGGCCTCTCTTGAACAAGAGTTCAATGGAAGGACGATGAGGAGAACTTTTCATAGCTCGGCGATATGGAGAAGTGAGAACAAATGACTGAGAAGCTTACTTATATAGTCTCTGGACTTTCGAAAAGTTTCGAAATTTTTCGAAAATATCCCTTGGCACCGTGCCAGGGAACGCTGAAAGCGAGCGTCCTATACTTATCGGCCACCCTGTATAGACTTCCATTATATTTTTCGATGCAGATGTTCCATGAATTCCATTGGCAAAAAACTTTACCTTTTATTAACGCGTTGCGAAAACTGGCAGAGCGGAGCGTGCGACTCGGCTGTGGTCTCGCCGGGAAAAGTGTGTCGACAGCCGAGTCACAGCCGAGTCGCGCGATCTGCTCTGACAGGTTTTTGCGATGCAGTAATAAAATTATAAACTTCTTGAAAGAAAAATCGCAGTACAAAACCAAAATTCTGATAGGGTAAAAGAGGGTACTTCAAAATGGTTTTTTCATTTTATCGGCAGAAAAGTTTGGAAAAATAACGTTCTTTTTTTAATTCTTGAGAGACTTCCTGCCGAAAGAAAAATTGAAAACTTTAGAAAAAGAAAATAATTTGTATTGCGTACGGCCTTAGCATTGCTGCCGTAATAGTTTTCGACTACATCTTCAAAGTGCCTTTATATTGGAGGTGGCCCTCAAATAAAGGTGCCCGTGTTACTCATTGTCAGGTAAAAAGGCAAGGGCTCGGCACGGGTCCGAAACTTTGCAGATCGACAACAGTACGGCATGGCTGGGGCCCGAGTGCCGCATGGAATGGCAAGGGTGCGGCACGGGCGCGGCAAAAGAGAAATATATTTTATGCCGCGTCCAAAGTTCAAAAAATTCCTGAAATCAGGAGTTTTTGCAGTCCAAAGTGCCACAAAAAATCCCAGAAAAAACAGGCGATCACAGTTGAAACCGACGCTACCGTAGTTGCTTCGCTGCGAAACCTTCTACAGTCGGCGAATGCATGATCAACTGCGCTCTATTGAGACTGCTCCAGTTTTGCCAAATGCGGCGCGCTTCTCTCGGCGCGAAAATTCACATTTCAATTGCGATTCGCCGTTTCTCCATTTTTCTCCTTCTATTTTTTTTCTTTTTTTTTTTGAAATATTCTGTATTCTATTGTCATTAATTTTTGGATTGTTTAATTTTTGGGATAAGGTAAAAAAAAAATTAAGATGAGGTGGCGAAATCGCCAGAAAGCTGTGTATCAGCATTGTTATATACTAATAAACATATTTTAAAGACATAAAACATTAATTTGATCATTTAAGTTTTCGCAAAAATAGCCTTTTAACAATTAAAACAGGTTGAAAAAAATATTGAAATTTGAATTCGCGCCAATTTTGCAAGTGCGGCACGGTTTCGCAGGGAGGAGTCTCCATAGAGCGCAGATGATCATGTATTCGCCGACTGTATGTTTGAACTTGAATTTTCCCGTAAAAAAAGAAAAATTGAGTAGATGTGGGAAAATTCAAGTTCAAACATAGAAGGTCTCGCAGCGAAGCCACTACGGTAACGTCGGTTTCAACTGTGATCGTCTGTTTTTTCTGGGATTTTTTGTGGAATTTTGGACTGCAAAAAACTCCTGATTTCCGGAATTTTTTTTGAACTTTGGACGCGGCATTAATGAAAATAAAAAGTGAAGTTGAAACGCGTATACGGTCTTCGCTTTGATATATTTTTGGCTTAACAAATTTACCAATTTTCAGATTTTCGAAGAATTTCTCAAATTCAAAAACGGTTTCGTCCCTTTTGATTATCATCAAATCGCCATTCAAAATGAGCAATTGGTGAGATTTTTAACCTTTTGACTTGCAAGAATTCAAACATTTCAGATAGTCCAAAAACGGAAAGAATTCATTCGACAAAGTGTCCACAGTTACGGGTCAATTGGAAAGTGATTAAAAGTTAAAAATAAACAATTTTGATCGAAAAATAACCCATTTTTCACAGTCACATGGAGTGCTAGACCATACTTAAAAGTAAACGGGCCCTATTGTATTCTCTGCGTCGCTACAGTGGCGTTCTGCCAAGTTTCTGCCAAGTGTTCAAAAATGGGGACATAGAGATGCGGTGCTACCTCGGAATAGAACTGAAGTGTAATAGAACTGCAGCGATATAGAACTTGCTTCGCAATAGAACCGTTCGGAATAGAACTGTTCGGTAAAGAACTGTAACAAAATAAAACTGTTTTGGAATAAAACTGTTCGGAATAAAACTGTAGCGTTTTGGAACTAAATTAGCACTGGAGCGCGATTGCATTGCTTGGCCGTCAAGGCGGGCCAAGAAAAAAATGATAAAAGTTTATTCAAAAAAACAAAAAAAAACAAACAATTTTTGATGAATAGCTCAAATATAAAACTGTTGAAAAAAGCACGCGCATGAGAAATTCCAATTTTTGAATGATCAAACAATGCAATCGCGCTCCATTGCTAATTTAGTTCCAAAACGCTACAGTTTTATTCCGAACAGTTTTATTCCAAAACAGTTTTATTCCGATCAGTTTTATTCCGAACAGTTTTATTTCGCTACAGTTCAATTTCACTACAGTTCTATTCCAAAGCGAGTTCAATTTCGTTACAGTTCTATTACGCGTCAGTTCTATTCCGAGGTAGCACCAGAGATGCGGTAAACAGCGCGCGAAAACTCGCCTTTAGAAATTTTTAAAAATATGCACATAAAAGAGGAGGACAGCGAAACGAGTCAGGGCCACTGGAAGTTGTGCCATAGCCGAATAAATGTTTCCCCTCGAATTTTATTGCGTATCGTTTTTGTTACTGCACACTGTGCCTAAAGTTGAAATGTGGGCGGACACTAAATTTCCTAGCGCGCTTTTGGTGCCATTGACGCAATTATCGCCATCTTGATATTTTTTTATTATTTTTTCTCTCTCAAAATCGTTTTTCTTTGAAGTGTTATTTCAATTTGAGATATTATCGATTCCATCTTCTTGCCGGTTTCACGCGAAAAATCCAAGGTTACACCTTCTCAGCTTTTTCAACTGAACGGAATGAAAACAGCTGAATGGGTGTGGCTGCACGTAGCCTTTTTCTTTTTCGATAATAATAAAGCCTCTGAACTTTTCCAGAAAAAAATTGGTCAAATTTCTTAAAGAGGACGAAATTGATTTTCAATTGTTGGAAATTAAATAAATTTATTTCATTTTTTATAGTCCATTCGCGAAAAAAGTACTCAGCGTTTTGGTTTTAGGAAAGGGCAAGGGAAAAAATAGGATACATGCTTGACTAACGCTTTCCTAAATTATTCTTGCGCGTATCCTACTCCTATCCTCAGCGTTTCCTCACAAAAAATGCGCAGTCTTGTAACGCGCTCTATTTACCATACTTAATAATTTCGTTTGTATTCGTGGAAAATTCGCCTACAAAACGATTGATTTGCTTTATTCACAAACTAATTCATTACCAACGACAAGAAAACCAGAAAAAACAAATATGAAGTTATCAATTCTCCTTTATGGGGTTATTCACGAAATGGCAAAAAAAAAACGGCAAAAAACTGCGCGTAAACTCGGAAAATGCTCCGATTTACCTGAAATTTCGGGAAATGAGGGGGAAAACTCTCCCGGACATTCCCACAAGATTTCAGACCAAAATATCGACTTTTAAGAAATATTGCTCTTTTTTTTTCTGAAAATGCTTAAAATCGATATTTTTTCTGAAATTGTTGGGTAATGTCCGGGAGAATTTTTTCCGTTATTTCCCAAAATTTCAAATCAATCGGAGCATTTTCCGAGTTTTTTGCCATTTCGTGAATAACCCCATTACTCATTGTCAAACTTTTACGCCCACAATGAAATATAAAAAATTTAATTCAACATTCAGCTCATGAGGAATCCAATATTTTGCGAGTATTAAATCAGAAATTCTTCAAGTTTTTGAGAACAAAGAGGCCAACTGATTGTCTTCGTTCGCAAGCTGATCATCGGTGTACCACGGGGAATTTTATCGACGTAGAGTGACTTTATGAGCAGAGGCCTGTAATAATGAAATGTTGCGTAAAAGAATGCCAATTGCTTGAAAATTCGGAGAATGCTCTGATTAACATCGAAATTTAATATTTGGGAGAAAATGATGTCAAAAATACGAACATTTACCGATTCGAATAATTATAGTGGCTGGATGAGATTCGTGAACAGCCTCAAAAGATTCGTAAATTATCTCATGAAATTCGTAAATTTCCTCGTGAAACCTCGTGAGAAATCACAAATCTCATGAGATATTGCAAATCTTACGAAGAAATGTATGAATCTCATGATATATTTTACGAATCTTTTGAGGCAGTTTACGTTAGTTAAGTTTATCCAGCCACGGTAATTATCCGAATCGGTTGCCTGAGAAAGAACTCTATAAAAATAAATAATACGTACCTCAAAAATGTCTTGCATTATCCACCGAACTTCTATACTTCGTCGAGTTTTTAACAGATTCGCAGACTTCTGCATGTTGTTGAGCAGACGCTCCTACTCCAGCTCATTCTTGTTTCTCTGAACACTCCAATTGAGCTTACAATTAGGCATATTTCTGAAAATTGGCTTTTACTATGAAAATTAAAGGAAAATGTCGTAAAGGCAAAAAAGCGCATGAAAAACAAACATGAAATGCAAAAAAAAAAACAATGCAAACGCGCCGTGAAATGTCATCGCACAACGTTCCGCTGTTCCGAAATGCGCCTTGTTTATTCAAGTTCCAACAATGTGACAAGCACGTTTCCTAAAACCCTTCCTTTTCTTGCGCGTTTCCTAAATCCAAAATGCTGAGTAAGTGCGCTCCACAAAACTTAGTACTTCGTGGATTTCATTTTCTTCGCCAAATTATTTCATTTTACGTTGAATTTACACGTGAAATGAAATAATTTGGCGACGAAAATGAAATCCACGTAGTACTACATTTCGTGGAGCGCACTTGCATTTTTCCCGAATGAGCAATATTGTTTTTTCAATCGACCTGCGACAGGAGAACGCGTGACTCCGCCCACTTTTTTTCGCGCAACCACGCAAACACAGTTCGATTCGAAGAGAAGCAGTGAAAACATGTCTTTTTATCTCTCGTTCTCATGCTGCAAGTCGATTGAAAACACAATATTACATTTTGTTATTTGCGTGGCAAAATATAATCTAAAATATTACTATTTATTGCCGACCCACCAAAATGGTCAAACTCGCTCCGCTGAACTCAAGCTATGCGATTTTCATTTTGGTCTCCAAATTATTTTATTTCACGTATAAATTCAACGCAATGTGACATTATAAAAAATGTTTTATGCCTACAAACCAGAAATTAAGAGTTCGAGAAAGACTTCGGGATGATCTAAACCAAACGAGCCAAGCTATTAACGTATATCTGACTTTTTGGAATAAATGACCGAATGAATATCACTACCGTTACTCGGATCTAAAGGTACAATTCCAACTTCCTTCTATTTTTCAAACCTCCTAAATGGGTGTACTTCTATTAGAGGTGTACTTCTAATACATGTGTTCTTCAATTACAGGTTTCACGGTATGTGGAAGTCCATCACAACAACAACATTACAAACAACAATGTGGAAGTCATGTGGAAGTCCATCGCTGATGAAAACACCTCTATTGTCGAGCCGCCACGACGGTCATTTTGATTTCCAAATTATCTAATTTCACGTATAAATTCAACGAAAACTAAATTATTTGGAAGACAAAATGAAAATCATGAAGTACTGAGTTCTGTGGAGCGCTTTTGACAGTCGTGACGAGCAGACCATAAAGTTTTTTATTTTTTGTTTTATTATTTTCTGAATTCTTTGTTGTTGTTGGAAATCCAGATTAGTCAACGGTTGTATATCTTTGTTGAGTTTCACCATTTAAGGAGGTGATTTTTTAAACAAGAGGTTCTCAAATATTTTTTCACCTTTTCATAACAAGTCTAACAAATTATTGAACAACTTTAAAGTTACAACACATTTGATGAACTTAAAAAGGTATTTTTTCCAGAAAATTGAAGAGAAGATAAGTCAAAAATGAATGACATTAGAGAATTCTGAATGAAAATATTTTTAAAATGAAGAAAGAAAGATGAGCTGATATTATAATTTCTCCTTTATATACTTATCAAAATATTTGACCCAGGCAGGGATCGAACCTGCAATCTTCTGATTAGAAGTCAGACGCCTTATCCATTAGGCCACAAGGCCACGGGGACGGCAGGAGAAGCTGTAAAAAAGGTGAGAGACGAAGGAAGACAGCTCGACGCGGTAACAAAGAGAAAAAAAGACACCCGTTCAAAGGAAGGAAGGAAGGGCCAAATGAATAATTGCCAAACAATGTATTTGATAGAAATGGAACGCATCATCTTTGCATCTCGAGCGTTCCAAGCACAGAAAGAGAAATATAATTGCATCTGAAATTCCATCGAAAGCTATGAAAAGTTAGCAAAAAACCAGCGAGGAACATTAAAAAATACAGAACAGGAACGTGTTGGCCTTGCATGGCGAATAACGAATTATTAGCGTGGGAACGAATTAGAAAACCGCGACTTGCTATTCTATCGAACGCCTTTTTTACGATATTTGTCTTTGAATACGACTTTTTGGTTGGTTATTTTCTATTTTTTCTTTAACTTGCAAGATTTTAAACAATATGACGGCCTCCAACTCTCTCTCACTTACCGACCCGGCCACCGACTGTCACTTATCTGACTGCCGATGCGAGGCAAAAAATTCCGGGGAGAGATGGCCGAGCGGTCCAAGGCGCTGGTTTAAGGCACCAGTCCCTTCGGGGGCGTGGGTTCGAATCCCACTCTCTTCAGCTTTCTTTTTGCTTTGTCTGCATTGTTTCTTCGTGATTTTTCAAAAAAGTTCTTCCTATCGCTGACCAATGATACCGCACACAATAGTGCTCGTTTATTTTTCGCTGCCTCCGTTATGCAAACATGGGCATACCAATGCATCGATCGACAACATGTGAATAGGACAGTACCTGTATAATAATAATGCGTACTTTCGTCCCGTCCGGTCATTATTTCCACCCAATTTTCCATGAAAGTGTAAAGCATGGCGGTTTTCGAATCCAACATTATTCGAATCGTTCTTTTTTTTTTTTCGTTGTATAGTCGGCGAATGCATCATCAGCCTCGCTCTACCGCACTTTTCAATTTTCAACAGTGTAGTGCATCGATTTTGAAGCGAAAAATCAAATTTTAACTGCAACTCGTTGTGGATACATTATTTTTCGTTGAAAAAAAGTGTAAAACTATAATTCGAGTTAATGTTGCAAGTGAAAGACTGTTTTACAGGGGTTTTAGCAGTAGAGCGAGGTTGATGATGTATTCGCCGACTATATTCATTGTAGATTCCGTTTCTAAAATCGCGTATTTTTTAAGCAAAATGACAACGAAATGGAAGTGGCGCCGGATTTTTGGTACGGCTCTTTTTCTGTATCTTCTCTACAGAACACTTAAATTTATCGAAATTTTATATGTGAGTCCAAACTAATTTTTGATATAATCGGTATAAAACGCTGCAAATTCGCTCCAATCAAACAATGAAATTCGCATGCATTTGGAGTGACATTCAGAGAAATCAAAGCGAAACATCAGCCATGTTCTCTCAATTTTCTGTACTCTTTCGCCGCATACGCGGTCGTCTCTTTAGCTGGTCTAATGGAGCGCATTTGCATCGCTTTGTATCGAGTATAAACAAACAATGTTTTTAAAGATCAATTACAAATTGGGATCTCCATTAGAATTCAACGAATTAATGATTGAAAATGATCCGAAAAAAGTGAGTTAAGACATTTTTTATAGTTTTAAGCCAGTTGTCACCTCACAGCTTCAAATTCAACGTTTTCAGGTTTACCGTGTTATTGCCAATCCGTGAAAAAAGCAAGTGCACTCACGGGGTGTTGAGAGGTATTGTCGATCAAACGCGCTCCGCTGAACTCAACGCTATGCGATTTTCATTTTGGTTTCCAAATAATTTCATTTCACGTTTAAATTCAGCGTGAAATTAAATAATTTGGCGACGAAAATGAAAATCACGAAGTACTAAGTTTCGTGGAGCGCACTTGCTTTCTTCACGGATGGACAATAAATGAATTGAAATTATCAACAAAAAAATGTTAAGAAAATTCTAAAATCAAAGATCACGCCTTTTTCGAGATTAAATTTTTTTGGTTTCTGTGACCGTAAATATAGAGTATATTTTGCAGTGTACATAAATAGTCCGTATTCGCATTTGAAACTTAAATTTTCTGGGATTCCTATTAATTGACAAAAGCTTTTTGTATTCTGAAAATGAAGAGAAGAATCTCACGAGGATATGGACTTCTCTTCAATATATCCTTGACTTAACAAAAATTCAAAACTTTCAGATTTTCGAAGAATTTCTCAAATTTAAAAACGATTTCGTCCCCTTTGATTATCATCAAATCGCCATTCAAAATGAGCAATTGGTGAGGCTTTCAACCTTTTGACTTGCAAGAAATCAAACATTTCAGATAAGCGAGAAGAGGAAAGAATTCATTCGACAAAGTGTCCACAGTTACGGGTCAACTGGAAAGTGATTTTAAAACAATTAAAAAAAATAAACAATTTTGTTCAAAAAATAACCCGTTTTTCACAGTTAGTCGTTTCAAAAATATGCACATAAAAGGGAAATATCACAGAACGAGCCGACGAGTAGAGAAAGGCACCTAATATCACAAATCACAAGTTTTACAAATAAATTTCGATGAGGAATCAATAAATTTCTATGAAAATGGGTTTTCGACTAGTAGGAAGTGACTGGACACGAGCATCGGCACTGTTGTTTCGTCAAAAGATAAACGTTGTTGGTGAAGAGGCTCTGAAAATTAAATGTTTATCTAAAACACTTAAATGGCCCCAAACGTTGTAAACTTGTTAAAGCCGTCACCCAGTATATAGAAAACGGATGACAGAGGGGAGGAGCTGAGAAAATGGGGTTATTCGCCCCAAAATGTGTTCCTAAATACTCCTTACTTAACCGGGGGGGGGGGGGGGGCTTTCGGGCCTAAAACTGCATAAAAATATATTTTTAAAACTTACCCCAGACACTGTATTTACAAAATTGTTTTCGACATAATACATGACGCGATTGTCAATGTCCGCTTCACCGAGATATTCAAATCCGTGGTCCTAAAACGAACAAAACGTTTATTTTCCAAATATTTTTATAATTCCCCAAATCAAAATGTTTATTGTCCATTCGCGAAGAAAGCAAGTGCGCTCCACGAAACTTAGTACTTCGTGGATTTCATTTTCGTCGCCAAATTATTTCATTTCACGTGTAAATTCAACGTGAAATTAAATAATTTGGCGACGAAAATGAAATCCGCGAAGTACAAAGTTTCGTGGAGCGCACTTGCTTTTTTCGCAAATGGACAATATATTAATGACTGCATTTTTATGCAATTGCACGGTGTCCAGGATTTGAAATGTGGGCGGAGCCGAGCAAACGCGCCCCACTGGATTTTTTCGCGCGAAATTCAAATTTTGAGGCATTTTTTATGTTTTTCGGGAAAAAAGCATAAATTCTTAATTTTTTCCCAGATGTGCTCCAACGGAATTATAGCTGAGGTGTTTAGAGATTTTTTAAGCCTAAGAACGTCGAATTTGGTTCAGCCACCATTTCGAAATATTCGTTTTGAGTATTTTGGTGTTTTTGCAGGATAAATCTTTCCGAAAATCGAAGTTTGGGCAATTTTATGGTATTAAAAGATAAAATACATACATTTTACAAAGAAAAACAGGTTTTACTGAAAGAAAAACAATAAAATCAATAAAATAAAATGCGAGAGTCGAAAAATGCGCAAGCACCGAAAGTGCGCCATGGAAGTTTGCTGACGCGCCAGCAAATTAGGCTCCGCCCACATTTCAAATCCTGGACACCGTGAATTGCTAGTTATGAAAAAAAAATAAAATATTTTTACATTCATGACTAGCCTGAAATTCAATAATTAAACCACACCTGGAGCACGGCTGGAGCCATTCTCGGGCTGCAATCTTTCGTATAATCTCTTTCCGAGATTACTGTCGCCATGTCCGAGTCGATAGCTTTTATCCAGGCAAACCTAAACATATATATATTTTTTTAAAGATTTCCAACATTTCTCCACCTGAAATTGTTCTCTTGTTCACTTCCGACGTATTGAACCAATCGAACGGGCGTTGATTGCATATCGGACGCTGACAAGTTATAAATTCGACGTTCTCTTATAAAACTTCCGTCCAATTTCCCGGCGGAATTCTGATAAATCGCGCCCCAGTGAGGTTGTTGACCACGCGGTGCCCTGGCGGAATAATCCGTTGATATTATCAATAGAGCGAAATCGCTTACCATAATGCAATGTACTGTAGTTGAGGTATAGAGTTACCACGTTGCAACGGTCGGTTCAATGGAATTATTGCGGTTGGCGGAACAGTAGGCTTTAAATAGGAGAAGACGGAGAAGAATTGGCGATCGAGAATTCCGTTGTACTGTAATACTGACTAGTGAGATATTTATTTTCTCTGGCAAATCTTGTGTCTAATCAGAAAATTTAGGCGTCCGATTTTTACAAACAAGCTTTAGCGGTGTTTGCATATGACGCACGCTTTTTCGCATTTGCCGCACGATATTCTGTTTGGCGAATTTTCGTTTCATCTTTCCGAGGCCGTATACATGAACCTCTTTTGCCGGGCAAAAGGGTTTGTCGACCTTGGTCAGGAGCTCATGGAGCTTTGTCTGTAGGTCGTCGAGCTTTGAAATGGGGTCTGAAGGTGTTTTTCGTGATTTTCGGGTTTTGAAACCTAAATTTTGCCAAATACTAGCAACCGACAAACACTGGGGTCTGAGGAGGGAGTGAGTAAACGCGCCCGGACGCACACACGCAACGCATACAATTGAGGCCCAAAAAATAAAAAAGGCGCGCCAAAAATTTCGCGTTATCGGAGAGAAAAACCAACGCAAAATCGTGAAAATTACGAAATCCTATCGAAAATTATTTCGCGCGCATTGATTTTTCTCTCCGATAATGCGAAATTTTTCGCGCGATTTTTTATTTTTTGGGCCTCATTTGGATGCGTTGCATGTGTGCGTCCGGGCGCGCTTACTCACTCCCTCCTCATACCCCAGTGGACAAACCCATTTTCCCGGCAAACCAGGTTCATGCATACCGCCTCCTGAAAGTTGGTAAAATTAAGAATTGTACGGCTATCGCATGCATCATATTTATCGATTTGAAATGAACGAAACCCGGTTTTAAACTGAATGAAAACTTACAAAAGTGTTTGTGGCGCGTTTTACCACAACTTTCTGTGTCGTAGATCGCAAGAAATCAACTTCCGTTGAGAGCGGTGGCAAATCATTTGACCATACAACCTGAAACCAATAATAATGACTCTTCTAATGTCGGCCCTCCAAAATGGTCAAACGCGCTCTGCTGATCTCAACGCTATGCGAATTTCATTATGGTTTCTAAATTATTTCATTTCACACAGTGTCCAGGATTTGAAATGTGGGCGGAGCCTAATCTGCTGGCGCATCAGCAAACTTCCATGGCGCACTTTCGGTGCTTGCGCATTTTTCGACTCTCGCATTTTTTTTATTGATTTTAAGGTTTTTCTTTCAGTAAAACCTGTTTTTCTTTGTAAAATGTATGTATTGTATCTTTTAATATAATCGGTATAAAACGCTGAAAACTCGCTCCAATCGAACAAAAAATTTTGCATGCATTTGGAGTGAGGTTCAGAGAAATCAGACCAAACATCGGCCACGGCTCTCTCAATTTTCTGCACTCTCTCGTCGCCAACGTGGCCGCGTCCACCACTATGCGAAGGGAGCGCGTTTGCAGCGCTCCGTACTGACAATACCATAAAATTGCCCAAACTTCGATTTTCGTTAAGATTTATCCTGCAGAAACACCAAAAAACTCAAAACGAATATTTCGAAATGGTGGCTGAACCAAATTCGACGTTCTTAGGCTTAAAAAATTTCTAAAGACCTCAGCTATAATTCCGTTGGAGCACATGTGGGAAAAAATTAAGAATTTATGCTTTTTTTCTCGAAAAACATAAAAAATGCCTCAAAATTTGAATTTCGCGCGAAAAAATCCTGTGGGGCGCGTTTGCTCGCCTCCGCCCACATTTCAAATCCTGGACACCGTGTTTCACGTATAAATTCAAAGTGAAATGAAATAATTTGAAAACCAAAATAAAAATCGCAGCGTTGAGTTCAGCGGAGCGCGTTTGATCATTTTGGCGGGCCGACAATAGATATTATAGTCAATCACAGTATCGCGACGAAACCCTGACAAACCGGGGACAAGATCCGCAGCATTTCAAGTTTGCGGCACGGAACTTTTTAGAAGAAGTTCAATAATTTAACAAAAACTGTGCCACAGATCAGAACTGCAAAGGGGCGGGGCTTGTTCTTCGCCTAGATCAATGTCTCCACGTGGCGGTTGCGTTCGGTGATAATCCCCACGGTATTCTAGACCCTACGTGAAGCCAAACGCGCCCGATCCCATTTTTGCGTCTACACAGTGGCGTTCTGCCAAGCAGCCCCCTCAGCGCAATGGAAATGGCGCCCCCCGGCGGATGGTCTACCGAACTAAAAAACCGTTTTAGAATAGCTGACAGACGATAAATTAGCTTATCTCAACAGTTAAAAACATTTTAAAAAGACATAATTGGAAAATTTCGAAAACTGACCGAGCTGGGATCTTGAGCACCCCCTCTCGAGAAGATTGTCTATGGAAAAAATGCCGTTAGTTGAGGGGGCTGTCTGCCAAGTTCAACTAAAAGCATTCAAAAATGGAGGCGCAGACCACAAAATATTTCGGTGCGAATTTCATGACACAGTTGAAATAAATGGGACCGTAACCGATTAAAAATATAAAAAAGCTTTAAAAAAAAACGAAAAACAAGAGAAAAGAAATACAACATTACAACAAAAAATATTATATTGTGGTTTCAAACGACTTGCGACATGAAAACGCAAGTGTGCATTCACCGTTCTGTCTGCGTCTCTTCAAATATCACTGTGTTCGCGTGATCGCGCACAAATAAGTGGGCGGAGTTTCGCATTATCATGTCGCAAGTCGATTGAAAACGCAACGGGAAAATTCCAGTATAGCCACCCACTACAATATAGGTACCCACGCTATAGTATAGCCACCCACATAACTGAAAAATGGGATTTTTCCGAATTTCTGTGGGTGGCTATTTTGAAATATATGGGTGCTTTTACTGGAATATATTATTACAGTTAAGCCACCCACTCAGTGGTAATGGGTGGCTATACTGGTTTCCTAGGGAATCTTTCAGAATAGCCACCCATATATTTAAAAATAGGTACCCACACCAACGGGCTATAGAATAGCCACCCATCATTTCAGAATAGCCACCCATAATTCCAGAATAGCCACCCACGCGGCGCCGACTGTGGGTGGCTATACTATAGCGAGTCAAATGGGTACCTATTTTGAAATATATGGGTGGCTATTCTGTAATTATCCCAACGCAACAACTTGTTTACATTTTCAAATGGGTTACGGTCGCACTCATTTCATTTCGTGAGAAAATTGGCTAATTTCAAAGTTTATGAGCAGCTGGTGAGACGAGATTAATACCATCTTTTTCCATTTAACATTTTAAGAGAAAAAAACCGACAGAATACTGTGTTTTCAATTAAGTTGCGACATCAAAACGTGAAACTCCGCCAATTTTTTTACGCGAACATTAAATTTCAATGCATTTTTAATTTTTACGTGAAAAAAGCGGGCGAGTTTTCACGTTTTAATGTCGCAACTCGATTAAAAACAAAATATAGTCGGCGAATACATCATCAACCTCGCTCTACTGCTAAAATCCCTGTAAAACAGTGTTCCACTTGCAAGATTAACTCGAATTATAGTTTTACACTTCTTTTCAACGGAAAATGATGTATCCACGACGAATTGCAGTTAAAATTTGATTTTTCGCGTCAAAATAGTACATGAGTATATACATGAGAATTGAAAAAATAACTAAATTTGCGCCCGAGCGCGTTTGCTGACTACCGTTTCATGCCCCTGTGGCGCGGACATAAAAAGATCCCTTGCAATTTTTTTTCCATTAAAAAAAACCCACCGAATCCTCCTGACCACTTCCGCTTCCTTCGGTCGAATTGACTGGTCTGAAAAAAGAAAAAATTGAAGATTCGGATATGAAATTTGGAAAATTTACATGAAATCCTCGCTTCCAATCGACTCACAAACGTGCCACGTCACCAGGATGGTGACGATTGCACGACAGATCATGTGCCGTCTATTTTGATCTGAAAATTTGGAAATTCGGAGGGAAACGAGTAAATGTTGAATAAATGTTGAATATAAACGGACGCAACGTATTTCAGTTAGATAACTTTTCTAGAAATGAAATGTTTTTGCGTTTTTATTATTATTATTGGTTACGCATATTAACAAAAAAAACACGGACAAATTGATCGGTCGACACAAAATTTCAATGTTTCGTGTCATCGATGGTAATCGGATTCCCGAACCGAAAGACGTAAAACGGAAGGAATGGAAAGGGAAACCAGTTATTTTAAATACGGGAAAAAGTAAAAATTGCTGAAATGATTGTGTGTCAAACAGCTGAAAAAACCTGGGAATGGAGAGCAAATAAAGAAAGCAAACAGGTGAAAAATAGGAAACTTTTTTGACGATAAAGAAAAAATAAAATTAAAAACAAACTTGAAATAATCGCATAAAGACGAGACAAAAACTTTTTGTAGCGTCGCATTTTCGTATAATTTTGAAAATGAAAATTGTGTAAATTTTCCGTCACAACCCAGAAATAAGAAGAAGAAGAATGAGAGGCATAAAATGTAAACGAAGACGTTCTAGACGAAGATGGTCATCGGATAAGGACGAAGAAGTTGTAAACGGTTGCGGAAAGGTCACCGTGCGCGCGCGGAAACGATTCTTTCCGCGTGGCGAATTGCGACACGGCACGAAAACAAACGGTGTTAAATAAGCCGCAATGTACATACATAAATAAATACATATACAAAGCAAAACCACCATCACCACTTTTTTCTCGATATTTTATGACTCTTGTGGGAAATTTTGATTTCTTTTATTTATTTATTTCGATATGAACGATACATGTTTTTGGTATGTTTTTCGACAAAAAAAGAAACTCACTGACAGGAAGAAAGTGTACATGTTTAGTAACCGTTGCGCAACGAGTGCGTGCGCGCGGAACTGACCACACATTGATAAAAATGTTACGTACATAAATTCGCTTTTCCGTTGATGATTCATTCCAGCTTCTTCCGACCAAAACTTTTATGCAAATTCCTCTACGTCACTTTCGTCCGGTTTTTCATTCTCTGAAAAATTGTTTGTTTATGTATTGATATTATCGCGCGAAATTCAGTAACGACGCTCCGATGTTCCACAGGTCCCATCTAGATTTAAAAAAACAGTTTCGCTGCGAAATCTGCGAAACATCGGAGCGTCGTAAGTGAATTTCGCTCGTGAAAACATAATATTTCTGAAATGAGCTAACGCGCTCCATTGAGAATAGTGCTAAAACTTCGAAAAATTTCTGATTTATTCTGAAAAAAATTACTGAATATTTAAATTCAATTTTAGTTTTAGGAATCATCAACCGTGAGGCGATTGAAAAATGGGTTCCGCAAGTAAACTATTTTGAAATTTATCTTCAATTTTTGCTCTAACTCTTTGTTTTTCTAGGTTTTTTCTCAAATTTCATTCAGCAATATAATAAACAGTGAACCCCCAAAAATCGGTGTTCGATCAAAAGTTTCTGAGGAAAAAACTCTGAATTTTGCTATATAATGGATTTTTTCATCATTTGCCCGTAAATATTTTTCACGGAAATTGAGAATTTCCTGCGGACTTCCTTGATGATTTTTGTAAGAGCTGTGAAAAAAGAAAACCAAACATTAAAAAAAATAAAAGAAAGAACAATGAAAAACGTGAAAATGCTCTGAAATTTGAAATTCCGTCAATTTTTTCGACGATGTAGATTTACGATAAACAACGCGCATTTCCGGAGCCTCGTTGAGTTTTTTTTTCATTTTTCATTTTTTTTTTTCGGAAAAAATTCATTTCTTCCACATATACAAACTTATCACTTCAAAATGTCGCTAATTAGGAAAATGTATTCTTTAACTCCATCAATAACTAGAAATATTCATTCTTCTCGCCACACACTTTCACCGGTTAGTCTAAAAACTTCTACTCATCATTTTTCGTTCTTTCAGGTACCCCTCAATTTCACGAGCTTCTCCTCGCCAGAAACCGATCAGAATCCTCCGCTAGTAATCGTTCACGGATTGTTCGGTCAGAAACAAAACTGGAACTCTGTTGGAAAAGCGTTGCATCAGAAATTAAAAGCGCCCATTTTCGCGGTAGACGTGCGCAATCATGGAGCATCGCCACACGTGGAAAGCATGTCGTACACCGAAATGGCAGAAGACTTGGTCGAATTCATTGATAAAGTTCGCTCGGAAACTGGAAAAACACGTGTAAATTTGCTGGGACATTCAATGGGCGGGAAAATTGTGATGAGAATGGCAATCGACACGAAGTGGTGTGATAGAATCAATAAATTGATTGTGGAAGACGTGTCGCCTAAAGGATACTCGAGAAGACATATTGGTAGGTTTGTGTGTTTATTTGTGAAAAAAAAAACAAGGCAATATCAACTTTTTTTCAGAATTTCGCGGACTAATCAAAATAATGCGCGATGTGAATCTTTCTCGAACTCGTCAAGAAATCCTAGGAGATTTGGAAACGTCGATTCCAGATTTGGCAATGCGCCAATTCATTCTTACAAATCTGCAGCCATCTGGAAAAGTGAAAGGAGAAATGGAGTGGAAGTGCAATATCAATGCAATTGATAATCACGTCGAGGAGTTGTTGGGGTAATATTTTCAATTTAAATCTGTTTAGAATTGATTGGGGTGCATTAAAACTTGGTGAGAATCGGAAAACAAAAATGTATATTTTCCGACCTTTATCGGAATTTTTTTTCGTCGAGAAGTTATTATCTGAATTTCTGAAAATCTTAAAAAGAAATCTTCAGAATACTTGATACGGGGCGCTGCAATTGCAAGAATACTCGGAAAATGGTATTGATTATATTTTCCAAATATCCCCATAAAACTGACGTGAACTCTGGGCTCTCGGGCGTTTCGAAAGTGTGACGTTTCGAATGTTTTTCTGCATTTTGTCGTCGCGGTGTTTGATGAATTTTCCTTAATAAGCTTTTTAAAATGATTGTGTGAAACACCGCGTCGACAAAATGCAGAAAAACTTTCCAAACGTCACACTTTCGAAACGTCTGAAAGCCGAACGCTGTTATTTAGAACACGAAAAACTTTTCTACGCAGGAAAAATAGTTTATGAAAAATCCCATAAGAAGTTTTTTCTGAAATAAATATTCAAGCAATCATGTCTGTCATTAATCTTTCTTCTTATAGGTATGCTCTCCCAGTTGGCAGTTATCGTGGTCCCACTCTTTTCCTACACGGAAAAAAATCCGGATACGTCCCTGACGACCACAAGCCTGAAATAAAATGCCTATTCCCTCAGGTTTGTAGCTTCTATTTTGGATAGGAATTAGTCATATCTTTCTGTTTTTCTAATTTATATCCAGACATGCCATGAGAATGACATTTTAGCTGTTTTTTCATGATTAGTAGTTTTTTCCAGGTGCAATTCGATGGGATTCCGGATGCTGGTCACTGGGTACACGCCGAAAAGCCGCAACTGTTTATTGAAAGTGTCTATAAATTTCTGAAAGATTAAATTAAAACATAAAATAAAAAGTAGGATTTATTCTAGACTGATATTTTTCTTTCTCGTAGTACAAACTGATCAATTCTATGTTCTCTCGACAGTGAAAGCCCACTTTTCTATACGGTAGCGTCCAATACTCGGTTTTTCACCTTCGGGGTTTTGTGGAGGCCTAGTAAATCTTATGAAGTTATTAAAAGTTGCAAATTCGATTATTTGTTTGGTTAAAATAACTCGTCCAGAGCGTGTTTCTTGGTAGTGTGTACATATTGTGTTTTCAATCGACTTGCGACATGAGAACGTGAGACTCCGCCCACTTATTTGTGCGCTACCTGTCTGCGTCTCTTCAAATATCACTGTGTTCGCGTGGTCGCCCTTAAAAAAGTGGGCGGAGTCTCGCGTTCTCATGTCGCAAGTCGATTGAAAACACAATAGTGCCAAATTGAAATAAGTATTTAGAATTTTCTTCATGGGTGGTCCTGGCACGGTGCCAAGTGTATTTTCAAAAACGTTCGAAGTTTTTCGAAAATATGGGACTTATATAAACAGATCATAATACCGTATTTCCTCTAATATAGGTGCATGCGCTTCCATTGTTTCATTTCTTCACAACTGTCGGGTATTTAGAGGTTTGCACACCAAACTCGCCAAAATACTTTCTAACCAAGCAGGCATGAGACGACCGAAGTTTGGTGTGCAAACCTCTAAATTCGCCCCACATTTACCAATCTATGTCATTAATTTTATAACTATCTCCATTTTTTTTCTTCAGCAGTACATGCCATATTTTCTTTTGTTTCATTTCGAAACTCATTTGATTTTCATCTTCTTTCCACGTACTTCACAGTCGTAATAAAATAAATAAATAAATACCTGGCAGTTGTGATGAAATGAAACAATAGAAGCGCATGCGCCTATATTAGAGGAAATACGGTATTCCGAGATTTATCATTGATAAGAGAGCTTTTCCGCACCGCGCCATCATCCCCAAGCTGTATGCAGAAGGACACTGAGCCTCGGACATTGTTAGACGCCTCGATATCCCCAAGCCGACTGTCTACAAAGGCATCAATCAATTCAAGATGACAGGAAATGTTGATGAGACACGGAAATCGGACTGTGAACACCCGTAGAACTCGTGAAATAATTAAAAAGCGGATGACACGAAATGATGGAGTCAGCTTGAACAAACTGGCATTATCACTCGGAATCGCATGTCCGACTGCCCAAAAAATTGTCAAATCGACCTCGGGTTGATCTCTTATTGTCTCCTCCGTGGCCAGTTGGATAATGCGAAGTCTCCTAAACGGCGAATGGACTTTAACAAACAGTTTCCGAAGTCGGTTATGGTTTGGGCCGGATCCACAAAACTGGAAAACGACAGGAAAACCTTTTTCCGGAAAACGAGATTAGAAAATCCGGAAAATGCCGTTTTCGTGTTTCATGGATCCTAGCTCTAAAGGTAAAGCTTCATTGGTTTTCATTGACCGTAAAGTGAAAATCAATTCTGAAGACTACCAAAAGTCAGGGTGTCGGTGGGCCTCTAGACACTTTGGTCAGAGGCATTTCATCCTTCAACGAAACTGGTCATCGTCACACGGGTCCAAATCCAGCGAATCTGCCTTGGATGCTCATTTTCCTGGACACTGGGGAAACGACATGTGGCAGCTTCGTCGCCGGTTTTGAACCCGCTCGAATTTTCTGTGTGGGGCTAATTGCAAAATAAGGTCTCATCCAAATGTGTTGTCTTTAAAGAAAGCCCTCGAGAAGGTATGGGCGAATATTGATCTCCGACGACTACCTGAGACGCACAGTCCATTCTGTTCCGAAGCGTCTGAAAGCATGCGTCAAAGTGAAATGATCGAACTTCGAACACATTCTTCAATAACTGTTGAATGGGTCCCAGTTGATGATATACTCGGTATAAAACGATGATAACTCGCTCCAATCGAACAAAGAATTTCGCATGCATTTGGAGTGAGGTTTAGAGAAATCAGAGCAAAACATCGGCCACGGCTCTCTCAATTTTCTGCACTCTCTCGTCGCCAACGTGGCCGCGTCCACCATTGTGCGAAGGAAGCGCGTTCGCAGCGCTCCGTACTGAGAATAAAATAAATTTGGTTTCGTTTTTGGGTCTTAGTTTTTGAAATACTTTTTGAAACAAAAGTCTACATACCGTATTTCCTCTAATTTAAGCGCATTTCATTTCATCATAACTGTCGGGTATTTAGAGGTTTGCAAACCAAACTTCGGTCATCTCATGCCTGCTTGGTTAGAAAGTGTTTTGCCGAGTTTGGCGTGCAAACCTCTAAATACCCTGCAGTTGTGATGCAATGAAACAATAGAAGGGCATGCGCTTAAATTAGAGGAAATACGATGCTTATCGGCCACCTGTAGTGGATATTAGAAATCGCCGACTTTTGCAGAATTAGAAAAACAAAACTACAAAAGTTTTATTAATCCAGGTGCAATTCGAGAGAATATCAGATGCTTTTCTTTTCACTAGGTTAACGTAGAGAAACCAGAATTTTTATTTTTTATGTAGTCTCTAGATTTTGAAAGAAATTTTAAGACCCAGTACTGTTAAAAGTTGGTGGTACAATAAAATAGAACTTGAACAGAATTTAACTGCTATACTATAGGCTCTAGAGCTAAAAAAGAGTTTATTTTTTCTCAACCTGTGCCGTAGCAGATCTGATCCGTCCCAGTTCTAATTCGCAATACCATCTCTATTTTTATCCATTAAAAACGAGTAAAACCTATAAATCAAATTTACTGCATGACGAATTTCACAACAAAAAACAAATGGAGTACAAGCCACCGGTTTTCATGGACTAGAAAGCCGACGGACGCATCTTAAAAATTCCATTTTTCTCAAAAAGATTAGGTTTTTTGTTGCAGTTATCCCCCTATGCATTATTTTTCAAAATTAAACGCGAAAAATTAGAAAAAAAGCAAGAAAAACTGGTGAAATATGAAGAAAAACAATCAATGCATTTGAATTTCCCGCCACTTCGTGTACTCCTTTTGGAAGTCTTCTAATTTTTTTGTAAAGTTCGCCAAAATTTTGAAGAAATTTTGATATTAGCAAATCCCCCATCCAATAGTATATTTTAACAACTGTCCATATAATGTTGGCACCTCCTTCAAATTTTTAATACTCAAAATGTGTTGGTCAAATAAACTTGCAAAAAAAGTTGAGCACTTTTGGAAAAAAAAAGAAGAGAAAACGAGGAAGTTTAAGTGGGCGATGAATAGAGTACATTTCTGATTTCCGGTCACCAGAAAAGGGAAACTTTTCCTTCTTTTTTCGTTACAAAACTTTTAAAGTGTATAAAAATTTAAATCTCTTTTTTTCCTTATTTTTCTAATTTTGTCCACAAAATCTGCGCCTCCCACTTCAAGAAGCTATTTAGTGCTCTTTCTGTCGATTAAAAAAAAAGACACAAATTGTGGGGAGAAGAAAAAAAAAAGAGGAGAGAGAAGGAAGGACCCATCCATCCGTATGACATGCATTCTTCTCTTTTTTTTTCTGGATTTTTTTTTTACTAAATACGACTTTATTTTTATTTTTTAAATAGGATAACAACTTTATGCGCCTTTAAAAAATGGGAATTTTTTTTTTAATTTTTGAAGGCTCATTTTATTATTTTAAAGCCTGTTATTGACACGAAGTGTTGGTTTTGTTTTTCAACGGTTTTCGCAAATTCTTACGATAAACGAAGCTCCGATGTTCCGCGGGTCTCGCAGTGAAAATTTGCACGGTGTTTATCGTAAATAAATTCGAGTTTTTTCAGCGATTTTTCAATTTTTTTCGTGACTTTTTACCAAAAACTTGGCTTTTTTCGTGAAAATGATGAAAAATGCTATTTTTCTGGGAAAAATCGTTGAAAATATGCAGTTTATCGCTGCGAGACCCGCGGAAGAACATTGGAGCGTCGTGACAAGTATTTTCTTTTCAAAGAGAAAAGAATAGCCTACTAATTTTGAAAAAATTCAAAAAACAAGGAAAATAAAAAAAAAGAACCCTCCATGTCTGCCATTATTCTTCTTTGCTCCACTCGTCTTTTTCTCTTCTTCTGCCTGGATTTTGTGTTGTGTTGTGTTGTTTTGTGTGGTTCTTTTGCCGTTTAGTCGGAGAGGGGAACCCTGCGAGAGAACAAATGTCCGTCCGTCCGTCCGTCCATCCGTCAATCTGTCTGTATGTCCGCTTGTCCGTCAGAAACGAAACGAAACGAAAAGACAAGCGGAAAGAAGTGAAAGCCGAAGAGAGAGAAAGAATGACAGAGTGAGAGACGCTGACATTGGCACCTTTTCTTTCAGAGTGGAGCACTCACTTCTCCGCTTACCAACTCTATTCTTTTCGTTTCCCTTCCTTTTTTAGGGACATGACATGTCACATTTGGTCAACTTTTCATTACTTTTCCCTCCAACTTTAATGTTCCCCAAAAACACTTCAAACTTATTGTTTGCCATGTTTTCGCCATATTAGATTTCTGTTTTCCACGGCAATCGCTGACGAATTGGGTTTCACCAATCGAATCGCGCTTCCTTATTCTCTCTGAGTTAGTCTCAGAAAGTACGAAAAAAAAATTTATTAGAATTTTTTATTGTGTTTTCAATCGAGTTGCAGCATGAAAAGATGAGTCCGCAAACACCGTTCTGTCTGCGTCTCTTCAAATAGCAGTGTGATGGCGTGGTCGCGCACACATAAATGGGCGGGGACTCCTTTCTTCGCGCTGCAACTCGATTGAAAACACAATATTTATACGTTTTTTGCATCATCCTGCATTTTTTCTTCTTTTTTTTTTCGAATTTTTCGTCCAATTTCCATTCGAACGCGATATTTATACATCTAAAATCAATATCAAAAATTTATTTTAAAAAAACAGAAAAAATCGGCAAAAATGTAATAATTAGAGCGAAAATCATACAGGGCAGTGGGCGGAGCTTCGTAAATCCGTACACAACGCCAGTACGCAAACACCGAGTGCAAATTGAAGTATGCCTTGAACATTACTTTATTGCAAACGCGCTCCAGTGTACATCGTATTTAAAGTCAGAAAATTCAGAAAAAAATAAAGCTTTTTTAAAATTATTTTTTAAAATTTTCTGCAAACTCGCTCCAATCGAACAAAGAATTTCGCATGCATTTGGAGTGAGACTCAGAAAAATCAGAGCGAAAGATCGGCCACGGTCTCTCAATTTACTGCCCTCTCTCGTTGCCAACGTGACCGCGTCCTCCATTGTGTGAAGGGAGCGGGTTTGCAGCGCTCCGTACTGAGAAAAGCAATGTTATTTTTAAACTCTGAAAAACCAAAATAGCTTTTTTTTGCTTAAATCTCTCGCGGAAAACATGCACAAGGACGTGGCTTGCCATGATCCTATTCAATTAAATAAAAATTCAGTTTTTATCCTAAATACATTTTTCGGTATTTTAAAATTATCTTTAGATTGAATCGACAGACTAACTCTATTTTTTTTTAAATGTCACACGAGCAACTTTCAACTTGAAGAAATCTAATTTCTGATTTTTAAGAATTACAGAGCAAGAAATTGAGAAATTTGTATTTGTAGTTACAGTAGGCCGCTATAATTTTATAAATATTTGCAATTTTTGCACTCTTTCTTGTTTACTCATGTCCAAACTGCCAACTTCTCCTTCTCAATAGAGCGCACTTGTATGCATTTTCAATGAATATCTAATTTAATATCCTCCTTTTTCTTTCATTCCAATACCAACGTCTTCTGAATTTTGAAAGAAGAAGAAAGGAAAAGAAGAGAAAGATCTCTTTTTTTTCGACTGAATAATTGAGTAGTGATGGATAGAAGAGGATGAAGGAAAGGAAACAACTTCATTTTCCTATATTTTCTCTTCATCCTCTCCTTCTTAAATACAATCGAAAATCTTCTTCTTCTTCTTCTTCTTCTCCTTTTCTTTTTTTTTTGCTTTTTGTAGGGCTTCTTTTTAATGATGTTTGGTGGCGGAAAAACAATGACATTTTCATGTTTTCTTTTTCTTTTCCCTTTTTTTTCCAGAAGTTCTCTTCGATTTTATTTTTTGAAAAAATTCAAAAGTCACGGCTAGTGCGAACGTTTTTGAAAACGAATTGTTTCGCTTCTCTGCGTCTCCATATTTGCACGCGTTTAGCTAAACTTGCAAAACGCCACTGTGGAGACGAAGAGAATGCGATAGGGCGCGATTGCCTTCATGTAGGTTCTAGCACGCTGTGTTTATTTTTGCCGTGCATTTAGTTCCAAAAGAACCGTACTTTTTAAAAAATAGTAATTTAAAATAGTTAGAAAAATTAGAGCTTTAAAAAAATTAGGGAATATTTTCGAAAAAAAAAACATTTTCATTGAAATTTTTAGCTTGTTTTTGGAATATTCTGATATTAAACGCCCTTTTGAAAGAAAAAACTCATTTTCTCTTGAAAAATTCGGAAAAATGGGGGTGTGGTTTTATCTTTTCACATCCCTGATTACAGTAACGGGAAAGAATTTGGAGAAAAAAAACCATAACTTAAATAAATCGGATCAAAAATGGTTAAAAAATCCTCATATTAAAAAAAGGTTGCAAAAAGTTTTCTATTTAAAAATCTAAAAACTGGTCAGAAAAAACATTTTGTTTTCATTTTCCAATTTATTCTTGTAAATATTTTCTTTCTGTTTTCCTTATGTTAAAAAAATAAACTTCAAAAATTTTCAGAAACACATCATCATCATGTTGGCGGCACGTGGTGTTTCACTGGGGCTCGGAAAAATCAACTTATCAGATTTGAATCAGCTTCCACAAGATCGGTGAGCAATTTCACTCAAATCTATTTTAATTTTTGAATTACGCTCTTCTTTTTTCATATCTCTATCCGGCTGTTAGCCTTTGAAAGTTTTGATAGCCATTACTGACGCGCAGCTCGCACATAATGGTGCAAAATTGGCGCCTATACATAGCCTTTGAAAAAGGGAGATAGCCTCTAAAAACGGCTAATAGCCGCCGAATTCCGGCTTTCTGCCACATGCATTTAGAACACGCCCTAAATCGACGTCCGCCAAATAAGTAGCCGAAAATCTTCTTAGAAGCTTCACAAAAATTCTAAAGAAAAAAAGGAAGAATCTGAGGAAAAGGAAGAATGTTTTTGAAATGTAAAACAACAGAATAATCTAATAAAGCCTTGAAAATACCAAGTCTGGCTAACGAGTAATCACTCTAAAGTTTTTCTTTTCTTTTACTCACTTTTTGAAAAACAAAACGCAGACTTTAAAAAAATTTGCTGAGGTTCCGCGAAAATAAGAGAAAAATAAAATTTTGTGAGTTTTGAGTTACACGCAGTTAAAACATATTCTCTAGGGATCAGTTGACTCTTTATTTACTTGCTCGCACTTTGCATTCAGAACTTTTAAAAACACGTTTTTTTCCGTTTTAAAAATAGCCAGTTAGCCTCTAAATTTGCCTTTTCGTTGGTCTGCATAAAATTGTTTCGCCCGCTATTATCCATCTCGGGAGTTCCACAGTTCGCACACTGGCCGTGCACTGCGGACCTCCCCGCATTTCGTCGAAGCTACCCCGAATCAAAACTGTCCCGTATCAGAACCATTTCAAAAAGAGAGTCAGCACGGTGTGCTGGAGACTACGTTTTTAAAATTGTTTTGGAAATGAAATTTCGTATTTCACGTCTCTCAAGTCTCTGTGTCTCTAGCTTTGCACACACTTATCTAAACTTGGTAGAATGATACTATCGAGACGCAGATAAATGCGACAGAGCGCGTTTGCCTTTACGTAGGTTCTAACACGCCGTGAGTCAGTAGATCACCACTCGTTGAGTTTGTGAGCATTTTTTTTTTCAAAGTATTACTTATTTTGCACAGAAGCATGCATGTTTGGTAATTTTTATATTGCCGGCCCGCCAAAATGGTCAAACGCGCTGGTGCTACCTCGCAATAGAACTGAAGTGTAATAGAACTGCAGCGATATAGAACTTGCTTCGCAATAGAACCGTTCGGAATAGAACTGTTCCGTAAAGAACTGTAGCAAAATAAAACTGTTTTGGAATAAAACTGTTCGGAATAAAACTGTAGCGTTTTGGAACTACATTAGCAATGGTGCGCGATTGCATTGCTTGGCCTTCAAGGCGGGCCGAGAAAAAAAAATGATAAAAGTTTATTCAAAAAAACAACAAAACAAACAATTTTTGATGAATAGCTCAAATATAAAACTGTTGAAAAAAGCACGCGCATGAGAAATTCCAACATTTGAATGAGCAAGCAATGCAATCGCGCTCTATTGCTAATTTATTTCCAAAACGCTACAGTTTTATTCCGAACAGTTTTATTCCAAAACAGTTTTATTCCGATCAGTTTTATTCCGAACAGTTTTATTCCGAACAGTTTTATTTCACTACAGTTCTATTCCAAAGCGAGTTCAATTTCGCAACAGTTCTATTACGCGTCAGTTCTATTCCGAGGTAGCACCAACGCGCTCCGTTGAACTCAACGCTATGAGATTTTCATTTTGGTCTCCAAATTATTTCATTTCACGTGCAAATTTAACATGAAATGAAATAATTTGGAAACCAAAACGAAAATCGCATAGCGTAGAGTTCAGCGGAGCGCGTTTGACCATTTTGGCGGGCTGTCAATATAGCGATTTCGATACGTAAAAGTTCTTAAAAAGAACGGTTCTGATACGGGAACGTTATGATTCGGGTAGCCCCGACGGGCCCACGGTGGAACTTTTAGAGCCTGGTAATAAATACCAATGACGCGAGGTTGCCTTCGTATTTTTGTTTTTCACAATGCCTCACTTTGTCTAACTGTCTAACTTATTTTTTGAGCACTGCCTTTGCGAAAATATGCGCCGTTGAACACAATCTTGGCGGTCGGTCTGCTTATTTATGCGAATTCACGTTTTGCGAAATTCATTTTTTCGAGCAGAGAGCGTGTACGCAACTCTAGCGCAAAGTTACTGCAACTTCTCATTTCTGACAGTGCGAGAGATGCGTAAAGTCTGTGTAAGGATTGCATGAAGTTGGCGCTGTTCACGAAATTTCACTGAATTCTTGTGTAAACCTTGCGAGATTCTCAAAGGTTGCGCGTTGATTATGGATGGTTTGCGTGACCGTTGCAAAACTTTAAAGTTTGCGTATAATGGATTCGTGACGGAGTGACATTTCACGTGAAACTGGGAGACGAAAAATCTCTTCATTTCTTCAATTATTTCTTCACTTTTTCGAATAAAAACGTGAAAAAAATGTCACTCCGCCACGAATCCATTATAAATGTTGTGGGTTTCTGCTGAGCAATAAGACGCAGACTGAGAGACATCGTTGTCACGCGACGTAACCGCAGCGCGTGGGTATTGGTGGCAAAAATGAGATCGTTTGAAAAAAGGTAGTCACCATTTTTTGAATAAAGAAGAATACACTTTAAAATACTATGAAAATTCAGAATACTGGCGGCTCAAATGAAGAAAAATCTGGAAGCGAAAAACAAGAAACCAAAAGTGATAATCAAGAAGAAAGCGGATGCAAAGGTTAGTCTTAATTTTTGAATTACTGTCAATTCTGTAATAGAACGGCCCTCCTAATATACATTTGCGTCGTTTTTATGGAAAATCTCCAAGATTTAATACAAATCTAAAGACATTGAAAAGTAGAGCTTACCCTATAATATAACGACCATTTAAAATAGACCGGCCCCCGTAAGAGGGTAGAGAAAAATAGAACGATCGGCCGTTCTATTACAGAAATTACGGTATTTAACTTGAAAAGGTACACGGTGTGTTGGGCGGAACGCTGGAAAAAACATTTAAACGCAATGTCGAGTATTTTCCTTGCGCGTTTGGGCGCGTTTGTTGACTCCCGGCTCATGCTCATGTGGAAAGGTAGGACTGACCGAAATGGGGAGAACGAGCTTTTTTTTTTTTTAAGTGGGAAGAGAAAAGAGAGAAGGTACATATGTATGTATTTAGTTTGCAGAAAATGTTACATAAATTGAATTTGTTTCATTTATTTTTTTTTGTTAATTGGAAACCAACAAATTAACTTTTCCAATGCACCCTATTGCGAAATAGAACTAACTCGGTATTCCCAATATGGAGCGCTGCAAATTCGCTCCACTCGCAAAGTGGACGAGGCCCGGCAGCTTTTTATACAAAGTATATTTAACATGGCGCATTTGCATCAAAGAGTCTTTAAATGCAAATGAACTGGAGTTTTTTTTGTCTCTTGGGAATTTCAACTCGCTGTGTCCACAAATTCATATTTTGTGGATGCTCGGCGCCATGGCTAAATTGAATTTTTTATACATATTTTTCCCATTTTCAATTCTGAAAACTTGTATTTATTATTTTCATCATGTTTTTCATTTTTTTAAGTGAGCCAAATGTCCGGAAATGACTGGTTTTCGACACTCAATTTCAGATTTTCACGTTCATCTCATCTTTTTTTTGCTCGTTTTTTGCTCTCGCTTTCTTCCGATTCAGATGAACCAAAATTTCTTTTTCTTTTGCTGCTCCTGAGTGAGTGGGGCTATTCGTTGAGCAATTTTTACCGGAAACCGCTCTACTTTTCCGTATATTTCACCACGTTTCTCTGTGTATTTTTTTTTTGGGTTTTCAAAAAAAGTTTTGAAGATTTTCCTATTGTTTCGAAATTTTCTAATTTTGCTCAAATTTTCTAGAACTTTTAGAGAAAAAATGCAAACAATTAATAGCTCTGGGGAAAATTAAATTCTCTAGAAATCGCGGCCGCACTCGTGTACTTCTTTTGGACGACTTTTAATTTTTTTTTTCTGATTTTGCTAGAGCAATTTTTGTGTAATTTTAATTGTATATTCACCAATAAATTCCCGACTATTCTCAGTACGGAGCGCTGCAAACGCGCTCCCTTCGCACAGTGGTGGACGCGGCCACGTTGGCGACGAGAGAGTGCAGAAAATTGAGAGAGTCGTAGCCGATGTTTTGCTCTGATTTCCCTAAACCTCACTCCAAATGCATGCGAAATTCTTTGTTCGTTTGGAGCGAGTTTTCAGCGTTTTATACTGAGTATAAAAAAACCAGTTTCCCAAGAGAAAATTTTATTTTATTTTTCATCCAACGCCAAAAAATAATCAGTAAGCGTCAAAAACTCTTTCAAATGCATACAAGAGACCCCACTATGGAATTTTTTATAAATGAGAAAAATGTTTTTTTTCCCGCACAGTTTTTTTTCCTCCATATTTTCTCCACTTCTCCATTTTCCTTTTTACATGAAAACCTGAAAAAAAAGAACACTTCAGCTGGCAGTGAGCCAAAAATGTTTGTTTTCTGTTGAAAAATGCCAACTTTCCTTAATGCCTTTTCTATTCTAGTATCCAATTAATTAAAGTGTTTTTTTCTTTTATCGCTTCTTTTTTGTCTCTTTGCTTACATTTTCTGCTTTTTTCCAGTCTTGTTATAGATTTTTACTTTTTTTCGATCGTTTCAAACCAAAATTAAATATGTTTATGTATTTTTTTAAGCTGGGGTCAAATTTTTTCGGGAAACTGCTTTAAAATGTAGCGGAATTTGAAACCGCACAAACATGAATTTTACAAGAGCAACAAGAGAATAGAAGACGTTCAAAAGGAGTAAACGAGGCGTGGCCGCTGGCCTAGAACACCGGCGGCTTGCAATTCTAACTTTTTTGGTTCTGATAAGACATTATTGTGTTTTCAAACGAGCTGCATCATGAAAAAGAAGCGCGCAATCACCGTACTGTCTGCGTCTCTTCAAATAACACTGTGATTGCGTGGTCGCGCGCAAAGAAGTGGGCGGGGTTTCATTTTTTTTTTCGATAATGTAACTCGCTTGAAAACACATAATATGTAGTTTGCTCGTTTTTCCTGCCTTTTTTCCATTTTTCTCATAAAATGTCGATTTTTCTGTTGAGGTACAATTAAAAAAAATCGATATTTTGAAAATCAAATTCATGCACAAAGTGGTGAATTCATTGATCAAAATTTAATTTTCATTGACAGAATCATTGAAAAAATTGCGTTTTCTCTACAATTTTTTTCCTAAACGGGCAATAACCGTTGTTTCATTCTCCTATGGCATGATCTGTAAATAATTTAGCAAAAAATAGTGGGGAACCAAGCACACCACTCTTCTAAAAATTTTGGCCCTTGGCGCATTTCTCGTGCATGCTTTCGTGTACTCCTCGTGGACAATCCCAAAATTTTATATATTTTTTTTCATTTTTCTGATTTTGGGCAAGTTTTTAAGCTAAAGTATTCTATAAATAAACACTTGCACAACTGGGGAGGCTTGCGAAAATAAAGAAATTACACCAAAAAACAAGAACATTTGAATTGCCGGCTGCCGGATTTCTAGGCCAGCGGTCACAGCTAGTGTACTTCTTTTGAACGTCTTTTTTCTAATTTATGAAAATGTAATGTTCGTAAACCCCACTGTTCCTCAAAAAATGATCCATCATTTAAATAAACAAGATCAAAACGTTTGTAGTAGTTGATGAGAAATTATCAATATTCGCGAGTGGCCACCTCGGATCGTGTCGATTTTCAAAATGCAAATGGAATTGAGAATGAGCGAACGTTTGTGGTCGATGACTCGAAGTTTCGTCATCAAAAGGTAGTGAAAGACGGATATTTTTGAATATGGGATTCTCTATTGGTATTACACGTATTGTCGGAATATAATTCGGAGGGTACAAAATGCATGAATTCGGGTAATAAATTCACGGTTTAATACATCTGAATCAATTGGTTTGTACTCCTTAATCATTTCATTTATACCAAAAATGTATGGTACCACTGAATTTATTAACTCCAAGTTATGCATTTTGTACCCCACGAATCAGTTGTACCCTCCGAATTATATTCCCATATTTCCCGCTCTATTCCCGCTCTAATGATGACGCGAAGTGTGTGTTTTGGAAGGAAATCAGCATTTCAAAGTAAGAATTAAAAGTTAGAACATTAGAAATGGCTAGGCATTGTGAACGCAGACAACGCCTGATCGGTAGAGCGGAAATTCATAATCATTCGACCATCAAGTAATAACATAACTTTTACGTACCGTGTTTACTCTAATAGCCCCTCATGTCATTATATTGTTTACTTTTCTGTTTAAACTCTGGGTAATTAGAGGCTTATTGTGAAAACAAAAAAGTTGCAACGCGGTGTTTGCGTACTTTTTAAATTCAAATGAAAAGGGGGGACGTCTCTCTTCATTTGCCATGCTATTTCTCCCATTGCCGTTTGAATTTCAAAATTACGCAAACACCGCGTTGCACTTTTTTTGTTTTCCCAATACGAACCGAACTCGGAGAAACATTTTCTAACCAAAGAAGCATGAAACGATCGAAATTTGGTGCTCCGGTCTTTAAGTAATGGTGCCATTTTATGTGTACGGTATTTACCGTAAAACCTGTAATAGAAGGACATGTCCTTCTATTCTCAACCCCCCTCAAATGATGTCCTTCTAATATAGGGTGTCCTTCAATTATAGGGTGTCCTTCTAACTTTCGGAGCATGATAAAGGAAAAAACAATTTTTAAAGGAATCATTTTTATGAAAAAGCTTTCATCAAACCAGCCGTTCGGCGACTGAAAAACGGGGGAGGGGTGGGGTACTACGGAATAGAACTGCTACGGAATAGAACTGCCTGAAATTGAGCTGTACCGACCCAGCACCGCTCGAACAACTTGAAGAATTATTTCGTTGTACATTGTGAGGCCCTGAGTTCTATTTCGTGCAGTTGTTTTTTAGTACAGCTCCATTTCAGCCGGTTCTATTCCGCGCAGTTCTGTTCCGTATCAGTTCTATTCCGTGTGTGTTCTTTAGATGTATTCCAAACAATACACTCTAAAACAATTTTTTAATAATTTTTCTGCTGTCTCTATTCTTCTCTTTTCAATTATTAATCTCTGAAAGTTCCACTGGGACCCTATCGGAACCCAGGCCATGCAGCGCTAGGTCATTGGCGGAATACGTATTTTCTACGGGAGAACTTGAGAGACGCAAGACGATGTACGGGAAAGTCCGCAGTGCACGGTCCGTGTGCGAGCGGTGGAACTCTCATAGATGGATAATATGATTTTGAATTCACTCCAATAAGTTCTTATCAAATTTTGCGGCTTTCAAACGACGGCCACCATCCGGCAGACGTCGATAATCAGAACTCATGAACTTATTTTGTGACATATCCTCGCTTTCGTCATGTTGAAATTATATTTTTTAACAAGAAAACAAAGAAAAAAAAAAGAAAAGTTCGGAAACAAACGTTTAAAAAATCGTGGGTGTTCTTAGTAAAGTGTCCTTCTAATATAGGGGTCCTTGTATTATAGGGTGTCCTTCTATTTTTCATTGGAAGCCTAAGACTGTCCTTCTATAATAGGGGTGCTTTAATTATAGGGGTTCTTCTATTGTAGGTTTTACGGTAAATACAAAATCAAAATGTTTTGAAACCACTTTAGAAAACAGCTTTAATTGAATTACCGTCATTTCTTTTCCAAAAAAAAAACGGTTATTAAAAAAAAATTAAAAAGGAAATAAAAGTGTCTTTTTCTTTCTCATCAATGAATATTGCATTGTTGAGAGAAACAGGAACAAAAATCAGCGCAAATTAGCATCTCCTCAAAGCCAATTACCACTAATTACAGAGGCGAGAAAGCTCTTTCTCCGTCTCTATTTTCGGAAACTCCACCCACTCGAGCAGCTTGCGTTGGGTAATAATACTCTCCCAACTGATCCTCTTGTTTGTTCACTCTCTTCAGAGGTGTGCGTATGTGCTCACCGAGCCAACCGATATCCCATCAAATTATTATTGTTAATAATACATATTAGCTCTGAAAGTTAAGCTCAAATTAAAAATGATGAGCATTGAAGCCAAACGGCTATTTCTCGCATCTTACTATGCTGCCAATAAAACGGTTTGTTTTATTTTTTTGTTTTACTTTTGTAAAAATAGATTTATTATGGTCAAATAATTATAAAAAGCAGGTTTTAAACCGGTTTCCTCAAAAATTGGTTTTCCATTGCTATTAGAAAAATCGATAAGACATTAAGAAGAAATAGTTGGGTGCGTGGGAAATTTTTTGAGATTAAAAAATGTGCTGCACCATTGCAACACAGCAGCGTAGAGCCACAGGGAAAAGAAATCGCACCCAGAAATCGCACAAAAAATAATTTTGAATGAATCATTTTTTTTGTTGCATTTTTTCATTGTTGAAATGCCAAGCCTGCGTCTCCATTTTTGCACGCGTTTAGCTAGATTTGGCAGAACGCCGGGTGAAGACGCAGAGAATGCGATAGGGCGCGTTTGCTTTTACGTAGGGTTTAGCACGCCGTGCGCTGCTGCTAAGCCAGCTTTTTTACGACTCCGTAACTTTTTTTTTCCCATAAATCTGGGCTGTAAGGATACGCCTATAAGCAAGTTAACTTGTTAATATGCCTTGCACTTAATCAAATGACGCAGGCTCGAACTTTGTGTGGACTATGTACACTCGATTTGCAGCTTGTCGTCTCACACAAAGACAAATACACGCAGAGAACAGAACAAAGCGTATTGTGCCTTCAACCGAGTTGCTGCATGACAAATTGGGGCTCCGCCCATTTTTTTTGGGCGGGAAGAAGTAGAGCATGCATTCCTAGTATTTCTAATTAGAAAGTTCGCTCACAAAAATACAGTGGGCGGAGTTTCAAGTTATTATGTATTATCTTTCCATTCCTGGAAGTTTCACCAGGAGCCCATCGGAACTTCGGCCCTAGAGAACTAGGCCAACGGGGAAATACTGTGATAAATTGAGTACGTGCTTGGTTTGCGAGCGGTGGAATTCTCAGGGATGGATATACTCGGTATAAAGGGGTGTAAATTTGCTTCATTTGCAAAATTGACTAGCCGTGCATTTCTAGTAAGATTCAGAGTAGAAAACGCGTTTATGAGCGAAACATCGGCCACGCTCTTTCAACTTTCTGCATTTTCCTGTCGCCACCGAAACTTGGTTGGAAAACTTGATCATTTTGGCAAACTCTTCACGAAAATAGGTTTTAGTAGTCCATATTAGCGTGTTCCCAAGTTTGCTTTTCGAAATGTTCTGTAATTACTGAAATTCAGTCTTTCTAAATTGTCCGAGTGGGCGGGCAGAGCATGTGAACGCCCTGAGCAGATTTTCGCTGTTGCTAAGTCCGACTTTAGGAATTTTGGAGACGTCCAGAAGGCATGCCACACACACCTTGTCAAAATCTATCAGAAAACTTTAAAAAACTTGCGCTTGCTGTGGCCTAGAAAAAGCAAGCTCTTCCACGGATAAATCAGCACAGCTAGTATGAGTGAAACCGTAATCCATTTAGCAAATCTTAACAAGAGAGTGAGGGAGCAAAAATTATTATTTTCACACTATCTGCCTTTTAAATTTTGAGAAGGCATTACGGTAGAAGCTACCGTAAAACCTGTATTAGAACCGCATCCCTACCACCCTCTCAAAAACTAGAACGGTATGTCATTCTAATACAGGTTTTACGGTAAATTAGGCTAGAACAATCATTAAAACTTTAAATTCTATTGCGCCGACCTAAAACGACTTTTCTACACAATTTTTTCTCCGGAAAATTTTATCCGAATGAGCTTATTCGATCTATATACCTTCACCAAAAAAAAAGAATAATCCACGGCCTCGAAATAATCTCGACGAGAGAAAAATGGCATTTTTCCCATTCCTTTCCCATTTTCCCCCTCTAAGATTATCCACCCATTTATCAACGAAAACGAGAGAACGTGAGATACTAAGAGACGCAGAAATTGAAAAAGCAAGTAGGATTTGGCCCCTCATAACCAAACGAGAATAGACGAAAATCTAAAATAAAATATTTTTGTTCTATTTTTCTGGTATTTGTTGTAAATTTGCGATTTGTGAAGAGTAACCACTTGAGCTTGCAATTTTGACCGACTCTGAGCAAAAGAGAGCTCAGAAAAGAGCTCAAAGTAGCTAAGATTGTTGCTATTTGGCAGGCCAATGCTAGAAAAAGTGAGTGTTTTAGCCTGGGAAACTGAAAAGTTGTAATATGTACATTTTCTTTGTTTTAAACTTATAATTTGTATATTTTCAGACTGTTTGGGCGGCATGTCGAGCCGTAATTTTCGGGTGCATAATCATCGTTGTTGGACTCGCAATGACTGTTCTCGGATATTTTGACAAGCATTTTGCAGAGGTTTGTGGCACATTTTAAATGGTTTTCCTTTCTTTGCAATAAATATTTTCTATCCACGGGTTTTCTTAAACGGTTTTTTGCTGGTTTTGACAACAAAAATTGTTTTTTTTTTCTATTGACAATTCGCGAAAAAAGCAAGTGCGCTCCACGAAACTTAGTACTTCGTGGATTTCATTTTCGTCGCCAAATTATTTCAATTCTCGTGTAAATTCAATGTAAAATGAAATAATTTTGCGACAAAAAGGAAATCCACAAAGTACTAAGTTTCGTGGAGCGCACTTGCTTTTTTCGCGAGGTTTTTTTTTTTTTTTAAATATTAGAAATCCAAAAGGAGTACACGTGGTTGCGGAAAATTCAAACACATTTTTTACGTTTTTTTTTCGAATACTTCCACCCATAAATAGAGTTTTTTTTCAGAAAATCGAAATAATCGATGGGTTTGAAAAGGTATCCTACGACAAACTGGTGCAATATCAATTGAAAAGCATGCAATATTTGGGACCCATTCTGATGGGCATTGGCTCTTTTATCCTTATCATTGCATGTGTTGTAACACTTGAGAGTAGAGATAAACACGCACAAATAATCACGGAAGAATCAATTTTACAAAAGAAACGGCGACTTGTGTCGGCGGAGAAAGATGTCGAGCAGAATGACGTGTTTATCGTCGAAGATGAAGATGAAGATGATAAGGTGCCGTTCTTTGGCGATGGAAGGTGAGTGAAATGTCTAGGGAATGTCACTTAAACTTGAAAAAAAAGGCTTTGAAGAAAGGACAAGCCTATTATCATCTCATGGAATTTTCGGCAATATGCCCGCTAGCTGCCCATTAGCTGTCCCAGGCAGATCTACCGAGTCACGTTATTTTTCCTTTTTTCTCAACTATGTATAATAATTCAGAAAACTTGGGCAATAAGCAGAGAAACAGTTTCGAAAAAAAAGTAGATTTTAAAAAAAGACCGTCGAGTTAGACTTATTATTTGTAAAACCTCTCCCAGAAATTTTATAGTTATCTTTTAACATTTTCTGATTGTCGGTTGGCAAGTACTCGGCAAATGTGGCAAACTTTTGGGAGCACGTTGAGGCTGTCTAGCCACTTGGGAGCACGTTAGGGGCACTTTGGATGCCGGATTGCGGTGCCGGCGTATGTGAAAAACTGTTGGGAGCACGTTGAGGCTGCCTAGCCACTTGGGAGCATGTTAGCGGCACTTTGGATGCCGAAGTGCGCTAGCGGCAAATTTGGGAAACTGTGGGTAGCACGTTGAGGCTGCTTAGCTACTTGGGAGCACGTTAGAGGCACTTTGGATGCCGGAGTGTGGTACTGGCAAACGCTGCAAACTGTTGGGAGCACGTTGAGGCTGCCTAGCTACTCGGGAACTGGTTAGAGAACATTGAATTCCGGAGGGCGGTAGGGTGCGCGAGGGAGAACGTTGGGAGCACGTTTGGGGATCTTTAAGAAGGCGGTTATTGATTTTCTGTTCCACGTCGTTTTTTTTTCATGGTTTTCATTTATTATTCTGATTCAATACATTTTAAAAATTCTTATATTTAATTTTTAAAGTTTTTCTAAATTTTATTTTCTTTTTCCAGAAAGAAACCGTCGAATGATGCACGACGCCATACAATTCGGAAGAAATCCCGCAAACACGGTCGGAGGTAAACATTTTTCAGACATTTGATTTTTGATAATATTAGAAATTTCAAAGAATTTTCTAATATTTATGTGGCTGGATGAGATTCGAAAATTTCCTTGTAAGCTTGGAACTTTCTTCGTGAGATTCGTATATAGTCGGCGAATACATCATCAACCTCGCTCTACTGCAAAACTCCTGTAAAACGATGTTGCACTTGCAAGATTAACTCGAATCCTAGTGTTTATACTTATTTTCAACGGAAAATGGCGTATCCACGACGAATTGCAGGTAAAATTTAATTTTTCGCTTAAAAAAAAGGCGTACTACACTGTTGAAAATTGAAAAGTGCCGTAGAGCGAGGCTGATGATGCATTCGCTGTGTATATTTTCTGGCTAGTTATGTGAACTACCTCGTGAAATCTCGTAAGAAGTTACAAATGTCACAAAGAAATTTACGAAAATTTCCAGAAAACTTACTAAACTCATTCAGCTACAATAATTCTTACAATTAGAATGTTCTAATATTATCAAAAATTAAATTCCAATACGTGCTGAATGATTCAAAATAATGCTGATATATTCAGAGCGCATTCTCGAAGAAACATGTGAAATTGATAGAGAAGAAGATGATAAACCACTGTGAAGAACTTGAGCCTTGAAGATGAAGAAAAATGCCGGGAGAAGCAGACCGAACAGTTCGAGGAGGAAAAGGATATATCGATTCATTCGGGTAAATTTTGTTTTAAAAATTAGTACTCTCTTCTCAGCAAGTGCATACTCTTTTGAAAAAAAGATAGAAAAACCCAAGATCGGCTTCTCGGCACGAATTTTGCCCAAGTTGAATGAATGTGACCATATTATATTCAATGAGAGAGTGAAAGAGAGAAGGAGTGATGAACAAACGCACTTAATTCAATATGTCGAAATGTTTCCAATTTCAAAAATGATGAGCATATGCTGAGACGATAGTAACTAAGACAACCAATTCGGATAATTATCGTGGCTGGATAAGATTCGTAAACTGAACCAAAGATTCGTAAAATATCTCACAATATTCGTAAATTTCTTCGTGATATTTATAAATTTACTCGTAAGCTTTTTAAGTTCTCTCGAGATCTCACGAGGAAATTTAGGGATTTTGCCAGAAAATTTACGAGTCTTCCCAGAAAACTTACAAATCTCATCTAACCACGAATCAGTCTTTTGAGATTCGAAAAATTTCTGAGAATACAAAAAATGAAATGCCTGAAAATATGTTCAGGTATTGTCGGCCTTCCAAAGTGGTCAAACGCGCTCCGCTGAACTCAATGCTATGCGATTTTCATTTTGGTCTCCAAATTATTTCATTTCACGTTGAATTTGTACGTGAAATTGAATAATTTGGAAACCAAAATAAAAATCGCATAGCGTTGAGCCCAGCGGAGCGCGTTTGACCTTTTTGGCGGGCCGACAATAGAGATCCAAACTTTGCTTAACTTTTTCTGGTGACGAATAAGCATCGCTTCAAAAATGTGTGAAAATGCCAAAGAATAGTTTGAAAATGACTAAGAAAAATTTAAAAACATTTAGAAAAATTTTCATTTTGGCATAAAAATGTTAAAAAACGCTATTATCGGTTTAATATTCTTGCCGTCTACCATATGTGCCCGCGTAAAAAATATAGTAGACGCAGATATAACGAGACGACACATCCTTTCACATTTTTGCACTGCGTTCAGTTGAAAAACCTGAGGGGGCGGTGTTTCAACTTTTTGCGTCATTGCTTACTGTAGCCGGCAAGAATATTGAATCGATAATAGTTTCGAAATGCTCAAAAGTGTCTTGAAAAGGTTTGAAAAATAACTAGGAAAAAAATAAAAATCGTACTGTTTTCAGCAAGAAGCAGAATGTCCAAAGCACTTGTCCTGGAAGAAGTACAATCAGCAACGTGGTGAGGAGAGTGCTAACTACTTAACCCCTTCTGATGGATAATGAGAATGCCCACTCCACAGTCATTCAACTTTAAATTTTGGTTTTTTTATTATTTTTTGTTATTTTTTTACTCTTTTTTGTTGTTCCATTATTATGTATGTACATTTAATAAATTGTTCCTAGAATTCATCGTAATCACAAAAGCAAAACCCCTAATAGTAAGCGATTATAGAGATATAGCTGGGGACTAGTTAAGAGAACGCTAGGAAACTGTTGAGGGAATTTTCGGAAACTGTTCGGATCGCTACTCCCAACGGTTCTTGAACATGCTCCCAACAGTTGTCTAACGTACTCTCAACAGTTCCGATCAATAGCCGAGTATTAATAAGTTTTTTTTTAAATGTGTAATGACTTAAAATTAAAATAACGTTAAGGTAAACGCGCCCTATCGCATTCTCTGCGTCTTTACAGTGGCGCCCTGCCAAGTATTCTCAGTGCGAAGCGCTGCAAACCCACTCCCTTCGCACAGTGGTGGGCGCGACCACGTTGGCAACCAGAGAGTGCGGAAAATTGAGAGACCATGGCCGATGTTTTGCTCTTATTTCTCTGAACCTCTCTCCAATTGCATGCGAAATTCTTTGTTCGATTGGAGCGAGTTTTCAGCGTTTTATACTGAGTATATAGCTGAACGCGTGCAAAAATGGAGAATAAGCGCGTTTGGCTTTATTTACGTAAGGTCCAGCACGCCGTGCATTAAAACAACGAGCCATATTTAGAATTTACGCCTCTTTGGGGTGAGATTCTTTCAAAAAACTATAAAAAGTTTATTAACCTAGAATCACGAAAAAGCATTTACTTTAATCAAAATCTTTTCTTCAGAAGATTCGTGGCATTGGACGCAAATCGGTTGGCGCCACTTGCTGACGTGGATTCTCTTACAGACATTTCATTGACACATCGGGCAGGTTCACACTCTAGATTACGTTAGTTTCATTTTTTTATTAGTCTCCTCTTGAATCAGCAAACGCGCTCTGTTGTGCGACAGGGCAATTTTACTGACTTCCGGGTGAAGCCCCAACCCCTGTGCATATGTAGTCTGATGAAATTTTTATTATAGCTTCTGAAGACGTGCCACAAGAAGAAGAAGAAGAAAGAGGAGAAGTTATAGCTCCAGAAGTTCCCCAAATAATACCCAAAAATGAGAAAGAAGACGTGGAAATTGCAAATGGAACGATTTCCTCGCCGCCTAAAAAGTTAAGATTGGAACATTTGGCCTCACAATTGGAATAAACTATACATATAAATTTACTGCTGTTTTTTTTTCTGTAAATTAGGATGTTCAAATTTTGTTTTTTTTTTTTGCCTTTGTATCTTATTACGGGTAGTTCAATTGATCAGTTAAGTACTCATTATCATCACTTGCATTTTTTATCTCACGTAAAATTCGGAAATTAAATAATTTTAAAAACTTACTAAATTTAATAAAAGTGTGCAATCTTATTTCAAGTTTTTAATTTTTAGATTTACTCCTTTAATTGCCCTAATATCTAATGTTTCAAGCTGGTTTCATTTTTCCGTGGGAGACGCACTCTCTTGTTCCACTCGCTCGCCTGACCTCTTTTGTATGGCTTCCGGAAAATTCAAACCCAGACGTTTCAAACCCGCGATCCGCAATCTATCGTCACTGTAGTTCTGTGGTTATGTTCGTTCTGAGGTTTTTTTCCTCACGAAATCCAATTAAAACAAAAATAATTATAAAAAAGGTGATTTGTGTGCTAACCCGAAACGACAGATTGCGGATCCCGGTGCCAAAATAATGCCCATAGTACAAATGTATTTCGCTTTGCGCACAAACTCATTATTTTGCGATTTGAGCGCATTTTCACTTTTTTTTCTTTTCGGTCGCGTGTCAGGCTCACAGAGCTAAAAAATCTTCCGATTCGAAGGGGCGGACGGTATCCTGGTTAGTTCCAAAATAATGGGCATAGTACAAATGTATTTCGCTTTGCGCACAAACTCATTATTTTGCGATTTGAGCGCATTTTCACTTTTTTTTCTTTTCGGTCGCGTGTCAGGCTCACAGAGCTAAAAAATCTTCCGATTCGAAGAGGCGGACGGTATCCTTGGTGAGTCTCAAAATAATGGGCATAGTACAAATGTATATCGCTTTGCGCGCAAACTCATTATTTTGCGATTTGAGCGCATTTTCACTTTTTTTTTTCTTTTCGGTCGCGTGTCAGGCTCACAGAGCTAAAAAATCTTCCGATTCGAAGGGGCGGACGGTATCCTTGGTGAGTCTCAAAATAATGGGCATAGTACAAATGTATTTCGCTTTGCGCACAAACTCATTATTTTGCGATTTGAGCGCATTTTCATTTTTTTTTCTTTTCGGTCGCGTGTCAGGCTCACAGAGCTAAAAAATCTTCCGATTCGAAGGGGCGGACGGTATCCTTGGTGAGTCTCAAAATAATGGGCATAGTACAAATGTATATCGCTTTGCGCGCAAACTCATTATTTTGCGATTTGAGCGCATTTTCACTTTTTTTTTCTTTTCAGTCGCGTGTCAGGCTCACAGAGCTAAAAAATCTTCCGATTCGAAGGGGCGGACGGTATCCTTGGTGAGTCTCAAAATAATGGGCATAGTACAAATGTATTTCGCTTTGCGCGCAAACTCATTATTTTGCGATTTGAGCGCATTTTCACTTTTTTTTTCTTTTCGGTCGCGTGTCAGGCTCACAGAGCTAAAAAATCTTCCGATTCGAAGGGGCGGACGGTATCCTTGGTGAGTCTCAAAATAATGGGCATAGTACAAATGTATATCGCTTTGCGCGCAAACTCATTATTTTGCGATTTGAGCGCATTTTCATTTTTTTTTCTTTTCGGTCGCGTGTCAGGCTCACAGAGCTAAAAAATCTTCCGATTCGAAGAGGCGGACGGTATCCTTGGTGAGTCTCAAAATAATGGGCATAGTACAAATGTATATCGCTTTGCGCGCAAACTCATTATTTTGCGATTTGAGCGCATTTTCACTTTTTTTTTTCTTTTCGGTCGCGTGTCAGGCTCACAGAGCTAAAAAATCTTCCGATTCGAAGGGGCGGACGGTATCCTTGGTGAGTCTCAAAATAATGGGCATAGTACAAATGTATTTCGCTTTGCGCACAAACTCATTATTTTGCGATTTGAGCGCATTTTCACTTTTTTTTTTCTTTTCGGTCGCGTGTCAGGCTCACAGAGCTAAAAAATCTTCCGATTCGAAGGGGCGGACGGTATCCTTGGTGAGTCTCAAAATAATGGGCATAGTACAAATGTATATCGCTTTGCGCGCAAACTCATTATTTTGCGATTTGAGCGCATTTTCACTTTTTTTTTCTTTTCAGTCGCGTGTCAGGCTCACAGAGCTAAAAAATCTTCCGATTCGAAGGGGCGGACGGTATCCTTGGTGAGTCTCAAAATAATGGGCATAGTACAAATGTATTTCGCTTTGCGCGCAAACTCATTATTTTGCGATTTGAGCGCATTTTCACTTTTTTTTTCTTTTCGGTCGCGTGTCAGGCTCACAGAGCTAAAAAATCTTCCGATTCGAAGGGGCGGACGGTATCCTTGGTGAGTCTCAAAATAATGGGCATAGTACAAATGTATATCGCTTTGCGCACAAACTCATTATTTTGCGATTTGAGCGCATTTTCATTTTTTTTTTCTTTTCGGTCGCGTGTCAGGCTCACAGAGCTAAAAAATCTTCCGATTCGAAGGGGCGGACGGTATCCTTGGTGAGTTCCAAAATAATGGGCATAGTACAAATGTATTTCGCTTTGCGCACAAACTCATTATTTTGCGATTTGAGCGCATTTTCATTTTTTTTTTCTTTTCGGTCGCGTGTCAGGCTCACAGAGCTAAAAAATCTTCCGATTCGAAGGGGCGGACGGTATCCTTGGTGAGTCTCAAAATAATGGGCATAGTACAAATGTATATCGCTTTGCGCACAAACTCATTATTTTGCGATTTGAGCGCATTTTCATTTTTTTTTCTTTTCGGTCGCGTGTCAGGCTCACAGAGCTAAAAAATCTTCCGATTCGAAGAGGCGGACGGTATCCTTGGTGAGTCTCAAAATAATGGGCATAGTACAAATGTATATCGCTTTGCGCGCAAACTCATTATTTTGCGATTTGAGCGCATTTTCACTTTTTTTTTCTTTTCAGTCGCGTGTCAGGCTCACAGAGCTAAAAAATCTTCCGATTCGAAGGGGCGGACGGTATCCTGGTTAGTTCCAAAATAATGGGCATAGTACAAATGTATTTCGCTTTGCGCGCAAACTCATTATTTTGCGATTTGAGCGCATTTTCACTTTTTTTTTCTTTTCAGTCGCGTGTCAGGCTCACAGAGCTAAAAAATCTTCCGATTCGAAGAGGCGGACGGTATCCTTGGTGAGTCTCAAAATAATGGGCATAGTACAAATGTATATCGCTTTGCGCGCAAACTCATTATTTTGCGATTTGAGCGCATTTTCACTTTTTTTTTCTTTTCAGTCGCGTGTCAGGCTCACAGAGCTAAAAAATCTTCCGATTCGAAGAGGCGGACGGTATCCTTGGTGAGTCTCAAAATAATGGGCATAGTACAAATGTATTTCGCTTTGCGCGCAAACTCATTATTTTGCGATTTGAGCGCATTTTCACTTTTTTTTTCTTTTCAGTCGCGTGTCAGGCTCACAGAGCTAAAAAATCTTCCGATTCGAAGGGGCGGACGGTATCCTGGTTAGTTCCAAAATAATGGGCATAGTACAAATGTATTTCGCTTTGCGCACAAACTCATTATTTTGCGATTTGAGCGCATTTTCATTTTTTTTTCTTTTCGGTCGCGTGTCAGGCTCACAGAGCTAAAAAATCTTCCGATTCGAAGAGGCGGACGGTATCCTTGGTGAGTCTCAAAATAATGGGCATAGTACAAATGTATATCGCTTTGCGCGCAAACTCATTATTTTGCGATTTGAGCGCATTTTCACTTTTTTTTTCTTTTCAGTCGCGTGTCAGGCTCACAGAGCTAAAAAATCTTCCGATTCGAAGAGGCGGACGGTATCCTTGGTGAGTCTCAAAATAATGGGCATAGTACAAATGTATATCGCTTTGCGCGCAAACTCATTATTTTGCGATTTGAGCGCATTTTCACTTTTTTTTTCTTTTCGGTCGCGTGTCAGGCTCACAGAGCTAAAAAATCTTCCGATTCGAAGGGGCGGACGGTATCCTTGGTGAGTCTCAAAATAATGGGCATAGTACAAGTGTATATCGCTTTGCGCACAAACTCATTATTTTGCGATTTGAGCGCATTTTCATTTTTTTTTTTCTTTTCGGTCGCGTGTCAGGCTCACAGAGCTAAAAAATCTTCCGTTTCGAAGAGGCGGACGGTATCCTTGGTGAGTCTCAAAATAATGGGCATAGTACAAATGTATTTCGCTTTGCGCACAAACTCATTATTTTGCGATTTGAGCGCATTTTCACTTTTTTTTTCTTTTCGGTCGCGTGTCAGGCTCACAGAGCTAAAAAATCTTCCGATTCGAAGGGGCGGACGGTATCCTTGGTGAGTCTCAAAATAATGGGCATAGTACAAATGTATATCGCTTTGCGCACAAACTCATTATTTTGCGATTTGAGCGCATTTTCATTTTTTTTTTCTTTTCGGTCGCGTGTCAGGCTCACAGAGCTAAAAAATCTTCCGATTCGAAGGGGCGGACGGTATCCTTGGTGAGTCTCAAAATAATGGGCATAGTACAAATGTATATCGCTTTGCGCACAAACTCATTATTTTGCGATTTGAGCGCATTTTCATTTTTTTTTTCTTTTCGGTCGCGTGTCAGGCTCACAGAGCTAAAAAATCTTCCGATTCGAAGGGGCGGACGGTATCCTTGGTGAGTCTCAAAATAATGGGCATAGTACAAATGTATATCGCTTTGCGCACAAACTCATTATTTTGCGATTTGAGCGCATTTTCATTTTTTTTTCTTTTCAGTCGCGTGTCAGGCTCACAGAGCTAAAAAATCTTCCGATTCGAAGGGGCGGACGGTATCCTGGTTAGTTCCAAAATAATGGGCATAGTACAAATGTATTTCGCTTTGCGCACAAACTCATTATTTTGCGATTTGAGCGCATTTTCACTTTTTTTTTCTTTTCAGTCGCGTGTCAGGCTCACAGAGCTAAAAAATCTTCCGATTCGAAGAGGCGGACGGTATCCTTGGTAAGTCTCAAAATAATGGGCATAGTACAAATGTATATCGCTTTGCGCGCAAACTCATTATTTTGCGATTTGAGCGCATTTTCACTTTTTTTTTCTTTTCGGTCGCGTGTCAGGCTCACAGAGCTAAAAAATCTTCCGATTCGAAGGGGCGGACGGTATCCTTGGTGAGTCTCAAAATAATGGGCATAGTACAAATGTATATCGCTTTGCGCGCAAACTCATTATTTTGCGATTTGAGCGCATTTTCACTTTTTTTTTCTTTTCAGTCGCGTGTCAGGCTCACAGAGCTAAAAAATCTTCCGATTCGAAGAGGCGGACGGTATCCTTGGTGAGTCTCAAAATAATGGGCATAGTACAAATGTATATCGCTTTGCGCGCAAACTCATTATTTTGCGATTTGAGCGCATTTTCACTTTTTTTTTCTTTTCAGTCGCGTGTCAGGCTCACAGAGCTAAAAAATCTTCCGATTCGAAGAGGCGGACGGTATCCTTGGTGAGTCTCAAAATAATGGGCATAGTACAAATGTATATCGCTTTGCGCGCAAACTCATTATTTTGCGATTTGAGCGCATTTTCACTTTTTTTTTCTTTTCGGTCGCGTGTCAGGCTCACAGAGCTAAAAAATCTTCCGATTCGAAGGGGCGGACGGTATCCTTGGTTAGTTCCAAAATAATGGGCATAGTACAAATGTATATCGCTTTGCGCGCAAACTCATTATTTTGCGATTTGAGCGCATTTTCACTTTTTTTTTCTTTTCAGTCGCGTGTCAGGCTCACAGAGCTAAAAAATCTTCCGATTCGAAGGGGCGGACGGTATCCTGGTTAGTTCCAAAATAATGGGCATAGTACAAATGTATATCGCTTTGCGCGCAAACTCATTATTTTGCGATTTGAGCGCATTTTCACTTTTTTTTTCTTTTCAGTCGCGTGTCAGGCTCACAGAGCTAAAAAATCTTCCGATTCGAAGGGGCGGACGGTATCCTGGTTAGTTCCAAAATAATGGGCATAGTACAAATGTATATCGCTTTGCGCGCAAACTCATTATTTTGCGATTTGAGCGCATTTTCACTTTTTTTTTCTTTTCAGTCGCGTGTCAGGCTCACAGAGCTAAAAAATCTTCCGATTCGAAGAGGCGGACGGTATCCTTGGTGAGTCTCAAAATAATGGGCATAGTACAAATGTATATCGCTTTGCGCGCAAACTCATTATTTTGCGATTTGAGCGCATTTTCACTTTTTTTTTCTTTTCAGTCGCGTGTCAGGCTCACAGAGCTAAAAAATCTTCCGATTCGAAGAGGCGGACGGTATCCTTGGTGAGTCTCAAAATAATGGGCATAGTACAAATGTATATCGCTTTGCGCGCAAACTCATTATTTTGCGATTTGAGCGCATTTTCACTTTTTTTTTCTTTTCGGTCGCGTGTCAGGCTCACAGAGCTAAAAAATCTTCCGATTCGAAGGGGCGGACGGTATCCTTGGTGAGTCTCAAAATAATGGGCATAGTACAAATGTATATCGCTTTGCGCACAAACTCATTATTTTGCGATTTGAGCGCATTTTCATTTTTTTTTTCTTTTCGGTCGCGTGTCAGGCTCACAGAGCTAAAAAATCTTCCGATTCGAAGAGGCGGACGGTATCCTTGGTGAGTCTCAAAATAATGGGCATAGTACAAATGTATTTCGCTTTGCGCACAAACTCATTATTTTGCGATTTGAGCGCATTTTCACTTTTTTTTTCTTTTCGGTCGCGTGTCAGGCTCACAGAGCTAAAAAATCTTCCGATTCGAAGGGGCGGACGGTATCCTTGGTGAGTCTCAAAATAATGGGCATAGTACAAATGTATATCGCTTTGCGCACAAACTCATTATTTTGCGATTTGAGCGCATTTTCACTTTTTTTTTCTTTTCGGTCGCGTGTCAGGCTCACAGAGCTAAAAAATCTTCCGATTCGAAGAGGCGGACGGTATCCTTGGTGAGTCTCAAAATAATGGGCATAGTACAAATGTATTTCGCTTTGCGCACAAACTCATTATTTTGCGATTTGAGCGCATTTTCATTTTTTTTTTCTTTTCGGTCGCGTGTCAGGCTCACAGAGCTAAAAAATCTTCCGATTCGAAGGGGCGGACGGTATCCTTGGTTAGTTCCAAAATAATGGGCATAGTACAAATGTATATCGCTTTGCGCGCAAACTCATTATTTTGCGATTTGAGCGCATTTTCACTTTTTTTTTCTTTTCGGTCGCGTGTCAGGCTCACAGAGCTAAAAAATCTTCCGATTCGAAGGGGCGGACGGTATCCTTGGTGAGTCTCAAAATAATGGGCATAGTACAAATGTATATCGCTTTGCGCACAAACTCATTATTTTGCGATTTGAGCGCATTTTCACTTTTTTTTTTTCTTTTCGGTCGCGTGTCAGGCTCACAGAGCTAAAAAATCTTCCGATTCGAAGAGGCGGACGGTATCCTTGGTGAGTCTCAAAATAAGGCAAATAATTTTGCACTACCATTTTTTGCACTACCAATAATTTTGCACTACCCGTGTTGCAGCACTACCTAATTTTGCACTGCCGTTTTTTGCCATCTGATTTTGCACTACCCAAAAGTGGTTTTGCACTGCCTATTTTTTGGTTTTGCACTACCTATTTTTTTTTCGTGGAGCATATACTTTCAGAAAAGGTTTTAATTTGTTTTGTTGCTTTTTTTCTCATTGTTTTGTAGTCTACGCTAGTGATATGCGTTTTTAATAATTAATAAGGCTGGTGAAGCCCAGCTACAACGCACGGGAGGCATGTGTGAAACCTCAAACAAGGGCGACCGTAGGGAGCTGGGTGGAAGCATGCTTTGCGGGTTGGTGGCTGCTGATTTTTTTTAATTAAAAAATCTATAGATAAGTATTTATTGCCAGAATTGGGTCATTCACACACAGAAGGATCAAGACATGCCTCCGCCCAGCTCCCTCCGGTCGCATTTTTGAAATGTGTCACACATGCTCCCGGCGCGTTGCCGCTGAAATATCCGAATAACACCTATACGAATCTGATTGGCTCCGAAGCATGCATTTTGATTGGCTTTATTGAAAAAAAAAACCCGATATCGAAAAAATGCCCTGCAAAAATTAATTGGTAGTGCAAAACCAAAAAATAGGTAGTGCAAAACCACTTTTCGGTAGTGCAAAATCAGATGGCAAAAAACGGCAGTGCAAAATTAGGTAGTGCTGCAACACGGGTAGTGCAAAATTATTGGTAGTGCAAAAAATGGTAGTGCAAAATTATTTGCCCAAAATAATGGGCATAGTACAAATGTATTTCGCTTTGCGCACAAACTCATTATTTTGCGATTTGAGCGCATTTTCACTTTTTTTTTCTTTTCGGTCGCGTGTCAGGCTCACAGAGCTAAAAAATCTTCCGATTCGAAGGGGCGGACGGTATCCTTGGTGAGTCTCAAAATAATGGGCATAGTACAAATGTATATCGCTTTGCGCACAAACTCATTATTTTGCGATTTGAGCGCATTTTCATTTTTTTTTCTTTTCGGTCGCGTGTCAGGCTCACAGAGCTAAAAAATCTTCCGATTCGAAGGGGCGGACGGTATCCTTGGTGAGTCTCAAAATAATGGGCATAGTACAAATGTATATCGCTTTGCGCACAAACTCATTATTTTGCGATTTGAGCGCATTTTCATTTTTTTTTTCTTTTCGGTCGCGTGTCAGGCTCACAGAGCTAAAAAATCTTCCGATTCGAAGGGGCGGACGGTATCCTGGTTAGTTCCAAAATAATGGGCATAGTACAAATGTATATCGCTTTGCGCACAAACTCATTATTTTGCGATTTGAGCGCATTTTCACTTTTTTTTTCTTTTCGGTCGCGTGTCAGGCTCACAGAGCTAAAAAATCTTCCGATTCGAAGAGGCGGACGGTATCCTTGGTGAGTCTCAAAATAATGGGCATAGTACAAATGTATTTCGCTTTGCGCACAAACTCATTATTTTGCGATTTGAGCGCATTTTCACTTTTTTTTTCTTTTCGGTCGCGTGTCAGGCTCACAGAGCTAAAAAATCTTCCGATTCGAAGGGGCGGACGGTATCCTGGTTAGTTCCAAAATAATGGGCATAGTACAAATGTATATCGCTTTGCGCACAAACTCATTATTTTGCGATTTGAGCGCATTTTCATTTTTTTTTTCTTTTCGGTCGCGTGTCAGGCTCACAGAGCTAAAAAATCTTCCGATTCGAAGAGGCGGACGGTATCCTTGGTGAGTCTCAAAATAATGGGCATAGTACAAATGTATTTCGCTTTGCGCACAAACTCATTATTTTGCGATTTGAGCGCATTTTCACTTTTTTTTTCTTTTCGGTCGCGTGTCAGGCTCACAGAGCTAAAAAATCTTCCGATTCGAAGGGGCGGACGGTATCCTTGGTGAGTCTCAAAATAATGGGCATAGTACAAATGTATATCGCTTTGCGCACAAACTCATTATTTTGCGATTTGAGCGCATTTTCATTTTTTTTTTCTTTTCGGTCGCGTGTCAGGCTCACAGAGCTAAAAAATCTTCCGATTCGAAGGGGCGGACGGTATCCTGGTTAGTTCCAAAATAATGGGCATAGTACAAATGTATATCGCTTTGCGCACAAACTCATTATTTTGCGATTTGAGCGCATTTTCACTTTTTTTTTCTTTTCGGTCGCGTGTCAGGCTCACAGAGCTAAAAAATCTTCCGATTCGAAGGGGCGGACGGTATCCTTGGTGAGTCTCAAAATAATGGGCATAGTACAAATGTATATCGCTTTGCGCGCAAACTCATTATTTTGCGATTTGAGCGCATTTTCACTTTTTTTTTCTTTTCAGTCGCGTGTCAGGCTCACAGAGCTAAAAAATCTTCCGATTCGAAGGGGCGGACGGTATCCTTGGTGAGTCTCAAAATAATGGGCCTAGTACAAATGTATTTCGCTTTGCGCACAAACTCATTATTTTGCGATTTGAGCGCATTTTCATTTTTTTTTCTTTTCGGTCGCGTGTCAGGCTCACAGAGCTAAAAAATCTTCCGATTCGAAGAGGCGGACGGTATCCTTGGTGAGTCTCAAAATAATGGGCATAGTACAAATGTATTTCGCTTTGCGCACAAACTCATTATTTTGCGATTTGAGCGCATTTTCACTTTTTTTTTCTTTTCAGTCGCGTGTCAGGCTCACAGAGCTAAAAAAATCTTCCGATTCGAAGGGGCGGACGGTATCCTGGTTAGTTCCAAAATAATGGGCATAGTACAAATGTATATCGCTTTGCGCGCAAACTCATTATTTTGCGATTTGAGCGCATTTTCACTTTTTTTTTCTTTTCGGTCGCGTGTCAGGCTCACAGAGCTAAAAAATCTTCCGATTCGAAGAGGCGGACGGTATCCTGGTTAGTTCCAAAATAATGGGCATAGTACAAATGTATATCGCTTTGCGCGCAAACTCATTATTTTGCGATTTGAGCGCATTTTCATTTTTTTTTTTCTTTTCGGTCGCGTGTCAGGCTCACAGAGCTAAAAAATCTTCCGATTCGAAGGGGCGGACGGTATCCTTGGTGAGTCTCAAAATAATGGGCATAGTACAAATGTATATCGCTTTGCGCGCAAACTCATTATTTTGCGATTTGAGCGCATTTTCACTTTTTTTTTCTTTTCGGTCGCGTGTCAGGCTCACAGAGCTAAAAAATCTTCCGATTCGAAGAGGCGGACGGTATCCTTGGTGAGTCTCAAAATAATGGGCATAGTACAAATGTATTTCGCTTTGCGCACAAACTCATTATTTTGCGATTTGAGCGCATTTTCACTTTTTTTTTCTTTTCGGTCGCGTGTCAGGCTCACAGAGCTAAAAAATCTTCCGATTCGAAGAGGCGGACGGTATCCTTGGTGAGTCTCAAAATAATGGGCATAGTACAAATGTATTTCGCTTTGCGCACAAACTCATTATTTTGCGATTTGAGCGCATTTTCATTTTTTTTTTCTTTTCGGTCGCGTGTCAGGCTCACAGAGCTAAAAAATCTTCCGATTCGAAGGGGCGGACGGTATCCTTGGTGAGTCTCAAAATAATGGGCATAGTACAAATGTATATCGCTTTGCGCGCAAACTCATTATTTTGCGATTTGAGCGCATTTTCACTTTTTTTTTCTTTTCGGTCGCGTGTCAGGCTCACAGAGCTAAAAAATCTTCCGATTCGAAGAGGCGGACGGTATCCTTGGTGAGTCTCAAAATAATGGGCATAGTACAAATGTATGTATTTCGCTTTGCGCACAAACTCATTATTTTGCGATTTGAGCGCATTTTCACTTTTTTTTTCTTTTCAGTCGCGTGTCAGGCTCACAGAGCTAAAAAATCTTCCGATTCGAAGGGGCGGACGGTATCCTGGTTAGTTCCAAAATAATGGTGTGCGGAAATTGCTCTATGAGGATGGATACTCGGCAATCCGGCTAAATTGTGTGTAGTAGGAATACTTGAAACAACAAAAGACTGTGTAGACTAGAAAACAGTTTATTTACTGGGAGCAAAAATATTTGTAAAAAATCTCCTCCCTGTTTAGATCTCTGCCCATATTGAGAGCAGAGAGGAGGGAATTACTAGTCAATATAATTAGAGTAAAAGTAAGCTTGTTGAACACGAGAGAATCGAAGTGGCGAGTGGATGGCGGAAAATTACGACTTGCACACGACGATCGCGACGACGCGGCGATAAAAGAAAAGAAGAAGACGACGGAGAGCAACGGAGCAAAACAATATTAATCTGAATAATAACGGTAAAAGAAAGGTTCTTGTGATTTCGTTGTCGTTTTGTATAGAATTGTGTCGATTTTAAAATTCTTGCTTAGTTTGAGTAGCATTTTAGCAGCGTTCCGCCAAGCGGTAGCTTTTTCCAACTGCGCAGTATTGGGACTGCCCAAAATGTTTGTTTTTGCGTTTGAAACTCAGGCAACGGCTCAGGTGTTCCATTTTGTTGGCGCGTTTGTAGTTTTCAACTGTATCGGCTCGCGCAGTGCCATTTTCTCGTCTCGCGACGTCTGCGTCTCTTCGATTGGTGTGTTTCCTGTGCGTCGTCCTCTCTGTGTTTAAGTCTCTCACTCGAGCGCTTGATGAGAGATTATTGTTTTTGAGTTCGCGAAGTGCGCGAGAGTATTATTTTGGCATTTTTGTAGGAATTTCCGCTATTTTTCGATGATTGTTTACTAATTGAATAGTAAAGATAATTTTGCACGTGTAGGGAAAATAAACTAGAATTAATTAGGACAGCGCGATGTTTATAAAAGTTGTGGGATAAAACCTTATTTGGGTTTTATTCCGCGACACTCCCGCCGGCGACAGAGAATCCTCTGTTCCTATTGTCATAATTAATTAGTTTATTTGCTTTTCTTGAAATTTTGTCGAATTGCGAACAATTTCTTTGGTTGATCCGTATTTGATCTCGATTTCGTTAAGGTTGATATTGATTTTTTTTCGTCTTGTAAGATTTTTTCGCATTTTTCACGTTCTTTTAGATTTGATCTGTAACCAATTGGTGACTTTTTGATTCTAGCACGTTGATAAATTCTGGTTAGAAATATTCTCTGATTTCTGCGTTTGGTACAGTTTCTTAAAATCATTTCTATCGGTTTATCGTCAAAAGTCCTCGTTTTTGTTGTACTATCTGGCTCGATGCTTATTGATTTTCGATAATTGATGTCTTCGTCGGAAAATTCAGTTTCTTTGAATTTTATAGGAAGCGCTGGGTATTGGATTTTCGCGTTGTCCACAATTTTTTGCCAGTTTGCTAAATTTTTTAGCTCGACACAGTTTGATTTTGCGGTCTCGATTCCATTTATGCTTCGATATTATCAATTTTTGGCTCCAGAGTCTACTATAGCTAGTATTATGTCCCCTGTTGGGGTTTCATTATCGGTATTTCATATAGACTGTAAATTGAATTTCCTGAAGGATTTCCTGAAGCTTTTGAATTATCTTTTGTGTTTTGTTTCGTTTTAGTGATATTTAGATTTTTTGTTGATAATATTGGTAGTTGAGGGCAAAGTAATCGATGCCAGAATGCGCCCTGAGCTGAGCATTAATGTTCAGTTTTGTTGCGCTGGTCCCGAAATTATGCAAATTGTGTTTTTTCGGGTCGTGCTTATTCCAAAAAAAAAATTGTTCAGCGGTTGTATTGATTTTTGTTAAGTTTTGAAATTTCGCACGCGTTCGAATGACGTTGTCCGTCACCGTATTGACAAGATTTTATGACGAAATTGTTCGTTTTAGGGTTATTGCCAACTGGTTCTTGGTACAAACTTTCATAGTAGGGTAAATTTTTGTATTAATGGTTGTTTTTGATCAATGGTGTGGGTATTCTTGAGAAAATTCAGTGTATTATGGTATTCGCTTCGGTGAAAATTGAATTTTCTGATCAATTTGAGCGTCCTCGTCAGAAGTCGCTTGAGAATGCTGTATTTTTTTTTTAGATGTACTTGTTCATTGAATGGAGTGATAAATACTGAAAATTGGTCGGGATCATCCCCAAAGAACGTTGAGATCGTGTCTAGTAGCTCTCCGACCGTGGGAAATACATTTTTGAGTTTTGACATTGATGCAAATTTTGCTGTTATAGATCTGGTTTAGGGAAATTCTGACGAGTTTGCTGAAAAACCATTGTTTTGATAGAAATTTCGGCAAATTGCTCCCTTTGTCTGGTTGATGTTTCGTATTGACTTTATCTTCGATGATTGTTCGAAAATTTCATTCATTGTTACATTTTGCGAATTATTCTGTGCTCGAACTTGAATTTGTCAATGGATTTCTTTTGAATTATTGACTATCACACGATTTTCTTGCATATTTATCGTATTTTGTAATTGTTGTAATGGAGGTACCATTCGATTTAGGTAGACTGTTGCTTGAGTGTCATGTTTGTTTTTGTGTATTGTAATATTTTTTCTCGTTATGTTTTTCGTGTTTGTGAAATTTGGATCGTAACTACTAATCTCAGATGTCGAGATCAACGATTCTACGGGATTGACATCGTTTCTTCGCTATGGCGCGACATGGTTTGGATTTTTTTTTTGTTCGGTTTATGAGGTGAGGTTGAAATCTTGTTTGAATTTCTGTTTTCCATTTGTGGCCAGTTTCTAGAATTTTGCCATTATTGTTTTGATTTCTGGCGTTGCTTCCTAGGATTTTCGTTAGCGATGAAAAATTGATATTTGAGTTGGTTCTAGAATATTTATTCCTGCTGGCGATTGTGAAAATATTGTCTTGTTCTGCAATGTGATGCCGATTGAGCTGACGTCTAGCTCGTTATCGTCACCAACTCGTAGAATTTGTTGTTAATCGCCATTGTTCTATACAGTTTTTGTTCGATTTGTATTTCTTCTAGAGTTGGTTCTGAGCTCGTGGCTAGCTTCTTATCCACAATAGCTCGCAATTTTGTATGCACCTGATACGATTATCGAGTTTTAGATGTGCGAAATGGTCGAGAAAGATTTGCATTGCTATCTTTTTCATTCCGCCTCCGAAATTTGTTCTTGATTGCTCACAATATTGATTTTATCTTTTGTGTAGTTTTTTTAAATCTCGGATATTGGCTAAAATTATATTTTTAGAACTGAGATGCGAGTTTCAACATGGGATATCAATGTCTTCCTCGCGTTTTGCTGTTTTTGCGTAGTTCGTTACTAGATTTTGCAATTTAGACTAATGAGCTTTGATAGAGCCGATGGCTTTGCGATGTCTTGCCGGCCTAACGGAATTGATTGATTGAGTTTCATTTTTGATAATGTGATATATTGACAGTACTCCGCAGTATATTGAGCATTGGATTTTAAGCGAAGTATACCTAAAAGGTCTAGGATGCCTTTCAGATTAAATTTTCACGGCTCTTGAGGAGCATGATACGTGAAATCAGATTAAATAGAGAGGATGATCATATATGATATTGGTATTTTGAAGTTTATTTGATAGTGTTTATCTTTATGTTGATTACTAAACTTATTGATTGTTTTACTGGGCTGATGTTAATTGAGGTGCGGGGGTCCTGCAGTACCTTGCCGCTTGATATTGGTTAGTGATTTTTTGACTAGTCAAATTGATCGGTGACCTTGATTGGTCTTGATAATTAATCAGTTGACCTTGATGTGGTCTTGAAAACTGATTTGATGACCTTGATGCGGCCTTGATAATTGTTCAGTTGACCTTGATGTGGCCTTGAAAACTGATTTGATGACCTTGATGCGGTCTTGATAATTGTTCAGCGGACCTTTGGGCGGTCTTGAACCGGATCAGGTGGCCTGGTTTGACCTACCGGATTGCTCAGTTGACCTTGAACGGTCTTGAAAACTGATTTGATGACCTTGATGCGGCCTTGATAACTGACTGAGAATAGTCAACGGAAGGTAGTATGAGTCAGACGATTTTTTGAAGGGACTCGCGATGACCACATCTTGCACAGGGCTTACGCTAAATTGCCTGACGATGTTCATGCCTGTGAGTATTCTACTCGCTGACCTTGACTGGGCATTGACTAGCTCCAGCTACTCCTTTGAATGATTCTTATGGTTGTGCCCACAAGCTTTGGAATTGTTTTCGAATCGAATTTCAGCTAATTTGACTGAAAATCTCCTTTTTGTTTAGTTTCTTGGTGAACTTTTTGTTGTTGGTTTAAGGAAATTTTTCGAGTATTGAGTGCTATTCGATATCTGAAATGGTGGTTCGGTGGTTCACATGTATTGGTTTTCGAGAGTTTATTAAATTCTAGAAGTAAACCCGTTTAATTTTGTTTACATAGTCGTTATTCGGATTTGATTTCGCTCATTTTCTCCATTTCTTCCTTGAAAATTTTATTGCAGATCCGTGGACTTGGCATTGGGATCGGATAGTACAAGATTAACTGAATAATGAATTTGAGATGAAATTGTGGTGTTTCGGCGTTTTTGTTTTGGATTTTGTTGTGATTAACATTGATTTGGTTATTGAGGAAGAATAATGAAGGCGGATAAGACGAAATTTATTGGTCGAACATGTTTAAAAAAAGTTTATTTTTGAATTTTGTTGTTACTCTCGGGGCATTTTTTAGCTCTCGCACCCGCCTGCCACTCTCCCCAGCCCAACGGGGATGCTTGATGCAAGAGATTTGTATGGCATTTTCGGAAAAAATCGCCTATTGCGGAATGATTTAGATTTAGAAGAGAAAAAAAATTGCTTCGTATTGAATTCCTATTACACATTAGATTCCATCTGGGTTCTTGCTATTGATTTTGGAATGAAAATTTCGGTAGTTGGTTGCACTACGTGCGATTTGTTAGAGAAAAAAAAATTAAACGGTCGATTGTGCCATATGCGGATGGCTAGACAATCTGATGAACGTAAAAGGTAAAGAAAAGTTAATCAAGCCATATACGGATGGCTAGAAAATCGGATTTAAGAAAGAAGGTGAAAAAAATTAAATGGGCCATAAACGGATGGCTACAAAAATCGGAATAAGAGGAAGAGGGTAAAAAATTTAAAAGAACCATATACGGATGGCTAAAAAATATTGGATAACGATTAAAGGTTAAAAAAAAAACGGTTGATTGCATACGATGCCGATGGCTAGGCAGTTGAATACAAAGAAAAAAACTAGAAAATTGATATGATAAATTAAAAAAAATTTTCGATGCACCAAATATTGAATTGGTGGCATCGTTTTTGAAATTGTTTGAATTTTGTAGAAAATAAAAAAACGGTTGGTTGCACCATGTGCGGTGGCTAGAAAATCCGTTAAAATATATAGCAAAAAACCGGTCGATTGCACCATGTGCGGTGGCTAGAAAATCTGGTAGAATATATAGCATAGAAACCCGGTCGATTGCACCATGTGCGGAAATTGCTCTATGAGGATGGATACTCGGCAATCCGGCTAAATTGTGTGTAGTAGGAATACTTGAAACAACAAAAGACTGTGTAGACTAGAAAACAGTTTATTTACTGGGAGCAAAAATATTTGTAAAAAATCTCCTCCCTGTTTAGATCTCTGCCCATATTGAGAGCAGAGAGGAGGGAATTACTAGTCAATATAATTAGAGTAAAAGTAAGCTTGTTGAACACGAGAGAATCGAAGTGGCGAGTGGATGGCGGAAAATTACGACTTGCACACGACGATCGCGACGACGCGGCGATAAAAGAAAAGAAGAAGACGACGGAGAGCAACGGAGCAAAACAATATTAATCTGAATAATAACGGTAAAAGAAAGGTTCTTGTGATTTCGTTGTCGTTTTGTATAGAATTGTGTCGATTTTAAAATTCTTGCTTAGTTTGAGTAGCATTTTAGCAGCGTTCCGCCAAGCGGTAGCTTTTTCCAACTGCGCAGTATTGGGACTGCCCAAAATGTTTGTTTTTGCGTTTGAAACTCAGGCAACGGCTCAGGTGTTCCATTTTGTTGGCGCGTTTGTAGTTTTCAACTGTATCGGCTCGCGCAGTGCCATTTTCTCGTCTCGCGACGTCTGCGTCTCTTCGATTGGTGTGTTTCCTGTGCGTCGTCCTCTCTGTGTTTAAGTCTCTCACTCGAGCGCTTGATGAGAGATTATTGTTTTTGAGTTCGCGAAGTGCGCGAGAGTATTATTTTGGCATTTTTGTAGGAATTTCCGCTATTTTTCGATGATTGTTTACTAATTGAATAGTAAAGATAATTTTGCACGTGTAGGGAAAATAAACTAGAATTAATTAGGACAGCGCGATGTTTATAAAAGTTGTGGGATAAAACCTTATTTGGGTTTTATTCCGCGACACTCCCGCCGGCGACAGAGAATCCTCTGTTCCTATTGTCATAATTAATTAGTTTATTTGCTTTTCTTGAAATTTTGTCGAATTGCGAACAATTTCTTTGGTTGATCCGTATTTGATCTCGATTTCGTTAAGGTTGATATTGATTTTTTTTCGTCTTGTAAGATTTTTTCGCATTTTCACGTTCTTTTAGATTTGATCTGTAACCAATTGGTGACTTTTTGATTCTAGCACGTTGATAAATTCTGGTTAGAAATATTCTCTGATTTCTGCGCAAACTCATTATTTTGCGATTTGAGCGCATTTTCATTTTTTTTTTCTTTTCGGTCGCGTGTCAGGCTCACAGAGCTAAAAAATCTTCCGATTCGAAGGGGCGGACGGTATCCTTGGTGAGTCTCAAAATAATGGGCATAGTACAAATGTATATCGCTTTGCGCGCAAACTCATTATTTTGCGATTTGAGCGCATTTTCACTTTTTTTTTCTTTTCGGTCGCGTGTCAGGCTCACAGAGCTAAAAAATCTTCCGATTCGAAGAGGCGGACGGTATCCTTGGTGAGTCTCAAAATAATGGGCATAGTACAAATGTATTTCGCTTTGCGCACAAACTCATTATTTTGCGATTTGAGCGCATTTTCATTTTTTTTTTCTTTTCGGTCGCGTGTCAGGCTCACAGAGCTAAAAAATCTTCCGATTCGAAGAGGCGGACGGTATCCTTGGTGAGTCTCAAAATAATGGGCATAGTACAAATGTATATCGCTTTGCGCGCAAACTCATTATTTTGCGATTTGAGCGCATTTTCATTTTTTTTTTCTTTTCGGTCGCGTGTCAGGCTCACAGAGCTAAAAAATCTTCCGATTCGAAGGGGCGGACGGTATCCTTGGTGAGTCTCAAAATAATGGGCATAGTACAAATGTATATCGCTTTGCGCGCAAACTCATTATTTTGCGATTTGAGCGCATTTTCACTTTTTTTTTTCTTTTCGGTCGCGTGTCAGGCTCACAGAGCTAAAAAATCTTCCGATTCGAAGAGGCGGACGGTATCCTTGGTGAGTCTCAAAATAATGGGCATAGTACAAATGTATTTCGCTTTGCGCACAAACTCATTATTTTGCGATTTGAGCGCATTTTCACTTTTTTTTTCTTTTCGGTCGCGTGTCAGGCTCACAGAGCTAAAAAATCTTCCGATTCGAAGGGGCGGACGGTATCCTTGGTGAGTCTCAAAATAATGGGCATAGTACAAATGTATATCGCTTTGCGCACAAACTCATTATTTTGCGATTTGAGCGCATTTTCACTTTTTTTTTCTTTTCGGTCGCGTGTCAGGCTCACAGAGCTAAAAAATCTTCCGATTCGAAGAGGCGGACGGTATCCTTGGTGAGTCTCAAAATAATGGGCATAGTACAAATGTATTTCGCTTTGCGCACAAACTCATTATTTTGCGATTTGAGCGCATTTTCATTTTTTTTTCTTTTCGGTCGCGTGTCAGGCTCACAGAGCTAAAAAATCTTCCGATTCGAAGAGGCGGACGGTATCCTTGGTGAGTCTCAAAATAATGGGCATAGTACAAATGTATTTCGCTTTGCGCACAAACTCATTATTTTGCGATTTGAGCGCATTTTCATTTTTTTTTTCTTTTCGGTCGCGTGTCAGGCTCACAGAGCTAAAAAATCTTCCGATTCGAAGAGGCGGACGGTATCCTTGGTGAGTCTCAAAATAATGGGCATAGTACAAATGTATTTCGCTTTGTGCACAAACTCATTATTTTGCGATTTGAGCGCATTTTCACTTTTTTTTTCTTTTCAGTCGCGTGTCAGGCTCACAGAGCTAAAAAATCTTCCGATTCGAAGGGGCGGACGGTATCCTGGTTAGTTCCAAAATAATGGTGTGCGGAAATTGCTCTATGAGGATGGATACTCGGCAATCCGGCTAAATTGTGTGTAGTAGGAATACTTGAAACAACAAAAGACTGTGTAGACTAGAAAACAGTTTATTTACTGGGAGCAAAAATATTTGTAAAAAATCTCCTCCCTGTTTAGATCTCTGCCCATATTGAGAGCAGAGAGGAGGGAATTACTAGTCAATATAATTAGAGTAAAAGTAAGCTTGTTGAACACGAGAGAATCGAAGTGGCGAGTGGATGGCGGAAAATTACGACTTGCACACGACGATCGCGACGACGCGGCGATAAAAGAAAAGAAGAAGACGACGGAGAGCAACGGAGCAAAACAATATTAATCTGAATAATAACGGTAAAAGAAAGGTTCTTGTGATTTCGTTGTCGTTTTGTATAGAATTGTGTCGATTTTAAAATTCTTGCTTAGTTTGAGTAGCATTTTAGCAGCGTTCCGCCAAGCGGTAGCTTTTTCCAACTGCGCAGTATTGGGACTGCCCAAAATGTTTGTTTTTGCGTTTGAAACTCAGGCAACGGCTCAGGTGTTCCATTTTGTTGGCGCGTTTGTAGTTTTCAACTGTATCGGCTCGCGCAGTGCCATTTTCTCGTCTCGCGACGTCTGCGTCTCTTCGATTGGTGTGTTTCCTGTGCGTCGTCCTCTCTGTGTTTAAGTCTCTCACTCGAGCGCTTGATGAGAGATTATTGTTTTTGAGTTCGCGAAGTGCGCGAGAGTATTATTTTGGCATTTTTGTAGGAATTTCCGCTATTTTTCGATGATTGTTTACTAATTGAATAGTAAAGATAATTTTGCACGTGTAGGGAAAATAAACTAGAATTAATTAGGACAGCGCGATGTTTATAAAAGTTGTGGGATAAAACCTTATTTGGGTTTTATTCCGCGACACTCCCGCCGGCGACAGAGAATCCTCTGTTCCTATTGTCATAATTAATTAGTTTATTTGCTTTTCTTGAAATTTTGTCGAATTGCGAACAATTTCTTTGGTTGATCCGTATTTGATCTCGATTTCGTTAAGGTTGATATTGATTTTTTTTTCGTCTTGTAAGATTTTTTCGCATTTTTCACGTTCTTTTAGATTTGATCTGTAACCAATTGGTGACTTTTTGATTCTAGCACGTTGATAAATTCTGGTTAGAAATATTCTCTGATTTCTGCGTTTGGTACAGTTTCTTAAAATCATTTCTATCGGTTTATCGTCAAAAGTCCTCGTTTTTGTTGTACTATCTGGCTCGATGCTTATTGATTTTCGATAATTGATGTCTTCGTCGGAAAATTCAGTTTCTTTGAATTTTATAGGAAGCGCTGGGTATTGGATTTTCGCGTTGTCCACAATTTTTTGCCAGTTTGCTAAATTTTTTAGCTCGACACAGTTTGATTTTGCGGTCTCGATTCCATTTATGCTTCGATATTATCAATTTTTGGCTCCAGAGTCTACTATAGCTAGTATTATGTCCCCTGTTGGGGTTTCATTATCGGTATTTCATATAGACTGTAAATTGAATTTCCTGAAGGATTTCCTGAAGCTTTTGAATTATCTTTTGTGTTTTGTTTCGTTTTAGTGATATTTAGATTTTTTGTTGATAATATTGGTAGTTGAGGGCAAAGTAATCGATGCCAGAATGCGCCCTGAGCTGAGCATTAATGTTCAGTTTTGTTGCGCTGGTCCCGAAATTATGCAAATTGTGTTTTTTCGGGTCGTGCTTATTCCAAAAAAAAAATTGTTCAGCGGTTGTATTGATTTTTGTTAAGTTTTGAAATTTCGCACGCGTTCGAATGACGTTGTCCGTCACCGTATTGACAAGATTTTATGACGAAATTGTTCGTTTTAGGGTTATTGCCAACTGGTTCTTGGTACAAACTTTCATAGTAGGGTAAATTTTTGTATTAATGGTTGTTTTTGATCAATGGTGTGGGTATTCTTGAGAAAATTCAGTGTATTATGGTATTCGCTTCGGTGAAAATTGAATTTTCTGATCAATTTGAGCGTCCTCGTCAGAAGTCGCTTGAGAATGCTGTATTTTTTTTTTAGATGTACTTGTTCATTGAATGGAGTGATAAATACTGAAAATTGGTCGGGATCATCCCCAAAGAACGTTGAGATCGTGTCTAGTAGCTCTCCGACCGTGGGAAATACATTTTTGAGTTTTGACATTGATGCAAATTTTGCTGTTATAGATCTGGTTTAGGGAAATTCTGACGAGTTTGCTGAAAAACCATTGTTTTGATAGAAATTTCGGCAAATTGCTCCCTTTGTCTGGTTGATGTTTCGTATTGACTTTATCTTCGATGATTGTTCGAAAATTTCATTCATTGTTACATTTTGCGAATTATTCTGTGCTCGAACTTGAATTTGTCAATGGATTTCTTTTGAATTATTGACTATCACACGATTTTCTTGCATATTTATCGTATTTTGTAATTGTTGTAATGGAGGTACCATTCGATTTAGGTAGACTGTTGCTTGAGTGTCATGTTTGTTTTTGTGTATTGTAATATTTTTTCTCGTTATGTTTTTCGTGTTTGTGAAATTTGGATCGTAACTACTAATCTCAGATGTCGAGATCAACGATTCTACGGGATTGACATCGTTTCTTCGCTATGGCGCGACATGGTTTGGATTTTTTTTTTGTTCGGTTTATGAGGTGAGGTTGAAATCTTGTTTGAATTTCTGTTTTCCATTTGTGGCCAGTTTCTAGAATTTTGCCATTATTGTTTTGATTTCTGGCGTTGCTTCCTAGGATTTTCGTTAGCGATGAAAAATTGATATTTGAGTTGGTTCTAGAATATTTATTCCTGCTGGCGATTGTGAAAATATTGTCTTGTTCTGCAATGTGATGCCGATTGAGCTGACGTCTAGCTCGTTATCGTCACCAACTCGTAGAATTTGTTGTTAATCGCCATTGTTCTATACAGTTTTTGTTCGATTTGTATTTCTTCTAGAGTTGGTTCTGAGCTCGTGGCTAGCTTCTTATCCACAATAGCTCGCAATTTTGTATGCACCTGATACGATTATCGAGTTTTAGATGTGCGAAATGGTCGAGAAAGATTTGCATTGCTATCTTTTTCATTCCGCCTCCGAAATTTGTTCTTGATTGCTCACAATATTGATTTTATCTTTTGTGTAGTTTTTTTAAATCTCGGATATTGGCTAAAATTATATTTTTAGAACTGAGATGCGAGTTTCAACATGGGATATCAATGTCTTCCTCGCGTTTTGCTGTTTTTGCGTAGTTCGTTACTAGATTTTGCAATTTAGACTAATGAGCTTTGATAGAGCCGATGGCTTTGCGATGTCTTGCCGGCCTAACGGAATTGATTGATTGAGTTTCATTTTTGATAATGTGATATATTGACAGTACTCCGCAGTATATTGAGCATTGGATTTTAAGCGAAGTATACCTAAAAGGTCTAGGATGCCTTTCAGATTAAATTTTCACGGCTCTTGAGGAGCATGATACGTGAAATCAGATTAAATAGAGAGGATGATCATATATGATATTGGTATTTTGAAGTTTATTTGATAGTGTTTATCTTTATGTTGATTACTAAACTTATTGATTGTTTTACTGGGCTGATGTTAATTGAGGTGCGGGGGTCCTGCAGTACCTTGCCGCTTGATATTGGTTAGTGATTTTTTGACTAGTCAAATTGATCGGTGACCTTGATTGGTCTTGATAATTAATCAGTTGACCTTGATGTGGTCTTGAAAACTGATTTGATGACCTTGATGCGGCCTTGATAATTGTTCAGTTGACCTTGATGTGGCCTTGAAAACTGATTTGATGACCTTGATGCGGTCTTGATAATTGTTCAGCGGACCTTTGGGCGGTCTTGAACCGGATCAGGTGGCCTGGTTTGACCTACCGGATTGCTCAGTTGACCTTGAACGGTCTTGAAAACTGATTTGATGACCTTGATGCGGCCTTGATAACTGACTGAGAATAGTCAACGGAAGGTAGTATGAGTCAGACGATTTTTTGAAGGGACTCGCGATGACCACATCTTGCACAGGGCTTACGCTAAATTGCCTGACGATGTTCATGCCTGTGAGTATTCTACTCGCTGACCTTGACTGGGCATTGACTAGCTCCAGCTACTCCTTTGAATGATTCTTATGGTTGTGCCCACAAGCTTTGGAATTGTTTTCGAATCGAATTTCAGCTAATTTGACTGAAAATCTCCTTTTTGTTTAGTTTCTTGGTGAACTTTTTGTTGTTGGTTTAAGGAAATTTTTCGAGTATTGAGTGCTATTCGATATCTGAAATGGTGGTTCGGTGGTTCACATGTATTGGTTTTCGAGAGTTTATTAAATTCTAGAAGTAAACCCGTTTAATTTTGTTTACATAGTCGTTATTCGGATTTGATTTCGCTCATTTTCTCCATTTCTTCCTTGAAAATTTTATTGCAGATCCGTGGACTTGGCATTGGGATCGGATAGTACAAGATTAACTGAATAATGAATTTGAGATGAAATTGTGGTGTTTCGGCGTTTTTGTTTTGGATTTTGTTGTGATTAACATTGATTTGGTTATTGAGGAAGAATAATGAAGGCGGATAAGACGAAATTTATTGGTCGAACATGTTTAAAAAAAGTTTATTTTTGAATTTTGTTGTTACTCTCGGGGCATTTTTTAGCTCTCGCACCCGCCTGCCACTCTCCCCAGCCCAACGGGGATGCTTGATGCAAGAGATTTGTATGGCATTTTCGGAAAAAATCGCCTATTGCGGAATGATTTAGATTTAGAAGAGAAAAAAAATTGCTTCGTATTGAATTCCTATTACACATTAGATTCCATCTGGGTTCTTGCTATTGATTTTGGAATGAAAATTTCGGTAGTTGGTTGCACTACGTGCGATTTGTTAGAGAAAAAAAAATTAAACGGTCGATTGTGCCATATGCGGATGGCTAGACAATCTGATGAACGTAAAAGGTAAAGAAAAGTTAATCAAGCCATATACGGATGGCTAGAAAATCGGATTTAAGAAAGAAGGTGAAAAAAATTAAATGGGCCATAAACGGATGGCTACAAAAATCGGAATAAGAGGAAGAGGGTAAAAAATTTAAAAGAACCATATACGGATGGCTAAAAAATATTGGATAACGATTAAAGGTTAAAAAAAAAACGGTTGATTGCATACGATGCCGATGGCTAGGCAGTTGAATACAAAGAAAAAAACTAGAAAATTGATATGATAAATTAAAAAAAATTTTCGATGCACCAAATATTGAATTGGTGGCATCGTTTTTGAAATTGTTTGAATTTTGTAGAAAATAAAAAAACGGTTGGTTGCACCATGTGCGGTGGCTAGAAAATCCGTTAAAATATATAGCAAAAAACCGGTCGATTGCACCATGTGCGGTGGCTAGAAAATCTGGTAGAATATATAGCATAGAAACCCGGTCGATTGCACCATGTGCGGAAATTGCTCTATGAGGATGGATACTCGGCAATCCGGCTAAATTGTGTGTAGTAGGAATACTTGAAACAACAAAAGACTGTGTAGACTAGAAAACAGTTTATTTACTGGGAGCAAAAATATTTGTAAAAAATCTCCTCCCTGTTTAGATCTCTGCCCATATTGAGAGCAGAGAGGAGGGAATTACTAGTCAATATAATTAGAGTAAAAGTAAGCTTGTTGAACACGAGAGAATCGAAGTGGCGAGTGGATGGCGGAAAATTACGACTTGCACACGACGATCGCGACGACGCGGCGATAAAAGAAAAGAAGAAGACGACGGAGAGCAACGGAGCAAAACAATATTAATCTGAATAATAACGGTAAAAGAAAGGTTCTTGTGATTTCGTTGTCGTTTTGTATAGAATTGTGTCGCACGGCGCGGCCAAATCGACGTGGCCGAGAAAAATTCGGAAACTCGGCCACCTCCTTTTTAATGCATTGCGCCGAGAGGCAACTATGAAACTTCGTTTTTTTGCTGTTTTTTTCGTGTTTTTCATTATATTTTTGTAAATAAATGTTTAAAATAAACTTTACTTTCAGGATAACTCACAACCGAGCTCGGATTTGTTCCGCACACTTCCCTTCGCGAGTCTTCAAAGTAGTGAGTTTTTATAAATGTTTTTCTCGAAAACCAATCCTTTTAAGTCTCTGATTTTTTGCCAAAACTTTCTCCAGGCAATCATCTTTCGTTTTATGCCAAAAATTTGAAGCTGTATGTGTGAATTTCGAAAAAAAAACCACGAAAAGTCGAAAAATGTGAAAATTTTCAGACAAAAAAATTTTTTTCTCGAAAACCAATCCTTTTAATTTTCTGATTTTTTGCCAAAACTTTTTCCAGGCAATTATCTTTCGTTTTATGCCAAAAATTTGAAGCTGTATGTGTGAATTTCGAAAAAAAAAACCACGAAAAGTCGAAAAATGTGAAAATTTTCAGACAAAAAAATTTTTTTCTCGAAAACCAATCCTTTTAATTTTCTGATTTTTTGCCAAAACTTTTTCCAAGCAATTATCTTTCGTTTTATGCCAAAAATTTGAAGCTGTATGTGTGAATTTCGAAAAAAAAACCACGAAAAGTCGAAAAATGTGAAAATTTTCAGACAAAAAAATTTTTTTCTCGAAAACCAATCCTTTTAATTCTCTGATTTTTTGCCAAAACTTTCTCCAGGCAATTATCTTTCGTTTGATGCCAAAAATTTGAAGCTGTATGTGTGAATTTCGAAAAAAAACCACGAAAAGTCGAAAAATGTGAAAATTTCAGACAAAAAATGTTTTTTCTCGAAAACCAATCCTTTTAATTCTCTGATTTTTTGCCAAAACTTTCCCCAGGCAATTATCTTTCGTTTGATGCCAAAAATTTGAAGCTGTATGTATGAATTTCGAAAAAAAACCACGAAAAGTCGAAAAATGTGAAAATTTCAGACAAAAAATGTTTTTCTCGAAAACAAGTTATTTTAATTTTCTGATTTTTTGCCACAATGTTCTTCAAGCATTTTTCTTTCTTTTGATATTAAATATTTAAATCTTCATGTACAGATTTTCGAGAAAAACCACGAAGACTCGAAAAATGTGAAAATTATCAGACAAAAACCATTTTTTCTCGAAAAACAGTCCTTTTAACTCTCTGTTTTTTTTTTGCCACAATGTTCTCGAGGCAATTCTCTTTCTTTTGATAACAACTACCTGAAGCTGTATGTAAGCATTTTCAAGAAAAACCACGAAGAATAGAAAAAATGTGAAAATTTTCAGAAAAAAAACTATTTTTCTCGAAAATAAGTAGGTATAGTATTCTGAAACATTCCCCCAACGTACTTCAAATAATTATTTTGTTTTTTTGTCAAAAATATTAGGTTTTCACGACTTTGTTATATATTTTTTGTTTTTTGTGGCTATTTTGATACTTTTCCTCGTTTTCTTGTTGTCCGAATCTTATTTTTTGATTGTATTTTATTTTTCTGTTGTTTTTTAAGCATTTTTAATGGAATAAAGCAATTAACTTCGCTTTTAAGAACTTTAAAAAGCAAAATTAAACCCAAAACAAATTGGTGTTGACGCGCAATCTGCAGTGTTGCGCCGCGGTGTTTGCACACCAGTTTCGCTGCCAATACTGCTGTACCATTACAAGTTTTTCCTCGGCCACGTCGCTTTGGCCGGGCCGTGTGTCGATTTTAAAATTCTTGCTTAGTTTGAGTAGCATTTTAGCAGCGTTCCGCCAAGCGGTAGCTTTTTCCAACTGCGCAGTATTGGGACTGCCCAAAATGTTTGTTTTTGCGTTTGAAACTCAGGCAACGGCTCAGGTGTTCCATTTTGTTGGCGCGTTTGTAGTTTTCAACTGTATCGGCTCGCGCAGTGCCATTTTCTCGTCTCGCGACGTCTGCGTCTCTTCGATTGGTGTGTTTCCTGTGCGTCGTCCTCTCTGTGTTTAAGTCTCTCACTCGAGCGCTTGATGAGAGATTATTGTTTTTGAGTTCGCGAAGTGCGCGAGAGTATTATTTTGGCATTTTTGTAGGAATTTCCGCTATTTTTCGATGATTGTTTACTAATTGAATAGTAAAGATAATTTTGCACGTGTAGGGAAAATAAACTAGAATTAATTAGGACAGCGCGATGTTTATAAAAGTTGTGGGATAAAACCTTATTTGGGTTTTATTCCGCGACACTCCCGCCGGCGACAGAGAATCCTCTGTTCCTATTGTCATAATTAATTAGTTTATTTGCTTTTCTTGAAATTTTGTCGAATTGCGAACAATTTCTTTGGTTGATCCGTATTTGATCTCGATTTCGTTAAGGTTGATATTGATTTTTTTTCGTCTTGTAAGATTTTTTCGCATTTTCACGTTCTTTTAGATTTGATCTGTAACCAATTGGTGACTTTTTGATTCTAGCACGTTGATAAATTCTGGTTAGAAATATTCTCTGATTTCTGCGCAAACTCATTATTTTGCGATTTGAGCGCATTTTCATTTTTTTTTTCTTTTCGGTCGCGTGTCAGGCTCACAGAGCTAAAAAAATCTTCCGATTCGAAGGGGCGGACGGTATCCTTGGTGAGTCTCAAAATAATGGGCATAGTACAAATGTATATCGCTTTGCGCGCAAACTCATTATTTTGCGATTTGAGCGCATTTTCACTTTTTTTTTCTTTTCGGTCGCGTGTCAGGCTCACAGAGCTAAAAAATCTTCCGATTCGAAGAGGCGGACGGTATCCTTGGTGAGTCTCAAAATAATGGGCATAGTACAAATGTATTTCGCTTTGCGCACAAACTCATTATTTTGCGATTTGAGCGCATTTTCATTTTTTTTTCTTTTCGGTCGCGTGTCAGGCTCACAGAGCTAAAAAATCTTCCGATTCGAAGAGGCGGACGGTATCCTTGGTGAGTCTCAAAATAATGGGCATAGTACAAATGTATATCGCTTTGCGCGCAAACTCATTATTTTGCGATTTGAGCGCATTTTCACTTTTTTTTTCTTTTCGGTCGCGTGTCAGGCTCACAGAGCTAAAAAATCTTCCGATTCGAAGAGGCGGACGGTATCCTTGGTGAGTCTCAAAATAATGGGCATAGTACAAATGTATTTCGCTTTGCGCACAAACTCATTATTTTGCGATTTGAGCGCATTTTCATTTTTTTTTCTTTTCGGTCGCGTGTCAGGCTCACAGAGCTAAAAAATCTTCCGATTCGAAGAGGCGGACGGTATCCTTGGTGAGTCTCAAAATAATGGGCATAGTACAAATGTATATCGCTTTGCGCGCAAACTCATTATTTTGCGATTTGAGCGCATTTTCATTTTTTTTTTCTTTTCGGTCGCGTGTCAGGCTCACAGAGCTAAAAAATCTTCCGATTCGAAGGGGCGGACGGTATCCTTGGTGAGTCTCAAAATAATGGGCATAGTACAAATGTATATCGCTTTGCGCACAAACTCATTATTTTGCGATTTGAGCGCATTTTCATTTTTTTTTCTTTTCGGTCGCGTGTCAGGCTCACAGAGCTAAAAAATCTTCCGATTCGAAGGGGCGGACGGTATCCTTGGTGAGTCTCAAAATAATGGGCATAGTACAAATGTATATCGCTTTGCGCACAAACTCATTATTTTGCGATTTGAGCGCATTTTCATTTTTTTTTCTTTTCGGTCGCGTGTCAGGCTCACAGAGCTAAAAAATCTTCCGATTCGAAGGGGCGGACGGTATCCTTGGTGAGTCTCAAAATAATGGGCATAGTACAAATGTATATCGCTTTGCGCACAAACTCATTATTTTGCGATTTGAGCGCATTTTCATTTTTTTTTTCTTTTCGGTCGCGTGTCAGGCTCACAGAGCTAAAAAATCTTCCGATTCGAAGGGGCGGACGGTATCCTTGGTGAGTCTCAAAATAATGGGCATAGTACAAATGTATATCGCTTTGCGCGCAAACTCATTATTTTGCGATTTGAGCGCATTTTCACTTTTTTTTTCTTTTCGGTCGCGTGTCAGGCTCACAGAGCTAAAAAATCTTCCGATTCGAAGAGGCGGACGGTATCCTTGGTGAGTCTCAAAATAATGGGCATAGTACAAATGTATTTCGCTTTGCGCACAAACTCATTATTTTGCGATTTGAGCGCATTTTCATTTTTTTTTTCTTTTCGGTCGCGTGTCAGGCTCACAGAGCTAAAAAATCTTCCGATTCGAAGAGGCGGACGGTATCCTTGGTGAGTCTCAAAATAATGGGCATAGTACAAATGTATATCGCTTTGCGCGCAAACTCATTATTTTGCGATTTGAGCGCATTTTCACTTTTTTTTTCTTTTCAGTCGCGTGTCAGGCTCACAGAGCTAAAAAATCTTCCGATTCGAAGGGGCGGACGGTATCCTGGTGAGTTCCAAAGTAATGGGCATAGTACAAATGTATTTCGCTTTGCGCACAAACTCATTATTTGGCGATTTAAGCGCATTTTCACTTTTTTTTTCTTTTCGGTCGCGTGTCAGGCTCACAGAGCTAAAAAATCTTCCGATTCGAAGGGGCGGACGGTATCCTTGGTGAGTTCCAAAATAATGGGCATAGTACAAATGTATTTCGCTTTGCGCACAAACTCATTATTTGGCGATTTAAGCGAATTTTCACTTTTTTTTTCTTTTCGGTCGCGTGTCAGGCTCACAGAGCTAAAAAATCTTCCGCTTCGAAGAGGCGGACGGAATCCTTGGTGAGTCTCAAAATAATGGGCATAGTACAAATGTATTTCGCTTTGCGCGCAAACTCATTATTTTGCGATTTGAGCGCATTTTCACTTTTTTTTTCTTTTCGGTCGCGTGTCAGGCTCACAGAGCTAAAAAATCTTCCGATTCGAAGGGGCGGACGGTATCCTTGGTGAGTTCCAAAATAATGGGCATAATACAAATGTATTTCGCTTTGCGCACAAACTCATTATTTGGCGATTTAAGCGAATTTTCACTTTTTTTTTCTTTTCGGTCGCGTGTCAGGCTCACAGAGCTAAAAAATCTTCCGATTCGAAGGGGCGGACGGTATCCTTGGTGATTATCAAAATAATGGGCATAGTACAAATGTATTTCGCTTTGCGCGCAAACTCATTATTTTGCGATTTGAGCGCATTTTCACTTTTTTTTTCTTTTCGGTCGCGTGTCAGGCTCACAGAGCTAAAAAATCTTCCGATTCGAAGGGGCGGACGGTATCCTTGGTGAGTCTCAAAATAATGGGCATAGTACAAATGTATTTCGCTTTGCGCGCAAACTCATTATTTTGCGATTTGAGCGCATTTTCACTTTTTTTTTCTTTTCGGTCGCGTGTCAAGCTCACGGAGCTAAAAAATCTTCCGATTCGAAGAGGCGGACGGTATCCTTGGTGAGTCTCAAAATAATGGGCATAGTACAAATGTATATCGCTTTGCGCGCAAACTCATTATTTTGCGATTTGAGCGCATTTTCACTTTTTTTTTCTTTTCGGTCGCGTGTCAGGCTCACAGAGCTAAAAAATCTTCCGATTCGAAGAGGCGGACGGTATCCTTGGTGAGTCTCAAAATAATGGGCATAGTACAAATGTATATCGCTTTGCGCGCAAACTCATTATTTTGCGATTTGAGCGCATTTTCACTTTTTTTTTCTTTTCGGTCGCGTGTCAGGCTCACAGAGCTAAAAAATCTTCCGATTCGAAGAGGCGGACGGTATCCTTGGTGGGTTCCAAAATAATGGGCATAGTACAAATGTATTTCGCTTTGCGCGCAAACTCATTATTTTGCGATTTGAGCGCATTTTCACTTTTTTTTTCTTTTCGGTCGCGTGTCAGGCTCACAGAGCTAAAAAATCTTCCGATTCGAAGAGGCGGACGGTATCCTTGGTGAGTCTCAAAATAATGGGCATAGTACAAATGTATTTCGCTTTGCGCGCAAACTCATTATTTTGCGATTTGAGCGCATTTTCACTTTTTTTTTCTTTTCGGTCGCGTGTCAGGCTCACAGAGCTAAAAAATCTTCCGATTCGAAGGGGCGGACGGTATCCTTGGTGATTATCAAAATAATGGGCATAGTACAAATGTATTTCGCTTTGCGCGCAAACTCATTATTTTGCGATTTGAGCGCATTTTCACTTTTTTTTTCTTTTCGGTCGCGTGTCAAGCTCACGGAGCTAAAAAGTCTTCCTAATCGAAGGGGCGGACGGTATCCTTGGTGGGTTCCAAAATAATGGGCATAGTACAAATGTATTTCGCTTTGAGCGCAAACTCATTATTTTGCGATTTGAGCGCATTTTCACTTTTTTTTCTCTTCGGTCGCGTGTCAGGCTCACGGAGCTAAAAAATCTTCCGATTCGAAGGGGCGGACGGTATCCTTGGTGAGTCTCAAAATAATGGGCATAGTACAAATGTATTTCGCTTTGCGCGCAAACTCATTATTTTGCGATTTGAGCGCATTTTCACTTTTTTTTTCTTTTCGGTCGCGTGTCAAGCTCACGGAGCTAAAAAGTCTTCCTAATCGAAGGGGCGGACGGTATCCTTGGTGGGTTCCAAAATAATGGGCATAGTACAAATGTATTTCGCTTTGCGCGCAAACTCATTATTTTGCGATTTGAGCGCATTTTCACTTTTTTTTTCTTTTCGGTCGCGTGTCAAGCTCACGGAGCTAAAAAGTCTTCCTAATCGAAGGGGCGGACGGTATCCTTGGTGGGTTCCAAAATAATGGGCATAGTACAAATGTATTTCGCTTTGCGCGCAAACTCATTATTTTACGATTTGAGCGCATTTTCACTTTTTTTTTCTTTTCGGTCGCGTGTCAAGCTCACGGAGCTAAAAAGTCTTCCTAATCGAAGGGGCGGACGGTATCCTTGGTGGGTTCCAAAATAATGGGCATAGTACAAATGTATTTCGCTTTGCGCGCAAACTCATTATTTTGCGATTTGAGCGCATTTTCACTTTTTTTTTCTTTTCGGTCGCGTGTCAAGCTCACGGAGCTAAAAAGTCTTCCTAATCGAAGGGGCGGACGGTATCCTTGGTGGGTTCCAAAATAATGGGCATAGTACAAATGTATTTCGCTTTGCGCGCAAACTCATTATTTTGCGATTTGAGCGCATTTTCACTTTTTTTTTCTTTTCGGTCGCGTGTCAAGCTCACGGAGCTAAAAAGTCTTCCTAATCGAAGGGGCGGACGGTATCCTTGGTGGGTTCCAAAATAATGGGCATAGTACAAATGTATTTCGCTTTGCGCGCAAACTCATTATTTTGCGATTTGAGCGCATTTTCACTTTTTTTTTCTTTTCGGTCGCGTGTCAGGCTCACGGAGCTAAAAAGTCTTCCTAATCGAAGGGGCGGACGGTATCCTTGGTGGGTTCCAAAATAATGGGCATAGTACAAATGTATTTCGCTTTGCGCGCAAACTCATTATTTTACGATTTGAGCGCATTTTCACTTTTTTTTTCTTTTCGGTCGCGTGTCAAGCTCACGGAGCTAAAAAGTCTTCCTAATCGAAGGGGCGGACGGTATCCTTGGTGGGTTCCAAAATAATGGGCATAGTACAAATGTATTTCGCTTTGCGCGCAAACTCATTATTTTGCGATTTGAGCGCATTTTCACTTTTTTTTTTCTTTTCGGTCGCGTGTCAAGCTCACGGAGCTAAAAAATCTTCCGCTTCGAAGAGGCGGACGGAATCCTTGGTGAGTCTCAAAATAATGGGCATAGTACAAATGTATTTCGCTTTGCGCGCAAACTCATTATTTTGCGATTTGAGCGCATTTTCACTTTTTTTTTCTTTTCGGTCGCGTGTCAAGCTCACGGAGCTAAAAAGTCTTCCTAATCGAAGGGGCGGACGGTATCCTTGGTGAGTTCCAAAATAATGGGCATAGTACAAATGTATTTCGCTTTGCGCGCAAGCTCATTATTTTGCAATCTGAGCGTGTTTTCATTTTTTTTCTCTTCGGTCGCGTGTCAGGCTCACAGAGCTAAAAAATCTTCCAATTCGAAGAGGCGGACGGTATCCTTGGTGAGTCTCAAAATAATGGGCATAGTACAAATGTATTTCGCTTTGCGCGCAAGCTCATTATTTTGCAATCTGAGCGTGTTTTCATTTTTTTTCTCTTCGGTCGCGTGTCAGGCTCACAGAGCTAAAAAATCTTCCGATTCGAAGAGGCGGACGGTATCCTTGGTGAGTCTCAAAATAATGGGCATAGTACAAATGTATTTCGCTTTGCGCGCAAACTCATTATTTTGCGATTTGAGCGCATTTTCACTTTTTTTTTCTTTTCGGTCGCGTGTCAGGCTCACGGAGCTAAAAAGTCTTCCTAATCGAAGGGGCGGACGGTATCCTTGGTGAGTTCCAAAATAATGGGCATAGTACAAATGTATTTCGCTTTGCACGCAAGCTCATTATTTTGCAATCTGAGCGTGTTTTCTTTTTTTTTCTCTTCGGTCGCGTGTCAGGCTCACAGAGCTAAAAAATCTTCCAATTCGAAGAGGCGGACGGTATCCTTGGTGAGTCTCAAAATAATGGGCATAGTACAAATGTATTTCGCTTTGCGCGCAAACTCATTATTTTGCGATTTGAGCGCATTTTCACTTTTTTTTTCTTTTCGGTCGCGTGTCAGGCTCACGGAGCTAAAAAGTCTTCCTAATCGAAGGGGCGGACGGTATCCTTGGTGAGTTCCAAAATAATGGGCATAGTACAAATGTATTTCGCTTTGCGCGCAAGCTCATTATTTTGCAATCTGAGCGTGTTTTCATTTTTTTTTCTCTTCGGTCGCGTGTCAGGCTCACAGAGCTAAAAAATCTTCCGATTCGAAGAGGCGGAGGGTATCCTTGGTGAGTCGCAGAATAATGGCTCTCGTACAAGTGTATTTTGCTTTGCGCGGAAGCTCATTATTTTGCGATCTGAGCGCACTTTCACTTTTTTTTTCTCTTCGGTCGCGTGTCAGGCTCACAGAGCTAAAAAATCTTCCAATTCGAAGAGGTGGACGGTATCCTTGGTGAGTCGCAGAATAATGGCTCTCATACAAGTGTATTTTGCTTTGCGCGCAAACTCAATATTTTGCTATTTGAGCACATTTTATTTTTCTTTTCCAAAAGTCGCTCATCGTACTCGCCTTGCGAAATGGCAAAAAATAGCAGAGATGCCCTGGATATGCTAAAAAAACAGTTTGGAAATATCGGTTTTTAAAATTTTCTGAAAAAAAAAAAACAAAAAATCTTTTGAATCGATATTTCAGTCCAAATTTTTTTGAGCATATCCAGGAGTATTTTTGTCTTTTTTTCAAAAAATTTTAAGTTAATTGGAGCATTTGCCGGGTTTTCGCGTATTTTTTGCCATTTTTCGTGATTCGTGCATACCGTAAAAACTCTGTTAAATGGTTACCCCTATTTGAATGCCACCTCTGATATAATGTCACTCTGAACCCTACTTTGGACATTAGAAGGCCATTCTCTATTTGAATGCCACTTCGGTAAAAACACCAATATTGTAAACAATTTGAATTTTAGAAAAAACATTTTTTTTGGACTGTCTTTCTAATTTTAATAGTTTTTAAATATTTATTTATTTATTTATTTTATTACGACTTTGAAGTACGTGAAATAGGAAGAAAATCATGGTATGATAAAATGAATAAAATTGAGTTTGAGATTTGAGATTTGAGAAATTTGAGAAAATAATCGCTCCGAACAATAGAGTACCATGACCATATAATAGAGTTTTTACGGTAACCTCATTAAAATTGTGATTGCACACACAAGGGATTTTATTACTGCGTCGCAAAAACCAAACAGAGCCGCTCGTGCGTTGCGGCTGTGGTTTCTCCGCGAACAACGCATATACGGTTTTTTGTTTATGAAGAAAAAAATAAATAAAAACGTTTTTCTAAAGAAAAGAAAAAGAAAAACAAGGCAAAAAATAATGTAAACAAACGCACTGGTCGCGGCGAGGGGGTGCTACTGTATAGAACTCGCACGGAGTAGAACTGCTACGGAATAGAACTGCGCGGAATAGAACCGCCTTAAATTGAGCTGTACCGACCCAGAACCGCTCGAACAACTCGAAGAATTATTTCGTTGTATTTACATTGTGAAGCCCTGAGTTATATTTCGTGCAGTTGCTTTTTTAGTACAGTTTCATTTCAGCCGGTTCTATTCCGCGCAGTTCTATTCCGTAGCAGTTCTATTCCGTGTGAGTTCTATACAGTAGCACCCCCGCGGCGAGACCACAGCCGCAACGCACGAGCGTCTGTGCTTGGTTTTCGCGACGCAGTTATATTGTGAAAACAAAAAAGTTGCAACGCGGTGTTTGCGTACTTTTAAAATTCAAACGAAAATGGGAACAAATCTCTTCATTTCCCATGCTATTTCTCTCATTGCCATTTGAATTTTCAAAAATACGCAAACACCGCGTTGCAATTTTTTTGTTTTCACAATAGTACCGTATTTGCTCTAATATAGGCGCATGCGCTTCTATTTTTTCATTTCTTCACAACTGCCGGGTATTTAGAGCTTTGCACACCAAACTTCGGTCGTCTCATGCCTGCTTGGTCAGGAAGTATTTTGGCGAGTTTGGTGTACAAACCTCTAAATACGCGGCAGTTGTGAAGAAATAAAAAAATAGAAGCGCGTGCGCCTATATTAGAGGAAATACGGTAAATGGAAATAATGGTTACATTCGAGGTTGGCAAGCGAGAGATCGGATATTTTTTGTGTGTTTCCTTTTGTTTTCACAATTTAATACTTTCCTTCAAAGCTGATTTCAAAAAGAATGGTTTTTTATTCTTGTGAAACGGTTTCAATATTGTGACTTTATATTTACAATTTTCAAAATTATCATTACGTATTATCAATCCCAGAAAGTTCCACCGGGGGCTCATCGGAATCTAAGCAATGCAGAACAAGGCCAACGGCCAGAGACGTATTTTCTACGTGGGAAATTGAGACACGGGAGTCGAAATTCGGGAAAGTCCGCAGTTCACGTTGCGTTTTCAAGCGGTGGAACTCTTAGAAATGAATAATAATATGGAAAATGCTCCACACGGTGGCCACAACGTTGCCACAACACGACGCGCTCAGCGCGTCAACAGACAAGTCTGAGTTGTCAGGATTGCTAATTACTGTAGTATTTAATTAACTACTGTAGCAATTAATCCTGCAGTAGGACACTTCTATACAATACAAAAAATTTGTGATTCCGATATTAGAGTATGGCCTAGAAATTAGCAATCCAACAGGAAAAGTTGATTGTAAAGTCGTTGAGGAGGTTCCAAGTGATTTTTCAAGAAGGATATGAAACCGTATCAAACAAGATAACTAGCTGCAAACAACCCCGACTATCTAACTGCTTCCTAACGCAATGCATTATTTAATCATTCAAATTATAAAAACAAACATTTAGTTGAACATTTTGCAGAGCATTATAATGCGTAAAGAAATTCTTAACTTTTGTAAAAAAATACAATATTTTTAAATTGAACCCCGGAAAAAAATTAAATTCGAAACACTTTTTTCCTAACCACACGTTTTCTTCATTAAAACTGGGACTACTGACGACCAAACGTTAACACACATTATTTTCTTTTGTCAGATAATTTTTAATCATTGCTCACGCGTGCTCTATCATCGTATTTCCCTACCTGTTTGCATTCTTTCTTAATTTCACTCTGTATTTTCAAGTATTACGTATTCCTCGATTTGAAATACCTCGTAAAATAGTGCTCATTCGGGTCTCTTCACTACAATGGTGTATTTTCGTTGTCTGATTTCGTGAATCCACAAGTGCGCATGTATTTACGAAAATTCAAAAGAAAACATTCAATTATTCGTGTAAATCGACAAGTGTGCATAAACCGCCGTGGCAAATTGAGACATACGTAATACTTCCAAAGGCGAATAGTATCGTTTCAATATTCTTGCCGGCTATAATACTATTTCACTTGAAAACTTGAGAAGCAATTGCCTACGTGCCCCAGAAAAAAAATCAATCCTTTGTTATACATAAATTCCGGTTGGGTCTGAAACTGAATTTATTTGTGTGTGTCTGTTACCGAGGTGAATGGCGGAAGCGGGCTGAATGCCCGAGAGCAACACAAAAACTAAAACTCCGGTTTATTGCATACCAGGCAAACATTTACCCGATTGCGCCTCACCTCACGCCTCGTCAGGGCATACGCGGATATCAAATGAAACGCGCCCCATCGCATTTCTGCGTCTCCACGGTGGAATTCTGTCAAGTTTACCTAAAAGTGTGTAAAAATAGAGACACAGAGACACGAGAAATGCCACGCAAAAATTCGCTTACAAAAAAGTTTCGAAAACATAGTCCCGAACCCGTCGTGGCTTATTGCATTGCGTTCAGTTATACTCGGTATAAAACGCTGAAAACTCGCTCCAAACGAACAAAAAATTTCGCATGCATTTGGAGTGAGGTTTAGAGAAATCAGAGCAAAACATCGGCCACGGCTCTCTCAATTTTCTGCACTCTCTCGTCGCAAACGCGGCCGCGTCCATCACTGTGCGAAGGGAGCGCGTTTGCAGCGCTCCGTACTGAGAATAAAAAAACCTGAGTGGGTGGAGCCATAGATTTTCCACGTGAACCGTTACGATAGCCGGCGAGGAAATTGAAATGATAGTAAATACACAAATAAATACAGTACCGCACGGTGTCCAGGATTTGAAATGTGGGCGGAGCCGAGCAAACGCGGCCCACTGGATTTTTTCGCGCGAAATTCAAATATTGACGCATTTTTTATGTTTTTCGAGGAAAAAAGCAAAAAATCTTAATTTTTCCCACATGTGCTCCAACGGAATTATAACTGAGGTCTTTAGAAATTTTTAAAGCCTAAGAACGTCGAATTTGGTTCAGCCACCATTTCGAAATATTCGTTTTGAGTTTTTTGGTGTTTTTGCAGGATAACTCTTTACGAAAAGCGAAGTTTGGGCAATTTTATGGTATTAAAAGATACAATACATACATTTTACAAAGAAAAACAGGTTTTACTGAAAGAAAAACAATATAATCAATAAAAAAAATGCGAGAGTCGAAAAATGCGCAAGCACCGAAAGTGCGCCATGGAAGTTTGCTGACGCGCCAGCAAATTAGGCTCCGCCCACATTTCAAATCCTGGACACCGTGTACCGTTCAAAAGGTTGGAAACTTTTGGTTTTTGGAGTATAACTTTTGAATGGAGAGGGTTATGTTTCTGAAAATTTGCATGAATCTGCTTCGTAATGTTTTTGACAAACTCCAAAAATATATTTGGTCATTTTTGAAAATTGCAGATTTTTCAAAAAATTTCAGATGCCAAAATTTTCGACCCAAAAATATGATTTTTTCAGATTTTTCAAGACTCAACATTTATTTTAAAAATGGAGTTTCAAAACTAAAAGTATGATTTTAGTTGACTATGGGTCGATCGGACAATTTTCAGCTGACTTACAGCACTTTGAATATCAGGGACCAAGTGGGTAAGTCAACTTTAACTTTTTGTGATTCTCAATAAAAGTTAAAGTTGACTTACCCACTTGGTCCCTGATATTCAAAGTGCTGTAAGTCAGCTGAAAATTGTCCGATCGACCCATAGTCAACTAAAATCATACTTTTAGTTTTGAAACTCCATTTTTAAAATAAATGTTGAGTCTTGAAAAATCTGAAAAAATCATATTTTTGGGTCGAAAATTTTGGCATCTGAAATTTTTTGAAAAATCTGCAGTTTTCAAAAATGACCAAATCTATTTTTGGAGTTTGTCAAAAACATTACGGGGCAAATTCATGCAAATTTTCAGAACCATAACCCTCTCCATTCAAAAGTTATGCCCGAAAAACCAAAAGTTTCCAACCTTTTGAACGGTACTGTAAATGAATAAATATTCAAACAGAAAACGGAAACAGCCAGAACAGAGGTTGGAATGTCGTTGTCCCTTTTTATCTTTGCCGTTCTAATTGGGCAGGTTTGTGAATAATCTTTAAAGAAATAATGTAAAGTAGGATTTATTGTCAACTTCAGGCATCCCTCGGCAATCCAACTCGGTATGACTTTGATACAGTCGATTTCACCCAAAGCGATATGTACAATATGCTGTCAACCCTCGCCAACGCTGGCAAGGTTGGCTGAAAAATATTGCACAGTGTTATCAAACATATTTTAATTGAAGCTTCCCATTCACTTTTCCGTTGCAAATACTTCGGCAGACTACACTACTGACGTTTGGATGGATCCCTGCTACGAACGATATTACGAAGTCGGCGCGTACTACGTCGTCTACTGGTATAAAAACCGTGATGTCAGTTTTTTTCCCAATATGAAATTCTTTTGAGTAATCACTGATCTTTGGTAGCGTCTTATGCTCATGATTTCCAGAAATAACGCAGAAATTAAAGTTTAAAGTAAATGACAGAGTTTAGGCTGATTCCGATCGCTTTTTTAAATTTTTTTGTAGATTCAACAGTAGTCGATTCCCGAGGGAAATTCTTTAAGAAAAATTCTAAAGTCGCATTTATTCGCTTTTTTTCGGAAGTTGCGTCATTTTACTTTTACTCTTAAGTCGATCCGTTCTTCAAGTACTGAAGCACTGCGGATCACAGTTTGTAATCTTTGTTGTTGTTGTAATCCGTTTCCCTTTCATTCAACATCTAACAACGACTTTCCATTTTTACACACACGCCTTAATCAGCATTTATCTACTGTATTTTCTCAAAAATTTGATATTTAATCGCACATCGCGGTTACGGACTATATATACACACTGCATCTTGAAAAAATCAATAAAAACATTTAAAATTTAGATTTATTGTGAAGCACTCGCACTTGGATCACCAACCACGACGCCATACAAACCACTCTTCGAACAGAAGTACCTCGCTCGTATAGAACACAAGAAGACCTGGTGCCCGCCACCAAAAAATAAAAAATTATAATTCTGAAATGGATTCAATTTAAATGTTTTTTGAAAATGAATAAACCGTGTTAACAGAAATATCCAGAAATACATTTTTCCACATAAACAAGCCTGCTGCGGAGTTATTCACGAAATGGCAAAAAACTACGCGAAAATTCGGAAAATTCTTCGATTGATCTGAAATTTTTTGGGAAACAAGGGCAAAAATGTTCCCGTACCTGCCCACAACATTTTAGACTGAAATATCCATTTTAAAATGAATTATTTATTTTTTCTGAAAGTTTTAAAAAACGACAAGCCTGGCCGCATCAAAAGCTACTTTTGATTTCTTTTGGTTTCTAAAAATGTTATTTATTCACTTTCTTTTAAATTTCTTTTTCATTCATTTCTGTTATGCGCTTGCCCTGCAAGCGAACGACGCGAGTTCGAGTTTTTGTGTTGGCCTTGGGCGCTCAGTTCGCTCTCGCCATGCAGTTTGGAAACAGACACACCAAGAAACTCAGTTACAGACCCAAACGGAATTTTATATACCGTAAAAACTGTAATAGAACACCACCTTTAATAGAACGCCGCCTGTAATACAACGCCACCCTCAACGTCACTTCGAAAAATAGAACGCCACCCTCTAATAGAACGCCACGCTGTAATACACCGCCACTCTGAAAAACTGCGGCCTATAAACATTTACAAGAGTTCCGGTAATTTTTAATAATTTTTGGGTACTACGGTATAAAACCCTCACATAATAGAACTGCAACGGATTAGAATTGCGCGGAATAGAACGGCCTGAAATGGAGTTGTAGTAGGATGACAGGGATAAGTCTCTTGATTTCGAATAGCAGTACGAATGCATATTATCGGCCCGCCATGACGGTCAAACGCGCTCCATCGAACTTAGTATTTTTCATAGATACAAAAATCCGGGCCCGTCTTGAATTTTTGCGAACGGATATTGCAGTTTTTAAAGTCGAATCAAGGAAAACGCGAATGCAATTGCGCAGCGACCGTTGGATTAAAAAAAATTTTTTTCACTACTTTTTCGATATTTCCTTGACTCCGATGACTTTTTTGAGCCTTCCAGATGCGAAAATTCTCGAAATTTCAGTTCCAAATGGTGATAAGTCAGTAAGTTGTAATGTTTGACTGATTTAATGCGTTTTGCAGTACTCAATATACAGAAAGACAAGTTCTGTAATGAAGATGCGAAAATCGCTGTTTGGAAACGAGATGGTGAGAAAAAGTTCACATAAAAAAAATAAGTTCCATGTGATTTTTTGTAAAAAACTCTTGTCAAGTGGTTACTTTTTTACTTTGTTAGATTAAACATGATTTATTTTCAATAAAGTCGTTTTTATTTTACTTTATTGCAAAAATTAATCGAAAATTTTCTAACTTGAACAAAGACGGGCACAGACGGGCCGTGCCGGGCTGGGCACGGGCACTAATTTTCTAGGTTCTGTGCCCGGCCCTCTGCATGTATGGTATTTTTTGACTTTCATTTTGGTATCCAAATTATTTCATTTCACGTATAAATTCAACGCGAAATAAAATAATTTGGAATCAAAAATAAAAATTACAAAATAGTGGAGCGCGTTTCACCGTCATTGCATACATTCGTTTTTTTTTTCAATTTTTTCTGTTGATTTTTGTTATTTTTGGTTGTTGAAAGATGCAATTCGATTTTTTTTTTCCGAAAATCCAGTTCCGGGAAATACACCGCCACCCTCTAATAGAACGCCGCCTCTAATACAACGCCACCCCTAGACCCACTCCGAAAAATAGATCGCCATGGCGCTATATTACAGTTTTTACGGTATAAGGATAGGCACCGCAAAAGGAGTGGGCGGAGCCTTTCAATTTTTTCTCCTCGCTTTTATTTTGAGAGTTTGCGCTCCAGTAGCCCGAATACTATTAACATAATTATGCATACCGGAATGATGATATTTTGGTCCAAATTTTCTAAGGCATATCAAGGAGTATTTTAATTCCCAAAATTTCAGGTCAATCGGAGTATTTTCCGAGTTTTCGGGCAGTTTTTTGCCATTCTTGCAAACATCACCCCGCCCACTGGGCTGGCAGAAAATCAGTACATTGAAAATGAGCATTAAAACGGCTGTAACTCGACAGCAAATAGCTTTTTCGGATTGATTTTTTGGCAAAAGTCTTAGAATTGGCTGTATAATGTAATGCCATAAAACATTTCAGAGAATATTTGTTTTGAAAAACACTTTGTGGTACCTAATTATAACACTAACCTCACGGTTTATTATTACCAGAAGGTTGTTGCCGGCTGTCGCCGTCAAAAACCTTCTGGGTGGGCGAATGTGAACATAAGCACCCCACCCACATATGGCTCCCCACACATGGAATAAAGCTCCCCAAAAAGGGAGTTTGACTCCCCACATTGTTGAAATTTTTTTAATTTTTTTCGGGAAGCTCAGGTACACTATATTTCACGGGGGGCTATTTTACCTCTTTGGGGAGTGGAAGTTCATGAATAACAGCTCCCCACTGTTGATTTTGGGGGAACATGTTCACAGGAGGGGCGTGTGAACATTGACCCCACACCCATAGAATATTGGCCCCCCACTTTGGAACTTTAACTCCCCACCCAAAAATTAACATTGGTTTTACCCCAAATTAAGTTATGGCGACCAAGACAATGGAAACTATGTGGGGAACTGAAAATTTCAGTTGTGTGAATTGTTTGTTTTTTTTGCACTTCGATTCCGTCTCCTCGATTGCGCATTGACATTGCTTGAGTAGCGCAGGAAGGAGACTGACACGTGGCGCAGCACCGCTAATTTTTCCACATTTTCGGTCATGCGTATACACACTCATATTTTTTACGTGAACTTTCCGTGTTACATGTTTTTTGATGGGGAGTTGTTATTTTTGGTGTGGGGTTGTTCTTCCATCGGTGGGGAGTTGATCTTCACTCTTGCCTTCTGGGTGTGCTTGGGGACGCGCGAGTCTCCCTGAATTTTAAAAAAGTTTAACAGGAAAATTAGCAAACCAAAATTGAATTTATTAAAATCTAACTAGGAAAGTACTTTTTGGTACATTTTGGAAAATTCTGAAAAAAATCAGGATAATACTAGATTTTTTGGTGAATTTTTTAAGATATTAAAAATCCGCAAAATGTTTTCAGAAAAGTTTTTATGAGCCGTCAAACTTTTTCTATTTTTCGAGCACATTTTTACCTGTAAAATCCTATATTCCACACGGTCGCCTTCGCTACACCAGCTGAAAAGTCTACCAACACGCAGGTCGCTGAAAATGTCGATGGGTGGCGCAACTGAGTGCGCTGGGAGCAGTGATACAAGGAGGCTGTGGGTTCGCTCCCCAAACCTAGTAAATTTTTTTTGCAAAATTTTGATCTGTATTTTTCGGAGCCGTAATACAGTCCAGAATTTTTTAAAAAATATTTTGAGTGTATTTTATAGTCCTCCTCATCCTAATTAAAGGCCTAAACTCAAAAAAAAAAATTTTTTTTTTCAAACTTTTTTCGAATTTTTGTCCACCGATTGCATGGCATTTTTTTTCCAAAAAAACGAAAAAAAAAATTTTTTTTTGGATTTCAGGCACTTCCTTGGGTCGAAGCGTACTAGAAAATACACTCGAAATATTTTTTAAAAATTTCTGGGCTGTATTACGGCTCCGAAAAATACACATCAAAAAATTGCAAAAAAAAATTTACTATGTCTGGGGAGCGAACCCTCAGCCTCCACAGGTAGTGCGCGTTCAGCTTATAATAGGTGGAGGCCAAAAATAGGCCTATTATAAGCTTAAAATGAGCCTATCGCGGGTGGCAGCGGCCACCCTCCTGCAATAAGCTTATCGCGCACGCGGTGTGCGGCGACCGCGTTAGGCCTATCGTAAGTCACTCGCCGCCTAGTTGTGAGACTCCGCAAACGCGCTCGCCGGCTACGCTAGTGCGGCAGAGAAGCAGAGACAGCATTGTTGGGCGGCCTAAATTTTTGTTCAATATTTCTTTTTTTTTTAATTTTCGACCGCTTGAACTGTTATTTTTCTTTTAATCGATTTTAATTTTTTTTAATGTAATTTTTTTTCTTCATTTCATTTCTTGTTTAGTATGCACTCGCCACAGAGTGACGCTTCGCGGTAAATTGTGAGTAAAAAACTCAATTTCTTTAGTTATTTCTCTCCTTTTTTTCGTAAAAAACGTGAATTTTTTTCCGAAATTTCGGACAACTTTTTTTTTGCAAGTTTTCATCCGTTTTTGGAGTCCATTTTCTGCTAATTAATTTTTATTTTTAAGTTTATCTTTCTGACTCAAATTACTTTTCTTGTTTTTGCACCTTACCTACAGTGCGCCTTATCGACAAAGATTCAAAAAATTTATCGATTCAATCATTTGTCAATTGCAACATCAACATGCAATTTCGACAAATTTTTTGTCGAAAAGAAATTTATCTTTAATTTTTTTTTCGATAAGGCATACTTGTATTCAAGGTTTGTATTTCACGGTAAATTGCAAAAGTAAAATCGCTTAATTTCCATAAGAATTTCTTCATTATTTTACCGAGAAGTGTCACTCCTGTCGAAAACATGAATTCGTAAAATCTCCATACTTTTGCATTATATAAAATTGAAGTTTTATTAATTTTTGAGTTCCCTAATGGTGTATGATAGAAGTGGTATTGCCGCCCGCCACGACGGTCAAACGCGCTCTGCTGAATTCAACGCTATGCGGTTTTCATTTTGGTTTCCAAATTATTTTATTTCACGTTGAACTTATACGTGAAAGGAAATAATTTGGAAACCAAAATGGAAATCAAAAAGTACTAAATTCAGCCGAGCGCGTTTGATCGTCGTGGCTGGTCGACACTATTAAATTAATTTCTGAACTGAAAAAGCTTCTCAGAAAGCTCGCAAAATGCAAGGATCTTCAAAAACATGATAACTTGCTTATTTTTGACAATTTTCATTCGTAGGAAAATGACCATTTTGGAAAAAAATAGTATATGATCCTATTTAAGAAAAGATTAAAAATAGGAAATAATTGGTGAGAAATGATTTTTGGTCAATAACCTACGCTGAATGGTCCGATAATCGCGTATTCCTATTCCTATTACATATACCACAGTTTCGTCGTCTGTCGTTATCTCTTTCACATATGTTCCTCTATCATTAACGATCTACAAATTTCAGATCGTCGCCGGACCTCAGTTTGAAAGTGAAAGACAGAAAGTGGCAGCGAGGACGCCGTGGTCAGCTCCATCGACGACGACGGAAACAACGAAATTTTTGTGGAGTCGGTAAGGTTTTAGAGCGTTTTGAAAATTGGCTAGCGTGTTTTGCATATAATGGATTTGTGGCGGAGTGACATTTCACGTGAAACTGTGAGAAGAAAAATCTCTTAATTTCTTCAGTTATTTCTTCATTTTTTCGAACAAAAACGTTAAAAAAAATTGTCACTCCGCTACGAATCTATTATATCATGTCGGAGTTTATCCGAGAAATATCAAGAAATGAGAAAAGTGACAAACATTTGGGGCAATGCTTCTATTGGTTTGAAAATGGGTAATAATCTAAAATTTACAACCGAAAATGCAAAAAAAAAAATAAATAGGATTGCAATAATTATTTTGACTTTCCCAATTTAGAGCATGCTCGGTAGTATTTTTGGCATAATTTCTAATGGGGTTATTCACGAAATGGCAAAAAACTGCGCGAAAACTCGAAAAATGCTTCGATTGACTTAAAATTTTGGGAGATGAAAACTCTCCCGGACATTCCCACAAAATTTCAGACCAAAATATCGATTTTTAAGAAATTGATTTTTTTTTCTGAAAATTCTTAAAATCGATATTTTTGTCTGAAATTTTGGGGTAATGTCCGGGAGGGAGAATTTTTTCCTTTATTTCCCAAAATTTCAGATCAATCGGAGCATTTTCCGAATTTTCGCGCAGTTTTCTGCCATTTTTTGCCATTTCGTGAAAAACCCCATAAAACGTTCAAACCAATTGGAGCTTTCACCGTGTTCATCCTAATTTTTTGGTTGTTTTTACTCGTCGAAATTTCTCCGATTAACCCCATTAATAAATAATCTTACAAGACAATTTTGCATAAACCAAAAGATTTTTGAGAAATTTCTGGCTTGCTGCATTTCATGCGAAATCGTAAAACTATTGAAGATTATCAGAAAATAAGAATATGTAAGAAATCGGCGCTACCTCGAAATAGAACCTTTTCGAAATAGAAATGTGCCGAAATAGAACGTGACGCGAAATAGAACCGCGTGAAATAGAACTGTTCTGAATTAGAACTGTCCCGAATTAGAATTGCGTGAAATAGAACTGTAACGAAATATAACTGCGTGAAATAGAACCCAGTCAATAAATAGAAAACGCTCCTCAACTGAAATCCAACGCAGTGCCACGGTTGTTACAGGTCACGCCACTGAGTGGAACTTTTTCTGTTTAACCATTTATTCAATAGTCTTCACCCAATTGCGCTAAAACGCTCTAAAACGGAGTACAGTTCTATTTCACGCGGTTCTATTTCCGAACAGTTCTATTTTACGCAGTTCCATTTCGGAACATTTCTATTTCGGAACAGTTCTAATTCAGAACAGTTCTATTTCACGCGGTTCTATTTCGCGTCACGTTCTATTTCGGCACATTTCTATTTCGAAAAGGTTCTATTTCGAGGTAGCGCCAAGAAATCTATTAAAAAATGAACTACACGCTGGCCAATTTTTGAAAGTTCTGAAAACTCGACCGGCTTATTTTCATAGTTTTATCTAATTGTTTACTCAATTTCCATAAGGTTTTGTTCAATTTCATTTATTGTTTTGCTTAATTTCGCTAATAACTTTTCAACTCCTTGAATTTTTACAAATATCTTTGCTTCTTTTTCTTCCTATTTCCCCCCCCCCCCCTCTCTTACCTCATATAACCCGTCTGAATGTCATCCGTGATTTGTTGTCTGTTTTCTCTTTTATACCCTTATTTCTAATCATTACTTTTATTTTTCTGTTCTTTCTTATTACTTCACGTTTATTTTTGAAACGTAAGTAATAAATACAATACAATACAAAGTGTTCATGTTTTTAAACTTTTAATATGCAATAAAATTTGATTTTTTCCAACAGTGAATTTTCTTTAGATGAACTTGCTTAAAAGCAAGCACATCTGAGTCTAAAAACCGTTGTAATGACCTGTGGCAGCCCTATTATAAGCCCACATCCGAGATTGGAACGGCCGCAAAAGGCCTATTATTGGCTTACAAATGACTTACTGTCGACCGCGATAAGTAAATTATAGGCAAAAGTCACCCGCGATAAGCCTATAATAGGCCTATTATAGGCGCCGACCCGCGATAAGCCTATAATAGGCTTACTTTGGGGTCCTTCGCTGGTACTCGGTAGGCCTATCGCGCAACCTATTATAAGCTGAACGCGCACTACCTGTGTCCCTGTATCACTGCTCCCAGCGCACCCAGTTGCGCCACCCATCGACATTTTTTAGCTACCTGCGTGTTGGTAGACTTTTCGGCTGGTGTAATGAAGGCGATCGTGTGGAATGTAGGATTTTACAGGTAAAAATGTGCTCGAACAATAGAAAAAAGTTTGACGGCTCATAAAAACTTTTCTGAAAACATTTTGCGGTGTGCGACGGAATTTGACACCTCCAAATGCTCGTCTAGTGGAGCGCACTTGCATACCTCCTCGCGTCGCGCGCCGCTCATATATCAACGTCCATTGCGGGCAGTGAGAATGTGTGCAGCGGTGGCCTACACAGGTAAACCGGGAAAGCCGAAAAGAAGTCTTCCGGCAGCTGACGGGAAGCTGAAAGGAGAACATCGGGTAGTCGAAATCCCGAGCTTCCGGAAGACTTCTTTTCAGCTTCCGATCGACTGCCCTTCAGCTTCCTCCCAACTTCCCAATATTTTCCCCTCCCGGTCCCCTAATATCGATCGTTTTTTTTTGAAAAACGGTTTTATTTCTTTACAAATGATTGGAAAAATAACAATTAACAAGTTCCGTATACAATAAAAAACATTAATAATATGTATCTTCGTGAGCCACAACGTCCACGGTTTTTTCGATCGATATGTCGTTCTCTGGGAGGACCACTGGCTCCTCTGGCTCCACTGATTGCTCAGTGCTTGAAGATGGTTGATAGTAGCTTGGTTGACTCTCGTGTACGAAGAATTCCGTTGAACGAAAAACGGGATCTCTGAAAGTTAAAGTATTGTATTTTTATTTAGTTTTGTTATTTGAACGTACCTTTTCAGCAGAATTTTGAATTCTTCTAACATCTTGGATATATCCTTGTTTTGATCGTCTCTTGTAACTGAAAATAAATAGCAATTCGAAAGTAATTGAAATTTACTATCTTACATATAATTTCTAAGAACGCTTGGGACTGAGCACGGATTTGGCATGAGTGTTGGCTGAAAAAGTTCGTTGGTTGTAAAAACGGCTATTTACGGCAAAACGATGACGAATCACTGGACACAGACTACATAGAAAATAACGGTTGCTCCGAACAACAATCGATTAACATATTATTGTTTTAAAAAAGTTGTCACCTCCGAAGCCGCGTGAACTTTAAAACTAGGCTCCGCCTCTTCACGCGAATTTCATTAAATTTTTATTTTCTTTCACTTTTTGTTCAGGAAAATTAAAAAGGTTAAAATTCGCATGAAGAGGCGGAGCTTAATTTTAAAGTTCACGCGGATTTGGAGGTGACAACTTTTTTAAAACAATAATAGTTCCAATAAGAATTAAGAAATAGAACATGTTTACCATAGAAATAAAAAAAACAAAACAATATTTTCGAAAAATGTCGGCGAAGAAGCTGAAGGGAAGCTGAAGAGAAGCTGAAGGGAAGCTGAAGAGAAGCTGAAGGGAAGCTGAAGGGAAGCTGAAGAGAAGCTGAAGGGAATCGGCTGCCCCTGAGCTTCCCTTCAGCTTTTTGCGGTTTTTCAGCTGCCTTTCAGCTTCCCTTCAGCTTTTCCCGGTCCTTCAGCTGCCCTTCAGCTTTTTTCCAGCTTTCCCGGTTTACCTGTGTAGTGGTGAGAGCTTGCGGACGCCAATCTGAAGGTTGTGGGTTCGATCCCCTCCGCGGTTTTTATTTTTTTTTATTCTTTCGTATCTGCTCAGACTAAATCTTATGGATTTTTGTTTCGAATACCACAAAAAAATTACATTTGCGTGTTGGAGGAGAACGTTGAAAAAAAAAATTAAATTTTCTTTTTTTTCGAATTACTTTAAATTCGTTAGTTTTATTTAAATCCTTCGACAAGTAACTTTTATCCAGAAAGTTCAGCGGCAAAACGCCGGAAGCATGTGTGAAACCTTAAAAATGGGCGACCGGAGGGAGCTGGGCGGAAGCTTGCTTTGAATCTGTGGTTCAAAACAAAAAACAAAAAAAAAGTGCACCAATAGGTATTGAACCCAGGCCTCCAGATCGGCGATCGAAAATGTACACCACTAGACCATCACAGTACACATTCTTACTGGCCGCGATGGGCGTTTATATGATCGGCGCCAAAGGAGGAGGTATGCAAGTGCGCTCCACTAGACGAGCATTTGGAGGTGTCAAATTCCGCCACTGTATTTTGCGGATTTTTAATATCTCAAAAAATTCACCAAAAAATCTATTACTACCCTGATTTTTTTCAGAATTTTCCAAAATGTACCAAAAAGTACTTTCCTAGTAAATGTTATTTTTTTTCCTATCTACCCATTTTTTGAACAATTCATTGCGTTAGAATTGTGTTACGAACCTATTCCATGCAGGAAAAAACAGTTTTTGGTAGTTGTTTCCCGATTCATTGCACAAAACCATCAAATAACCACCGTACTCTAAATTTTCAAAAAAAAAACCGCGCGGAGTACACCAAGTGGCGGGAAGTTCAGACTTCTTTCTCGTTTCCACCATTTTTCCCTGACTCTCTCGCAAATTTTCCTAAAATTTTTTTTTCCAAAACCGTAGAAAAACAAAACGTAAACTGGCGAAACTTTCTCGGTTTTGAATTCCCCAATTTAGTGCTTTCCCTCGGTTTTCAGAAGAGTTTCTCCTAGTATTATTCAACAGTCTAATTTTTTAAAACCCGTTTCGTTTCTCAATAGGCAGAGAAATTCGTTCTACTAATTCCATTATGTTTTTTTTAGTAGCTTTATTCTCTGTCTTTGATAAAAAATTTATTCCGCATCAAAATGATAGAAAAGGATGGCTTTCATTTGAAAATTTAAGATTTCCATGTCTCCCAAAAAGTTGGAGCACTGAAAGATAAGAAAAAAAAAGAAATTCATAAAAAAAACTATATATTTAGATAAGTAAGGTGCTCCCCGGCCTACAAAGCAAATCAAGAATCACAGCCAAAGCGCTTATATATCCACTTGACCACAGGCGCTCTCCAGTCAATCGCCCTGGTGGAGTACATGCGGACGCGACTGGTGGATTAAAAAAAAAGAAAAAGAATAAGATTTGATAATCCACACGTGTGAACTCGCGAGAAGTGGGAGCCGAGAACATTTTAAGTGCATACAGTATGCTACCATTCAAACTTGTTCGATTCTGAAAAAAAAACTTCGGCCGCCTCATGCTCCTTGTGTTTCAAAATGCTTAGCCAAGTTTGGTGCAAATCGGTCCGCTAGAAGTAGGAGAAAAAGTTGGTGACATGAAATCTCACACACATACTGACAAACTTCAGTGCTTTTTTTAAATGTATTGTAGATTCTACATCAGGTGACGCAGCTCATTGCTGAAATTCCTCGTATGTTACAAAAAAAATTGATGATGTTCTCATATTTTATGACAAATTTTTCCAACAAAACTAATGGGGTTATTCATTTCATGCAGAAAACGACATTTTCTGCAGCAGAAAACTGCATTTCGTCGAACTGCAAAATGCTCTTTTTGTCACGAAAAACACACGAAAAATGCAAGAAAATGATGGTGTTATTCATTTTATGCAGAAAATGACAAAAAGTGCATTTTGCAGTTCGACGAAATGCAGTTTTTTGAATTTTCCAGTTCGACAAAATGCAGTTTTTTGCTGCAGAAAATGTCGTTTTATGTATGAAATGAATAAGGAAAATTTGACAAAAAATGCAAAATGCATGAAATGAATAACCCCATAATGGGGTTATACATTTCATGCATTTTCTATTGTTTGTAAAATGTTCCTTATTCCTTTCAATGCAGCAGAAAAGAAGCCAACCAATACAAAAGATCACGCCTATCTTTGAGAAATGCACGCCCATCGTTGAGAAAAAGCAAGAAATAGAAAAAACAATCAAATAATTTTGCGAAAATTCGGAGAATGCTCAGATTGGTCTGAAACTTCGAAAAATAATTTAAAAAAAAAATACTCACGGCCATTCCCAGAATACCGAAATATTGACTTTTAAAAATATCGATTTTTATTTCTGCAAATGTGCAAAAATCGATATTTTGGTCTCGAATTTTCTAGAAATCACGGTGTGTTGCGCGCTACATTGGAAAATTAAATTTGAATTGCGCGCCAAAATTCCTAAAAATAAAAAATTCGGAATAAGCGTGGTCGCATTTTCGCTTCGCAGCAACCTAATACGGTATATACCGCACAAAGCCACGTTGGCTACGTATCGCTGACGCACTTTTCGATATTGTTGACGCTTTTCTCGTTGCCACGTTTTTTCTGCGATTTTTTAATGATTATTCTGAGCTTTGTTGTAATATTTCCGAATTTCTTTTTGCGAAATGTATTATTTTCTTCTTTTTTTAAATACATTATGCCACTTTAATAATATTTTTAATTTCAGGGAACAATGGAGAACAACAATTGCAAGGCTCGCCGCCGTTCTCACTGGTGAAGCGCCAGGGGCCCGTATATAAAAAATTCAATACAGCAATTATTTATATTATTCCAAAATTCGTCGTTGTCGTTGTCCCGCTCATCTCAGCATTGATTGTCCTCATCAAGATGTGGCACGTGTCTGAAAATTCAGTAGATTTTGTTGTGTAAGATATTCGGCTTCCCGGAGGATGATAATTTCATAATTTCTTTTTATATTTTTATTAGGCAAAGCGCTCTAATTTTTATGACACAACTTCCGTTCAATTCAATGTCTTTGCTTATTCATTTGAAGTTCAAACTTAACAATGTATAATTTTTTTCAACGGACATTTAAAAATATACGTTTTGACTTGAGGAAACGCGAGCGAAAACCAATATCACATGGGCATGAGCCAGCAAACGTGAAAAATTTTACAAACAAAGCCAAAAAAGTGTCAGTTTTTATATCATTTAACTTGGGGCCTCCTTTGTATGAATTTTCAGTTAAGCGTCGGGCGCGTTTGCTCTCTGCCGGCGCATGAGTCTGTGCTCCATGGCCGTTACAATCAATTCTTTTTTTTTCAAGTATTTTCACTGTTGCACAAGCTATAGCCACTGAGAACCGTCTAGTTATTATAAATCAGCAGAAAACGTCGTTCAAAACACCCGAATTGTTCAGAGCTTGGAACAATCTTTTCTAACGCGAAAACGCTAGTATCGGTTCTCATAATTATAAATGGACCGGTTTATTCAAGAGAAGAATATAATTGCTTAATGCTCGACAGAATTAAAGTCAAAAATATTACTCAAAACTCATATTTTTGTTTCATTTTATTAACTAGACAATTCTCGGCGGCTTTCCCCGGTGTAACGGTGAAAAGACCCCAAGTGCCTTCAGTATGCTACACTTCAAACTTAACCGATTTGTATCAAACTTCGGCAGCCTTGTTCCACTTTGTTTTAAAAATGTTTTGCCAAGTTTGATGCAAATCGGTCCAGTAGTAGCTGAAAACACGCACACGAAACCTCACACGGACACAGGTGCAAAAGACATGAATAAACACATTTTTTTGCTTTATTTTTTGTAGTAAAAAATAAAATTTTGAACGAGCAGAACCTAAATCACGGTCTACAAGTCACATAGGTGTTTTTGTTCGTAACAAAACACGCCTAAATTTATTCGACGATGCTTTTTTAACAACTTTTTTCCAAAAATTCTGCACTTTTGCATTTGTATTGTATTTAGTTGTGCAAAAAGAGGACTCATACATTATTCTGCTAATAATTGCAATTGCTTAAAAAATATTGAACTTTTTATCAATAAAAAGAGTACAAACGGAGCTAGAATTCATTCAGCGATGGTTTTTAAAACATTATTTCAAAATAAATTTATGTTCTCTGAATGTTAGCAATTTTTTGTGCGAGTTATTTATGTTTCTTGTAAAAAAGATAGGTAAAATTTATAAATCTTTAGCCTATTCAATAGGAAAACATCGATATTTTTCGAAGCGGCGTGCCGCATCTATTCAAAATCATTGTTAGGGCATAACCAATTTAGATCCGCTCGTAAATTGTATTTCTTTTCTTTCTTTAGAACGTTTTTTTTTTATTTTTGACAGTAAAAATAATAAATGAAAAGAAAATCTTACCGACGTCGGCGGTGTCAAATGTCCATTGTCCCGCTGGCACCTGAAACAAAAAAAATTGAAAAAGGTATTGGTCATATTCAAACCAAATTAACAAAGATTTAAAAGAAAGAAAAATGATTTTAAAAACGGCAGCAAAACATACAAAATTGGAGTTTTTTGGCAAAAATCGTTCAAAAATGTTAAGCTCCGCCCACTTTGCAATATGGGCACAACATTTGGCAACCATGCTGCGCGCCTCTTGTGTGACGAATGACTGGTCAGTATTTTCCGCTTCCGTTGTTATTTTTGGAACATTTTTGATTAAAGATCACACATGTGTATGAAATCACGGAAAACAACAGAAAAAATAAAGAAAAATCACACGTAATCGCCTTAAAATTGGCACATTGAGCGATGTTAGCCTGCGCTCAACTCATTTTCGACGTCAATCCGCAGTAACTGATTGTCATCGTTATTAAATCGGTGATTGCAGTATAATAGGCTGCCAAGCCTGCTGCGCCGACGTCTACTGTCTATTGATAGTGAATTTAGGGGGTTTGGAAAAACAAAGCACGCTAAAAGGCGATAAAGGTCTCTTTAGCAACCGATATTACACGCCGTAGCAACATTTTTTTGGAAGAACTATAAGAATTAGAAAACGCAGAAAATCTCTCGATCACGCAACGTGAATTGCAGACTTTCCCGCATTTCGTCGCGTCGCTCAATTTCCCAAAGAACGAAACTCGTAGGTTTTCTAATACCGCCTACTTTTGCCTACATCTGTTTTATTTGAATTTTCGGATAAATTAAAGATTTCTTGAATTAGAATAAAATTGCGTAAACAAATATTAAAACAAACGAAACGTTTATGCGACTTCTACGCAACTTATCCGCGGTCGGTCAAGTCCAATTCTTTAAACAAAGTCTACTAAATATCTCATCATGCGCGATTCACATAAAACCAGGAAAAAAACATTTAGAAACATTCTGGAGACAAAAATTTTGGTGCTGCCCCAAGGCAGAACTCCCCGAAAGAGAACTGGTACGAAAGAGAACTGCGCCCGAAGCAGAACCAGCCCGAAAGAGAACTGCCCGAATGCGAACTGGTACGAATGCGAACTGGTACAACAAAGAACTACTCGAAGCAGAACCGCCCGAGTTAGAACTGGTACTTAAAAGAACTACCACGAATGAGAACTCCCCGGTCCAGAACCGCCCGAGTTAGAACTGGCACGTAAGAGAACTGGTACAAAGAAGAACTGCCCACACCAGAACCGAAGGATCTAGTAGAGTTATAGGCTATAACTTATAGCATTTTTCACATAGTTTTTTTTTTTGCTCTCAATAACTGTAGGTTCATTAAAAAAATTTCAAGTTTTAATTATATAAATATGTCTTCAATAGCCGTGTATTTATAAATATGAAAATGCATTTATAAATGCGCGCCGCGATTGCAAATTTTGTTGCATTTTTTAGCATCAGCACTGTGATTTTAGGATGAGTAATTCAGTTTAAGAAGTGTCATTACCGTATTTCCTCTAATTTAAGCGCATTCGCCTCTATTTTTCAACCTCTTCTCCAAATGTGTTTCTATTAGAGGTGCGCTTCAATTAGAGGGTGCGCTTCTATTTTTAAAACATTTATTTCTGAAGAAAATTCAGCTTATCATTGAGTTTTTAAATATTGGCAATCACTTTTCTTACTCGGCTATTGCTTGGAACTGTTCAGAGAACGGTAGGCAACTGTTGGGAGGATCTTCTAGAACTGTTTGGGGTTGCAATCGAAACAGTTTTTCCTAGCTCTGAACTGGTTCAAAACTATATCTCTGTGGTAGTCTATAAATTTTGCTTTTGTGATTACGAAGAATTCGATTTCTTCTTCGCTTTTTTGGCGATTCTTCAGCATCCGACACATCCATTCACTGAGTTTTGAAAAAAGAAAAGCAAGAATGCTAAAAGATTTAAAAAAAACTGCAAAAATCCGCAAAAAAAGAAAAGAAGAAAGCCCGCAAAACTAAAAAAAAAATGCACAGCCAGTGAGTGCGCCTTTATTTTTCGAAGCACCTCTCAGGGTGCGTCTTTATTAGAGGTGCGCTTCAATTAGAGGTGCGCTTATATTAGAGGAAATACGGTATATTGTTTTTCCAATCGTTTAAATTTGCTAGAAGTTCAGAGAAATGTATTACTCTATTGTTCATTCGCTAAAAAAGCAAGTGCGCTTCACGAAACTTAGTACTTTGTGGAGCGCACTTGAATTCTTCGCGAATGGACAATAGTCTTAAAAAATGCTTATTTAAATTTATTTGTTACAGGGTGCTTTAGACACAGTGTTATAAGTGAAAGAGAATGATAGACCATTGTAAACATTTTGTTGCTCACTCTAATTAATTACTCTCTTGGTTCTCACACTCTCTCACCCATATCGTTGCAACGGTAACATTCATCCAAATGTGTCAAGAATACTTGTAAAAAAGTCAAAAGGTAATAAACGTATTTTCTCTGGCGGAAAGTAATATGCAACTGTGGCGGTTCTGAACAGGGAAGTTCTTATTTGTACTAGTTCTGTTACGAAGCAGTTCATATTCGGGCGATTCTCATTCGTGGTAGTTCTTTTATGTACCAGTTCAGACTCGGGCGGTTCTGCTTCGAGTAGTTCTCTGTTGTACCCGTTCACATTCGTACCAGTTCACATTCGGGCAGTTCTGCTTTGGGCAGTTCTCTTTTGTACCAGTTCTCTTTCGGGCTGGTTCTGCTTCGGGCGCAGTTCTCTTTCGTACCAGTTCTCTTTCGGGGAGTTCTGCTTTGGGGCAGCACCAAAATTTTACCATCGTCAGCTAACCGCTGGCGGGCCCGCGGCGGGCCCGCCAGCGCATCACCAATAAATGTCAGCATTTTTGATCAAAAACTCAACTAACTAGTGTCCTATGCGCAATTTTACATAGTTTAAAATAACCACAATTCATTTATAAACCAATTGGAAACAAAAAATTTTCAACCTGTCAGTCACCTACCAAATATCATAGCCGCCGCGGGCCCGCCAGCGGCCAGCGAGGGCACCCAAGCGCTGGCGGGCCCGTGGCGGGCCCGTAGCGTCTGCGGAGCCGCCGCGGGCCCGCGCGCGGTTCACCAGTGCTGGTATGTTTTTATTTTTAATGCTTCGCTTGAAGTAAAACAATCCTGGAATCAGAAAAAATAGACGATTTAAAGTTTCAAAAAAATTAAAATAAAAAAATGCTCGCACCACTTTAATGTCTGATTCCAGTTTTTTTTAATGGGGTTATTCACGAAATAGCAAAACAATTCGCGAAAACTCGGAAAATGCTCCGATTAACCTGGAATTTTTGAGAATGAAGGCAAAAATACTCCTAAACATACTCAGAAACTTTTGGACCGAAGTATCGATATTAAAAAATATTACTTTTTTTTATAAATTTCCCAGTTTTCGCGCAGTTTTTTGCCGTTTTCTGCTATTTCGTGAACAACCCCGTTAGTTTGGAAGCGCTATAAAAATCGATAATAGCTTTATAATATTAGTTGCATTTTTTCGGGCATTAGATAAAAACAAAGACGCTAATGTGTTTGATGTAGCTCTTTTTAAGCACGTTTTTGGTTGAAAAGGCTTTATCCTGAATTTTTGGCAAATATTTGAGAATTTTAGCATAAATCAAACGCACATTTAATATTAGTCATGAAATATTTCACACAAGGCCACTGGTCACATGGAGCAAGTTTCAACTCCAAAAGTTTACCTGTGATACTTAACATTTTCTTCTCTTTTTTTTCAGAAACGTCAAACACTTCGTCGTCCAACCAACAAGCCAACTCCGACTGCGGCTTAAATAGTTATTTGTTCCTTATTTTAAAAAATTTAAAAAATAAATTGGAAGAGTTTAATTATTTTAAAAATTGGCAACTAAATAAATTTGTTTGACCAGATGGAGAAACTGCAGAATTAAAACGGGAAAATCGATCTGTCGAACTTATAAAAAGTTTACCTAAATTTTCCATTGTAAATTTAAAATAAATACATGAAAAATCAGCATTCATAAAGAAGAAATAAAAAAAGTTTGTTGTTGGCACCATGCCAAGAGCTCTCGTCGAAGAGACCGAGAGAAAAAAAGCTTGTGCAGTGGAGCACATTACCGATCTCGTTCTGGCCAGCAGGCCGTGGAAATGTCCGCCGGTATTTTTATAAATGATTTCCCAAAGTTTCAGATCGGTCGGAGCATTCTCCGAATGTTCGCTGAATTCTTTGCTGGTTTTCTTTCCATTTTTTTGCTAGTTCCGTGAGTAGCCCAATAAGGAAAATTTCCCCAAAAATTCAAAATGCATGAAATGAATAACCCCATAATAGATTTCACAAAAATTACCGGAATCGTAATCGAACAAACTTCGAATTTCCGAATTTAAGCTGTTGTCGCTTTCTCTATCATCCACCCACTCATTGAACCGTCCTTCTTCAGCTCCTCCATCCGAGCCTAAAAATCTTGAGGACAACGCTGGAAAATCCTTTTTTTCTACAAAATTAATGGGGTTATTCTCGAAACCAGCAAAAAATTCAGCGAAAAATGCGGAGAATGCTCCGATTGATCTGAAACTTTGGCAAAACTTTGGCAATACTTCCGATCATTCCCTGAAATTTTCAGACTAAAATATCGATTTTGAACATTTTCAGAAAAAAATCGATATTTTTTAAAATCTTTATTTCGGTCTGAAATGTTCAGTCCGGACGTATTTTTTAAATGATTTCCCAAAGTTCGAAAAAATAAAGAAGTGATGAGATTTTTCGTCTCACAGTTTCACGTGAAATATCACTCCGTCACGAATCCATTATACCGGAATCGTCGTCCCGAAAACATTTCTACCACTGTCTGCACTCTCTCATCTCAGAATAAACTTTTTCATCAGCGGAAATTTCAATTTTATCGGGCTTGGTTATTCTCAGTACGGAGCGCTGCAAACGCGCTCCCTTCGCACAGTGGTGGACGCGGCCACGTTGGCGAAGAGAGAGAGCAGAAAATTGAGAGAGCCGTGGCCGATGTTTTGCTCTGATTTCTCTAAACCTCACTCCAAATGCATGCGAAATTCTTTGTTCGATTGGAGCGAGTTATCAGCGTTTTATACCGAGTATATAAAAAAAAGTTTTTTTTTTTTGGTTTTTAAAGTTATTATGAAGAGACGTAGCACCTCTGTGCGGAACAATTTCGGGAAAGCTTTCGAATTTATTGCGATTAAGGATTTTATGAAGAAAACAAATATTTCCTACAAAAAAATGAAAGAACACCGACGAAATAGTTTTTCTACCGAAATGAAATTCCTTAAGTACAGAGTTCGGTGAAAAGTTGTTGACAGTCGCCACCGGCTGACAATATAATGGGTTCGTGACAAAGTGACATTTCACGTGAAACTGGGAGACGAAAAATCTCTTCATTTCTTTAGTTATTTCTTCATTTTTTCGAATAAAAACATGAAAAAAATTGTCACTCCGCCACGAATCCATTATAGATGAAACCATTTGGAGAACTTACATTCAATAATTCTTCGTCTCTTCAGTACCTTCATTTCTGATAAATAGCTGAAGCCGAAGTCCGAAAAAAGAAAGAAAAAAGGACGAAAATAGGACTAAAAACAGGCTGAGATGTCAAAAAAAAGTCAATAAAAAAGTTGCGTCAGCACGCAATCTGCGCCAGTGAAAAGCTGGCGTCTTTGTAGACGGCCGGCTATCGGCACGCTGCCGTTTTTCACGGCAACGTGCCGGTAATTATTTGAGTGGAAAAATAGTCATACAAACACGGCAGCCTGCCGTTTTTCTCGACAGCTTGCTGCTCGTGTGCCGTTCCCTTGCTTATCGTTACCCGTATCCGGCAGGTTTGAACATCAATCGAAAGGTCTCAGGTTCGAGTTTTGTTGAGTGCAAACTCATGTGTGAGACACACAAACAAACACACAGACTAATCTAAAATTTTCTATATAAGAAGGATTGCAGAATTTCCGATCAAATTGAAACAGCAAATCGCCTTGAAGACACTCAGTTTCACGTTATTTTGTTCAAATGCTTATGGGGACGTTGTTTGTAAATATTTTTGCCTCATCCACGGTGTGTTGAACGGTGCACCGCTGCAAGTGCGCCCCCTCGCACTACTCATTGAAAGAAAGTTTTATGGTTACGGTCAATGTTTTTGAAATATCGCATTAATCAATAAATTGACGTGATTTTCTACCTTTTTTGTACTCTCTTCATTTTACGAAAAACCTGAAAACGTTGGAAATCACCGTTCATTTTAGCACTGAATATGCAAGCGCGCTCCATTGCGAACAGTTCAAACATTTTCGGATTTTGGCACACCGTGCTAGGCGCTTCCCGCTGGAGCGACACGAACATTTGAAGATTTGGGAAGAGGGCACGGCGTAAGGGACTGCACAATTTCAAGGTCTCGAACAAAGAAACGGGTTTCGCCGGCCTCACGGTTAGCTTCAAAAACTTTATTGCGCAGGTTTTTGAGGACGGAAAGCTCGTCCGGCATCATGCCACGCCTGCAACGAAGAGGGCGCGGGAATTTAGGGGTCGACGGGAGCGCACGTAGGGCCTTGGAAAAATCGCGAATAAAATTATCTCTATCTTTTTGACATTCGAATCTAACTTTTGTTGGGCGAGCATTTATGTCCGGGTTTCTACACCTAACGCGGAAGGTTTCGACGTACATACTTCGGGAGTGGGCAGGTTTTCGTCAACAAATCGATAAAAGACTTATCCTTGTCACATTGTTGCTCAGATTTGTCGTCTGGTAATCCTTCAATCACGGCCAGGCAACTTTTCTTCTCCAATTGGCGGAAGCTGTTGGCGAGTTGGAGCTGTGCAGACACTTTTCCGACGAGTGGCGTTTTCTTGCATATTTCATTGAACAATGGACACAAATTCTTGGCATTGGAATTGGTGCTGGAGAGTGCTGGAAAGTTCTGATCATAATGTGAAGGAGCATTGCGGAGATCAAGAATAATTTTTTCTTTTTCGACGTTGCTTTCCACGAGTTTGGAGTTTGCGGCTGTCAACGCGGTGAACGCTGCTTCCAATTTCGAGACTCTCTCCAGTTGAGCGGAGAGGTCTGCGATGGGCTGACTCCAGGGTATTTCGGCGGGCGTTCAATGGGTTTCGCTGGTCTACCACGTTTTGCACACTTCCGACCATTCTTTAGCGTTGTTCTCTTACAATTAGTTGGCGGTGAGTCGATACTGTGGTCGGCACACGTGTTTTCGTCCGTAGGCAATGTGGAAGGTGACGAATCCATGGTAGTTGACATTTCGAACACTTCTGGTATTTTGCGGGTGGAAGTGTCAGCGTACCTCAAACTCAAACTTGTGTAATTAAACCACTTGCAGCGGCTCCCAATTAGTGTCGGCAATTTACGTTAGAGTATATACTGTATACTTGCAGAACTTTTCATAAGCTCAGACACTCACAACATGCGTCGATGATAAATATATGTCGCCAACATATTTTTGTGTTTTGCTTGTGCATCGATTTTCGGCAGAAAAATTGACCTTTGTCGTTGAGTTCCTGGTATAAGTATAGAATCCGACCCCAATATATTTGAAGACCCCATGGTATGGCTGGCGACCCCAGCAGTACATTTTTTTCGTGGTTTTTGGCTGGGGTCGTGTATTAAACGGGGTCATGAAATATACTCTGAATGGTATACTATCCGACCCCAACAACAGAAATGGGGTCGTGAAATGAACTCTTAGGTAATTGTATAGAATTTGACCCCAGACCCGTATACTTTCCAACCCCAACTGTAGAGTATACAGGGTGGCCGATAAGTATAGGACGCTCGCTTTCAGCGTTCCCTGGCACGGTGCCAAGGGATATTTTCGAAAAATTTCGAAACTTTTCGAAAGTCCAGAGACTATATAAGTAAGCTTCTCAGTCATTTGTTCTCACTTCTCCATATCGCCGAGCTATGAAAAGTTCTCCTCATCGTCCTTCCATTGAACTCTTGTTCAAGAGAGGCCTCGGAAGTGCTGAGATCGCTCGACGCCTTCAAATTTCGTCTTCGACGGTTCGAAACGTTGTCGCTGCTATCAAAAAGCGAGGAGATGCTTCTGAAGTAAAAAAAAAGCGGACGTCCACGTTCTGTCAACACCCGGAATACTCGTGCAATCATCAAGAAACGGATCATTCGAAATGATGGATTGAGTCTCAATAGGATGGCGTCACAGCTTGGAATTGCCCGATCCACTGTCCAATCGATTGTCAAGAACGACTTGAAGCTCAAAAGTTACAAACTACGTCGTGGACAGTACCTCTCGGACAAATCGAAAGCGATGCGACTCGAAAAATGCCGAAAATTACTCCAGCACTTTCAAGTGCGCCGCGTCTCTGACGTTATCTGGACAGACGAGAAGATCTTCACTATTGAACCTCTTCCCAACCGTCAAAACCAGAGACAGTTATTGTCAAAGGATGACAGCATGTCTCCGAAACGTCGTCTTGCCCATAACCGCCTTTTCCCGAAAAGTGTCATGGTTTGGGCCGGTATCACGGCAACCGGTAAAACTCCGTTGGTTTTCATTGAAAGAAATGTGAAAATCAACTCGGAGGTGTACCAAAAGATTGTGTTGATGGATAATTTGTTACCCTGGGTCACTCAGCACTTTGCTGGTGGTCCATTTATCCTTCAACAAGACTGGGCACCGTCCCATGGCTCGAGATCGACATTGGCCGTCTTGGAGGCGCATTTCCCTGGATTCCTGGACAAGAACTTGTGGCCTGCTTCCAGCCCGGATCTCAATCCGATGGATTTCAGCGTTTGGGGCATGTTGGAAGGGAAGATCGCGGGAAAAGTTTTTGCTACTGTCGATGACTTGAAGGCCGCTCTCGAGGTAGCATGGGCTTCGATCGACGACGGATACCTGCGGCGCACTGTCAATTCGGTGAAGAAACGTTTGAGAGCCTGTGTCAAAGCTCGTGGATCCAACTTCGAAATTCTCTTGTAAAATCAAATTTTCTGCTTATTTTTTGTTGTTTAATAAAGGTTGTTCTCGAAAAATCCTCAAATTGAAAAAATGGGAGCACTTTCAAAACGTCCTATACTTATCGGCCACCCTGTATTTAGCAACCCCAAAACCTTCCTTATCATCTGAAAACTTATTTTCAAACAGTTTAGTATTCGACCCCAGGAGTTTAGAATTTGACCCCAAGAGTTTAGAATTTAACCCCAAGGGTTTAGAATCTGACCCCAGGATTTTAGAAACCAACTCCTGGTCTTGCCGCGAGGAGGTACCATTGGGGTCTTCTATTATACTCTGCAGTTGGGGTCGCCAAACGAACTTATATGGGGTCTGATTCTATACTTATACCAAAATACCAATAATGTAAACTTATGTCTTTTTCCAACCTTTATTACACAATTATCATCACAAAATCCGTGCATTGTTGAATTGCCAGCAGTTTTTCTACTTATTGATTGCTGATGAATGCCGATAGCGAGTAAAAAAAGTTGCAGCTGTTGCAGAAAAAGACGCGCCGCGACGCTGACGTATATCGACAGCACTAAGCGAGAGGTGAGTAAATGCGCTCCATTGAATGGCGCGAATTTGAAATCTTCCACTGTCGTGCACCGTTATTTTTTTCTCTGTGCATTGATTTCCTCCTATCCCGATTCCGTTTTTTTTTTTGCGAAAAGCAGTCAGAGCGGAGCGCGCAACTCGGCTGTGGTCTCGCCGCGAAAAGTGAGAGTCACAGCCGAGTCACAGCAGAGTCACAGTAGCGTCGCGCGCCTTGCCACAGCAGCGTCGCGCGCTCTCTTCTGACAGGTTTTCGCGACGCAGTAATAGCACCAAAATGTGAGCAGGTGTGTCGCTCGTTATTGTGTTTTCAATCGACTTGCGACATGAGAACGCGAGACTCCGCCCACATATTTGTGCGCGACCACGCGAACACAGTGATATTTGAAGAGACGCAGACAGGTTGCGCACAAATAAGTGGGCGGAGTCTCGTGTTCTCATGCCGCAAGTCGATTGAAAACACAATATGTCTGCGTCTATTATAAAACTTTCGCGGGCGCATATAGTAGCCGGCAAGAATATTGAATTGATAATATTTGCTTATTTGCTCGATTTCAACTTTCAGTTAAAAAAACGGGAAAACTCTTGCATTCCCGAACTCACTGAAAAGGTAATCAAATAAAACGGGTTATTTTTATTCAATACTCTATTCAACACACACGGGCTGCAAAAATTATTAAGTGTATTACAAGGCAATTGAAAATTTAAGTGTATTACAAGGCAATTGAAAAGAAAATTTTGTTCAGTCGCTGATTCATTTCAGTCTGTGCACATACACGAAATCTTATCAACAATTTTTCTGAAAACAATAATTTATTGGTTATTCTGTCTTTTCCTATACTTACAAGTTGTCGTAATAAAGTATTCCATCTCGCTCACAATTCAATTGTATTATAACAGCCCCCGCAGGATTTTTGAGTGGTATCGTTTTACCGCCAGATTCAGTCTATAAATAGAAAAGTATTTATTTTTGGCTCTATACCTCTCCCTACGAAAAGCGTGACAGTTCCGCAGTTGCCAGCAGATTGACAATAAACAGTAACTTTTATGCAGTTGTCAACCAAACTGGATGCTCTAAATTTATATTTTGTCAGGTTCACTCAATATTTAGAGAACCCACACAGCTAAGCCATAACTGTCGTTTGGTGTGTTTTGAACGATTTCGTCGACGTCGCAATCGTTGCACACTGAAACAGATTCAAAATTAATGCATTTTTGCTATCACTCTATTGAACAAACTAACAATTCACTGTCGTCGTTTCGAACTGCAATATTAATTAATTAGAAATGGTTTTTAATGAGAAAATTATTCTTACCAAAGGCTCTGTACTTGTAATATAAATCTCCTCTGGGGGCAAAGTTTTCAGGCATTGTTCAGATGTAGCAAACAATGATATCAGAAACAAAACAACACACAGTGCGAACATTTTCTGATGTGATAAAATCGATTAGCTGAGTATTGCCAAAGCATTCCTTTTAAAACACTACGGTAGGGCGGAGCATCGTATTTCACCAAAATGACCATTAGAAAATCGAGAATCATTTCCAAACTAAAAAAAAAGTACTCAGGTAATTTTCGGCATGTGCACGGCACACGAGCAGCAAGGTGCCGTGAAAAACGGCAGGCTGCCGGGTAGGGGTAGCGTTACGCAAGGAAACGGCTCACGAGCAGCAAGCTGCCCTGCAAAACGGCAAGCTGCCCCGCGAAACGGCAGGCTGCCGTGCAAAACGGCAGCGTGCCGTAGGAGTGCCGTGCCGTCGACAAAAGCGCCAGCATTCTTCTCTTGCGCAGACTGAGCGATGATGCAATTTTTTCTACATGACTTACTTTCGAGTTCATTTTTACGATTATTTTCGTATTTTTCTTCAATTTTGTGTAAAAAGTAAGTGTTTATAATTATTTCATGTAGACTAAAAATGTTTTTAGAATTTTCCACGAGGCATTTGCTCAATTCTGCTGGCCACGATGGTTTCTACAGTGATCGATTTTGGAAAAGGAGTTTCCAGTTGGTTCCAGGTATATTTTTTATTATGCCGCGCCTAAGATTGCAAAAAAATTCTTAGAATCACTTGTCTTCAGTTAGAAGTTCCAGAAACAATCCCAGAACTAACAGGTGTTTACCATGATATTTTACTGCGCGATGATGGTATATAGTCGGTGAATACATCATCAACCTCGCTCTACTGCAAAATTCCTGTAAAACAGTGTTGCCCTTGCAAGATTAACTCGAATTCTAGTGTTTACACTTCTTTTCAACGAAAAATAACGTATCCACGACGAATTGCAGTTAAAATTTGATTTTTCGCTTCAAAAAAGGCGCACTACACTGTTGAAAATCGAAAAGTGCGGTAGAGCAAGGCTGATGATGCATTCGCCGAGTATACACAAAATTTATTATGCGAATATAAACATTTCGACGCGATGATTGCGTACTTCTGAAAATGATAAGAGTTGCTCTTCATTTTTTCATTTATGGGGTTATTCTCGAAACCAGCAAAAAAAGCAAAAAATGGAAAAATTCAGCGAAAATTCGGAGAATGCTCCGATCGGTCTGAAACTTTGAGAGATAATTAAAAAAATATGATCGGAAGTATCTTTTAAAAAATTTCCCAAAGTTTCAGACCGAGCATTCTCTGAATTTTCGCTGAATTTTTTGCTGGATTTTCCTATTTTTTGTTTTTTTTTTTTTTGCTGGTTCCGATAATAGCCCCATTATAAAGTTACGCAATCCCCATGTTCCATTTTTTGTTTTCACAATACCGGTATAAATATGTTATGGGGTTATTCATAGCACGCAAAAAAAAAATAATTAGTTGCGAATTTCGCCTTATGTATCACTCATCAAAAAATATTAAATATTCGAATCGTTTGCAACTCCATATTTCCAAATCTGAATTTTGGCGGAAAAATTGAGCGCCAAGTGACGAAAGGTTCTCGAACGAGTGTTACAAACGATACCCCGATATTTTGCAGTATTCGCTGCGAGATCACAGTAAAAAACGTAGCGTTGTTTGTATCACTCGTTTGTGAGCATAATAGAACTGTAACGGCTTACTAGACAAGTTTCGAACTGTTCGACTTAGAATTGCCTGATATGGAACAGTTCCATTCCACGCAGTTCTGTACCGATCGTTTTTTTTTAACGTTATAGTTCTGTTCCGCAATATCATCTTGACGAAATAGGGTTGCAAAAAAAGAGAATTGTTTTTAAAACAATGTGAATTGTTTGTTTCAATCCACGTAGTATTGAGTTCAGCGGAGCGCGTTTGACCATTTTGGCGGGCCGATAATAGCCAATAAAATTTAAAAAATTAAATTAATCGTCAAGAAAACCATTTAATGTTTTTATGTACTGTGCGGTAAACGCTCATAAATACAAACCCAGTAACTTTTTAAATTTTGAGCGGCAATAAATCTTCAACTTTATTTTTAATGAATTCAGTTTTGAAAGTTTTCTTGCAGTTGATCATCTACTCGTCGATATGCGGAAATGGACCTTGACAAACGATACGATTCGATATTGACGGATCGTGTGATGCTCCGTAAATATAATTACATTTTTCGCCATGATTTTTTGTTACCTTTTAATGTTTTTACTGTTTTTTTATTTAATAAAGTTGATTAATTTCAACGAATAGAATCGATCAAATCAAAAATAAGCAGGGTTACGGCAGCTTGCCGTGCTTTATTTTGGCACGCTGCCGTGAAAAACGGCACGCTGCCGTGAAAAACGGCAGGCTGCCGCGCAAAACGGCAAGCTGCCGCTGGCAGGTGGCACCCCTGCCGATTCGCGCAGCAGCGTGCCGTTTCGAGGGGCAGCTTGCCGAAAATTACCTGAGTAGGATAGCATGATAAGCATCAAAATTTTCTACCTGTTTGCCATCAAGGAATGTGGATTTCAATGCTCTGGATTATTGATAAGTGTTGGTGAACATGTTGAAGAACGGGAAAATTGTGTCATCTCGGAAAGTTTCTAAACGAATATCAACATTAAAAAACTGGCGTTGATTGATGACTGGTATGTAAAAGCTTATCTTTTGACCAGTGAAATTCGTTAAGCGCGTCACTTTTTTGTCTGTCTTTCCAATATTGTGTGGTATCTTTAGAAAATCTCAAAAAAAAATTGGTGTCAAGCAGACGACCATCGGATGGAAATACAATGGATATCATTGTTTTTTTTTTGAGAAATCCCGAGATTATAAGCGCTCACTTATATTCGTTGATAAACCTGTTATGTGAAGCAAGTTCTCAGGGAAAATCTGATTTGCTGAAAATCCAAGACAACTCAAATCCCTTTTCCAAACTTAGTAATTGTTTTATATAGTTTCTATTTTGGAAAATTGTGGTTGTGTACGTAGTGTAACATTTACAGTACGTTAAATAAAGAAGGAAAATAATTTTGTCAACAAAAAATTATTGTTTTTATTTATTTATTTATTTGTATACTCCCGTTAAGGTACGTGAAAAAATACAGAAGAAATGTATAAGAGAGAATGAAGAAACCGGAATAACAAAAACAAACAGGAAATAGAGCCAGAGAACACGTAAGAATAACACATTTTGGGAGAAAAATAAGAAGGATCGTGGGTAAACGTATCAGTGGTCACATTTTGAATAAAGAGAGCGTGTGGTTAACAAAAGTTTCTAAGTATTTAAGTTTTTCAGTGGTTCCATTTGAATTGTGCGAGTGTTTTTCTCATAAGTGAAAAAGTGGCTTTTGGCAATGTCTACTTGACCCGAAATCATTTTTAGTATAAGTTTTCTATCGTAAGTTTGCTTTCTCGATTTTAGCGATGAAAGATTGAATAATGAGTTACGTTTGGGGTGCTGTTAGGTAGTCGGGGTCATTTGGAGTTAGGTATCTCCCTTTTATATACTCGGTATAAAACGCTGAAAACTCGCTCCAAACGAACAAAAAATTTCACATGCATTTGGAGTGAGGTTTAGAGAAATCAGAGCAAAACATCGGCCACGGCTCTCTCAGTTTTCTGCACTCTCTCGTCGCTAACGTGGCCGCGTCCACCACTGTGCGAAGGGAGCGCGTTTGCAGCGCTCCGTACTGAGAATACAACTGTATAATCTTCTCGTAAACGCATTTTGAACCGATTCAACGACTTTACAGTCTAGTTTTCTTGTTGGGTTGCTGATTTCTGTGCCATACCCTAGTATGGGTCTTATAAATATTTTATAAGGCGGGTGCTATTACTGCGGTTGTGATTGATTATTTGGAATACGCTGAATTTAGTTTTACAGATGGCTTTTTTTTCCCAGTGACCAGTAAAATCAAGCATTGGTGTTATTATGAAACCTAGGTCGCGTATACAGTCCGTTCTATAAGTATAGCACGGATTCAATCCCAAAGCCCATTAATTGTATGCTACATTGCGTTTACAATCTGGTTACGTCTAATGAACGTCAATAAAGTATTAATTTTATTATAAATCTTGATTTTTTGGAAATTTCCGAGGGGGGCGCTATACTTATGTTACGGTTGCAGGAGCCATTTTTTCATACATCTGGCTGCTTCATGGATGTCTTCACGCACAAAAGTTATTTCCGGGGTAGTTTTGCATGCCCTCCTCATACCCCAGTGGCTCCGCTGAACTTAACGCTGTGCGATTTTGATTTTGGTTTCCACATTATTTCATTTCACGTATTATCAATTCAATCTTCTTGCCGGCTACCACAAGAGTTCACGCGAAAAATCTAAAGCCACACCCCCTCAGTTTTTCTTTTAATTTTCAACTGAATGCAATGAAAAAAATTGAGTGAGTGTGGTGACACGTGGCGTTCTCATTTCTCAAAATAAATGTGGTGTTTGCAGAATTTTCACGTGAAATCCTATTGTAACCGGCAAGAAAATTGAATCGATAATATAAATTCAACGTGAAGTGATATAATTCGGAAACCAAAATGAAAATCGCATAGCGTTGAGTTCAGCGGAGCGCGTTTGACCATTTTGGCGGGCCGATAATAGCTAATTTTATAAGGTTTGACATCATATGGGGTCGGATTCTAAACGTATGTACATGATATTCTCAGTACGGAGCGCTGCAGACGCGCTCCCTTCGCACAGTGCTGGACGCGGCCACGTTGGCGACGAGAGACTGCGGAAAATTGAGAGAGCCGTGGCCGATGTTTTGTTCTGATTTCTCTAAACCTCTCTCCAAATGCATGCGTAAATTTTTGTTCGATTGGAGCGAGTTATCAGCGTTTTATATTGAGTATATTAAATGATATTGATATTAAAAGTTCAGCTGAAAATTGTCCGATCGACCCATAGTCAACTAAAATCATACTTTTAGTTTTAAAAATTCATTTTAAATTCGAGTATTGAAAAATCTGAAAAAATTATTTTTGGGTCGAAAATTTTGGCATCTGAATTTTTTTAATCTGCAGTTTTCAAAAATGACCAAATCCAATTTTTGGAGCTTGTCAAAAACATTACGTACGTGACAAATTCATGCGAATTTTCAGAACCATAACCCTCTCCATTCAAAAGTTATGCCCGAAAAACCAAAAATTTCCAATTTTTTGAACGGTACTCATATGGTCGGCAAATACATCATCAACCTCGCTCTTTTGCAGAATTCCTGTAAAACCGCGACGCACTTGCAAGATTTGCTCGAATTCTAGTTTTATTTTTTTTTTCAACGGAAAATGACGTAGCCACGACGAGTTGCATTCAAATTTGATGTTTGCGCACCACACTTTTGAATAATAAAAAGTGCCGTAGACAGAGGTTGATGATGCATTCGCCGAGTATAGCTACAAGAGCTTTGTACAAAATTAAAAGCAAATACCACACTTGAATACAAGATTATCACCAACAACAAGCAAACTGACAAAAGTTATTAACAAGCCTTTTATTATCTGGTTTCCCATTAATAAACAAACAGTTATGGCTGAATGGCAAATTATTATTCTGGGTATAAAACGCTAAAAACCCGCTCCAATAGAACTAAATAAATTGTTAGCTAATAGCCATCGAAAACGGCTAATAGGCATCGAATCGGGCCGTGTGCCTTATGTGTTTGGCACACGTCCCGAATTCGATAGATACGTATTAAATGTTTTCGGTGGGTTTTTCTCTTCAAATTCTCTCGCATTCTTAATTCTCACGGCGTGTTTGACGGAACGTTGGAAAATAAAATATAAACAGCGCGGGCTTTTTTCTCGAAAAAAAATTATCGCCTAAACGCGGTCGCATTAAGAGGCGCAGTCACTCACTGCGTTAAACTGATACGAAGAGGAGATGCAGACACTCAGCGGAGTGCATGGCCAATAACGTTCCGGCCAGCACGCCGTGATTCGCCTCAACTCACCGACGATCAAACAATTTGTGGTTTTGACTCAAATTCGAATTCAGTAATTGTTTGGTACCAAAACTCTCAAACCAAATCTTATTTGTTCCAAGTTGGTTTTTCTGATTGGAAAAATTCAATTCAAACAACGCGGGTAGTTATGAATACGATTGGCACGATCTCTTCTAGGATCCATTCGATTTCTCAAAACGTAAATTTGGAGGAAGAGGCATAATGGTGTCCGGTGTTTTTATTCTTCTGGTTTACTAATAATACATTTTGTATAAAAGCTACTCAACTTGAATTCATGTCAGAACATCTCAAAACAGCAACTCCTCTTGTTCCTCCGTCGATATGGCCATATCTTCCAACAAGATAACGCATCCACGCATGCCAGTGGACTGGCTCAAGATTAAAAACCGCTATGTTTTCACTTGTCCAGGATGCTTTCTGGACTAGAACCTATTGGATAACATCTAGGGACCGTTCCTCGTCGATTTCAGAACCAAGAAAAGCCATTCTAGCATATTGCTGCACTCGAGGTCGCCATTCTTCATGTGTAGAGTATCCTGAAGCGTGAATTCAAAAACAACACTGACTAAGACAGCCCAGGCGTATCTAATTCTATGTCCAACCGTGATTATGAAGTTATAAACTTTAATGGTACAATCAAATAGTTTCAATAGAAAAATCAATAGTTTCAATAGAAAAATCACAGAATTCAACAAAATTTAAAAAAAAAACTCAAAAAAAAAATAAAGATAACAAAACAATTTGTTTTAAAATGATGGTCTATGCGTTATTGCCACATCAATTGAAGTGTCGCTTTCGTACTAATCCTCCTGATCCGAATCCTGAAAATTATCATCGACTTCCACGTTTTCAAGCTGATCCACAGCCGCTTTCATATTTTTGGTTTTATTGGCGTATTCCAGGAAATTTTTAAACGCCCAATCTGTAATTCAGTATTTTTTTGAGCGTCTAAACTCATGATTTACTTTAAATTACAAAGTTTAAAAGAAGAACATGCAAGAAAAAATTCGAATTCGAACACAAAACGATTAAAAAAAATTGAAATTTGGTCGAAAAAAAAAATAAATTAAAAAAAAATAAAAAATTCACGTCACTCTGACTTCGGCCACAGTACTTTCGCTAAAGGGGTCCTTCTATTAGAGGGGTCCTTCAATTAAAGGGGCACTTCTATTTTTCGTGATACCGTTAGGAGGGCCCTTCTAATAGAGGGACCCTTCAATTTAAGGGGCCCTTCTAATACCGTTTTTACGGTATACACTCCGTCCAATAATGATAGGACCCCCCTTGATTTTTGACGTTCTGGCAAAACTAAGAAAGTTATAAAAAATCTGTGAATGCCATTTGATTCATAATCTAAAATAACCCCAGGGCCCAATTTTTCATGATCCCACCATGTTCCGTCCCCGCACACCACTAAAAAGTCACTTTTTCGACCGTCCAATAATGATAGGACCACCTGAAATTTTGGGTGGGTCGGTGATTTTTTCGAGCGGTTTTCACTAAAATAAGTTTTTATTTTCATGTTTTATCTGTTTTCAACTATTTTTCATCTTATTTTGTTCACTATTATGGAGTTTCGACAGTAATTTAGTGTCATGTGTAACGCAACTTTTTCAATGAGATCAATTCAAAGGGTTTCAAACCCTTGATTTGGGTGAGCTGTGTACCGTAATCAGGATCGTGGAAGAAGTCTGATGTGCAGGTACAGTAATAAAGATCCTAAAATAAAATATTGTCTTAAAAGTGCCCTTCCAAGTTAGTCTTTTGTTTATTATCTCATCATGGGCCGAGCTCCACTCCACACTGTTGCTGAGCAAGCACAGATTTCCGTGATGCACCAACTGGGATCTTCTCTTCATATGATTTCTCGTTATCTGAAAAAGAGTCGAAGCGCTATCCGCTCTTATTTAAACAACCCCCTCTACTACGGCAAGAATAAATCTACTGGAAGACCAAGAAAAGTCACCTCCCGCGAAACATCATTCTCCAAAGAGCCTCAACGACGTTCGTGCGGAGCTCAATATTTCTGTTTGTAAGCAGACTGTGCACAATGCAATCACAAGAAGTGGAACTATTGTTCGACAGAACATAACGAGAAATCATATAAAAAGAAGATCCCAGTTGGTGCATCACGGAAATCTGTGCTTGCTCAGCAACAGTGTGGAGTGGAGCTCGGCCCATGATGAGATAATAAACAAAAGACTAACTTGGAAGGGCACTTTTAGGACTATATTTTATTTTAGGATGTTTATTACTGTACCTGCACATCAGACTTCTTCCACGATCCTGATTACGGTACACAGATCACCCAAATAAAGGGTTTGAAACCCTTTGAATTGATCTCATTGAAAAAGTTGCGTTACACATGACACTAAATTACTGTCGAAACTCCATAATAGTGAACAAAATAAGATGAAAAACAGTTGAAAACAGATAAAACATGAAAATAAAAACTTATTTTAGTGAAAACCGCTCGAAAAAATCACCGACCCACCCAAAATTTCAGGTGGTCCTATCATTATTGGACGGTCGAAAAAGTGACTTTTTAGTGGTGTGCGGGGACGGAACATGGTGGGATCATGAAAAATTGGGCCCTGGGGTTATTTTGGATTCTGAATCGAATGGCATTCACAGATTTTTTATAACTTTCTTAGTTTTGCCAGAACGTCAAAAATCAAGGGGGGTCCTATCATTATTGGACGGAGTGTATACACTCTGCATCTTGAAAAAATCAATAAGAAACATTTAAAATTTAGATATATTGTGAAGCACTCGCACTTGGATCACCAACCACGACGCCATACAAACCACTCTTCGAACAGAAGTACCTCGCTCGTGTAGAACGCAAGAAGACCTGGTGCCCACCACCAAAAAATAAAAAATTATGATTCTGAAATGAATTGAATTTTTAATTCTTTCGAAAACAAATAAACCGTGTTAACAGAATTAAGTTGTTTTCTCGGGACATATTGTGTTTTCAAACGACTTGCGACATGAAAACGCAAGTCTGCATTCACCGTTCTGTCTGCGTCTCTTCAAATATCACTGTATTCGCGTGGTCGCGCACCAATAAGTGGGCGGAGTTTCGCGTTCTCATGTCGCAAGAATATTGAAACGATAATAAACCTCATATTTTTCTTATTTATAGTACTGGCTATGAAGAATGTCGCATTTGGTTTTTTGAGCATAACTTTTTTTGGAGTGGACCGGTCACTCTGAAAATTTGGGATAGTACTTTTGGCAGTTAAACCCAAGTTTTTAACAAGATACAACATTGTCAGTTTCAAAAAATTTGATCAAACACACAAAATTTCATTAAAAACGTCAAAGTTACTAGGAAAATCAACTTTGGGAGATCTAAAAAAAATTTTAAGGATAAGTTTGATTGGAGAAATAAAAAAATAATTCATCAATATCTACATAGTTGCATATCCTTTTGCGTCGATAACGGCCTGGCATCTACGCGGCATCGAGTCCAGAAGCTTGTGAATAACAGACATCGGGATGTCTTTCCATGCAGCCTCAAGAAGATCGAACTTCTGATTGGCATTCGATGTTCTGACGCCATGGACACGACGCTTAAGGTCCTTTCAGAGATGCTCGATGGGATTCAAGTCAAGAGATTGACTGGGCCAGTCTAGAAGATCTACACGGCGACGTTGAAACCAATTCTTGATATGTCCAGAAGTGTGTTTGGGTTTATTGTCTTGCTGGAAAACGAATGCCCGACCGACTTTTGCACGTGCCCATGGTTCAATTGTATTTTCCAAGATGTTTTCATACACAAAGCGATCCATAATCCCAACAACACGACGAAGCGGTCCCATAGAAGTGTCTGAAAAGCAGCCCCACACCATACACGATCCACCTCCATGTTTCACAGTTGAGTACTGGTGGACTTGGGGTCGAAGCGGGATCCCACAAGACGTCTCACCCACTTAATTCCACCAGTTCCAAACAAATGGAACTTAGATTTATCGCTCCAGACATGATTCGCCCACTCACGGCGTCCCCAATTCACATGTGCTTTTGCCCATGCAACTCTCGCTTTACGATTCTTCTCGCTGATGAGCGGTTTCTTCACTGGGCGTCTTCCGTGCAATCCATTTTCTGCCAGACATCTTCGGATAATTCTTCTGGATGGGGTTGGTTCATTTGGAGACGCAACATTAATTTGGATGTCCGTAGAAGTACGTCTAGGGTCTTCTCTAGATGCCCATACGATGTTTCGATCAACGTTCTTGGTGGTTTGGCGGGGTCTTCCAGGGGACTGCTGTACTTCACAGTGTTTCTAAATGTCAAAAATAGTTTTTAACAGCTTCGAAAAAAATACCGAGTTTTGAAATCGCTTCAAGATTCTCTCAATCGTCCTTGGGGAGCACAAAAACTGACGCACAAGCATTCGGGTCTTAACTCCTTGTTTCCATCCACCTACGATCGCTTTGCGAATGTCTACTGACATGGTTTTTTCTAGAGGTACAAACCTGGCTGCATCAACAGGTAGTTTTGATTTCCTTTCATTTCTAAAATGTTTTCTTCGTCATCTTTTTTTTAAATTTCTTTTAAATTCATTTCTTGCGTGTGCCCTGTGGCGCAGTCGGTTAAACGCCTGCCCTGTAAGCAACAGACGCGAGTACTAGTTTTTGTGTTGGTCTCGGTTCGCTTCCAGTTCGCTTCCGCCATGCAATTTGGAAACAGACACACCAAGAAACTCAGTTACAGACCCAAATGGAATTTTATATACCCTAAACTCGTGTAGATAGGTCTGCCAATGGATAGGTCCGTCTCCAGATAGACGCACTCTCTCGTTTCTTCGGCCGCCCATTTCTCCAAGAAAGAGACACTCTCTCGTTTCTCTGACCACGCTTGTTTACCAATAACTTGTGTATTCGACCGCTGAGAGAGAAGAGAGCGGAAATGAAAACACAGCACGTCAGAGAAACCAGACAAAATGAGACAGTGTGTTCCTCGCAGAAATGAAATCGGACCTATCTACACGAGTTTAGGGTATAAAGATGATACCCATCTATAAAAACATATCAAAAGCTAAATATGAAAAATAACCCTTAAAAATCATTTTAAAAATTAAAAAAAAGGCGAAAAACTGAAAAAATTAAAAAAAAAATCAAAAAAATTGAAATAAATATTTTTTTTCCGCAAACTTCTGCAAACAGAAAGTCTGCAAATATGCGTAAAATGTGTACCGTATGCTGTAAAAATTTTGAGTCAATCGGTCCACTCTAAAAAAAGTTATGCTCAAAAAACCAAATGCGACATTCTTTATGGTTCATATATTTATATATTGATTGAAGGGCAGAGCCACTAATACAAGTCAATTTTTACATTAAGTTAATAATTGAGCATGTTAAAAGTGAGAAATTTAGACAAATCGAGACATTTAAGGGCTTTTTTGAAAGTTTCAGAGCATATGAACTTAGGAAAGAGATATGAGGGAAGAGAGTTCCAACAAGTAATAATCCTATTGGAGAAGAATTGATGAGACAATTTTGAACTGTTTCTGAGAGTGGAGCGAACAATATAAGGGTGCCTACGAAGGGAGGGAAGAGGAGATCGAGTGATACAAGTAAAATTGTGAATAAAAATTTCTTTGCTAACTATAAGCTTGTAAAGAAAAGTTAGATCAATAATAAGTAGGGACCGCAAAAGGAGGGGGCGGAGCCTTTCATTTTTTTCTCCCCAGGGCATTTTTTGAAGTTTGAGGCTTGATTACACGAATACTACCGAGTTATCCATATACTTTACAATGTTTCTGTATGTAATTAACGACAAGGAATCGATTGGTGCCATCAAATTTGTCTGAAAATGGCTAATTTTGACTGAAAATCAGGAAAAACTGAAATGCAAGTCAAAAAATCGATTTTTTTGGGATTTGTAGGGCCGGTTCGCGGGCTTTTGCGATTGATTCCGATAGTTTTTGACAAGCTGAATTGAATTTTTTTAACAGAATTCAATTTTAAATGAGCGCATTTTTTTTATACCGGTTCAAACTTCACCTAAAAATTGTGGAAAATTTTCAGCGATGACCCCCGATTTTTATTTTTCGGATGCTTTAAGCAACCCTTCTAGTAATCACTCAAAAAATTTTATGGGGTTATTCAGGGTCGGAAAAAAATAGTTTTTTTCCTTTTTTCCTTATTCAAACGACGGAAAAAAAAGAAAAAAATCCGTGGCCGCGAGAGTTTTTTTCCGTTGCTTTTCTAGGCCATCGCAAAGGTTTTTTAGGCCCTCCGCTGTGAGACCTGCGCGCGAAATTAATTTTCAAAAATTATTCGCCCGTAAATCGATATTTCGCAGTTCTCACAGCCGAGGGCCTAAAAAACTTTTGCGATGGCCTAGAAAAGCAACGGAAAAAAACTCTCGCGGCCACGGATTTTTTTCTTTTTTTTCCGTCATTTGAATAAGGAAAAAAAGGAAAAAAACTATTTTTTTCCGACCTTGAATAACCCCATTAGAGATCTGGCATACATTTAAAGCACTTAAAAGCTTTCCAAAGTCGTGACCATTTTCGAAATAATCATGTTTTTTGGGATTTTCGGGAATATGGAAGTCCGGTTCGCGCGATTTGAAAGCATGATCAAAGTCAGCAAAAAATTCTCTATCGAATACATTCTTTAGATTGAAAAAATAAATGAGCGCATTTTTTTAAATTACACTTTTCGAAATTAAACAATTCTTTTCTATGTCATTTCAAACAACTTATCAGGCCTTATCAACGCGGAGGGAGAGCGAGCACATCACAGGAATAAGGCGGCAGCTAAAATCTGTCGGGGTGGTTTCGTGGTTAAAGCTGCTGCGCATTGTGTGCGAGGTCAAGGGTTCGGATCTCGTCCTTTTGATTTTAATTTTTCAAAAAGCTTTTTCGATACTTAAAGGATATTTCTTACGCAAAAGTATTAATTTTTCAGAAATTTTCGAAATCAACCAAGAGAATATCCATTTTTTGTGGAAAACCGATAGGGGTTTCCACTTATTTACGTGTTCCCGCGTATTTCAGCCATGCAATAATAGTATTTGAGTAATATTAATCGCCTGGTATAAAAAAAATTTAAAAAATTCCAAATCCGATCTTCATTTACACATTCCTCAGCAGAAATCCGCAGAAATTATCGCATTCAATGAACAATGATGACAAAAGAGGTGGTCGGTAAAACCACGCCGCGCGCATGCAGCCGAAGCCCCGCCTCCCCGCTGGGGAGAAAATCAGTGGTAAATAATAGCGACTTTGAAAGGCTGAAACTCGGGAACCAGCGGGAATTTTGCTGAGAAAATTTGGGATTGTACTAATATTGAGGCGTAGAATACAATGAAATCAGTGGTTTTTCGAGATTCGCACGTTTTTCAAACTAGTTGCGGTACCTAATAATAAGTCTTCGATGCTCTAAGGATTCTAGTTTACAGTAGGAGAGAGAATCGAAGTAAGAGATATATTCAATGCGGAATTTTTTGAAACATCTATAAAGAAAGGATTTTTGAACCGATTCAACAGATTTCACCAGGTCTTTGAGAGTGGGGGAAAAGATTATAGAACTGTATTCAATTAGAGGTCTTACATAAATAATGAAACATTTGATGAAAGTGTCGAAACCCGCATGACGGAGCACATTGAAAAAAATGTTAACTCTTTGGTGAGTCTTACGTAAGACGGTATCAATTTGATTTGAAAAGGAAAGGTCAGAAGTGAAAAACATGCCTAAATCTCGAATTCTACTTGTTATCGGAACAGTTGCGCCACCGATGGTGAATTTTGTATCTTTGTCCATTCCACGCTTGGAGTGATAAAAGGCAATAGTCTCGCACTTGTTTGGAGCAACTGACATTTGCCAGTTCTCGCACCATGTTGAAAGCGAATCCAGATTTCTTTGAATCGAAGACTTGTCCGTGGAAAAAATCTTTAAATCGTCAGCATATAGCAAGTAGTCGGAGTTGAAGTTATCACCAATGTCGTTAACGAACAAGAGAAAGAGGAGGGGCCCTAGGACCGATCCTTGTGGGACTCCGGACAATACAGATTTTTCTTCCGACATAACTCCGTTTATAATGACGCGTTGAGTCCTATTGGACAGAAAATTTTCAAGCCATCTTAAAAGGTGATTGCGTATGCCATAACGTTCTAGTTTGATAAGAAGTTTTTTGGTCCCAACAGTGTCGAATGCTTTCCTGAAGTCTATGTAAACGCTGAAGGTTGTTTTTTTGGACAAATAGTTTGTGACTAGTTTGTTTTGGTACGATAGTATTTGGCACTCTGTACCCATTTTTGACCGAAATCCGTATTGACTGTTGGAAAGAAGTTTGAAGTCGTCCAAAAACAAAATTATTGATTTGCGAACCATTTTTTCCATGACTTTTCCCACAGCTGACGTAAGTGAAATAGGGCGGTAGTTATTGGGATCGCTGCGGGAACCTTTCTTGTGTAGAGGTTTTACCAACGCCGTTTTCCAGAAAGAAGGTAACACAGCTTGATTGTACGAGTTCCGGAAAATTAGATTGAGGGAGAGCAATCGATGTACAAGTCCTTTTGAGAAAAATGGCTGGAATTCCATCCGGAGTTGTGTTGCATTTTAGCGTCAACTTGGAGAGAATGGACTCGACAATAAGTGGCTCGAAACATAAACTGTTTATGAAATGATTGGTTCGATATGGGAAGTCTGTGTTTGTATTTTTATCCTCGGTGAAGGCATTCGAAAAACAGTTGGAAAGAAGTTCGGCTTTCATGTAGTCAGATGTGACTTGAGTATTTTTAGAATCTTTTAGAATCCCGATTTCTTGGTCGTTTTTTAACGTGAGTTTATAAAATTGAAGAAAGCTTTAGGAGACGATTTGTTGAGATGAATTTCATTGAAATCTAGGTCTTCTTTGTGCAGAAGATTTTTGAGTTTTGTCGATAACTCTTTGTAGCAAGGAGAGTTTCCTTCTCGCCGCCAAACTTTGAGCTTGGTTTTCTGAAGTTTGATAACGGCAGTTGAATGTCAACGGGCCAACATATTTACTTTCTTAACAGGTACGAATTTCCTGATTAGATCATGAGCAATAGAAAGAAAATAGTCGTACATTTCTTCTACTGACTTGTTTGAAAAGCAAATATCCCAGTTTACATTGCTCAAATAATAGTTATGGCTTCATAGTTGACTTTACGAAAATTTTGAATTAGCTTAACTTCTTTGTTTATTTTTCCGGAAACCGAGAGAGTTATACTAATGCTCCTGTGATCACTAAATAGATCTCCGACGAAAACATCCGTCACAATTGCAGTGTTGGCGAAACATAGGTCGAGAATGTTGTCTGGGTTCAATCTTGTAGCAGAGCGGACGTGTTGTGTAAGACCATTTTTAGTGACGAAAGAAAGAAGTGATTTGCACTGTGGGTCACACGCAGAGTGAGTGTTCCAATCAATATGGGCCATGTTGAAATCACCAACGATAACGCAGTGTTTTTGACTAGAAAGTAGAAAATCGAGAGTTTGAACTAGGCTTTTTAGTTTTGAAGCGTGGTTTGGATGATATGCAACCACTACTCTGACTTTACAACCTTTTGTAATCACATCAATACCAGTAACCTCACAAGAGTTAAAATGAGAAGGAATTTGTATTTGAGAAAATTTTAGATATTTTGCAATAAGTATTGCAACTCCTCCCCCATGCTTGTTTCTATCTTTACGAACAACTGAGTATTTACTATTAAGGGATAATAAAGCATCAGGAAAGCTACTATCTAATTTGGTTTCATTAAGACAAAACAAATCGGGGGCGGTGGAATTTGCTAATAGATCGAGTTGGGAAAACTTATTCTTAACAGAAAAACAATTTGCGTAAAAAATGTTGAGATACCTTTTTTTTTTTAAGTGCGAACTGTCCACGGCCACGGTTGTTGTCCTTCCTTGTACACAATCTTGGCTACCTCGAGATCTCGAACAGTGAAGATTCGAAGCTTCTTCTCGTTGTTGAGTCGTATGGCTTCCTTCCAAGCTTGTCGATACTTCACCAGTTCGGGTTTTGATAGATTCGGCCGCACAGATGCTGAGCGACACTCGTTGATTTTGCATTTGTTGGCTTCGAACGTCGATAGCATTTTGCTTGCTTCTTCTTTGTTATCCAGTTGAATTTTGATTAGAGGATCCTTGTCCTTCACAGGAATTCGAAAAACCGAGACTTTTCCAGAAACACCACATTCTTTCGCAATCTTCTCACCTAGGATCTGATCCTCTGTAGCATCAGGGGAGATTTCCGAGTTTCTGACAATCACAGAGCTTTTCCTAGCATCACAGGATTGCGCCAACTCGGCAGCACGAATAATAGATACTTGAGTTGAAGGAGAAGTTAAAGATTTAGATACAATTTCGGCAAACGATTTTTTCGTTTAAAATGGGACATGCTTCAGTTGAAGTTTAACTTCTTTGATTTCTGTTCTGAGAGCTCCAACTTCTTCTTTCAATTGTTTATTTTCAGTAATAAGGGTTTCCATGGCAGTAAGAATTTTAGATAATACCAGAAGGTTGTTGACGGCTATCGCCGTCAAAAACCTTCTGGGTAAGCTTGGGGCCGCGCGAGTCTCCCTGATTTTTTAAAGAGTTTTACTGTATGTGATTGGAAACATTGAGTAAGTCCCCAAAATTGAATCAATTAAAAACTAAATGTTTTTCTGTGTGTCTGTCAACCCGTTTTTGTATATTGATTGCAAAAAAATATGTCACGAACCTATTCAGTGCAGAAAAAAAACAGTTTTTGGTGTTTTAACCCATTGCATTGTGCAAGAACACCTAAAGAAAAACTACCGTATTCAGATGTTTTGAAACTCAACAAAACTCTTCGCACGGCGTGCTGGAGACTACATTTTTAAAATTGTTTTGAAAATGAAATTTCGCATGTCATGTCTCTCAAGTCTCTGCGTCTCTAGCTTTGCACACAGTTATCTAAACTTGGCAGAATGATACTATCGAGACGCAGATATATGCGACAGAGCGCGTTTGCCTTTACGTAGGTTTTAACACGCCGTGCTCCATACTCAAATTCACGTTTTTATTCGAAAAAAAATGAAGAAACAACCGGAAAGATTAAGAGATTTTTGTCTCCTAGTTTTACGTGAAATGTCATTCAGTCACGAATCCATTAAATATAACAACCCTGAAAGCAAAGTCTATGTGCTATTTAAGTTATCTTGAATCGTTATTTCTCCCGTTATTTCTTTTCCTCTCAAAGTTAAAAATTCACTTCTCCACAACACTTGTTCTGGCTTCAATAACATGTTTTGGGTTGAATAGAGAAATTCAAAATGAGTACCAATTATGAGAATTGTTTAGATAGAGTTTATTAAAATAACAGAAATATTGACGAAATTTTGTTCATAACCGCTCAGAAACTAAAACAGATAGGATGGATGAAAATTAAAGATGAACTTTCAACGATAAATCAATAAAATAAATATTCAAAAAAATAGCTCAAAAATATGAAGAAACGTACTTGAATCTAACTGTGTCGGCTAAATTGACACTAACTAATAAAAACTCCCTAACAAAAGATAAAAATCACAGTAAAACTCGAACTTCCGACATCCCACACGCCAGCCTAGACTACAAACCACACAGGTAGTGCGCGTTCAGCTTATAATAGGTGGAGGCCAAAAATAGGCCTATTATAAGCTTAAAATGAGCCTATCGCGGGTGGCAGCGGCTACCCTCCTGCAATAAGCTTATCGCGCACGCGGTGTGCGGCGACCGCGCTAGGCCTATCGTAAGTCTCTCGCCGCCTAGCTGTGAGACTCCGCAAACGCGCTCGCCGGCTACGCTATTGCGGCAGAGAAGCAGAGACAGCCTTGTTGGGCGGCCTAAATTTTTTGACAATTTTTCTTTTTTTTTTCAAGTTCCGACGGCTTTTCGGAGTTCTTTTACTGTTAATTAATTTTTAAAATTAACTATTATGCTTCTTTTTTGTTAACTTCCTGTTTTAAATTCAATTTCTGGTTTTTCCTCCTTCAAGGTTCCTTGTGTATTGCATTTCAATCGAGTTGCGGCATTAAAATGTGAAGCCTTGCCCACTTTTTTCACGCAAAAATTCAAAATGCACTAAAATTTAATGTTCGCATGAAAAAAAAAACGGAATTTCACGTTTTGATGTCGCAACTCGATTGAAAACAATATATATCGTAAAATCGTCTGAATTTCTCCATTTGCTCCAATGCTCCAATACTCCATTTAAATAGTTTTTCATTCGAATGTGGTTAATAGGGGTGTGTAAAATTATTCTGTTATCCTTTTCCTCTATATAATACAGCTGTATATCGTGGCGAAGTGACAATTTTTTCACGTTTTTATTCGAAAAAATTAAGAAATAACTGAAGAAATTAAGAGATGTTTCGTCTCCCAGTTTCACGTATAATGTCACTCCGTCACGAATCCATCATTTTATCAATTCAATCTTCTTGACGGCTATATACCACAAGAGTTCACGCGGAAAATCTAAAACCACACCCCCTCAGTTTTTCTTTTAATTTTTGAACTGAACGCACTGAAAAAAATTGAGTGAGTGTGGCGACACGTGACGTTTTAATTTCTCAAAATAACTGGTGTTTTCAGAATTTTCACGTAAAATCCTATTGTAACCGGCAAGAATATTGAATCGATAATACAAGGAAAACAAATAATTTTTTACTTACGCTGAATAACCCCAATCGCAGGTTTGTTTTGAGTTCAGTGTGCCTTATCGATAAAAATTTGATAAATTGTCGAAAGTTTATCGATAAAAGTTTATGGGATTATTCACGGGGTAGCAAAAATAGCAACAAAAAATTATTATTTTTTGCCACCTCGTTAAGAATAACCCAATCACTGATTGTGGTTACCAAATATTGTCCTTCTTTCATTGTTTCTTTTTGATATTATCAATTCAATATTCTTGCCGGTTACAATAGGATTTTACGTGAAAATTGTGCAAACACCACAGTTATTTTGAGAAATGAGAACGCCACGTGTCGCCACACGCACTCAACTTTTTTCATTGCATTCAGTTGGAAATTAAAAAAAACTGAGGGGGTGTGGCCTCAGATTTTTCGCGTGAACTCTTGTGGTAGCCGGCAAGAAGATTGAATTAATAATATCTTTTTCGTAGTGATGTTATGGGGTTATTCACGAAATGGCAAAAAACTGCGCGAAAACTCGGAAAATGCTCCGGTTGACCTGAAATTTTGGGAAATAAAGGTAAAAATTCTCCCGGGCATTACCCCAACATTTCTGACAAAAATATCGATTTTAAGCATTTTCACAGAAAAAAGCAATATTTCTTACAAATCGATATTTTTGTCTGAAATTTTGTGTGAATGCCCGGGAGAGTTTTTTCCCTTATTTTCCAAAATTTCAGATCAATCGGAGCATTTTCCGAGTTTTCGCGCAGTTTTTTGCCATTTTTTGCCATTTCGTGAATAACCCCATTATTCACGGGGTAACAAAAAAAACTTGCTTTTTTTCCTAATCCGTGAGTATCTCTATAAACCGTCATTTTTCCTAACAATTACTATAAATTTCAGTTGGTGGAATGTCGGTAGGCAGGAATCACGCTGGAATCAATTCTATCGACGATGATGTCAAGCAGAGACTCCAATGGCTTGGATAACAAATCGGTAAGGTTTTTAGAATTGTTCCAAAATTGGCTAGCATGTATTTTCCGAGCCCAAATACGCATGCAAATAAATACAAAAGATTCAATTTTCTTGCCGGTTACAATAGGATTTCATTTGAAAATTCTGCAAGCACCACAGTTGTTTTGAGAAATGAAAAAGCCACGTGTCGCACGCACTCAACTTTTTTCATTGCATTCAGTTGAAATTGTTTTTTTTCGAAGCAAATGGTGTGTGGCCTTATGGACCTATTCATAGGAAGAAAAAAAAAACAAAAATGTTTGTTTTTGTTTTTTTTTTTTCCTATTCATAAATAGATGTCAAAAAATGTCAAACAATGTTAAAAAACGTTAAAAAATGTCAAAAAAAAAAACGAATCCTATGAATAGGTCCATTAGATCTTTTGCGTAAACTTTTATGGTAGCCGGCAAGGAGATTGAATTAATAATAATTCACGTCGGAATACTTTTTTTTTTTAAATTTTGAACGCTGCATTAGAAAAAAATACCGAGCTAACGTTGAAATATTAAAATTTATCATAAAAATAACTGGGCGAAAACTGGGAAAATGGTCCGATTGACCTGACGTTGTAGGAAATAAGAGCAATAATTTTCCCGGATCTGCCCACAAAATTATGGACCGAAATATGATTTTAAACATTTTCAGAAAAAAATAATATTTTTTGAAATCGATATTTCGGCTCAAAATTTTGTGGGCAGGTCTAGGAATATTTTTGCCCTTATTTCTCAAAAAATCAAATCAATCGAACCATTTTCCCAGTTTTCGCGACGTTTTTTGCCATTTCGTGCATAACCCATTAACAATGAATTACAGGCTCTCGGACGTTTCGAAAGTGGACGTTTTGAAGGTGGAAGTTTGGAAAGTGCGGTGTTTCGAAGGTGGACGTTCGGAAAGTGCGACGTTTGACAAGGTTTTCTGAATTTTGTCGTCGTGGTGTTCCACACATTCATTTTTAAAAGTTTGAAAGGAAAATTTCATAAAAAGCTTTAAAAAAAGATAGTGTACCAAGGCCGCGACGACAAAATGCAGAAAAACGTCCGAGAGCCGGATTAAATATTGGCCAATAAAAAAAACATGAAAACCTTACTTAATTTTTCGCTTTTGTGTCTAATTATTTGTTGATTTTACGTTGTATTCTTTTTTTATATTTATTCCAATTACTTCAAACGCTGAACATTGTTACTTAATTTTTATATTTGCAATAAATTGTAAATTTTTAAATTTTTTTTCTATTTCTTTAGAATACGGGCTCCAATTCGAGAACATTTGGGCATTATGAGGCACCCGGACCTGTGACAGCCCTATTATAAGCCCACATCCGAGTTTTGAGTGACCGCGAAAGGCCTATTATAGGCTTACAATAGGCCTTTTGATAGCCGCGATAAGCTTATGATAGGCGAAAGTCACCCGCGATAAGCCTATTATAGGCCTATTACAGGCGCCGACCCGCGATAAGCCTATAATAGGCTTACTTTGGGGTCCTTCGCTGGTACTCGGTAAGCCTATCGCGCAACCTATTATAAGCTGAACGCGCACTACCTGTGCACTTGAACACCGCGCCGGCTGAAAACTTCTCTAGTGTGTGCTGTCACATTTCGAGCGACCTGGAGTTTCCTGCCGGATATCATTTCGACTGTAGAAATGCATAACGTGTAGAAGAAAAAAGATAATGTTGAAGGGCCTAACAGTAAAGTACCCTTCAAAATAATGATATCAAAATTTGAAAAAGACGGGCATCATCGCGGCATTCAGGACACTCAGATTTCCAATTTTGGCTTTCCACGGACTTCTGGGGACTGCCCCAGCACCGCGAACATACCCATACACAGACAGACAGACACACAGAAAAATTTTATTAGTAACAAGCCTGCAGCTTGTGGCGACTAAGTCGCCTTCGTCAAATATTTATTTTTACTGATTTTTGTTGTTTTTTTTTAATAGAAATGGCAATCATTTGTTTTCCCTATTTCTCTCAAGTTCTCGTGACCCTTGTGGTATAGTGGTTAGCACGTTCACAGGTGGTGGGAGATAATGCCAAAACGGATCCGAAACGGATGGGACGTGGATTGGATCCATATATGATCCGATATAGATCCACGCGCCCCCGTGGAGGGAGCGTGGATTTTTTTGGCGTGGGTCGTTGTGGATCCACGCCGGCGTGGGGGAGGATGGAATATATATGGAGGGCGCATGGATCCGTGGGAGAATGGAAACATATCGGATCTTATATGGATCCACGTGTCCCTCGTGGAGGGCGCGTGGAATTTTTTTGACGTTATGGATAATGAATCCGCGTGGATGTCAGGCTCTATTAGAAGGGCAGGCAACATGGTAATTGACCATTGTAGCCCCCCTAGCTGATATCGACCACCAAGGATCGGCTTAGCACAGGCTGATTTTGGTCCGATTTACTCAGTGGTTTGTAAAAAAACCTGGCAGTTATCCTGGTATATGAGTGAACTAGTATAATAACTAGTATAGAATTGTGTCGAAATAGAACTTGACGCGAAACAGAACCGCGTGGAATAAAACTGTTCGGAAATGAAACTGTTCCGAAATAGAACCGCGTGAAATAGAACTGTTCGGAAATAGAACTGTTCCGAAATAGAACCGCGTGAAATATAACCCAGTCAATAAATCGAAAACAGGTCACGCCACTGATTGTGAGTGGAACTTTTTCTGTTTGGCTATTTATTCAATAGTCTTCACCCAATTGTGCTAAAACGCGCTAAAACTATGTACAGTTCTATTTCACACGGTTCTATTTCGCGTCAAGTTCTATTTCACACGGTTCTATTTTGAAAAGGTTCTATTTCGAGGTAGCGCCTATTTATCAGATAAGTCCTCCACTTCTTCCTTATTTAATTTTCCATTTCAATATCGCCTTCCGCTATACCAGAATAGCCCCCACCGTATCAGAATAGCAAAACAACAAGCGAAAATCGACCGACATCGAAAAGCAATCCCAATTAATTGAAGCATCTAATAGAAGTGCACCATTCATAGCTCTTTCTACCATTTTTGTCGCTTTCGAAATAAGGAAAAGCTTCGAATCAGATCTTTGGGAAAACAGAACTGTCTCGAATCAGAACCGTTTTCTTTCCAAATGGAAAAGTGTCAAAAGTGTTGTATAATAATAAGCTAAATCAAATTCTCCAGAGGTTATATCCCACGGCAGGCATATGAAGTAAGTATTCGGGAAATTACGTCTTAAAATAATAAAATCCACGAAAAACTGGTGTCACCACGCTACGCCCCGCCCCTTTCCCGTGCAAAACATAAGGGCCGTCGAAACCCGTGAGGTGTCGGTCCACATGGGAAGGTATACCCGCCGCCTGCGCAGGTGTTGCAAGGTATTGGGTTAGAGAATTCTGAAGGGTGGGTGGGGAGCTCTGGATGAAGGCTCCGTGGCACGGTGCCACAGAGCTCACCGGATATTTTTGGTTGTCTGGATACATGTGCTCATTGAGCATCTTGAGTGAAATCAAAAAATGGAAAATCCAGGAAGTCTAGAAAATATCCACGTCCCACCCACGTCCCATCCGTTTTTGATCCGTTTTCAGTCCACGCTCCCACGTCCGCATCCTATCCGTGGGAGCGTGGATCCTAATAGGATCAAAATCGGATACGTATAAAATTCCTATAAATTCCACGTCCCATCCGTTTCGGATCCGATATGGATTTCAAGCCCTTCACCTGTGGTTTGAACGCCAATCTATAGGTCGCTGGATCGAGTTTTGTCGACTGCAAACTCGTGTGTGAGACACACAAAAAAACACACAGACTAATCTAAAATTTTCTATATAAGAAAGATAGTAAAGATAGTCTGATTTAAACAATGATCAGTAATAGTCTTTTTAACAGCTGGTAAATTTGTTTTTGCGTTTTTTCTTTGTTGTTTACCGCCAAACAAGCAAAAAAGCTATTGTAAACATGTTTACACACGCGCGCTTATTTTTTTTAACTTTGGACGTACAGTGCTGGCCATAAGTTTATATAAAATCGGTTTTTTCAAGATAACATGGCTCATACTTGAAGGAGGGTCATGAAATTTTTTTCTCATGTTTATGAGGGTAAATTGAGTTAATAAAAAAATAATTTCAGAAAAAATCGAAACTTCGAAAAATTACAACAATTTATTCGAAAAAATGGAAAAAACCAAGAAAGTGACAACCTGTGAAAAATGAAGTAGGAAAGCTCCGATTGGCAAGTCAATGACCGGGAAATGATTGAAAATGATTTAATATTTTGTGGCAATGCCTTTTGCATCAATTACTGCCTGTCAACGACGCGACATGGAATCCAGTAGAGTATCCACAACAGAGAGTGGGATAGTCTTCCATGCAGCCTCCAATTGAGCAAATTTCTGGTCCACGTTTGTGGCTCGGACCCCCTTAAGACGACGTTCCAGTTCCTCCCACAAGTGCTCGATCGGATTCAAGTCGGGGGACTGGCTGGGCCAATCCAAAACGTCCACCCGACGACGATGGAACCAGTTGCGCACATGGAGAGATGTGTGCTTCGGATCATTATCCTGCTGGAAAACATAGACTCGGCCTACATTTCAGAGTGCCCATGGTTTCATTGTGTTCTCTAGGATATCCTCATACTGAAAGCGATCTATAATTCCCTGGATACGTCGAAGTGGCCCCATGGGGCCAGCCGAGAAGCATCCCCATACCATACACGATCCACCTTCGTGCTTGACAGTTGGAAGCTGGTACTTGGGGAGGTATCTGGCTCCAACAGGTCGACGAATCCATGTGTTTCCATCACTTCCAAACATGTTAAACTTGCTTTCGTCTGACCAGATATGTTTGGCCCACTCAGCACGCCCACAGTTGAGATGGGCTCTAGCCCAGGCGACACGTGCTCTTCTATTCTTCTCGCTGATGAATGGTTTACGAACTGGACGTCTTCCATGGAGTCCGTTGTCTTGTAGGCTTCTCCTGATAGTTTTTCTAGATGGCGCTGGTTTGACTGGAGAAGTCACAACCATCTGAATGTCGGTAGACGTTCTTCTGGGATCCTCCCGTGCAGCTCTCAGGATGTTCCAATCCATACTACGGCTGGATTGCTTGGGTCTACCAGTGGATTTCGGTCCAGTACAAGATTTCTAAAGATTCTAGTTATTAAAAAACATGTTTTTTAATGTACCTGAGCCTTGCATCTTCTGATAATTGCGTAGATTCCAGGCAAAGAGAGCTGAAACTGCCTGGCAAGATCTTTGTTAGTTTGCCCTTGTCCATGACCTCGCAAAATGGCTTTTTTGATGTCTGTTGAGACGCATTTGCTTCCAAAAAGTTTAGCCATCCTAAAAAACCACAAATATTTGTAACTGAGCACAAAAAAAAGTTATCACATCAAAATCACAAAAAATCATGAAAACTTGCAATAGTGAAAAAAACGAAACAATAAAAATTTCCAAAAAATTTTTTGTAATGATGCAATTTTTTAGTCTGCATATTTTCGTAACTGTGTTTAGCACATACCGTAGCAATTTCATGACCCTCCTTCAAGTATGAGCCATTTTATCTTGAAAAAACCGATTTTATATAAACTTATGGCCAGCACTGTACCATTATGGCCAGTACTGTATAAAAACCTGGATCGGAATGTCTGTGTGTATCCGAATGACCGAACTTGCTTTTTTGCAAGAAAATGCAGTAGGCAAAACTAGAACTTTCGGCATTTCGATTTGATTGCACGCGCGCTGCTAATTGACCCAAAAAAATTGAGCCACAGCTCGCCAGGCCAGAAACTTCCGAACCGAAGAGGCGCACGGTATCCTTGGCGAGTCCCAAAATTATGGTCATAGTACAAGTGTATTTCGCTTTGCGCACAAGCTCATTATTTTGCGATTTGAGCGCAATTTCATTTTTTTTTCTCTTCGGTCGCGTATCAAGCTTACGAAGCTAAAAAAAATTCCGAATCGAAGGGGCGGACGGTATCCTTGGTGAGTCGCGAAATAATGGCTCTCGTAAAAGTGTATTTTGTTTTGCGCGCAAGCTCATTATTTTGCGATTTGAGCGCAATTTCATTATTTGTTTCTCTTCGGTTGCGTATCATGCTTACGAAGCTAAAAAATCTTCCAAATCGAAGGGGCGGACGGTATCCTTGGTGAGTCGCGAAATAATGGCTCTCGTAAAAGTGTATTTTGTTTTGCGCGCAAGCTCATTATTTTGCGATTTGGGCGCAATTTCATTTTTTTTTTCTCTTCGGTTGCGTATCATGCTTACGAAGCTAAAAAATCTTCCAAATCGAAGGGGCGGACGGTATCCTTGGTGAGTCGCGAAATAATGGCTCTCGTAAAAGTGTATTTTGTTTTGCGCGCAAGCTCATTATTTTGCGATTTGAGCGCAATTTCATTATTTGTTTCTCTTCGGTTGCGTATCATGCTTACGAAGCTAAAAAATCTTCCAAATCGAAGGGGCGGACGGTATCCTTGGTGAGTCGCGAAATAATGGCTCTCGTAAAAGTGTATTTTGTTTTGCGCGCAAGCTCATTATTTTGCGATTTGGGCACAATTTCACTTTTTTTTTCTCTTCGGTTGCGTATCAGGCTTACGAAGCTAAAAAATCTTCCAAATCGAAGGGGCGGACGGTATCCTTGGTGAGTCGCGAAATAATGGCTCTCGTAAAAGTGTATTTTGTTTTGCCCGCAAGCTCATTATTTTGCGATTTGAGCGCAATTTCATTATTTGTTTCTCTTCGGTTGCGTATCATGCTTACGAAGCTAAAAAATCTTCCAAATCGAAGGGGCGGACGGTATCCTTGGTGAGTCGCGAAATAATGGCTCTCGTAAAAGTGTATTTTGTTTTGCGCGCAAGCTCATTATTTTGCGATTTGAGCGCAATTTCATTATTTGTTTCTCTTCGGTTGCGTATCATGCTTACGAAGCTAAAAAATCTTCCAAATCGAAGGGGCGGACGGTATCCTTGGTGAGTCGCGAAATAATGGCTCTCGTAAAAGTGTATTTTGTTTTGCCCGCAAGCTCATTATTTTGCTATTTGAGCGCAACTTCATTTTTTTTTTTTCTCTTCGGTTGCGTATCAGGCTTACGAAGCTAAAAAATCTTCCAAATCGAAGGGGCGGACGGTATCCTTGGTGAGTCGCGAAATAATGGCTCTCGTAAAAGTGTATTTTGTTTTGCCCGCAAGCTCATTATTTTGCGATTTGAGCGCAATTTCATTTTTTTTTCTCTTCGGTTGCGTATCAGGCTTACGAAGCTAAAAAATCTTCCGAATCGAAGGGGCGGACGGTATCCTTTGTGAGTCGCGAAATAATGGCTCTCGTAAAAGTGTATTTTGTTTTGCGCGCAAGCTCATTATTTTGCGATTTGAGCGCAATTTCATTTTTTTTTTCTCTTCGGTTGCGTATCAGGCCTACGAAGCTAAAAAATCTTCCGAATCGAAGGGGCGGACGGTATCCTTGGTGAGTCGCGAAATAATGGCTCTCGTAAAAGTGTATTTTGTTTTGCGCGCAAGCTCATTATTTTGCGATTTGAGCGCAATTTCATTTTTTTTTTCTCTTCGGTTGCGTATCAGGCTTACGAAGCTAAAAAATCTTCCGAATCGAAGGGGCGGACGGTATCCTTTGTGAGTCGCGAAATAATGGCTCTCGTAAAAGTGTATTTTGTTTTGCGCGCAAGCTCATTATTTTGCGATTTGAGCGCAATTTCATTTTTTTTTTCTCTTCGGTTGCGTATCAGGCCTACGAAGCTAAAAAATCTTCCGAATCGAAGGGGCGGACGGTATCCTTGGTGAGTCGCGAAATAATGGCTCTCGTAAAAGTGTATTTTGTTTTGCCCGCAAGCTCATTATTTTGCTATTTGAGCGCAACTTCATTTTTTTTTTCTCTTCGGTTGCGTATCAGGCTTACGAAGCTAAAAAATCTTCCAAATCGAAGGGGCGGACGGTATCCTTGGTGAGTCGCGAAATAATGGCTCTCGTAAAAGTGTATTTTGTTTTGCCCGCAAGCTCATTATTTTGCGATTTGAGCGCAATTTCATTTTTTTTTCTCTTCGGTTGCGTATCAGGCTTACGAAGCTAAAAAATCTTCCAAATCGAAGGGGCGGACGGTATCCTTGGTGAGTCGCGAAATAATGGCTCTCGTAAAAGTGTATTTTGTTTTGCCCGCAAGCTCATTATTTTGCGATTTGAGCGCAATTTCATTTTTTTTTTCTCTTCGGTTGCGTATCAGGCTTACGAAGCTAAAAAATCTTCCAAATCGAAGGGGCGGACGGTATCCTTGGTGAGTCGCGAAATAATGGCTCTCGTAAAAGTGTATTTTGTTTTGCCCGCAAGCTCATTATTTTGCGATTTGAGCGCAATTTCATTTTTTTTTCTCTTCGGTTGCGTATCAGGCTTACGAAGCTAAAAAATCTTCCAAATCGAAGGGGCGGACGGTATCCTTGGTGAGTCGCGAAATAATGGCTCTCGTAAAAGTGTATTTTGTTTTGCGCGCAAGCTCATTATTTTGCGATTTGAGCGCAATTTCATTTTTTTTTTCTCTTCGGTTGCGTATCAGGCTTACGAAGCTAAAAAATCTTCCAAATCGAAGGGGCGGACGGTATCCTTGGTGAGTCGCGAAATAATGGCTCTCGTAAAAGTGTATTTTGTTTTGCCCGCAAGCTCATTATTTTGCGATTTGAGCGCAATTTCATTTTTTTTTCTCTTCGGTTGCGTATCAGGCTTACGAAGCTAAAAAATCTTCCAAATCGAAGGGGCGGACGGTATCCTTGGTGAGTCGCGAAATAATGGCTCTCGTAAAAGTGTATTTTGTTTTGCGCGCAAGCTCATTATTTTGCGATTTGAGCGCAATTTCATTTTTTTTTTCTCTTCGGTTGCGTATCAGGCTTACGAAGCTAAAAAATCTTCCGAATCGAAGGGGCGGACGGTATCCTTGGTGAGTCGCGAAATATTGGCTCTCGTAAAAGTGTATTTTGTTTTGCGCGCAAGCTCATTATTTTGCGATTTGAGCGCATTTTCATTTTTTTTTTCTCTTCGGTTGCGTATCAGGCTTACGAAGCTAAAAAATCTTCCGAATCGAAGGGGCGGACGGTATCCTTGGTGAGTCGCGAAATAATGGCTCTCGTAAAAGTGTATTTTGTTTTGCGCGCAAGCTCATTATTTTGCGATTTGAGCGCAATTTCATTTTTTTTTTCTCTTCGGTTGCGTATCAGGCTTACGAAGCTAAAAAATCTTCCGAATCGAAGGGGCGGACGGTATCCTTGGTGAGTCGCGAAATAATGGCTCTCGTAAAAGTGTATTTTGTTTTGCGCGCAAGCTCATTATTTTGCGATTTGAGCGCAATTTCATTTTTTTTTCTCTTCGGTTGCGTATCAGGCTTACGAAGCTAAAAAATCTTCCGAATCGAAGGGGCGGACGGTATCCTTGGTGAGTCGCGAAATAATGGCTCTCGTAAAAGTGTATTTTGTTTTGCCCGCAAGCTCATTATTTTGCGATTTGAGCGCAATTTCATTTTTTTTTCTCTTCGGTTGCGTATCAGGCTTACGAAGCTAAAAAATCTTCCGAATCGAAGGGGCGGACGGTATCCTTTGTGAGTCGCGAAATAATGGCTCTCGTAAAAGTGTATTTTGTTTTGCGCGCAAGCTCATTATTTTGCGATTTGAGCGCAATTTCATTTTTTTTTTCTCTTCGGTTGCGTATCAGGCCTACGAAGCTAAAAAATCTTCCGAATCGAAGGGGCGGACGGTATCCTTGGTGAGTCGCGAAATAATGGCTCTCGTAAAAGTGTATTTTGTTTTGCGCGCAAGCTCATTATTTTGCGATTTGAGCGCAATTTCATTTTTTTTTTCTCTTCGGTTGCGTATCAGGCTTACGAAGCTAAAAAATCTTCCGAATCGAAGGGGCGGACGGTATCCTTTGTGAGTCGCGAAATAATGGCTCTCGTAAAAGTGTATTTTGTTTTGCGCGCAAGCTCATTATTTTGCGATTTGAGCGCAATTTCATTTTTTTTTTCTCTTCGGTTGCGTATCAGGCCTACGAAGCTAAAAAATCTTCCGAATCGAAGGGGCGGACGGTATCCTTGGTGAGTCGCGAAATAATGGCTCTCGTAAAAGTGTATTTTGTTTTGCCCGCAAGCTCATTATTTTGCTATTTGAGCGCAACTTCATTTTTTTTTTCTCTTCGGTTGCGTATCAGGCTTACGAAGCTAAAAAATCTTCCAAATCGAAGGGGCGGACGGTATCCTTGGTGAGTCGCGAAATAATGGCTCTCGTAAAAGTGTATTTTGTTTTGCCCGCAAGCTCATTATTTTGCGATTTGAGCGCAATTTCATTTTTTTTTCTCTTCGGTTGCGTATCAGGCTTACGAAGCTAAAAAATCTTCCAAATCGAAGGGGCGGACGGTATCCTTGGTGAGTCGCGAAATAATGGCTCTCGTAAAAGTGTATTTTGTTTTGCCCGCAAGCTCATTATTTTGCGATTTGAGCGCAATTTCATTTTTTTTTTCTCTTCGGTTGCGTATCAGGCTTACGAAGCTAAAAAATCTTCCAAATCGAAGGGGCGGACGGTATCCTTGGTGAGTCGCGAAATAATGGCTCTCGTAAAAGTGTATTTTGTTTTGCCCGCAAGCTCATTATTTTGCGATTTGAGCGCAATTTCATTTTTTTTTCTCTTCGGTTGCGTATCAGGCTTACGAAGCTAAAAAATCTTCCAAATCGAAGGGGCGGACGGTATCCTTGGTGAGTCGCGAAATAATGGCTCTCGTAAAAGTGTATTTTGTTTTGCGCGCAAGCTCATTATTTTGCGATTTGAGCGCAATTTCATTTTTTTTTTCTCTTCGGTTGCGTATCAGGCTTACGAAGCTAAAAAATCTTCCAAATCGAAGGGGCGGACGGTATCCTTGGTGAGTCGCGAAATAATGGCTCTCGTAAAAGTGTATTTTGTTTTGCCCGCAAGCTCATTATTTTGCGATTTGAGCGCAATTTCATTTTTTTTTCTCTTCGGTTGCGTATCAGGCTTACGAAGCTAAAAAATCTTCCAAATCGAAGGGGCGGACGGTATCCTTGGTGAGTCGCGAAATAATGGCTCTCGTAAAAGTGTATTTTGTTTTGCGCGCAAGCTCATTATTTTGCGATTTGAGCGCAATTTCATTTTTTTTTTCTCTTCGGTTGCGTATCAGGCTTACGAAGCTAAAAAATCTTCCGAATCGAAGGGGCGGACGGTATCCTTGGTGAGTCGCGAAATATTGGCTCTCGTAAAAGTGTATTTTGTTTTGCGCGCAAGCTCATTATTTTGCGATTTGAGCGCATTTTCATTTTTTTTTTCTCTTCGGTTGCGTATCAGGCTTACGAAGCTAAAAAATCTTCCGAATCGAAGGGGCGGACGGTATCCTTGGTGAGTCGCGAAATAATGGCTCTCGTAAAAGTGTATTTTGTTTTGCGCGCAAGCTCATTATTTTGCGATTTGAGCGCAATTTCATTTTTTTTTTTCTCTTCGGTTGCGTATCAGGCTTACGAAGCTAAAAAATCTTCCGAATCGAAGGGGCGGACGGTATCCTTGGTGAGTCGCGAAATAATGGCTCTCGTAAAAGTGTATTTTGTTTTGCGCGCAAGCTCATTATTTTGCGATTTGAGCGCAATTTCATTTTTTTTTCTCTTCGGTTGCGTATCAGGCTTACGAAGCTAAAAAATCTTCCGAATCGAAGGGGCGGACGGTATCCTTGGTGAGTCGCGAAATAATGGCTCTCGTAAAAGTGTATTTTGTTTTGCGCGCAAGCTCATTATTTTGCGATTTGGGCGCAATTTCATTTTTTTTTCTCTTCGGTTGCGTATCAGGCTTACGAAGCTAAAAAATCTTCCAAATCGAAGGGGCGGACGGTATCCTTGGCGAGTCCCAAAATTATGGTCATAGTACAAGTGTATTTCGCTTTGCGCACAAGCTCATTATTTTGCGATTTGGGCGCAATTTCACTTTTTTTTCTCTTCGGTTGCGTATCAGGCTTACGAAGCTAAAAAATCTTCCGAATCGAAGGGGCGGACGGTATCCTTGGTGAGTCGCGAAATAATGGCTCTCGTAAAAGTGTATTTTGTTTTGCGCGCAAGCTCATTATTTTGCGATTTGGGCGCAATTTCACTTTTTTTTCTCTTCGGTTGCGTATCAGGCTTACGAAGCTAAAAAATCTTCCGAATCGAAGGGGCGGACGGTATCCTTGGTGAGTCGCGAAATAATGGCTCTCGTAAAAGTGTATTTTGTTTTGCGCGCAAGCTCATTATTTTGCTATTTGAACGAAATTTCATTTTTTTTCTCTTCGGTTGCATATCAGGCTTACGAAGCTAAAAAATCTTCCGAATCGAAGGGGCGGACGGTATCCTTGGTGAGTCGCGAAATAATGGCTCTCGTAAAAGTGTATTTTGTTTTGCGCGCAAGCTCATTATTTTGCGATTTGGGCGCAATTTCACTTTTTTTTCTCTTCGGTTGCGTATCAGGCTTACGAAGCTAAAAAATCTTCCGAATCGAAGGGGCGGACGGTATCCTTGGTGAGTCGCGAAATAATGGCTCTCGTAAAAGTGTATTTTGTTTTGCGCGCAAGCTCATTATTTTGCGATTTGGGCGCAATTTCACTTTTTTTTCTCTTCGGTTGCGTATCAGGCTTACGAAGCTAAAAAATCTTCCGAATCGAAGGGGCGGACGGTATCCTTGGTGAGTCGCGAAATAATGGCTCTCGTAAAAGTGTATTTTGTTTTGCGCGCAAGCTCATTATTTTGCGATTTGAGCGAAATTTCATTTTTTTTTCTCTTCGGTTGCGTATCAGGCTTACGAAGCTAAAAAATCTTCCGAATCGAAGGGGCGGACGGTATCCTTGGTGAGTCGCGAAATAATGGCTCTCGTAAAAGTGTATTTTGTTTTGCGCGCAAGCTCATTATTTTGCTATTTGAGCGAAATTTCATTTTTTTTCTCTTCGGTTGCATATCAGGCTTACGAAGCTAAAAAATCTTCCGAATCGAAGGGGCGGACGGTATCCTTGGTGAGTCGCGAAATAATGGCTCTCGTAAAAGTGTATTTTGTTTTGCGCGCAAGCTCATTATTTTGCTATTTGAACGAAATTTCATTTTTTTTCTCTTCGGTTGCATATCAGGCTTACGAAGCTAAAAAATCTTCCGAATCGAAGGGGCGGACGGTATCCTTGGTGAGTCGCGAAATAATGGCTCTCGTAAAAGTGTATTTTGTTTTGCGCGCAAGCTCATTATTTTGCGATTTGGGCGCAATTTCACTTTTTTTTCTCTTCGGTTGCGTATCAGGCTTACGAAGCTAAAAAATCTTCCGAATCGAAGGGGCGGACGGTATCCTTGGTGAGTCGCGAAATAATGGCTCTCGTAAAAGTGTATTTTGTTTTGCGCGCAAGCTCATTATTTTGCGATTTGAGCGAAATTTCATTTTTTTTCTCTTCGGTTGCATATCAGGCTTACGAAGCTAAAAAATCTTCCGAATCGAAGGGGCGGACGGTATCCTTGGTGAGTCGCGAAATAATGGCTCTCGTAAAAGTGTATTTTGTTTTGCGCGCAAGCTCATTATTTTGCGATTTGGGCGCAATTTCATTTTTTTTTTCTCTTCGGTTGCGTATCAGGCTTACGAAGCTAAAAAATCTTCCGAATCGAAGGGGCGGACGGTATCCTTGGTGAGTCGCGAAATAATGGCTCTCGTAAAAGTGTATTTTGTTTTGCGCGCAAGCTCATTATTTTGCTATTTGAGCGAAATTTCATTTTTTTTCTCTTCGGTTGCATATCAGGCTTACGAAGCTAAAAAATCTTCCGAATCGAAGGGGCGGACGGTATCCTTGGTGAGTCGCGAAATAATGGCTCTCGTAAAAGTGTATTTTGTTTTGCGCGCAAGCTCATTATTTTGCGATTTGGGCGCAATTTCATTTTTTTTTCTCTTCGGTTGCGTATCAGGCTTACGAAGCTAAAAATTCTTCCTAATCGAAGGGGCGGACGGTATCCTTGGTGAGTCGCGAAATAATGGCTCTCGTAAAAATGTATTTTGTTTTGCGCACAAGCTCATTATTTTGCGATTTGAGCGCATTTTCACTTTTTTTTTCGGTCGCCGATCTCTTTGCGCTTTTCCCGATAATCGCACATCCCCATATCGATTTTCTTCTAACCAAACCGATATGTTGTATTGTTGTTTTGTCCTTCCTCCTGATCCGCAGTACCTTCGGTACTCGAAGAACGGCTCGACTTTGTAATCTTGTTGTGTAATTTTGTTCCTGACCACGTTTCAAAAAGTTGTGATATCCAACTTAATTGGATTTTAAAAAATTTGCTGTTCTGCTTTGTTGGCCTTTCAATTCTCGGGTCAACTCAATTACCGTCCTTTCGTTAATATTCGCCTTTGAAATGTTCACATTCATAACGTGCTCAATGTTTTTTACAGAATGAGACATTGGATACTTTCGTTTTCTCTGATCACCTTAGTAGTGGCTGCCGAATACCTTGTAAGTTATCAGTCATGTTTTTTATAAGGTACTGTTTTAGGTAGTCGATGTTTTCATTTTTTCGAAGTCATGTGTACCGCAGACTACTATGGATGCATTGACCATGCTTGATGCTACAACCGAGGTTAGGCTTTTAAAAAATATTTAAATTAAGTTGATATTACAAATTTTAAAGGATTTTACTTCCTCTTTAAAGACGTCTACCGAGGATTCCACCAGTACACCTGAACCCAACAAAATGACTACTTCTAACGAGCATTCTTCTTCTTCAACATCTCCTTCGACGTCTACCACTTCTTCCACTTCTTTGTCTCCCGCTTCTACTCCGTCAACTTCTTCTTCTCCTTCATCCACTATTTCCACTCCTACTACTGGCATTATTCCTTCTGTTCCACCCACACCTCCCCCAACTCCTGCCCCTTCTCCTATATATCCGCCAGTTTCGTCAAAAATCACGAGCGTTCCCAGTAAGTATAGAGAATATAATTTCTGCAGGAGAAAAAATGATTTCAGCTGGCACATGCAGCTTGGATGGCACTTGTAAGAATCGCAATTCGCTAGTCTCATCAATAACGGGAGAATACAAAAGACCTGCTGGCGGGGTAAGTTTATCTCAAGAGTTTGAAAATAAATTGAGAAGAAAGAAGTAGTAGTTACCGTAAAACCTATAATTGAAGTACATGTACTTCTATTTTTCAAACCCCCTAAATGGGTGTTCTCCTAATACAGGTGTACTTCAGTTAGAGGGTGTACTTCTCTTTTTCAAAAGCCTTTCAAAAAAATATCAAAAAAGAAAGACGATTCGAGACCCAGACAAAACCGGAGAAAAACGCGAAAACGGGGAAGACAAACTGAGGAAGACAACAACCGGGAAAAACATTTTCGAAACCGTGGAAGAAGCCCCACCCATTGCAAAACCCGCGGAAAGAGTTTTGCACTGAAAGGGTTATACAATTCCAGAAAAACTGCACCGCAGACATGCAATATTTTTCCGATTTCGGTACTTTTTTCCCCTGTCAGCCCCTTAGCTAATGGCATTTTACCATAGACCAACTTCTCGTGAGGTGGTGCTCAAAATCCCAACTTGGCCAGTTTTCAAATTTTCCCAATTGTGTCTTTTTTCGAACAGTTTCTATTATCGGCCCGCCAAAATGGTCAGACGCGCTCCGCTGAACTCAACGCTATGCGATTTTCATTTTGGTTTCCAAATTATTTCATTTCACGTATAAGTTCGACTGGAAATGAAATAATTTTTGGAAACCAAAATGAAAATCGCATAGCGTTGAAATCAGGCGTTTGACCATTTTCGCGGGCCAACAATAACTGTTGAGATAAGCTTACCGTAATTACTGTATTATAAGCCCATGGGCTTATATTTTTCAAAGGGGTCTCAAGGGTGGGCTTATATTACCGGTGGGCTTCTATTACAGGGTGGGCTTTTATTTTTCAACCTCCAAACCAACAACAATTTTCATAATATGAAATTCTGATTGCGAGTCAGAAGTTCTAATTCAAGAGCACTTACAACATAAAATATAAGTTTGTATACTCGGTATAAAACGCTGATAACTCGCTCCAATCGAACAAAGAATTTCGCATGCATTTGGAGAGAGGTTCAGAGAAATCAGAGCAAAACATCGGCCACGGCTCTCTTGATTTTCTGCACTATCTCGTCGCAAACGCGGCCGCGTCCATCACTGTGCGAAGGGAGCGCGTTTGCAGCGCTCCGTACTGAGAATAACTTAAAAAATAATAGTTTTCGTAATCCAATGGTGTGTCGCTTTATCTGCTTTTATTTTACGACAAAATTTTCCGAAAAACGGAAATCATTCAAGATGATTTCTGAAAAAACTCAACCTATTTCTCGATGTTAACTACCGAAACTAAACAACAACATTGCAGCATTGCTTTATTTTTGTCATTTTCATTTTTACTGGTTTTAGTAGTCAATTTTCTTTACTGAACTGTGGAATTCAAAACTTTATGGGGTTATTCATTTCATGCATTTTGCATTTTTTGTCAAATCTGCCTTATTCATTTCATGCAGAAATCGACATTTTCTGCACCAGTAAACTGAATTTCGTCGAACTGTAAATTGCAGAAAACTGCATTTCCTCGGACTGCAAATTGCACTTTTTGCCATTTTCTGCATGAAATGAATAACACCATTATTTTTCTTGCATGTTTCGCGTGTTTTTCGAAATGCAGTTTTCTGCCGCAGAAAATGCAGTTTTCTGCATGAAATGAATTAGGACAATTTGACGAAAAATGCAAACTGCCTGAAATGAATAACCCCATTATGGTTTTTACGGTTTTTTAAACCCGTAAATGTTTTGTTTTATTGTGTTTTCAATCGAGTTGCATCAACAAAGAATTAAACCTACACTATTTTCGCTTAAAAATTCAAAGTGCAATAAAATTTAACATTCGCGTGAAAAAAGTGTGCGGGATTTCTTGTTTTGATGGTGCAACTCGACTGAAACACAATATGGAATCAGTTAAAAAAATAAATTTTACGCCCAGCACTTTGATGACTGCCTCCATTAACAGAAATGTTTAAAAACGGGTGAAAATAATGCGAAATTGAACAAATCCTGATGAAACGCGCACAATTCCAGGCCAATAATCATTGGGTCCCAGACTCTTTGGGCACGATTGATTTTCGACCAAACTTGCTTACGGTACCAAATTTGTGTACGCCTATTTGAGTACGATTGCGAGGCTACCCCGAATCAGAACTGTCCCAAATCAGAACTGTCCTGAATCAGAACCGTGTCCTGAATCAGAACTGTTCGTATCAGAACTGTCCTAAATCAGAACTGTCCTGAATCAGATCTCAAGATTTTCTGTAACAACCATGACAGCTTGCAAAAATCAATAGATGTTGTAATTTCATGGTGCGATAAATGGAAACTAGCTCTAGCCGAAAGCAAGACTCTAGTTCTGCACATTGGCAAATCTAATCCGAAATTTGTTTACCACGTCGGTACATCAAAAGTTCAACCTACTGTCTGCGCGAGAGACCTTGGCGTTTTTGTCGACAATGATCTCAACTTCGAATCGCATATCTCACGGATTGTTAACAGCGCCCTTCACAAATGTCGTCTCATACTCCGCTCGTTTAGATCTTCTCTGCCAGACTTCTACTTCAAACTTTTCAACGCGTACGTGCGGCCAACACTCGAATATGGCTGTGAACTATTTCATCCCTCCACTTTTCACCTTTCAAGAAAGCTCGAGTCACCGTTAAGGTTTTTCTCTCGTAAAGTATTCCTCAGATGCAATGTTTCTTTTTCTCGTCTTTCAGTCCCCGATCAAAAAACTTCATACGAACGCAGATTAAAAATTGCCAATCAGCAATCTCTTTTGTTCAGGCGATTATTCCTGATTCTCAAAACTTATTTTAAAATTGTTACCCACCGGTGCCACTTTCCCCATCTTGCTCAGTATATAGCCCCTTCTAAATCAGCGCGATTCCCATACAGATTAGTATTTTGCGGCGCTAAAAATGGTAGTTTTTTACACAAATATTTTGCTCTGTGGGATAAGGTAGTTCCCTATTTCCCAGAATTAGTATCTGAAGTTACCTTCTCAGAGCGTATCGGTCTTCTTCCCCTCACATCCTTTATTGTCTGACTACCCTCCTTTCTTCCTAGATTGTTCCTTCGTTTGTTTTTACATGTTCAAAGTGATTTTCCTGATCTCTTTGTTTTTTTTTCGCTCCCACTTGGCCATGACTCTTGCGGGTCAACAGGTCATTTTATCTTATTCGTTTCACCTCTCAACCCAGTGTATTCCCTATCCTCTTTTTGCCACATGTCTGTTATTAGCGTGTTATGTGCTTCTTTTTTTTTTTGTGCAATGCTCACTTTAACAATGTCGAATCGAATAAATAAATAAACAATAAACAAAGAACTGTTCGAATCAGAACTGTCCTGTATAAGAACTGTCCTATATCAGAACTGCCCCAAAGCAGAACTGTCCCGAATCAGAACTGCCCTGAATCAGAACTGTCCCGAAGCAGAACTGTTCGTATCAGAACTGTCCCGAATCAGAACTGTTCGTATCAGAACTGCCCCAAATCAGAACTATTCAATAAGCATGCTTACGGCCTAATATGTTTTTTTTTCATAATAAAAAAATTTTTATTTAAAACTTATACAGGATAGTTCTGATTTGGGGCAGTTCTGATACGAACAGTTCTGATTCGGGACAGTTCTGATACGAACAGTTCTGCTTCGGGACAGTTCTGATTCGGGACAGTTCTGATACAGGACAGTTCTCATATGGGGCAGTTCTGAAACGAACAGTTCTGCTTAGGGACAGTTCTGATTTCGGACAGTTCTGATTCAGGGCAGTTCTGATACGAACAGTTCTGATTCAGGACACGGTTCTGATTCGGGACAGTTCTGATTCGGGAACGTTCTGATTCGGGGTAGCCTCACGATTGCACCTTAGTTACACCAACATTTTTTGAATGAAATTTGCAAATTTGGTACCCAAAGAGCAGCCGTAACCATAAAGAAAACGTACCAAATGAGCGAGGAAACCAAAGGTCCAGGACCCATTGAGTTTTGGCTACAATTGCACGCTGGGCTTTTATTACAGGGTGGGCTTCTATTACAGGATGGGCTTCTATTTTTCAAAAGGGTCTAGAGATGGGCTTATATTACAAGGTGGGCTTCTACTACAGTCGGGCTTATAATACAGTAATTACGGTAATAATTCAGCTACTCTAATGGGGCTATTCACGGAAACCAGCAAAAAATGCAAAAAATTCAGCGAAAATTCGGAGAATGCTCCGATCAGTCTGAAATTTTGACAAAAAATGTTAAAAATACTCCCGGACATGTGCAGAAAATTCCAGACCAAAATATCGGACATTTTTTGCCAAAATTTCAGACTGATCGGAGAATTCTCCGAATTTTCGCTGGATGCATTCTTTGCATATTTTGCTGGTTTCCGTGAATAGACCCATAAAACAATGTTTTGGTTGATAGACCATCCGCAGAAAGTCTTGGACCATTCGCTGGGAGACGCCGTTTCCATTGCGCTGAGGGGCTGTTCCCCGGTTTTGTAAGGGTCTCGAAAATTTGAAATCTGCGCTCGTCAATTAAAATGTTGCAAGTGCATTCCTCCATGACCGTGTTTCGACACTTCTGTCGCGGGAATTCAAATGATTTTCAATTCGAAAATTCTTTTGAATGAAAAACGGAAAAAAGCTTCAATAAATGAAATAAAAACAATTTTAAAATAATTCACCCGATGATGTATTTCTATTAGATGGTGTACTTCAATTAGAGGGTGCACTTCTATTTTTGAAAGGCCTGTTAGTGGTGTACTTCTAATACAGATGTACTTCAATTACAGGTTTTACGGTAAGCAAATAACAAGGATACTGTAGTGGATAAGAATGTGGACATATATAATTATTTATTTTCAGAGTCATTATTGCACCCATGAATCGGTTGGCACAAAAACACGCGCAGTGAGTATGTTCGTGGAACCTATTCGTCCGACGTATCGTTTAATATTGCGATACAAAATCGATTTTATTCTGACACCCGACAAGTACCGTGAACGTCGTGTGGAAATCAACCAAAAGTACGGAGTCAAGGATTTAATTTACCTTACGTACGAAACCGCTGAAGGCCAAAGAGTAAGTCTGCGGAACGTTCTTAGCAAAAAATACAGTGAACACTCTATTATAACGTCATTTCTTTCTAGAAGAGTTCTAATTATTAAATATTAGATAGAGTCTAATAATTGGTCTAATAATTGAGTTCTAATAGAGTGACGAGCAGCCCCTTTTGTTCACATTCGCCGGGGGCCGTTCAAAAAGCGGCTGCCGTTATATTGTTCGGGACGTGTCTTGTTTTTAATTTTTTTTTTAATTTTCAGAATATAGCTTTTCTGAAAATGGAAGAAAACTCGTGCGAGACGGACCCAACGGACTGCCCACCATACACTTTCGACGATATCAAAGAGATAGTAGTGGTGATTTGCATGAACCCAGTGTACACAATTGGAGAATTCAATGAAGTCTTTTACAAGATGTTCGTCTGCGAGGACGACGAATGCAAATTCCGCCTTTAAACATGCGATTTATTTATACCTACTTTTTTAGCACCTAAATTTGTTCATTTACCTATTATCCATTCGTGAAGAAAGCAAGTGCGCACAGTAATTCGTGGATTTCATTTTCGTCGCCAAATTAATTAATTTCACGTTGAACTTACACGTTAATTGAAATAATTTGGCGATGAATATGAAATCCACGAAGTACTAAGTTTTGTGGAGCGCACTTGCACTTTTCGCGAATGGGCAATACCTCAATCAATACCTACCAAAATCAAAAACGATCTTTAGCCACCGGTTCAATTAATTGCTTTGCTTTTCAAGTTATTTCTCAATGTGTTCAATGTTCACGTATTGTGAGCCCGCATCACAGCAGAGGCCGTATTCATTTTATGGTCATTGAAAATTTTATTACTGTCAGGAGAATCATTTACTTTTTATTTATTGTATGGTAGGTAATGATTATAAATGACAATTGAACAAAAGTAAATAGGTACTGAAAAAGTAGGTCATGATATTATCGATACAATTTTCTTTCCGGTTTTGCGTGAAAATTTTTCAAACACCGCAGTTAATTTTAGAAATTAAAAAGCCACGTGTGGCCATTCAGCTTTTTTCATTGTGTTCAGTTGAAAAATTGCCTCTGGGATATTTCGAAACGTTTTTTTTTTTTACTTTTTGGATAGCGGTTTTCACCATATGACGTCAAATTTTCAGTTTTTATCAATTATTTAAGTTTTTGAGAAATTAAATCCTATAGTGTGCATCCAAATTACAAAAAAAAGTTTCTAAATGTTGCAGAGCCGAAAAGTGTTGCTCTAAGACGTTTCGAAACCTGTCACTTCGAAACGGGGACGTTTCAAAACTTTAGTCAATTTTTAGCGCTGAATTTTCCTGTAAATTTTGGTAAATTTTTCGAATGTATTGTCCATTCGCGAAGAAAGCAAGTGCGCTCCACAAAACTTAGTACTTCGTGGATTTCATTTTTGTCGCTAAATTATTTCATTTAACGTTGAATTTACACGTGAATTGAAATAATTTGGCGATGAAAATGAAATCCACGAAGTACTACGTTTCATGGAGCGCACTTGCTTTTTTCGCGAATGAACAATAGCAAAAAAAGATTGGACAGCTATTATATTCTTGGACGAATTTTGTCAATACTGCGAACATGGCAACGAAAAATAGCACTAAAATTTTACAACGTCCCAGTTTCGATACTTCCTTTTTCGAAACGTCCTAAATTCAAAAATCTGAAGAGTGTTATCTTGGTTTTTCCGCGTGAAACCGTCAAGAAGATTGAATTGATATACTCGGTATAAAGCGCTGCAAAATCGCTCCCTTCGCACAGTGGAGGACGCGGCCACATTGTCCAAGAGAGTGCAGAAAATTGAGAGAGCGTGGTCGATGTTTCGCTCTGATTTCTCTGAGTCTCTTTCTAAATGCATGCGAAATTCATTTTTCTCAAGAAATTTTTAGCTAATAGCCATCGAATCTGGCCGTGTTCCATATGCATTTGGTGTACACTCCGAATACGATGGCTACTAGCCTTTTTCAATAGCTAGCCGTTTTCCACGGCTATTAGCCGTTTTCCATGGCTATTAGCCACATAACTGCCAATGCTCGTCACATACGCGCCAAATTGTCTACGAATTCTCAGAAATAAAAATGTGAGGGAATTTGAATAGAAAAACCATCGAAAACGGCTCACAGCTATCTAATTCGGGACGTGTGCCAAACACAAAGGGGACACGGGCCGATTCGATGGCTATTAGCTAATAATTTCCTGAGATCGATCGGACCGAGTTTGCAGCATTTTATACCGAGTATGATAATCTGTCATTCAGCCATAACCCTTTTACCAGTTTGTTAATTAATAGGAAATCAGATAATAAAATGCTTGTTAATATTTTTGGTCCGTTGCTGATAATTTTGTCTTCAAATGTGGTATTTGCTTTTAATTATGTACAAAGCTGAAGTATACTCAGCGAATGCATTGTCAACCTCGATCCACGACACTTTTCAGCATTCAACAGCGTTGTGCGCCTTTTTTGAAGCGAAAAATCAAATTAGAACTGCAACTCGTCGTGGATTTTCCGTTGAAAAAAGAATACAACTTTTATCGGCCCGCCAAAATGATCAAACGCGCTCCGCTGGACTCAACGCTATGCGATTTTCATTTTGGTTTCCAAATGATTTATTTCACGTTGAATTTACACGTGAAATGAAATAATTTGGAGACCAAAATGAAATCCACGTAGTATTGAGTTCAGCGGAGCGCGTTTGACCATTTTGGTGGGCCAACAATAGCAGCATCGTGTAAGTAGGCCTTCGGCATTAGGATCCACGCCGTCCGCCAACTCAAAAGACCCACCCCTCTGGTAGCCCCAAGCGCATCCCCACCCTGCCTCCTTTCTCTCTGGAATTATTATGTTTTTCGTTGAAGAACGGAGAAAAAGGAATACACGCGCGCGATCGATTTAAAGGCGCACACCATTTCCAGTTCTCGATGGTCCCGCCACGCGCAAGACGCAGAGAAAGGCAGTAGAGCCTTTTCGAATAACGGGCGGCATTCTACGTGTTAACGAGTCACCCATCCCACCCACCCGGGAAAGATAACCAAAAGTGAATTACCGTAAAACTGTTTTCAGAAGGCCCGAAACAGGAATTCGTCGCCAACCTGAGGCAACAAGTCGGTCCGGAGTGGCACACGCTCTTGTCTTCTCTCGCCAGCTCACCTTTTACCGCAAAAGCCGAGTCCACCGCTCAGGTCTACAAATCGGCAAACCTACAACGCCAAGCGTGGACACGGCAGAAAAACCTACCTCAGAACGAAAATTCGTTCATCCTCTACTTGTTGGACAAGGCAAAGACGATCGGAAGCAGCGCTCTGTCGATTATTTCGGCAGCGTACCAAACGGTGAACAGCAGCGTATCGGCCGTCGGAGCTTCCTTCGTTTCCGACATAATAAAAAGTAAACGAAGACTGGAGTGCAAAAGCAAAAGAGAATTCGTCGAAGTCAATATAGAGGACGTCAAGAGGATTGCTGAAATTGCTCTCTCGAAGAACGACCCGGCTTGGGATCGAGACGCGCTTCTGGCGATACTATCTTTCCACGCGATGCTGCGAGCTTCGGAGGCGGCCGCTCTGAGATGGGCCGGAGTAACTCGGAACGGAGATTTGATAGAAGTGAAGGTGGAAAATGCGAAGAATGATCAAATGGGCCTCGGACGTACTACGTTTTTCAACTATCCCCAAGGAAGCGACGCCGACATTCTGATGTGTAGATGGCGTTTGAGGAACAAAGACAAGAAATCTCCGTACGTTTTTTCTAACTTGGATGGAAGCGATAAACTTTCCACAGCGTCCGTCTCCGCGACGGCGTCGAAAGTGCTTAGAGCGATCGGAAAACCAGGAGCGACTCACCATTGCTTTCGACGAGGCGGAGCAAACCATTTGAGAACAAATGGGTTTTCGATCGAGGAAATCAGGATTCGCGGAAGATGGAGGTCAACGGCAGGACTGCAACGATATCTTCTCGACAGTCCGGAATCGCAAGGATGTCAAGTACAGCAAAACGGAAGGCGCGAGAGCTCGGACACGGAAGAAGCCAACCAATAACCGCTCAATTTCTTTTTTTCTAAATAGTTTTCGTCGTTGTTTTCTCCTACTCAAAATTATGTCGTTGTTTTGTTGTGTTTTGTTATGTTTAGTTAGCGTTATTTAAGTGTGCTGAAATTCGTTAGTAATTTATTGTTTTACTCGCAAATTGTTATCGTCGAATTGTTTTCACTCACCATTAACCACGTTTTGATCGTACTTGTAAATATTCCAGGCATTAGGAATCTATCCCAATATAATTGTTTCACTCACAAAATCGTTTGTTTTTAGTTAGTATCTGTTTAGTTATGATTTCACTTGTTGACGAAACGACCCTAACATATACGTTAATAGCTACTTGTTCAATGAAGACTGTAAAATAATTCCTTTTGCGTAGTGATGAAACAGAAAAACATATTCTCTGGGAGAAAACGGAGAATTTAAAATTTTTTAATAGGCTTTATTGTGTTTTCAATCGACTTGCGACATGAGAACGCGAGACTCCGCCCACTTTTTTGTGCGCTACCTGTCTGCGTCTCTTCAAATATCACTGTGTTCGCGTGGTCGCGCAGAAATAAGTGGGCGGAGTCTCGCGTTCTCATGTCGCAAGTCGATTGAAAACACAATAACAGCAGGAAACCGCATAGTTAGTTGGGTCCATTCGGCCGCCCTCGAGTCTCGACATGCGCAGGTCGGACTCGTTAAATAGCGGACCGAGCGGTTCGCGTAGCAACTCGTAGGTAGGACGCGTAAAAGTCGCTCGTGGCAAGAGTGCAGGTAAGTCCCCCCAGAGGAGGTCGCGCCTTCGGCTGGTAGTATATTTTAGGCAGCGTCCTGGTAGTAAAAGTTTAGGCAGCGTCCTGGTAGTTAAAGTTTAGGCAGCGTCCTGGTAGTATATTTTTTAGGCAGCGTCCTGGTAGTTTTTAGGCTTAGTCCTGTGAGAGTGTGTCCGGCAAGAACGAGTATTTTGAGAGTTAAGAGTCGGGGGTGCTTTACGAGCGCCAACAGCCCCCGACCACCTGTAGCCACGAGTGCGGAGCAATCCCACTCCCCCTCCGTTTGTCCGGGAAACGTCATCCGCCCGTGTGTGAGTTTGATATTTTTATTATTTTTTGTTTCGCATCCGTATAAAAATGTGTCTGCCCGCGCAGATGCATTACCAAGTTTTTCAGGTAAAGTCAACAATCCAGTCATCCCATTTGTCGTCCGAGATGGACCATCCAGCCAACCTGTCGTGCGACTCCGTCGTCGACAGAGCATCCGTCGTCACTCTGCGGAACGCCGTGTGCAAAGATCTACACGCAACGCATGAACGCATCACGGACGTCTTCGAAGCGATTAATGTAAGGGTTTTGGAATTAGAAAAAGAGCAAGCCAACTCCTGCGAAGCCCTCTCTTCGAACCTGGCGGAAGCACAGCTTCCCCCGGGGACGAAGATGGCCAACCAGATGGCAAGTTCTCAAATTTTTCCTGTGAAAGCAACTGAAACCCGCGTTCTACACGCAACGGTCCTCTCCGCGGAGGGGCCGCCACCCAATCCATCAGTTTCAGATAAAAGCAAAAAGAAGTGCGAAGATATGAGAAGAATTATTGAGAATCCGAGAGAAGAAGAAGAAGAAGAAGAAAGAAATATGCAAGAGGAGAGTGATTATGAGAAGAAAAAGCAAGAAAAGAGCGTCCCTGCCATGCTCGGTCAACCGATCGATAATGAGCAGCAAGCCGAAATTCAGTCCGACGCTGACGGCGTCAATGAAGGCCAGCCGCCAGGAATTTTGGTGATCACGCAGCCAAGCACTGGCGATATTCAGACGACAGCCAGCAGCAGAAGAAGATCGACACGGTCGATGAGCCCACCACGCCGAATTACCCGCTCGATGTCAGCAAGCCAGCAACCGCGAATAACGTGTTCACGATGAAGTCAGCCGCCACGGTCCCCATATTTTCCGGCACCAATAAAGAGAATTTCCACACGTTCGTGCAAAATTTCAAGGACCACGTGAGACTTACCAGAGACCCGGACCAGGCTTGTGCGAAAACGAAAACGAAAATTTTCGAATTTTCGGTTTTTTCAAAGTTTTTCGAAAAAAATTTTCGACGAAAAATTTTTCGACTTTTTTTTTCGAAAAAAATTTTCGACGAAAAATTTTTCGACTTTTTTTTTCGAAAAAAAATTTCGACGAGAATTTTTTCGAGAAAATTCGAAAAAAATGCTGGAATGAATAAGGCTGTCTGAAAAACAGAAAAGGAGCTCGAAAAACACGAAAATAATGATTTTCTAGTGTTTGGATCAATTTTAGATCCTAGATTTAAGATGAGTATGATTTATTTGATCGCACCTCTAGAATTTGAAATTTGTGGTACGTTTGTTTCGAAAGAGTCTAAAGACGGTTTTTTAACACTTACTGTAAAATCTCTATTATATAGCCATGGCACTCTATTGTTCGGAGCAAAGTTTTATATTACTGCGTCGCGAAAACCAGTCAGAGCGCTCGTAAGTTGCGTCTGTGGTCTCGTCGCGACCAGCGCATATACGGTAGTTTAAAAACGAAAATACATATTTCTTTTGAAAAAACAAGGCAAAAAAATTCAGAAAAACTACCGTATACGCGCTGGTCGCGGCGAGACCAGAGATGCAACTCACGAACGCTCTGACTGGTTTTCGCGACGTAGTAATATTAGAGGTGGCATTATATTATTCAAAGCGATTTTTTTTTTTTGAAATGTTCGAACAATTTGGGAGCAGTTCACTTGGAAATTACTTATTTCATTTTCTACGGTACACTTAAAAATAGTTTTAATATTTTTACAAAAGTGGCATTATATTAGAGGTGGCATTCAAATAGGAATGGTCATTAAAATCTTTAAAATCCGTTTTCTGCTCACTTGAAACTCGTTTTCGATTTATTTTCGAATTTTCGAAAAACTATCTCGAAAATGGAGGTCGAAAATTTTTTTTTCGAAAAATAAAACCGAAAAAAAATTTGAGATTTCGAATTTTCGAAAAAAAAAAATCGAAAATGAAATTCGTTTTCGACTTTTTCGAGCACCCCGTTTTCGCACAAGGCTGACCCGGACGATAATGAGGTGAGAAATCATTTGCTCACAGTGCTCACAGATTTCGCACGTGACACAGCTGAAGAAGTCCTCGAGCGCAACCCAGACGCCTCATCCGACGACATCATCGATGCGCTCCGTGCACAATACGAAGACCAGTACAGCACGCAATACCGACTCGACGCCATCAAAGCGTGTTTCCAATACGCACAGAAACCCGTCCAAGATTTTTACCAACGCGTCCGCAAGCTGATGAGAGAGGCACAAACAGAATCCAACCGAGCAGAAGTAATCCGCGTAAATAAGCAAGCTTTTCTTGAAGGTTTGCAGCCGGAGATTCGTTTCTTCGTCACGACGGCCAAATCGTCCGAATTCGAGCAAGTTTACAAGGACGCCATATTTTTCGAGAAGGCGCTCCTGGACAAGGAACGAAAAGATAAGGCCAACGCCACCGCCCTGGCAAATCGCCCCAGAACAGCCGAAGTTTTCGCCCAGGCCACCCAGCAGCACCGCGAATTCTACGATTACGACAACGAAGAAGGATACCCAATGGTGGCCAGTTTCGCAACGCGCGGACAAGGTCAGTTCCAACAGCAGGGGACTCCCAGGAGAATCCAATACAACAGCTCATACCAAGGATACAGGGCCAGTGCGAACCGAAGTTTCAACCGCGGCCAGAGCCAAGGCCAGAGATACAGCCAATTTCGCGTCCTCGAGTGCTGGTACTGCAAGAGACCGGGCCACTTCCGGAACGGATGCAAAGCAAGATCGGACGACATCGCCAGAGGAATCCACAGGAATAGCATCGACGAACCTCTAAATGCGCCACCCCGTCCGGCATACGCCGACAGCAGCAGCAGAAGATCACCAATGAATCCAGTGGACAATCATCAACGACCAACAGTCAGAGTTCTGCACACACCAAACACGGACCCCAATCGCCACGAATCGCCACCACACGTCGAGAAAAAAATCGAGCAACAAGCGCACACGATCAAGGTACAAGCCAACCAGCTCAAGGACATACAATGGCGCCTACAAGCTTATCACATGGACGGGACACCGTCGGAGGCCACACCACCCAGCATAAACGTTTTCGCCACGAAAATCGGACAACCGGAGCCGCCAATAGCTGTGAGCCATACAAAAACTCCTTTCATCACAGCCCAGGTCCCGATAACAGCCAACGGACACCCCTGTCACGCGCTCATCGACACCGGAGCAAACATCACAGTATCCAGCGAAGCCTCCATCAATCTTTTCTGCAACACGCCGTTAGGAGCACCCGAATCCCAGACAGCCTTAGGACTCGGAGGGAACGCAGTACGAATGATGGGAGCAGCACCGATCACCTTCCAAATTGGTCCATATTAGGTAACCCAAACAACTCATTTCACAGAAGGAAGATGCACGCCGGCCGGCCCGATGGACTACACGTTTATCATTGGGAACGACGTCCTAGCACAGCTTCCCAATTTTATGATCGACTACAAGAAAGCCCAATTCCAAATCGGCGGAATCGTACTTCCAATGGGAAACAAACGCGAAAGGGATTCCCGACCAGGAAACTACAAAATCCAGCTCAGCGAGGACACCACGTTCCTAGCCGAATCAGAAATTGAGGTGAGATCAGGCTTGTTCGGAAAATGCTTTTCGGAAAATCGGAAAAGGAAATTTTTTTCCGAAATAATTTTTCGGAAAATCGGATACCCGAAATTTTTTCCGACTTTAATTTTCGGAAAATCGGATATCCGACATTTTTTCCGATTTTATTTTTCGGAAAATCGGATTATCCGATTTTTTCCGATTTTCGAAACTAAAACTGGATTTTTTTTTATTTTGTATTTTCCAAAAAAGATTCTTAACAATTGGCTCATCTTATTTCTTTGAGAAAAAACGAAAATCAACAAATTATCCAAAAATTCAACAAAAAATAAACAAATTAAAAAAAAATTCAGATTTGAGAAGTTCTTGGTACTTTGAAGCGGCACCTAAAAGAACTGCACTTTCCCGATCATTTTCGGAAATTTTTCCGACGGGAAAATTTTCCGGATAATTAATTCGGAAAATTTTCCGACGGGTAATTTTTCCGAAAAATAAATTCGGAAAATTTTCCGTCGGAAAAACTTTCCGAAAAAAGTCGGAAAATTCGGAAAATCGGAATTTCCGTTTTCCGACTCCGACCAAGCCTGGGTGAGATGCACACTAAACAGGAAGATGGGAAAACGATCACGCATGGTCACGCACAGTCAGTCTGAATCTTTCAACAAGCTAAGACTAACAGTGACACCAGCAGTATTCAACTCGGCAGCAGCCGTGTTGCTCGTGTCAAACCCAACCCGGAGCAACGTCACCGTACCCGCGAGAACGACAGTCGCCATCGTTGGACGTGTCGATTCATCCACCACCGGAGAACTTACCTGCTCGGACTTTACCATTGATGAAACACACCCAGACGTCCTAGCCACCGGAGGTTGCCTCCAACCACTAAACCCCGAGTTCACCATAAACTTCGACGCTATAAAATGCTCAGAAGACGAGAGAGAAGCACTGAAAGAACTGTGTCACAACTACGCCGACGTGTTGTCACAAAACCCTTACGACCTGGGCAGCTCAAGAACGGACCCCGTACACATCTATACGGCAAGCGAAGTACCCATCAAGAGCCTGCCATACCGCGTCCCAGTCAAATATCAGGCCGAGTTGGAGCAACACATCAACTCGCTCCTACGATCGGAGCGGATAACAGAGTCGAACACACCATGGACCAGCCCCATCGTACTATTCAAAAAGACAAGCGGAGCGCTGCGCGTTTGCTTGGACTTCAGACGTTTAAACGACATCACAATACCGGACAATTTCCCGCTACCGAGAATCGATGCCATCTTGGAGAAAGTCGGAGGCGCACGTTATTTTTCCAGCCTCGACATGGCGAACGGCTACCTGCAACTGAGGCTGGATGCGGAGTCCAGCTACAAGTGCGGTTTCATCACGGAAACTCGAGTCTACGCGTACACCCACCTACCATTCGGTTTGAAATCGGCAGCATCGTATTTCCAGAGAGCTCTGAAAACGGTCCTCGCCGGCATGGAAGAGGACGTCTTGGTCTACATCGACGATATTCTCATATACAGCGAAGATTTCGAGACGCACATGGCCACCCTGGAAAGAGTCTTCGAACGCTTCAGGAAGTTCGATCTGAAAGTGTCACCGAAGAAATGTGAGTTTCTCAAGAAAGCGATCACTTTTCTAGGTCATACCATCATGAAAGACAACTACGCACCCAACGCTGCCAACGTCAGAACGATCACCGAGATGCCGACTCCCCAGAATTTAGCCGAAACAAGAAGGTTTGTTGGTATGGTCGGTTCATTCAGAAAGTTCCTACCGCAACTAGCAACCATTGCCGAACCCCTCACGAGGCTCAACAGGAAAAACGAGAAATTCAGATGGGAGGAATCACAACAGCGCGCATTCGACACCCTGAAGAGAGCCCTAACCGACAAACCAGTCCTCGCATTCCCGGATTACGAGAAGACGTTTTACCTATTCACCGACGCTTCGGCCGTCGGACTGGGCGCAGCACTAATGCAGGCGGAAACCGACGAAGAGAAGAATTTCGTAGCAATCGCTTACGCATCGCGGACACTGGCGGACACCGAGACAAGGTGGCCGGCAATCCAGGTCGAGCTACTCGCCATCATCTTTGCCCTAACAAGACCCTTGTAAGACACTTCCGCCCATACGTATGCCTGTCAAAGATCGTGCTGCACTCGGACCACAGGCCGTTATCCTACCTGCTCTCCAAGCAAAAGGTAACGACAACCTAGCAAGATGGCTGGTGGAACTACAGCAATACGACATCAAAATAGTTCACATCGAAGGCAAGAAGAACACAGTCGCCGACTACCTATCGCGTACACGGGAAAACGATCCCCCTGAGGAAGAAGAACTAAACGACATCATCTCTTTTCCGGTTTTCATGGTAGCACAGGAGACGGACGCATGAGTCACCGCACCCAGCATCCTCTTCACGAACGCCGGTAGGGCCGTCGACATCAACGAAGAGCAGCAAAAAAACGAAAAACTCACCGCAGTAAGGGCGTTCATTGAGAGAAGACCAGCCTTTTGCATCAACCTGCCGAACGAATGGAAACATCTCACGAATTTCCGCTCGTGGCACGAAACAACGATTAAGGCCTAAAAATGCAAACATTTTCACAATTAAATGAAGAAGCGCTAACCTGCGACAGTTATCGATAGGCCATTGGTTCAATACACAAATATGATGCACCAGACTTCTGAAAAAATGTTATTGTTTTTAAAACTTCGTCACCTCACAAGCGACGTGAACTTTTGTGAGCCTATTCAGCTAAATTTCAGAAATAAGAAAACGATTACAAACAATTGGGAGAAAGCCCATGAAATTCAGCCCCGCTTCTTTCCTCAAATTTCAACATTGTTGCAAAATTTCCACGGGCAAAATAAAGTAAAAGTGAAATCACCTGAATACTGAAAAATGCTTTTTCAAACTTTCGTTTGGCGACACGCGACGCAGCCCAACGCGCTGCGATCGGAGTAAAATAAGATCTGATATGATCCGCAAATTTCCTGATAATATGCGCTTATTGCAAAATCGATACGAATCTTACAAGATCTGTTTAAGATTCCTAAATTTCCTGACATTTTCTAATTTTTCTAATTTTACTCGGGTCTCCTAATATAATTCCCATTTTTTCTGATATTTTCTAATTTTTCTAATAATTAAAGAAATGAAATGCCTGAGTGTGTGTCCACCACGAAAATAGTGTAGACGCAGACTGCGATGGAACACGCTCTGCTTGAAAGTTGGTGCAAACTTTGCAGGAAATCTGTACAATGTTTGCCATAGCGTCAAAGCTGGCACTATGTTTGCAGGGCGTTTGCACAATGTCTGCAACGGTTTAAATACCGGTGCTAATTGTAAGTGCTAAAACCGCTCATTTTTTGTCCAAAGTTTGCATGGTGTTAAGAATTCGCACAATGTTTGAAATTGCCTCAAAGTTGGTGCAAAGGTAGCACGCGATAACCGAGCATGTTTTTTTGTAGTTTAAAGTTCCACAAAAAATTCCAGAAATAACTGATGGGGTTATTCATTTTTTGCAAAATAATTGTTTGCAATTCTTTGCCTTATTTCGCGCACATAGAAAAAAAACAAACAATTCACATTGTTTTAAAAGCAAGTCTCTTTGTTTGCAACCCTATTTCGTCAAGGTGATATTGCGGAACAGAACTGTAACGTTAAAAAAAACGGTCGGTATAGAACTGCTTGGAATGGAGCTGTACGGGAAAAAGAACTACCCAAAATAGAATTCCATAGCCAACCATGTACAACGGAATTATTTTTCTATCTGTTCTGTGTCCGTACAGTTCCATATCAGGCAATTCTGAGTCGAACAGTTCGAAACTTGTCTAGTAAGCTGTTACAGTTCTATTATGCTCACAAGCGAGTGATACAAACAACGCTACGCTTTTTACTGTGGTCTCGCAGCGAATACTGCAAAATATCGGGGTATCGTTTGTAACACTCGTTCGTGAACTTTTCGTCACTTGGCGCTCAATTTTTCCGCCAAAATTCAGATTTGGAAATATGGCGTTGCAAACTACTCAGGAAATTTTTGGCTAATAGCCATATTCGACGGCTAATAGCCATAATGGCTAATAGCCAAATTCGTCGGCTAGTTGCCATTATCGCCCGCTATTAGCCTTTTCACGAGGCTATTAACCATTTTCAGTGGCTATTAGCCACCTAGGCGCCGAATCTTGCCATAACGCGCCAAAAATTTCCTGAGTATTCGAATATTTTGTATTTTTGGACGAGTGATGAATAACGCGAAATTTGCAAATAATAATTTTTTTTGCCTGCTATGAATAGCCCCATAACAGATTTTTGCCGGTATTGTGAAAACAAAAAAAATGGAACATGGAGATTACGTAACTTTATAAATGAAAAATGAAGAGAAACTCTTATCATTTTCAGAAGTAAGCAATCATCGCGTCGAAATGTTTATCTTCGCATAATACATTTTTCAATCATAAGAATTTTTTTCAATCATAGGCGCGGCACAGTAAAAAAAAACTACCTGGATACAACTGGAAACTTCTTTTCCAAAATCGATCACAGTCGATACCATCGTGGCCAGCAGCAATGATCAGATGGCTTGCGGAAAATTCTAAAAACATATTTAGTCTGCATGAAATAATTATAAAAACTTACTTTCTCCACAAAATTGAAGAAAAAATACGAAAATAATCGAAAAAATGAACGCCAAAGTAAAACTTATGTAGAAAAAATTGCGTCATCGCGCAGTCTGCGCCAGAGAAGAATGCTGGCGCCTTTGTCGACGCCACGGCACCCCTTCGGCACGCTGCCGTTTTGCACGACAGCCTGCCGTTTCGCGGGGCAGCCTGCCGTTTTACAGGGCAGCTTGCTGCTCATGTGCCGTTTCCTTGCGTAACGCTACCCTGCCCGGCAGCCTGCCGTTTTTCACGGCACCTTGCTGCTCGTGTGCCGTGCACATGCCGAAAATTACCTGAGTTTTTCTGGTTTTGACAACAAAAATTGTTTTTTTTTCTATTGACAATTCGCGAAAAAAGGAAGTGCGCTCCACGAAACTTAGTACTTCGTGGATTTCATTTTCGTCACCAAATTATTTCAATTCTCGTGTAAATTCAACGTGAAATGAAATAATTTGGCGACGAAAATGAATTCCACGTAGTACTACGTTTCGTAGAGCGCACTTGCTTTCTTCGCGAATGGACAATAATTTTATAGTGATTAAATTGTTGTTTTGAAATAAAAAAGTGTGCGATTCCGCTTAGATTTTCTGTTTTTTTGACAGAAATCCGCCCCGGGAAAGTCCAATTTTGCCCGCGAAACCATTGCGCTCTTGCTGACGCAAGAGTGTGCGGGACTGTTTCGATGGTCCTTACATTTGTCATCATTCTGGCTTGATTTTCATTCTTTTTTTGATTTCATTCGGGGTTTTTTTCTTTGGATTTTTTCTTTTGGTTCTTTTTGGTTTTTTGCTCAATCTTGAGTTTGAAAGTTATCCTTTTTTGGGTTTTGTACTTGGTTGTGGAGAGTTGTTAATCTTTGCTTCTCTCGTGAATTATTTTGGTTTTTTAGATAAAGTTGATTGATTTTGATTGTTTTTACCGTTCCGTTTAAGAAACTTAACGTCGCTGCGTTTCGTTTTCTTTCTTCTTTTTAGTAGAGTACTTCCGGTAAGGAATACTTGACTTGGGGGCCGGGCCAAAACTCTGAGCAAAATCCAGCGAAGCTCTTCGTGGATTTTGTAAAGAGAACACATTTTTTAAAGTTTTCCGTGCCTAGTTTTAAAACGGCGGAATTTCTGAAAAAAAATTGTGTAGAAGGACTTCCAACCATTGCGTTGAGTCTTTGTAATTGTTTTTCTTGAGCAAACGATATTGTTCGTGGGTAGCGATCAATAAAGTTTGAAATTTTTTAGACGACCTCACTGTGAGCACGTCGCGACTGAAAGGGTATTTCGTCGTTGGACTTTTGCCACGGAAGTGAATAGTCAAAAATATTTTGAAAACTTTTATCGAAGATAAAATAAAAGAAGAATTTTGGTATTTCTCGCGGAGAATATCAAATTTTATTTCTTTTTTCGCAAAATTTTGAAAGAGAGAAAGGTTTTTTCGGTTAGAAAAACACCAAATTTTTATCAGTCTCTGATTTGGAGCGCCACTTAGCTGGAAAGTGTGAGAAATTTTGTCGAGGGTATCGACTCTTCTCGCTATTCAGTCAAGTTGTCCCAGAAAAGAACCATCTAGACCAAATACTGATCCGGATTGTAACTTTACAACCGTTCAGCCAAGTGAATCAATTTATAATCTTCCGACAACTTTTAAGTTTTGGAAAAGATTGTAAACAACAAAAAGAAAATAATTTTGATAAATTCTTTCATCGATTTGAGCGAGTTGTGTATCTATCTCACTTGCGACCGTTTTTCACGTGGAATATCTTCCCTATAAAAAAAACCCTCTCAAAGTTAACCGTTCTTGGTAATTGAGAAAAAGATGAAAAATTACGAGTGTGATCTCCTCGACAACGTCCCAGCGGATTCCCGCGAGGAAAGAGTTATGGAGGTTGATGAGCTGGAGGAAGCCTTGCAGCTCCATGAGCCGAATGTTGGTGGTCCCGCTGTTGTCAACTTCTCGTTCAACAGGTCGGAGGCGTTATCTGCTGTTGAAAGCCAGAGAGCCAAGACGGTGTCTGCGGCGACAGGACATCAGGCCAAGGCACGGGCGGCTGGCGCTGATAAAGGGCAAGTGAGCGAAAAAGAAACACTGAAAATCAGCGCAGTGATTTCACACATTCGCACCCAATCAAGAGCGTCAGAAGCACAGGTTGCTCTGATGATTTCGCCTCTCACACAAGAGCTCCTAAATAAAGAAAAAACTTTGGAAGCCAAAAACAGCGAAATAGATGAATTACAAACAGCTCTGGAGATCATGAGAAACAAAAACTATGATTTGCAGACGGCGGTTAGCTTGATGGACAAGAGGCATGCAGCTCTTGAAGAGGCCTGTCAATTGGCGCATCTTGCGGAAACCATTGAGCCGACCTCGCACGAGCACGCTGCCAATTTGGGTGAAATTCGCTTTCAGCAGGTATTAAACGATTTTCAAATTGATTCAGCCGAAATTCTTCGAGCAGAACTTGAGAAGATTTTTCAACTTCAGCATGAACTGGAATTTAATAAACACCAGTTTCAAGCTGATGCCAGAAAGCTCGCGATCGCTCAACGAGACGCTAGAGAAGCTCAAGAAAGCCTGCGGCTTTGCCAAGAAGAGTCGATGACTCTGAAATACAAGGTGCGGATGCTCGAAGAGCAACTGGAGCAGAAGGGCAAACTTCTCCGGGAAGCGGAAGACGCCACGGTGCAGAACAATACTGTTCAGACCATCGCCGAGCGCTCACCATCCGGGAAGCCGCGTCAAAAGCTTTCTGGGTACCAAAGTAAGCCTTTTGTTGGCGAAAGAGAGGTCTAGGATATACTATGAGGAAACTGAGGCGATCTTAAATGAAACCGAAAGGTATGGAAGATATGAGGTTGATCAGGAGTTTGAAAGGAGCCCGGTGAGACTTAATTCTGCGGTGAGGCATGAAGATACTGAGTTGTTCAGCCAGTTTCTCATCACGCAATCAATACCTGAGCCTCCCGTATTCTCAGCGGCACCGGGAAAACTTTCCATCTCTACCTTTGCGAAAACGTTCAAAATGAAATTTGGAACGTTGCCGCAAGAATTCCAAATCACCTTGTTGGAAACTAAGTATCTAGAGGGTAAAGCGCTGAAAGTTTTTAAAGGGATTCCATTGGATGAAAAGACCACGGTTGAAGCCACCTTAAAAGCAATGGCTAGTCGCTTGAGGGTTTCGGTGGAAGATGAATCCCGAAAAGCAAAAACCAAATGGGAAGCTCTCCGGAGACTAGATGGCCAGTCCATCGAAGACTTCTGTTTGCAGTTGGATGAGATCGCCCGGGTTGCGTTTTCAAGAACGCCCCCAGAAGAACTCTCATCGCTCAAGACGGCGAAACTCATGTCTGCCCTCGCCCACAATCACACCATCCGATGCATGATTGAAGTGCAATTGATGGACACAGAGGAGGTGCGGCATTACGATTTGTGTCGAATGTTGGCCACGCGGTTCGAATTTGATGTGGAGACTAGTGTGGAGAGAATAGGTGTTCCGGCAAAAGCGACCAGTCGTTGTCCGTCGGTTTGGGAAAACCGTAGAGAGATTGAGCCGGACAGAAGAGTTCACCATCAGGTATCTTCTGCTAATTCTCCTACTCTCAGAGAGGGAGAAAGTCTGCGAGGATGTGGAGAATGCCATCAGACAGGATGGCATGATCCTACATGCTCAAGAGCTCCGAGGAGTAACAATGTCACTTGCTTCAAGTGTGGAGAAAAAGGACATTACTCTAACAAGTGTCCTCAAAGTCCACTAGTGGCACCGATGCAAGTTCCAGAAAAACTGCCGGTAGTACGAGTCGAAGAGTTGAGTCAGTCGAAGGCTGAAAACCCCGTTGTGGAGAATGTTTCAGAAAATCTTGGAACACCAACAGTTGAAAAGGGGAGAATAGGAGGAGTTGAAGTGGGGATCGTCATTGACAGTGGCGCCACAATTTCACTTATTCCGAAATCTCCGTGGAAAAATATATAGTGGAAATTAATGGAAAAGATTGGGAGAAAAAGTGTGCGGTGAAGGCACCGATTTTTGAATCCGTATTCACGGCAAATAATCAGCCAATGAAACTGATCCATCAAGTGAAGCTCGAAACGTCATTAAAGACACGCACAAGAGAGGTTATCTATTATGTCGTGGACGTGGAGAGAGAAACGGTTATTATTGGAACGAATGCTTTCAAACTGATGGGCATTTCCATAAATATCCAAGGAGTTGCACGAGAGGTTAAACCCACTCGGGATATCAGATTGTTATCTGAATCGGAAAGATCTGCAAAGATTTTAGTGACAGGCGTAGCGGAAGAGCAAAGTGATTGTCTCATGACGCCGCTCGTTGAATCGTTGGCTCCGGCCATATGCAAGGTTAAACTGAATGAAAAGGCTGCTTTGCGATCCTCTGACTTTGGAAAAAAGTCTTTGGTTCTTAAAAAAGGACAAATTGTTGCCACCGGTGAGGTGGAAGGATTTAAAATAGCCCAGAATGACGTTACTGATCATGGATGGGGAGTGGAATTGAATGAGAGGGTGGGTAGCCCAGAATTCAAAGCCCCAATTGATCATGCGTGTATTGTAGAGGAAGAAACTGATGCGGGTATGCAAAAGTTTTCGGATCTATGTACCCAACTTCGTCAAGGACGGGAAGAAAAGAATCAAACAATTTGTGAGTTTGAAAAAGAGTATCAAACAGTTTTTGTTTTAGACGGCGAAGATTCGGGAAGAATCAGTGTCGCCGAATGCAAAATTGAACTCTTTAAAGCACCGCAGTCAAACAGACAAAACCCTTGTCCGATTTCGTTAGCTGTCATGCCGAGAGCTAAGAAACTAGTGTTGAAAGAATTTAGCCCAAGCGTAAACCGGGAAGCTAATTCTCTGTGGTCAAGCGCAGGGGCGTTAATAAAGAATAAGAAAGTTGTGCTGCCTATGAAATGGAACTATCAGTTTCCTTATTTCTGTCATGCAATAATTAACAGAATGTCAGATGATAATCCCTACGTTGTGATAACAGGAAGGGACCCGCAAGGACCCATAAAAATGGACGGGGAGGATGCCGATGACATTAATCATTCTTATATGAAAAAAAATAAGTGTGTTTCAACACCGAAACTGTCCAGAGCGCACAGAAGTGTCAAAAAGCAAGCCCTAATAGAATGGGTGGAGCACAATCCAGGAGTGATAGTAAGTCCGAAGGAATTCCAGGCTTCAGTAGAGAAGAAATATCCTCAACTCAGCTTGTCTCTCATTCTGGATACCATCAGAGCTCTGAAGATCGTGTATCCTGGGGCCAAATTGCGGATCATCACCACGCCCGTGGTTGACCCCAAAAAGGTGCCACTGAACAAAATTCGGCATAGTTCATGGTCGGAATATGTTGACCTTTCCAAGCTCATTGAAGAGATAATAAAAGGGAAACCAACAGGTACTCTGCTTTTGGTTTTGTTTTGTACCAAGTCGGACGAACTAGGTAAAAAGAACGTTTCGAAGCCACCAGACAAAGTGCAGGTTGTAGTGGTGTTCGCCCCAACCTTATTGGGGATTTATCCGGTTGCTGGCAAGTTGGAGTCAATGATTCAACAAAAGTCACACCCGGAGAACCCCACACATTTGCTTCTACCTGGGAACGTGGTCCAGTCGACACGCAACCGGGAGCTGTGGGAGATTGGAGATTCGAATTCAACCATGACTTGTTGGCAAGCAGATCAAATTGTGGTTTCTACAACACGCTCGTCTGGATTGCCGAAGAAGGTTTCGAATTATCCGCCAGAGTTGTCAATGAGGATTGGCCCTTCCTACAACAATCCCGGACAGTCCTATCCGTCGAAGTTTGCCCATATGCTTTCACGTGGATTGGTCGCATTGGTTTGTGACGCGAACAGTTCGGATGTAGACCAAAGCAACATCAGCCGTATTGATGCTTGTCGTCGACTCCATTTTCGCATGATTTCTTATATATATTTGCCACGAACATGCTTTCAAGTTTTTTTAGTTTTACTCCTTCACCACCCTCTTTATGTTTTTTTTTTCCATTTTCTAAAAGTATGTTTCTCTAACTTTGTTCTATTTCTTATTTTTTTCCCAATTCTAGATGAATGAGAGCCACAGTCATTGTAGGGTGGGCTCGAAAAAACCCGGGGATGTGCGATTCCGCTTAGATTTTCTGTTTTTTTGACAGAAATCCGCCCCGGGAAAGTCCAATTTTGCCCGCGAAACCATTGCGCTCTTGCTGACGCAAGAGTGTGCGGGACTGTTTCGATGGTCCTTACATTTGTCATCATTCTGGCTTGATTTTCATTCTTTTTTTGATTTCATTCGGGGTTTTTTTCTTTGGATTTTTTCTTTTGGTTCTTTTTGGTTTTTTGCTCAATCTTGAGTTTGAAAGTTATCCTTTTTTGGATTTTGTACTTGGTTGTGGAGAGTTGTTAATCTTTGCTTCTCTCGTGAATTATTTTGGTTTTTTAGATAAAGTTGATTGATTTTGATTGTTTTTACCGTTCCGTTTAAGAAACTTAACGTCGCTGCGTTTCGTTTTCTTTCTTCTTTTTAGTAGAGTACTTCCGGTAAGGAATACTTGACTAAAGTACTTTGAACTAGATCACGCTTAATGATACACCCAACCTAACAGCCGCCGCAGGCGGCTACACAAAACTGATTGGCGCCGTTAGGCGCAAGATCAGGCTTGTTCATACATACCGTAAATTGTCTAATAGAACGGCCGGCCGTTCTATTTTTCACTACCCTCCTAGGAGGGCCGTTATATTATAGGGTTAGGTTTACTTTTCAATGTGTTTAAATTTGTATTAAATCTTGAGGATTTTCCATAAAATCGACACAAATGTATGACAAAACAAACTTAGAAACCGGTCAATAATTAACAATTAGAAAAATCTAACCAAATTATTGAAAAAAGTGTTGAAGTCATTCCTATATGTGAAGGGCCGGTCTATTTTAGGGGGCCGTTATATTATGAGGGTCGTTCTATTAGAAAATTTACGGTATATCGTTTATAGTGCCCCGAACCCAGTAAACATTCGAAAATGATAATTTTTTGCTGACAAGATTATTTACAACAAACAACAAAGATTACAAAGTCGATCCGTTCTTCAAGTACCGAAGGTACTGCGGATCACGGTTTTCTGCGTACGCGGACGACTGGTGGTGTACCGTTCAGAGCCAGACATTCTTTAAGTCAATTCATGGCTAGGGAAATGACCGAGCAATCTTCGTAGATTTCTCTACTACCCAATTAGAGGCTGGGTGAACCCGGGGGTGAGGGCAGGAATCGAACCTGTGACCTCTGGAACGGCGGCGGTCACCACTACCGGCTGCGCTATTCACCCGACAACAACTGTCAAAAATAGAAACTTTATAAAACAATAACTACGTCTGGAAAAGGGGTTTGATTTTTCTTGGATTTTTAGCAAATCAGTCCGGAGAAGTTCCTTCACATAACAGGTCTTTATCAACGAATACAACAAAAAAAAACAATGATATCCTTTGTATTTCCATCCGATGGTCGCCTGCTTGACACCAATTTTTTTTTGAGATTTTCTAAAAGATACCACACAATATTGGAAAAACAGACAAAAAAGTGACGCGCTTAACGAATTTCACTGGTCAAAAGATAAGCTTTTACATACCAGTCATCAATCAACGCCAGTTTTTTTAATGTTGATATTCGTTTTGAAACTTTCCGAGATGACACGATTTTTCCCGTTCTTAAACATGTTCCCCAACACTTATCAATTATCCACATTCCTTGATGGCAAACAGGTAGAAATTTTTGATGCTTATCATGCTATCCTACTTTTTTAGTTTGGAAATGATTCTCGATTTTCTAATGGTCATTTTGGTGAAATACAATGCTCCACCCTACCGTAGTGTTTTAAAAGGAATGCTTTGCCAATACTCAGCTGATCGATTTTATCACATCAGAAAATGTTCGCACTGTGTGTTGTTTTGTTTCTGATATCATTGTTTGCTACATCTGAACAATGCCTGAAAACTTTGCCCCCAGAGGAGATTTATATTACAAGTACAGAGCCTTTGGTAAGAATAATTTTCTCATTAAAAAATAAAAAACCAACCAAAATTGCAGTTCGAAACGACGACAGTGAATCGTTAGTTTGTTCAATAGAGTAACAACATAATTGCATTAATTATGAATCCGTTTCAGTATGCAACGATTGCGACGTTGACGAAATCGTTCAAAACACACTGACTGTCGATTTTGCCTTAACTGTGTGGGTTCTCTAAATATTGAGTGAACCGGACAAAATATAATTTTAGAGCATCCGTTTTGGTTGACAGCTGCATAAGAGTTACTGCTGGTTGTCATTCATCGGAGAACTGCGAAACTGTCATGCTTTTCGTAGGTAGAGGTATAAAGCCAAAAATAAATACTTTATAGTTGTAGACTGAATCTGGCGGTAAAACGATGCCACTCAAAAATCCTGCTGGGTCTGTTGTAATACGATTAAATTGTGATCGGGATGGAATACTTTATTACGACAACTTGTAAGTATATGAAAAGACAGAATAACAAATAAATTATTGTTTTCAGAAAAATTGTTGATAAGATTTCATGTGTCTGCATAGACTGAAATGAATCAGCGACTAAACAACTTTCAATCACTTTATTATACATTTAATAATTTTTGCAGCACGTGTGTTGAATAGCTAAGCATTGAATAAAAAATAACCTGTTTCAATTTGATTACATTTAAGTAAGTTCGGGAATGCAAAAGTTTTCCTTATTTTCCGACAATCTTACTGAAAGGTTAGCTTTACTTTTCAGTGTTTTCAAATTTTTACTAAATCACGGGGTGTTGAGAGGTACATGGAAATTTAAATTTAAATTTCTTGGGAAAGTTGCCACCTCACTGGAGAAAAGAGCTCTCAAAATTGCGTGTTTAAAACTTCGCTATAATGGATTCGTGACGGAGTGACATTTTTTCACGTTTTTATTCAACAAATTAATAAATAACTGAAAAAATAAAGATGTTTTTTTGTCTCCCAGTTTCACGTGAAATGTCACTCTATATTTATTTTAATTGAGAAGAAGGGCATGACCACTTATACTATCAATGTTTACAATAGAAATAGATTTACAATAGAAATAGAAGGTGTGTCAGTATGTATGACAATTGAGACGAAGATATTCATGAAATTTCAATAATTTGATATTGTTTTTAAAAGAATTAGTTGAAGGTTTGACTGGAAAAACATGAGAAGGGAGATCATTCCAACATTTAAGAACACGGTTAGAGAAGAATTGCTGTAGGGGTTTAGAGGAATTTTTGAGAGAGCACCGGAGAATGAAAGAGTGACGTCGGAGAGATCGTAAATTAGCAAAGGCAAGAGATGGGGACTCGTGTAGATGGGTGTCACCGGTAATAAAGATTTTATAGAGTAAAGTGAGATCAAATAAAAGACGCCTGTATTCTAGCGAATCAAGTTTACAGTAAAATAGAGACTCAAAATATGATACATAAGTTAATTTAAATTTTTTAAAACAACGATAAATAAAAGTCTTTTGTACAGACTCTAGGAGAATAGTATGAGACATGAGAGTAGGCGAAAATATTTCACAACCATATTCAATCAAGGGGCGGATGTATACTGTAAAACACCGGATAAAGGAATCGAGAGGGGCGTACCGCAAAACGTTGAAAATAATGTTGATTCTTTTGTGACAATTGAGAACGGTTGATTCGATGTGATTGTCAAAGGAAAGGTTAGACTGAAAGTGTACACCCAAATCCCGGATCTTATCAGTGTAGGGCACTACTGTGCTTGATATGGTGAATGTGGGTTTAGAACTGGGGACCAATTTTTTTGAAAACCGAAAACTGATGTGTTCACATTTGTTTGGAGCCACACCCAACCAGGGGTGGGACCAAAAAAAAAATTTTTTTTCGATTTTTTTTGTTTTTTCGGGTTTTTTTTTGGATGAGACAAAAAATTTTTTGTTTTTTTTTTGAGGATGTGGATAAGACAAAAAATTTTTTGATTTTTTTTTCGATGGTGAAAGTGAGACCAAAAAATGTTTGATTTTTTTTTTCGATGGTAAGAGTGAGACCAAAAAATTTTTTTTTTTTTTTTTGATGATGCGCCGCAGGCAAAAAAATTAAAAAAAAAATCACGGAGGCGAAAGAAAGTTCCGGTTTTTGGGCAAAAACTTATTCAGTATTTGCTCAGAATTGACAAAAACCTCTAATTTTCAACAAAAACTTGGAAAATTTCTTTTTAAATGACAGAAATACGTACTTTTTTTGGAATTTTTTTTTGTTTTTTTGGTAAATTTTTTGAGGAAAAAAATTTTTTTTTTTTGTTTTTTTGTTAATTTTTTTGAGAGCAAAAAAAAATTTTTTTTTTTGGTAATTTTTTTGGTGGACAAAAAAAGTTTTTTTTTTTTTTTGGTAACTTTTTTTGGGGACAAAAAAAGTTTTTTTTTTTTTGGTAATTTTTTTGAGGACAAAAAAAGTTTTTTTTTTTTTTGTGGAAAATTTTTTTTTGTCCCACCCCTGCACCCAACTGCCAAGTATGACACCAATTAGACAGAACATCAAGGTCATCCTGAACATCAGACGATAAATGAGAGAAAATTTTCAGATCATCTGCATAAAGCAGATAATTTGATTTGAAATTATCTCCAATATCGTTGATGTACAACAGAAACAACAACGGCCCAAGCACAGACCCTTGCGGGACTCCAGACAGGACCGAAGAGCATGCAGACAAGGTCCCATTAACACATACAACTTGATTACGGCCACTGAGAAAACTTTTAAGCCAACAGAGTAAACTCCCGCTAATCCCATAAGCCTGAAGCTTGATTTCAAGTTTTTTGAGAGAAACAGTGTCAAAGGCTTTTTTGAAGTCGACATATACACTATGGGTAACAAGTTTTTTCATGCAATTACCAATAAGAGCTGACTGGAACGAGAGCAGCTGGGAGACGGTTCCTCGATGCGACCGAAAACCATATTGTCGATCAATAATCAGTCTATTCACATTCAAGTATTTTGTAACCTCAGATCGGACAATTTTTTCAAGGACTTTACAGACAGAAGACGTTAAACTTATTGGCCGATAATTACTTGGATCACAACGTGGGCCTTTTTTGTGGAGAGGTTTGACAATTGCTGACTTCCAAAAAGAAGGAATAATACCATATTGTAACGAACTCTCATAAATTATGGACAACGGCAAGGCGATAGACGTACATGTGCGCTTCAAAAAAATAGAGGGAATTCCTTCCGGAGTTGTGTTGGTTTTGAGTGGAAGACGTGACAAGTGAAATTCGACAATATGAGGACTGACATTAACGGACGAAAGACACTGGGACGTGCGGGCCGAAAAACTGGGTGCGCATCCGTCATCAGTGGTGTACACGGAGGAGAAAGTGTTCGAAAATAAAAGGGCTTTAGTAATGTCATCGGTTACATCTTCTTCCGCAGCACTGTCTCGAAGTATACCTATTTTCTCGTCACTCTTCCACCTAGAATTGACAAATTTATAAAAGGCATGTTGAGAGGAACCTTCGCACAGTAGATTTTCAGTAATTCGTTTTTCTTCCAGAGAAAGACGAGTTCGGAGAAGAAGAGCGAGAGCTCGGTAGTTTACCGAATTCCCTTCTGTCCTCCAGATATCGAGCTTTTTCTTTTGAAGTTTGCGAATAGAACTGGAATGCAACTTTTTGGAAGGTTTGAGAATTTTAACCGGAATGAATTTGTCAATTAAAATGGATAAAAGAGCAACGAGATCTTGGTACATTTCTTCTACAGTTAGAGTTGAGAAACGACAATCCCAATCTATGCGACTGAGAATGTAGTTGATTTCATTATAGGACGCCTTTCTAAAACACTTAATGGTGGACACTTTTGATGATTTTTTGCGCTGAAGTGACAGGGAAACGTGCACAAAACGATGATCACTGAACAAGTCGCCTACAGTGATCTCGTTTACAATGTCCGAGTTTGTGAAACACAGGTCAAGCACATTGTCAGGATTAAGACGAGTTGGGGACAAGACATGCTGCTTAAGACCATTTTTAATTGAAAAGGACAACAACTTTTTACACTTAGGATCAGACGATTTGAGATTGGCCCAGTCGATGTGAGGAGAATTGAAATCACCAAATACCAGACAGTTGCCTCTAACACTTATTAGATCTTTGAGACAATCAAGTAGACTGTCAATAGGAAATTTATGATTTGGATGGTAGACTGACAGAACACGTAACCTACCACTTGTGAGCAATAAATCGACTCTGTCACGAATTAATTATGCTGCGGCGCAATTTTTAATTTTTTTTCTTGTGGGTTTATTTATTTTGCATGATCTTTCTTATACAGTCACGCACGGGTGCCCAGGACGCCAGGCAGTGCAATCGCGCTCCACTAAGCTCGCTCCGCTCCTTTTGGCGTGAACTTTCGTTTTTTCCAACTTGTTTTCAATTTAGTACTGAAAATTTACTTATCGTCAAATATTTTGTCTTTCCAATATTTTTTCAAATCAAATTCTCGGCGAAATAGAGAATAGTGTGAAACCTTTCGAATAAGCGTTAAAATTAAGAATTTGAACTCCTGTAGGAGAAGGAGATGCAGTTTGAAGTTATTAATTGAATTAAAAATACTTTCTTCTTATGAATTTTGTTAAATTTCGTCTGTTTTTTGTTTCCGTATGTTCAGCCCGGAGCGACGCGATGATCAAACGCACTTCATTGAATTCATTTGAACTCCGTACTTCGTGATTTTAATTTCGTTTGCCAAATTTGTTCTTACTTTTTTTGTATTGGGGTTATTCACGAGAAAAAAAAACTGTTTGTTTTTGTTTTTTTTTTTCACGTGATGTCGAGAATTTAAAAAAAGCGCGGCTTCCCAGACTCCCAACGCGCCAATCAATAACTGACGCTTTTCTGGTGTTGGCGCATCACTCGACGCCGCGCCTTTGAGCGCTCTGATGTTCTTGTGTGCGGTTTTCTCGTGAAATAATAATTTTTAACAAGTATTATATGCGGAAAAATGTAGAGAAACGTTTGAAAGAAAAAAAAGTGAGGAAAAGCGTCGAAAAAACCCAAAAAATCACCGATTTCAATGGAAATTATCCATTTCGGCGAAAAACAATTAAAATTTACATTGAAATCAGCCATTTTTGAGAAAAAATAAGACAACTTCAAAACAAATCACCGCCATTATAGTGAAAACAAAAAAGTTGCAACGCGGTGTTTGCGTACTTTTAAAATTCAAATGGAAAAGGGAACAAATCTCTTCATTTCCCTTGCTATTTCTCTCATTGCCATTTGAATTTCAAAAGTACGCAAACACCGCGTTGCAATTTTTTGTTTTAACAATATAACTGAACCAGAAAAAAACCAGAAAAATGAAGGTTAACCTTTTTTTAATTCGGAAAAATGGAAAAAGATTTTTTGACATATTTTTTGGCGAAAATTAGGCAATATGTGGCTGATTATGACAAAATTGATGAATTTGGCGTGGAAAAAGCATTTTACAAAGAAAAAAAGTAGGATTTCATACAAAAAATGGAAGAACAAATTTGGCAAACGAAATGAAAATCACAAAGTTCGCGCCAAAAGGAACGGAGTGAGCTGAGTGGAGCGCGATTGCACTGCCTGGCCTCCTGGGAGGCCGTGAATTGTAAAAAATACAGGTAGAGAAACGGGGGTACTTCTGATATAGCATTGATATTGAAGAGACGGAGGATGTGAGGAGTTCAAAGAAAGGGGGCAGTCTCTGTGTCTCTTCACTATCAATGCTATTACTCTCGTCTCAGCTGATGCACATCCTTTTTCAAAAAATGGAAAAAATAACACAGTTGAATCAAGTGCGACCGTAACACATTCAAAGAGAGAGAGTGAGCGAAAACAAGAGACCACATTGCTCACTCTTCACTCTTATTCATCCCTCCCTCTTTCTCACACTCTCTCATATTGTGGCATTTATTCAAATTTGTCAAATTCGTGGCGAGACGCCGAGTTTAATCGTGAGTTTTTCCCATTTTTTGAAAAAGGATGTGCATTAGCTGAGACGAGAGTAATATATCAACGTTTCTGTTGTGGGTTCTGCCCCCGAGAGCTTGAATTCTCCACCTTATTATGCTTCGGCCTAAATGCGACAGCCTATTCAAAGCAGAATCTCGCATCTCGACCTCGCATCACCCAATTCTTCTTGCTGATAATTCAATTATTCCAAATAATTAGTTTAAATAGGTGCAGCCCCAAATCCGAAGCGCCCGAATCCGAAGTGTTACGAATCCGCACTGCGCCCGAATCCGAAACCGCCCGAATACGAAGTACCCGAATCGGAAGTGTTACAAATCTGAACTGGTACTAATCGTAACCGCCCGAATCAACAACGCCCGAATCAGCAATGGTACGAATCCGAAATGGTATGAATCAGAAACGCCCGATTCGGAAGTGGTACGAATCCGAAGCGATACAAAGTGAAGTGTACTTATACCGTGGTATGAAACCCAACTCATACAAAGTAAACTGCACAAAGTTACGGTTGCGGGTGACCTATTTTTTTAAGCTGAGCAAGTTTTAATCTTAGCAATGAGTGGCATGGCACTCAAAATGCATATTTTTCATATACATTTGTTAATTTTTTTTGTAGTTTTATGCATATTCTCTTGGATTTGGTGCAGCCCCAAATCCGAAGCGCCCGAATCCGAAGTGGTACGAATCCGCACTGCGCCCTAATCCGAAACCGCCCGAATTCGAAGTGGTACGAATGCGAGGCGCCCAAATTAGAAACGCCCGAGTTAGAAGTGGTACGAATCCGAAGTGGTACGGATCTGAAGCGCCCACATTAGAAACGCCCGAGTTAGAAGTGGTACGAATCCGAAGTGGTACGGATCAGAAGCGCTTAACACAAAAATTTCCAGCGATGTCACCGGTAAAATGTTTTCTAATATATTTACACAGGGTAAATTTTCGAAGCAGATTCAGCAAATTTTTCGATCAATTTGTCGATAAAGTTATTGAGAAATGTTAGATAGATTTTTAGGTGACGCTTCGACATTATAGACGCTTGCGATAACTTTGGGTGAATAGGGCGCAAACTAATTTCATAGCGGTGTCGGGTTTATTTATCGGCTTTAATCGAGATATAAGTTAACGCTGACGTATATCGACAGCACTAAGCGAGAGGTGAGTAAATGCGCTCCATTGAATGGCGCGAATTTTAAATCTTCCACTGTCGTGCACCGTTATTTTTCTCTCTGCGCATTGATTTTCCCCTATCCCGATTCTGTTTTCACCAATTCCGTTCAAAAATTAACTAAAAAATTTTAATTTGGGGCAGATGGAGTTGGTGGCCACTCAAAAACATTTTTTGTTTCGTTTTTATTGCGATTTTGTATCGATTTTGATTTGTTTGATATATTTATCTCATTCAGAATTTATTTTCGTCCGGAAAGTTCAGCGGAAGCATGTGTGATAATTTTCAAATATGCGACCGGATGGAGCTGGGCGGAAGCTTGCTTTGATCTTTTTGACTGTTTAATCGTCTCCCGGTAACATTTTCTCACCTTAAGACTTTAAATCACCAAAAATTTTGTCACAAAGCATGCTTCCAACCAGTTCCCTCCGGTCGCCAAATTAAAAAGTGTCACAGATGCTTCCGGCGCGTTGTCGCTGAACTTTCCGTGCATCGATACATGCTTAGAAACTCATATTCAAAGCGTTTATGACAAAAAAGCAACAAAAAAAATATTTTTACAAAAAAAAATTAATAATTCCGGGGAGACAAGGAAGAAATCGATGCGCAGAGAGAAAAATAACCGTGCACGACAGTGGAAGATTTCAAATTCGCGCCATTCAATAGAGCGCATTTACTCACCTCTCGCTTAGTGCTGTCGATTTACGTCAGCGTAATCTATTCAGATCAAACGAGACGTTGCCTTCTCAGCGCGATCACTTTCTCCCCATTCGTCGCGTTAAGCCAGCATCGCCCTACTTCCTCAATTTTCTTAATTTGCTCTTCAAACATAAAGTATTTTGCGCTAAATTTATTGCTCTCTCGATATTCAATAAATTTTTACTCAGCTCATAACTGTTTATTTTACAACGCTTATCGCTTCTCCGTTTTCTCCTTATTTGGCGCCGACCGGCTTCCTTGAATCAGATTAGTTTGCGGGTGCTCCTTGGACGCCGGCACTCCCCTCTATCACCCCGCGACAGTTTCTCTACCTGTATTTTTTTTACAATTCTCGACATCGCGTGAATTGGAAAAAAAACAAAAACAAACCGTTTTTTTTTCTCATGAATAACCCCATATGAAATCCTACTTTTTTTTTTGAAAAAATGATTTTTCCAGGCCAAATTCATTAAGTTTTGTCATAATCAGCCACATATTGCCTAATTTTCGCTTCGCCAAAAAATATGTCAAAAAATCTTTTTCCATTTTTCCAAATTAAAAAATTGTTCACCTTCATTTTCTGGGTTTTTTTCTGGTTAAAATCTAATCGCGGTGATTTGTTTTGAATTTTTCTTATTTTTTGCTCGAAAATGGCTGATTTCAATGAAAATTTTAATTGTTTCTCGCCGAAATGGCTAATTTCCATTTAAATCGGTGATTTTGTGAGTTTTTGGACGCTTTTCCTCACGTTTTGTTGTGGAAGAAGAGTTTCTATCTTCACAACTCTGAACAACCAACACAACTAAAACTTGTCCTACACCGACAGTGTGCAGTGTCGACACGAGATCGACAATTTTTTCGACAAATTTATCGACAAAATTGTCGACATTTTATCGATAAAAATTTCGACAAAATTTTATCGACATTTTGTCGATAAAAAATTGTCGATAAATGAGTGTCGACAATAGTTGTCCCGACAATTTTATCGACAAATGAGGTTGAAATTTTCGCATACATTTAAATGTGATCATGCGGAATAATTTCTCAACAAAAAAAAAAGAAACATTTTTAAGTTAAAGACCCACGGCGTGGTGGCTGGAACGTTATTGGCAATATTGGGTTCCGCTGAGTGTCTGCGTCTCTCCGGGGAGAGTTTGCTACAAAACAGCAATATCCTCGCACCCTGCTGCTCTGCGTCTCATATTCGTATCAATTTAACGCAGATGAGTAGCTGTGCAGCTAAATGCAGCCTACGGTAGAAAAATGGGTGCTACCCCGGAATAAAACTCGTTTGAAATAGAACTGTTGCAATATAAAACTTTCTTCTGAATAGAACTGTTTTGAATCGAACCGTTCGGTATAGAACTATAGCGAAATAGAACTGTTTTGGAATAAAACTGACCCGAAACAGAACTGTAGCGAAATAGAACTGCCTGAAATGGAGCTGTACAGGAAAAACCGCTTTGTGGAATTGAACTCAATAACCCATCATGTACAACTGAATACTTATTCGAGCTGCTCTAGCTTTCCTGGGTCACTACAGCTCCACTTCAGGCAGTTCTATTTAGCTTCAGTTCTATTTCACTACAGTTCTATTCCAAAACATTTCTCTTCCGAACAGTTTTATTTCGCTACAATGCTATTCCGAGGTAGCACCAAAAAATGCTACCACGCTTAAGCCAGAATTTTCGCACACAAGAACATCAGAGCGCTCAAATGCGCGGCGTCGAGTAATGCGCCAACACCAAAAAACTTCAGTGATTGATTGGCGCGTTGGGAGTCTGGGAGGCCGTGTCACGGAGTATTTGCGAGTGCCCTGCTGAAAACGTGCTCCATTGATAACACAGGCACGCCGCACGCGTCGCAATCGACAGCATAAAATCTTGGCACTGTTCCAATAAAAACAGTTAGAAAAGCGACGAGACGAAGAAGACGAGGAAAGTCGACCCGCGTCGCGCGTTTTTCGCGCCAAAAAAAATCGTTTGAAAAAAAGGAAGTCGCCAGCACTCCATCAGAGTGCAGTTGTCGACATCGTATTATCGACAAAAGCCGTTATCGACAAAATTATCGACAAAATTCGACAAAATTTTGTCGATAATTTGTCGATAAAATGTCGACTTTTATCGACAATTGTCGACATTTTATCGACAAAATTTTGTCGTGTTTTATCGACATTTTGTCGATAATCGCCGACAATAAAATTTCCTCGCTAAATATCTCGCTTCGTAATTTCGGAATGTCGTTGAATCGTTTTCAAAAAAATGCATTCCAGGGCACTGCACCTTGCAGTGGGAGACTCGCTTCAAAAACCAGAGAAATTGGTCAACAGAGCGCGCGTGCACCGCGTCTGCGTCTTGTATCTCGGCACACTCTCTCGCTCACTTTTTTTGAAAATATGTTTTTCAGAGCATTAAAATACATTTTAAAGTATCTTCTCGTTTCATTTTTGGAAAAATCTCTCTGTTAAAAGGTAGCAAATTCTTTTTAGAGTGTTTTTAAATCAAATTTTTCGAAAATTGGTCGATTCTTCCGTGCACTCTATCGATTTTTAGTTATTCTTCTATTTTCGAAGGCATTTTTTTATCCGAAAATTCATATTTTCTATTTTTTCCCTTTCAATTAATATTTATTTTGTCTGAAATTTACAGTTTTACGTGCCATTCAACGAAAACCGGCCGTTGGTTTGGCGAGAAACCATAATTGTACAATTGCAATGTAAAACTTACGAAAAATTGTGCGACGAGTACTTTATCCCATTTCTTTTTTAGCTTAGCTTGAAAACTGATATATCAATTATTATTCTTATGTAAATCGCTAAAATCACATACAAATTCAATTTTTTTCTTGTTCATTGTTGATTGAAGTGTCGAAAAGTTTTTGAAAATTAGAAATTTTTGTCGATCCCGTATTCCAGAACGATCCTAGACTCGAAAAAAAGATTTGAACACAAAAATTCAAAACTATGGCTAAAAAATGTCGGCAAAAAAGAAAGAAAAACAAAAAATTGACAGCGTACAAGTAATTATTGGCCAATTTTGATAAACTTTGTTTTAAAAACATTCTAAAAATTTTTACTTCCATTCAACAGAGCGATTTTTGAAAAAAAGGAACGAGAAAATGCTGAAAAATGAATTTTAATTATCTGCTTCGAAAAAAAGTGAGCGAGAGAGTGTGCCGAGATAAGAGACGCAGGCAGGCGCGGCGCAATTGCGCTCTGAAATGTATATTTTTAACCGATTCCGTAAAAGGTAAAATTTAAGAATTGGAAATTCATATGGTGTATTCCAGTGTGGATTTTCGAAGCAGTTTCGATAAATTCTTCGATAAATTTTTCGATATAATTATCGAGGAATTATCGAAAAATTATCGAAAATTTTGTGTCGAAAAAATATCGAAATTATTTTCGATAGTATTATCGAAACATTTTCGATAATTTTCGATAATAAAATATCCAAATTTTATCGAAACCAGTTTCGATGAATTCCTCGATAATTTTCGGCATTATCGATAATTATCGAAATTTTTCGATAATACAGGTAGACGGCCCGCCCCTCTTCTACAAAGCATAGCCTACGTCGAAACCCGTGAGGTGTCGGCTATAGAAAGTATGTATAGCCTCTATCTGGCAGCTACCTGGCAGCTACATGGCAGTCATTTGGCAGCTAATTAGCAGTCATTTGGCGGCTATTTGGCGGCTATTTGGCGGCTATTTGGCGGCTATTTGGCAGCTATTCGGCACTAGATGACCCGGAATAGAACTGCCCGGAATAGAACTGTCCGGTATAGAACTGTGCGGAATAGAACTGTCCGGTATAGAACTGCGCGGAATAGAACTGGCCGGAATAGAACTGGCCGGAATAAAACCGGCCGGAATAGAACTGCGCGGAATAGAACTGTCCGGAATAGAACTGGCCGGAATAGAACTGGCCGGAATAGAACTGCGCGGAATAGAACTGGCCAGAATAGAACTGTCCGGAATAGAACTGTCCGGAATAGAACTCGCTCGAAATAGAACTGTAGCAAAATAGTACTGTAGCGAAATAAAACTGTTCGGAATATAAATGTTTTGGAATAGAACTGTAGTGAAATAGAACTGAAGCTAAATAGAACTGTCCCAAACCAGAACTGTAGCAAAATATAACAGTTTTAGAATAGAACTGTAGCAAAATAGAACTGCCTGAAGTGGAGCTGTAGTGACCCAGGAAAGCTAGAGCAGCTCGAACAAGTATTCAGTTGTACATGGTGGGTCATTGAGTTCAATTCCGCGAAGCGGTTTTTCCTGTACAGCTCCATTTCAGGTAGTTCTATTTTGCTACAGTTCTGTTTCGGGACATTTTTATTCCAAAACAGTTATATTTCGATACAGTTCTATTTAGTTAAACTTATATTTTGCTTCAGTTCTATACCGAACGGTTCTATTCAAAACAGTTCTATTCCGAAGAAATTTCTATATTGCAACATTTATATTTCAAACGAGTTTTATTCCGGGGTAGCACCCATTTTTCTACCGTAGGCTGCATTTAGCTGCACAGCCACTCATCTGCGTTAAATTTATGCGAATATGAGACGCAGAGTAGCAGGGTGCGAGGATATTGTTGTTTTGTAGCTGTAAGGGATAAGGTTATCCCTTCTGTAGTCTGCTCGGTGCACTTTGCTCTATGACGCATACATTCTTCTCAACTCAGCTGACAGTCCATTAGACCGTTCCGAACAACAAGCTCGCTTCCACACGCTGCGTCTCCGCTTATCATCTCACTCTACATATCTCATCTTCCTGGTTTCTGACCGGAAACGAATGACGCCATCAGGAATGTAGATTCCTGATGGCCACTCGCCCACGTCGAGACCAGAAGCACCACCCAATAGAGCACGGTATTTATACCAACTTTACCTTTTATCTAGGCTTTTCTATTCCTAATTCTGTCCCCATCCCTCCATCCTGACCCCGACACCTACCCATGCCTCACTGGCAGCAGCGAGTGGCTGGCCCCTCCAGGGGGGCCCACGTAAGTTAGGATCCACTAGGTGTTAGGTTAGGTAGATGACTTAGGATAGTTTAGGAAACGCGCTGTTGGTTGAGATTATTTGAGAAAAGGGCTAGAGTTATTTTTGAGAGCGAGCTTGAGAGAAGCCGCGCGGTACCGTAGGCGACGATCCCGCATTCTAGATTTAGGGCCCAAAGAGTCTAGGTGTAGGAAGTCGCGTTTTGAGTGTTAGTCCCAACAGGCGTTGAGAAGCCCGCAGGCCTAGCGAAAGAGAGCCAGTTTGAGTTTGAGAATGCCGCGAGGAAAAATACCGCGATGAGTAGTGCCCTGTATACCGCGAGGAGAAAATGCCGCGTCGATTTTGTTGAGAGAAAGCGCTAAGTGAGAGATACGTAAGACCGCGACGAGAGATACCGCGGCAGTGAGAGAGAGGCCGAATAGATTAGAAGCATGCAATAGTTTAAAAAAAAACACAAATTTTTCTTTCCCCTACAATTTTTTTTCTGTTTTTCAGTCATACAGTATTAGAATGAGTTATAGAAATTTGAGAAACCAAAGCTTTTTGAATGGAGAATCTCATCCAATATCCCGACCATGGCTGTGCGAAAAATAAGTTTCGAAAAATTTTCGAAAAACTTTTTTTTCGAAATTTTTAGACCGAAAAAAACGAAAAAAAAATTTTTTCGAGCTTTTTAAGACGAAAAAAAAACGAAAAAAAATTTTTCGGTTTTATTTTCCCGAAAAAACCGAAAAATTTCGAAAAATGTTGTTTTTTTCCTGACATTCAGTTAAAAACAGATTATTCATTTAATACATTAAAAAAAATCAGTAGTGACGTATTTACGAATATAATACCGAAATGGCACAAAAAATTTCTCTGGTTTTTGGCGGATTTTACAACAAAAAAAAAAAAAATAGAAAACCACGGGGAGAACACGAAGTCGAGATTTGCTAGGCCAGCGCGCCCGGTTTTCTAGGCCGGCGGCCGACCGCGTCTTTTCGAAAATTGTATTGCCTTCAGCAATAATCGGTTTTTTTTCTACGATTTCTTTCATTTTTTTGCTATTTTTTGATAAATTATTTTCAAATCGGCCAAAATTGCACCAGGTAAAAGGAAATATACATTTTGTCCATTTCAAAAAGGAATATTTTTGGAAAAAATGCTGGTCGCCGGTTTCCTAGAGTTTTTGGCGCGTTTTCGGCAAGAATTAGCAGCTGTGTGGCTAAGAGCCATGGAAAACGGATAATAGCCATAAAAAACGGCTAATAGCCATCGTATTCGGGACGTGCGCCGCCTGAAAATGGCGAATAGCCATCGAATTCGAGACGTGCGCCAAATACATATGGCACACGGGTCGATTCGATGACTATTATCATAAAAAACCAGATCTTTTTTTTTTTGTGAGATTTCGATGTGATGTTTGAAAATCCCCCACCCAATACTAAAATTTAAGCAACTTTCCCAAAAAGTTGGCACCTCCTTTAATTGAAATAGGTGCAAAAATATAAAATACATTGGTGAAAAAAACATTTTATACAAATTTTGGTTATTCTGCGCACATACTCCGCGTCTTGAACGCATCCCAATTTTTCGAAAATTTTCGAAAATTTTTCGGTCGAAAAATTTTTCGAAGTTTTCAGACCGAAAATTTTTCGGCCGAAAAGTTTTTCGAAGTTTTCAGACCGAAAATTTTTCGGCCGAAAAATTTTTCGAAATATGACCGAAAAAACCGAAAAAATTTTTCGTCCGAAAAATTTTTCGCACAGCCCTGATCCCGACGACCACGGGGTAGGCATGGCGAGCCTTCTAGCGCTTGCTTCCCTACCCCCAAACCAGCCCTGCCCCTTCCGAAACTAACCAACCAAACAAACCGCCAAAAAAAACCCAGCTAGCCTGCTAGTTTTACCTGCACCGTTCGAAAATTCCGCTAATCAGAACCAAAACGTAAATAGTTCAAATTATTCAGATTTCATACAGCTGAACACCGACCAGTGCCTCAGCGATGTGCACACTGTCACTCGGTTGTGTGGGGCGCACCTCATCACTTTGCGCGTGTCGGTAATCTTAGATTTGCAGGATATTCACATAAAAATGAACGAAATTACTACCGCCACCGCCGACCGGTTCGATGTCCTGGAGACCCGAATGCAGACGTTCGAAGGTAAGACTGGAGTTTATAGTGGGATTCCTATCCCATTTCACAACTTCGGTCCCCTTCGACAGGACTCCACAGCTGAACAACCCTTGAACCAAAACCAATCAGAATCTCTAAACCAAAATTCAAACGAAACACCACGCGCTTCGAACTCCGGTTCAAGCGGACACTCGTTCGTAAACTCACCAATTAATAACCAGCCGCCAAACGCGGTCCCCCAGGTCCCAAGCACGCCGCAAGCAGACACACCGCTGCCGGGAAGAGTCATGAAAGATCCGAACGCCACACCCGAATAACCACTGAACCCAAGCTAATCTCAATACCAATTTTCAAACCCAAACAAAACACAGCGCGTTTCGAACGCCAGTTCAAACTGTCTCAGAGAATTATCGGCAATTTGCCGTCGAAATCGGCGGCCTGGCCGCCTCCTGTGGGCCGAGGCGCCGATTTAGGCGGCAAATTGCCGCCGAGGGGAGGCAATTTGCCGATCGCGGCGGCAAATTGCCGCATAGGGGCAGCAATTTGCCGATTTTCGCGGCAATTTGCCGCCTTTAACGGCAATTTGCCGCTTTTTTTAAAGCTTTTTTAGACTACCTGAAATTTCCTTTTTTACTGATTTCACTCAAGATGCTCAACGAGCACCATGTATACAGAAAACCAAAAATAGCCGGTGAGCTCTGTGGCACCGTGCCACGGAGCCTTCCTCCAGAGTTCCCCACCCACCGTTCAGAATTCTTTAACCCAGTCCCTTGCAACAACAGCGTTGACGGCGGGTATACCTTCTCTTGTGGACCGACACTTCACGGGTTCCGACGACCCTTATGTTTTGCACGGGAATGAGGCGGGGCGTAGCGTGGTGACACCAGTTTTTCGTGGATTTTTTAAGGTGAAATCAGCAACATGATTGGAAAAGAAAAAAAAAGATTTTATGAGCCACAAATGTCGGAAATGAATTATATGATATTTACTCTAACTGGCCGGTATTCAAGCAGGAGGTTCAAACAATAAGCCGGCATGCCGGCAAATAGAATAAATACGGTATTAGAAATACTTGTTTTGCACTGGAGAATTTGATTTACCTTGTTATTATACAACACTTTTGACACGTATCCATTTGGAAAGAAAACGGTTCTGATTCGGGACAGTTCTGTCTTGATAAAATTCTGATTCGAAGCTTTTCCTTATTCGGAAAGCGACAAAAATGGTAGAAAGAGCTTCTATTAGAGACTTCTATTAATTGGGATTGCTCTTCGATGTCGGTCGATTTTCGCTTGTTGTTTTGCTATTCTGATACGGTGGGGGCTATTCTTATCAGGGGGGGGGGGGGGGCTATTCTGGTATAGCGGAAGGCGATATTGATATGGAAAAAAAGGAAAAAGTGGGGGACTTATCTGATAAATAGGCGCTCCTCGAAATAGAACCTTATCAAAATAGAACCGTGCCGAAATAGAACTTGACGCGAAATAGATCCGTGTGAAATAGAACTGTACTCCGTTTTAGAGCGTTTTAGCGCAATTGGGTGAAGACTATTGAATAAAAAGCCAAACAGAAAAAGTTCCACTCAGTGGCGTGACCTGTTTTCGATTTATTGACTGGGTTCTATTTCACGCGGTTCTATTTCGGAACAATTATATTTCGGAACAGTTCTAATACCGACGTTGAAAAATATAGAATTACATTAAACGCGGTGTAAAAATCGTGAAATAGGTACAAAGAAAAGGCAACAAGAATTGTGCGCCAGCGCACTGCTATGCGTCAGTAATACCCCATATGTCGGAAATTTGACGCCTGAATCGGCAAGTTGCCGCGGGCGGCAAGTCGGCAACTTGCCGAGTTCGTGCCGACATCACGCCGGGTCATGCATTTTTAGCTGCCGACTTCCTGCCCGCCGGCAATTTGCCGATTTCAGCGGCAAATTGCTCATTTCAGGCCGACTTCACGCCGGGTTATGCAATTTTAGCTGCCGACTTCCTGCCCGCGGCCGGAAGTCGGCAACTTGCCGAGTTCGTGCCGACATCACGCCGGGTTATGCATTTTTAGCTGCCGACTTCCTGCCCGGCGGCAATTTGCCGATTTCGGCGGCAAATTGCTCATTTCAGGCCGACTTCACGCCGGGTTATGCAATTTTAGCTGCCGACTTCCTGCCCGCGGCCGGAAGTCGGCAACTTGCCGAGTTCGTGCCGACATCACGCCGGGTTATGCATTTTTAGCTGCCGACTTCCTGCCCGGCGGCAATTTGCCGATTTCGGCGGCAAATTGCTCATTTCAGGCCGACTTCACGCCGATAATTCTCTGAGGTCATTCATATTTTTTTTTATCCGCCGACTCCATCGCAAATTGGTGTTTCTTCAAAGAAAAAATATCATTTGTAAAGGTGTCTTCCCTATTTTGGAATTCTCGAGGATTAATATGCAACAGACAAGCCGAAACAGAAAATGCAAATAACCGAACAAGCGAAGTTCAGCGAGGGCGTATTCTTTAATTCAATGATCATTATCCAGCACCACGCTCCACTCTTCCGAATTTATTCCACTCGGTTCTTTCCATTAGTGCCCCCATTAACACCTTCATCGATCTAACACCGCATTAATTTACAAAATTCCCAGAATCGCTTCAAAATACCAAGGACTTATCAACCCAAGAAGACTCCAATTTTCACAACACGGATCACAAGTTTTACTATTTGCTAATGAACACCAGACGATGCTATTTTCAAGAAAGCTTGATTTAACCTAATATGGCCATTCGCATGTACAAGTTAGTTTCAAATTGCCCGTTACCCGTAACGTCACACTTTCGGACGCAGCCTCTAATCACATTTACGGAAATTATCACTCTGAAGGTAACCATCGCTATTTTAATTGTCTCCTCCCCCCTTTTCTTTATCTGCGCTTGGTTTTCTTATCATAAAACATTTCCGTTCACATTTATCTCACATTGTCACGAACTTGTTCTCCTTTCATCCCAGCAACTCTTGAAAGGCTCGCCCGCGACGGTTTCTTAACCTTTGCACGGTAGAGTCTTATTTCCTGTATCATCATCCTGCCTCGAAACGTCGACATTTTAACCAAACTAAACTTTCCTACAAGTGAGGATTACAAAAAAAAGGCCTTTATCTTTAACAACTTCAAGTTCCACCCACAATCCGAGCCGATTAAATCCGAAGGTGAAATCTTCGTCAGGATTCCATCCTGACCACGAAGAATTTCCCTCGATGGGTCTCCCGCATCTACGTGGGCTCCAGCCCAAACACAAAAAATAGACGTCAGAAAAGAAATCTTTGAGACGGACTCTTCGTCAGGATTCTATCCTGACAAAGGAGAGATCCCCTCATACGGTTCCACCAATCAAATAGAAAAAAGAAACCCAACTTCGAACCAAACTTCATAGTTCTAATACCTCGAACCCATTTGAATCTTGTAAGTTCCTTACAGCTCAAAACATTTCACAATGAACATAAAAGGCTCTATCCAAACTTGAATAAGCAGGGTTCTACCCTGTTAATGATAGCTTGGAGAGGTCACAGCAAAAGTTATCCCAAATAGTGTCTCAAACCAATCAATTACGACCAATTTTTTTTTTTCGAGGACCAGGGTCGGTCCTCGCCAAAGGTTGGAGGTGTAAGGGATAAGGTTATCCCTTCTGTAGTCTGCTCGGTGCACTTTGCTCTATGACGCATACATTCTTCTCAACTCAGCTGACAGTCCATTAGACCGTTCCGAACAACAAGCTCGCTTCCACACGCTGCGTCTCCGCTTATCATCTCACTCTACATATCTCATCTTCCTGGTTTCTGACCGGAAACGAATGACGCCATCAGGAATGTAGATTCCTGATGGCCACTCGCCCACGTCGAGACCAGAAGCACCACCCAATAGAGCACGGTATTTATACCAACTTTACCTTTTATCTAGGCTTTTCTATTCCTAATTCTGTCCCCATCCCTCCATCCTGACCCCGACACCTACCCGTGCCTCACTTAGCAAACTCTCGCCGGAGAGACGCAGACACTCAGCGGAACCCAATATTGCCAATAACGTTCCGGCCAGCACTCCGTGGGTCTTCAACTTGTCGTCATGAGAACACATTGACAAAAAATAGATGGATAATCCTATCTCTTATGGAATCACGCAAACAAAAAAAATTTCTTTTTGTTTCTTTTTTTTGTTGAAAAATTATTCCGCATGATCACATTTAAATGTATGCGAAAATTTCAACCTCATTTGTCGATAAAATTGTCGGAACAACTATTGTCGACACTCATTTATCGACAAAATTTTGTCGAAATTTTTGTCGATAAAATGTCGACAAAATGTCCAATATTTTATCGACATTTTGTCGATAAAATTGCGACAAATTTCTATCGATAAAATGTCGGCAATTTGTCGATAATTTTGTCGATAAATTTGTCGACAAAATTGTCGATCTCGTGTCGACACTGCACACTGCACTCCATGTACAGTACTGACCAAAAAGGTGTGGTCGGGAGCTTTTTTGAAGATAACTTTATCCATAGTTATCCGGGGACTTTAAAATGTTTACGATTGATGCAGTACACCATCACGCAAATTTAAAAACAAACGAATTGCATCACCATCAGTTTTTTTTTTCAAATTTTCCAAATTTCAGGTTTCTTTTGAATTTATTGGTTGTTGATTTTTATTGGCAAACCTGTGGCTTGTGGCGACTACGTCTCCTACGTCAAATATGTATTCCTGTTTTTATTGTCGGCCCGCCACAATGATCAAACGCGCTCCGCTGAACTCAACGCCATGCAATTTTCATTTTGGTTTCCAAATTATTTAATTTCACGTTGAATTTACACGTGAATTGAAATAATTTGAAAACCAAAATGAAAATCGGATAGCGTTGAGTTCAGCGGAGCGCGTTTGATCATTGTGGCGGGCCGACAGTACATGTATTTTTAATGGTTTTTAAATTTTCAGAATATACCGTAAAAACTGTAATATAGCGCCATGGCGGTCTATTTTTCGGGGTGGGTCTCGGGATGGCGTTGTATTAAAGGTGGTGTTCTATTAGAGGGTGGCGGTGTATTTTTCGGAGCTGAATTTTTGGAAAAAAAAACAATTAAATTTCATCTTTCAGCCACCAAAAATTACAAAAATCACCAGAAAAAATACAAAAAAAAACAACGGTAAATATTTATGTTATTCCAATTCAAGAGACATATCACTGTCATCGGGGGTACTACGCAGAGTTGCATGGAAGGGAAATTTTCTAAAACGGAAGTCGGAAGTTAAACAATTGCCGGAAGTCGGAGTTGGAAGTCGGAAGCCGGAAGTCAACATTAAACAATTAGGAAAAAACAAGATTAAAGACCAGAAAATGCTCCAAAAACAGTATATTTGAACAAAACAATGTTTTGAGCCTGCAAACAGCACATCTTACGCCAAGAATGTCCTCTCGAATCTTACTTTTAACAGAAGTTTTATTGTGTGAAAATCAACATTTTTTTCCTAGTTGCATAGATGTGAAAATGTCTAAAACGGAAGTAAAACAATGAGCGGAAGTCGGAATTCCATGCAACTCTGGTACTACGGTCTAGAACTCGCGCGGAATAGAACTGGCTGAAATAGAGCTGTACAGAAAAACCACTGGACGAAATAGAACTCACGGACTTACAATCTACAACGAAATACTTATTCGAGTTGTTCGCGCGGTTTTGTGTCTGTACAGCTCAATTTCAGGCGGTTCTATTCCGTGGGAGTTCTATACCGTAGTACTACCATCAGCTAGCTTTATCGTTCATCGCACGCCTCGGTTTTTGTGTGCTTATGGCTACAGTAATCGGGGTTGCAAAAAATTACTGGAACGCTGGTTTATGTTTATAGGCCGCAGTTTTTCAAAGTGGCGGTGTATTACAGGGTAGCGTTCTATTAGAGGGTGGCGTTATATTTTTCGAAGTGATGTTGAGGGTGGCGTTATATTACAGGCGGTGTTCTATTAAAGGTGGTGTTCTATTACAGTTTTTACGGTAGCTTCTCTGAAAATGGAAGAAAACTCGTGCGAGACGGACCCAACGGACTGTCCACCATACACTTTCGACGATATCAAAAATATACAGTGCGCCCAACAATTTTTTCGATTTTGGGATCCCAGACAAAACCGAAAGTGATGTAAAAAATCTGTGAATGCAGTTCGATTTAGAATTAAAAATAACCTCCATAACCAATTTTTCATGATCCTGCCATGTCCCGTCCCCGCATACGACGAAAAAGTTATATTTTTGACTGTCCAAAAATTATAGGACCCCCTGAGAATTTGGATGCGCGGATGATTTTTTAGACCATGTTTTTTCCTTAAATTTATTTTTCATAAACTTTATATCATTTTAAACTATTTCTGAAACTATTTGTCATAAACTTATCATATATGTTTTCTTTGAAGTAGGTTTTCATGGAATGGTTACACTTATGCCAATAAAACACATTAATTGTGAGAAAACCAGTTTAAACGCAAAAAAAAACGTTTAAAAAATTCAAAGATTATAAGTATTTGGTATCCCTGCCGAATTTCTGGATCACTTCGATCACCCTGTTAGGCATGTGGACCACCAATGTCTTCAACTCGGCTTCAGTGATTGGATCGCATTCAGCCCTGGTAGCATCCTTGAGGTCCTGGATTATGTTCAACTGTTTTCCGTGATGATAGACATGACGGACAAGGATACCACAAAAATTCTCGTTTGATTGAGATCTGGGCTACAAGCTGACCACTCGTTTCAAAGCTAACCAATCCCTTGTAAAGTTGCTGATGTGAGTTGCGGCGTTTTCCTGTTGGAAGATGTGGGTGTTGCGTCGTTTGCGAAAGCTTCTGCTTCTTCCCGTAATTGATAGGATCAGTGGCATAACGACGAATAGCATTCCGGTTTCTTCCCAGTTGCCGGGACATCTCATGTAGCTTCGAACCCAGTTGGTGCATCACATCAACTTTGGCCTGTTCCGCGGGAGTGAGGAAAGGAACGCGAGCCATGATCGAATGAATGGTGCACAGGCATACTTTTAGGGTATGGACCGATTCCGCTTTTGTTTACGGTAGCTGAACTTCAAACTTTTAGCACAAACGACATTAAAGTAACATTAGTAAACCCAGCTCATCACAACAACACAGCTTACATAGTCGATCAGTTCTTCGAATACCGAAGGTACTGCGGATCACGGTGCTCTGTGTAATCGGACGACTGCTGGTGCACCGTTATGTCTTTGAACACAGCAGTCACCACTACCGACTGAGCTGTTTGCTGAATAGGCAAACATACAAATTACATGAGAAGTCTACAAAAACAGCTCAAAAATAGTTTAAAACAATATAAATTTTATAAAAAACGAAAAATATGGTCTAAAAAACCATCCGCGCATCCAAATTCTCAGGGGGTCCTATAATTTTTGGACAGTCAAAAATATAACTTTTTCGTCGTATGCGGGGACGGGACATGGCAAGATCACAAAAAATTGGGACTGGCGGTTATTTTTGATTCTGAATCGAACTGCATTCACAGATTTTTAATATCACTTTCGGTTTTGTCTGGGACCCCAAAATCGAGAGGGGTCCTAAAATTGTTGGACGCACTGTAGTAGTGGTGATTTGCATGAACCCAGTATACACAATTGGAGAATTCAATGAAGTCTTTTACAAGATGCTCGCCTGCGAGGACGACGACTGCAAATTCCGCCTTTAAACATCCAATTTATTTATACCTACTGTTTCAGCACCTAACTTTGTTCATTTACCTACTCGGCTATCGCGTGCTACCTTTGCACCAAGATTCTGCAATGTCTGCCCCGGTGTTGGGGGAACATTGCAGAAGATCGGCACTATTTTTGCATAGAGTCTGTGCAAAAATCGCACCGATGCTATGCAATTATTGTGCGCTTTTCTGAATCCTTGCATTGCTCATTCCTATTTTACTGTTATTGATTGAACAATTATAAATAGGGAAAACAGAAATTAACAAAGTAGTGAAAAATGGGAAAAAATTAAAACTAAAAATTTAATTTATTATAAGATGGTTGGTGTTGTTGCCGTAGTCGATGCCACAATTTGATGGATTTCCAACTTACGACTTCAGCTCATTTTTTAAATTCCGACTTCCGTGTAAAAATATTCATTTCGACTTCCGTTTTAGAGAATTTCACTTCCGTGCAACTCTGGTCTGTGGCCATCCTCGACGAATCTGGAATTTTTTTTTGAATAAGAATTGACTCGAGTTGTGAAACGTGGAGAGGAGTTAATAAAAGCAATCGGAATATGAAACAAAAATTATGAAACAAAAAAAAATAACATAAAAATATTTAAGCTGACGCAGATTTCTAAATTAATAATCCAATCAGAAACTAAAAAATACATCTCACCGCATACTGGACATGCTATACTCGGTATAAAACGCTGAGAACTCGCTTCAATCGAACAAAAAATTTCGCATGCATTTGAAGAGAGGTTTAGAGAAATCAGAGCAAAACATCGGCCACGGCTCTCTCAATTTACTGCACTATCTCGTCGCCAACGCGGCCGCGTCCACCATTGTGCGAAGGGAGCGCGTTTGCAGCGTTCTGTACTGAGAATATACAGAAAAAATGTTGCAAATTTCGCGCAGATGTTTGTGTGTCCACCACGAAAATAGTGTAGACGCAGACTGTGATGGAACGCGCTCTGCTTGAAAGTTGGTGCAAACTTTGCAGGAAATCTGCCCAATGTTTGCCATAGCGTCAAAGCTGGCACTATGTTTGCAGGGCGTTTGCACAATGTTTGCAACGGTCTAAATACCGGTGCTAAGTGCTAAAACCGCTCATTTTTTGTCCAAAGTTTGCATGGTGTTAAGAATTCGCACAATTTTTGCAGGGAATTTGCACAATGTTTGAAATTGCCTCAAAGTTGGTGCAAAGGTAGCACGCGATAGCCGAGTATAGTCGGCGAATACATCATCAACCTCGCTCTACTGCTAAAATCCCTGTAAAACAGTGTTGCACTTGCAAGATTAACTCGAATTCTAGTTTTACACTTCTTTTCAACGGAAAATGACGTATCCACGACGAGTTGCAGTTAAAATTTGATGTTTCGCTTCAAAACAGGCGCACTACACTGTTGAAAGTTGAAAAGTGCGGTAGAGCGAGGCTGTTGATGCATTCGCCGACTATACCTTGGTCATAACCTGCCAGAATTAAAAACGATCTTCAGCCACCGGTTCATTTACTAGCATTGCTTTTCAAGTTACTTTCTCAATGTGTTCAATGTTCACGTATTGTGAGCCCGCATCACAGCAGAGGCAGTATTCATTGTACGGTCACTTAAAATTTTATTACTGTCAGGAGAATCATTTACTTTTTCATTTATTGTGTGGTTAACTTTTGTGAATACGGCCTCAGATCACGCCTTTCGTTCTTTCCGGTTTCCTACAAAAACGACATGACAACAAACGTTTTCTATTTTGTGAAATATTTTAGCTCTGCAAATTCGCACCCTTCGCACGATGAAGGACGCGGACACGTTGGAGACGAGAAGGTGCAGAAAATTGTGCGTTGCCGATTTTTCGCTCTCTTTTCTCTGAATCTCATTCCAAATGCATGCGCAATTCACAGTTCGATTGGAGCGAATTTGCAGCGCTTTATACAGAGTATATAATGAACATGGTAGGTAATGATTATAAATGACAATTGAACAAAAGTAAATAGGTACTGAAAAGGTAGGTCATGATATTATCGATACAATTTTCTTACCGGTTTTGCGTGAAAATTTTTCAAACACCACAGTTAATTTTAGAAATTAAAAAGCCACGTCACCCGTTCAGCTTTTTTCATTGTGTTTAGTTGAAAAATTGTCTGGGATGTTTCGAAACGTTTTTTTTTACTTTTTGGATAGCGGTTTTCTCCATAAGACGTCAAATTTTCAGTTTTTATCAATTATTTAAGTTTTTTGAGAAATTAAATCATATAGTATGCAGCCAAATTACAAAAAAAAAGTTTCTAAATGTTGCAGAGCCGAAAAGTGTTGCTCTAAGACGTTTCGAAACCTGTCACTTCGAAACGGGGACGTTTCAAAACTTTAGTGAATTTTTAGCGCTGAATTTTCCTGTAAATTTTTCGAATGTACCAAAAAAAGATTGGACAGCTATTTTATTCTTGGCCGAATTTTGTCAATACTGCGAACATGGCAACGAAATATAGCACTAAAGTTTTGCAACGTCCCAGATTCGCAACTTCTTTTTTCGAAACGTGAGCCAAAAATCTGAGGAGTGTTATCTTGGTTTTTCCGCGTGAAAGCGTCAAGAAGATTGAATTGATCACGGCGTGCTAGACCCTACGTAAAGGAATTCGCGCTTTTTCGCATATGTCTGTGCCTCGCCAATGGCATTCCGCCAAGTCTAGCAACAAGTGTGCAAAAATGGAGACACGAGAATTGGCGCTCGAAAATTTGATCTCAAAAAAGTTTTCTGAAACGTAGTCCTCAACAAGCCGTGTTGATATAGTCGGTATAAAGCGGTATAATGCAACATTCTTCATGGCCAGTACTATAAATAAGAAAAATATGAGGTTTATTATCGTTTCAATATTCTTGCGACATGAGAACGCGAAACTCCGCCCACTTATTGGTGCGCGACCACGCGAATACAGTGATATTTGAAGAGACGCAGACAGAACGGTGAATGCAAGACTTGCGTTTTTATGTCGCAAGTCGTTTGAAAACACAATATGTCCCGAGAAAACAACTTAATTCTGTTAACACGGTTTATTTGTTTTCGAAAGAATTAAAAATTCAATTCATTTCAGAATCATAATTTTTTATTTTTTGGTGGTGGGCACCAGGTCTTCTTGTGTTCTACACGAGCGAGGTACTTCTGTTCGAAGAGTGGTTTGTATGGCGTCGTGGTTGGTGATCCAAGTGCGAGTGCTTCACAATATATCTAAATTTTAAATGTTGCTTATTGATTTTTTCAAGATGCAGAGTGTATATACCGTAAAAACGGTATTAGAAGGGCCCCTTAAATTGAAGGGCCCCTCTATTAGAAGGGCCCTCCTAACTGCCTCACGAAAAATAGAAGTGTCCCTTTTAATTGAAGGACGCCTCTAATAGAAGGACCCCTTTAGCGAAAGTACTGTGGCCGAAGTCAGAGCGACGTAAAATTACGACCAAATTTCAATTTTTTTTTAATCGTTTTGTGTTCGAATTCGGCCCTGCGAGACGCCCCACGAAAAATAGAAGGGCCGGCCCTTCTAATACAGGTTTTACGGTATCTGGATTTCCGTCAAATAACCACAAGAAAAAACAATCCGTAACCGCAATTTTCAATTAAATATCAAAGTTTTGAGAATACACACTGTCTCCCAGGAATTAAATGCTTAATAGGGCGTCTGTGTAAAAATGGAGTAATTTGTTAGCTGTTTAATTAAGGGAAAACGGATGCAATTGAAAACAAATGCGACTTCCGGAAAAACGCGAATAAATGCGACTTCAGAACTTTTGTTAAAAATTTCCCTTAGGAATCGACTATTAATAGCATGTAAAATCTACAATAAATTGTCAGAAAAGTGAACGGAATCAGCCTAAACTCCGCCATTTTCTTTAAACTTTATTTTCTGCGCCGTTTCTAGGAGCTATGAGCAGAAGACGCTACCAAAGATTAGTGATTACTCAAAAGGATTCCATATTGAGAAAAAAACTAACATCACGGTTTTTGTACCAGTAGACGACGTAGTACGCGCCAACTTCGTAAAATCTTTCGTAGCAGGGATCCATCCAAACGTCAGTAGTGTAGTCTGCCGAAGTATTTGCAACGGAAAAGTGGATGGGAAGCTTCAATTAAGTTATGTGTGATAACACTCTAATATTTTTAAGCCAACCTTGCGAGCGTTGGTGAAGCTTGGCAACATGTCGTACATATCGCTTTGGGTGTATTCGACTGTATCAAAGTTATACCGAGTTGGATTGCCAAGGAATGCCTAAAGTTGACAATAAATACTATTTTACTTTTTTTAAAGAATATTCACAAACCTGTCCAATTAGAACGGCAAAGATAAAAAGGGACAACGACATTCCAACCTCTGTTCTGGCTGTTTCCGTTGTCTGTTTGAATATTTATTCATTTATTTATATGTGTATTTACTATCATTTCAATTTCCTCGCCGGCTATCGTAACGGTTCACGTTGAAAATCTATGGCTCCACCCACTCAGGTTTTCTTTAACTGAACGCAATGCAATAAGCCACGACGTGTTCGGGACTATGCTTTCGAAACTTTTTTGTAAGCGACTTTTTGCGTGGCATTTCTCGTGTCTCTGTGTCTCCATTTTTACACACTTTTAGGTAAACTTGACAGAATTCCACCGTGGAGACGCAGAAATGCGATGGGGCGCGTTTCATTTGATATCCGCGTATGCCCTGAGGCTCAATCGGGTAAATGTTTGCCTGGTATGCAAAATACCGGAGTTTTAGTTTTTGTGTTCGTCTCGGGCGTTCAGCCCGATTCCGCCATACACCTCGGTAACAGATACACAAAGAAATTCAGTTTCAGACCCAAACGGAATTTTATGTATAACAAAGGATTTCTTTTTTCTATTTTGCTGGGGCACGTAGGCAATTGCTTCGCAAGTTTTCACGTGAAATAGTATTGTAGCCGGCAAGAATATTGAAACGATACTATTCGCCTTTGGAAGTATTACGTATGTCTCAATTTGAGATGCTTCATCAAATGGTGCGCATACAGGCCTTGCCACGACGGTTTATGCACACTTGTCGATTTACCCGAATAATTGAATTTGTTTCTTTTGAATTTTCGTAAATACATGCGCACTTGTGGATTCACGAAATCAGACAACGAAAATACACCATTGTAGTGAAGAGACCCGAATGAGCACTATGTTACGAGGTATTTCAAATCGAGGAATACGTAATACTTGAAAATACAGAGTTAAATTAAGAAAGAATGTAAACAGGTAGGGAAATACGATGATAGAGCACGCGTGAGCAATGATTAAAAATTATCTGACAAAAGAAAATAATGTGTGTTAACGTTTGGTCGTCAGTAGTCCCAGTTTTAATGAAGAAAACGTGTGGTTAGGAAAAAAGTGTTTCGAATTTAATTTTTTTCCGGGGTTCAATTTAAAAATATTGTATTTTTTTTACAAAAGTTAAGAATTTCTTTACGCATTATAATGCTCTGCAAAATGTTCAACTAAATGTTTGTTTTTATAATTTGAATGATTAAATAATGCATTGCGTTAGGAAGCAGTTAGATAGTCGGGGTTGTTTGCAGCTAGTTATCTTGTTTGATACGGTTTCATATCCTTCTTGAAAAATCACTTGGAACCTCCTCAACGACTTTACAATCAACTTTTCCTGTTGGATTGCTAATTTCTAGGCCATACTCTAATATCGGAATCACAAATTTTTTGTATTGTATAGAAGTGTCCTACTGCAGGATTAATTGCTACAGTAGTTAATTAAATACTACAGTAATTAGCAATCCTGACAACTCAGACTTGTCTGTTGACGCGCTGAGCGCGTCGTATTGTGGCAACGTTGTGGCCACCGTGTGGAGAATTTTCCATCTTATTATTCATTTCTAAGAGTTCCACCGCTTGAAAACGCAACGTGAACTGCGGACTTTCCCGAATTTCGACTCCCGTGTCTCAATTTCCCACGTAGAAAATACGTCTCTGGCCGTTGGCCTTGTTCTGCATTGCTTAGATTCCGATGAGCCCCCGGTGGAACTTTCTGGGATTGATAATACGTAATGATAATTTTGAAAATTGTAAATATAAATTCACAATATTGAAACCGTTTCACAAGAATAAAAAACCATTCTTTTTGAAATCAGCTTTGAAGGAAAGTATTAAATTGTGAAAGCAAAAGGAAAACACAAAAAATATCCGACCTCTCGCTTGCCAATCTCGAATGTAACCCTTATTTCCATTTACCGTATTTCCTCTAATATAGGCGCACGCGCTTCTATTTTTTCATTTCTTCACAACTGCCGGGTATTTAGAGGTTTGTACACCAAACTCGCCAAAATACTTCCTGACCAAGCAGGCATGAGACGACCAAAGTTTGGTGTGCAAACCTCTAAATACCCGGCAGTTGTGAAGAAATGAAAAAATAGAAGCGCATGCGCCTATATTAGAGGAAATACGGTACTATAACTGCGTCGCGAAAACCAAGCACATCCGCTTGTGCGTTGCGGCTGTGGTCTCGCCGCGGGGGTGCTACTGTATAGAACTCGCACGGAATAGAACTGCGCGGAATAGAACCGGCTGAAATGAAACTGTACTAAAAAAGCAACTGCACGAAATATAACTCAGGGCTTCACAATGTAAATACAACGAAATAATTCTTCGAGTTGTTCGAGCGGTTCTGGGTCAGTACAGCTCAATTTCAGGCGGTTCTAATCCGCGCAGTTCTACTCCGTGCGAGTTCTATACAGTAGCACCCCCTCGCCGCGACCAGTGTGTTTGTTTACATTATTTTTTGCCTTGTTTTTCTTTTTCTTTTCTTTAGAAAAACGTTTTTTCTTTTTTTTTTTTCTTCATAAACAAAGTACCGTATATGCGTTGTTCGCGGAGAAACCACAGCCGCAACGCACGAGCGGCTCTGCTTGGTTTTTGCGACGCAGTAATAAAATCCCTTGTGTGTGCAATCACAATTCTAATGAGGTTACCGTAAAAACTCTATTATATGGCCATGGTACTCTATTGTTCGGAGCGAAGTTATATTACGGGCGCGTTCTATTATTCGAAGTGATTATTTTCTCAAAAACTATTAAAATTAGAAAGAAAGTTCAAACAAAATGTTCGAACAATTTTGAACGAGTTCCATTGTCTATTGCGTACTATTATTTTTACACTACCCATATTCCAAAAAAAAAACGTGTAAACTTGCTTTTTTTCTAAAATTCAAATTGTTTTCAATATTGGTGTTTTTACCGAAGTGGCATTCAAATAGAGAATGGCCTTCTAATGTCCAAAGTAGGGTTCAGAGTGACATTATATCAGATGTGGCATTCAAATAGTGGTAACCATTTAATAGAGTTTTTACGGAATGCACGAATCACGAAAAATGGCAAAAAACACGCGAAAGCCCGGAAAATGCTCCAATTAACTTGAAATTTTGGGAAACGAAGGCAAAAACAATCCAGGATATGCTCAAAAATATTTGGGTTTAAATATCGATTTAAAAAATTTTTGTTTTTTTTTTTCAAAAAACTTTAAAAACCATTTTAATTCCAAACATTTTTTTAAGCATATCCTGGGCATTTCTGCTATTTTTGCCATTTCGCAAGGCGAGTACGATGAGCGACTTTTGGAAAAGAAAAATAAAATGTGCTCAAATCGCAAAATAATGAGTTTGCGCGCAAAGCAAGATACACTTGTACGAGAGCCATTATTCTGCGACTCACCAAGGATACCGTCCGCCTCTTCGAATTGGAAGATCTTTAGCTCCGTGAACCTGACACGCGACCGAAGAGGAAAAAAAAGTGAAAGTGCGCTCAAATCGCAAAATAATGAGCTTGCGCGCAAAGCGAAATACACTTGTACGAGAGCAATTATTCTGCGACTCACCAAGGATACCGTCCGCCCCTTCGAATCGGAAGATTTTTTAGCTCCGTGAGCCTGATACGCGACCGAAGAAACAAAAAAAAATGAAAACACGCTCAAATCTCAAAATAATGAGCTTGCGCGCAAAGCAAAATACACTTGTACGAGAGCAATTATTCTGCGACTCACCAAGGATACCGTCCGCCCCTTCGAATCGGAAGATTTTTTAGCTCCGTGAGCCTGATACGCGACCGAAGAAACAAAAAAAAATGAAAACACGCTCAAATCGCAAAATAATGAGCTTGCGCGCAAAGCAAAATACACTTGTACGAGAGCCATTATTCTGCGACTCACCAAGGATACCGTCCGCCTCTTCGAATCGGAAGATTTTTTAGCTCCGTGAGCCTGATACGCGACCGAAGAAACAAAAAAAAATGAAAACACGCTCAAATCTCAAAATAATGAGCTTGCGCGCAAAGCAAAATACACTTGTACGAGAGCCATTATTCTGCGACTCACCAAGGATACCGTCCGCCTCTTCGAATCGGAAGATTTTTTAGCTCCGTGAGCCTGATACGCGACCGAAGAAACAAAAAAAAATAAAAACACGCTCAAATCTCAAAATAATGAGCTTGCGCGCAAAGCAAAATACACTTGTACGAGAGCCATTATTCTGCGACTCACCAAGGATACCGTCCGCCTCTTCGAATCGGAAGATTTTTTAGCTCCGTGAGCCTGATACGCGACCGAAGAAACAAAAAAAAATGAAAACACGCTCAAATCGCAAAATAATGAGCTTGCGCGCAAAGCAAGATACACTTGTACGAGAGCCATTATTCTGCGACTCACCAAGGATACCGTCCGCCTCTTCAAATCGGATGATTTTTTAACTCTGTGAGCCTGACACGCGACCGAAGAGGAAAAAAAAAAATGAAAACACGCTCAAATCGCAAAATAACGAGCTTGCGCGCAAAGCAAGATACACTTGTACGAGAGCCATTATTCTGCGACTCACCAAGGATACCGTCCGCCTCTTCGAATCGGAAGATTTTTTAGCTCCGTGAGCCTGATACGCGACCGAAGAAACAAAAAAAAATGAAAACACGCTCAAATCTCAAAATAATGAGCTTGCGCGCAAAGCAAAATACACTTGTACGAGAGCAATTATTCTGCGACTCACCAAGGATACCGTCCGCCCCTTCGAATCGGAAGATTTTTTAGCTCCGTGAGCCTGATACGCGACCGAAGAAACAAAAAAAAATGAAAACACGCTCAAATCGCAAAATAATGAGCTTGCGCGCAAAGCAAAATACACTTGTACGAGAGCCATTATTCTGCGACTCACCAAGGATACCGTCCGCCTCTTCGAATCGGAAGATTTTTTAGCTCCGTGAGCCTGATACGCGACCGAAGAAACAAAAAAAAATGAAAACACGCTCAAATCTCAAAATAATGAGCTTGCGCGCAAAGCAAAATACACTTGTACGAGAGCCATTATTCTGCGACTCACCAAGGATACCGTCCGCCTCTTCGAATCGGAAGATTTTTTAGCTCCGTGAGCCTGATACGCGACCGAAGAAACAAAAAAAAATAAAAACACGCTCAAATCTCAAAATAATGAGCTTGCGCGCAAAGCAAAATACACTTGTACGAGAGCCATTATTCTGCGACTCACCAAGGATACCGTCCGCCTCTTCGAATCGGAAGATTTTTTAGCTCCGTGAGCCTGATACGCGACCGAAGAAACAAAAAAAAATGAAAACACGCTCAAATCGCAAAATAATGAGCTTGCGCGCAAAGCAAGATACACTTGTACGAGAGCCATTATTCTGCGACTCACCAAGGATACCGTCCGCCTCTTCAAATCGGATGATTTTTTAACTCTGTGAGCCTGACACGCGACCGAAGAGGAAAAAAAAAAATGAAAACACGCTCAAATCGCAAAATAACGAGCTTGCGCGCAAAGCAAGATACACTTGTACGAGAGCCATTATTCTGCGACTCACCAAGGATACCGTCCGCCTCTTCGAATCGGATGATTTTTTAGCTCCGTGAGCCTGATACGCGACCGAAGAAACAAAAAAAAAACACGCTCAAATCGCAAAATAATGAGCTTGCGCGCAAAGCAAAATACACTTGTACGAGAGCCATTATTCTGCGACTCACCAAGGATACCGTCCGCCTCTTCGAATCGGATGATTTTTTAGCTCCGTGAGCCTGATACGCGACCGAAGAAACAAAAAAAAAACACGCTCAAATCGCAAAATAATGAGCTTGCGCGCAAAGCAAAATACACTTGTACGAGAGCCATTATTCTGCGACTCACCAAGGATACCGTCCGCCTCTTCAAATCGGGTGATTTTTTAACTCTGTGAGCCTGATACGCGACCGAAGAAACAAAAAAAAATGAAAACACGCTCAAATCGCAAAATAATGAGCTTGCGCGCAAAGCAAGATACACTTGTACGAGAGCCATTATTCTGCGACTCACCAAGGATACCGTCCGCCTCTTCGAATCGGATGATTTTTTAACTCTGTGAGCCTGATACGCGACCGAAGAAACAAAAAAAAAAACACGCTCAAATCGCAAAATAATGAGCTTGCGCGCAAAGCAAAATACACTTGTACGAGAGCCATTATTCTGCGACTCACCAAGGATACCGTCCGCCTCTTCAAATCGGATGATTTTTTAACTCTGTGAGCCTGATACGCGACCGAAGAAACAAAAAAAAATGAAAACACGCTCAAATCGCAAAATAATGAGCTTGCGCGCAAAGCAAGATACACTTGTACGAGAGCCATTATTCTGCGACTCACCAAGGATACCGTCCGCCTCTTCGAATCGGATGATTTTTTAGCTCCGTGAGCCTGATACGCGACCGAAGAAACAAAAAAAAAACACGCTCAAATCGCAAAATAATGAGCTTGCGCGCAAAGCAAAATACACTTGTACGAGAGCCATTATTCTGCGACTCACCAAGGATACCGTCCGCCTCTTCGAATCGGATGATTTTTTAACTCTGTGAGCCTGACACGCGACCGAAGAGGAAAAAAAAAATGAAAACACGCTCAAATCGCAAAATAACGAGCTTGCGCGCAAAGCAAAATACACTTGTACGAGAGCCATTATTCTGCGACTCACCAAGGATACCGTCCGCCTCTTCGAATCGGATGATTTTTTAGCTCCGTGAGCCTGATACGCGACCGAAGAAACAAAAAAAAAAACACGCTCAAATCGCAAAATAATGAGCTTGCGCGCAAAGCAAAATACACTTGTACGAGAGCCATTATTCTGCGACTCACCAAGGATACCGTCCGCCTCTTCGAATCGGATGATTTTTTAGCTCCGTGAGCCTGATACGCGACCGAAGAAACAAAAAAAAAAACACGCTCAAATCGCAAAATAATGAGCTTACGCGCAAAGCAAAATACACTTGTACGAGAGCCATTATTCTGCGACTCACCAAGGATACCGTCCGCCTTTTCGAATTGGAAGATTTTTTAGCTCCGTGAGCCTGACACGCGACCGAAGAAACAAAAAAAAAAACACGCTCAAATCGCAAAATAATGAGCTTGCGCGCAAAGCAAAATACACTTGTACGAGAGCCATTATTCTGCGACTCACCAAGGATACCGTCCGCCTTTTCGAATTGGAAGATTTTTTAGCTCCGTGAGCCTGATACGCGACCGAAGAAACAAAAAAAAAAACACGCTCAAATCGCAAAATAATGAGCTTGCGCGCAAAGCAAAATACACTTGTACCAGAGCCATTATTCTGCGACTCACCAAGGATACCGTCCGCCTTTTCGAATTGGAAGATTTTTTAGCTCCGTGAGCCTGATACGCGACCGAAGAAACAAAAAAAAAAAAACACGCTCAAATCGCAAAATAACGAGCTTGCGCGCAAAGCAAGATACACTTGTACCAGAGCCATTATTCTGCGACTCACCAAGGATACCGTCCGCCTCTTCGAATCGGATGATTTTTTAGCTCCGTGAGCCTGATACGCGACCGAAGAAACAAAAAAAAATAAAAACACGCTCAAATCGCAAAATAATGAGCTTGCGCGCAAAGCGAAATACACTTGTACGAGAGCCATTATTCTGCGACTCACCAAGGATACCGTCCGCCTCTTCGAATCGGATGATTTTTTAGCTCCGTGAGCCTGATACGCGACCGAAGAAACAAAAAAAAATAAAAACACGCTCAAATCGCAAAATAATGAGCTTGCGCGCAAAGCAAAATACACTTGTACGAGAGCGATTATTCTGCGACTCACCAAGGATACCGTCCGCCTCTTCGAATTGGAAGATTTTTTAGCTCAGTGAGCCTGATACGCGACCGAAGAAACAAAAAAAAATAAAAACACGCTCAAATCGCAAAATAATGAGCTTGCGCGCAAAGCGAAATACACTTGTACGAGAGCCATTATTCTGCGACTCACCAAGGATACCGTCCGCCTCTTCGAATCGGATGATTTTTTAGCTCCGTGAGCCTGATACGCGACCGAAGAAACAAAAAAAAATAAAAACACGCTCAAATCTCAAAATAATGAGCTTGCGCGCAAAGCAAAATACACTTGTACGAGAGCGATTATTCTGCGACTCACCAAGGATACCGTCCGCCTCTTCGAATTGGAAGATTTTTTAGCTCAGTGAGCCTGATACGCGACCGAAGAAACAAAAAAAAATAAAAACACGCTCAAATCTCAAAATAATGAGCTTGCGCGCAAAGCAAAATACACTTGTACGAGAGCCATTATTCTGCGACTCACCAAGGATACCGTCCGCCTCTTCGAATCGGATGATTTTTTAGCTCCGTGAGCCTGATACGCGACCGAAGAAACAAAAAAAAATAAAAACACGCTCAAATCGCAAAATAATGAGCTTGCGCGCAAAGCGAAATACACTTGTACGAGAGCCATTATTCTGCGACTCACCAAGGATACCGTCCGCCTCTTCGAATTGGAAGATTTTTTAGCTCAGTGAGCCTGATACGCGACCGAAGAAACAAAAAAAAATAAAAACACGCTCAAATCTCAAAATAATGAGCTTGCGCGCAAAGCAAAATACACTTGTACGAGAGCGATTATTCTGCGACTCACCAAGGATACCGTCCGCCTCTTCGAATTGGAAGATTTTTTAGCTCCGTGAGCCTGATACGCGACCGAAGAAACAAAAAAAAATAAAAACACGTTCAAATCGCAAAATAATGAGCTTGCGCGCAAAGCAAAATACACTTGTACGAGAGCGATTATTCTGCGACTCACCAAGGATACCGTCCGCCTCTTCGAATTGGAAGATTTTTTAGCTCCGTGAGCCTGACACGCGACCGAAGAAACAAAAAAAAATAAAAACACGCTCAAATCGCAAAATAATGAGCTTGCGCGCAAAGCAAAATACACTTGTACGAGAGCCATTATTCTGCGACTCACCAAGGATACCGTCCGCCTCTTCGAATTGGAAGATTTTTAGCTCCGTGAGCCTGATACGCGACCGAAGAAACAAAAAAAAATAAAAACACGCTCAAATCGCAAAATAATGAGCTTGCGCGCAAAGCAAAATACACTTGTACGAGAGCCATTATTCTGCGACTCACCAAGGATACCGTCCGCCTCTTCGAATCGGATGATTTTTTAGCTCTGTGAGCCTGACACGCGACCGAAGAGGAAAAAAAAAATAAAAACACGCTCAAATCGCAAAATAATGAGTTTGCGCGCAAAGCAAAATACACTTGTACGAGAGCCATTATTCTGCGACTCACCAAGGATACCGTCCGCCTCTTCGAATCGGATGATTTTTTAGCTCTGTGAGCCTGACACGCGACCGAAGAGGAAAAAAAAAATAAAAACACGCTCAAATCGCAAAATAATGAGCTTGCGCGCAAAGCAAAATACACTTGTACGAGAGCCATTATTCTGCGACTCACCAAGGATACCGTCCGCCTCTTCGAATCGGATGATTTTTTAGCTCCGTGAGCCTGATACGCGACCGAAGAAACAAAAAAAAATAAAAACACGCTCAAATCTCAAAATAATGAGCTTGCGCGCAAAGCAAAATACACTTGTACGAGAGCCATTATTCTGCGACTCACCAAGGATACCGTCCGCCTCTTCGAATCGGATGATTTTTTAGCTCCGTGAGCCTGATACGCGACCGAAGAAACAAAAAAAAATAAAAACACGCTCAAATCGCAAAATAATGAGCTTGCGCGCAAAGCAAAATACACTTGTACGAGAGCCATTATTCTGCGACTCACCAAGGATACCGTCCGCCTCTTCGAATCGGATGATTTTTTAGCTCCGTGAGCCTGATACGCGACCGAAGAAACAAAAAAAAATAAAAACACGCTCAAATCGCAAAATAATGAGCTTGCGCGCAAAGCAAAATACACTTGTACGAGAGCCATTATTCTGCGACTCACCAAGGATACCGTCCGCCTCTTCGAATCGGATGATTTTTTAGCTCTGTGAGCCTGACACGCGACCGAAGAGGAAAAAAAAATGAAAACACGCTCAAATCGCAAAATAATGAGCTTGCGCGCAAAGCAAAATACACTTGTACGAGAGCCATTATTCTGCGACTCACCAAGGATACCGTCCGCCTCTTCGAATCGGATGATTTTTTAGCTCTGTGAGCCTGACACGCGACCGAAGAGGAAAAAAAAAATAAAAACACGCTCAAATCGCAAAATAATGAGCTTGCGCGCAAAGCAAAATACACTTGTACGAGAGCCATTATTCTGCGACTCACCAAGGATACCGTCCGCCTCTTCGAATCGGATGATTTTTTAGCTCCGTGAGCCTGATACGCGACCGAAGAAACAAAAAAAAATAAAAACACGCTCAAATCTCAAAATAATGAGCTTGCGCGCAAAGCAAAATACACTTGTACGAGAGCCATTATTCTGCGACTCACCAAGGATACCGTCCGCCTCTTCGAATCGGATGATTTTTTAGCTCCGTGAGCCTGATACGCGACCGAAGAAACAAAAAAAAATGAAAACACGCTCAAATCTCAAAATAATGAGCTTGCGCGCAAAGCAAAATACACTTGTACGAGAGCCATTATTCTGCGACTCACCAAGGATACCGTCCGCCGCTTCGAATCGGATGATTTTTTAGCTCTGTGAGCCTGACACGCGACCGAAGAGGAAAAAAAAAATAAAAACACGCTCAAATCTCAAAATAATGAGCTTGCGCGCAAAGCAAAATACACTTGTACGAGAGCCATTATTCTGCGACTCACCAAGGATACCGTCCGCCTCTTCGAATCGGAAGATTTTTTAGCTCCGTGAGCCTGATACGCGACCGAAGAAACAAAAAAAAATAAAAACACGCTCAAATCTCAAAATAATGAGCTTGCGCGCAAAGCAAAATACACTTGTACGAGAGCCATTATTCTGCGACTCACCAAGGATACCGTCCGCCGCTTCGAATCGGATGATTTTTTAGCTCTGTGAGCCTGACACGCGACCGAAGAAACAAAAAAAAATAAAAACACGCTCAAATCTCAAAATAATGAGCTTGCGCGCAAAGCAAAATACACTTGTACGAGAGCCATTATTCTGCGACTCACCAAGGATACCGTCCGCCTCTTCGAATCGGAAGATTTTTTAGCTCCGTGAGCCTGATACGCGACCGAAGAAACAAAAATAAATAAAAACACGCTCAAATCTCAAAATAATGAGCTTGCGCGCAAAGCAAAATACACTTGTACGAGAGCCATTATTCTGCGACTCACCAAGGATACCGTCCGCCTCTTCGAATCGGAAGATTTTTTAGCTCCGTGAGCCTGATACGCGACCGAAGAAACAAAAAAAAATAAAAACACGCTCAAATCTCAAAATAATGAGCTTGCGCGCAAAGCAAAATACACTTGTACGAGAGCCATTATTCTGCGACTCACGAAGGATACCGTCCGCCTCTTCGAATCGGATGATTTTTTAGCTCTGTGAGCCTGACACGCGACCGAAGAGGAAAAAAAAATGAAAACACGCTCAAATCTCAAAATAATGAGCTTGCGCGCAAAGCAAAATACACTTGTACGAGAGCCATTATTCTGCGACTCACCAAGGATACCGTCCGCCTCTTCGAATCGGATGATTTTTTAGCTCCGTGAGCCTGATACGCGACCGAAGAAACAAAAAAAATAAAAACACGCTCAAATCGCAAAATAATGAGCTTGCGCGCAAAGCAAAATACACTTGTACGAGAGCCATTATTCTGCGACTCACCAAGGATACCGTCCGCCTCTTCGAATTGGATGATTTTTCAGCTCCGTGAGCCTGATACGCGACCGAAGAACTGAAAAGTTCGAGACCTATCACGAGTGTTCTTCCATTTTTTCGGCACCCACCAGGATTTTCACTTCCCGCAGAACTTCTGTTACTCAATTACGTGGCTGTTGATTGTTCATCAACTTTCATTAAATGCCTATACTGTGAATAATCTTCTCTGTATTCATAATGGCATGGAGGAGTCGAAGAAAACATCTTTAAAAAATTCGATCATCACTTTTTTGTCATGATGTGACTTGTATGATATGCCACTTATAACTTTTTCATCAACACATTTTTAATATAGCCATATACAATCGATATGTCTTTTAACACACCGGAAATGTTAGAAAACCAATAATGAGACCATAAATGTTCCTAAAAATTCGAAAAATAGAAGAAGTCATGTAAGCAAAAAAGAAAAAATAATAGTCGCCAGAGCGTGGGGGTCGAACACTCATCGCAGTTTTTTTTAACTGATTTCGATTCAGGATTGTCTGGACTACCTATGACACAAGTTTCATCAAGTTCTCAAAGACCGTCCAAAATGACTTCCCTTGTTAGCTTATTTTTTAGTTTTTCCTAACTGTTTTGAAAGCTTGAAGCAATTTTGTATGTTATCATCATATGAATACATGGTAAATATTTAGTTCAACTTAAAATCAGGTTTTTCAAAGCTTCAAAAGTTGAAAATCAGTAAATTTTCTCTCCGGCAATTACAGCTCGAATAGAAACAATAATTATTGAAAACCGATCATAACGTAGATGTTATGTTTTTTTTTTTAATTTACCTTCATTCTGGCCCCTGAAAACTTAAAAGGCTGAAGTTTGGGAAAGGGGCGGAGCCTAATTTTGAAGTTCAGGAGGGGACAATTTTTTTAAACAATAATATCTGATTTCAACAGTTCATCTTACGATGAATTTGTCACCTCGGAAGTCGCGTGATGTTTGAAGTTAGGCTCCGCTTCCTTGACAAAATTTCAATAGTTAGATTTTCATTTTTAGAAAAGTAAAATTACTTGACATTTGGAAAAAGGAAGGAACCCATTTTTAATGTTCACGTGGTTTGCGAGGTGACAACTTTAAAAAACCAGTAATACTAGAGAGTTGCTAAAACTTTAGTTTCATGATAAAATGATTGAATAAATTAAAACAAAAAAAAACTATAGAATTTTCAGTATTTCCGAATTTTTCTAAATTTCCGAACTTTTTTCGGAAACGAAAGTCGGAAAGGAATTTTTCCGAATAATTTTTCGCAAACAAACTTCCATTTTCGACTTTTCCGACTGACCGTTTTCCGACTGACCGTTTCCGCTGCAAGCGACCGAAGAAACAAAAAAATGAAAATGCGCTCAAATCGATGAATAATGAGATTTCGCGCAGAGCTAAATACATGTCTACTAACCTTATTATTCTGCGGCTCACCTGGGATACCGTCCGACTTTCACTAGGAAGTTTCTGGCACGGCGAGCACGATGAGCGACTCTTGGAAAAGACGAATAAAATGCGCTTCAATCGATGAATAATGAGATTTTCGCAGAGCCAAATAAATGTCTACTAGGCCCATTATTCTGCGGCTCACCTAGGATACCGTCCGACTTTCACTCGGAAATTTCTGGCACCGCGAGCCCGATGAGCGACTCTTAGAAAAGAAGAATAAAATGCGCTTTAATCGATGAATAATGAGATTTCGCGCAGAGCCAAATAAATATCTACTAGGCTCCGCGACATCTCGAAACGGGTTGAAGGTGGTTGAAAAGAGAGGAAGGAAGTAAAAAATGTTTTTCATAATTTAATGACTATTCAACAAAAAATCAAAAAGTACAAGATTTGAGCATCATTTCTTTGGCGGCCACCAAAAAAAGTTTACAGTACGCAGACTGCACCTTGCATCAGAGGCAGGGGTGAGACCAAAAAAAACGTTTTTCGGTCGTTTCTTTTGCTTTTTTTGGGTGAAATAAAAAAATTGTTTTGTTCATGCATGTAAGAAAAAAAAAGTTTTTTTTTTAAGCCGCGTAGACGCAAAACAATGTCTGTATGAACAAAAACTCAGCCGGGATATGCTCTGAAGAGGCTACCCCGAATCAGAACTGTCCCAAATCAGAACTGTCCTGAATCAGAACCGTGTCCTTAATCAGAACTGTTCGTATCAGAACTGTCATAAATCAGAACTGTCCCGAATCAGAACTGTTCGAATCAGAACTGTCCTGTATAAGAACTGTCCTTTATCAGAACTGCCCCAAAGCAGAACTGTCCCGAATCAGAACTGCCCTAAATCAGAACTGCCCCGATTCAGAACTGTTCGTATCAGAACTGTCCCGAATCAGAACTGTTCGTATCAGAACTGCCCCAAATCAGAACTATTCAAAAAGCATGCTTACGGCCTAATATGTTGTTTTTTCATAATAAAACAAATTTTTTTTTAAACTTATACAGGATAGTTCTGATTTGGGGCAGTTCTGATACGAACAGTTCTGATTTGGGACAGTTCTGATACAAACAGTTCTGGTTCGGGACAGTTCTGATTCGGGACAGTTCTGATACAGGACAGTTCTCATATGGGACAGTTCTGAAACGAACAGTTCTGATTCAGGGCACGGTTCTGATTCGGGACAGTTCTGATTCGGGGTAGCCTCCTGTAAACGTGTTTCGAGAGAGGGTGCCGAAACACGAGACGCAGAAATCGGTGCAAGCGCGCTCTATTGTCAACTTTCTCAGCTTTTTAAAACCAATCTCTCGATCAGGAGTGGGAAAAAAATAATTTCACCAAAAAAAAATTTTGTTTATCCTTAAAAAAATGAAAAAAAAATGTTTGTCCCCAAAAAAAGTAAAAAAAAAACCATTTTTTTTCCTCAAAAAAAAATAAGAAAAAAAATTTGTGCAAGAGAATAATAAAAAAATTGTATTTCTGTGAATTGAATGGAAATTTTCCAAAGTTTTCGTTGAAAATTAGAGATTTTTTGTCAATTCAGAGCATATCCCGGCTGAGTTTTTGTTCATACAGACATTGTTTTGCGCCTCCGCGGCTTAAAATAAAGCTTTTTTTCTTACATGAAAACCCAAAAAAGCAAAAGAAACGACCGAAAAAACATTTTTTTTTTTTTGGTCCCACCCCTGCCTCTGATGCAAGGTGCAATTTGCATACTGTAAGCTTTTTTTGGTGGCCGCCAAAAAAATGATGCTCAAATCTTGCACTTTTTGATTTTTTGTTGAATAGTCAATAAATTATGAAAAAAAAAATTTACTTTTTACCTCTCTTTTCAACCACCACATCCCCTGTTAACGTGGTTTCAAGATGTCGCGGAGCCGTCTACTAGGCTCATTTTTCTGCGGCTCACCTGGGATACCGTCCGAATTTCAGTCGGGAATTTCTGGCACGGCGAGCACGATAAAAGACTCGTGGAAAAAAAGAATAAAATGCGCTTCAATCGATGAATAATGAGATTTCACGCAGAGCCAAATACATGTCTCCTAAGCCCATTATTCTGCGGCTCACCTAGGATACCGTCCGACTTTCACTCGGAAATTTCTGGCACGGCGTCGCCGACGAGCGACTCTTGGAAAAGAAGAATAAAATGCGCTCCAATCGAAAAATAATGTCACAATTTTGACGACGTATTTTTTTAATTGCTGAACCGCGGGTCTGGCTTCATAACAACTCCAACAATGCCAGGGTTATCAAGAAAAAATCTCCAGACAGTATTCTTGCTCACCTATCTGGCCAAGTCAATTTCACTGGTGAACCGCGCGCGGGCCCGCGGCGGCTCCGCAGACGCTACGGGCCCGCCACGGGCCCGCAGCGGGCCCGCCAGCGCTTGGGTGCCCTCGCTGGCCGCTGGCGGGCCCGCGGCGGCTATGATATTTGGTAGGTGACTGAAAGGTTGAAAATGTTTTGTTTCCAATTGGTTTATAAATGAATTGTGGTTATTTTAAACCATGTAAAATTGCGCATAGGACACTAGTTAGTTGGGTATTCGATCAAAAATTCTGACATTCATTGGTGATGCGCTGGCGGGCCCGCTGCGGGCCCGCCGCGGGTCCGCCAGCGGCCAGCTGACGATGGTAAACTTTTTGTCTCAAGAATGTTTCTAAATGTTTTTTCCTGGTTTTATGTGAATTATATCGCGCATGATGAGATATTTAGTTAACTTTGTTTGAAGAATTAGACTTGACCGACCGCGGATAAGTTGCGTAGAAGTTGCATAAACGTTTCGTTTGTTTTGATATTTGTTTACGAAATTATATTCTATTTCAAGAAATCTTTAATTTATCCGAAAATTCAAATAAAACAGATGTAGGCAAAAATAGGCGGTATTCGAAAACCTACGAGTTTCGTTCTTTGAGAAATTGAGCGACGCAACGAAATGCGGGAAAGTCTGCAATTCACGTTGCGTGATCAAGAGATTTTCTGCGTTTTCTAATTATTTTAGTTCTTCTTTAAAAAAATTTTGCTACGGCGTGTAGTATCGGCTGCTAAAGAGACCTTTATCGGCTTTTAGCCTTGTTTTTTCCAAGCCCCCTAAATGCACTATCAATAGCCAGTGGACGTCGGCGCAGCAGGCTTGGCAGCCTATAATACTGGAATTACCGATTTAATAACGATAACAATCGGTGACTGCCGATTGACGTCGAAAATGAGTTGAGCGCGGGCTAACATCGCTCAATATGCCAATTTTAAGGAGATTACATGTGATTTGTCTTTATTTGTTCTGTTGTTTTCAGTGATTTTATACTCATTTTTAATCTTCAATCAAAAATGTTCCAAAAATAACAACGGAAGCGAAAAATACTGCCCACTTATTCGTGATACAAGAGGCGCGCAGCATGGTTGCCAAATGGTGTGCCCATATTGCAAAGTGGGCGGAGCTTATTATTTTTGAATGATTTTTGTCAAAAAACTCCAATTTTGTATGTTTTGCTGGCGTTTTTTAAATCATTTTTCTTTCTTTTAAGTCTTTATTTTTTTTTTGAATATGCCCGATAACTTTTTGAAATTTTTTTTGTTTCAGGTACCACTGGACAACCGGAACTCGACACCGCCGACGTCGGTAAGATTTCCTTTTTTTTTAACTTTTTTAATGTCAAAAATAAAATAAAAAAGTCCTAAAGAAGAAAAAGAAATGAAATTTATGAGCGGATTTAAATAGATTATGCCCTAAATATGATTTTGAATAGATGCGGCACGCCGCTTCGAAAAATATCGATTTTTTCCTATTGAATAGGCTAAAGATTTATAAATTTTACCTATCTTTTTAACAAGAAAAATAAATAACTCGCCCAAAAAATTGCTAAAATTCAGAGAACATAAAGTTATTTTGAAATAATTTTTTAAAAACCATCGCTGAATGAATTCTAGCTCCGTTTGTACTCTTTTTTATTGATAAAACTCAATATTTCGAGCAATTGCAATTATTAGCAGAATAATGTATGAGTCATCTTTTCGCTCAACTAATTACGTAACAAATGCAAAAGTGCAGCATTTTTGGAAAAAAGCATCGTCAAATAAATTTAGGCGTGTTTTGTAACGAACAAAAACACCTATGTGACTTGTGGACCGTGATTTCGGTTGTGCTCGTTCAAAATTTTATTTTTTACAATAAAAATAAAGCAAAAATATGTGTTTATTCATGTCTGTTGTACCTGTGTCTATGTGAGGTTTCGTGTGCGTTTTTCAGCTACTACTGGACCGATTTGCATCAAACTTGGCGAAACATTTTTAAACCCAAGTGGAACAAGACTGCCGAAGTTTGATACAAATCGGCTAAGTTTGAAGTGTAGCATACTGAATGCACTTGGGGTCTTGGGGTCTTTTCACCGTTGCACCGGGGAAAGCCGCCGAAAATTGTCTAGTTAAAATGAAACAAAAAGATGAGTTTTGAGTAATATTTTTGCCTTTAATTCTGTCGAGCATTAAACAATTATATTCTTTTCTTGAATAAACTGGTCCATTTATAATTTTGAGAACCGATACTAGCGTTCTCGCGTTGGAAAAGATTGTTCCAAGCTCTGAACAATTCAGGTGTTTTTATGGACGTTTTCTGCTGATTTAAGTTAACTAGACGATTCTCAGTGGCTATAGCTTGTGCAACAGTTAAAATACTTGAAAAAAAGTAATTGATTGTAACGGCCATGGAGCACAGACTCATGCGCCGGCAGAGAGCAAACGCACCCGACGCATAACTTAAAATTTCATACAAATAGGCCAAAAGTTAAATTATATAAAAACTGACACTATTTTGGTTTTTTTTTTTTGTAAAATTTTTCACGTTTGCTCAGGTATCGCGAGTCAAACTTTTTCAAACCTTTTCATGTAACAAGTAAGCATTGCTTCAAAAAGTTTCAAAATGGGTCAGAATAGTTTGAAAATGGATCAGAAAAGTTTAAGAGCATCTTGAAAAAGTTTGATGTTAGCATGAAAAGGTTTGAAAAATATTAGAACGTCTTGAAAAAGTTTAAATGTGTCTTGAAAAAGTTTGAAAACTTGAAAAGTTTGAAAAAGTTTAATAATGGCTTTATTGTTACATGAAAAGGTTTGAAAAAGTTTGACTCGATACCTGAGTGCTGGCTCATGTGATAGTGGTTTTCGCTCGCGTTTCCTCAAGTCAAAACGTATATTTTTATATCTCCGTTGCAAACAATAATACATTTTTAAGTTTGAACTTCAAATGATTAAGGAAAGAAATTGAATTGAACGGAATTTGTGTCATAAAAATTAGAATGCTTTGCCTAATAAAAATTTTAAAATAAATTATAATCCTCCGGGATGCCGCACTCACCGCCGCATCTCTTACACAACAAAATTTACTGAATTTTCAGACACGTGCCACATCTTAATGAGGACGATCGATTCTGAGATGAGCGGGACAACGACAGCGACGAATTTTGGGATAATATAAATAATTGCTGTATTGAATTTTTGTTTTATTTTTTTCAATAAATGTTGATAAAAACACGAACTGTGTTAGTTTTCATGAAAAATATCAAATAAAAAAAAAAGGAAGAAGGTAGTCACCCCGCGATGTAGCAGTTAGCGAACCGCTGGCGGGCCCGCCACGGGCCCGCTGCGTGCACCACGCGTGTACTCTTTTAGCTGTCAGCGGTCCGCTGGCGGGCCCGCAGCGGGCCCGCCGCGGGCCCGTGGCGCTTCACCAGTGTTGGCTAGGGACTTTGGACTTGCGGTTTATTGTAATGACCAGGAATACATGCAAGCTGATCTCTACATTGTTCGTTTTTAGTTCGGCCACGCTGATTTTTTGAAGTCTTTGGTGTCAGTTTTCTCGACTCCAGTGTTTTTGTCGCGACCAATCACGAGAAATTAATTTGATTCCCCTTAATCGTGTTGGAATCAAAGATTTATAAGGTGGCTGTAATCATAATTTTTCAAACAATTGTATTTTCAGATCCAAACGCTTTAAAAAACAAAGTTCACTCAATTATTTACGTGGGGGCGTCCGCGATGCGTCACCTGACATTTTTATCCTTCTATTTTTTCAATTTTCCCTCCGGAAATCTCTACGAGTTTATTACACCTTGAACACAGCGGCTTCTCACTCACTCATTGCGTGGCCTCTGCTCCTTTTTCCCCTGCCTTTTTATTTCGTTTTTTTATTTTCCTTCACTACATCAATCATTTCTCAATTCGAAAACCATTTCAAATTTTTGCGTGTGTCAATAACTTCTCCACACATGTCTTCAATCACTTCGTCTTTTCATTCGGTAATCATTAAATGCATCACGTTTTTCTATATTCATCAATTTTGCGAGAATGTTTTTTCAACAATTTTCACAATGTTGCACTTGAAAGAAAAAATATTGTAAATTCTCTGCATACAAAACTTGCTCGTGAGTCTCATTTGGTGGTGTAATTCTGTTTCACTATTATCGTTTCAATTTTCTGGCCGATCAAAGTAAAAGTTCACTCGAAAAATCCAAAGCCACACCCCCTCAGATTTTTCTGTTATTGTCCATTCGCGAAAAAAGCAAGTGCGCTCCTCGAAACTTAGTACTTCGTGGATTTCATTTTCGTCGCCAAATTATTTCATTTCACGTTGAATTTACACGTGAATTAAAATAGTTTGGCGACGAAATTGAAATTCACGAAGTACGAAGTTTCGTGGAGCGCACTTGCTTTTTTCGCGAATGGACAATAATTACAATTCAAAATTTTGAGTGGGCGGGATTTCATGTGAAGTCTGCACTTCTAAAAAGATTTCGGTGTTGCAGATTTGTCACGTAAAATCATACTATGTCCGGCAAGAAAAAAAAGATATTCAGTCTGCTTATTAAAAATCTTGTCAAACCAAGATTATCCGTAAATCTTAATGGGCTCCTTACATTCGTTCATTTTCTTACTTCTTTCACCCATTATTAATTCATTTCAACACCCATCTTGCAGATGTCGCAAACGGTGCAGGCCAAATACGATTTTCCGTCAATTGTGAACAACAGCCGAGCGATTCAAGTGCTCTGCACCATTTTCCAGCTTGTGCTCATTTACACAGAATCCGGAGCACTTTCTCTCTTCACATTTCTTTTTTACTCCATTCTCGTCGGCATGCATCTGTTGCATTTGGCACGTCGATGGTATTATAATATTGATGGGCGATACGATGTCAGACAAATCATTCGCGATAATGAGGTGACGCTTCGGATTCAGTATGCAGTTGGTGAGTTTGTTCAACACTTTATTTGCTCGATATTTTCTTGGTATTTGGTTTTGCCCATACATATGTATGTCGGCAAACACTGAGAACCAGAAGAATTCAATTGGCAATTCAAAAAAAAAAGAATTTTTCGTTTTTATTTCAATATTTTATTTAGTTCATGAGCAAGATTTGATATTGTCCATTCGCGAAGAAAGCAAGTGCACTCCTCAAAACTTAGTACTACGTGGATTTCATTTTCGTCGCCAATATATTTCATTTCGCTGAATTTACTTGAATTTACACGTGAGATGAAAAAATTTGGCGACGAAAATGAAATCCACGTAGTACTAAATTATCTGGAGCGCACTTGCTTTCTTCGCGAATGGACAATACGGTTTCTTTTTTTTTTGTTTTAGAAAAATCACAATAACTCAAACACGCACACAATTAGCATAAGATTTTCTCCAATTTCAGCCATTTTCTCGCCACTGATCCTTGGATTTTTATCATGGACGTTTGTCGAGTTGAACAACGGACTAGTTCATTCGTTCTTCCATCTTTCCGTTATGATCCAGGTTGTTTTCTTTCTTTTGAATGTTTTCTCCCTACAAGTTAATGACTTTTCCTTCTTCAGGTGGTTCTAGCAGTTGGTCAACTTGGCCTGGAATTCTACGAAGTGGTTGGGGTGAACAAGAATAAGTAAGATGCATTGATTCATTAACATTCATTGTTTTTGTACTTTGTATTGAAATATAAACTTGAAAAGTGTTCTTTTTCTTTGTCTATTGGTTCCTCAAACCGGCCATCGGTTGGGCGAGTACGTTGTATGCGGTAGAACTATGATTCCGAGAGCATGGAGCTTCTGACGGGTCATCAGCGCTGTCTTTTTTTTGACGCTGTGTGAGTCATCTTTTTCACTTTATTGTATTAGACATTCACGTTGATGGTTGCTTGATTTGGAAGAAGCTCTCGAAAAACAGCGCCCTTGGATATCCCATGGAAAATAGCAGTTTTTGTGAAATTCTCCTGTCGGGTCCGGTTCCACTGGCTCTCCTGGCGCTTTCTGGAATGGTTGACATACATCACCCACGTATCATCCACAGTAGTAATAATTTCGTTGATCCAATCCTTCGTTGTTCTTTTGATGAGAAGAGAAAACTTATGGTCGCAACGCTCATTTGAAGAAAAATCACGAACACCTTTTTTCAGTTACAGGGAAGTTATCCTTTGTAAAAAGTTGATAAATACAATGATCAAAGTGGAAAAATATCATTTTGGAGAAATGATCAGACAAAAGACCAAACGACCTTAAGTTTTACAAAATTTCAGTCATTTCAATATTTAGTTTTCCCACTGTAAAAAAATAATTGATAATTTATAATCGCAATTGACGTGAACTTTTGTGTTTATGAACATGTGGATAAATAAAAAAGATCAAAAATAAAAATATTAAAGTTATTTTGATGATTTTTCGTAAGTCGTCATTTAAATTTCAAAACAAACTTTTTATTTTTTTCAAGATGTGTTTGGCGAAAAAGTAAGTTGGTTTGAAAACAAGTGCTATTCGTTTCATCTCCTTTAGAACTGAGAAGAGAATTAATGACATCATAGAGCCGTGGGAACAAGCTCCGAACTCCCAGGAATCCATCCGACTAATTGTAAGTTCAATTGCGTTTCAATAGAGAGAGCGTTGCACAAAAACTTTTACATCAGGCGGAGCCGTGGCTCAAGCGTACTTTGGAAATGGGCGTGAATTCATTGGTGGAAGAGTATCGATCAGTTTCTCAGTGGATTCCAGAAGGCTTAACAATGACTGCGTTTAATGCGAACGGTGATAAGAATAGGTATTTTTACTACTGTAGTTAGTTTTGAATAGGGGAGGAAAATGAACAAAAATTGAAAAAAAAAAAAAAAAGAGATTTGGTGTCGTGTGTCACCAGCCTTTTCACAGCTCCTACTGGACCGATGTTTAACCGTTGCACCGGCGAATCCTGACGAGTAGGCTTTCCACGTCGGGTGTTTTTCGTCCGCCCGACCCGCCTTAGCGAAGGGCCGTCCGAAGCCCGGGCGAAGAAAAAAACCCGCGTGAAATGTTCTTTTTTTATTAAAAAAAAGAAATAAAACAATTTTATTGTTTCAAAAAAGAATTTTGTTTATTAATCGACATACTGCAAAAAAATAGGAGTATTCGTTTAAAAAAATACGAGATCGTCAATTTTTATACTAGAACCGGCTCAGAAATAATTAACATTTTTACAACAACATGGTTTCGAAAACTTACAAGTTGCCCAATTTATAATAATAAATTATCAGCACGCTTCTCAACATTCGAGCGAAGAGTTTCACCGCACCGCATCATAAAATCGTCTAATTTCGTGCGTGGATCATTGAAAAGCCAAATATGTTAGCGATTTGTGTTGGAAAGGCTTAAACTCACGCAGCTTTAAGAACGAAAGCTCTGAAATTCCCGCTTTCCACGTAATTGAACTGATCATATAGATCACTGATCATTTGATCATATTCGACATCCTAAACACACTTTTGACAGCTGAACTCACAAAAAAACAATAAAAAACATGTTGAACATCATTGAAAATAAATTAATTAATTCGAAAAATGGATTACGTGCCATGCAACGTGGCGGCCTATCGAAACACAGTTACGTAAATTCGCGGACAGGGCGAAGCGGGCGGGCGTAGGGCGCCCGACGTCCGGACGGGTGTAGGGTGTTTTCGGGGCTCCCCGACGATTCGCAGCCCGACGATTAGAAACCGCGTCATTCCGCCACTCGCGTAGATTTTAAACCGCGAGCTATCGAAACCCAGAAGTTCCAAAACGCGACAAACAGAACGCGCGCGCTTTCGCTACCCGTCAATTTGCAATCCGATATCACGCAACCCGTAATTTCGAAAATTCGCGGTGTCAATATCGACATGAGTGGCGAAATGACGCGGTTTCGAAGCGTCGGGTTGCGAATCGTCGGGGAGCCGTTTTCGGGCGGCCCGCCCGAGATGGAAAACTTACTTACGAGAACCTTCTAGTTATTTATTTATAATTCAGATACATAGATGTCATCTGCCAAGACTCGACACGTGTAATCTTGAGTTTTCCGGGTATATCGTCAAATTACATTCACGCAAATTACATCGGAACTCCAACCAATCCACATCGCTTCATTTGCACACAAGGTCCTCTCGAATGCACTCAACACGCTTTCTGGGCAACTGTTCTTCAAGAGAATGTCGAATCAATTGTGATGCTGTGCAAATGCATTGAATTGAATCGCTTCAAATGTCACCAGTATTGGCCTGAAGCCCCCAACGGTGTCGTCCATTTTGGCGACGATCCACAACTGCAAATCACGGTCAGCAATGTGGGTGCAACCAACGAGTGTGGAGATGATGGGGTGGTTATGACGTTGTTAAAAGTGGATTGGGTGAATGGAAGTCGGATTGTAAAGCATTTTCAGTGGAAGAACTGGCCGGACCACGGAGTTCCCAGTAATAATGAGACTATTATTGTGAGTTTTTCTGTTTTTCCATTGAGTGACCACATCCGAGCACTCATTATATCAAATCTTCCATTGACTTTCTTCCAGGATTTGCTCGCGTCGACGCGCAGTTCCCAGTTCCCGATTCTTGTGCACTGCTCGGCCGGTATTGGCCGTACAGGCTCAATAGTCGCTATTGCGTTAGTTTTGGAGAAAATACAGGCCGAGGTATTTTCTTTTAAATCTATTTAACTTTAAAAATTGTTTCTCAATTTCAGATTGATTGCTCAGTGATGGGCGACATTTTAAAAGAAATTCGTGCTCAGCGTCTCGGCTCCATTCAAACTGAGCAGGTATGCGGGATTCTATTTTCCTATATTTTATAATAAAAAGTTTTAGCAATATCTTTATGTCCATCGCGTTCTTCTCTATTTCTTTTTGGAACGAAATCGCGAGCAATACCGGGAGATTTTGGATGGTGAATACGGAGAAAAATTCCATAAATGGGTCGAAGATTATAATGCAAAAATTAGGTTGAACTAGTCATGATTTAAACTCGAATAAATTGTTTTTTTACAAACAAGCCTAATGCGCATTCCTGAAGCCTCTGTTGCTCAATTGCAATTGATAGAGATCGTGAAGTTTCACCATTCAAGTTTTGGCTGCACCACTTTCTTGCGGAAATGCAAGGGCGGGCATACATATTGACACCCTGGTCGGGTTTATTTTATAAATTAGAATGATATTTCACCAAGACGGTAATTTAGACGATGCCCCATTCGCCATCTACAGTAGCCCAATGGCCCCAAACTAGAAATCTCAAAAACCATTTGCCACTAAATTAAGCTTTCCATCTCGGGCGGGCAGCCCGAAAACACCCTACACCCGTCCGGAGGTCGGGCGCCCTACGCCCGCCCGCTTCGCCCTGTCCGCGAATTCACGTGACGGTGTTTCGATAGACCGCCACGTTGCATGGCACGTAATCCAATTTTCGAATTTATTTATTTATTTTCAATGATATTCAACATGTTTTTTATTGTTATTTTGTGAGTTCAGCTGTAAAAAGTGTTTAGGATGTCAAATATGATCAAGTGATCAGTGATCAGTTCAATCACGTGGAAAGCGGGAATTTTGGAGCTTTTGTTCTTAAAGCTGCGGGAGTTTAAGCCTTTCCAACACAAATCGCTAACATATTTGGCTTTTCAGTGATCCACGCATGGAATTAGACGATTTTATGATGGCGTGCGGTGAGACTCTTCGCTCGAATGTTGAGAAGCGTGCTGATAATTTATTCTTATAAATCGGGCAACTTGTAAGTTTTAGACACCATATTGTTGTAAAAATATTAATTATTTCTGACCCGGTTCTATTATAAAAGTTGATGATCTCGTATTTATTTTTAAACAAATACTCCTAGTTTTTTTTGCAGTTTGTCGATTAATAAACAAAATTCTTTTTTGAAACAATATAATTTTTTTCTTTTTTTTTTATAAAAAAAGAACATTTCACGCGGGTTTTTTTCTTCGCCTGGGCTTCGGACGGCCCTTTGCTAGGGCGGGTCGGGCGAGCGAAAAACGCCTGACGTGGAAAGCCTACACTAAATACTGAAGTTACTTTATTTATTAATTTCTTTTGTTTTTTTTATGTTTTTAAAAATAAGCAATTATTGCCTTGAATTTCTGTACAAAATTCTGAGAGCTTACCTCGAAAAAATTGTTCGAGACGTCACGAGCTCTCGAGACGAGAGTATATTTACCCTATTTGCTTTTTTTTAAGCAAACCTACAAGTTATTCTATTAATCTAGCGCACTTGCAGACTCTAACGTAAATCGCCGACACGAATTGGGAGCCGCTGCAAGTGCGCCCTATTGCACACCTCAAATGCGCGCGAGATTCAAATTTTAAAAATTTTTCGGCTATGCAAATGAGAATCAGAGTCGAAAAAAAAAGAGAACAACCACAGGAAACTTGTTTTTTTCTTTATTTTTGTGGATTTTATGAATTAATTAAAATTTTTTGGCGTTATGCGGGTTGGAGGCCGCCGAATTGTTTTCCTTTTCGTTTTTTTGCCCTTTTTTATCCTCGACGCTTCGGATTTGCGTTTTCAAGTATTTATTCATAACCGGAAGGTTCAGTGGCAACGCGCCGGAAGCATATGTGACACCATCGAAATGGGCGACCGGAGGGAGCTGGGTGGAAGCATGCTTTGAGCCTGTTGTGTGTTTTCCGCTGCCGGAAAATCGAAACATCAGTGGCCTCTAATCCGCAATGCATGCTTTTACCCAGCCGAAAAGTTTTTTTTCTCGAAAAAATGAGCAAAAATTCAAAACAACACGACAAAACAAAAAATGGAGATTAATTTGTAATGTCCCAGTTGTCATATTTTATGTAAATGAGACATATACAAATCATTTTGGCTAAAAAAAGGTTTGTTGACAGATTTCTGGATAAATTTATCGCAAATTTTGTCGAAAATCTGTATTTTTCCTTCGGTACAAATTTCGTTCTGTGCGTTAATTTCACATCTACAAAGCCGATAATATTCAAAATTTGAATCTCGCGCGCATTTGAGGTGTGCAATAGGGCGCATTTGCAGCGGCTCCCAATTCGTGTCGGCGATTTACGTTAGAGTCACTTGCAGAGTCTTGCCAGCTAAAAGTTAACTTTTAGCTGACAAGACTCTGCAAGTGCGCTCCATCTGCACGCGCGAGAGAGTGCGAGACGCAGAGACCTCATTTTCGTTGGGCAGTCGTTCATATTTCTCGTGCTCGAGGTGCTTTTTCTGTTCATTTTTCTCACCAAATTCTTTTTTTTTCGAATATTTATCAAGCAAATCAGTCATGGGAGCCGATGGAGGAACTATTCCAAAACGGTATGTATGTTCGTTTTTGTTTTTTTGAAATGCAAGAAACGCATTATTGATTCAATATTTGTCGGGTCATTTATTCTCAGAAATGCAGAAAATTTACGAATTTTTTTCCAATTCTAAACAAAAATCGAATAATTTTAGATGCGAGTTGGTGCGCGAGAAGAAAAAGAAGGAGAAGCTCGACAAACACGTGAAGAACGCAACGAAATGGCGAAACTGTCAACTGACACAACTTCCGCTCAAAAAACCCGTTATCGCGTGCCGATTCGGTAAGCTCTACAACAAAGAAGACGTGATCAACGCTATCCTCAACAAGACCATTGGCAAGTCGGCATCCGCTTCTCACATCAAAGGACCACGTGACTTTGTCGAGTTGAAACTCACCATCAACAAGGATTTCAAGCGAGGAGACGTGAAAGGAGACGATTACAACGATGTGAATCAGACCGAATTCCTGTGTCCGATCACGAATGTGCCGATGAACGGAATGCACAATTTCCTGGTAAATTGGATTTGTGGATGCGTATATTCGGAGAAAGCTCAACAAGAAGTACGGTCGACGAATTGCCACGTGTGCGGTGGACCATACGACGGAACAAAGTCTGTGATGTTGAATCCGGAAGAGGAAACGTTGGAGTTGTACAAAGCAAAGTGGGAAGCGGAGAAGGCTGAAAAGGCGGCCGCGAAGAAAGAAAAGTCGGCAAAGAAAGCGGCACAGGAGCAAGTAAGCGGCCCATCTACGTCATCAGCAGAGTCGTCAGCGATCAAAAATGGTAAGTTTTTAAATATAAAAGCTTCATTGAAATGTTTTTTAAAGCAAAAGCTCTTTTTTTCATTTTATTGTACTCAAAAGAAACTCGATGTTCTTCAGTTTTTTGTTCCCCATTTTTAAAATTTTTTTACGAAGGTTCCGAATAACGGCTAAAACCTTCAAAGGCTTTGTCGGCTCTTCTGGGGGTTTTTAAATACTGATTTTATTTACAATAATTTTTCAATTCGCGACATCTTCAAAGTTTTGGGCACCGTGTTTATTTTTTCATGCCCTTCTATTGTCGGCCCGCCAAAATGGTCAAACGCGCTCCGCTGAACTCAATACTACGTGGATTTCATTTTGGTTTCCAAATTTTTTCATTTCACGTGTAAATTCAACACAAAAAATGCGAAAAATGTTGGTTAATTTCTCAATTTCAAGCCGATAAAAAGCCCATCTACTATCCTTCTATTGGAGGTGCCCTTCAATTAGAGGTGTTTTCTAAATAATAAAATGAATACGGAATTTGACAAAAAAAAGAACGCAAGACTGCATTTTTTCAGGGGACACCAAGAAAAAGCTGGAAATTGCGAATCTCTCGACTGATAAGAAGGCGGAAAAACGAAAAGCAACCACGGACATTCAATCGGATCCCACAAAGTCTGACACGTATAAAAAGTTGTTCACAACTTGCGAGGCGGCAAAAAAGAAGACAGAAGGGCATTGGGTCACTTACAATCCACTTTATTATTGATCCTCATTCTCTGTACATTCAAAAAAAATCACCTGAAATTCAGTGTTCCTTCCTTCCATTTTTACTTCCATTTCTCATAATAAAGATGAAAAATATTTAACTTTTTTCAACAGTTTTTTTTTGGTTTAAACCCAATTTTGTTTCTATGTTATTTTTATTCGCGATGAATTGCAAATGCTTGTACTGGTATGGGGTTATGCACGAAATGATAAAAATAAAATCGGAAAATGCTCCGATTGACTTAAAATTTTGGGAAATGAGAGCAAAAATACTCCTGGATAAATATGCTCAGGAAATTTTGAACCGAAATATCGATTTTTCTAAAAAATTCCGAAAATCGATATTTCGGTTCAAAATTTCAGATCAATCGGAGCATTTTCCGAGTTTTCGTGCATGACCCATTAGACCCAACCAAACGCGAACCAATCATGAATTCATATTTATTTCAGCACAATGCTGTCAGTGCCGTTGCGAACGGCGGCCTCTTTCCGTTTTGCACCTCGCCTCATCCGACTCTCCACCACTACCACGACCCATATCGCCCTTCAAACCCGCAATATTTCTTCAAACGACGTCTTCAAAGTATCAGATATCTCCGCTTCTGCCGATCTCCCTCCACTCCCAACACCACCAGCTCCAGGACTTTCAATCGACGATCTTATCGCTTCTGGTGAGTCAGTGCTCGAAGAGCTTGGTCTTTGGTCGTGGTGGAAGCCCTCCTCATACTTTCGATACGCTCTCGAAGGCATTCATGTGCATCTGGATCTGCCCTGGTGGCTCACAATTGTCTCCGCCACAGTGGCTCTTCGTCTATTGCTCATCGGAGTGCCGGTGATGTCGCAGAAATTGGTGGCGAAGCAGTCAATGTACCGGAAGGAGATGAATGAGTTTCGCGATCGAATTGACGAGGCGAGAAAGGAGAACAATCAGTTGCTCCAACAGCAGATTTTGCTCGAACAACGCGATTTTCTGCGATCGAAAGACATCCGACTGGGACGTCAATTCCTTGTCATGGCGGCCAACGGCGCCGTCTTCGCCACACAATTTTTTGCCATCAAAAAGATGGTGGTTGTCAACTATCCGGGTTTGAGCACTGGCGGAGCTCTTTGGTTCACCGATTTGACGCTTACCGATCCGTACTACGCGCTTCCGTTCATTTCGGCGGCCACTATGGCGTTGGTGACAAAGGTCGGAATCGAAATGGGAACGTCGGCCGATCAAATGCCGCCCGTTATGCGAGCTTTTATGACCTACGGACTGCCCGTGGTCATTTTTGGAGTCTCGTCGCAGTTTGCCACGGTTAGTTTTTGAATTTTTGAATAAATATGTAATGGGCACCGGATCTTTGGGTCCCAGACTTTTGGTACGTTTGCTTTTTGGTTCCGACTGCTCTTGGTCCGGGGCCCATTGAGTATTGGACAATAAATATCCATAGAAAAAGTTAAATATCATTACTGAGAAAAGCATATGTTAGCTGTTTTCTAGCAGTTCTATTTTTAATTTGACATCTAACATAGAAAATGAAAGATTTAAAAAAAACTGCTAAAAGAATCTGTGGAAAATCTCAATTTTCCTCCTTTAAATTGAACATACAAATAAATATTTTCAGGGACTGTGTGTCTACTGGACGGCTTCAAACGCAGTGTCTCTCGTCTATGCGGCTGCATTCAAAGTTGACGCTATTCGAAAGATTTTTGGAATTCCGCCAGTCGTTCCGATTCCGTCATCGGCTAATAAAAACTTTGCCATCTCACAAGTCATCAAATCGTATAAAGGTAATTTTTTTTAATTTTTATTACGACTGTAAAGTACGTAAAAAGAAGATGTAAATAAATCAATGAATCAAGAAAGAAGCCAAAAGAAGATTTTCAAATTAATGTAGTCTGAAAAGCATTTTCTTGAGGAAAAAGCATTTAAAAAATACGGAAGAAGGCGAAACCTACTTTATGTTTGGTCCCCAATTTAATTTACCTCGAAGTGTCACTTCTAGGCGAATATGTAATAGAGTACTGATTTCGCAGCGATTAAATGTTCAATTGAAAAATGGTTTTCGGACCGTTATTTTACCCAGTCGTGACCAAACCGAGGAAACTCTTGAAAGTGTGCTGCACGAATTTTGTACAGAAACTGTTAAAAATGGAGGGTAAACCGTGCCACAGACTTGAAAAATTTTACCCAGTTTTACTATGAATAATTGTAATATTTTTTGTTGAAAAATCAGCGAACTTTCATACCGTAAATTCTCTAATAGAACGGCCCTCATAATATAACGGCCCCCTAAAATAGACCGGCCCTCCTAGGAGGGTAGTGAAAAATAGAACGGCCGGCCGTTCTATTAGAGAATTTACGGTATTTTACATTCTCAAACCAACAACTGTTTTCTTATTCCGCGTGTTCAAAAAATGGAATTACGTAATTGTTACACCAAGGTACCACAAAAATTTCTAGAAAAAACCAAGTTCTACTTGTATTTTTGAGCGCGTAAAAAATCACCTAATTTTTTTTTTTGAAGGATGTGATCATTTTAATTTCAAAAAGTAAAAGAAAGAAAAATTAAACAAAAAACAATTTTGAAAAAAAAAATGCCGCAAGAGTTTGCGGCATTCTTGCTGTTGGCTCTGCCTATGCTAGGTCAAATGGCCTACGCAAATATGCAAAAAAAAAATGTTTCGAAAAGCCCCAGAGCCTACATTCCCTGTTCTAGTTGCAGTTTCTCGGTTTTTTACCCCCAAAACACGTATGTTTTTCTTCAGATAATCGTTCGATTCCACCATCTCTTGCGGATCTCCGACAACGTGACGCGTCATCGTTCAAAAAGGCGGGACGTGGAAAACCGATTACGTGATTATCACGTTATATAGCTTCATTTAGGTTTGCTTTGTATAGATTTTTTCCTTCTTCGGTTCATTTTTGTTGAGTTTTTTCTTCTTCCTTATTGTTTTTTTTTCTTAATCTTCATAATTATCGAACTTTTTGATAAATTTAGTGAAAAAAACATTTTTTTTTTTGTTTTTTGCAACAAAGATAGGAAAGGGTAAACACCGATTTCGCAATTTATTTTTCTGTTTGAATGGGCGTGTCCGCAACGTTAACGATGAGTCATGTGGAGACGCAGCTACGATTTCTCGTAAAACATTTTTTCTTTTTCTCGCTCCGGATTTTCGGAGTATTCATTTATTTTCATTTCAGAAAACAATAATGAACTTTTTCTCGAAACCCGACCCAAAAGGTGAGTATTATTGATTTTTTTAAACAACAATATTTGCAAATTGCAGAAATCGAGCGAGCCAACAAAAAAGAGTTGCGTAAAACGAATCGCGACCTGGAATCGGACAGACGGCAAATGGAGCGACGAGAAAAAGAATTGGAGATGGAGATTAAAAAATTGGCGGCCAAAGGGCACACGGATGGGGCACGTCATCTGGCGAAACAGCTCATTCAACTCAGAAATCAAAAGACGAAAAGTGTGGGAATGAGCGCCCGGATCAGTGGAATTCAGGCGCAGAATGCGTGAGTTTTTAAATTAAAAAAAAACATGATATTCCTTAAATATGCGGATTTATTCAACGCAGGAAAAAACCGTTTTCGTGGTTTTTTCTCTATGCAGGTGGTTTTTCAGGAAATTAAAAAAAAACCTCCCACTACGGTAGTTTTTTGTCGTTTTTCACCAATTCTTCATAAGGAAAAACCACGAAAAAAAGTTTTTTCCTGTCATTAATAGGACCATGACCGTGTTCCTCTTTTTCCCAGAGAATTGAGCAGAAACAGAAAAATCTTACTAAAACTGAATCGCGGCTGGAAAAATAAACTTAAAAACAATTGTTTAGCCACATGCAAAGTATGGCAAAAATGGGCTCCGCAATGGGAACAACTGTAAAGACGATGAAAACGATGAACAGTCAAATGCCGCTCGAAAAAGTGGCTCAGAATATGCGAGAATTCCAAATGGCACAAGAGAAGATGGGTCTGACTGAAGAGATGATGAACGATACGCTTGACTCCATTTTGGACGCTCCGGGAGATTCAGAAGAGCAAGACGCCATTGTTGCTCAGGTTCTCGATGAAATTGGCATTGAAATGAATTCTAAGGTAACCCATTTTTCACTAGAGAGCATCTTGAAAATTTAAGAAAAGCTGTTGCATAGAAACTTGAAATCCTGCTCACTGGAACTGCGAGTTCTGGGAGGGTTTCCAATGAAAGTCATTTAGAATTGTGCTTATGATCTGAAAATGATTTAAAATTTTCGCAGTTTAGTTCCACTTTATATACGGCTTGAAATCGGTTGGAATGAAAAAGCTTCTCAGTCGATTAGTACCCCAGACCATTTCTACAACAAAATATATTAAAGTGTCGCAAATACCGTAAAACCTGTATTAGAACGTAATACCGTTTTATTTTTCGGAGGGTGCTTTGGGGCACCGTTCAAATACGGTTTCACGGTATCATATTTTTGTTTTTTGTGTATAACTTTGGAACAAAAAGGGTTGAGATTCTAAAAGTTTGCATGAAAGTGTCCGGTAATGTTTTTGACAAGCAGCCAAAGTGGAATTAGCCAATTTTGAACATTTCGGATTAAAAACAATTTTATTTGGGTTTCGGTTGATCGGACCATTTTCAGCTGAGTTACAGCACTTTGAGTATCATGGTCACGATGGGTAAGTCAACTTTGATATTGATTACACTATTATTCAAAATCAACAAAACAGTAGAAAATCAAGAAAAATCGTATGAAAAATCGTAAGAAATCGATTTTTTTAATTGGTTTTTTTTTTTGGGTTTTGTTGAATTTCAATAAAGGTGTCATTATTATCCATCTCCGAGAGTTCCGTCGCTGGAAAATGCAACGTGAACTGCGCACTTTCCCGCATTTCGTATCGCGTCTCTCAAATTCCCACGTAGAAAATTCGTATTTCGCCGTTAGCCTACCGTATTTCCTCTCATATAGGCTCATGCGCTTCTATTATTTCATTTCTTCACAACTGCCAGGTATTTAGAGGTTTGCACACCAAACTCGCCAATATACTTTCTAACCAAGCAGGCATGAGACGACCGAAGTTTGGTGTGCAAACCTCTAAATACCCGGCAGATGTGATGAAATGAAACAATAGAAGCGCATGCGCCTATATTAGAGGAAATACGGTAGTTCTGCACGGCCTAGGATCCGATTGGCACCCGGTGGAACTTTCAGAGATGGATAATAGTGTTTACTTACCCATCGGGATCATAATACTGCCCTTTTTAAAAAATTGGAGATATTCAAAATTGACTAAATACCCTTTGGCAGCTTGTCAGCAACATTGCCAGGCACATGCACGCAAATTTTCAGAATCCTAACCCTCTTTGTTCAAAAGTTTTACCCCAAAAAAAATATGATCTTTTTGTCCGGTACTGCATATGTTTTTATGAAAAAAAAATCAGCGATTTCAAAAGTTTCAGCTTGCCAATGTACCCGCGTTGCCGACAAGAATTAACGAAAAGGATCCATCATCACTCGAAGATCTCGAAGCTCAACTCGCCAAATTGAGAAGTTAATTGCCCCACTAATCACGCAAAATACTGCTTGTTAATATTTGTAAATAAACACCCAATATATTCGAATTTGTTAGTCTTGACTAGTTCAATTAAATTCTCGCATTATACAGGGTGGCTCGGACGTCAAACAAACTCGGAGATCTACCAAAGTACGGTTTTGAAGGGTTTTTTGCTTCCCTGGGTTACTAGCCACTTTGGCCAGCGACCATTCTCTCTTCAACAAGATTGGGCACCGTCCCACGGCTCCAAATCCACCAAATCGGTACTCGACGCGCATTTTCCAGGATACTGGGGGAAGGACATGCGGCCTGCCTCGCCGTCGGATCTCAACCCGTTAGACTTTTCTGATTGGAGGTACTTCGAGAGCAAGGTCATGACTTGCTCTCACCCAACTGTCGACTCTCTCAAGCAAGCACTTCTCAAATCATGGGGGTGACATCGACGACAACTAGCTGCGGCGCACGGTGGATTCTTTTCCGGATTGTCTGAAGACCTGCATCAAAGCCAAAGGATCTACAGTACCGTTCAAAAAGTTGGAAACTTTTGGTTTTTGGAGTATAACTTTTGAATGGAGAGGATTATGGTTCTGAAAATTTGCATGAGTCTGCCCCGTAATGTTTTTTGACAAGCTCCAAAAATGGATTTGGTCATTTTTGAAAACTGCAGAATTTTGAAAAAATTTCAGATACCAAAATTTTCGACCCAAAAATAATTTTTTTTTTTCAGATTATTCAGGACTCGATATTTGTGTTCAAAATAAAGTTTTAATACTAAAAGTATGATTTTAGTTGACTATGGGTTGATCGGACAATTTTCAGCTGACTTAAAGCACTTTGAGTATCAGAGTCAACATGGGTAAGTCAACATTAACTTTTATTGAGAATCACCAAAACCGAATAAAATCAAATAAACTTTGCTTTTTAACAGTTTTTATTCAATTTGCCCTTATTTTCTTTGATTTTGGTGATTCTCAATAAAAGTTATAGTTGACTTACCCATGTGGACCTTGATACCTTGACTTTGATAAAGTGCTGTAAGTCAGCTGAAAATTGTCCGATCAACCCATAGTCAACTAAAATCATACTTTTAGTATTAAAACTTTATTTTGAACACAAATATCGAGTCCTGAAAAATTTGAAAAAAAATATATCTTTGGGTCGAAAATTTTGGCATCTGAAATTTTTCGAAAAATCTGCAGTTTTTAAAAATGACCAAATCCATTTTTGGAGCTTGTCAAAAACATTACGGGGCAGATTCATGCAAATTTTCAGAACCATAACCCTCTCCATTCAAAAGTTATACTCCAAAAACCAAAAGTTTCCAACCTTTTGAACGGTACTGTACTATTAGTTCGAATGTCACAAGCCATTTTTTTCCACCACACACCAAAACAAAAAACCACGTAATTAGATATTCTTGGGATGTACTGGCCAGTGTTATTTTGAATTCCTGCTCCAGGATACTCCACTCATGAAGAATGGCGGCTTCGAGTGCAGCAATCGGCTATAATTGTTTTTGTTTGTGAAATTGACGAGAAACAGTCCATAGATGCTAGTGAGGCTTTATCGACGGATAAGGCTTTATCGACGGAGGAACTAGAGGAGTTCCTTTTATGCAATGTTCTGACATGAATCCGTGTTGAGTAGTCTTTATACACATTTTATTTTTCGTAAACCAGAAGACTAAAAACTCCCCACATAATTATGCCTCTAGAGTCGAAACCACATACAGTGCGTGCAATATCTATAGGACCCCCCTCGATTTTAGGCCTACAGAAAAAACCAAAAAAGTTATCAAAAATCTGTGAATGCCAATTGATTTTGAATTCAAAATAACCCCCTGGCTTAAATTTTTATCATCCTACCACTTTCCATACCCGCGTACCACCAAAAAATCACTTTTTCGACCGTGCAATATATATAGGACCCTCTGAGAAATTCGGGTGGGCGACCAATTTTTGGTTGGATTTTCTTTCAATAATGCGAATATTTTTATATTTTTTGTCATTTTTGTTTTTCCACATTTGTTTCTGTAAAAATTACTAACTTTCGAAAAAACTGTAGCTTCATTAACATCTAACCGGTAGTAATGAGCACGTAGAAACAACAATAGGCTTACTGGGCACATAAATCTCTTTGAAAAAGTTCAAAACAAGGAAAATTTAATAGGAAGTTTCGCCGCCATTGTTTTGAATGACTTCGAACATCCTGTTGGGCATACTTGCAACCAGGTTCTTCAGCTCGCTCGCGTTGACTGCATCCCATTCCTTCTTCAACGCATCCTTTAGGTCGTGGATATTGTTGTATTGTTTTCCATTATGGTAAACTCGACGCGCCAGAATCCCCCATAAATTCTCGACTGGGTTAAGATCTGGACTACAAGCAGGCCAGTCTAGAACGTCGATACGTTTTGCGGCAAACCAATCCATAGTTGAATTGCTTTTGTGGATGGATGCATTATCTTGTTGGAAAATATGGGTTCGACGTCGGTTTCGGAAGAAAGGCACGATCGCTACCTGAAGCATCTGTTGGTACGAGTTGGAATTCTCTTTGGTAATGATGAATTGCAGTTCCATCTTTTCGCCATCGCAAAAACCAATCCAGACCATCAATGTACCACCACCGAAGTTCCGCTTTGAAAACATCTGTGGCTCCTTGCGCAAATCTCTCCAGTAGCTGCGGTTCCCATCTGGGCCGTCGAGATTCCATTTCTTTTCATCAGAGAACATGATCTGAAAATGTATGTTCATTGAGTAACACGATATTCTATACTTACTTTCTCCCATTTGGTTGTGAGGTTAGCCTTCACAAACTCGAGACGAGCTGTTTTGTGATGTGGTTTCATTTTCGGTACCTTGACCATTTTTTGACGAACAATAATTCCGCTTCTCTTGATGACATTCCGGATAGTCGACTTGCAAACATTGAGATCTAACTCTCCTCGGACTTCGTTGAGGCTTTTCGGGGAATTCGACACCATGCGAAGAATATTACGTTCGTCTCGAGCGGTGACTTTTCTTGGTCTTCCTTTCTGCTCCTTCGATTTCCTGCCATAATTCAGGGGATCGTTAATGTAGTTACGGCATACAGTTCTGCTCTTCCTAACGAATCGAGACATTTCATGAAGTGAAGATCCAAGTTGTTGCATCACATTTAGCTGAGCTTTCTCAGAGGAGGTGAGAAGTCGACCACGACCCATGACAAACGAATGACAAGTGACTGATTGGAATTCATCGGTTTAGGAATTGATGAATTTAGGATAAGGATTACTGTTCCTGAGCTTCTAACTCTTGAAACGAACTAGGTTACGGAAGCATTACACATCTCAAATATTCATACACTTACCGATATCCAAATTTGTAGATTTGATCGCATTTCCACTGTGGTAAAAAAAACAATAATTGAGTAAATTTGTAAATCTGATAGAATGCATAGGTTTTATGAAGAAAATAGCACAAAAAATTAAAAAAAAAATAGAAAATAGTACAAAAATCTCACTGAAAATGGGTCGCTCACCCAAATTTTGCAGGGGGTCCTATAGATATTGCACGGTCGAAAAAGTGATTTTTTGGTGGTACGCGGGTATGGAAAGTGGTAGAATAATAAAAATTTGGGCCCAGGGGTTATTCTGGATTCAAAATCAATTGGCATTCACAGATTTTTGATAACTTTTTTGGTTTTTCCTGTAGGCCTAAAATTGAGGGGGGGGGGGGGGGTCCTATAGATATTGCACGCACTGTATTGTTTCCTCGTCGGTTAAATAGTTGCGGCGCTGGTCTCAATACGGCTCATTTGAAATTTGGATCATTTTGCCTGTTTTCCCATACGTTTGCTTGTAAACTATGGCGTTGAGTTCTCGTTTGGTGTCCTAGCACGTCTTCAGAGAGCATGAAGTTTGTCGACTGATGTTGGTTGTTTTCTGACAGACAGCATCGACGGCACCCCAGCATTTTTGTAAAGATTCGGGTTTTTTTCACATAATGCACGTCATGGAAAGATTCTGCAGCTTCACAATTACTCAGTTCGACCATCTGGCCGTTTTGAAAGCTTGGATTTGCGTTTTCTCGGTATTTGACTGATCTTATTCGGTTTTGTTTTTACTGTGAGGCAGTTATTTGTAAATTTTGGAAGGTAACATTACAACTTTTTGAGTATTTTCATCTGTTTTGGTGAGTGCGCTTATACTTATTTTACGGTTGCAGGGGTACTTTTTTCAGACTTTTCGGGCCCATTTCAAGAGTGTTGTGAATATTAACTTGGGCAATGTTAGTGAGTGAGGGTTAGTGAGTGAGGTGTGGGTTGCCATTTCCGCCTTGCGTCGTGTTCAGATTATTTTTTCTTGTTCCGTTTTGAAAATTTTCCGCTTTGGCGACAGTTGAGCAACCAAAATATTGTCTACCAATAAAACGGTGCTGTCATTCACAGTGCAGCACTTGACGAACTTTGTCATGGGTAGATTCCATAATAACGCAAGATTTGAGACGGAAACACGTCTTAAAAATGCCAATGAGTTGAAACAGGTCAATATTGAAGATTGGATTACGGTAGATCCAACGACTTTTCAAAATCGTTACCACTCAACTGATTCACGTTTTTTTTTTCACTTATCAAAAATAATGACGGCTCAACTGACTTAATTATCCAATTGTGATTATCTGTCGTTTTCTTCCAACTTTTTCAAAAGTTAGGCAATATTTTGGTGCAACTTCCAGAATGCATTTTTGGAAAAAGCTGTGTCTGTGAAACGTTTTCCATACATATCTCTTGGACAAAAATCCCCAAGGATCGAAAGGCATGGTCTGCTGTGATCCGCGCTCACTCATCGGGATGGATTTGGCGCAATAGTGGCACGAGTTTGGCGATTATCGGCGCACAATAGGGAGTTAGCCATGGGAAATGGCTTATAGCCGTCGAATTCGGGAACTGTGCCAATTCATTTGGCAAAAATTTGCCTTCCCTGAGACTTCTGAACAAACTTGTCCCAGATATCAGCTCAATTTGGCTTTTAACACAAGAAATTAGGGTATTGAAATTTGGTTATATACCCAACATGGATTCTATCTTTTTAAAAAGTACCCTGTGACCACAGTTTAGTGAAAACTGATTTCATTTCAAATTTCAAATTCGAAAACACATTTTTTTTGCTGTCGTTTTCAATCCAAAAGAACTCTGATTCACTCGTCCTTGTCTTGTCATCACAGTTTTGTCCTTGCTCCCGTTTATTTCAAATTTCCCTGTCTACCTTTTTCTATTGTTTTTTTTTTTTTCATTTTCTTTTCTTTCGTTTTATTTTTTTTTCGCAAAAACAATAAAAGAGAAGGTAAATAAGGTCGTCAATTGTGAGTTATTGCGGGCTATGTGTACATTCGATATCAGATCTGTCGAGAATAAAAGTGGAGAAAATTCGAAGGTCGATTTGAAAATGACCTTCTCAAGAATGGTGAAATGGTAACTTTTTTTTCGAGTGCAAATTTAAAGTCAAACAATCTCACTTTTTATTCAATCTCTCTCTCTCTCTTTGTGTGTCTCGTCAAAGTGCATCCAATCGCATCTTCACTGTGGCGGCTTCGTCGCGCCGCAGATTGATGAGCTGCCAAGATTGGACAGGAAATTTGAAATTGAAAGTGAAGAGAATGGAAAAGAAAAGAAAAGAAAAACGGTGTAGAATGTTTGAAAAGCGAGAATGAGATTAAGATAATGAGTGCAAGATGTACGGCAATAATCTATTGGTCCACAGAAGTGGTTGCTAGCGAGACATTTAAATGGTTGAGGTTTTATTTAAAAAAAAAACAATTCTTTACACCAGAAAGTTTGCCTATGATTGCTGTTTCCTATAAAATAAATTATGAAGTGAATTTTGTTTTGTATCACTCACGTTTCAGCATGGGCCCATCATCCTGGAATATCGACACGAATTTCGAGACAGTTGAAATGAGTGCTACTGTAACCTATTCAATGAGATGAGCGAAAGATTGAGCAACAAAAAAAAATAAATAAAAGTAGTCTCTTATTTTCTACGATCGCACTCATGCCACTGTGCCAAAATCAGTTTCGATATTCCTCGTGGGGAGCGGTCATTTTAAAGAATCATGGACCCTGGTTTCTGCTCTACGTAGGAGTGATAAAAGTTGTGAGTATTGGACCTGAAAATACAGTTATTTGCATTTTTCAGCCTTACTAAGAATTGCGGAAACAACCCAGAGGCCGAACCCAGAGGTTGATTTGAAACTGAAAAACAACCTATTTTACTATTTAGTTTATTGAGCTTAAAATGATCACACCCTTTAAAAAACATTAAAACGTTGACCAATGATTTCCGTTTTTCTGTTCAATTTGAAAAAATAGTGTGCGGCACGCTTGCTGTTGACTCCACCCATTCCCCCCCCCTTTTCGTGAGTTCTCCGGATTTTTCACGTAAAGAAAAATTGCACGACGCACTGTTGAGAAAAAAAAATAAACGACGACTTAACGTAACCCGAAAAACGCGATTAACGCCGACCCAAAACACATTTTTTTCATATTTTCTTGAATATTTTGTATTCTTTTTTCGTTTTTTCGTGAATTTTTTTTTGTGGTTTGTTGAAGAACTTTTAAGACGAAAATAAATAACTTGACATCGTCGAAATTATACTGTGCGAAATTCGGAAAATGCTCCGATTGAGCTGAAATTTTTGGGATATTAAGGCAAAAATACTCCTGGATATGCTCAGAAAATGTTGAACCCAAATATCGGTTTTACAAAATGGTTTTTTTTGTAAAATTTTTAAAATCGATGTTTCGGTTCATATCCAAGAGTATTTTCGCCCTTACTTACCAAAACTTTAGGTCAATCGGAGCATATTTCGAGTTTTTGCGCAGCTTTTTCACCGTTATTTGTCATTTTTCGCTATTTTGTGAATAAGCCAATAATAAACCGATTAAAAAACCATTTGAAAATAAAGAAAAGAAAATATTCCCCATTCTGACTTGTGTTACACTGCCACCAAAACGGCAAATTCGTCAGTGTGTGCTCTGGCACAGTTTTCAGCTGAAGAAGTAGGAATAATTTGATCAGAAATTGTTTAAAAAAAACGAATTGTAGACATTCTAAGAATTTGCGCAATCAAATCGGTTAAGAAGTGAAAAATGTATTAGCAATTTGCTAAAAATAACTGAAATTTGAAGTTTTTCAGAAAATTCAGAGCAGAGTCTAAATTTCCATAGATAGCTCTGTAAAAACGATTAAAACAAATATTTTAAGCACCTGACTGCCTGGAAAACAAGACAAATGAAAGAGAAATGGGAATTCAAAAATTCAAGCACACATTCCCTGTTCTGGTAGAAGTGGGTTACGGTAGGTCACCATATGTCACGGGATTTTTTAAGTAATCATTTGATAACAGTGGAGCGCAGGACAAATGGAGAAAAAAATCTGGAAAGTTTTGCCTCCTAAACCATATTTCTTGAAAATGTGGAAAACTGGAAATGGATGAAAAAGTTTGTCTAGAGTCTAGACAAGACCGATATTATCGAAAAACAAGCCTTCTGCAAAGTTTTACCCTATTGACGTGGCTCGACATTTTATTTTTCGGAAAAATGTCTATTCTTTTTTTTGTCTTATCGTGACCTCTGTGCATCCCAGGTTCCAGTTTTGTATCTTATCTTTTCTTGCTCAAATTGCAACGTTTTGAAGCTACATATTTCTTGTCGGCCTGCCAAAATGATCAAACGCGCTCCGCTGAACTCAACGCTATGCGATTTTCATTTTGGTCTCCAAATTATTTCATTTCATGTATAAATTCAACGTGAAATGAAATAATTTGGACACGCTGTCTCGCTACGTCATGAATCCATATCAACATAGAACGCTCCCCTACATACTTTCCGAAAATCCTCCCGGCCCAGCCCGTCCCGTATGCTCCACTACAAGTTACAGTACTAACCATCCCTACTAGAACACTTTCCTTTCACATCTCCCATTCACATGTCCGTCGTCTTCCATTCGATCCGGTGTCCGAGAGGATTGATTTCAATGACAGCGGAGGCGTGGAGGTGTGCCACGTCGCAATGAGAGTGAGAGTACTGTAGCCGTGTTTCGGCTGCAAAAGACTGGAGTCTTTCTCTCCTGGAAGAGGAGATACATACAAACAATCTGGTTTCCATCGTTTGGATGACGATTATTGACGCCCCTGCAGAAGAACGGGAAGGAAGATGGCAAATGCTTTGATGCGTGATGGGAGTAAGGAGCATGGGGAATATTGGAGCAGCTTTTGAATTCTACTAGATTTCATATAATTTTTCAAATTTGTCTATTGTCGGCCCGCCAAAACGGTCAAACGCGCTCTGCTGACCTCAACGATATGCGATTTTTATTTTGGTTTCCAAATTATTTGATTTCACGTTGAATTTACACGTGAAATGAAATAATTTGAAGACCAAAATGAAAATTAGATAGCGTTGAGTTCAGCGGAGCGCGTTTGACCATTTCGGCGGGCGGACAATACCTGAAATCATACTGAAAATGTTAATTTTCTTAGAGAAAATCAAATAAAACACAAAAAAAAGCTAGAATTTTGGGGACCATTATATTTCAATTTCGAGCCGATATATTACGCTTCTCGAAATTTGTTGAAAGCAAATTTTCTGGCTTCATTTCTCCGGTCTCTGCGGCTCCATCTCTGCACGCGTTTTGCTAAACTAGGCAGAACGCTACTGTGTAGACGCAGATAATTCAATAGAGCGCGTTTGTCTTCACGCAGGGTCTAGCACGCCTTTTGGCCCTTGATGCATTTCTCGTGTACTCCCCGTGGACAATTCGACGATTCGCTACATTTTGTCCATTTTGAATTTAATCTTCCTGATTTTTGCCAAGTTGTCAGGCAAATACTCTTTGAATAACCAAAATATTAATAATTTTTTTTTACTTTCCAGTTTTTTTTTCAAAACACTAACTGTAAGGCTCGGTCATTTTTCGACGAAAATTCATTTAAATTAAAATGAAGTTTTCAACGTGAATAATCTGAAAATGGAGCGCGTCGAGTGAAAAAAGAAAAAAAAATTCTGTGGAACAATGACATTTTCCGCCAGCGAAGAATGCCAACGCGCTCCACTACAGGGTGCTGGCGCGCTGCGGTCGCGTCGCGTGACAACGGCCTTTCGTCTTGTCACTGACACGCTCTCTGGCTGAGAAATTCATATCGAAAAGCGTGAATTCGTCTAAATTGGCACACCGCCAAGATTGTGTTCAACGGAGCACATTTTTGCAAGAGCAATGGGTGCGCATTGAGCGACGGGGGGAGTCGTGCACAGTGAAAAAACCGTATGTACTGCCATTCTATTTTAGGTACCCTTCTAATAGATAAAATACAGTATCTGAAGAGTCAAAGACGTCATTTGTCTGTTTGATACAACTTCTACTCTTCCCTTTTGGCATTGACCTCTAATATTATTTCCTTATGGATAGGGACCGCAACGAATTTGAAAAACCTCAAAATCTCGGGAAACCGTTGGTTTCATTGTATTCTACGCCTCAATATTAGTACATTCCCAAATTTTCTCCTCGAAATTCCCGCTAGTTCTCGAGTTTCAGACGTTTAAAGTCGCGATTTCGAAGTACTGATTTTCTCTTGGCTGTGGGGGTGGAGCTTGTTTGCGGCCGCGCGGCGCGCATTTTCAGGTGGCCCCTGCAGAAGATTGCATGGCATTGATCCGTTGAAAATAGTAATTTTTGTCGGCTAAGCAGATAAATAGTAAATAGCAAATTTAAAAAAATGTTTTCCAATTATGAAATTGCCAACATTTTTTTAAATCTGTCCATTAACGAAAGAAATATGTGAGATCCATTGAAAAATCTAAAAAATATTGGATTTGAAGGAATGCTGGATTTTATTAATAATTAAGAAAAATTGTGACTTTTTTCAAAAATGTTCTCTATAAAAATATTTATTTTTCAAGAAAAAATACCTTGAAAAAAAATTATTATTCGACGAAACTCGAACCTGCGGCATCAAAATGGCCATCCCGGCGCTCTACCACTGCGCCACCACGACACATTTTGTGAGTTCGCTCGAATCCGTATACAAATGCGCGTATGCCTAGACTATAAATACACTCGACCACAATGCTGGTTTGTATATAGAAACTCCGAAAAAGAGGGGATTTTGAGTTTTCGACACGATTTCCTGCCCCTTTACAGTCCCTACTGTAAAAAGTGTTAATGTGGATTTGGTAGTAAATTTCACGTAGAATACGATTATCCAATAAAAACATGCGTGTTCGACTGGGAAAAGAGTGAAAACCGCAAAAAACCAAGTTTTTCCCAAAACATGTCACTTTCTATCTTCACTTTTTGTGCTTTAAAGTTATCCGATTGATCTAAAAATTGTTTTAGGAAATGTCAGAGAGTTAATAAACATATTTAAAAAATAAAAAATAGGGGTCATCGCTGAAAAATTTACGCAATTTTTCATGCAAGTTTGAAGACGTGCAGAAAAATTTCTCAGCACGATGGAGAAAAATGAGCTGTAAAATTAAATTCTACGTATCAAAATGTACCGGAATCACAAAAAAAATGATGCGTGTTCGACCTACAACCCTTCGAAAATCTCTATTTTCCGAAAGTGATTTCACTTTTTTGCGATTTTCAGCTTCAAAAATTCATTTTAAATGAAATCAGATGTCACCAATCGATTCCTTGGGGTTGATTACGTATAGAAATGTTTTAATATATAAGGATATGTCGTTAGTATTGGTGCAGTTGAGTCGCAAAGTGCCAAAATCAAACCCAAGAGAAAAAATGAGCGACTCCGCCCCCCTCCTTTTGCGGTCCCTACTCATGGATTATTTTTGTACAAGTTCTGTCTGACTACTTCACATGACCAGATGATTCCTATTAGGTCAGACTTGTTTATCTTCATAGTACATACATAGATACATACATAAATTTTCCAAAATCTCTCTTCTAATTTCGCCTTCAATTCGTTTCTCGTCCGCAATCTACTGTCGCCATCTGACCAACCATCGCATCATGTGATGATTACCTGAGTATACGGTAACCTTCAGACGGATTTTGTCACAGGCTCCTTAAAAGCCTTGACCTATTAGTTATAAAATTATCCTTTTCTTTCGTTGTTTATTTTTTTGGCCCTCTGCCAGCACAATATGTGAAGGCGAAAAAGAATGCGGACTTGCCAACGGGTTCCTTTCTTCTCCCACTCCACCTTTCGTTTCTTCCGAGAGAAGACGACGGCAATCTCGATGTGGGGGAAGAAAAAGAGACGAGGATGTGTTGGCGACGCGTTCCCCACCCGCGACCACCAGATATTATAGCCCGATTTGATAGCTTTTCACTTTTTATTCTTCTTCTTCTTCCTTCGTCCCACGGGCGACTTGGCGATGCGAATGATGATGATGATGATACTCTACGAGATTACGGAACTGTCCACACAGCAACATCAGCAGGCAAATTAGCTTGTGAGAGAGAAAAGAGAAGCTAACAATTCCCGAGACACTACGGCAGTATCATTCAATCCAGACAGAGGAGGGAGGATAATTGAATGAGCGTTATGACGGATATTAATTAAGAAACCTGATTGCGATGAAGCCTGGAACAACGTACACGCTTAATTGTTATCTCATCTCGTTTTTTTCTCACCCAAATTAAAAAGCAAAAATTGAGGTTTGACAATTTATGTCCAGGAGCATTTTTTTAATAATTTGCCCAGTTTTTTTGTGTTCTTTCCATTCCTATCAACAACTTCATTGAAAAATATATGTGCTCACAAGCGAAGGTCAGTTACAACGCTCCAATGTTCCGCAGATCTCGCAGTGTTGTAAATGAATTTTGGTAGTTTTTGTTTGCACAATATGTATGTCCAGGAGTATTTTTGAACACTTTGTTCAATTTTTTTGAATTTTCCGCATTTCTATGAATAACCTCCAATTCAGTCTCCGTTTGTGATATGAAGATACTGTAGTGTTCGTAATGTTGGTATTTTTTATTTATTTGCTTTATTGCGAACGGCTTCTCCGTTCGACCGTTTTTTTCAAAGCAGCTAACTCATGGCCAGCAGCTACGCAGCGTAGACTATTTTTTTTGGTAAAAAATTCCCGCCGCACGCCTCCCCCGTCGTCCAATGCGCCACCAAGTTCGTCGGATAATGAAATTATTTTTTCACTCGAAAATTTACTGTTTTGACAAATTCGAATCATTATCTGATTATTCAGGATGACACCATCATTTTAATTTAAAAACGAGGCCTTTTTGTCAGAAAATGACCGAGTCTTGGGTTTTAAAAATGAGCCAGGTAGAAACAATTTTGGATGGCTGTGGTGCCGTGCACCGTGTTAGAATTTTATTTTAATCTGTCCCGCTGAACTGCCCATCATTGCCACCAGGGAGTTTTTGGCAATTTGCCCACTAGCTGTCCACTAGCTGCCCCGGGCCAATCCTCCGAACCCCGTGGCAATTTGCCATTCTGTTCGGCAATTAGCGGCCTCGCTACCCATTAGCTGCCCAAGTTCCCTGTAATCCATTTTCATTGTGGTCCATCTTCGTGTATAGATTTTCCAGGATCACCGCAGCTCATTTATCCTGATAATCAGAGCAGCGATTATCACGATGATTATCCAACCAAACTTTATGAAGAAATTTAGATTTATCCACGATTACTGGCGTGTATTCAAGCAACCGGTAAAATACGTGGGTTTTTTCAAACACTTGAAAGACAGGGAAAAACTTTCGGAACCCAAGTTTTCCAGTTTTATTGAAAACGGCCGGGTTCCAAATAAAAATATGAAAAGAAGGGTGTTACGACCGAATTTATCACTAAAAATAAACAGAAATGCGGAGAAAACCAATCAAAACCCATGTGCCGCTCAAGAAACCAATCAATCCACCCGTGGCACTAAACACTCAGCGAAAACGGAACAACGGAATGTCGTTGCGCTGTGACGCGTGGGCCGTTGATGAAATGAGTTTGGTGGGCGAATTGCTCTGGGCACGGTGTCCAGGATTTGAAAAGTGGGCGGAGCCGAGCAAATGCGCACTGGATTTTTTCGCGCGAAATTCCAATATATTGACGCATTTTTTTATGTTTTTCGGGGAAAAAAAAGCATAAATTCTTAATTTTTCCCAAATGTGCTTCATTGGAATTATAGCTGAGGTCTTTAGAAATTTTTTAAGCCTAAAAATGTCGAATTTGGTTTAGCCACCATTTCGGAATAATCGTTTTCAGCACTACGGACCTAAAAAAGTGAGTTTTTGGTGTTTTTACAGGATAAATCTTTACGAAAATCGAAGTTTGGGGCCATTTTATGGTATTGAAAGATACAATGCATACATTTTACAAAGAAAAACAGGTTAGGCTTCGCTCACATTTCCAATCCTGGACACCGTGCTGGACAACTTATTTTTTCTTTTAAAAGTAATTGAAGACCCCAATAACTGCAAAAGTTTAACAGGGCGCAGTTTCGTCAAAACGGGAAATGAATCTGCGCGTGCACTGACACAATTTCAGCTTTAAACTGAAGATAATTATTTAGTTCCTAACAAACGAATTATGGAAACTTTTCTTGTGTTTTCAAATCAGTTGAGAAATATTAATATCGTCTCAGGAGCTGCTTATAAGCTTTGAAAATATCCAATTTTCTAACGGAATGTCGCGAAGTGCAGTATTCGACACAGTTGAAATGAGTGCGACCGTAGCCCATTAAAAATGTAAACAAGTCGTATTGTTTTTTTTTCTCATATTTTTCGTGATTTTTTAAAAACTTTTTTACAGTTTTATTGGGTTACCGTCGCACTCATTTCAACTGTATCGAAAAATGCGCTCCGAGATATTTCATGGAAAAATTGGCTATTTTCAAAGTTTATGAGCAGCTGCTGAGACGATAGTAATAAGAAAGTCATTAGTGATTTTCTGAAAATAACTGAAATTTCAAGTTTTTCAGAAATTTCAGGGCAAATGGTCGTAGGACGGCGTGTTCCGGACAAAGATTTTGACATTTTTTTTGAAACCAAGTTTTCGACCGCTATTTCTCGCGTCTCTGCGTCTCAATTTCACACGATTTTAGCTGAAATTTGCAGAACGCCACTGCGGTGATGCAGACATGCGATAAAGCTCGTTGTAAAAACGGTTGAAATGATTTTTTGTAAGTGCCGGACCACCCGGAAAAGTGAAAATATCCCGTTCTGGTAGCAGTGGGAAACGAGGCTCCAATCTCTTGCAGGATACATATTTTAGTTGTGCTGAAAGCTGAGCTGTCTGAAAGTTGTTCTGAAATCTGTTCTAAACGCCTCCAGGCTCAAAATGTTGTCTCTAAAGTGGCACCAACATTATTAACTCCCACTTGAAATAAATCCCCGGAATTTTGGTTTCCGGTAAATGCCTGATCTGTATCTTTCCGGACGGTGCATGTAAATAACTTGTGGGTGTGTTTTCTGTCTTTCTTTTGTCGTTTCTCTCTCTCCTGTTTTCGGTCAATCTTCGCTTTCTCCCGGCCGCACACACTTTCATTTCTTTGATACGCGGCGAGTCGAGCGCCCGAATTCGGTGCCCGTGTGTCGTATCCAAGGCCATCTTTCAAAATCGCAAGTTATCCATCTTTTTGCGCACGCAAATTGTGAAACAGAGAGAGAGAGGTGGTTGACAACGACGTCTTGTTGGTGAAGGTGGATGGCCTCCTCATCCTCATCTCATCCCGTCCCGTCCCGTCCCGTCCCGCCCTGTCCTGTCCTGTCCTGCAAAACAGTAATGGAGCGAATGAATCATACGAGAAATCACGTCATCAGTAGAATATCAAGAAATAATAATAATAATAATAAGAATAAGAATATTCTGGAGACAAGAATGGCATGAAAAGCATAGAGAGCGAGGGGGAACGAAAATAACAACAAGACCCGGAGGATGATGATCAGGCGCCTTGTTGATGATGCTTCTTCCTTTTTGCCATTGCTATTCGATATTCATTCCGATATTCGATTCTTTTTTCATCTAACCGCCAACCAGCGCCGCCACCGTCTCCATCCCTCCATCATCTTTTTCCGAGGAAGAAAAAGGAGGAGAAGGAGAAGAAGATCCATCGCAAATCAAGTGAGATTATCAAATTTGCGCCAGAAAAAGGAAAAAGACATTCACTCACTCACCCAAACACCCAAACACACACGCACACACAATGCCATCCGACGATTCTTCGCGCACAAACAATGAGAGCGAAATTTTCCAAGATTTGTAGTTTGATAACGATTCGATTTGCGGAGACAAATTAAACGTCATTGGGGCGGGAGCTGGAAGTTTGTGATGGGGTTCAGTTCCTGATATGACATGACATGGAAAATAAATGAGAGTAAATAATTTGCATTATTTGGAAAACAATATCCCAAAAGCAACTATTACTGCGTCGCCAAAAGCAGGCAGAGCCGCTCGTGCGTTGCGGCTGTGGTCTCGACGCGAACAGCGCGTATACGGTAGTTTGTTTACATTCTTTTTTGAGTTGTTTTTCTGTTTTTCAAAAGAAATATAATGGATTCGTGGCGGAGTGACAATTTACGTGAAAACGGGAGACGAAAAATCTCTTCATTTCTTCAGTTATTTCTTCATTTTTTGAATAAAAACGTGAAAAAAATTGTCACTCCGCCACGAATCCACTATATTTGTTTTTGTTGTTTTTTTCCGTAAACAAACTACCGTATACGCGCTGTTCGTGGCGAGACCACAGCCGCAACACAAGAGCTGCTTAGCTTACTTTTCGCGACGAAGTAATACAGTAAATCAGAAGGGATACAAATCATTTCCTAGAATATATTCTGAGCAAAACATCTTCCATTCAAATAGAGAGTGCCGTTCTATTTTTTGAAGGGGTGCTAGCGTTGATATCCTACTAATTTAAGAAAAAGGGTGGAGCTACATAGAATCACTACGATCGACGCATCTGAACCTTTCTTTTATGAACCTCAAGAACCCTCAAAAGCAGAAATATCCACATGCCAAGACGCAAGAAATGGCTTCGCGAAAATTGGAATTTGTTAAAAACATAGTTTTGAACAAGGAAAATGGTCGACAAAGTTTTCACTTTTTTTAAAATATTTTTTTGTGAAATTCGAACCGAACGAAGCTTCTAAAATTTTTTGAATTTTTAATAACATTATTTTCACATTTTTAGAAGGAAAATCCGTCCAAATACATGAAAATCACAAATACCATGCGTTCGGGCGCATTTTCTGATTCCAGGCTAATGCTCTTTACCTGTTCGGGACTACGTTTTTGAAAAATGTTGAAGTCGAATTTTTGCGCGCTATTTCTCGCGTCTCTGCGTCTCCATTTTTGCACGCGTTGAGCTAAACTGGGCAGGACACCACTGTGGAGACGCAGAGAATGCGATAGTGCGCGTTTGCCTTTACGTAGGCTCCAGCACGCCATTTAAGTTGTCCTTGAAACGGAAGAAATGGATCTGATAAACGGAATATGGAATTATGATGAGGAATAGAAAAAAAAAACATCCAAACAGACTAAATCCCGTATCAATCGGCTGCCGGTACAATAACCAATATACTGAAAAACCAGTCAAGTTCAAGTAACTCTCTTCCTCCCTCTCTCTGTCCGCCAATACACACTTTTTTTTAAAAATTCTTATTTATGAAAAGGAAAAGCAGGTTCGACGGGCCGATCTGTGATCGTTCCGCTGGCATAAACTCGTCCGTATGATGATGATGGTGGTGGCTCCTTTCCGATCCAATCTCCTCCTCCTCCTCTTTCTTTTTCACATTTCTCTTCCATCGGCACTGTCACCTTTTTCTCGCATTTCGCTTTCCTTTTTTCCATTGTTTTCGCCTCTATCCTTCTCTTTCTTTCATCTTTTCCAAGTTTTCTCACTTCATCCAGAATGCGTTGCCTGCCCTTTCTATCCCGGGAAAAATGATTTAGTTCTCTATCTCTCTCTCTTCTAAATCCGAACGGATCGTGAAGAGATTTGCACCTGGTTTTCTATACATCTTATCCGTACAAGATGAAGAAAAAGGAGGGAAGAATGCGTCGTATTACAGGCTTCGAGATTCCTTCCTTTCTTTCTTTTTCTCTTTCGCTGCGTACGTTTTCTACGATGGAGGTGAAAGGAAATTAAAAGAATAAGCGAAAGAAGGAGGATTTCGGGGCTGCTGTTGTGTTGGGTAATCGAGAAGGCTAATGGAAGAATCAGATGACGATGTTGATGACGATGAAAAGAAATGAATGAAATGGAAGTGGAATGGCATACACGGGGGTATTCGCTTTTAGAACTGTGCGGTTTAGAACACAGTTTTTCTGAGCTTGTTATTTTATTCCTGGCTTTCCAATCAATTGAATAATGATTAGAAAAACAGGAAAGGAATAACAAGCTCAGGAAAATCGAGTTCTAAAATGCATACACTGCCACCAACATCGGTAATGCACTAGGACGCTACAGAACGCTAGGCGCGGTTTCCGACGAGCACTACTTTTCAGCTGGAAATCAGAGATATGTGTGCTCATTTTTAGAATACGTTTGTTGGTTTTTGTTCAATTTACGAACTATAACAAAAAATCAACTTTTTTCAAAGCAAACTGGGTTCAATTTTCCTGTTATTCCGTAGATAGCTTTGTAGACTCGTTCGAGACAAACATTTTAAACGCTGAACCGGTCGGAAAAGTTCAAAATTGGCGTAGTTTGCATCTGAAATACCTGGGAAGCTCCGATAAATTATCTTTTGCTATTGTCGGCCCGCCAAAATGGTCAAACGCGCTCCGCTGAACTCAACGCTATGAGAATTTCATTTTGGTCACGAAATTATTTCATTTCACGTTGAATTTATACGTGAAATGAAATAATTTGGAGACCAAAATGAAATTGTTATAGCGTTGTGTTGTGTTCAGCGGAGCGCGTTTGACCATTTTGGCGGGCCGACAATACCACTAATTACATAAAAAATATTAAGAAATCTAGCCACATTGCCTCCAAAAGCGGTAAAACCAGACGTTTTTACGGTGACGTAAATCGACAGCGCTAACCGGGAGATCAGTAAATGCGCTCCACCAAATCGGCGCAAACTACTATTTTTTAAAATTATCGCCCATATTTATTTTTCACGGCGCACATATTTTAACCGAAACCAGCCATAAGTTTTTTTTTTGTTTCATTGTTAATTTACCTTAAAAACTCTAATACAACGGCATGCCCTTCTATTGTTTCATTTCATCACAACTGCCAGGTAATTGGAGGTTTGTACACCAAACTTGCCAAAACACTTTCTAACCAAGCAGAAATGAGACGACCGAAGTTTGGTGAGCAAACCTCTAAATACCCGCCAGTTTTGATGGAATGAAACAATAGAAGGGCATGTCGTTCTATTAGAGTTTTTACGGTATTGTGAAAACAAAAAAATAGCAACGCGGTGTTTGCGTACTTTTAAAATTCAAACGAAAATGGGAACAAATCTCTTGATTTGCTATACTAATTTTTCCACTGTCGTTTGAATTTTAAAAGTACGCAAACACCGCGTTGCAACTTTTTTGTTTTCACAATATGAGCGTCAAACGCGAAAATGTTTCGAATTATCGGGAATTTCACAGTTTTTTTTTTGATGGCTACGCGCCGGTTTCAAATAATTTGCCTTCTTTTTTAATTTTTTTTTCTTAATTTCTGAACGCATATTTTATAAATTCACTATAGGAATAGGAAGATCGCACATTTCACCGCTCAAAAATTAAAAACAAATGATTTCTTTCACCCAAAAACAATTTTTCACCCAAAAAAAAAAATTTATTTCTGAGATAAAATTACTTTTGAAACTATCGAAATCTTCAAAAACAAGGAAAAATGTTCTTTAAAAAGATCGCTGGGTTTATAGCTGTTCGCGCCAGCGTTTGCTGGAGCGCATTTACTGATCTCCCGATTCGTGCTGTCGATTTACGCCAGCCTGCGTTTTTTAAACTTGCCCACGGCGTGCTGCCCGGAACGTTATTGACAACGCGCTCCGCTGAGTGTCTGCGTCTCTCCGGCGAGATTTTGCTATTCTCAGTACGGAGCGCTGCAAACGCGCTCCCTTCGCACAGTGCAGGACGCGGCCACGTTGGCGACGAGAGAGTGCAGAAAATTGAGAGACCGTGGCCGATGTTTCGCTCTGATTTCTCTAAACCTCACTCCAAATGCATGCGAAATTTTTTGTTCGATTGGAACGAGTTTGCAGCGTTTTATACCGAGTATACAAAAACAACAGTATCCTCGCACTCTGCTTATCTGCGTCTCCTCTTCGTATCAGTTTAACGCAGAAAAACGCTGCGCAGCTGAATGCGACCACGCTTAGGCGATAATTTTTTTTTTATTTTTGAGAAAAAAAGCCCGCGCAGTTTAAATTTTATTTTCCAACGTTCCGTCCTACACGCCGTGCTTGCCATCTAAACGAGTGTAGAGAAACGTTTTTATGCGTTTAAAATTTCAAAAGCTTAACTCTATTTCTGTCGGCCAGCCAAAATGCTTTCAGCTCCGCTGAACTCAACGCTATGCGATTTTAATTTTGGTCTCCAAATAAATTAATTTCACGTTGAATTTATACGTGAAATTAATTAGTGTTTTCTTCAAAAGCACTAATATCCTTTCCCTTTTTCGATATACTCAATCGCGCTCTACCTGCACGCATTAAAAATCAGAGACGCAGAGGCGTCGCTCAGGCTTCTGCGCCAGCCAATGTTTTCTTGGCGCTTTCTCACGTTTAGTGGCAGTATGGCATCGTTTTCTTCATCCACACATGATTAACGACGGTTTGCGTGATCGCCGCGCCCGGAGATATGTATACATTAGCACTGGCCGGGATCTGTGAAGCGCGCGCGAACGATGAATGACTGATTGCGCGTGATTATTCGTTTGAAAGGAAGAAGAAGGAGAAGAGGAATATGTGGAACAAGATGACGTGAACGATGATGAAAGAGCTATTGTTATGTCATTTGATAACAAGGCTTATCAAAGTCCAGCGCCTCGCCTGGCAACTAGGATTTTTTGCCGTCGGCATTTGTGTGTCACGGGATGGATTCGGACAGAATCGGAAAGTGAACGGTGGGGATGCTAGGAAAAAGCACTTGTTTTGAATTTCGTCTCGCGTCTCTGCTTCTCAATTTTTGCTTTGGCAGACCACCACTCTGGAGATTGCAGTAGGGCGCGTTAGCCTTTTCTTATGGTCAGCTCGAAAAGTCTTCCCTTCATCTCAATAATTCCAACGTTCCTTGTCAAAAAATCAGGAAGTTTTCGCTCATACCCTGCCATCCTTTTCATCTCTATATGTATCTTTCCCGTTGCCACCCAGGAACTAAACAACTTCTCTTGAGAAGTGCGACCATGCCATTATTCGCACACTCCTCCTTCCTTTTTTTTTCTTTCTCTCTTTTCTCGAATTCGTTAGGTCAAGGCAAGTGTGAATGTCCTTCGGCGTGACGATATTGCCATAGTCCGAACACATTTTTTTTGCTGCTGCTACTGATGCTGCTGCCGATGAGAAGGCATGTGTATTGGAAGCGATTCGAGAGGAGACAAATTGAGATGATTGAAGCAGGCAACCAACCCTAACCTCTTTCGCCTCTCGCCTCTTGTCCTTGGTAAAACTGACCTAGAAAAAATAAAAACAACACGTCGTCGTCTTCGTCTTATTCAAGGCGGGCGCATCATCATCGCCATCACGTCCATCTCGAGAAGAACATAATACGATATGTGTTGTATAAACGAAGTGGGGGCGGAGTCTCCTCGGAAGGAAGGTAAAAAGAAAAGGGTTGCGCAATCAGGCGATGGCTCTTCCCGGCACGGATGCCTCCTACATATTCTCGGTACCAGGCACCCATATAGCTAAGGAGATGACTCCACCTCCAGATATGTGTATCCATCATCACCATCTCACTTTTTTGTACCTCCTCCTCCTTCACTCGATGCTTTGCTTTTGATGCCATCCGTTGTCCGCAACGACGCACACACACACACACATACACACAAGCGGCCACATTCTTGTTCCTCCCGATATCCGCCCGTTTAGGGGCGGAGCATGCCTTTGGTGGGAGGGCGTGGCCGGGAGAGGAGACCCTCTTCGAGGCCGGGCCGTCGCCGCCACCGCCACCGAGAAAACGAACAGCACACTCATATGCCTAAGACAGTCTCGACACTGTTGGCTGACACCTTCTCCAGTTTCTGACGCCTTCGTGCCATTGCTAGTGTTCCTGGTTTTTCTTATTCTATGTTTTTCTTCTTCTTCTTCTTTTGCTTCTTTCTCTTCCTCTTTCTTCCAGCGGTCCGGTTTCTTTCTTGCTTGCTTGATGCCATCCATCCGCCTAGATAAGCATATTCATCCCCATTCCACCCTTTGTTTTCGCAATTCATTCCAGCATTCCACACCCCCATCCATTCCGTTTTCTTTCTTTCCGCCCAGTTTTCCCTCTGCAAGTGTTGTGTCGTTCCACAGCCTTCCTTCTCACTTGTTAATTTATTGCAGACTTTTCACTCACTCACATCCCCTTCACACAAAAATGCTTCCGGACAGCCCATCGCCACGTGCCGCCCTTGCTCTCTCGGATCTTCAACCCCAGACAGGCGCCTCCACGTTCTCAGTCGGTACTGGATCTGGCAACTGGTAAGTCAAGAACGAGTTCTTACGCAAGGGAGGAGGAGGAAGCGTAAACTGTCTGGCAGACGGTTACGTAACTCCCGAGCGGGTTTGTTTCGCGCGCCGATCGGAACGGAACAGAACGAGAAGCTAGGCGTGATGGGATGAGATGAAGCCCCTAGTACGGTATCTCGGGAGTGAGACACGTTTCTAGCAAGTTTCCCATCAGTAGTTTTCATTCACACTTTACAGGTCTACACGCGGTGTCGGAGGTGTCAGTGGTGACTACATGGACAAGTCTGGAGGCGGCATGTTTGGAAACAACAGAAACAATGTAAGTTTGATATGGGGGTGGAGAAGAAATAGTATTTTTTCTAATGGGGGCTGGCAAAAAGGCTCTGGGACGTTTCAAAACAAGACGTTTCAAAACTGGGACGTTTCAAAACTTTTTTGCATTTTTTCGTAGCGTTTTTTGCCAATTGACACCAAAACGCACGCTCATGAGGTTTTTATTTTTTGGTTTTATCAATTATTTGTATTTTTATGGAAATATAAATACACTAGTACGCCGCAAAAATGCAAAAAAGTTTTGAAACGTCCCAGAGCCGGCAAAAAACCCCAAAAAATGTGTTTTTTTTTGTAAAATAAGCAAAATTCCTTTTCTGTTTTTTTGGTGTTGTTTTTTTGCTACCCCGGGAATAAAATAACCGCAAAAGAAAAACAAAACTTGACAGTTTTCGTGTATTTAATAGGATTAATCCACTGACAATAAGGCCTTGTATTTTTTTACGGAGGGCAATTTTCCATTTTTTTTTTTAAATTTATTAAATTTACATAAAGTGATTTAAACTACCTAGTTTGTTCTAAAATCCACAGATTAGGCTTTGATTACGGCTAAATCTACCACGGCGCGCTAGGCCCTATGTAAAGGCAAACACGCCCTGTCGCATTCTCTGCGTCTCCAATGTGGGATGATGCCCACTTTAGAGCTACATAAACGCATGCAAAAGAGACGCATAGACGACTCGTGAACACTTCGTGTACTACCGTAAAACTTAAATATTCTGTATTTCATATAACCACATTTGAAAAACTTCCTCTTTGGCTTTTCTAATTAATTTCCGATTCCTGTCTTTGCCGGCAAAGCATTCCCGAAAGTGAAAGGCGCATATATCAAGTTTATCACCTGCGGGTGTCCATTGTCCCATTGTCTCTTCTCATCAAATGTCCCACTTTCGCTTTATCCGCCCACTTTCCACAAATCCACTTCAATCCCTTCCCTTCCATTCCACTCCATTCCATTCCAGGACCGATTCGCTTTTGGAAACAACAGCTCATCGTCCTCGTCGGCAGGTTGCTTCTCGTCGAACAGTTCATCCGGCGGACTCTTTTCCAGTAAATAAATTATTCAAGTGAGTTTTGTACATATTTAAACAAAAAATTATGTTTAACTTTTTTGTTTTCAGTATGAGATCGGGATCGGCAGCCGGTATTTTTATTCTAATCTCAATTATTCCCAGTGTATATAGTGAGCCGAAGCTGCCCGATTGCGAGCAAATCCCAAAAGTTTTGTGCTGTACTCAACGTGTCTTAGGTAAGTACCGTAGTTATCATGAATCTAAACAAATTCTAATTGAAAATTTTCAGATAAATGTATGTCTGGATGTATCGATTATGTCACTGAGAAATGCCCTCACAAATTGGAGAAATATGAAACTATCGACAAGGAACAAGAACAACAAGAGCTAACAACAACCACACGAGGCCCAAGGAAACAGGTGAAGATGAGCAATCGAGTCATCGGACAGGTGGATCATGAGGCGAAGGAGAAGTTTATCGACTCGAAAGACATCAGAAGAGCCCCAATGTCTGGAGACGCTAAAATGCTCAACTTAGAATACCCGATCACCGAAGTCACTGATGCTGATCTGTCTTCCGAGTGCGGAACCGAGAAATCTCAACCACCATTCTCTCCGTGCCTCTCTAGAAAATCGGCCGACGACGTCTTCCTGTCTTGCTGCCGTCAAATGGTACCTGGTAACTGCCACAGTCTGTGCACCTATGAACATCGTGAGCATGTCGCTGCGGAGACTCTGATTCAAGCGGTCCAGCAAGAGCATTGCGAGATGCAGGTAGGCATTTGCATTTGAATGTTCATTTTCATTTGCATTTAAAGTTGAACGAGACTAGAAGGTTCTCGGTGGCATTCACCGGTGCAACGAGTAAAACACGATAAGCGATTCGCACCAAACTTTGCCCCACGGCTTTCAAAATTATTCGCCAAGTTTGGTGCGAATCGATTCAGTAGAAACTGTAAAATCGCTGGTAACACAAAATCTCACAAAAATGCTGACAAACATCAGCGATCATTTCATTCATTCCTCTTTCAGCACCTCTCCACCCTCCTGTACTGTGCCAATCAGAACCGTGACAACCGCGCATGCTGTTCCCACTTGGGAATGTCCAACCCGGAGCTCGGTGTGGGAGATCGTTGCCTTCGAATGTGCAACGTGGCTCCATCTGGAGACCGTGTGAGCACTGTGGAGAAAGAAGACCTTGTGTGCCTGTCCAACTGGAACGTCATCATGTACTGTGCTCGTGGAGGTCTTCGTACCATCAACTAGACGCAAGTGCTCTCCACTTAATAAGGCTAAGCTCTAATAAGTATTCCTTCTGTCGAAAGAACATAATAATTATTGACAATTTGTGCGCCTTCCTTCTCTCAGTGATATGATGGGTCTTTAATGGACATTGTTGATTCTCCTCAAGACCCATCACATCATACCGTCAGACATACATTAGTTCCCCCCTCATAGTATCTATGGTGATTTGTGCTTGTGAAGGCTACGTCTTCTACTTAATTTGACTCGAACCTTTTGACACCTTCTCAAGTACATAGACATCACACTTTTACCCAAAACTCTACAAAATCCACATTCATTGATACGCGTGTACTCCACTAATAAACGCGTATTGTCGTCGTCGTCGTCGTCCGTTTACTAATAAAATCTATGTTTCTGAACGGTGCATCGGACCAAGTCCGATGTGCCGAGAAATGTGCAAAGAACACTTCCCCCACCCATCCCTCCCACCCTATTCATTTTTTTTATCCATCCACCTCCTCCTCCCCTCAAATGGCCTGAATGCAATATTTTCCTCACACCAACACTTTATTTGTTTTCCCTCCTCTTCTTCCATGTTACTTTTATCTATGACAAGCTGATGTCGCCCCCTCCCGCCCAATTTTCATGAACTCATTGTATGTCAAACGGTATTATATACAAAAAATATAATTTATTTTGTGTCACTTTTGAAGCGAATAAAGAAACCTTCTTCTCTGCATTTCTGTTGTCTGCGAGTTTGTCTTTTTTTTAGTGTGTGCAAAATTATGCGAATTCATACTTCCTTGAAATGGATTTTTGAGGCAGAAAGTGTGTACGCGACGAGATGCAGACGAGAGACAGCGTTGCCACGCGACGCAACCGCAAGGTATTTGGGCTTTGACGGGAAACAAGTGTTTGAAAAAAGACAGTAGCCAGCACCCTGTGTCTACGATTATTGTGCGAATAAAAAATGAACAATAAGAAAATTGTGTACACCTTTTGCAGAAAACTGATAAAAAATTAGCGACGAATAATTTCACAGCAAAAAAAATGGATGCAAGACCATTGTGCGGTGCAAGCAATATGTATACCCAGAGGATTTAATTTGATTATTTAGCAATGAGAAAAATTAAATTAATGGTGAATAGTTACAAAGACAATGCTTTAAGATGAGCAAATAACTCTGACTCCCAGACATTTCAAACCCGGGGCCCGCAATCTATCGTCGCTTTAGTTCCGTATCACGGCATGCTGGCACCTACCTCAGTGCAAACGCGCCCCAATCACACTCAATGTTTGATGAAACACTGTGACACGTGTGTTAAGAAAAAATTCCCTCGCGGCGTTGCGAACGCTTCTGCTGTATCAAATGTTTTGAAAAAATAAGGGTTATCTGCGGGAAAAAAACATGTTTTCATTTTTCATTTTCGCGGAACCTACGCAGCGAAATGAACCCGCGAAAAAAGCGAATTTCATAAAATGAGACTGAAACGTAGGTGCCAGCATTCCGTGCGTATTTCTGTTTGTTCTGGTGGTTTCTTTCGTACGAAAACCGATTAGAACAAAAAAAGAATTAAACAAGGTAATTTGGGTGCAAACCCGCGACGACAGATTGCGGATCCATGGTTTGCATTCATTTTGAAATTTTTTCTACTGAACCGATTCGTACCAAACAAACCGGTGGAAAATACGAAACCTGGGAAGACAGAACCTTTTGCAACTGCTGCACAAGTTTTGTACTGAAAGTCTTGTAAATTTTTCGAAAGTGTTGTATTCCCCCAGTTTCGCGAGAGCGTGACTGGGGGAAGAACTTATTGAAAATTATTATTGAAATAATTTTGTTGGCATGTCAGTAATTATATGGATAAAAAATTCAACAAAAAAATCTCCGGAACTCTGAAAAAATAATGCTGAATTTTGAAATTCAGCGTTGTCCGTAATTTTACGTGAAATGGAACTGTTTCGAAATAGAACTGTTTCGCTATAGAACTGTAGCGAATTAGAACTGTAGCGAAATAGAACTGCTTTGGAATAGAACTGTAGCGAAACAGAACTGTAGCGAAATATAACTGTTTTGAAATAAAACTGTAGGGGAATAGAACTGTTTGAAATGGAGCTGTAGTGACCCAGGAAATCTAGAGCAGCTCGAACAAATATTCAGTTGTACAAGGTGGGTCATTGAGTTCAATTTCGCGCAGCGGTTCTTCTTGTACAGCTTCATTTTAGGCAGTTCTGTTTCGCTACAGTTCTATTCCACAACAGTTCTATTCCGCTACAGTTCTGTTTCCGGACAGTTCTGTTCCAAAACAGTTTTTTTTGCAACAGTTTTAATCCGCTACAGTTCTACACCGAAACAGTTCCATTTCGCTACAGTTTTATTCCGAAACGGTTCTATTACGAAACAGTTCTATTTCGAGCGAGTTCTATTCCGAGGTAGCACCTCCAATCCGCTAAAAACCAAAATTTGAAATTCGCGCCGTCGGAATTTGCGCGCGAATTTTCAATTTCAAACTCTGCGCGCACTCGAAAACTAAATATTTCAGCACAAATTTTATATATTTTTGATCGCTGCCCGCGAATAAATTCAGTTTGTTCCCGTATTTTGGAGTCAACAACAAAAAACCTTTCTCTACTCAACTTTATTCATTATTCTCTTGTTTTTCAACTCTTTATTCCAGCCGGCGAGAATTTTTTCGCTTCGTTTTAAAATTTCAGCTAATTTTTTGCAGGCATCTACTTTCGATTGCTCGCTAGGAAGTTGTAAACCTCTCAAACAAAATACTCACGCAACTATTCAGGTGGGTCACGTTTTTTTTTTTCGTTTTCTTGCCAGCTGGGCTTGCGTTGGTTGTGACGCGATGCACGTCATGTGTTACGCAGTTCAAAAACTAGAATTCAAAAAATTAAATTTCAAAAAAAGAAATGATGATGCCTGAAGTGGACGATTGTCAACAAGCTTTATTCGGGTGAGTCGACATCTTTCAAAAATTACCGTAAATATTTATTGCTGAAAACAGGGTACACAGCGAGAATTAAAAAAAAAACAAATTTCGAGGTTTAACCTTCCCTTTTCTCTTTGATTTCTTTGCGCCGGTCAACACGCTCTTGAGCTCTAATTACCTCCGTTTTTTTGTCCGTGCGTCGCATAATTGGAGGGCCGGGAACATCAAATGATCTCGCGTCAGATGGTCCTCAAGCATGCAAATGACGACGTTTTGATGTTTCCGCCGAATTCCGTCTTGCGGCCGTGTGGTGAGAGAAAAAAATGGATTAGTTTTTTTTTAGATGTTTTCCTCAGAAGGGGAGTAAATTGATTTAAAACAAAATCTCTAATTCACTGTGTTATAGTGGATTCGTGGCGGAGTGACAATTTTTTTCACGTTTTTATTCGAAAAATGAAGAAATAACTGAAGAAATGAAGAGATTTTTCGTCTCCCATTTTCACGTGAATTTTCACTCCGCCACGAATCCATTATATTGTGTTTTCAATCGAGTTGCGACGTCAAACCGTGAAACTCCGCCCACTTTTTTCACGCGAACATTAAATTTTAGTGTATTTTGAATTTTTGCGTGAAAAAAAGTGGGCGAGGTTTCACGTTTTGATATCGCACCTCGATTGAAAACACAATGTAGGAAAAGCAAAACTAGGAATTTCTTGAATTTTAGGACTTCATAGCGTCCGGCTAGAGGTTTTCGGGGGAAAATTCCAAAATAACCCCCCACGCGACAGGAGCCCCCGCATGTTGGAATAGCACCTCCGCCCATTGAAAAGCGGGGGTTGTATCAGTGGGGGTGTATATCCAAATCCCTGGGAATTTTCTATTACGGCCCCCCACCATGTTCTGTTAGACCACCCCCAACAGCTATTCTGACATACCCCCCCCCCTTTGAAAAATCAGAGCTGATCTTTTTTATCAAAGCATGCTTCCTCCCAGCTCCCTCCGGTCGCCCATTTTTAAGGACACATGCTTCTGGGTTTTTAATAGAATGTTCCCCAGCCCGATTGAAAACATTACATTGAACGAAAAGAAAAAATATTTTGGATTTCACAATTCAGTTCTGCAAACACCAGTTATTTTGATGGACCTATTCAGAAAACCGGAAAAGAAAAGAAAAACACGGAAAAAATTGCGGGAAAAATCGGAGAATGCTCCGATTGACCTGAAATTTTGGGAAATATTGGAAAAAATTATCCTGTACACGCTGAAAAAAATTTGGATCAAAATATCGATTTTTTCTGAAAATTCTTAAAATCTATATTTTGATCCAAAATTTTTTGAGCGTGTACAGGAGAATTTTTTCCAATATTTCCCAAAATTTCAGATCAATCGGAGCATTCTCCGATTTTTCCAGCAATTTTTTTTTCGTTTTTTTTCCGGTTTTGTGAATAGGTCCATGAGAAATTTAAAAATTAAAAACGAGGAGAAAGCCCGCCTGTTGCAAATCTGTGGTACGAGTCTTGTACAAGAAGTTCAATAAAATGCAGTGAAAACAATTTGCATAATTTTCCCCGGTTCCGCGATTTTTCCCGGTTTTGTCAGGGTCTCACGGGGTCGCCGAGGGAACATCGAGAAAACGCGCTCTGCTAGACTACCGTAATCTCCTAAATTGAGAATTGGCATCATGCCAAAAATCGTATATTTTCCACTTTTTCCTATTTTTTGAGCTGGGTTAATGGTACAAAATAAATCGAAAAAAAATAGTTCAAAAAAAATTAAAAATAAATAAAAACAACAACATTGATCGGCCCCTTTTTCGCCACGTATCGCGCACGTAGATGAGTCGCTACGCAGTTAATTGGCCGCATTCGTGGGGCGATCAAAATTTTTTCCGTGATGTTCCTTCGGCGACCCCGTGGGGTCTCTCATTGCGTTCAGTTGAAAAATCTGAGGGGCGGGGTTTCAAATTTTCGGCGCCACTGTTTTTTGTAACCGGCAAGAAAATTGAAACGATAATGGTAAATACCAAGAAAATTGCAGGAGTTTCGAAATTTTGCATCGCCTAGTATCTTTGATTTGTACCGGGAAAATGAATGATAATTGTTGCCTGAAGGAGTTCAAAAGTTTGGAACTGAAAACAACAATTCTTATCATTCTGAACATGCATCCAAACTTCAGTCAATTCACGCTTTTCTAATCTGTAGTGTCCCGCGGAAAACACACGGGAAGCTTTTTTAATTGGTCTTTGTACCTTGAATCTTTTGGCTACACTGTACAATCTAGTTGCTCTGATGAGCTTTTGCTCACCGTGAAAAAGTATTTTCTCTCCCTGTTTCCATCCCGCCGACCAACACCATAACCCTAGCACACATGCGCACGCGCACACTCAAAACGCACACAAAACACATGATGCCACTCACAACGGCTTGTCAGAGGATACGCAGAAACGGCGTCGCACACTCGCATAACTCGTTTTCATTCAAGTCTTCGTGCACACGTGTTCTACTCGTCATGAAGAGACGCAGGCGCACAACCATTCAAATTTTGAACGAGTTCTGCTTTTACTTTGTCGCGATCTACCCCCATTTTATCTATTCCACTCTTGCCACCCTTCTTTCTTTGGACTGTTTATCAGCAACATTTCTTTTTTGTGACTTCTTCTATTTCCGTTTCGTGCCGGTCACTATTGCCACACCGTTAGATGATGAATGATCGAGAAGGTGATGATTGTGTACAAAAGGGTGTAGTGTATATATATATCCGTTATCACTTTTTGCAACATCTTTCAATAAACACATGCCCCCACGAGATACTACGTCGTTGTTTGTGGAGAGTTTCATTTTATTTGCAACGACCCGAGATGTCGCTTGCTTGGTCGCTTAGTCGCCCCCACTATTTTCCGCTTGTTGCTCTCATTTCTATGGCATTGCCGGGGGACGGACGCATCCCCTCCAGAAAATCTAGCTTGTTTTTGTGTGTGCACAGCAGCAAATGACTAGAAGACGGTCCGTATTTTATCGATTTTCGTTATGGGGTTTTTTAAAGGTAGTTAATGTATTTAATCTACATATTAGGAGTAGAGTTAGGAATTTACTAAATTTTGTTTCCGAAAATCATCTTACAAGGGGCTACATAAGGTCAGGTTTTCAGAATTTTTTAAAAATTGGGTGGCACATAGTTTTAGGTATGGATTTTTCTGAATCGCAAATTTATTTTATCTCTAATTTTTTAGCGTTGAAAGCGGGTGAGAGCTGGTAGAGTGGATAAAGGGTTCGGCTGGCGTACAGAAGGTTGTCGGATCGTTCACGTCATTTGTTTAAAAATATTTTAGTAAATGCATTTTTGAAAAGGAAAATGTCATTCAAAAAATGGTAGCGCAGCCGGTAGTGGTGGCCGCCGCCGTCTGAGAGGTCACAGGTTCGAGACCACCCCCGGGTTCACCCAGCCTCTAACTGGGTAGTAGAGAAATCTACGAAGATTGCTCGGTCATTTTCCTAGCCAGGAATTTACTTAAAATAATGTCTGGCTCTGAACGGTACAACACCAGTCGTCCGCGTACGCAGAAAACCGTGATCCGCAGTACCTTCGGTACTTGAAGAACGGATCGACTTTGTAATCTTTGTTGTTGTGAACGATCCGACAATTTTCTATCCACTCTACCAGCCCTCCCATGGTTTCAACGGTGGTTGTCGGCCCGCCAAAATGGTAAAACGCGCTCCGCCGAACTCAACGCTATGCGATTTTCATTTTGGTTTCCAAATTATTTAACTTCACGTTGAATTTACACGTGAAATGAAATAATTTGGAGACCAAAATGAAAATCGCATAGCGTTAAGTTCAGCAGAGCGCGTTTGACTATTCTGACGGGCCGACAATAGAAATATTAATGATAAAATTAATTTGAGATTCAGAACGTATTCATGAGCTCATTTGGAATTCCGAATGGTCTCATGAATACGGTCCTAAGATTCTCACAATCGAGACTCCATACTTAAAACTATGTGCCACCAAATTTTCAGAAATTCTGGAAGCCTACTCTTATTTTACCCCTTTGTCAATTGTACGTAAAGTTCCATCACATTGTGATCACAATCTTTCTTCATTTCCCGTTTCCATTTTCAATTTGTTCTTTGCGCGCGAAATGTGTAGGACGGTTGATTAGACCTCCAACACCTACACGTGTTCCGTCAAATTTCGTCAACGCACTGTCGCTCGGCCTGTTAATCAAATCAGTTATCGTTTTTACAAGGGTGTGTTTACCCATCTTCCTTTTTCCACATCTTTCTTCTCGTATCTCGAAATCGAATGTACAACACAAGCAGTTTCGTTTGTGCGCTCTTTTACTCCTTCTCCGGTCAAAGTAGTTTTTAAGGCGACAGGGCGGTTACGATTCCATTCGCGCGATAAAAGGGAAATATGGGGTGATCGGCGTGTCGTAGAAGAAGGCGGCTCATAGTTTACTACCTCAAAAGCTTTCTGTCATTCATAAAGTTATCAGGCTAGGTTGAACAATATGGTTCGAGCACAGTCGTGAGTGTTTTTCACTTGTGTTTTTCTCCCTCGCTCACTCATCTCCAAATTAAGAAGGAACCAGTTCTTGTTCACTTGGTTTCACTCTTTTCTCCTCATTTCTCCCACTTTTCTTCGTTTTACCTCTTCCACTATCTCTCCAATTTAATCTCGTTTTAGACGCGTTTGTTGTTGTTGGGACAATAAATAGACATCTTGTACACTCAGACAAAATGGTTATCACAGACACGGCTGCGTGGGTACAGTCTCAATCGAGGTGTGTTCTTGTTTTTAGCGATCATCAATTGTAGGCTCTCATTTTGTTTTTCGAGCTGTATTTTTTTGATTTTTGAGCACCTCAATCTGATGACGTTTCGGCCATGTCTGTATAAAAGTTTAGCGATGAGGAAAGAACAGAACCATTTCATAATTTTGCTGTTTTGAGGCAGCAATTGTTTGTTTTGTGTTGCGCAATTGCGGCCCGGCCCGACCACACGCCATGTTTTCGCTCTGACTCATCGTACTCTTCTTTCTTTTTGTAGAAGTATTGTCGATTTCATCTCGGCACCCACCGCGAACTCTACCACCACTCTTCCACCGTACGTTCAAATCGGAGCCGCCGCTGCAGTAACCATGGGTCTCGGATACTATCTGTCGAAAGGATCCGGCTCGTCATCTGGATCATATACATTCAATGGTGTCACCTACACTGGTAACGTCAAGCCACTTGTCGACCCAATGAATCAAAGCCGCATTTTGCCGGTGAGTTTTGTAGCTGGTTTGTAAATAAATAATTTCAAATTCGTTGAATTTAGGACGGTTCGCGTATCAGTGCCTATCTGAAAGATGACAACCTGCAAGAATATCTTTTTGAAGACGCACGAACACTCTACCAGGTAACAGATTTTTAAAGTATTCAAGCATGAGAGACAATAACTTGTGTTCAGGGAGTCCGTCGTGGAGCTCGTCTCTCTGGAAATGGGCCAATGCTCGGCCGCAGAGTCAAACAGGCGGACGGCTCGTCGCCGTACGTCTGGGAAACCTACAATGAGATTATTGAGCGAGCCAACAACGTCTCTGTGGCGTTCCGTGAGCTTGGAATTCCCGTGGGAAATGGCGAGAACATTGGCATCTACGCTAAGAATCGTGCAGAGGTTTGTTTTTTTTTTAATTTGTGGAAATACTTGTCTCCTGGAAGCTGTTGTAAAACGGGTTTCGTTCTGCCCCGTGCTTCGATCGAGGGCCTTCGTCAGGAAAGAAAAACTAGAAATGTATTTTTTCATATTTGGAGAATGACGGATTTTTTGCTATGGGGTTATTCACGGAACCAGCAAAAAAAAAATCAGCGAAAATTCGGAGAATGCTCCGATTTGCCTGAAACTTTGGGAAATATTGTCAAAAATGCTCCCGGACATTCCCACAAAATTTCAGATAATTTTGTGGGAATGTCTGAGAGAATTTTCGGCATTATTTCCAAAAGTTTCAGGCCAATCAGAGCATGCTCCGAATTTTTCATAACGAAAGATTATTTTCATAAATACATTTTTTAAATTAAAAAAAAACTGGGCTGATTTTAAAATTCCCTATTTTTCCAGTGGATCATAACGGAATTCGCCACTTACAACTTCTCAAATGTCATCGTGCCAATCTACGAGACACTTGGCTCAGAAGCCTCCATCTTCATATTGAACCAAGCGGAAATCAAGATTGTTATATGTGATGACGTCTCAAAAGCCACTGGTATGTTTTGCCAATAGGTGTTGAAATGGACTGATAAGAGTCGCCGGGTTATTTGGTTTCAGTCACGGCGTGCTAGACCCTACGTGAAGGGATTCGCGCCTTTTCGCATATGCCTGTGTCTCGACAGTGCCGTTCTGCCAAGTCTAGCAAAAATTGTGCAAAAATGGAGACACAGAGACACGAGAATTGGCGCTCGAAAATTTGATCTCAAAAAAGTTTTCTGAAACGTAGTCCCCAACACGCCGTGTCAGTCGACACACTTATCAACGGAAGCTGTTTTGATGGCAATCTTATTGTTTGCAGGTCTTCTCAAGTTCAAAGAGCAGTGTCCAAGCCTCAACACTCTTGTTGTGATGGAGCCAATTACCGATGAGCTGAAGGCTTCGTCTTCGTCACTCGGAGTCAACGTCATCACATTTGAAGAGTTGGAGAAGCTCGGAAAGGCAGCGGCGAACCGCCCAGAGCACATTCCACCAAAGCCAGAGGACCTTGCCACCATATGCTACACTTCTGGAACCACTGGAACACCAAAGGGAGTTATGCTGACGCACGCGAATGTGATCGCCGATGGAGTCTGCATGGACTTCTTCAAGCACAGTGGAATCGCTGCCACCGACTCTATGATCAGTTTTCTTCCACTCGCTCACATGCTCGAAAGAATCATTGAGAGTGTATGCTTCTGTGTCGGAGCGAAAGTTGGATTCTACCGCGGAGACATTCGGGTACTCGCCGAGGATATTAAAGAACTTCGGCCGACTGTCGTCCCTGTGGTGCCACGTGTTCTGAATCGTCTGTACGACAAAGTTATGTCTGAAGTGAACAAGTCGACGTTTAAAAAAATGCTGTTTGATTTCGCAATCTCGTACAAAGCGAGAGAAATGGCCAAGTTTGTAGTTTTTGAAGTTATTTTATCTCATATTTCTCTTTTTCAGCTTTAACATTCGCAACGACGGATTCTTTGACAACTTGGTGTTCAAAAAGATTCGCGAAGGATTTGGTGGGCGTGTCCGCCTGATGATAACCGGATCGGCTCCACTCTCCACCAATGTGCTCACCTTTGTGCGTGCCGCCATGGGCTGTGTTGTCGTCGAGGGATACGGACAGACTGAATGTGTTGCCGCCTGTACGGTTTCCATGGAAGGAGACTCGCTAGCTGGACACGTTGGAATGATCATTCCGTCTGCAAGAATCAAGTTGGTTGATGTTCCCGAGTTGAACTACTACGCCAAAGACAATGCCGGAGAAGTGTGCGTCAAGGGACATATCATCTTCAAGGGCTATTACAAAAACGAGCAGCAGACGAAGGAAACGATGGACAACGATGGATGGCTACACACTGGAGACATTGGACGATGGACACCGGAAGGAACTCTTAAGATTGTCGACCGGAAGAAGCACATTTTCAAGCTTGCTCAAGGTGAATACGTGGCACCAGAGAAGATTGAGAACATCTACGTGAGATCCAAATATGTTGCACAATCATTCGTCCATGGAGAGTCGTTGAAGACGTGTCTCATTGCTGTCGTCGTTCCTGATCCTGAGGTATGTTCATTTGGCAACACAACACAAGCAACTGTTTTTCACTCACTCGATCCATTTTCAGGTTCTCGTGCCAGCGATGGCTGACCAAGGAATCAAGGGATCGTACGAAGAGTTGTGCAGAAACGAGTCGGTCAAGAAGATAGTTCTCGATGACATGCTCGCTATTGGCAAGAAGGCGGGGCTATTCTCGTTTGAGCAAGTTCGTGACATTTACCTGTCCTCGGATATGTTCAGTGTGGAGAATGATTTGCTCACACCAACATTGAAAAGCAAACGTGCCAATCTCAAGTCTCATTACTTGGCCCAACTCAACGAGATGTACGTGAAACTTCCATAAACTGGTCCACCACTCCTCAACGCCATTCGTACCATGCTCAAACAAAAATTGTCGAATATTGCTACCAAAATTCCATTAACCTGATTTCATTCACGGGTAAATTCTGATATTCGCGTCGGTGCCCAACTCCTTGTCCATGTTTTACCCTCCCCGTTTTCCTTTCCTGATTCTTTTTTTGTCTCATTTGTCCCTGTTCCACACCCCACCCCACTCCACCCAACCGCCCACATTTCACTTGCTAATGTATTAATTAAAAATAGAGTAGAGAGAAGAGTATACACTAGTCCCTGTTCGCTCATAAATTTTAAGTTTTTTGGTTAATATTTACACGTGAACTGCGATACTGGCATTTACTGTGATTGTTTTATTGAATTGCTGCATAAAACATGCGGAACTATTCCTACTTTCTTTCTTTACAAGACAACAAGTGTGACAATTTTTGAGTTTTAAGGCTAAAGCACTATGAATTCTGGTGAGTTGGGCTAGAGCAGTTTTGCGAAATTTGAGAATGAAACTGAAAATTTCTGTACATTTTTACTCGATTTGTTTGGTAAAATTTTAGGCTAATAGCCATCGGCCTAGAGGATTGTGCTAAATGCACGCCCCGGGTTTCAAATCCTGTACATCATGTGCCTCGAAAATGCATCATTGGATGACAACAGGAGGAAGCTCTATAGCCATAATTTTTATTATGGTTTCTTGACGTAGCGAGAGAGCGTGCTAATAAGTTATGCGTCAGCAATTATTGGGTCTCGCCACGATTCAGCCCTTGGCGGCGAGAGAGGAAACAACTTTTGAAAATTTGTTTTCATTTTGCTGGCGCACAATCCACAAGCGGATATTTGCACTTCAATATAAGTACCCATTATTCCAGAATAGACACCCATGTGCGGACTGTGGGTGGCCATACTATGGCGAGTCCAATGGGTCCTTTTTTGATAGATTTGGGTGCCTATTCTGTAATATTTCCCGCATGATCCCTGCGTCTAATAATGCATGCAAATTTTCGATCCAGGGCATACTTTAACCGGATTTTTTTTAATTCACAAAGTGGTAAACTTTTCACAAAATCAGTTAATAATGACAATTTCGGGTCCCCAGGTTTTGCTCGCTCTATAGTGGATTCGTGGCGGAGTGACAATTTTTTTCACGTTTTTATTCGAAGAAATGAAAAAATAACTGAAGAAATGAAGAGAGTTTTCGTCTCCCAGTTTCACGTGAAATGTCACTCCGCCACGAATCCATTATATCATTTGTTCACGAAAGAGTGGCACAAACGACTGTTCCACAGTTTTTCACTGCGGAACATCGGAGCGTCGTTTGTACCACTTGTTCGTGAACACATAGTATTTATTATTTAACAGGTCAAGAGAGTAGCCCGTCCTCGAGTGGAAAACTCCCACCTCGTCAAGAAACGCCAATCGTTCAAGAATACAATCAAATCGATTTGGATCCCCCATTTGTAGAAGAGTTTGAATTGGCAGAGAATGTTGGCCACACTCCTTCTCCAGTATTCACATCTCGCGAAGCACCGCCGATTCCCCGTTTCGACGAATACCGTCATCCGAATATCAAGTTATTTGTGATGGTAAATAAACAAGCATTGTTGAATGCTCACAATCTTCTCATAAGTTGTCTATTGTTTTCAGGTTTGGTCACTGGGAACTCTTGTGTTTTCCTTGTTCCAAGCATACTGGAACCTTCCGCGTCAGTTTCTGGGCATATTCTGCATGATTTTTAACAGTTCGGAATGTTTGATGTATCATAGCTTTGGTTTTGGAGAGGTAAGGAGATGATAGACCGTTCATTGTCTTTATCTTTTTTTTTTCTTCAGTTTTTAGACTTTTTATTTCGTTTCTACATGGAGTTTACTGTGCCATTGGTTTTGCTTTTCACTATTATCGTCTTGCAATTGGCAATTTTTGCTGCTCCGCGTCTTGCTCTTCGATTTGGAAATCCTCTACCGTTGTTAATTCCGGCAATTTATATTTCATGTGTGAGTGGTTTTTATTTTTGTTTTAAAGTAGGTGCAAACTCTTTGGGGAAAGCGACTTGAAAATTAATGAGCGTTGTGCGGGGCTAGGCTTTTCTATATTTTAAATTTACAGTTTTTCTACATGATGACCAACTTTCTGACGGCCATTTCAATGCTTTCCAACATCGCAACCACTTTGCGATTTGAGATTTGGCGTGAATATTTGCAAAGCTCACTTGCCGGACTCTACTGGATGTACTCTTTGTTCAACATGTTCGCCTTCTCGCAATTGATTGCTTTCAATTTTGTTAGGGCTAGAGAGAAGTACAACATGGAACAGGAAATGCGTAATCCTTGAAATATTCTATTATTATGTTTTACATTTTCTTGCCGGCTACTGTATGAGTTGGCGCGAAAAAGCCATGTCAAAAATCCAAAAATCGCGCCTTTCGCGCTTTTTATAAATTATAAATTTTTCTGCACCATCTCATGCTCTAACTGGTAAGAAAATGAATAAAAACACATTAAAAATAATAAAACGATTGTATTATCATAATAATATGTATGATGGAGACATACTGTAACCACTAAAACGTGCACGTGTGCGACAAAAAATTGACTTTCTCAACAGTTTTAAAATTTCGTAAATTCATAGATTCTAAAAATGGGTAACAAGATTAAAAAGGAATACGTCGGGGAAAAATAGCAGTTGTTGAATAAACACGTACTTATTTCTTTTGTTGACCGTAACGACAGCTACTTCTGACGCTGGTGCCACTGCTGGTTGGACCAATAAACCGCTGAAAATTTCGTTTTAAGTGAAATCGATACGATACATTTTAGATTCTTACACTCGATTTAAGAGATGTGTGAGTAGAACGAGAATTTCTCGAACCAAACGAACGTTCACTTAAAGTATCGTTAAAACTAGTGTCACTGGAAGAGCTGCCGCTTCGGAACGGTGTGCCTCTGCCACTTCTCTGTTCACTTTCAGGCACTACCGGCACTTTGTCACCTAGTGAAAACACTTCGAGAATCGTGGAAGCACGACGAAACTTTCCCACTAATGGTGACTCTCTGGCCCAAACCAAGTACCTGAAAACAGAAAATAAGTGAAAGAAAAGAAGGAAATTTAAAAAATTAAACTTTTCGCTAGAGTTGTTCGGATGATCATGGTGACGAAGATCTACGGGTCCAACAATATCGTTTATCGCTAATTGCTCTTGATCGAAAACTGCTTTGACTGATAATTGGAAGAGGGTCTGAAAACATAACCAGTTTTGTTAGCCTGGGGGTATAAGTATAGAATCCGTCACCCATATAAGTTCTATTCTATAATGCTATGTCCAAAGTAAGAAAAAAGCGCAAAAAAAAAAACGAAAATAGGCGTCCAAAGTTTGTTTTTGCTTCTTTTTTCTCTACAGTATTCCGCCAAACCTGCACATCTTGGCGACGCGCGAAGTGAATAATTTGAATTTCAAATGTTTGTTTTGTGTGAAAACATGTTTTCACTTGTTTTTTTTTTGTTTGATCTGCAGGTTAGGCGGTTTACTGTAGAAAAAAAAACGCAAAAACGAAGTTACTTTGGACGCCTATTTTCGTCTTTTTTTTTTCGATTTTTTCTTACTTTGGACGTACCATAATATAGGGTCGTGAAATATATTGAGGTCGGATCCTATACTTGTACCAGCTGGGTGTACGAAATAAGATGAAAAATAAGGTATCTCTCACGGTGTCCCGGACGGGAAAAGCGCCGCTAGGAATAACTGCTGGCGCATCTCTTTCCCTCCCCACAGCAGCGCAGCTATTTTTTCAACGGGAATTCGTTTCTTTTTTTATTTTCAGCGAAACTAGACCACTTTTTGAAAATCTGTCATTAAAAAATATTCTTCAGGTCAAATGCTTCATTTTTATTACAAAAACCACACGATTGGTGCAGAATTGACGGAGGAGATGCATTTTAAAAAAAATTAGTACAGAATTTTACTAAAAACTCAATTTTCTGCAACGTAATAATGCATTTTAAATGTCTCCCTTGTGTAGAATTTTCTCGCGAACATTTTAATACCACGACTAGCTCGAAACGTGCGAATTCGGTTTTTTTCTCGATGTTTCAACATTTTAAAATGCATCTCCTCCGTCAATTCTGCACCAATCGTGGTGTTTTTGTAATAAAAATGAAGCATTTGACCTGAAGAATATATTTTAATGACAGATTTTCAAAAAGTGGTCTAGTTTTTCTGAAAATCAAAAAAGAAACAAATTTCCGTTGAAAAAATAGCTGCGCTGCGGTGGTGAGGGAGAGAGAAGAGAGTGCAGACAGTCGAAGACATTTTTCCACTTTGGGACACCGTGTCTCTGATATAAATCTTTTTTGTGTTAAAGAAAATGATGGATTTTGAGGCTTCCATTCGGACCGATTTTCGTCCGTCCGGTCCGTCAGTTCATTCGGCCAGCACGAAATATTGCTCTAATTAGCTGTGCATTTTAAATTATGGCACTGTTTAAAGATTCCGACATAGAAAAATGTTAGAATTGAATATCTGCCACTAGTGCAAAAACGAATCTCCATTGCCAACCCTACTCGACGCCAACGTGGCCGCGTCCTTCACTGTGCGAAGGGAGCGAATTTGCAGCGCTCCGTATTGACAATAGTATGTTTTAAACCATTTTCCTCAAAAGGTTGGCACATCCTTTAATAGGGTTATTCATTAAAAACAACAGTGGCTACCCCAGATCAGAACTGTCCCGTATCAGAACTATTTCAAAGGGGAAGTCATCAGATCACCACTCGTTGAGTTTGTGAGCATTTATTTTTTTTTTTCCAAATATTGCTTTTTTTCCACTGAAGAATGCGGTTTTGCTAATTTTTATATACCGATTTCGATACGTAAACGTTCTGAAAAACAGCGGTTCTTATCCGGAACAGTTCTGATTCGGGGTAGCCTCTTATGCTGCGTCCAAAGTTCAAAAAATTCCCGAAATCAGGAGTTTTTGCAGTCCAAAGTTCGGCAAATTATCATTACCTACCTTTTCTTTACCTACTTTTGTTCAGTTACCTACCTTGATAATTACCTACCATGATCTTTACCTACTAAAATCGAAAACGCTCTTTACCTACTTTATCACGACCTACCACAATCTTTACCTACCTTCATCACTACCTACCTTCATCATTACCTACCGTGATCTTTACCTACCAAATGCAAAAACGTTCATTACCTACCTTTAACAATATCGTTTGTTTAAAAAATGAGACACATTTATGCAAAGTTATTACATGTTTATCCGATTTTTTTTTAAGAATTCGCAATTTTTCAGAAGTGAAAAATATCTAGAAAAACATCCTTCTGATGCATGAATTTCGCTGTGAAAATCTGGATGTTTGTTGTGATTTTTAACGTTTTTACATGTACAGTACCGGACAAAAAATATATCATATTTTGGTTTTTGGAGTACATATAACTTTTGAATATAGAGGGATATGAAAATTTGCATAAATCTGTCCCGTAATGTTTTTGAGAAGCTCCAAAAATGGACTTGGTCATTTTTGAAAACTGCAGACTTTTCAAAAAAATTTCAAATGCCAAAATGTTCGACCCAAAAATAATTTTTTTTCAGATTTTTCAAGACTCGAAATTTATTTTTAAAATGAAGTTTCAAAACTAAAAGTATGATTTTAGTTGACTATGGGTTGATCGGACAATTTTCAGCTGACTTACAGCACTTTGAGTGTCCGCGTCCACATGGGTAAGTCAACTTTAACTTTTATTGAGAATCACCAACACCGAATAAAATCAAATAAACTTTTTTTTTCATTTAAAAGTTATACTCCAAAAATCAAAATATGATATATTTTTTGTCCGGTACTGTACATGTAAAAACGTTAAAAATCACAACAAACTTCCTGATTTTCACAGCGAAATTCATGCATCAGAAGGATGTTTTTCTAGATATTTTTCACATCTGAAAAATTGCGAATTCTTAAAAAAAAATCGGATAAACATGTAATAACTTTGCATAAATGTGTCTCATTTTTTAAACAAACGATATTGTTAAAGGTAGGTAATGAACGTTTTTGCATTTGGTAGGTAAAGATCACGGTAGGTAATGATGTAGGTAGGTAGTGATGAAGGTAGGTAAAGATTGTGGTAGGTCGTGATAAAGTAGGTAAAGAGCGTTTTCGATTTTAGTAGGTAAAGATCATGGTAGGTAATGATCAAGGTAGGTAACTGAACAAAGGTAGGTAAAGAAAAGGTAGGTAATGATAATTTGCCCCAAAGTTCCACAAAAAATCCCAGAAATAACAGGCGGTCACAGTTGAAACCGACGTTACCGTAGTTGCTTCGCTGCGAAACCTTCTATTTCTAAACTTGAATTTTCCCACAGTTACTCAATTTTTTATGTTATGCGGGAAAATTCAACTTTAAACTTATAAGGTTTCGCAGCGAAGGAATTACGGTAACGCCGGTTTCAACTGTGACCGCCTGTTATTTTTGTGATTTTTTTTTGGAACTTTGGACTGCAAAAAACTCCTGATTTCAGGAATTTTTTGAAACTTTGAACGCGGAATTAGACACACTTATTGTCCGTTTGCGAAAAAAGCAAGTGCGCTCCACAAAACTTAGTACTTCGTGGATTTCATTTTCGTCGCCAAATTATTTCATTTCACGTTGAATTTACACGTGAATTGAAATAATTTGGCGACGAAAATGAAATCCACGAAGTACTAATTTCGTGGAGCGCACTTGCTTTTTTCGCGAACGGACAATAAATAAAAAAAAAAACTCACTACGCCTCCCCGTTTGATAACTTTGCGGGCCGACGAACCAGGATAAATGTGCCAGTCGGTAATCAATGCTTCCTGATCAAATCCAATCGGACGTTTCGCTCTGAATCGAATTCCAGAACCAACTGGCGGCGTTACATCTCCAGGGTGGTACGGGATGCGGAAATAAAGGTTGGGGTGTTTCGCTGTGATAACAGTTTCATGATTGATGAGAAGTCCTTCGACAGTTCCAATTGTAATCTGGAAAAAAGGGGTTTTTGTTGTAGAAATAAATACGTAAATAAATACTCCAAAATAATACCTCATTTTTCTCAAGCCATTGATAATAATTTTTCATTAGCTCATCGTCCGGAATACATCGGAAAATACGATACCTGACTGATCTGTTTTCACACGATCGAACCGCACGAATTTCTACTATGGCTCTCAATTTATTGTAGCTAACCGGATGGAATTCAAGAAATGAGATGCAGTGAAGCGGATCATCGATCAGTCCGAGTGTTTCCTCGTGTTCCATGAACAAACCTTTGATAGGAGATAAACTCACGCGAACACACAGCTGAAATTAAACAGCACCATTTACTGTCAAATCGCGTTAAAACAAAAACAAAAAACATACATTACCACTTGGTGTGACCTGGTGGCATCTTAATGCCACCACTGGCATTATATCGGTTACCAAGAAGGACTGGTGAATATTAGACCAGACAGCGGAAAAATGAAAGTATTCTCCGACAGAAGGATAAACCATTGTGGCATCATCGGCTGAGTAAGCCAATGGTGTGAGCAACGGAATGATAAAGTCGTATTGTGACAAATCTTTGCAAATGAGAAGACGTTCTCCAACGAACAATCCCAGTTGTTTTCTGATAGATTCTGCCCATTTGTTCTCAATTTTGATAATTCCTGCCGGTGGTTCAACGTCAATTTCGTCATCACTTTCTTCTAAGCCCGGTTCGGCCCTCCATTTAGTGAATTTAGATTCAGCAGATGCTTTATGCCATGGCTGCAAAATGATATGAATAAAAACTGGATGTTGAAAAGGGCTGAGCGTAAAACCGTATAATTTCGAATTATATACACTGTTCAATAAAGAATATTAATTACTGAAACCAGAAGTATTTAATAAATAAGAAACATTGAAATAAAAATAGCCAACAACAAAAATAAAGTCAAAATTCCAAACCTGCCATTTCGAAACTGTGGAAATTTTTTTTGTTGCATTTTTGGGTATTTAGCGTTTGATACGAAAAACACAGGGCGTTTTTATAATGCTGCGTTCAAAGTGATAAAGATGGAGAAAAATCGGTGTCCAAAGTGAAAAGGAAATTTCTACTCTTTTCACGTAAAAAGATTGTAACCGTACCCAAATCGAAGCGTGACCTCATTTTTGAAAGTTTTTCGACAAAATTGGGAGGTCTCGCCAAGATTTAAGTGCAGTTACACTATTTTTATGCGTAAAAAATAGAAATGTTTCTCTTCACTTTGGACACCAATTATTCTCCATCTTTATCACTTTGAACGCAGAATAAATTATTTGTATTGTTTTGGGAATTTAAATCCACTAGTATGCCGCGAAAATGCACAAATGTTTCGAACTGGCAGGTTTTGAAACGTCTTAGTGCCGTTAAACCCATTTGAACAACACTTGTCGCAACATTTTGATATCAAAATGACTTGACACAAAAAAATTGGCGGACGCTGGTGAGAATTCAAAACTTACAGCTTCGGAAACTTTTCCCTGTTCCGATTCGTCGAAATCATCAAAATGATCAAATGTGAGTTGCAAATCAACTGGATCATTGCTATTGTTCATTTTCGTCTCGATTCGAATCCAGGCATATAGGAAAACATCTGGTTCGGCTCTCAACGCTTCTTGAATAGCTGAAAATAAAACTTCTTTATATTTGTAGAAGCGGTGAAGGTGGTAAACTCTATATATTTTAATACAATTATTTATTCTCAGTATGGAGCGCTGCAAACGCGCTCCCTTCGAACAGTGATGGACGCGGCCACGTTGGCGACGAGAGAGTGCAGAAAATTGAGAGAGCCGTGGCCGATGTTTTGCTCTGATTTCTCTGAACCTCACTCCAAATGCATGTGAAATTCATTGTTCGATTGGAGCGAGTTATCAGCGTTTTATACCGAGTATATTAGTTTCAATTTTCTTGTCGGTTACCATAAGCTCACGAAATTTAGAGGGTTCCTAGATTCCGATTTTCGGACATTAGTTTTCAGGGCTAGGATCCATGAAACTGAAAAACGGCATTTTCCGGAAAATGGATTTGTCTGTTTCTCTGCGTCCCTCCACCATAATACAAAATTCATCACTTTCCAAATTGGGTTTTTCGCCACGGGGGCATGAGGAGGGAGTGAGTAAACGCGCCCGAACGCACAACCGCAACTCATCCAAATGAGACCCAAAAAATAAAAAAGGCGCGCGAATCATTTTGAATAGGATATCGTAATTTTCACGATTTTGGTTGGTTTTTCTCTCCGATAATGTGAAATTATTCGCGCGCCTTTTTTATTTTTAGGGCTCATTTGGATGAGTTGCGGTTGTGCGTTCGGGCGCGTTTACTCACTCCCTCCTCATGTCCCAGAGTTTCCGGAAAACGGTTTTCCTGTCGTTTTCCAGTTTCATGGATTCGGTCCCAGTTGAGCAGGTTGGGAAAATAAATCGAAAATAGATTATAGAAATGTGAAACCACACCCACTTTTTTGCCAGTGAATGTTCGAATATTATGAATTCATGAGTGATCGACTCTCCGCGGTAAATTGTGGAAAAAAGTTGGCTTCCCTCTTTAAAAGCCTTTCCACGTTACACAAAAATTTCAGTGAAAAAAATTTATTCAAAACACAAAAAATGCGTTCTTCTTTTAAAAACCTAAATAATACAACTTTTTTGCGCTTAACGTAATCTGTCAAAATTGCGGCGTGATCAGCAAACGTTTCCCCGCAATTTACGGCAAAGGGTCTTTCACTCATGAATCCCAAAAAGTAAGCGGGGTTTCATGTTTTGAAGTAGCAACTCGATTGAAAACACAATAATTTTTGAAAAAGGTAATTCAACTTTCCCAAATGAAAAAGAAAAAGTAAATTACGCATTGAAAGTGATCCCAATTTTGTCCAGAAAGTAGCTGGCTGACTAGGATCAATGACTCCTCCCATACGGAGCAACGGTCCCTTCTGATTGGAATTCACTTTGTATATCGGATTCTCGCGCCGGAACGATTTGATGATATTTTTCGCATGGTCACAATCATTGTCATTCCACTGAATAATGTCTCCAAACGTGAGTGGCATCGAATACCGTCTCCTAGATAGAAAAATAAGGGAATCCAAAAACATTTAGCACCTACTGAAGATTTTTTGCCTCTTCGACTTTCAAAAAGTCTTTTTCGACATTCGGAGGAATGAAAGCCATTGAAGAAACGCCATAAATTCGGAAGTTGAGACGAACGTTTTCCTAATAATTAAGCGCTCTGAGACGTTTCGAAATTTTAGTGCTATTTTTCGTCGCCGTTATTGACAAAATTTTTTGTTGAATTTTTTACCGGTAAATTTGAATAACTTGCCAAAATTTGCAGGAAAAATTAGGGTTAATTGTAAAATGAACTAAAGTTTCGAAACGTCCCAAAACCAATTTAAGTGACTTTATGAAACACTGAACTCACCTTTTCAGACTGGAGAAGAAGAACAAGGTTGTACTGCTCGGAATCGTTTTTGGCGGCGGCAATTACAAGTCCCTGATAGGCAAAACATTTTGGCTTGACGTCATGCAAGTCTTCCTGCATATTCTACCTGGAATAAAACACTCTTAACATAGAACGATAATATGTATAAAAATATCTTTAAAAACAGTGTTGGCAGATATCCTACGTAAATATAGCGCACGCTTTAGGCCACGCCCGTAAAATTTTTTTTTTGGGCTACTGCTTTGTTCGCAGCTTTATTTTTTCGATATTATTTAAATATTTCTCTCATTGCCGTTTGAATTTCAAAAGTACGCAAACACCGCGTTGCAATTTTTTTGTTTTCACAATAGGTCAGGAATTTTCCGCTAATAGTCATTAAATTCGGGGCGTGGCCAAATGCATTTGGCGAACGACTTAAATTGGATGGCTATTAGCCGTTTTAGTTTTTCGCGAATACGACAGAGCGATGAAAAACTGCGGAACATCGGAGCTTAGTGAGTCATTTTGTTCATGAACAGACAAATATTAAATATAGTTGGTGAATACATCATCAACCTCGCTCTACTGCTAAATTCCTGTAAAACCGTGTTGCACTTGCAAGATTAACTCGAATTCTAGTTTTATACTTCTTTTCCACGGAAAATGACGTATCCACGACGAGTTGCAGTTAAAATTTGATTTTTCTCTCCAAAAAAGGCCCACTATTACTGCGTCGCGAAAACCTGTCAGAGCAGAGCGCGCGACGCTGCTATGGCAAGGTGCGCACGGAGTGTTGAAGAGTACATAGTGAAAATGCGCTCCACTGTTCACACAGATTTGAGGAAACGCGGTTGTTACAGAGTTGAAACAGTTTAGATTTTCAAAAACGAGGCGCTGGCGGAATACGTTTTCTGCATTAAATAAATAGGGCAACATTTCTTAAATATTAAGAATCATGCAAAATATATAAACCCACAAGAAAAAAAGTAAAAAAAAATTGCTGTGGCGCCGCAGTAACGACATTTTGAACACGCCAGTTCGCGCGTTTTTTTCTCGAGTGACGTGGCAACTTTCCCGCGGAATTTAAATTTTAATTTCCATGTACCTCTCAACACCCCGTGGGTGCGCGACGCTGCTGTGACTCGGCTGTGACCACCACTTTTCGCGGCGAGACCACAGCGCTCCGCTCTGACTGCTTTTCGCGACGCAGTAATACACTGTTGAAAATTGAAAAGTGCGGTAGAGCGAGGCTGATGATGTATTCGCCGAGTATACTCTAGTCTCAGCAAGTTCTCATCCTTTAAAAAAAAAAAAGGAAAAACTCAAGATTAATCTCGGCGTCTCGGCACGAATTTTGCCAGTTGAATAAATGTGACCGTACTGGCAATGAGAGAGTAAGAGAAAGAGGGAGGGATGATCTCTTATTTTCGCTCACTATTTCTCGTTCAGTGTGTTACGGTCGCACTTCATTCAACTGTGTCATTTTTTTCAATTTTTAAAAAGTATGAGCACTTGCTGAAACGAGAGTAATCAAATGAAGACATAACGAGATCTTGAAACAAACAAGAAAAACATTATTTTAAATAAGCACTAAATACGCCATTGCAAAAAACAGAAATTACTGATACTTATTTTGACAAATATTGAAGGGGCGCGTCTGAAAGATTACCGACAAATTTAGCAATACTCTACCCTTAAAAATTTTAAAAAAATGTCCATAAAGCGATAAAATTAAGTTTAAAAACACAACAATGCATGATTTGAAAAGGGGCGAAATTTGTTCGACCGTAATTAAAGGCGCATACCAAAATATTTTCAACGGGTCTTGAGAAGAATAATTTAAAACTGTTTTATTTTATTAAATATTGACCAATTAAATCAGTTCCTGTTCGAGTTCTTGTCCTTGTCAATTTTTATTGTTTCCAACTGAATATTTTCAGAAAAATGAACATGGCAGATGTAAGCATTCGATCCAACCGAACCGTTTTGTCACGCGGAACCCGTCCAGAGTCGGGAAGGCTGCACAGAAAATATCCATATCGCTGGCTTTTCGAGCAAGTTCATGTTAAGGTAAAGAAGACTTACAATTGTTTTTATCAAATAAAGTCAAAATTTTTACGCGTTTAGAGCCTGATATTTCACGTCGAGGTCGGTTTGCTTGCCATTGCCATCTTTGGACTATATCACGCCAGTCAAATGAGCCCCGATCAGAGCGTTGAGCCAATCTCCGTGCCCGGTTTTGATGGACTTTTGTGGCCCGGTTCTTACTCTCATGGATTGATGAAACGTCCAAATTATCAATTTGCAAGGAATATTCTTAACGTATACTCCTACTTTTTAATAATCAGGTGAGCCTCTTTAGAAACGAAATTATTAAATACCTTGATGTTTTAAATGTTTAGTGTGATATGCGGATTCGTGGGAATGAGATTATCCGAAACGAGTGTCGCTCGGCGAAAGTTTCCTCCGCACATGAATCCCGCTTCCTTACTCATCCCATCGGTCATCTCTGTGGTAAAAAAAACTTTCGTAAATACTCTAATAGAGTTTGCTTGCAATAGAAGTGTATTTTTAATAGTAAATACACCCGGGTGCACCCTAAACATTATTTTAATAGAAGCGTAAATACCTCCAGACCTCTCATGTACAATAATATTGCACGCTATTCTATTAGAGTGATTACGGTAACTTATAGAATAATATTTGTAGCCCAAATATGAATCTTTAGATTTCTTTCTTGTACCCTCTTGTCACTTGGACTTTGCGCACTTTGCAATCCTCAATCAAAGTTTTAATCAAAGATAATATGAAGACTTACAGTATTATGGGTTAGCCAATTCGACCTAATAATTTTTTAATTTAAAAATTATTCCCAGATTCATGTCGAATGGTTGTGGTGCCGGTAATTTTGATCTGGGTTGTTTACATTTACTTTCTGTACGGCGTCTGGCTCGGAGTGCTTTATTATCAGCGGAGGGGAGACCAAACAATGCCGACTTCCCCTAACAGTCTACTCCGACGTCCTCTTCGTAAGCAGCACGTGCCTTTTCGATCAAAAGGTCTGGTTTTTAATAAATTACCGTAAAACCTGTATTAGAACAGCAAATTGTTCTATTTCTTGGAAGGTGCTCACTTGTATTGTTTAAAAATTCCGAAAAATCAAACTCAATCAAAATTACAAAAAACAGCACAATTATTGAAAAGTGGTTCTGGGGTGTACGTTTCAAGTTACCGTATTTCCTCTAATATAAGCGCTCCTCTAATTGAAGAGCACATCTAATAAAGGCACACCCTGAGATATGCTTCGAAAAATAGAGGCGCATCCGGCTGTGCATTTTCCTTTTTAGTTTTTCTTCTTTTTTTTTCCGGTTTTTTGCAGTTTTTCTTAAATACCGTAAAAACTCTAATACAACGGCGTACCCTTCTATTGTTTCATTTCATCACAACTGCCGGGTATTTAGAGGTTTTCACACCAAACTCTGCAAAACACTTTCTAACCAAGCAGGCATGATACGACCGAAGTTTGGTGTGCAAACCTCTAAATACCTGAAAAAATGAAACGATGAAATGAAACAATATAAGGGCATGGCGTTCTATTAGATGTTTTACGGTATTTTAGTTGTCTTGCTTTTTTTGTCGATACTCAGTGAATTCGTCGATGTGTCAGATGCTGAAAAATCGCTTTAAAAAAAAGCGAAGAATAAATGGAATTTATCGTAATCACAAAAGCAAACCCTATATGCTATCACAGAGATGAAGTTCTGCAACTGTCACGTAGAACACGCAACTTTCGAGAATCTCGCAAGGTTTACACAATACTTCAGTGAAATTTTGTGAAAAGTTCCAACAGCATGCAACCCTTACATAGACTTTACGCAGCTATCGCATTGTCAGAGATGATAAGTTGTAGTAGCTTTGAGCTAGAGTTTTGGGTTTTTGCTGACAATACTACACTTTTTCAAACCGTTTTTTTGTAGCGCAACCAGATCCCTATAATTTCTTATGGGGTTATTCTCGAAACCAGCAAAAAATTTAGCTAAAATTCGGAGAATGCTCCGATCGATCTGAAACTTTGGGAAATCATTTAAAAAATACTCGCGGGCATTCCCTGAAAATTTCAGACCGAAATATTGATTTTAAAAAATATCGATTTTTATTTCTGAAAATTTTCAAAATCGATATATTGGTCTGAAATTTTCAGGGAATGTTACTTACTTACTTAGTTACTTAGTCGATCCGTTCTTCGATCACCTGATGTGGTCGCGGATCACAGCTTTCCAAGCCATTCGGTCCTTGGCGATTGTTGACCAGTATGTTTCGAGATTTTCGCCATCAAATAATGATATTTCCTTCTGTAGGGAGTCGCACCATCTCATCCGTGGTCTTCCAACGGGTCGCTTCACGCCTATGGGATACCATTCTTGCACAAGCCTCGTCCATCTGCCATCGTTTCTTCGCATTATGTGTCCGGCCCATCCAAGCTTCTTTTTCTTGATGACTAGTAGGGGATCTCGGACCTCCGATTGTGCTCGGATATCTTCCCTGTGCAGATTCCTCTGACGTTGTTCCGATAGTGAAATTCCGACTAGTCGTCTTTCTAATGCTGCGTGGGTCACTCTGACTCTTTCGGAAAGTGCCTGAGTAAAGGTCCAGACTTCAGAGCCATACGTGAGAGCCGGTAAAACGATGGAATCGAAGAGTTGAGCTCGGATTCGCGGGCAAGACAGGGCATCTGTGGTGTTCTTGATGTTGTTGAACGCAGCCCATGCTGCTCGGCGTCTTCGGTGAAGTTCCGGCTCCAGTTCGTTGTTATGGTTGAGTAGCCTACCGAGGTAGACGTACTCATTGACCTCTTCGATGCAGGTAGTAACGTTGTTAAGCGTTACGTTGACCGGGCTTTGGCTGGCAAATTTGTTTCTCATAACTTTGGTCTTGTTAGTATTCATTCGGAGTCCTACTTTTCCACACATCTCAACCAATTCTTGAATCATTAGGCTTGCCGCCTTGGGGTTGTTGGCGACCAGGACGATGTCGTCGGCGAATCTCAAGTGAGTGAGATTTTGGCCATTGATTCGTATTCCGGGCAAGAGATTGGCTTTGTCGTTCTCGTCGTCTTCGTCTCCTCTCAGGTGCTGCCATGACATCTTGTTGAAGACGCTCTCCAGACATGCTGAGAAGAGGTTCGGCGAGATGGGATCTCCCTGGCGAACTCCTCTTGTGATCGGAATTTCGATTTTCTTGTGGAATGGTGTGATGGTGGTTGTGCAGTTGGTGTAGCACTGTTGTAGTAGGGCAATATAGGCAGGCTGGACGCCTTGACTTTTCAGGCTTTCCCAGATTGCGTGTGGTTCAACACTGTCGAAGGCTTTGTGAAAGTCTATGAAGACAAGTGTGAGTGGTTGCTGGTACTCGCGTCCAACCTCGAGTAGGCGCTGTATTGAGTGGATGTGGTCGATCGTAGAGAATGATCGGCGGAATCCCGCTTGCTCGACTGGTTGGGCCTCCTCGAGTGTGGTCCGTATTCTATTCAGCACGCATTTTGTGAATGCCTTGTAGAGCACGGGGAGGAGGCAGATAGGCCTATAGTTCTCCAAATCTTCTTTGTCCCCTTTCTTGAAGATCAGGGTGGTGTTAGAAGTTTTCCATTTTTCCGGAACTTTCCCGCTCTGCAGGTACTTAGTGAATCTGTCCGTTAGGAGGAAGATGACGTTGTCGTGACAGCCGGGAGTATTTTTTAAATGATTTCCCAAAGTTTCAGACCGATCGGACTATACTCTCCGAGTTTTCGCTGAATTTTTTGCTGGTTTTTTCTATTTTTTGCTTTTTTTTGCTGGTTCCGAGAATAATCCCATTACAGCTTTTATTGTCGGCCCGCCAAAACGGTCAAACGCGCACCGCTGAACTCAACGCTATGCAATTCTCATTTTGGTTCCCAAATTATTTCATTTCACGTGTAAATTCAACGCGAAATAAAATAATTTGGAAACCAAAATGAAATCCACGCAGTACTGAGTTCAGCGGAGCGCGTTTGATCATTTTGGCGGTTCGACAATATGTGAAAGTTGGAATTAAAACATTGAAAAATTGATTTTGTGTGCGCATCTCGAAGTTATCGCAAAAGAAACTACAGTCGACGAGTATGAATGAAATTCACTTTTAAAAATGTGATTAAAAATTAATCGAACTGCCGTTCTAATACATGTTTTACAGTATGTTTATGTAGTTATTAGAGCATATTTTCTGTTTTTATTTGTTTTTTTTTTCCTCTTTTTCTTTTTTCTCATCCATTCGATTACCGGAAAACATCAATTTCCCTTTCTTTTTTTTCCAGCAAACTCCAATTTGCATCTCCTCTCCGAGCTCACAGCCGTCTCCATCGATCTTTCGCCTTCTTCTCCGTCTTGGTATATTACTTTCTCCATCAACAGTCGTTATTCCATCGATTGCATTTCAGTGTCGCCTCGCCCACTTCCACAGGCGCTCGCCAAATCATATCAGTGTCTCCGCGAAGTTTCCGTCAACTGGAGACGGTCGACGAAGAAGCGCAAAGTCGAACTTCGAGCGATTGACTCATCGCAATATGTTTTTATCTAGAATTTTCAACTCTGTGTTTTCCCTAATAAGAAATTATTAAAATTATTCACCAAAGCCATGAATTTCGTTCCAACGTTACTTCGACCGGTAACTATTTTTCCGAGCATGCTTTCAATACTATATTTTAAGCATCTAAATTATTACGTTTGATCTCAGAAATACATGTATCAATCACGTGACTCTCGAGCGCGCAGTTCCACCGGAGATGTCGATGACACCTTCAACCACGTCTACGTGCCTCTTCTGAAGATGGCGTTGAACTTCTCCTCTATCAAATATATTGTTGCTTTGATCTACTGTATACGTTCGATGCAAGAGCATCTATCACTGCCCACCTATTGCAAGGATCCGAATGCCAAGTTCTCGTGCAGCTCTTCCTCGTGCTTTTGGCTCCACAAAGTCGTACTTAATCTGCCACATTTCATGATCAACGGAGGTCTATTTGTGGAACAATGCGCTTACCTGCTCGTCTTCTGTTTTATCAGTTGCTCACTGTTTCTGTACGCGGTTTATCTGGTGAAGCACGAGTCGGATTTAAGGATTCGGTATCGTGCCGTTCTGATTTTGCCGAGTCTTTTCTTTGAGGTTTGATTTTTAGTGTTTCTTAAATTATCGTAGAAGCTTACTCCTAATGTTTTATTACAGCTTGTCGTATGTTTTCTCTCTTACTACGCGACAATAACTTCGATCTTCAACTACTCGCAAACCGCGACGTCAAATCCCGAGTACTTTTCCTCCGCTTTTATCATTTTTGCCTTCATCATTTCTATTTTCTACGCTTTATTGGTTAATTCAACTTTTTCCTTGTCTTTCCCATACAAAACCACTCCATTTACAGCTTGTGACCCACTTTGCCACTCTATATTACATCATGATCTTTCCGATCATTCCGCTGTCGATTTACGCCGTTTCGAACACAAATTACTCGGCGTTGAAGTACAATGGGAGTGTTGCTGGCCGAAGTTACAACTGCAAAGTGAGTGAAGCTACATAAGAGGAATGCAATACAGCACTGAAAAAGTTAGAGGGATACTAGTATGTATTATGTGTTTGCAAGCGAATTTCGTTTACGAAGCTCCGACGTCTCGTAGGCCTCGCAGCTACGATAAGTAACGTGCAGTGTTTCGCATTTTTACCGAGGTCAGTGTATTTTACGGAATACCGCTGCGCAGCGATGTACTATTATTTGCTTGTAAAATTTTGTTGTTTATTTTTTATCCAGTTTGAAATTTTTATTCACTGCGCTATTTTTTAATGAACAATTATTCTATTATCGATATACTACTGTCGTCTCAATTTTCTTGCCGGTTACAGTATGATTTGACGTGAAAAATTTTAATACACTTGAAGCCTTTAAATTCAGAGATCACGCAGATCCACGCCCACTCAGCTTTTTACATTGCGTTCAGTGGAAAAACCTGAGGGGGTGTGGTCTTGAAACTGCGGCCAGCAAGGAAATTGAGACTTCATGATCGTGGTTTCAATCGAGTTGCATCTTAGAAAAAAAGAAAGCCCGCTCACTTTTTTCACGTGAATGTCAAATTTCTAGTGTATTTAGCATTTTCGCGCGAAAAATTTGGGCGGGGTTTCATTTTTTTGATGGTTCAACTCGATTGAAAACACAATATTATTATCATCTCAACTGCGGTTACTGTACTCTGAAAGCATGGAGGACGCCGAATCATCCAGCCATGGACCTCAGAAGCCGAAGTACAGAGAAGATGATTGAAAGGAGATAAAAGGTGACGCGAAGCTCATTCAGAAGAGGAGCCATAGGAGTTTTGTAAAAAACTTTCTAAAAACACACGCCCAACCTGAGCTTGTTGAAAGTCCTCAAAAGCTTTCCTTCGTGCCAACTTGTCCCTATAGAACCATGTCGCCAAACTAATACGAAAGAGATTGCATCCAATGGCTTGATGCGCACCCACTCCCCCTTCCACTTAACCAACTTTCCGGTAAATGAAATTCGGAAATTTATTAATTTTATACTCTCAGTACGGAGCGCTGCAAACTCGCTCCCTTCGCAAAGGGGATGACGCGGGCACGTTGGCGATGAGAGAGTGCAGAAAATCGAGAAGGAGTGGCCGATATTTCGTTTTATCTTCACTCAATCTCACTCCAATCTATGCGTCATTCATAGGCACCGCAACGAGAGGGGGGCGGGGCCTTTCATTTTTTCTCTTGGGTTTCGGTTTTTGGAGTTTGAGCGATCACTGCCCGGATACTATCTAGGAATCTACTTATGTTACAATTGAACTTTATGTAATCAACCCCAAGGAATCGACTGGTGCAATCAGAATTTTCTGAAAATGCTTATTTTTAGCTGAAAATTACAGAAAAGTGAAATGGTCGCCAAAAAACCGCCTCGTTGAGGGTAAAGTAGGTCGAACACGCTACACCTTATGATTGATTCTGATAGTTTTTAAGACGGTGAATTCAAATTTTTAAACAGAATTTAATTTCCACTGCGCGCATTTTTGTTATACCTCGCTAAACTTCAACAAAAAATCACAGAAAATTTTCAGCGATGACCCCAAATTTTTATTTTTTGGTTATTTTGACAAAGTCTTCTAGTTCCCACAAAAAAAATTTTAGAGCTCTCCGACAAAAATGAAGCACTTTATACCTTCCCAAACGGAAGTGGTTTTTTCGAAAAGCAGCTTTTTCAGAGTTTTCGGGTACATGCCGGTCGAACACGCGGGGTCTCAATATGTCATCGGAATAAGCGAAAAATTCTCTATCGAAACCGACTTTCAATTTAAAAAATTAACTGCGCGCATTTTTTTTATTTTCATTCTTAAATTGATTCTAAGGCGATTTTCAGAGCCCGCCAAACAATTTGTCATCATAAACGTGCGTCGAACACGGCAAATTCATATAAGCCCTTAGTTCGCAGCTAGTTTTGTCCCGTTTGGTGTAGTGGTCCAAGGCGCGTGCTGGTGGCCTCGCTGTTGAGGGTTCAATTCGTTTTGGTCTTTTGTATAATTTTCGATGTTATTGGGCTTCTTTTTTTCGCAAATAGATATTTTTACGCTGAATTTCGGGATATTTCAAAAAAGAAGATTCAGAATTTTTGTAAATATTCCGTTTTCAAAAATGTTCCATTCTTTGCTTTGTTTCATCGTGAAATTCAATATAAATATGGTGATTTTTGTTAATTTAAGAACTAAACAATATTTATTTCAAAATTATTTAATTTTTTTTATGAAATAAAACATTATTTACCCGGAAATCACCATCGATATTGTGATACTCCATCGAAGGCAACAAGGAAAAAGCGAGCCAGACAGTTGCTAAATTTCACGCCGCACCTTGCAGACTCCGCCCCTTTTCCAAAAGTCAAGAGAAATTCAGTACTAAAAAATCGCGACTTTGAACGGCTGAAACTCGAGAACTAGTGGGAATTTTGCGGTGAAAATTTGGGAATGTACTAATATTGAGACGTAGAATACAATGAAATCAGTAGTTTTCCGGGATTCGCATGTTTTCCAAACATGTTGCGGTACCTAGTCATTCAGTGTGCGATTGGAGCGAGATTGCAGCGTTTTATACCGAGTATATGATAGTGGTGAGAGACGCAGAGAAACAGACAAGCCCATTTTCCTATTTCATGGATCCTACCTCTGCTATCCGATCGGGAATTTTATTTTTATTTGTCCTGATTATTCTACTCGTTCTTCCTCCTTATCAGATATACAGTACTGGCCATAAAGAATGCGACAACTAGTTTTTTGACGATAACCTCTTGGAATGTTAACTTTTTGACCCAAATTTTTTGTGAGATTTTTTCAGCACTATCAGAAACCTTTCTGTCAAGTTGATTTTGAAATTCTGCTGAAAATTATTTTTTTATTCAATTTTTTCAAAAATTCATTAAAATTGACATTTTTGGAGATCTATACAAATAAGCTCTAGAATCACCGAAGGTCAAAAACAAAAGGAAGGTAACTACAAAAAGTGAATTAATACTTGGTTGGGTATCCTTTGGCATCAATAACAGCCTGGAATCTACGTGGCATCGAATGCAGGAGCGTCTGAACCACCGTCATCGGGATACTCTTCCAAGCAGCTTTGAGTTGAGCGAATTTCTGGTTGGCATTGGAGGCTCGGACTCCTCTAAGACGTCGTTCTAGCTCCTCCCACATATGTTCGATGAGATTCAAGTCCGGAGACTGACTTGGCCATTCCAGGAGATCCACACGGCGACGTCGGAACCAATTGGCGACATGACCCTAAGCATGCTTCGGGTCATTATCCTGCTGAAACACCCACGATCGGCCCAAATTTGCTCTTACCCATGGTCGCATTGTGTTCTCCAGGATGTCTTCGTACACATATTGATCCATGATTTCAACAATTCTCTTCAATTGACCCATGGAAGTGTCGGAGGAGCATCCCCAAACCATCACAGATCCACCTCCACGTTTTACCGTCGGACATTGGTACTGAGGAGCATATCTGGAGCCAATAGGACGCCGAGTCCATTAAATACCATCAGTACCGAACAGATTGAACCTCAATTCGTCGCTCCAGTTGTGATTAGCCCACTCTCGAGGTCCCCAGGACAAGTGCTGTTTAGCCCATTCAAAGAGAGCTTTCCGGTTTTTTAGACTAACGAATGGATTTTTGACTGGTCTTCGTCCGTGCAGTCCAGCAACTTGCAGACGTCTTCTAATAGTCTTTCTCGATGGCACCGGCTCATTTGGAGAAGCCACGGAAACTTGAATATCCGTAGATGTGCGTCTAGGATCTTCTCGGCACGCGCGCAAGATATTTCGATCCATAGCTCTGGAAGTGGTTCGGGGTCTTCCTGGAGATTGACGATGAACTACACCATCCTGAATAGTCGACATTAGTTAAGAAAGCTCATTGAAACCTTACATCATCACGATTATTCTTCAAAATACGGTAAATTTGACTGGAAGAACAACCAAACTGTGTTGCGAGTATCTTCGGATGCGCGCCTAGTTCATGTCCACGTACGATGCTTTTTCGAACGTCCACAGTGAAAGTTTTTTTCCCAAATGGTCTGACCATAGCTGAACAACAATAAAAAACTAATTCTAATTCGAACTACTCCAAATTAATTTTCAATCAACTTTATACAAAAAACTGAAATACATGAAAAAAGTGCAAAAATGAGAAAAAATTTAAAAATTGAAAAAAAAAATTTTTTTTGCAGAATGATGCAATTCGCAAGTACGCAAGTTTTCGTGATATTCCATTGCAGATACAGTAAGAGATTCGGGTCAAAAAGTTAACTTTCCAAGAAGTTATCGTCAAAAAACCAGTTGTCGCATTCTTTATGGCCAGTACTGTATGTATTTGAAAGCAAATAAATGAAATTTAATTAAGTATATAACGTCTCCATGAAAAATATCTCTATAGGCTTACGATAAAGTATTGTAACCCCAAATATGTAGAAATGAACACCTAAGCCATGCTACGAAAATAGTGCTCCATGAAACTCTGTTATGCGTGTTTTTTGATGTCTTATTTTAGGCTTTGCAAACGCCGCCAATAATGAACGATGTGTATTGTGACATGTCGGTGAGAAACACGTGGCAACAAGCCAACGAAACAAGTGGTACTGTTAGCTCTTATTCACAACTACGAAGCTGGAACAACACTATCCGGTCGACGGTGAATAAAACTTTAACGAGCCTATGCACTGAGGTATGAGGAGGGAGTGAGTAAACGCGCCCGGACGCACACACGCAACGCATCCAAATGAGGCCCAAAAAATAAAAAAAGGCGCGCGAATAATTTTACATTATCGGAGAGAAAAACCAAAGCGAAATCGTGAAAATTACTAAACTCTATTCAAAATTATTTTCCCGCGCTGGTTTTTCTCTCCGATAATGCGAGATTTTTCGCGCGCCTTTTTTATTTTTGGACCTCATTTGGATGCGTTGCGTGTGTGCGTGCGGGCGCGTTTACTCACTCCCTCCTCATACCCTACTGCCTATGCAGATGAGTTTTCCTGCATCAAAATGTAGGTTTGCATAGGAATAAAATGGCAGGAAACTTCATCTGCATAGGCCCATATTTCCGGTATAATTGTGAATAGTAATTACTTTTAGAACACAAATGCACGAGCTCGAGACGCGAATCGAGACGGCGATGACAACGAATATCTGGAATTGATTTGATTTGTTTTCCCCCATTTTTCTTTCTCCTTGCATTAATAATTTAGCCTGAAACATGAAATACTTTATTTATTGTAACTTTGTAAATCAACAATCTATTTTTAAGCGCGATGTTATTAAAAGTGAGAAAAGTGGGGGGAGAGAGGGAGATGAAGTGAACAAATTCAACAGAAATATAAAGAGATTAATTAATGAGAGGTAACACTACTCGCCGATTGACTGAAAGATGTCGAGAGAAGTGACATGGCGTTTCCTTGTGATGGTCCACCAACATTTATTGAAGTGGCTGGTTTTGGCTCAGTTCGGCCACCACCAGCCGCCTTTTTTCTACCCTTTTGCTCGCCCATCATTTGCCTCTGAACCAGTTTTGCGTATGTTCCGTTCGTGTCCTTTAGCAGTGTTTCGTGATTTCCAATTTGTTCTACTCTTCCCTGAAAATTTAGAATTGCAATGTCGCTCAGAATTTAGTGTAAGTTCTGTCCAACTTCAGTTTTCACGAGTTTCTTTTGAATTATATTTAAACCTAATTGAAATAGGAAAAATCTTTTTAAAATGTGGATGAAGCTAGTGGGATTGGGTACGGTTGGCAACGCGAATTCGAGCCCACAAGTGTATCCACCTCAATTAGTTTGTGACTTAATTTTTTTCAACGTGGTAATTTTGTTAAATTTTTAATTAATTTCTTCATATTCTGTGCAAAGTTATCGTATTTACTCTATTTTCCCGGGAAACCTGCATATTTTTCAAACCTCCTGATTGGATGCCGGGTAATTAGAGGCTGCCGGCTTATTTTTCAGTCATTGTTTGCATGCCGCCGGAAAACTAGAGGTGGCGGACAATTAGAGTAAATACAGTAATCTAAAATCATCAGAAAATTGTTAGTCTAAATATGTCTTAAAAATTAAATAAATATTTTTAAGCGAAAACTGTATTGTCGGCCCGCCAAAATGGTCAAACGCGCTCCGCTGAACTCAATGCTATGCGATTTTCATTTTGGTCTCCAAATTATTTAATTTCACGTTGAATTTATACATGAAATGAAATAATTTTGATTCTGAGAACAAAATGAAAATCGCATAGCGTTGAGTTCAGCCGAGCGCGTTTGGCCATTTTGGCGGGCCGACAATATCGAAATCAATATTTTTTTCGATATTTTTTGGAAAAAAAATCACAAGACTCGAAAACTTTCCAAGATTTGTCTCGAATTCAAGAACCTATTGTACAATGAAGCAAATTTCGGCGATCACTTACCTTTTTGATAACCACAATCTTATCAGCCTTTTCAACAGTCGACAATCTGTGTGCGATCAAAATTACACTCTTTCCATCCAAATTCTTATAAATTGCTTCTTGAACAACATGCTCCGACTCTGTGTCCAGCGCCGACGTCGCCTCATCCAGCAGCAAAATGGCGGGCTCTCGAACAAGAGCTCTCGCAATTGCAATTCTCTGTTTCTGTCCACCAGACATTTGTGTTCCCTTTTCGCCCACATTCGTCTCGTACTTCAATGTTGTTTGCATGATGAATCCATGAGCATTGGCCATTTCACACGAACGAACCACTTCGGTGTCAGGCACTTCCACTCCGTACCGTACATTTTCCAAGACTGACCGGGCGAAAAGAACTGGTTCCTGTCCGACAAGAGCGATCTTAAATTGATTAAGGTTACACTGATCAGAATATCAGAATCTCTTTTCTAACCTTTCTATGAATGTAATGATGCTCGTAATCTTCGAGTGGAACTCCATCTACAAGAACCTGACCGGCGTTTGGAATGTAAAAGTTTTCCAGAAGTGAAATGCATGAAGACTTTCCAGAACCAGAAGGTCCCACAAGTGCAACAGTCTCTCCAGGTTCGACTGTGAAGGATAAATCTTTGAGGATTGGCTGATCTGATCTAGTCGGATAACTAAAGTGCACATTCCGGAACTCAATCTTTCCAACCACATTCTCCGGAGTGTACTCTCCCAAATGTTGAATTTGTGGCTCTCTATCAATGTACTCGAACACTTTTCGACTTGCTCCGACAGACTGCATCAATCCAGTCCACACCTCTCCCATCTGTCTCAGATTGTCACCGAGTTGCATTTGATAGAGAAGGAATGACACTAGAAGATCTGCCTTCATCTTTTGAGTCAGCACCAAATGACCTCCATACCACAAGACGGCGACAATGATAAATGATTGGAAGAGTTCGGAAACCCATAGGAATCCAATATAAGCAATAGCTTTGGTTCGAGTGACGTCCAAAGTGTGGGTAAGCTTCCCATAAAATCTGTCGGATTCCACGTTTTCACAAGCGAACGAGCGAACAGTTCGCATTGTGGAGAGGACTTCTTCTGCAACGTCATTCGAATCGGCTATAGTATCCTGGGTACGTTCGGAAAGAAACTGAAAACCAAGAATTGGGGAAACGGGAGATGGAATGCAATTATCTTACATCATAATAAGTTCCAAAGATCTTCGAGGCCACAAAAATAATAGGGACAAGAATGAATGTGACCAAAGAGAGTCTCCAGGAAAGCTTCATCATGAAAATCATAGATCCGAGAAGCATCACGCAATTTCTTAAATTTACATATTTATATTGTATGATTTTGTGCATAATGTTTTACCTCAAGAACACATTCACATTGAGAGCCACCGTATCGGACATGGTTTGACAATCGGCTGCCAATCTCGACGTGATCTCTCCAGTTTTGTGAGCATCATAGAACGCCACATCTTGTTTCACCAATCCGTGGAAAAGATCGTAACGGATTGAACGTTGAATTCTGGCGTACGCATACTCGAACGATCCACCACGGAATCCGGCAGCCACTGCACTTACCAACGAGATGATTGTCATGACGTAAACGGCATTCGAAAGAGCTGGATAGGATTTTGTGGCGACGACGGTGGCAATTACTTGTCCAGTGTAATAGGGTACGAAGATTCTGGCTGAAAAGTAAATTATTCTGCGATTGACAATTTTGTCAGCCATAGCTCTGCCAGATTTTATTTGTTAGCGAATTTTGTGTTAAACATTATATTTTCGAGAGACCTTGACAAAACCGGGGAAAAATAATTTAAAACGGAGGAACATGCCCACTCTTCTGAAAGTCTCGGTATGAGTTTTGTACACGAGGTGCTATAAAATGCAGGAAAAACAGCGCCCAGAGAATAATTGCAAAAGCGCAGAGCTTGTTCCTCGGTTTTTTTAAACATTTTTTCACTGGTTTTGGCTTGTCTTATTTTCTAAATAAGGGTGAAACTCACAAAGAGTAAATAAATAGGTTTTTATAAAAGTTTACGGTACGAAATTCGACTCCGCACACATCTTTTCAATCGAATTTCATTGTTTTTATCGATCCCTGAAGCCCATTGGGAGCCCAGGCCATGGCAGCGTCTTGCCACGAGGGTTTAAAGATGCATGCCGAAGTACCCTTGTTTTTTTTTAAATTTTTCCTCATTGGGCTAGGTTTTTCTGGCCTAGTCTCCTGATTGGTTCCTGGTAGAAATTTCAGGGATCGATAATAATTTTGTTTGTATATATTTAAATAAATAGACTAGCGTTCGCAACGGTAATACCGCTAGCTCCGCCTGGTTTAAGAAATACATACTTTTGCATTAAAATTTGAATTTTTATGCGTGGAAAACATCTAAAAATCAAGAAAAATTGACTGAATTTTTTATACAAATTAATCCATAAAGTCGAAATTGGGCGGACTCGGTCGGATTGGATTACGGTTGGCAAGCAACACGTGCTCTGCTTCTCTCCGTCTCCTCTTCGTATCCATTTTAACGCATCCGAGTGGCTATGCAGCTAAATGCAGCCTACGGTAGAACACATGCGACTTTCTTTCTTTTTCGGAAAAAAACCCGCGCAGTTTAAATATCATTTTCCAACGTCCCGTCCAACACACCGTGGAGAGCGCTAGGGCTCATTTGAATTATTGTAACTTACTAATCGAATAGATGAAAAGCCAAGAGAATCCTGAAATGTGCCAAAGCCACTCTCGTTTACAGTATTGAAGAAGTCTGAAGATAAGTTCGAATGTTTGTTTGGGAGCCTCATCCAACTGAAATCGCAATTTTAATACTTAGAAATGACATTTTGCCAGTTTCTCACATTTTCTTCCTCCAAGATGATATAGGAAGAAGGTGTTCTTGAGAAGAATCTGGTCCATGAAACGTTCAAAACGATGGCTGCGATGAAGTTCCATACGAGGAAGGCGGTGTCTCCAAATGTCAAAAACTCATCGGGCTTCAACTTTTCAGTGAGCAAAAGAAGTTTTGTGGGACTGGCAGCACAAATGATAAGAGCAGAGCAGAATATTGGCTGAAAATGGTTTTGATAAGTGTGTCGTAAATCTACACAACACCTCTTTCCAGTATCCAAGAGTGTCAGCCTTATTGACAATATGAATGACAACTGGAACCATCCATAATGAAAATCGGAAAAGTTGCAAAAGGAAAAGGTCGATTGTACTGTAACGAAATCAATCGATAATCGGGTGTGAGTCGCCCATGTACTTACCACGTGAAAAAGGAGAATTCGGAAAACTGAGAAGTAAAGTTGCTCAATGAGAAGCTTCCATTATGAAGACAAGCACACAAAAGACATATAAGGAAATCAATCGAAGTGAGGATTAATCCCCAGGAAAGCCGCGAAGCGACCGCCGAATTCATTGCCACTCTGAATTGCCAAAAAAGTCAATTGGCTAGGCGAAAAGTTATCATTTGCGAGCGAAGAAATTCACTCCGATAACTACTACTGATAACGCGATGAGTGCCGTGGAGAATGAGTTGCGATTCATTTCGTTATGCGAGCGGTGCACAGCATAACATGTCAAGTGAAATTAAAACTTGGGTTGGTACAATTTATTTCGCTTGATGCTGGATGGGTGGATGATCGATCAGAAAAACTAAACACCAGAAAAAATGATGGAAGAAATACATTCTAGGGGCCAGATACAAATTTTTTTGAAAAATTCATCCGATTTTTTATTTGTTATTGATCAATCGATTTGCCACTGTGTTCAAGCTCGACGGCACGTTCTCGATCGTTGTGAAAACCTGAAATTTCAGATTTCAAATCTTGAGCTTGAGAACATTAAAAGCAGGAATATTTGTTTTCTGCCTGACTTGTAGTAACAAAATATCAGCCCCTCAGCGCAATGAAAATGGCGTCCCCCAGCGGATGGTTCAAGACTTTCTGTGGATGGTCTATAGACCAAAAAACCGTTTCAGTATAGCTGACAGACAATAAATTAGCTTATCTCCGCAGTAAGAAACTGTTATAAAAAGACAGAATTGGGAAGTTTTGAAAACTGACCGAGCTGGGATTTTGAGCCCCCCTTCGCGAGAAGATGATCTATGGAAAAGATGCCGTCAGCTGAGGGGGCTGACAAAATATTATAGAGTGGCCAGAAAGTTTTTTTTCATGTCAAATTCAGTAGTACGTTTTGGAAAATTCTGAAAAAAATCTGTGTGATACTAGATTTTCGGTGAATTTTTTAAGATCCTAAAAATCGGCAAAATGTTTCCAGAAAAGTTTTTATAAGCCGTCAAACTTTTGCTATTTTTTCAAGCACATTTTTATCTGTAAATCCTACATTCCACGAAATCCCCTTCGCTACACCAGACGAAAAGTCTACCAACCCGAAGGTCGCTGAAAATGTCGATGGGGCGGCGGGGGCATTGTGATATTGAGGTTGTGGGTTCGCTCCCAAGACCTCATAAACTTTTTTGCAAAGTTTTGATGAGTACTTTTCGAAGCAATAATACAGTCCAGAAATTTTTTAAAAATATTTCGTGTGTATTTTCTAGTCCTCCTCAACCCAAAGGAGTGTCTCAAGTCTTAAACAAAATTTTCCACCGATTGCATGACATTGTTTTTCCAATAAATCGAAAAAAAAAAACATTTTTTGGGATTCTAGGCACTTCTTTGAGATGTGGAGGACTAGAAAATATACTCAAAATATATTTTTAAAATTTCTGAACTGTATTATTCCTTCGAAAAATACACATCAAAACTTTGCAAAAAAAAAGTCTAAAAGGTCTGGGTAGTGAACCCACAACCTCAATATCCCAGCGATCCTGCCGCACCCGACAATTCAACGACCATCGTGTTGGTAGACTGTGTGGAATTTAGGATTTTACAGGTAAAAATGTGCTCGAAAAAATAGCAAGTTTGACAGCTTATAAAAACTTTTCTGGAAACATTTTGCAGATTATTAAGATTTTAAAAAATTCACCAAAAAAACAAGTACCACCCTGATTTTTTTTCAGAATTTTCCAAAAAGTACCTTCCTAGTTAGTCCAAAGCTGAACCTTTGCTCAATAATCGTCATGCCTTGAGCATTCTCTACGAGGAAAATTGCGACACGGTGTTTTCGTATTTTCAAAATTGAAAAGAAAATGAAAAAATAGCATAGCAAATGAAGAGAAATGTTTAACTTTCGTTCGAATTCAAATTTCCAAAAGTACACAAACACCGTGTGGCATTTTTTTGTTTTCCCAATACCTCGGAGAATTCTCTGATTGGCATGAAACTGTAGGGAAAAATGGGAAAAAGACTTCCGGAAATTCTCAGAAAATTTTGGACTGAAATATCGACTTTTCGGAAGTTTTAAAATCGATATTTAAACAAAATCGGGGAAAAAAATTTCAAAAACCGAGGAACAAGCTCCGCCCATTTGCAAGCCTATGGCACGAGTTTTGTACAGGAAGTTAAGGCTTCAATTCGGACGAACTTCGTCTGCTGTTCATCCGGTTCGTCCATATATTTTTCGTTTCTTCTATAATTTGTATTCAAGAACAGAAATGTTTTGTTTCTGTTATTAAAAATTCAAAAAAATTATTTTTTTTTGTTGCAAAGCTAAACAGGTAATCCTACCTAATTTTGCAACCGCTGACATTTTTCAAAGCCGGCATTTTTAAAGAGTGTTAGAAAGAAAAATGAATAGCCAATTGGCGCAATGTTTAATGCCGCAGAAGTGCAAATTTTCCCCAAGTGTTTGAAATGTTTTCCCCGGTTTTTTATTTTAATAATTTTCGATTATCTAATTCTGTTTGAAAATCGACTTTAAAAAACTCACTGAATCCACTGCGCCGTTCCATTTTCCACCGGCTTGCAGTTGTACTTCCTCAACGGATGGAAGCTGGAAAATATTCAATTTGTTTTGGAATAGAATTTTTCATCAAAACCAGACAAACCTGTTCTGGAAAGACGACGGTTCCCGGGAGAATGTATTTCTTCAGCTTCTGATAGAGTTCTGAACCCTAAAACGAAGAAAGCACATATTTTTTATTTTATTCTCAATAAAACTCACTTTAACGTTGTTCGTCGACCAGATATCGTTATCGATCGACAATTTGACGGCACCAGCGACCAAACCGACTTTGATTCCGAGTTTTGCGGTCTTCCACAAGAATCCCATTTTTTTTAACCTAGGAATATAAATATTAGGGACAAATAAATAATGCGTGCAAGAGCGTGGAAAAATGAAAAATAAATCGGCAGCAAATTCGGGGTCGCTCCTGCAAAAACTGTCTCGTACATGTCGTCTCTTCGATTCACTCACTCTCTCTTCGCACCGCCCAACTGTCTGTGTCTCTTGCGGCCTCAAAGACGAAAATGCGCGAAAATTCAAAATAAAAAAAAGTTTACAGCTAATGTAAAAGCTCTTTTCGACTAACTCGAAATTTTAGATTTTTAGTTTTTCGGGAAACGAGAATTTTGGAAAGAAATATAATATTTTCAGCCAAAAAATTATTGGTTCCGTTTCGCGCTCTACTGAAGAAGTGAGACGTCATTTGCGGTTTAGGATAAAACAGAACAATATTAAAATATTATTCTTGTCTCAGAAAGGGTCCACGTCCATCATAATTAAAATCACCGCTTTCTCACGAGGAATTTCGGCACGAATTTTGACACAGTTGAACGAGTGCGACCGTAACCGAGTCAAGGAGATATTGTCCATTCGCGAAGAAAGCAAGTGCGCTCCACAAAACTTAGTACTTCGTGGATTTCATTTTCGTCGCCAAATTATTTCAATTCACGTGTAAATTCAACGGGAAATGAAATAATTCGGCGACGAAAATGAATTCCACGAAGTACTAGGTTTTGTGGAGCGCACTTGCTTTCTTCGCGAATGGACAATAGTGAAAAAAGGGACCTTTTTTTGCGAACTTTGTTTCTTCATTTTCTTGCCGGCTAGATCTGCATATTACGTGTTCACGAGCGAAATTCAGTTACGACGCTCTGATGTTCCGTAGGCCTCAACTTGCTCTTTACCTGCTGCAGTATTTTTTCTGAAATTACGCTTGTAAAAACGTAATAGCCTCTCTAATAAATGTGCGGTTAAATATAAAGCTGCCGGCAGAAATGGGATAGAAGGCGTAGAACAGAAGGAGAAGAAGCAGAAGACGAGTTCCGATTCAAACGCCGTCGTCACAAAACTTTAGCCGACTGGTAAATAAATAAGTAAATAAAAACAATTACCTGCACTACTGAATGTGAATAAATAACGACTACTAGCTAAACGCCTTGCGATTGGGATAGCATTGAAGAATCAGTGTCGTGAAACTTTTTTGTTTCATTTTATTCTCGTCACTATTTACTTTGGTTACGAATATTTAGAATGCTTACACTTTTAGTAGCATTAATCCAATTTGTGAGAATTGTTGACTTGTGTCTGCCCAGCAAATGCACCACCACTAATACATGTTATGTGTGAGTTTTTGTATGATTACCTTTATAGTTCAAAGGGGTGCAGAAAAAAATTGAGAACATCTACTGATCCAAACGCTTGGTTAAATGTATTTGCTGTGTTTAAAAACAACCGCAAATATTATAATGACCGCTTTGGCCTAGAAAATTAAAATTCTTCCACGAGTAAGTACAGCACGACCGGACACAGCTGATATGAATGTGACCATTCAACGAGAGAATGGAGACCCCACTCACAGTCAAACTGGTTTCAGAATATCAGTTTCAGATATGCTCCATCCCCTGCAATGTATCCTCCTCCACCTCCACCCTCCTACCAAATCGCTCCAATGTATTCGATGCCCTCATTCGTCGTACCCTCTCCACCAATTCCACCACCTCCATCCCCTCAACCTCCTCCACAAGTCCTTACAGCCCCTATTCCTCTAGCGTCAATGCAAGAAGAACAATTCTCGGAAGTGACGGATTCCTCATTGACAATGATGTCAATGACAGCTACAGAAACATCATTTTTCGACCCCATAGAGCCTTCGCGTCTTCAAATTAATAATTTCGTTTCATCTAGTGATTATGACGGAACAGAGGCCGCACCTGAGATGACGACATGGGAGGAACCGGAATACAAACAAGGCGATCAGATGGATATTGCGGCGGATGTCGTGATTGAAGATATTGCGACGAGTGATGTGGAGAAATCCGAGAAGATGGAGGAGATTGAGCAGAAAATGGATGAGAAGAGTGATGTTTCAAAGGTACGATTTGATCAATCCTGAGAACATTTGTAATTTTAATTATCATTTGCAGACGAATTTCCTTAACGGTGCTGTCCATGTGCTCTCCTGGTTCTTCTGATAGCATTTATTCATCTTCATGTTATCTTAGTGTTACTTCGGAATAGGACTGTTCGGAATAGTACTGCCTAGAATAGAGCTGTACAGGAAACTGAATGACCCACAATGTACAATGGGATACTTCTTTGAGCTGCTCTAGTTTTTCTGGAGAAGTACACTTCCATTTCGGGCAATTCTATTTTGCTACAGTTCTATTCCGAAGTAGCACCTCCTATTTATTTCGGAAATTGTGTTATGATCATTGTATTAATAAATAAGGGGAGGATTGTTTGTTTCCAATGCAAATGTTTCCCTTTGCACTTTCCGCACCTGACAAAAAATTTGGTGTTTGTGTCAATACAGAGTACAAAAAAACGCGTAAATTGAAATGAAAAAAGTACGAAATTGCATCAAGTTTTGCCTCATGTTCGGCGCGTTATTTTGCAGCCATGCCATCCGTCGGGCTGTTGTCCGGTGACTAGCGGACAATGGTGAAATAAAAAAAAAACAAAACAACTTGGTTTCTTATGCCGCATCCAAAGTTCAAAAAATAACTGAAATCAGGAGTTTTAAGTCCAAAGTTCCGAAAAATTTCCCAGAAATTACAGGCGCGCACAGTTGAAACCGGCGTTACCGTAGTTGCTTCGCTGCGAGACCTTCTATGTTTAAACTTGAACTTTCCCACAGTTGCTCAATTTTTTCTTTTATACGGGAAAATTTAACTTGAAACATAGAAGGTCTTGCAGCGAAGGAACTACGGTAACGCCGGTTTCAACTGTGACCGCCTGTTATTTCTGGGATTTTTCGTGGAACTTTGGACTACAAAAAAACTCCTGATTTTAGGAATTTTTGAACTTTTGACGCGGCATTAAGAACAATTTGTTTTCAAGGAAAACCGGCGGCGACGGGAGGAAAAACCTTAAAATTTTGTGAAAGACGGGAGTTCCTTCACCTGTCGTGGAAAAACATTTCCATTAACTTGACCCACCGTCTCGTTGCATCGCTCCGTACAAAGCTTGGCTCGGATGCTGATCCGTTCCATGTGCTCAATTCAGTTGGTGATTCGACTGCGTCAGCTAAGCTGTTCACTTTGAGCTCGTCTTTCTCAAGGGAGGGTGGTTTACAAATATAAATAAAAATTACAAGAAGAAAAAAAGTTATTCAAAAAAATAACTGCGAAAATCGAGCTTAGTAGTAGAATGTACGCGCTGACGAAAATTATAAAAAATATTTTAGGATTAAAGGGAGGCGCCGGCTATGGTAGACAAGCGGGTCTCGCTGCGACCGCACGGTGTTTGCACACCGCACATTGCGCGCGCCGTTTGAATTTGTCTTTTTGAGAAGTCCTTTCCTCAATCGATTTCTAAAAGATGAACATCGTAGTTTTTAGGAAAATCTAGTCGATTATTAATGATTTTTGGGAATTCTTGATTGACATTTTATGCCGGAATGCAGGCAAAACCTGCTTTTCATGTTAATTACAATTTATAAATGTTTAAATAAATTTGAATGCAAGGTAAATAATTAAAAAATTTAAAAAAAATGGCTGCAAGAATTATGGCACAATTATTGGAATACAAGGGAATACACTTTTTGTTTTTTTTTCGTTTAACGTCTACATCTTGCTAACATAATACGCTTCAGGAATAGGCATCCGCGAGGTGTAATCCAAGTTGTTTCTGAAAGGAAAAATAGAACTGCAACTAAAATAAAAGACACTATTGAAAATTCTCACTTCTTCAATACATGTCCTCCAAAAAAACAGACGATTCCAACGGATAGAACAAAAACAATGAGCACCGCAAGAGCTGACAAATAGAATGTTTCCACAGAAATGCAAGTGTTGGAAAGAGCAGAAAAGGACTCTTTTGGTGCTCCAGGAGTCGCCAGCTCTTTTGGCTCCTCGGAAGGCTCCACAAACAAATCTTCGGATGTGATATTGAAAACGCGATGCGCGAATCTTTTTTCCCGAAACTCTCCTCCAACATGATTTGATTCGATTTGCAGTTGCTCTTCTTCAGAAATCAATCGTGGCATTGGTTCTCCATCTGATACTACTGTAGTGTTGAAATCATCAATTGGTGGTGATGGTTCCTTCATCCATGGCTCAACAGGAATTCCGTCTTAAAAAAAATAATAAACTGACATTTTTGATTATAAGAAAAACTACCAAAAGTATTCCTAATCGTGTTATCAAATGGTAGTGGAATCTGTCCTGATACAGGCATCTGGGTGAGCGGTGTGCATTGAGGAGGGCTCATTCCACGACATTCATCACTAGTTTTATCACAAAGTTTGATTTGGCAAGCGAAAGAAACGGATGGTTGATCAGGAAATGATATGGCTTCTACTGCCAAATAAGCTGAAGTTAACGATGGAAGATAGACGACTTGTGGAAAGTCACGTGACACGGAGCATCTAACAAAAAGTATCTAGTAAACATTAAAAACTCGGTATTTCACCTACCCATTCTCATCTAAAAGTGGAACTGACTCAACTGCCCGTGAATCAAGAATCGAACATCCTCGGACGAGAATTCCATAATTTCCAGCTGTATCACAGTCCCATCTGTGGACAATTGTCATTCCGACTCGTGTGTTTAAAACTTTTGGTCCTTCGAACGTTCCCTCTCGAAGAGAATATGTGCAACTTGGAACCACTGTGATACCTTGTTCAACATTTTCCTCAGGAACACCGCTAAATAATTACATACATACTTTTTCTATTATCTTCATAATCTAAATAAATAATTACCGTAAAGCCTATATTAGAGGCGCATGCGCTTTTTTTTTGCAAAAAAAAAAAAAAAAGTGGATATTTGGCAAAAATACTAGCGGTTTGGTTAAAATACCGTAAAAACTGTAAACTCTATTTTCAACATTCTTTTTTTGATGCGCCTTTATTGCAGAAAAGGTTTAATTTGAAGTGCTAGCCTCTGATTTTCAAACCGAAATTATATCATTTTGTATCGTAAAGAAACAATGAAAACGGTAAGAAGAATATGAGCTTATAAGTGCGCCTCTATTATAGGGGTGCTTCTATTACAGTTTTTAAATAAAGAAGATAATTTTAAAAAATAGCAGTTCGCGCCCACATTCGGTGGAGCGCACTTACTGATATTTCAGTTAGTGGTGTCGATTTACGTCAGAGTGGGCGCCTCTATTAGAGGGGCGCTTCTAATACAGATTTCACGGTATTCTCAGTACGGAGCGCTGCAAACGCGCTCCCTTCGCACAGTGGTGGACGAGGCCACGTTGGCGACGAGAGAGTGCAGAAAATTGAGAGAGCCGTGGCCGATGTTTTTCTCTGATCTCTCTAAACCTCACTCCAAATGCATGCGAAATTTTTTGTTCGATTGGAGCGACTTTGCAGCGTTTTATACCGAGTATAGAATAAAAACTCACTTGACTGCCAAATCCGCCTTCACCACACTCTCACTGTGTGCATAAAAACAGCGAACGCTGAAAGCTCGATCCTCTTTTGTCGAGAAAAGTGGATGAAAGTTGGCGACAAAAGTGATGTGTTGATTGACTCCGCGCGGAAGTAATCCGCTCACCTGCCGCGACCGTTTCATACCGCAATCGCCCAAACGAATTGACAGTGAAGCTCCTTGTGTGATCGGTGCGTCAAACCGGCGACGACAACCTGGTGAACCGTAGAACCCACGTATGTAGACGTTTCCTCTGAAGGTTATTTTAGAATTTCATAAAAAAAGAAACATACTTGAAAGGGTTTCTTGTATTGAAAGAAAAAGTGATACTGTCTGGATTGCACTCGAACTTTGGATCACCCACGATTTCGTTATCCAATTGAAACGCAATCGCCCATTTTAACTGCAATATCACAATTGAACTGGGCTGGCAGAAAGTACACTCTATCGCACAACCATACCATGACAAGCAAAATAACTGGAAGCATTGGAAAGAAGAAAACAGTGAAAAACTGGCAGCAAACGAATGCAAAGAAGAGTGTAAGTTTCACGAAAATACGATAGAAGGGGGCGGTTCGATGATTCGAGTGTCCGATGCACAAAGAGTATAATGAACCCTCTCTGTGCCGGTTATTGTGTGTCTACGCACACAATACACGGACCTCCTGCCAACCTCCATTACCTCTTCATTCATCGTCACAAACGTTTTGTGAAACGAGAAAATATTAACTTTTGAGTACATAGAGGCAGATTTCAATATTGGTAACTGGAATTGAAACTTTATGTATTCAAATTTTGAATTTCAATTTCAATTTCAATTCAATTCCTTTGCCTGCACTACTCAAAGTACCAGTGGTGGAGGGATTATATGCACATTTGCGGCGTGTTTTGTACGCCTTCCGGCAAGTGTTTGCGTAGTTTGTTTTGGTGCATTAATTACAAAAGACGGCGTAGAAAGAGAGACCTTCATAACAGGAAGTCGTTGATGGATGTGGATCGTGTTTAGAATGCAAGATTCACGTCTTCTGAAGATTTCAGATTGCTGGGAATGAAGAAATGAAATTTAGAAATGGAGAAGGCACAGTGGCTTAATTAAAAAACATTCAAATAATCCATTTTGCGGCATTGTAAATTCGGTCTAGATTTCTTTTTGATTTCCCAAAAAAGAAAAAAAAATAGCACCCTACAGTAACCTATTAAAGGAGGTACCAAGTTGTCGGGGAAACTGTTTTAAAATATTTATATTGTTGGATGGAGGATTTAAGAATATCACTTTTCTGTGCTTCTCATTTCATACTTCTTGTCTGTATTTTTTCACGTACTTCAAAGGGCGTATACAAATAAATATAGCCGCAAAGTCGCTCCCTTCGCACAGTGGAGGACGCGGCCACATTGGCGACGAGAGAGTGCAGAAAATTAAGAGACCGTGGCCGAAGTTCCGTTCTGATTTCTCTGAATCTCACTCCAAATGCATGCGAAATTCATTGTTCGATTGCAGCGAATTTGCAGCGTTTTATAAAAAAAATGCGTGGTTTTTGTCGAATTAAACAAAATATTGGGAAAACAAAACAAAAAATCGCAGCACGGTGTTTGCGAACTTTTTAAAACTCAAACGGCAATGAAAGAAATGTTCCATTTTTCGTTTGAATTTTGAAAATAAATAAAAACTAAAGTTTTTTTTTCCGAGTGTACGGTTGACATCGGGTACGGTAGTTTGTTTTTCACAGCGGGAAACATTTGAATTTGAACTTGTTTACTTGTTTTCGCGAATGGCTTGACCTAAATAATTTCTGGGAATTTTGGGATAATTTTTATTTATTTTTCCTTTTTTTTTTTCAAGCGCATTCTTTAAAATGAATATTATTTTTCATTTTTCAGCGGAAAACACGAGTACGAGCGAGTGCTGGCCTCCTCGCCTCATTGTAAATCATGAAATGTGAGATTCATACTTAAATATATTTTAAATCAAGAGTTTTAATCAATTTAAATATCATTCTTACAGTAATCACGAGAACCGCAAAGCCAGGACCAACAACCCAACGCTCAAGGACACACTCTGGGACGTCCCTGGGACCTCGCGAGGAGCTCCTTCGAGAGTCAATAAGAGCAAGTTTTTTTTTTATTAATATTGTGTTTTCAATCGAGTTGCGACATGAAAAGGTGAAATCTGAAACTTTAAAAGATCATATAAAAACACTCTTGGACATTCCCTGAAATTTTCAGACCGAAATATTGATTGAGAACAATAAATTAAACGAAGAACAAAACTTTTTGAGCCGATTTTTCATTTTGGCCTTTATTTTCAAAATAGCCCCAGGATTTCTTTCATGAAGAGAAAATGTCTGAAAATGGCCTAGGATCCGAACCGGCACGTACTAAAAAATTCACTGTGTTGTCGAAATAATGGGAAAACAAAAAAATAGCGACACGGTGCAATAGCTGTGTTTAAAAATAACGAAAAAAACACTTTATTATTTATCTATGTTCAGGACCAGGTGGCGAGTGTCCCGTACGCATATTGGACTCACGAAGAGACTTGGGACGGAGCCAAACGCATCGCAGCCAGTCTTCAGAAAAAGCCGGAAGTCGTCCTCAAGGCAATCTACAACCGCCGAAACTTTGTCAACAGAAAGATAGGAATGGCTCTTGTAAAGTTTGAAGTTGTCGATATCAACTCACCGCAGATAAATGATATAGCCGATATGGTGCAGGTAAATGCGAAAATTATTTTTTCCTTCTATACCTCTTTTCGGTTTTCAGACTATCGCATGCAATGTAATTCATTTTCTACAAACTCACCGCGAAAAAATAAGCGCCGAAATATTGGCGAAACACGTCAGTGTAACGACTAAAAATTAATCATCACCGTTTTAATTCACAAGCATCTAAAACACCATCTTACCCTCTCATTCATGTCATTATTTCTGAAAGAAATTCATGTTTTTCAATCAAATTGGTTGGTTTTCTCACATTTTTTTGTTTCCCAATTTTAAATTCCGAAGATCTTGCACGAGAATAAAGTTTCATGCCGATTTTTGTGTTCACCGCATTCCATCTAATTTTTCTGCTCTTTCCGCAGTGCTCGTGTTCGAAAACTGTTTATCGCAATGGGGAATGGCGCCGAGAGTCTTCTAGTATTCTTAACGTCAGGTTTTCTTTACCGAAGCAGGAAGCTGTACATTTGTAGATATTTTTATTTTAAAATACCTGTAAGTATGGGGGTACGACAGAATAGAAATAGGCGAAATAGAAATGCTACAAAATAGAATTGCTACAAAAAAGAACTGGAAAAAATAGAACGGCTACAAAATAGAAATGAGCGGAATAGAACAGCGCGAAATAGAAATGTGACAAAATAGAAATGGGCGAAATAGAAATCGGTGCGATGGAGCGCGTTTGCATTATTCTTCGAATTTTCCGATTATTATAGGATTTTTCAGTAATTTTCAGATATTTTACGCACTTAACAATATCGAAAATGAAGAAAGGTATAAAATCAATGCAGTTTCAGAAAAAATAATGGAAAATCGGCGAAAAACTGAGCAATTCAAAAAATAATGCAAACGCGCTCCATCGCCAAAATTTTTTCTATTTTGTAGCATTTCTATTTCGCTCATTTCTATTTTGTAGCCTTCTATTTCGTAGCATTTCTATTTCGCTCAGTTCTATTTTTTCCAGTTCTTTTTTGTAGCATTTCTATTTTGTAGCATTTCTATTTCGCCTATTTCTATTCTGTCGTACCCCCGTAAGTATTTAGTATTTACAAATTCAGCAAATCCGCTGTGTCTGCTATCAGGATACATAAATTGTATGTCTCACAATCAAAAAATGAGTTCTAGGATACTGTAGCCCATACCCAGCAGGAAAGGCTAGGAAATCGCGCTCCATCTGCACGTGCGAGAGATTGCGAGACGCCGAGAAATATACACATTTTGAGGGGACAACGCTACGCATTTCTCGTGCGGGAAGCTTTTGTTGATTTGTTAAAAATGGGAAAAATCCCAGACTTGAAGTCTTTTTTGGTTACGGATCTCGCGGAAGCCGTGAGAATATTCGATAGAATCATCAAAGGAGGTCAGTTTTCAGTATTTTTTTTTCTTTTTACATTATTATTATTATTATTATTCAGGCGATGAAGTGGAGATTGAAGAGTCTTGCCAAATAATGGCAAAATATATTAAAAAATCGAGTGTTTTCAAGAGGAAGCTGATATACGGAAAACTTCAGAAAACCTCTTTTCTCTCTAGAATCTATTTGTCGTTTCAATTTCACAGCTTCAAAGAAACGGCGTTCCCACGGAGGTTAATCTTCAAAGGACGCAGTATTTTAGATGGCGATCTTCAAATGAATGCGCGTGAGTTTTTTGTTTGACTGAGGATGTAAAAATTGTTAAAATCAGGGCTAAAATGCACAGAATGCTCTCCGATAAATATGTCTGCAAAACACAAAACAGGGAAATAATCTGATTACCGTATTTCCTCTAATATAGGCGCATGCGCTTCTATTTTTTCATTTCTTCACAACTGCCGGGTATTTAGAGGTTTGCACACCAAACTTCGGTCGTCTCATGCCTGCTTGGTCAGGAAGTATTTTGGCGAGTTTGGTGTACAAACCTCTAAATACCCGGCAGTTGTGAAGAAATGAAAAAATAGAAGCGCATGCGCCTATATTAGAGGAAATACGGTAGCTTATTATGGGTTCACGTGCGAAATTTAGTTACGACGCTTCGATAATCCACAAATTTCAGCTAGATTTTTGAAAAAAAAAACGGATTTTCGCTGCGAGACCTGCGGAACATCGGATCGTCGTAACTGAATTCGGTTAGCTCGTGAACAGGGGTGGGACGAAACAATTTTCAACAAAAAACTTTTTTGTCCTCGGAAAATTTACCAAAAATTTCCAAAAAAAGCGCATTATCAAAAAAAATCAAAAAAATTTTTTTTTTTCACCCAAAAAACCCGAAACAACACTTCACAACAGGGGCCACGAGAACTTGAGGGAGTTAGCGTAAAGAAAACATTGCCGTATAAATTCAACGTGTAATGAAATAATTTGGAAACCAAAATGAAAATCGCATAGCATTGAGTTCAGCGGAGCCCGTTTGACCATTTTGGCGGGCCGACAATAGAAATGGGGTTATTCTCGAAACCAGCAAAAAAAGCAAAAAATAGAAAAAACCAGCAAAAAATTCAGCGAAAATTCGTAGAATGCTCCGATCGGTCTGAAACTGTGGGAAATCATTAAGAAGATACTTCCGGTCATTTTCTGAAATTTCAGACCGAAATATTGATTTTTAAAATTATCGATTTTTATTTCTAAAAATTTTCAAAATCGATATTTTGGGCTGAAATTTTCAGAGAATGACCGGACGTATCTTCTTAATGATTTCCCAAAGTTTCAGATCAATCGAAGCATTCTCCGAATTTTCGCTGAATTTTTTGCTGGTTTTTTTCTATTTTTTGCTTTTTTTGCTGGTTTCAAGAATAACCCCAAAATAAATTAAAAGTGAACAATTAAAATTGAAAAAAAAGGCGACTTAGTCGCCAAAAGCCGCAGGCTTGTATGAATATAAATAATATGAAACTGAAATATCTGGTTTGTAAAAATTTGTAGACCGGCGTCATCACGTAATAGCTGTCGGAACGAATCGTTTCTTCAATTTGGGTGTCATATCCGATGGAAGTCCAGTAGAAGAGCCGCATCTGGTCAATGTTCCGCAAGTAATCAAAATAGAAATGTCAAACAGCCACACCGTCTTTTTGACGGCGAACAATCGCATTTTCGGGTGCGGAAAAGCGGCCGCGTTTCTTCCGGATCGCATCGAAGAGTCAGAGGGTGGATACGTGGCTCTTCCTTTGGAAATTCATATTGCCAACGCTGGGAAACACGCGAAAATCAACGATATCCGTGTTTCAGAAGGAGGATCGCAGTTTCAGATTGAAGATGATGTAAGTCAAAAGTTTATGAAAGCTTTTCAATAAAAGACAATTTTAGTGGTACTTTGTGGGAAAGAATCCGCATTCCTCCGCGAAGACCAGAAAAATCTCCTCAAACTGTCTTGTTTCCAGCGAGCCGTTCGATAATCCAGATGTGAATTTTCAAGTAGGAAATATTCCGATTGATGGGAGCCATGTTAAAGTATTTTTTAAAATAATTTTTGTTTGTTTTTCCTTCAAATTTTTCCAGATCTTCTTGACTCTCGATAACAACTGTTTGTATTGGGATCGATCTCCTCAATTCCCTGCCAAAAAGGAGGTTGCGTTGATTGTAAACGGATCGCCAATATGTGCAGAGTTCACTCAATTTCAAGTTTTGAATGATGGTACGATATACGCGGCAAACAATTGCTTGTTGAAGGGAAGACTTGAGTTCTGGAAAAATCTGGACGATGGGTTCATTGTGAAAAACGGAACAGTAATGGAACATTTTGACACAAAATACACACTGATTGCATTGATGGAAGAGGTATCCGGATCGATTGGAACAGAGTTTTTCTCCGTTTCACCAGATGGACACAATCTTATAATGAAAATGGGATATCGAGATGAGTTTGCACGACGGAATAGATATTATGAAAGACACATATATCAATCGCGTTGTTCTCATCTGATTTTCAAAAACCGAGAAGAACAAGGCGATTTTTTGGATATTCCAAAGGATTTGACGGTAAAAAAAATTGATTCAAAACCTCCACTTTTTACTTTTATAGCTGGTCTTCAACACATTCACATCGAATGAAGAGGACTCCACGAATCGGGTGATTTTCGAAACTATGTTTCCCGAGCTTCAATATAGAATTAAAAACGATTCTGTTCACGTAAGATTTGATTTTAAGCAACGGTGCGCCAAAAATCGAAACAATCCTCCGCGGCTTTATTTACAGAAAAAAATGTTGCTTCACGCTTTTCATGTACATATTTTCAGGTGAACACATTCGGATCTATTGGACCAGAATATTTGGATTTGAGACAGTATGCATGCGAAAATAATCTCTGCACTCTTCCGACTCGATCAGAAGATTCCAGTCAAGAATTCGTTCCAGAAGGCACCGATCCGTCAATGATTTGGAGTCTACTAACTTCAGATGGTCAACGAGTTGCATGTCACAAGTATTTTCTTCTTTTGCATTCTCGACAGATTGGGGCCATGCAAAGCTTTAATTCAACCGTTTATGGAGGTTATCAGTTTGAGGAAAGTGATTTAGATCCGATAGAAGTGAAAACGAATGCGACTGAGGCGACTGTTCGCAATGCATTGAGAGGAATGTTCAATACGAAATCACTTTTCGAAATCAAAACAATTGAGCTCATCGAGTGTATCAATTTCTATGATTATCATCTGATGACCGAATTGTTTGACGACGCCTTTCACATTCTCATGGAAACTGTTACTGACTTCTCGTTGCCGTTCCTCTATGAATTGTTTTGGTCTTACGAGGAAAAAGTAATTGAAGGATTCGTCGAAAGACCGCACTTGTTATTCAACTCGATTTCATCTATCTACCCTCCTAAAGAGCTATTGTTTCAACTTGCCAACAAAATGGAAAAGTGCGAATTCAATTCTACTGAACGGGCGGGAAGTTTGATCAACTACGATTGTGAAGACATTGTTAATTATTTTATGAATGTCGATGAAGATTCAGACGAAAAAGTTTGGTCAATGATTCTAGAGGAATATGATTTCAATGTGCAATCTATGCGTGAAACGATAGGGAAGAAGGAAAAAGTAAAAATTCAACGGAGCAGAAACAACAGTAATACTTTAGAATGTCATCAGCAGTCATCGCCAGTAAGTTTTACATGGATTGAAAATTATTAAAAACTGTAGTGGACCTATGCACGAAATAAAAAAGGTCATTTAAATGAATTAATTTGACTTTTTTTTCTAATGCACCAAAGAAAGAAAATTCGATTATAGTCGGCGAATACATCATCAACCTCGCTCTACTGCAAAATTCCTGTAAAACCGTGTTACACTTGCAAGATTAACTCGAATTCTAGTTTTTATACTTCTTTTTAACGGAAAATGATGTATCCACGACGAATTGCAGGTAAAATGTGATGTTTCGCTTCAAAACAGGCGCACTACACTGTTGAAAATTGAAAAGTGCCGTTGAGCGAGGCTGATGATGCATTCGCCGACTATAAATTGAATTATGGACCTATTCATTGGAATTAAAATGAATTTTTATGTCACATTTATTCAATGCATTACAAAATATTAATGAATTAATCTGAATTTTCCTGAACCATTGAGTTTGAGTTTTTCTGCGAATGGTGCCTAGCCATCCCGGTCAAAAAATGCATACATTGTCATCATTTTTGTGTACTGGAAGTAAATTTTTAAAGGCGCATGCGTTTATTTGTTAATATTGTGTTTTCAATCGACTTGCGACATGAGAACGCGAGACTCCGCCCACTTATTTGTGCGCTACCTGTCTGCGTCTCTTCAAATATCACTGTGTTGGCGTGGTCGCCCACAAAAAAAGTGGGCGGAGTCTCGCGTTCTCATGTCGCAAGTCGATTGAAAACACAATAAGTTCACTTATTTGACCAGGATGACTAGGCGCGATTTGCAGAAAATCTCAAACTCAATGGTTCAGGAAAATTCAGATTAATTCATTAATATGTTGTAATGCATTGAATAAATGTGACATAAAAATTCATTTTAATTCAAATGAATAGGTCCATAAATTTGAACGCAGAAAAACGTTCGTGTCGAAATATGGCCACCGAAAAATTGCGTACGCCTTTCATAAATTGTGTCGATTTACGAAATCTCGACACGAACGTTTTTCTGCGTTCAAATTTATTCAATTTAATTGAATTTTCTGGCTTTGGCGCATTGGAAAAAAGTCAAATTAATTCATTTAAATGACCTTTTTTATTTCGTATATAGGTCCATAAAATTTCGATGTTCACTGTTCGGAAAAAGCCGATTAATCATTGAATCTAAAAATACTTTTCTCACCAAACCTAAGAAAACTGATATTTATTAAAATTTTATGCTGCCTCAAAGTTCCGTAAACTCCCAATTTCTTTCAGATCACAATAAGGAACCGCAATAAAAGTGATAGTTTCTCAAAGTCAGTCGAAAGTCCGATTCAATCTCCATCAGGCTCATTTTCAATGTGCTCAATGACAAAGGCGTTGCCAATAAAAAGTGGAAAACAGCGCAATGATAGCGTCTCCAGTTCGATCGACAACTTCCCAGAGTTGTCACCATCAACTTGTTCATTTTCGACGTATTCTAAAGCGAAATCTCCAGGCGGCCGATTTGCACCAAAGGGAGCTCGTTTTGTTAACGCCGATCAAATGCTCAAGCGTAGTGCGCCGGCGAATCCGTGGAAGAAGATGTCGAGTTTCGTGTCGCCGACAACATCGAAATTTCAAGAAAATGAGGAAGAAGAAGAAGAAAGCACGAACAAATCTGTCCGATTCGAGGAAATATTGCAGAAGGAGGAAAAGTTGCAGAGAAACATTCGGACGGGCTTTAAAAAAGTTCAACTTCTTGCTCACGTTGAAACGGAACAACTCGCCGGAGCACAACTTCTTGAAGTTCTTCAAAACGAATATCGAAATGAAGCTCTCGTTCGGGTAAGTGTTTTTTCAAAGTAAACCAACAAGTCCCCCTATTCTATGTACTGTGGAATAACGAAAAAAAAGTTCTGAGGCCGTATTCATGAACATTTACCATACGGTAAATGAAAAAGTAAATGGATGTATTGACCGAAAATATAAGTTTTGTTATTCCTAAAACGATTCACGGGTCGTTTATGGTTCCATGAACCCCTCAAGCATTTTAAAATTTTAATTTTCTGTCGAGAAAGTCATTTACCGTTTTCATTTACCTTACGGTAAACGTTCATGAATACGGCCTCTGATTGGCCTGAAATTTTGGTGGAAATACCGATTTTAAAAATAAAAAGTTTTTTTAAATCGATGTTTCGGGAGCATTTTTGACAGTTTCTCCCGAAATTTCAGAGCAATCGGAACATTCTGCAAGCTTTCTCCCAGTTGTTTTTCGTTTTTTCCCACGTTTTTTTTTCGTTTTTTCCCAACAGTACATTAAATAGGTTCATAAGTTTGTAGGTTGAATTGGTGCTCACTGATGATCTCGACGTTGATGATGAGCAAATTGTGTGGGGGAATATGCCCGGACTTATTCGTCGATAATTTATTCATTTTTTAGTGTAGTCCACTTTTGTTGTAATATATTTTGTTGACCCGCCACGAAGGTCAAACGCGCTCCGCTGAACTTGGTACTTCGTGATTTTCATTTTGGTCTCCAAATTATTTTATTTCGCGTATTATTTCCCCGTGAAATAAAAAAAATTTGGAGACCAGCGGAACGCGTTTGACCGCCGTGGCGGATTGGCAATATATGGGGTTATCGTTGGCAGGTGGGACAAAGAAAAGTAACTTTTTTTGGCCCCAACCCTGATGCGTGTGGTAGCAAAAAGGAATTTTCTTCTTGTTTCTATTTTTCTACCCCGTGAATAACCCCATTAGGATAGATTTTTTTGTTTTTATTATTAACAAGCCTGCTGCGCAGTCCTGCGCGGCTGCTGACGCAGCCTAATGGCGACTTCGTCGCCACATTCTATTTTTTTGCGTTCCACTCTTCCTCATTCATTTATACGCACTCTGTTTTTGGAAGATTTCTGTCCTCTGTGGCTCAATCGGTAGTGCTCTTGAATACAAATCCTAATGTCACGGGTTCGTGTTTTGCCCACTGCATTTTCTTGCAAAAAGGCAGGTGCGGACGCGCACAGACATCCCGATCTGGGTTTTTATATATAAGAAAGATAATGTTTTCCTTTCTTTTCTATGGGTTTTCTGTAAAATATGCATTCCTGGTGGTACCAATTCAAATTTATGTGCATAAATATTTGAAAAATTAAAAATCTGAAAAGACCACCTGGTTTCTTTTAATTTTCCACAACTCTCCAAATAAAATGTCCGAAAGGGCAAGCAATTGACAAACGTATAATTTATTTGATATGAAGAGTGAAGAATGGATGTTTGAGAGCCTCTGTACAAGTGATTCGCTTGTTCGGATCCAACGCAATCATGCCATCCATCAGATTGCGAAATGATTGTACCTGAAATTAAAAAAAAAAGAAAATTGTGGTCATTACCCAATCAGCCATATCGTGAAAATTACCCGAAGATGAGCACCGCTAATGACACTGTTATATTATTTTCGCTCTCTTAAAATCGCCGCTCCAGAAAATTTACCGAGCGGCGAGGAACAATGAGCGGTCAGGAGAATCGAACCAGCGAGGGCAAGATTGTGTCAAATAACGAACAGTGTTAGCCACAGAGACAAATCGGACACTCACCTGTTCGAGTTGGTCTCGGTTTAAACGTTGACCGGCGATCAATTCCGACTCCAAATCGCGCGTTGGTTTGAGGTTGGCAAGAACGGTGATCTATAAATAGATTAGGGTGGAAACAAATACGCTCGAATCTCACTGACTCACCTTGTCTCTTTGGGTAACTTTATCGACCTCGTGGTACAGTAAATTGCAGTTCACATCGAAATGCTGATCTTTGAATTGAGATTTTCGAACCAGCCGATTCGGATATTTGCCCTTCACGTCGGTGAACAACTTTAACATGTGATTGTTCGATCTTCCAGGGAACATGATCTTTCCAGTGTATACTTCATAAAGAGTTACAGCCACCGACCACAGATCAATAGCGTAGTCGTGGCGTACGCCAAGCACTGAAATAAATATTTTGCTCATTAACAAAAAAAAAGAAAACGTATCTTCAATTATATTCTTTTATCGCATTAATTTTGGGTATAGATTTTCTACCGGTGGTGACTCGAAAAACTACCGTAAAACTGTATTAGAGGCGCATGCACCAGAGTTCATGGAATTCCGACTTCCGTGTAAAAATTGCTCTGGGACGTTTCGCTATTGACAAAATTGGGCCAAGGATAAAATAGTTGTCGAATCTCTTGCCGGCACATTCGGAGAATATTTCGAAATTCACGGGAAAATGCACTAAAGTTTTGAAACATTCCAGAGTGGTAAAAATATTTACTTCCAACTTCCGTTTTAGAAAATTTTACTCCCATTCAACTAGACATAAAAAATGTGGATTTTCATGAAATAAAATTTCTGTGAAAATCACGATTGAGAGGACGTTCTTGGCGTGAGATTTGCTGTATTTCACTTCCATGCAACTCCATATTAAATCCTTTCTTTCTGGTGCCCTTCACGGCAATTTTTACGTATAAAAAGAAATTGACGCCCATGTTTATGCTAATTAGTTTTTTTAAAAAAGAACTTCGAGAGAACTCACTAATTTCTGGAGCGCGATAGAATCTTGAGACGAGATACGGTGCCAACTCCTGCTCATTTACTCTTCCAGCCGATCCGAAATCACACAATTTCAGTGTTAATTTTGATTCGTTCACAAGAATATTATCCGGTTTGATATCAGCGTGCACAAATTCTTGTTTTTTGAGAAGACGTAGAGCGAGAAGAAGTTGTTGTGCATAACTGCGAACCGCTTTCAGATGAAGACCGTCTTTTTGCCCGTACTTTTTGAGTAGCTCCCTCAAATTCATACTCAGATTCTCAAAAACGAGACAAAGATGATTGTGGTGTTTGAATGTGCGGAAAAGTCGCAAACAGTGATATTTGTCCTCTTTGTCCGCCTCATTCAACTTTCGCAGGACTTCCAGCTCACGAAGTCCAGTTTTGTACATGATTTCGTTGTTACGAATGATTTTCACCGCCACTGTGTTGTTTTTCGTCTGATCCGTGCAACGACACACGTTTCCGAATACTCCGGCGCCAGTGAATCCGACAACGCGATAGCGAGAATCGAGTAGTTCTCCGATACGAACGCCTAGAAGAAATATGTGTGAAGCTTTTATTTTGGACCGAAATATGGATTAAAAACATTGATTTTTTTCTGAAAAATTTTATGGGGTTATTCACAGAACTAAAAAAAACAAAAAAATCAGCGAACATTCGAACTTTGGGGAATCATTTAAAAAAAAACTCCCGGTCATTCCCTGAAAATTTCAAACCAAAATATCGATTTTTGAACATTTTCAGGAATAAAAATCTATATTCTTTCGGTCTGAAATATTCTGGAAATGTCCGAGAGTATTTTTTTAAAATGATTTCTCAAAGTTTCAGGCCAATCAGAGAATTTTCCGAAATTTCCCCTAATTTTTTGATATTTTTTTTATATTTTATGAATAACTGCATAAAATAATACTGCTATGTTTCCCAGTGTTTAAAGCTCATAGAGCTGATTTTACACAATTCTAAATAAGTAAATAGCAGGACAGGTATTTTACGTTCAGCATAGGAAAAAACCGTTTTTTACCCTACTACAGTAATCGGGGTTTTTTGTGTTAAGCAACCTGCCGATGGAATAATTCGATGAGCCTTCAAATTTCGACCAAATTCCCATTGAAAATTAAAGGCGCATAGCATTTTTTGCCGGGTCTCGACGCAATGGGTTTTTCTCTGGTTAAAAAAAACAAGAAAAATGGTTTTTTTTCCTGCGCTGAATAACCCCATCACTTTACGGAATCCGTAAAGAAAAATAAATTTTATGCCCAGCCCTCAGATTGCTTGTAAAAAAACAAAAAAAAAACAAACGGTAGTATCCTTCGACATCATCCCAATTGTCTTTAAGAGTGTCATGAACAGCCCCACTGTGCCCATCAATAGTCGTACTGTCCTGTGGTAATTCCTCATTATCAGCAAACATATCAAATCCGGCACTCTCTTTTTCCTCTTCTGTCTGTTTCGCTTTGGCATCCAACTTTTCTTTTTCCGCTTCTTCCTTCACCTTTTCCGCCAACTTTGTCTGCCAATCCTCTTTGTGCTCTTCTTCTTTTCCTCTTTTCAGCACTTCATCCACATTTTTCTCATCGGCATCTTTGATATGAACCATTTTATTACGAAGGCCTTCAAAAAAGTCAGTCGGAGTGTCGTTGTCACTTGTGATGCTAACAGGAGTTGATGCGCCACTCGCATTTTCGCTACCAAAACGGGTCTAAAGCATAAGAAAGTTAACTAGTAAAATAAAATAGAAAAAAAAGAAACTTACCGTTTTTATAAGCTCTCTGGCTTCCGCGAGTTGACGGTCTTCTTCGTCTTCAGAATCTAAACTACTGTCTTCTGAATTCTGAGACTTTTGATGTTCATCTTTGTCGACCGAGCCACTTCTAGGCGTGCTGCTTTCACGAGGAGTGTTTTCTTCGGTACTTCCCTCAATCTTTTTCAGTATCTGAAGACGTCGTTTGCGAGCCTCTTCAATTTTCTTCTGCTCATCATCCGAATCAGAATCCAGTTTCCATTCAATCTTCTTTTCCTCCTTCGTCTTGTCATGTCGACGGTGACCGTCCGAATCACGTCTTCTATCGGGACTTCTTCTGTCTCTCGATCGATTTCTTCCAGCGTGATGGTCATCTCGTCGCCGATCGTCTCGGTTATCACGAGAAATCCGATGTCTTTCCGGAGTTCGTTCTCTTTTCCGATCAACGGCTCTTTTAGATTCTGCTTCTCTCCTTCGCTGCAAATCTCTTCTTTCTGCTTCTCGACGTTCGCGTAACTCTCGATCTCGTCGTTCTGCACTTTTTGATCGATCCCTGCGTTGTTCACGTTCTCGACTTCTTGATCGATCTCTTCCTCTTCTGACGTCTTCTTTCTCTTTTTCCTCCGGCATAACTCGTTTCTTAGCTGGTGGCTCTTCCTCCTCGTCTCCCTCTTTCTCTCTCTTGTGTTTTTTGTCTTTTTTGTGTTTTTTCTCCTTTTTATGCTTCTTTTCCTTCTTATGCTTCTTCTTTTTCTTCTCCTTTTCCTTCAACGACATTTCCGAATCGGTTCTGTTCCGCTTTTCCCTCTCAGTTTCCGATTCCGACGGTTTTTCGTCTGAAGAAGACTCCACGTCAGATTTCACTTCTCCCTCTTCATCGTCTCGATTCTTCATGATTCGGCGATTCGGCACCTGAAAATTGAAAGACTTGAGTTTGATTTGCCTGATGGAAAGTGGTATTGCACATTTTCAACGCCCGAAAACTGCAAAAGCTCCAGCTGGGCATGATGACACTGCGTCAGTCTTCGTGCGACAGGGTGGAAGAAGGTGCGCAAAATAGAGACATCTTAAATAAGGATTGAAAACGAAAAGGAAGAGAAGAGCAAAAAAAAACGAGAAAAATATTAAACGAAAAGGTTATCGATTTTTGCAAAAATGTCAAAAGGTAGAATTTTTCAGCGTCAGCTTTCGTATTAGTCTTTAAATATTATTTATTTGAATATTCAATTATTAATATTTACAAAAAGGAAAACTGAAATTTTTAAAAATGTTGCATTTTTTTTTTTCGAAAATCGTGAAAAAAAGTGCGCCAATAAGTGAAAAACGAGAAATGCGCCAGCAAATGTCTGCTTGCGCAAAATCTCGTAGAAAAAAACCTCGCGAATATTCTTCATTATTCACAGCTTCACAGCGCGAATGAATCTTTATTTTGTTTGCAATGTCAAATATTTTAATATTTACTTTGGAAAATAAAAATAATAACTACTATATTGTGTTTTCAATCAAGTTGCGACATCAAAACGTGAAACTCCGCCAACTTTTTTCACCCGAACATTAAATTTTGGTGCTACCTCGGAATAGAACTGTTTCGGTATAGAACTGTAGTAAAATAAAACTGTAGCGCAATAAAACTGTTCGGAATAGAACTGATCGGAATAGAAATGTAGCGAAATATGGGGGTACGACAGAATAGAAATAGGCGAAATAGAAATGCTACAAAATAGAAATGCTACAAAAAAGAACTGGAAAAAATAGAACTGAGCGAAATAGAAATGCTACGAAATAGAACGGCTACAAAATAGAAATGAGCGAAATAGAAATGCTACAAAATAGAACAAATTTTGGCGATGGAGCGCGTTTGCATTATTTTTTTCAATTGCTCAGTTTTTCGCCGATTTTCTATTTTTTTTTTTCTGAAACTGCATTAATTTTATACCTTTCTTCATTTTCGATGTTGTTAAGTGCGTAAAATATCTGAAAATTACTGAAAAATCCTATAATAATCGGAAAATTCGAAGAATAATGCAAACGCGCTCCATCGCACCGATTTCTATTTCGCCCATTTCTATTTTGTCACATTTCTATTTCGCGCTGTTCTATTCCGCTCATTTCTATTTTGTAGCCGTTCTATTTTTTCCAGTTCTTTTTTGTAGCAATTCTATTTTGTAGCATTTCTATTTCGCCTATTTCTATTCTGTCGTACCTCCCGAAATATTGTGAAAACAAAAAAATAGCAACGCGGTGTTTGCGTACTTTTGAAATTCAAACGGCAATGTAAGAAATAGCAGGGGAAATGAAGAGATTTGTTCCCATTTTCGTTTGAATTTTAAAAGTACGCAAACACCGCGTTGCAATTTTTTTGTTTTCACAATAGAAGGGGGTACGACAGAATAGAAATAGGCGAAATAGAAATGCTACAAAATAGAATTGCTACAAAAAAGAACTGGAAAAAATAGAACGGCTACAAAATAGAAATGAGCGGAATAGAACAGCGCGAAATAGAAATGTGACAAAATAGAAATGGGCGAAATAGAAATCGGTGCGATGGAGCGCGTTTGCATTATTCTTCGAATTTTCCGATTATTATAGGATTTTTCAGTAATTTTCAGATATTTTACGCACTTAACAACATCGAAAATGAAGAAATGTATAAAATCAATGCAGTTTCAGAAAAAAAAAAAATGGAAAATCGGCGAAAAACTGAGCAATTGAAAAAATAATGCAAACGCGCTCCATCGCCAAAATTTGTTCTATTTTGTAGCATTTCTATTTCGCTCATTTCTATTTTGTAGCCGTTCTATTTCGTAGCATTTCTATTTCGCTCAGTTCTATTTTTTCCAGTTCTTTTTTGTAGCATTTCTATTTTGTAGCATTTCTATTTCGCCTATTTCTATTCTGTCGTACCCCCAAATAGAAATGTAGCGAAATAAAACTGTTCACAGTGAATCTTTTACTACGTGCCGATGCGGATCCTAGGCCATTTTGAGAAATTTTCTCTTCCATGAAAGAAATCCTGGAGCTATTTTGAAAATAAAGGCCAAAATGAAAAATCGGCTCAATAAATATTGTTCTTCGTTTAATTTACTACCTTTAAAAAAAAAGTTGGCTCAAATCGGTTCACCACCGGCTCTAGCAAATTTGTTAAAGGTGTCGCGGACTAGTAAAAAACCATCGAATTTTCTCTTCCATTTTCAGTTTTTTGTACTTTTCGGGAAAATAAAGGCCTAAATTAAAAATCGGCTCAATAATTATTTTTCTTCATTTAATTAGCAATGTTTTAAAAAAAAAGTTGACCTGAAACGGGCTGCCACCGACCCCACAAGATTTGTTTAAGGTATGGCCTAAGTTTCACCATAAGCGAATAGAGACCTGAAACTTGTCGCATGAGCTGTTTTTAACTGTCATTTATTTTTGCACGTTTTTTTAAATGTTTTCCTTCGAATTGCATATAATTTGTTCGTAAAATTGCAATTTATTCACCAGGTAATTCGAAAACGAAGCCAATAGAAAATCTGTGCCAGCTTTTTGCCACTAAATCCCGCCCATTTTTTCGCTGATTGGTAGACTTTTTGTCGCAGAAATTTTGGCTTGACGTAGTAAAAGATTCACTGTGCTGTTCGGAATAAAACTGTAGCGTTTTGGAACTAAATTAGCAATGGAGCGCGATTGCATTGCTTGGCCGTCAAGGCAGGCCGAGAAAAAAATGATAAAAGTTTATTCAAAAAAACAACAAAACAAACAATTTTTGATGAATAGCTCAAATATAGAACTGTTGAAAAAAGAACGCGCATGAGAAATTCCAATATTTGAACGAGCAAACAATGCAATCGCGCTCCATTGCTAATTTAGTTCCAAAACGCTACAGTTTTATTCCGAACAGTTTTATTCCAAAACAGTTTTATTCCGATCAGTTTTATTCCGAACAGTTTTATTTCGTTACAGTTCGATTTCGCTACAGTTCTATTCCAAAGCGAGTTCAATTTCGCTACAGTTCTATTACGCGTCAGTTCTATTCCGAGGTAGCACCAAAATTTAATGTTGGCGTGAAAAAAAATGGGCGGAGTTTCACGGTTTAATGTCGCAACTCGATTGAAAACACAACATTGAATATGCTGTCAACCATTTTTCTGCCTCCAGAACCGCTTGAACTTCAAAACGCGTGCAAAAACAAAGAAAAATAAAAATCACATGAAGTTTGCGCGAAGACGTGGAGCTTAATTATCATATTGTGTTTTCAATCGACTTACGACATGAGAACGCGAAACTCCGCCCACTAATTGTGCGCGACCACGCGAACACAGTGATATTTGAAGGGACGCAGACAGAACGGTGAATGCAGACTTGCGTTTTCAAGTCGCAAATCGATTGAAAACACAATACTCACGCGATTTTGGGGGTGGCAAATTTTTTTCAATAAGTTACAAATATTTGAGAAAAAATAACTATTTATTCACCCGTTCTCGATTCGAAATTCTCGAAGGGAAAAGTGTTTTTGAAAAACTCATTTTAAGACTATATTTTCAGAAATATGATTTCTGTTGGAATTCGTCTACCAGATAATGTTTTTCCTTCTCCGGAGGAACCAATTGCGAAGCTCCGTACCAGCGAAAATCCAGAGATGTATAAAAATGGAATTGATGAGAATGGAGTTGCTCGTGTAAATTTAATCAAATAGATCCCACAAAGAGGTTCATTTAAATTTTCAGATAAATCGTATCGTGTTGTCACGAACCTCCATTGTCAGTTTATTGCGTGTGGAATCGCCGTCAAGGATCTGGGTTCGTCTTCAAAATCATATCACCGATTCACAACTCACCTTCACAGAGCCGTTTGTCGTATGAAAGTGTGCAAATATAAAAACATGTAAATTTAGGTTCGAACTCGTGAAAAAAGCGAACATTGTTGTTGGAGATTATGCGTTAGCGCCGTGCGACGAGAGAGCATTCCGACGGTGTCGGATCACTGAAATTGGAAGAGATCATGAGGGAAATGAAGTCGTCAAGATATTTTTTATAGACGATGCAGTGGCCGCTTGGGTGGAACCAGGGTGTCTTGCCGAAATGAAAGAACATTACATGTTCTTCCCGTGGCAGGCTATTCAAGTTTCCATGTTCGGCATATATCCGGCTATGCAAGATTTGACTGATGTAAGTGTCAAGGAGGCCGTCGGCGGGTGATACACGCTTTTTACATGGGAGCATTCTCCGAAGCAGGGGTGGGACAAAAACATTTTTCAACAAAAAAAAATTGTTTTTTTTCCTCAAGAAAATTTACCAAAAAAATTTTTTTTTCGCCCGTAAAAGTTACCAAAAAAATTCAAGAAAAAGGCGTATTTCTGCCAGCTAAATGGAAATTTTCCAAGTTTTCTTTAAAAGTTAGTTTTTGAAAAACCAAAAAAAAAATTTTCCCTGGGATCACATTTTTTCTGCAGTCCAAAGTTTCCCAAAAAATCCCAGAAATAACTATGTTTACCACTGAATTTTTCGGCGTGAAAGTTGTAATGGGGTTATTCTCGAAACCAGCAAAAAAAAACAAAACATAGAAAAAACCAGCAAAAAATTCAGCGAAAATTCGGAGAATGCTCCGATCGGTCTGAAACTTTGAGAGATCATTTAAAAAATACTCTCGGACATCCCACGGTGTCCAGGATTTGAAATGTGGGCGGAGCCTAATTTGCTGGCGCGTCAGCAAACTTCCATGGCGCACTTTCGGTGCTTGCGCATTTTTCGACGATCGCATTTTTTTAATTGATTTTATTATTTTTCTTTTAGTAAAACCTGTTTTTCTTTGTAAAATGTATGTATTGTATCTTTTAATACCATAAAATTGCCCAAACATCGCTTTTCGTAAAGATTTATCCTGCAAAAACACCAAAAAACTCAAAACGAATATTTCGAAATGATGGCTGTTGTGTGTTGTTAGATCACACAAAGATATTATTTTTGATCTTAGTTTCAAGCGGCAGCGCGAACTATTTTATCTCTCGTTGTCTGCGTCTCTCGCTAGTGATCAACTCCCAATCATTATGTTATTGTTGTGTAACTCTTCCCCACTACTACTACTACTCGATTGGCGAGTAGAGCTATATTCTATTACCCCCGTTTCCCAATACACTTTTCCTGTAAAGCCCTTATTGTAGTGAAGTGCGCCCAGGTTAACACCGGCACGGAACTAATAATAAATTGTGTTAAGTATTAACTGTCGTTATACTTTTGACAACACAACATTGGCGATCAGGTTAAAGTAATACAAAATTTATTTTGTATTTTCCGAACTTCAAGCAAACCAGAAAGCTTCTGCGTTTTGTTTTGAATTCTTTCGGTTTTTCTTTTTTTTTTTTCTCTGTATTTGCTGAACGCAATCGAGAAATTTGAAAATGAACAAAGAAAACGAAGAGTTCATGCTCAGAATGATGCAAATGTTCGAAAAGCAAAACGAACAGCATCAGGCAGCGATGACTGCTCTCGTCCAGGCGATGACAAGCAAGTCAAACGATGAAAGTCGTTCAGAAATGACACCGACAACTTCGGGTGTGTCTCAGACACAGCTCATGAATGACATCGGTAGTCGTGTGGCGATGTTTCAGTTTGATCTTGAAACAGAAAAGACTTTCTCAAAGTGGTACGCTCGTCACGAGGCGGCGTTCACGGTGGAAGGGAAAGATCTCGAGGACAAGAGCAAAGTCTCGTTGCTGATGAGCAAAATGTCAGATGAAGTTTACGAGCAGTATTCTAAAAGGATATGCCCGCGAAAGCACACTGAAGTGGAGTTTGATGAAACAGTCAAGACTCTAGAACAGATGTTTGACATCAAGAAGAGCTTGTTTTCGCACCGATTCGCGTGCATCAACATTGCTCGAGATGATGAAACACCTGTGGAATACACGACTAAAGTCAATTCCATGTGTGAGTCAGCAATGTTGCAGGACATTGATGCTGAAGGGTGGAAAGTGTTTTTCTGGCTCAAAGGTTTGGATGCGTCGCGAGACAAATCAGCCCGCACATATTTTATCAGATATGTTGAGCAGAAATGGGAAAAGAAAGAGTCCGTTAACGTTAATGACCTCTGCGAAGAATGGAAAAAGTTGCTTCGGCAGAATAGCGTCGTTCAAGAAATGGAACAGGTGGACAAAGCCGTTAGAGCTTTACACACCAAGAAAAATTTTAATCGGAACCATAAGAAATTGTGGAACCGTGAGCAGTCAAATGGCAAAGTTGACGAATGTTGGAATTGCGGCAAGGTAGGGCATAGAAAACCCGACTGCGTGCAAAGGCTGACAAAGTGCTTAAAATGCCAGAAAACCGGACACTTGTCCAAATACTGCAAATCTAAAGGTTCTAAGAAGGCGCAGAGTATGGTAGTCATTGAAAGTGCTGCTGCAGAAGACGTTGAGGTCAATGCGGTGAGGCAATACGTTATGGTGGAAGTGAACGATCAGTTGATTGAGTTTCAACTCGATACTGGATCGGATATCACACTCATCAGTCGGAAGGACTGGATGAAGGTTGGTGAACCAGAATTGGAGAAATGTCCAATGAAGGTGAAATCTGCAAGTGGAAATGAGGTTAAGCTGTTGGGTAGAGCCAAAGTGGACTTCATACTGAAAGGATCTGCGTCATCCGCTTTTGTTCACGTACGAGAACACGGAAATTTGTTAGGCCTTGACTGGATATCAAAGTCATCCGAAATGACCTACCACATGAATATGATGGTCAATGAGCTGAAAAGTTCTGACACTGAGTCAATTGGAAAGGAACTGAAGGAAAAGTTTCCGGAAGTTTTCCTAGAAGGTCTGGGTACGTGTACAAAAGAGAAGGCGGTACTGACTGTGAAAGATAAATCTTCACCGGTTTTTATTGGAAAGCGTCCAGTGCCATATGGAGCTTTAGAAACGGTTGAGCAGGAGCTGGATAGACTGGAAAGTCTAGGCGTCCTCAAGAAGGTTAATCACAGTTCGTGGGCAGCGCCGTTAGTGTGTGTGAAAAAGAAAGACACTGGTGCATTAAGAATTTGTGCTGACTTCAAAACAGGGCTAAACGCGGCTCTGCAAGATGAAGATCACCCAATTCCAACACCGGAAGATGTGTTCGCAACACTGAATGGTGGAACTGTTTTCTCGACAGTAGATCTGAAAGATGCTTACTTTCAAATTGAATTGGCTGAAGAATCCAAGCCGTTGCTGACGGTAAACACCCACAGAGGCTTATACCAATACCAAAGACTTCCGTTCGGAGCCAAGACGGCACCAATGGTATTCCAGCGGATCATGGATAAAATGATAACTGGGTTGTCTGGAGTCACTGCGTACCTAGACGATGTGATCATCGTAGGTCGTGACGAGAAAGAACACAATGAAAACTTGTTCGAGTTGTTTCAACGAATCGCTGAGTATGGATTCCGTGTGAAGCTCGAAAAGTGCAGGTTTCTTGAGAGAAGGATAAAGTTCCTTGGGTTTATAATCGACAGAAATGGTCGTAGACCTGACGAAGAGAAAGTTCAGGTGATCAAGAACATGTGTGAGCCAAAGGACCAGAAAACTCTGAGAAGTTTTATGGGGATGGTAACGTATTACAGTTCGTTCATTCCTAAAATGAAAACTTTGAGAGGATCTTTAGACAAGCTCCTAATGAAAGATGCGGAATGGAGGTGGACTAAAGTGGAGGCGGAGTCGTTTCAGAAGTTGAAGGACGTGTTGTCTTCAGACTTAAATCTCACCCACTACATGCCAAAGATTCCGATAGTAGTTGCAGCAGACGCGTGTGACTATGGAATTGGCGCGGTTATTAGTCACCGATTCGCAGACGGTACAGAAAAACCAATTGCCCATGCAGCCCGTTCTCTGAATTCTGCTGAAAAGAATTATTCGCAGATTGAGAAGGAGGGTTTGGGGTTGATTTTTGCTGTTAAAAGATTCCATAAGTACTTGTTTGGTCGGAAGTTCTTGCTAAGAACTGACCACAAGCCACTGCTGTCCATTTTTGGAAGCAAGAAGGGAATCCCGGTGCATTCGCAAAACCGTTTGGTTAGGTGGTCTACGATTCTTCTGGCTTATGATTTTGACATAGAGTACGTCAAAACTGATGAATTCGGACAAGCTGACGCTTTGTCGCGGATGATTCAGAAAACGCCACTTGAGAATGAAGATATTGTCATTGCTCAGGTTGAGGAAGATGTAGAAGAGGTGCTGTATGCAGCCGTTCGGAAACTTCCAATCCGTGTGAAGGATATTCAGGAGGAGACTTGGAAAAGTAATACTCTGAAGGAAGTAATTAATTGTGTTTCTCGGAATAGTTGGCCGAAGAAACCAGAAGGAAAGTTGAAGCAGTTCTTTGACATAAGATCTGTACTTTCAGTTGTTCAGAACTGTTTAATGTTCAAGGAAAGAGTTGTTATTCCAGAAGCACTGCAGAAAGCTACGCTTAGGCAGTTGCATGAAGGACATCCAGGAATAGTAAGGATGAAACAACTAGCTCGATCATTTGTCTACTGGCCAAGAATGGATAGTGACATTGAAAAGTTGGTGGCAGCTTGCACCACGTGTCAAATTCACGGAAGGACTACACGGAAAGTTCCGTTGGAGCCGTGGACGACACCAGATCGAGTGTGGCAGAGAATCCATATTGACTATGCTGGGCCGGATAACGGACAGTATTATCTAGTCGTTGTTGATGCCAAATCCAAATGGGCTGAAGTAGCGATAGTTAAGTCGATATCGAGTGTTTCTACGGTGCGAACACTGAAAAGTATTTTCAGTACCCATGGTTATCCCGAAACACTGGTTTCTGACAACGGAACGCAGTTTGTTTCAAGAGAATTTGCATCCATGTGTGAGGAGTATGGAATTGAGCACATTCGCTCGCCCGCTTTTCATCCACAATCAAACGGTCAAGCCGAGAGATTCGTTGACACGTTAAAAAGAGGATTGAAAAAGTTAAAAGGGGAGGGAAGTGTAGACACAGAAATAATGTCGAAATTCCTACTCTACTACCGGTCAACACCGTCTAATGCTCTTGGAGGTTTGACACCGGCTGAAGTTCATTTGGGACGACGTCTCAGAACTAAAATGTCTCTGATGATTCCGAAGTTAAAGCTTAACATAGGAAGTCAGAAGTCATCGTTGATGAAAGATCAGTTTGATAAGCATCACGGTACGAGACCAAAACACTTTTCTGTTAATGAGAGTGTATACGCTAAAGTTTTCGAAAGAAACGCTTGGTCGTGGAAACCTGCAACGGTTGTCCAAAGACAAGGTCGCGTAGTGTACATGGTACGCTTGAATGATGGTCGTGAACGAGTGGTTCATGCAAACCAGCTGAAGCTGCGAGTGGAGCAAACGGACGAATGCAAGGATGAGTGGACAACGACAATATTTGATATTTTCGAAGTGCCATTGCCACAGGAGACGTCTACACCTATGTCAGTTACAACGCCTACATTTGCTACTCCATCTCGTGAGCAACAACAGCAAGGATTGTCAATGCAGCAAGGACATCAATCTCATGCACAAGCTAGGATGCCATCGTCAGCTCAGTTCAGTCAATGGTCGCAGCAACATCAGTCACCAGGAGTAGTGCCAGTCAGAAGAGGGAATCGTGTTCGTAAGCCAGTCAACCGATATGATCCGTCGAATTGATATCGTGGATAATTGAACCCTCATTGCTTTATCTGACCCAAGTTTAATTCTAACATAGGGAGGTGTTGTGTGTTGTTAGATCACACAAAGATATTATTTTTGATCTTAGTTTCAAGCGGCAGCGCGAACTATTTTATCTCTCGTTGTCTGCGTCTCTCGCTAGTGATCAACTCCCAATCATTATGTTATTGTTGTGTAACTCCTTCCCACTATTACTACTCGATCGGCGAGTAGATCTTATTGCTATTATCCCCGTTTCCAAATACACTTTTCCTGTAAAGCCCTTATTGTAGCAAAGTGCGCCCAGGTTAATACCGGCACTGAGCTTATAATAAATTGTGTTAAAGTAGTAACTGTAGTTATACTTTTGACAACACAACAATGGCTGAACCAAATTCGACGTTCTTAACTTAAAAAAATTTCTAAAGACCTCAGCTATAATTCCGTTGGAGCACATGTGGGAAAAAAATTAAGAATTTATGCTTTTTTTCCCGAAAAACATAAAAAATGCCTCAAAATTTGAATTTCGCGCGAAAAAATCCAGTGGGGCGCGTTTGCTCGGCTCCGCCCACATTTCAAATCCTGGACACCGTGCATCCCCTGAAAATTTCAGACCAAAATATTGATTTTGAATTTTTCAGAAATAAAAATCGATATTTTTTAAAATCAATATTTCGGTCTGAAATTTTCAGGGAATGTCCGAGAGTATTTTTTAAATGATCTCTCAAAGTTTCAGACCGATCGGAAAATTCTCCGAATTTTCGCTGAATTTTTTTCTGGTTTTTTCTATTTTTTGCTTTTTTTGCTTTTTTTTTTTTTGCTGGTTCCGAGAATAACCCCATAAATAAAAAATACGCGAAAATTTAGTGGTATTGTCGGCCCGCCAAAATGGTCAAACGCGCTCCGCTGAACTCAACGCTATGTGATTTTCATTTTGGTCTCCAAATTACTTCATTTCACGTTGAATTTATACGTGAAATATTCATCGGAGCGCGTTTGACCATTTTGGCGGACCGACAATAAACATAGTTATTTCTGGGATTTTTTGTGCAACTTTGGACTGCAGACAATACGTGATTCCAGGAATTTTTTCAACTTTGGACGCGGCATTACACCCAAAAAAAATCCCCGAAAAAACGAAGTCATTTTTTTGTCCCACCGTACTCTGCATTTTCACCCTATTTTTTTTTCATTTTTCGGGGAAATTAAAAATTGAAATACGAATTTTCAAAGTACCGCGCGGCTTTCATGCAAATAAAGCTACAAAAGTGTCGGTCTATGATTATTCAAATCAGTTTCAGACCGAGCAAAAATGGTCTGAAGAAACTTGTGATGAGCTGGCCAAGATTCTCAACGAATTCCAACTTCTTCAAATCGAAGTTATTCTCTCCAGCATTGTTAACAATGATTACGCGAAGCCAACTCCAGTGCATCTAAATGGAATCAAAAACGATGACAATTCGGAAAGTCAACAGAGATCGACAGTTTCAATCTCTGATATTCTTCTTAAAACTCTCCCCAACTCAGTGATCATCGTTCCGAATCACGATGGCGCTGGACACGAGTTATTCGGAACGAATGAAATTGAATTACCAACAAGAGCACACGAGATTCATAAACGTTTCCCGGCGGATTGGAAAATGAAAAGTGTTTGTGTAGAGCAAGCTAATGAAGAGGCAGAAAGACTACATGGCTCATTGGAATTGGAGCACAGAGACTGGGATCCAAGACAGAATTCGATTCCAATGCTCACAATTCAAGATTTGAAAGATAAGTTTGTGTTTCCTGAGAAAATAAACAGAAGCGATCACATAATGATGGCAGTGGAAGGAAGATGCACGAAAAGTCCATTTGAGTGGTACGCAAGACCAATTATCAAGTTTGTTTTTTTTTGTTGCAATATTGAAGATGACGATTTGCTCAAAATCTGTGTTTTACAGAACCATGAAAAATATTTTGGATGAGGTGGTTCCTTGGAACGACGATTCGGAGAATCTCCGTGAGACTGACAAAGTCGACTGGATGATATATGGAAATGATCAGTTGTTAAGTGTTGCTGAACAGCTCGACACCTATTACTCCAATCCGAAAAATCGTAAACCACTGAAAAGTGAAGAAATGTGCGTTTTATTTTTATTTATTTACGTTTGGAGAAGTTGTAAATATTTAAAGTGTCTAGCGAGTAGCTCCGAATTTCCGTATCGCCAGATTCACGTGATAAATATGTGAAGCGATGAAGCCGTTAATCTACGCAGCAGTCTTTTATTTATCCATTAAGGCGCGGCCAGAAATGAAAAAAAGGTGGCCATAAATGCAGAAATTTCCCCCTTTTTTCTAAATCACACAATTGAATTTAGAAAAAAGGGGAAATTTCTGTATTTATGGCCACCTTTTTTCATTTCTGGCCGCGCCATTATAGACCTACATTTTATTTAGTTTTTCTAAATAAATTTCAGCATGAAAATCCAGGCTTGAATTTACAAAAAGAAACTTGTTTTTTTTTAAAGAAAAAAACGGAAAAATTATGCGGGAAAAATCGGAAAATTCTCCGATTGACCTGAAATTTTGGGAAATATTGGAAAAAATTATCCTGTACACGCTCAAAAAATATTGGACCAAAATATCGATTTTTTCTGAAAATTTTTAAAATCGAAGTTTTGGTTCAAAAAATTTTTTTTTTTTGAAAAATTTTTCGGAGTATTTTCCGATTTTTCCCGCAATTGTTTCCGTTATTTTCTCTTTTTCCGGTTTTGTGAATAGGTCCATTATAAAATCGACCACTTCAACAGATGTATTAACCTATATTCCAGCCGTAGTTTTCTTTAATATTACACTTTTTAGTAAAAGAATGCGCGAAGAAGGGCGTGAAGTGTTTGCGGTGTGTGCTGTAAACGAGGAAAAAGCAACATACACTGGCGAGTGGCAGAGAGTGCTCATTTTGGATTGTGAAGACTTTGCAGAGGTGCGATTCCTTGATTCTGGTGGCCGCGATATGGTCCTCACAAGTTCGCTCTACCGAATTCATAGACAGTAAGCCTTGATTATTACATTTATTCAGACATTGTATTTATTTTTCAGGCATTGTCGCTTCCCATCAATGTGCCTACAACTTTGTCTGCATGGTGTATCAACAAGAATTAATAGAATTCGTAAGTGTTGGACGCCTTTCGTTATTGTCAAACGTTTTATACAGGTCCTGACAAGAAATGGAATGTTAAAGAGACTTCGATGTTCAAAATTTGTCTGCGCGAGGATGTACCCATTTTTATTGACGTCAATGATTGTGAGTTTTTGTTTCATCTGAGCTCTTGATTTTTTATAATCTCTACGGAGCAGGGGAGGGACGAAAAAAATTTTTTTCTTGAAAAATTGGCTCCGGGACATTTCAAAAGCAGACGTTTCAAAACCGTTTTAAAACAGGAAGGTATTGAAAACCACGAAAACGTTAAATTTTAAATATTGGACCGGTTTCGGCCCCATACGTGTTATTCAGCATGGTTTTGAAATGCCCCGGAACCTTAAAAATTACCAAAAAAAAAAGAACAACAAAAATTCCAAAAAAAAAAGTCGTGTTTCTGCCAATCAGGGGTGGGATTTTACGTTTACGGATTTTACGAGTTTTTAGGGCACCTTAAAAATTTTACGGATTCCGTAAAATTTCATCCGTAAAATCCTTAAAAATTCTAAAGCTATTTTTTTATTTTGGTGAGAAAAAACTCACATTTCTGTATTTTTATCGATATTTTTGGTACAAATCTACACATGTAGAAAGTTCTTTCTATCCAGAGGGATTTATACAAAATTATTTCAGAAAAAGCTTAACATATTTTTCGGTGTTACATACTGAAACTAAACCAGAATAATGCATCCTTCGAATTTTAGGGGCATATTTCCGATCTTCTGCTTTTCTTTGTTGTTGGTCAATTTTATTCCAATTTTGATTATTAACTCTGGTTTTAGCAACTCATTTTCTTTACTAAAAAGTTATATTTAAATTTTTGCGGATTTTACGGATTTTTAAACCGGAAATTTTACGTTTTACGGAATCCGTAAGAAAAATAAATTTTACGCCCAGCCCTGTTGCCGGGAAAATTCCAGTATATCCACCCACTACAATATAGGTACCCACGCTATAGTATAGCCACCCACATAACTGAAAAATGGAATTTTTCCGATTTTCTGTGGGTGGCTATTTTGAAATATATGGGTGCTTTTACTGGAATATATTATTACAGTTTAGCCACCCACTCAGTGGTAATGGGTGGCTATACTGGTTTCCTAGGGAATCTTTCAGAATAGCCACCCATATATTTCAAAATAGGTATCCACATCAACGGGCTATAGAATAGCCACCCATCATTTCAGAATAGCCACCCACGCGGCGCCGACTGTGGGTGGCTATACTATAGCGAGTCAAATGGGTACCTATTTTGAAATATATGGGTGGTTATTCTGTAATTATCCCCTGTTGCCAATTAAATGCACATTTTCCAAATGATCATTTAAAAAAAATGGTTTTCCAGTTTTTTTGCATATGACCTGTTTAAAAAATAATATAACAAAAGGAATAATTTGTTTGAAGACAAAAGTGGAAATGTCGAAGTATTTATTTACTGTGTGGATTTAATCCCCCTAAAAAAGTAATGAGCTCAATATGTGTATTTCAGTGGCTCATCTGATTCCACATACGGCCAGAATTCAACGTCCGTATATGACGAAAAACGTTATTTTGGCACGTGATGTAAAAGTATGTTGTCTTCCAATCAGATTCGCCAACTATTCTCTCATATTTCAGTACCTGGGTGAAACAAAAAGTTTGGTGGATCGATTCGTCGGAAACGGTCAAGGATGCGCTGAGCCGTCAGAAATGGATCCTGTTTGTTGGCCGGCAAGTAATAATATGGTGTAATCGAAATGGTTGTCACTAGGAAATTCATTCCGGTATTGTTCTGCTTTAATGTATAGTTTGATCAGTTTTCTTCTCTTTGTTCCGTCACATTTTGAAAATAATAATTATTTTTTTTTATCCAAGCTCATTCAAGAAAAAAGAATGACGAGTTTCAACAAATCCACCGTATATTCCACGTGAACACACGTGTGAAAATATTCACGAAAATCAGATGTGCGATATCTAGTTGTTAACAAAATCATTTCAACCTTTCCAACGAACAATATGAACCATGTGAGCGCTTTAGGAATTGAATTTGAAGCTCATATGGAACAGGGACCTTCCGGAAATCAAAAAAAGGTAATTGTTCGGCTAACCATGTGGTCGGATATCTTGAAATCTTTAGATTAACAAATGGCTCGAATCGATCATTTTTCGGTACTTTCAAATATGGACACCAAAGAATTGCCAGATTCTGGTCAAAAGATATGAGATGCACGAATTGTTGCTGAGAGCACGAGAAATGTTCTGGTCAGAGCCACTTTATAGACATGTGAGGCTTTTTTCAAGTGCGCAGCGGGCTTGCCAATTTTTGAGCTAGTTTCGGAGGTCAATGTTTAGCTCATTTGATAGATGTCGCTTTTGATGATTGAATATTACCTTCAAGATGTGGTAATCTGGCGCGTTCGTTTGTCGCTACTGAAATAAACATTTTCCGATAACGGTACGGTTACGGTAATCTATTTTCGAAAAAATGAAGCGGCGACCTACCGTAACCCAAATAAGGATGATCAATAACCGGCTCTCGGACGTTTCGAAAATGCGACGTTTGAAAGTTTTTCTGCATTTTTTCGTCGCGGTTTTTGCACACAATTTAAAAAGCTTTTAAAAATGAATGTGTGAAAACACCGCGACGACAAAATGCAGAAAACTTTCGAAACGCCGGAGAGCCCAATAACCACACCACACTGCGTGGCCTAAATACTCCGCTTTGTAAATCGTACAATAGAAATAAGGTGTGTAAGAAAATTGGGGGAAATTAGGCAACCTATTCCGGCTAAAAAGAAACATGTTTAAAGGTGGACGTCCCTGTCACCATCGTCGGCGACATTCACGGACAATTTGAGGATTTGCGAATGATGTTTGATATGAACGGCTGGCCATTCAGTGACGAAGAAGCTAAGGAAATGTGCAAAGACAAATTCCAGCGAGATAAATGTACAAAAACGACAATTCCGTCCATTCTCGGAAACGGAACCGATCGTCACCCGGGGCCCAAGAACTATCTGTTTCTCGGCGACTACGTGGATCGAGGTCCCTTCTCTATCGAAGTCGTTCTTTTGCTTTTTGCTCTTCAACTGCGATGGCCGGATCGTGTGTGTCTGCTACGTGGAAATCACGAGTCCCGACCGGTGAATCGACAATACGGATTCTTCTCAGAGTGTTCGAAACGATTTGGAACTCGGATTTACGAGGTATTCCAGTTGGCATTCAACACTATGCCGTTGACGGCATTTGTCAATAAGAGAGTAATGTGTATGCATGGCGGCATTTCTGAAGAACTCTATGATCTCAGACAACTAGACGCTTTGAAACGCCCGATTGACACTCCTGACATTGGAATCATTGCTGACTTGACATGGGCGGATCCTGAACCGGAAATTGACTATTACAAGGACTCGCCACGTGGCGCTGGAAAGATTTTCGGCGCGAAAGCAGTGGAAGAGTTTTGCAAACACTTTCAGCTCGATTTGATTGTTCGTGCGCATCAAGTGGTTCAGGATGGATACGAGTTTTTTGCTGACAAAAGACTTGTCACCATCTTTTCGGCACCATTCTATTGCGGACAGACGGACAATGTGGCATCAATGTTGTCAATTGATAAGGATATGGTGGCCTCATTCATGCTCATCAAGCCTGTCAATTCGATTAAACCGGAGCAGAATGTGGGACCAAAACCACCACCGGAATGAACTTTATTATTCAAAATAAATTGCCGTTTTGCTACGCTTATTAAAATGTGTTAAGCTCGTGCATGTGTGTGTGTGTGTGCGCGTGCTTGTGTTTGTGCGCAAAACGAAACGAAACGAAACGCCGAATAGAATTGCAAAACGTGTACATTACTATATAATACAAAACAAATAGAAATATTTGGAACCGAAGAGAAGAAAAGTGTTCATATCGACACGGCTTTTTCACACTCTGCGTTCCCACTTGAGCAACATTTGAAAACATTTTTCGTGTTTTTTAAAAAGAATTCCTTCTTCTATTCTGTTTTCTAATCTCGCACACGGCAAAGAACATTAATTAATCACAGTCGACATTTTTCGAAAATGAAGAAAAAGTGCACGAAAAGTTGATTTTCGAATTCTAATTATTTAGCCAACCAATAAACTTTTCGAGTCCAGTCATGCAAGAATTTTATTTTAATTTTGGAGGAAAATTATCTTTTTAAAGCTCTAGTTTTTTATTATTTTTTCATGCAGCTTATTTATTAAAAAACACAGGAATTTCTTTGTGGGCAGAGGCAAAGGAAACGCACTCCCCAAAAATATTTTAGGCTCCGTCCACAATTTAAATCCTGGACACCGTGTACCGCTAGACTGAAAATTTGCGATGAGCGAAATAAAAATTTTTAAATAATTTTCCGTGTGAAACCATGCGCATAATTTGAATAACACGCCTTTGAAAATAAAAAAAATCGCAGATTTGTTGATTTGATGTGTTAAGCGATATTTCTAGAAAGGTGTAAACAATTAAAAAAAATTGTTAAGAAACATTTTTTGTACAAATAAATCTTAACCAAAAATAAAAGCTGTGGTCTAGAAAATGCAACAAAATTTCCACGAGTAAACTCAGCCCGACAGGACACATCTGAAATTAGTGTGACCGTAATCCATTCAAAACATTTAATGAGAACCCCGAAACCTCTCTCTCTCTCTTCCTCTATCTCCCTCTCTCTCGTTGAAATGTTTGAATGGATTACGGTCACACTTATTTCAGTTGTGTCTGATCGTGCTGAATTTACTCGTGAAAGAGTTTGCAGTTTGCATCTTCTAGGCCACAGTTTTTTTTTCCGTTTTTTACCTATTTTTCTCATATGGTTTTGAATGGCAGTGTGTATTTACTAATCTTAACAAAAACCGACAAAAGACGTCCTGCGCGTCGTTCCGTTTTTACACTTTTGCCACTCATCTGGCGACTATCTGGTCACCAGACACCCCCCCCCTTTTTAAACTGTTTCTTCCTCATTGTTTTTCTATCCTCCTCTTGGCTGCCCCGTACGTGAAATCTGATACTTTCTTCTCTTCTTGCAAAAAAAGTTAGTTAAGGGGAAGGGGAAAAAACAAAAAAAAACATTATGTTATTCGTTAGTCGCATCAATCAGATGGTGGTCGAAGACGAAAATTAACATTGCGATGTCGTCTCGCGCGAAAAACGAGTCGCTTAGAGGCCCTAGCTGACTTTTTCCCTTCTTTTTTCATTTTCCACGTTTGTTTTTCGCATCGTTTGTCTCCGTTTTTTTGCTCGGAAAGTAGAGGACGCGGTATTTAAATACGCGTTTTCAAAAATCACCACCCCTAATTTTGGCTAGTAAATCTCAAGACTGTTCGGGTGGAGTGTCGTTGTTTTTTTTTTTTTGGTTTCTAAAGTTTTAAATACCTAATTATTGTGTTTTCAATCGACTTGCGACATGAGAACGCGAAACTCCGCCCACTTACTTGCGCGCGACCACGCGAACACAGTGATATTTGAAGAGACGCAGACAGAATGGTGAATGCAGACTTGCGTTTTCATGTCGCAAGCCGATTGAAAACACAATAGAATTTTAGCAAGCAGCATTTTTTTCACTGGGTCTAGTACATTAAATAATCAACAATTTCAAATTTTCATAGATTCAAACTCTCGGAGCCTTCCGTTGAAAGTCTCGTAGAAAGAGACAATGTTTGTTCGTTAGTGAAAACGAGAAGTTTAATCTATGCACGCTTGCGTTGACCATTTTAGTCGCCGTCGCCCTTCAATCTAATTCGAATGGCAGCGGAGATGAAAATGAATGGATGGATGAATGGGGGGGGGGAATGAATAGCATAACAATCATATGTTCACATGTTTCTGAATTTTTGACACGCTCTTTGTTTGGAAATTTGTAACTTCAAATTTCAAATTCAACATTTTATTCAAATCCGGAGTAATCACATTAAGAACGAAGAAACCGCTGTCATTTTTTTAAGTAAAAAATTAGAAACATTTTTTTTTCGTATTTTGTGTGTTTTGGAAGAGTTTTGATACAAAATTAGTGTCTCTACGAAACTTGTTCCATGGGCTTTAACGGCCGACAGGGGCATGAGCCGGGAGTCAGCAAACGCGCCCGGACGCAAATTTAATATTTCTTTAATTAGGCTTTGTAATTTTAGTGAATTATGTCGGTTTTTTCTTTTGAAAGTTTGAAAATAACCGAAACTTAATCAAAAAACACTGGAAAAACAGAAAATACTTTTTCGGGCCTGGCTTTGTGCGTCCGGACGCATTTGCTGATTTCTACGGAGCATTTTCCGCGTCTCGGCGTCTATATTTTTCCACGCACTTATTACGAAGCGCTACAAACGCGCTCCCTTCGCACAGTGGTGGACGCGGCCACGTTGGCGACGAGAGAGTGCAGAAAATTGAGAGAGCCGTGGCCGATGGTTTACTCTGATTTCTCTAAACCTCACTCCAAATTTATGTGAAATTCTTTGTTAGATTGGAGCGAGTTTTCAGCGTTTTATACCTAGTATAGCGAAACGTGGCAGAACGTCACTGTGAAGACGCAGAGAATGCGATAGGGCGCGTTTGCCTTTACGTAGGGTCTAGCACGCGGTTCCCTGTGAGCGCTGGCCAAAAACCGAATCTCGAAACAAAACGATTTTTGACTTTCTCAGCCTCTTTTCACCATCAACACTATCTCCTTTTGTTTTGGCATTTTCACATTTCAAACAGTTTATTTATCACATTTTCACACCCAATATCATCTTGTTTTAATGACTTTGTTTTTTTAGTGTGGAAAATCTAGTTCACTTTATTCTTCCTTTTGTGACTATTTTATATTGATTACTGAATTGCGCTCTAATAAATTTAAAAAAAGGTTTTGGCAAAAATTCATAAATGGCTTGAGTTAATTTTTTTCCAGCAAGAAAATTCAAAGAAATTTCCAAACTCCCGCATTTGAAATATGGATCTTGAATGAAAAACAACAGAGAAACGAAAATGAGCCCAAAATTTCAGAATAATTACATTGAAATTGAACTTTTTGATCTTCCATTAGCTGAGCATAAGAAAGTCTGATTTTTTGCGCACACACATTTTGCCCTTTTGTTGCCCCAGACACAAAGAACCACACATTTCTTCTTCTTCTTCTTATTCTTCATTCACACAGCTCTTGAAATTGCTCCACACTAATACCTGCACTTTTGTACATACTAAATGCAAATTTCCTTGTCCTTTCCTTTTAGGCCCGCCCTATTTCTCACTTTCATTTGCTCTTGAAGCTAGCTGCTTTGAGAATAGAGAGAGTCCAAAAATATTAAATTCAGAGCATATGGGTCCGTGTTTATTATATTAAATTAATGAACTCTTTGTCGTCTATCCTTCTCACATATCCTCTCGATTGCCTAGCATTTAAATCGGTCGTCTTTACAGATGAATGATCTACTGTAGCGTTATTAGCCCTCCAGGAGGCGAAATAGTGTGTGAAATGGAGAGGTAGTCAGAGAGTGGGAGATATATGATTCAGGGATCGTATTAGGCTAGTTTAGTTTAGTTTAGTAATAATAATAATAGTCATAGTCATATAATTTGTTTCATCAGCTTTTCTTTTATCGTAATTGGACGTTTGTTATTGGATTTTAAAACTTGCTTAAACTGAACTGTTTTTGTGAATTTAGTAGTAAAACTATTGAATTTTTCGATATTGTGCTTTCAATCGACTTTCGACATGAGAGCGCGAAACTCCGCCCACTTATTTGTGCGCGACCACGCGAACACAGTGATATTTGAAGAGACGCAGACAGAACGGTGAATGGAGACTTGCGATTTCATGTCGCAAGTCGATTGAAAACTCAAAAATTGCATTTATAAATTTAAAAATAAGTTTTTTTTTTTTCAAATTTTCATTTTTTTTTAAAGGATTTCTACACAATTAAGCCCAGCTTCCAAAAGAAAAGGTTTTAATAATAGGGCTTTATCAAGTGATATTTCTCTAGCTTGACCCATTAATAGCCCAGAGGCATGAGCCGGAAGTCAGAAAACGCGCTCTAAAAAATTCATATAAAACCGTGTTTTTTCGCTTGTGGTTATTTATATTTAAATTAACTTTGGGCTCCATTTGGGCGACTGGGCGCGTTTGCTGACTCCCGGCTCATTTGCCTGAGCCCATTTTACACCTAAAACTTTTCCACGTCTGCTGTGTACATTATAAACATGCTTACTATTGATTTCCGCTTATCACCAACACAATTTCCATTGTTGTTTCCTCCCTATCAGTGTTTTCAAAAGCACAAAATGGCGAAATTCGAGTTGAATATTATTATTATTATTATTAAATTTCGCAAGACCTTCTGGACTTTCTGGATTTATTGCCCTCCCTCTTTTCTTACGCTCAAGACACAACTCAAAAAATATGGAATAAATAAATAAAACCAATATCATTTCGTCCCACGTTTTTGTTATGCAAGATTCCGCCCATCGGAAACTTTTAGTGAACAGACGTAGTTAAACACTCTCTCTTTCGCTTTATTTCCCTTTTCCCGGCCGCGACGGAAACAACCACCGAACGACCATTTTGAGGACATTTCAACTCTCTTTCCATTCAAACTTTTATGTTCCCCACCACCATCCATTTCACCCGCCTATTTATATACTTTTATAGACTTTCAAGCTTTCAAAACAAAACAAGTCGGTTTCAGCCATACTTGTCGCGGGCCGTGTAGTCCTTATGGCTATTATGGATTCGTGACGTAGCTACTAGTTGCTGCAAGTTGTGCACCAGTAAAATGAAACTAAAATTGCAATAAATTGTTGCCTCTGTCGCCGCCAAGAGCTGAATCGTGGCGAGGCCCGGCGATTGCTGACGCATAACTTGACACGCTGTCTCGCTACGTCACGAATCCATAATATTAGCAGTTGAATATGGATGTTAGCCCTTATGGCCTGTAGTACAAAAACTGTTGTTGGCACCGGGCTAATAGTATTTTCGCAACCAATAATTCCATGGAACTGGAAAATAACAGGAAAATCGTTTTCCGGAAAACGAAATTTGGAAATTTAAGTGAAACGTCACTGAAACGGCTAATAGCCATCAAGTTTGGGATTTGCGCCAAATGCATTTCCCAGAATTCGATGGCTATTAGCCAAACATTTACAGAGTAGTGTGTGGGGCGTTAATCTCGGAGTGTCGTTGCTTTCTTGTAAAATATTAGAAATTTTTCTCCAAAAATTTTTTTGGAGAACTGAGTACTCGTTCCGTCGGCGACCGGTATAACTTTCAGGGATTGATCATTTGAAGAAGAAAAGAAACACAGATTTATGCCACAGTTTATGAAAATGCCTTTCCAATTAGGCTGTAATTTCTTGCATGATTTCTCATGTCAGCATAAATTAATCCAAAAGTGAATGCCCTCTACATAATTATATAGACTTGCGGTGTCATTCAAAAATGAAAAATTTAAGGAAAATTACATAGATACCGAGTTAATTGGTGCTATGGTACATAATTGATGAGCTAGTTATGGTTTCTAACTTTTCTTCGGTCAGTTTTAACTTTTCATTAAAGCGCATTTACATTATCTCTGCGATGAACTCTTGAAAGCCAATTTCCATCAGCGAGTTGGTCAATTTCCGTTCGCCTTTTCCGTCGGTCGGAAATTATGTGAAACTCTTAATGGCCACAAAGTAACGTTCAATTCAATTCACTTCAATTCCCTGGAACGCAATTCCAATTCCACCCCCGTCGGGGCAATTGGATTGAGCTGAATGCTCACTGCTCATAGTCAGTCAGTGACAAATTCAAATTTCCCGCGGGAAAAGTACAAAATCAACGAACAGATGTCGCTTGTTTCTGATGACATGTCACGTCTTGTTCGCTTCCGATTCTTGTAATTTGTGTGGGCTGCTGGTGGGGTGGTTGCCCTTTCTTTCCATTTCAATTATCCTTGTGTGTGTTCATTTCATTTCATTCCCTCTTCCGTTCCATTCATTTCTCTCTCTCTCTCTCCCTCTCTATCTCTCTCTTTCATTTTCAATCCAAAACATGTGCACTAAACGACATATTGCCACTGCTCCTTATATACCACTTTTGAGCTCGAGATTCTCGTTTCTTCAACCCAATTTTGCTCATTCGAAAACGAGGGCCTGGGCAAACAAAGAGAGCAGAGAGAAGAAGCGTTAAAGAGTTCGCTGGGTGGGAAAATGTGCTCTACTGTACTTTTTGTCTTTTCGGTGCCAGACTCATTGTCAAAAACTCAAAAGTTCAGAAATAAAATGTTACGGTAGATTTTAAAGACTCCGATTTTCGAATTCCTATTTCTCAGCCAGTTTTCAACATTTCCGGGTGGTCCGGCGCTTAAAATATTTTTTTTAATCGTGTTTTCAAAACTATCTATAAAGAATAAAGAAATTCAGCTCAGAAATTTCTGAAAAAACTTAAAATTCCAGATATTTTCCTAAAATCGCCAATAAATTTCTTATTTCTCAACCGATTTGAACGTGCAAGCTCTTAAAATGACCAAAATTTGTTTCTTGACAATTTCTGCTAAAAATAATTGTATTTATTGTTCATTCGCGAAAAAAGCAAGTGCGCTCCACAAAACTTAGTACTTCGCGGATCTCATTTTCGTCGCCAAATTATTTCATTTCACGTGTAAATTCAACGTAAAATTAAATAATTTGGCGACGAAAATGAAATCCACGAAGTACTAAGTTTTGTGGAGCGCACTTGCTTTTATCGCGAATGGACAATATTCATTCGAATCGTAATCTTTAGTTGGAAACTGTGCCAGGGAACGCACTGATTTATACATTTCCCGTTTTGATGGCAGTATGTGTACCCAAGGAGGAAATGCTTTAAAAAATAATAAGAACATCACTGTATTTAATACAGACATTTTTTAAGATTTGTTGAATCTTTTTAAATATGTTTTAAAAATTAAAGTTTGAAAAAATTTTGCTCGAAAAAAAAATTTTTTTTTTTTCAATTTTTTTTTGTTCTGAACTTGCTTTGAATATTCAAAAGTTTTAAAAGTTAAGATTTCCATTATGAAGAACAAAACATCTCCCCCGTCGTCTAATATGCCACAAATTCGCAGCGATGCGCGTTTGCACCATCTCCGTTCATTTCATTCAGTTCCGCCGGCGCCGAATGCTGTTTTTTCGGTTTTTTTTTCAATAATTCATTTGACGAATTATTCATTTTGCTCAATTTCCAGATTATTAGCTTTCAAAACCTGAATTTAATCCAAAAACGAAAATTTTTCGTCTGAAAATGGCCAAGCCTTAGGGTTTCCCGGCGTGTTAGGCAAACGCGCTCTGTCGCATTTATCTGCGTCTCGGCAGTGACATTATGCCAAGTTTAACTAAAAACGTGCAAAGCTTGAGACGCAGAGACTTAAGCGGGAGATGACCTCCGAAACCGTCGGATTGTTCACGAGGAGTACACGAAAAATGCGCCAAAATCCAAAAGAAGCGCGAGATGCCATGCAAAAGAGCGCACTTGCACTCTCATTGTTTTAAACGTTTTGACTCGTTTCGTTCTCACCTAAAATGGCGTTCAAATATTCAAAAATTCGTATCTTTCCGCCTTTCTGCTCGTCAGTTTTCCTTTTATTTTCATTCCCCTTTCACACTCGTTTTTGGTATGTATTCTTTTGTCCGCGGACACGACCCGCTCTCGGCTCATCTTCTTCTCCTTCTGCTCCTTCTTTTTCTTTTTCTTTTTTTCCGTGACGACTACATTCCCCTTTTTTCTTAATGAACCCTACAATCGTGTTCCTCCTCTGCTTCTAGAAATGAGAACTCTTTTTCCCCCGTCTTCTGCTTTCTCCTTCTTATAGACAGATGTCATGATTTTCCTTCTCTTTTTAGGATGAAAAAGTAATATTTAGTAGCTAAATAACTAACTAACCTAATTCACGGGTGAGACATACATAAGTTGTTATCCATCCATCATGCATATTCTCACTTCTTCTTCCTTTTTTTTCATCAGAATATTCATGCAAACTTGTTGCAACATTGTTAATCACGGTCCAATGATTCTTTTCTCATTCAACACTATTTTTCACGCGATAATCGTAATAACCACTGTTATTTAAATATTTCCCAATTTTTGTCTCAATTTCTCGTTCGGACCGACCGGACCGGCCATAAATGAAATGCAATTATCGTTGCTCTCCGCTGCCGTTCCAACTCCTTCAAGACGTCGCGTCAAAACATCCTTCCTTTATATTACTAGACACTTTCTACCCATTTTGCCATATGGCTCTCATTGTGAATGTGTGAATGGGTCAATTGGACCCGGAAAAAATTTTTTTTTGCGTATTTCGCAGATTTTTCGGAAAATCGAATACCCGATGTTTCCCCTAAAAAGCTTTTCTAAAAATCGGTTATCCAGTTTTTTATTTGGAAAACCGCAACTAGTGTTTTTTCTCCGGTGCTTTTAAGATTTTAGTGAGTCCTCGAACGTTCCGGCCATTTCCGGAACATTTCTCTTTTATGACTGTACTTGGGTCTTGAGCGTAGTTTGATTTTTTTTTTTTGGAACGGCCCATCTATAACAGTAGGAGCTTGTGTGCAAGGGTCGAAAATCACGACAAATTTAAAACATTTAATAAAAAAGCACAATGTATTCTCTCACTGAAACACATCTGAATTTATTAAGAAAATAATTGTGAACATTTGAAGAGCTTGCGCGATCAAATCGGTTGAGAAATAAGAAAGTTACTAGCGATTTGCTGAAAACAACTGAAATTTCAAGTTTTTTAGGGCAATGGGTCTAAATTCCCGTTTTCTTCATAGATAGTTTTGTACTTAAACACGATAGAAACAAATATTTTAATCGCCGGACCGCCCGGAAAAGTTGAAAATTAACTGGAAAATCGACATTCGAAAATACAGGCCTAAACTCCCTGTCCTAATAAATTTGAATAGGCAACAATAAAAACAGTTTCCGAGAAATTTGTCTGAAAATTTGACAAATCTCAACCTTGTTAGACCCTGTGCCCTTGCTAGACATTGCACACTCCATTTCCTCGATTTCATGGATCCAAGACCAAAATAGAAAGGTGGTCAGTTGCCCACCCAGGGGAGTTGCTTAATGGCTTTCCAAAGAAAGTGTCCTCCGTTCGTTGGCAACATGTTCGCCTTGCTAATCCGTTTGGACCACATCTAATTAGACGTCTTCTCTCGTCACTGCACCTTTCCCGCCCTGCTAAACTTGATATTACATATTTTACGGCGTGCTACACCCTACTCAAAGGCAAGCGCGCCCTGTTGCATTCTCTGCGTCTCCACAGTGGTGTTCACGACTTGCGACATGAAAACGCAAGTCTGCATTCACTGCTCTGTCTGCGTCTCTTCAAATATCACTGTGTTCGTGTGGTCGCGCACAAATGAGTGGGCGGAGTTTCGCGTTCTCATGACGCAAGTCGATTAAAAACACAATACACGCGTGCAAAAATTTTTCAAACACTTTTTTTTTTCTAAAAACGTAGTCCCGAACACGTCGTGATTTGCGGCCACAGCGAATTTTTCCGACCACCGAAAATAATAATAATAATCAAAACAACGGGCGACGACGACGACGACGACGACGACGACGACCAAAAAGTTTTGTTGTTGTTTATTGTATGTACAGCACTCAATTGTACATCCATACATACATACATTTCTTTCATTCTGTACGAAAAGTAAAGTTCCACGTCATCAGGAAACTGACATTCAAACTTAAATTGAAATTCTTTCCTTCCTTCCGTCTAAAAGGCGAGCGCCTAGCGCCACGCCGCGCCACGTCATCCGTCTGTCATTTCCAGAGATTCCCACGTTCTAATTGCTCCGCTTTTGTTTTATTCATCATCTATTCTTTTCTTCTCATTCACGACCTCTTCTCCTTCAACAACTACTCCTTCTTCTTCCTAAAATTGCTCTTCGGTTAGATGTCAAAGAGTGAGCCATATCAATTTCTGTTCTTCTCGTTTTCCCCGCACGCTGCTCTTTCAGATTGGACAATGTCCTTGACCCGCTCATCTCATTCAATTCTTAACGTCTTCTTCTTATTCGTCTTAAAAGAAGGCTCTTCTCATTGTTTATCGCAAAAAGAAAAGTTCTGTTGTTTTCTTCTCCTTCCACTTCTTTTTCCCGTTCCTCCTCTCTCCCCCTCTACATCTCATCAAATTGCACACTCTTTCCTTCCAGCAATGTTTTTCACCTTCACATCAACTTCTTGAGCCGAAAAAAAGAACAATTGTCTACGCCATTCTTTTTTCAGAGAAATGAGCCAGGAGGATGGCGAGACTCATCGCATATTCGTCAGCGCTGGCCCACCGTCCAACCAATTGCCACCGTCAATTTCGATCAAAGAATCGGCGGGACCAAATGAGAGACAGGTAAAAATATACACGGCGTGCTAGGCCTTACGTAAACGCAAACGCGCCCTATCGCATTCTCTGCGTCTCCACAGGAGCGTTTCTGTTCCGCAAGTCTAGCTAAACGCATGTAACAATGGAGACGCAGAGAGGCGATAAATGGCCCGGGAAAATTCCCTTTCAAAAACATTAGTCCTGAACACATCGTAATCAATAAAAACTGCTAAATTTTGCAGGCTGGAAGGCTCGAGAAAGAGCCACTTATCGACGAGGGGGATGATATGATGATCGATGAGTCACGACCAACTTATTGGAAAGGATGCGAATTTTTAAAAGCGTCTGGACTTTGTTCGAGTAAATGTGAGTGGCTTTTGAGAATTGGATATCACAATGTACCCTCTCTCTCTGCTTCTTGGTCTTGGGAACGTCAATTAGGGCACATTTGCACTTGCGTGTGAATTTGCATACGTTTTTAAACACTTAAAATAAGTACGTCTCAGCTGTCTGCTACTTCGAAATCGAACTGCTTCTGAATACATCTGTAGCAAAATAGAACTGCCAGAAATGGAGCTGTAGTGACCCAGAAAATCTAGAGCAACGTTGAGTTCAATTTCGCGCAGTTGTTTTTCCTACACAGTTTCATTTCAGACAGTCCTATTTCGCTACAGTTCTATTCCAAAGTAGCACAATCAGCTGGCGCTTGATGTGGCCTAGGAAATGCAAACACTTCCGCGAGTAAATTCAGTAAAGCTGAAACTAATTTGACCGTAATCCATTCCAAAAATTTTAACGAGAGAGTGAGTAAGAATGAGTTTAATCTCTCTTTCTCTCTATCTCTAATTCATTAAATCCTTTTAATGGATTACGGTAACATTCATTACAGCGGTTAATTTTCGTGCTGAAATTATTTGTGGAAGAGTTTAAATTTTCTAGGCCTCAGCTCTCACCGGCTGAGATGAAACGAGAATAATACAAAGGGAAAAGATAGAATTGAATTTTGTTCGATATATTTTTAATGAATTTATCGAAAACAGAATTCCCTAAAAATTGTTCCATTGCAAATATTTATAGGATTTCCCAGAACCAAAACATAATTTTTCTAAAGTTCTCCAAGTCCCTTCCGACACAAAAGACCGTAATCCCGCACATTATTTGTTAAGTACATTGTTTCTGATGATTTTATGCAAAAGCTATGAAAAAAGACAACAGTCGCATTTTTTCTCACCCTACAACCTTTTCCGTCACTTTCATCATAACATCTTCATTTGATTTCTGACTGGAATCCAGCTGCGATTGCCTCTTCCCTATTCCTTCTTCTTCTTCTTCATTTTCCCATTTCTGTTGTCTGAATAATGACGTCTTCAGTGTCGCTTCAATCCGCTTCTTCCAATATGTGTCGGATCTGTCACACGTCGAGTTCAACACGCTCCAATCCTCTCATCTCGCCGTGTCGTTGCTCGGGAACTCTTCTCTTTGTGCACAAAGCGTGTGTGGTGGTAAGTTTAGAACATTTGACAGGGGAAATTGTTATTGTGGATTCGTGAAGTAGCGAGACAGCGTGTCAAGTTATGCGTTGTCAAGTGATGACGTAGGAAATATATTTCATAATTTGTTTATACTTTTATCTTATCTATTTCCAATTGGCAGCTCACTATAAAAGGGACGCTGACCACTCTTTTGGGGCGACCCTCGGTGAGGCGACCCTCGACTGATAACGGTCGTATGATTATGCTGAAATAAAACTATTTTTAATAAATTAGAAAGGTTTTGTCTTTCTTAGATTCGGAATCAAAACCGCTACATCATAACTCGAAAGGGTTCACATCATAAAGTGACCCCAGAGTTATATCCGAAGCCCTAAGAAGCAGCATAATTACATGGAGGTCCCACCTTCCGCAAAAGCAAATTACTTTTGCGAAATTCGAGTTGCTAGATTCGAGAGTGCGGGACACCAAGACCATATGAGACTACGTGTCTAAAGTATGGCAAACTATTACTATTGAAACCACTTTACGCTCAACGAGGTGATCACCGATTCTCGTAATTTTTGTAAACACCTAATGTTGAGTATGTTAATTCTGCTGCGATCTGCCACATTTTATGTTTTATTCAGTTCCCAAGTTTTCCGGATCAGAGATTGGATTGTGCCAATCCCAAGTAAGGTATCAACGGAGATTATTCTGGCAGATCGACTAGCTACTCTAATTAGAAATCTACTTGAGAGCACCTGAATGTAACTGTAAAGTTCAGCTCCAGAAGTGGAGAATATCCATCGGATTTCTAATTATGGGTTAGCACCTCTGAGACATGAGACGCCTTGGCAGTTTCTGACACCGATTCCGGTGATTCCGCTGAATCCAAAGGAGAAAGTGATAAAGATCTCGTCAAAGAGAGAAAGTCCTGATGACGCAAGCAGACCTGATAAGGGAACAACCCGGTGCTCGTAAAAGCCCGTGGAAATTTTGTCATCAAACAGTGACGGAGTCACAAAGCACAGTGACGTCACAAACGCCTCTGTGACGGAGGAAGGGCCCAAAACCAAAGTCACAGAGTGAACTATGGATCTTATTTTTAGAGAACGTTGGGAAAAAGTGAATTCAATAGTGAGGAAGAATTTTCAAACACATCAAAAAAAAAAAAAAGCTCAAAGATCTGGACAGAATGATCAGATCACAACAAGCTTACTCCTCAACAATGCGAAAAAAAAAAGGACTGCAGGCTTTTCAGCATATGGAGTGAAAAACTATGAAGACCGGGAGAAATAGTCTGGCTACACATAGCAAATCTATTCGGTTAACATAAAAATGTCTCAACAAACACTAAAATCGCTAACAAATTTTGTTTTCTTAGCACAAATGCATCTTAACTTGAGAACAACATTCATCGTACCAGATGAAGGCATAACATCGAGTTGAGAAAGCGGATAACAAGAGGAGTTTCAGCCAGATATTTATCATGGATGATTTTACGATAAACTGTTGTAATAAATACGGTATATGCTCTATCAGTAGTTTCAGTTTGCTTACAGTCTTGAATGAAACTCAAACGGTTCTGATAAGAAGTTCCGGGAGCGAAACTCAGTGACGCAGGTAGTATCTCCGGGTGGAAAAAGCTGACTCTGATAAGAAAATTCAGGGAGGCACTGGAATTCAGTGACGCAAATTTCCTCGCGAAACTGATAAGGAATCGTATAAATAGTCAGAGCGAACCTGATAACTACCATTGTAATCATGTTACATCTTCGAAATCGAAGAATTCTTCGCAATAATCCGGCTCCCCGTGAAGCCGCGGATGCTGATGCACCCGAAGCAGGGGACGCCGAACAAGCTGTTCCGCGAATGAGAGCCGCACGTCGTGCAGCTCCACCAAAGGCACCCATTGGGTCCACCTTCAAGGACATCAAGTCCGCGACAGAGGCCTTACTGGTAACTGTGCCAAAATTTTCGGGTGACAAGGACGAGGATACCTACATTCAGTGGGTTGAAAAATATGTCCTTGAAGCCAACACTCTCCGACTCGGTAGGCCTCTAACTATCGCGGTGTTCCCGCGATTGTTAACGGGATCAGCTCGTCTGAAATATGACAGCCTGGCCACGGAAGAGAAGACGGACTTTGCTTTATTAACTCAAGCCCTGGCGGATAAGCTATGGGTAAACGAGGGAAAGGACAAAGCAATGAATGAGCTGTCACAGGCGACAATCAAATCGTCTGAGTCAGTCATCAAGTTCGCAAAGCGGGTGGAAAATCTACCGAGACTGTGAAGACTTAGTGGAAAATCTGTCAGAAGCAATTCGTCAGTGCCACGAAAACGTCTACGATGCGTTGAGCAAAGCACAGGAAAATTCGAAAAGGTCCCATGATGAAAGACACAAGGTCAAGGAGCCGAAGTTTGATATCGGTGACAAAGTTGTTATCAGAAATCATACGGCGGGAAAACTTATGTACCAATTTTCAAAACCAATGACAGTTGTATCAACAACATCGTCTACGGTCACGGTTCGAAACCATCGAGGAAAACTCGAAACTATTCATAAAAACCGAGCTAAAAAGTATGCTGCTTTGGAATCGTTGGAGAAGGACATCGATCGAGACAACGAGACGGTATCAGAATACACTTGGACAGCACCAGAGGACGGTGAAACGATGCCTGACGACAACGCGACAGGACCAGAAAACAGTAAAACAGTGCCCATGGACAATGCGAGAGAGACTGATGAGACGCAAGGTCAGCCGGAGGAAAGTGAACTAAAACAATGGAGAAGGAATGGTTTAAGCCGAACAAGATCAGCGTCAACGCCGGCTGCGCAGCGCCCACCAAGCAATAGATTGGATATCTTGCCAAACTCTGCAGTAGCCCAGTTCAAACCAATCACATTACGACGCAGTCGACGTCTTCAAAACCTTCCGGTTGAAGCTAAGTAATTTTTTTTTTCTTCTATAACTTATTCACTTGCAATGTTATTAGTTCATTTGTATTTGCTAACATCTTCCGCCCGAGGACGTGCGTCTCCAAGGGGTGGGGATGTCAAGTGATGACGTAGGAAATATATTTCATAATTTGTTTATACTTTTATCTTATCTATTTCCAAGTGGCAGCTCACTATAAAAGGGACGCTGACCACTCTTTTGGGGCGACCCTCGGTGAGGCGACCCTCGACTGATAACGGTCGTATGATTATGCTGAAATAAAACTATTTTTAATAAATTAGAAAGGTTTTGTCTTTCTTAGATTCGGAATCAAAACCGCTACATCATAACTCGAAAGGGTTCACATCATAAAGTGACCCCAGAGTTATATCCGAAGCCCTAAGAAGCAGCATAATTACAGCGTCAGCAATCGATCATTCGTCATTCCTGCGCGAGTACCGGGTCTCGCCACGATTCAGCCCTTGGCGGCGAGAGAGGAAACATATCTTTGCAATTTTTTTTCATTTTGCTGGCGCACAACTTGCAGCAACGTGTCGCTACGTCACGAATCCATAATATGAGAAAATGAAGAAAATATATTTGAATTTCGTACGTTTTGGAGTGGTTAATTTTACAGTTTAAAAAACGTTTATTTAAAGGGGGTGCCACTTTGGGGGATTTTGCGAATACCACTTTATAATCGCACAAAAATGTTCTGTTTAGAAGTTCAAAAGGAGTACACGAGGTGTGGCCGCCGTGTTTTAATAATTAAGCCAAAAATTAGGGAAGAAATGAATGGAATATTTAAATTTAATGAAAAATGAAACATGCGCCGGATTTCTAGGCCAGAGGTCACACCTCGTGTACTCCGTCTGGTCTACTAATTTTTTGTGCGATTTTAATGTGACTTTCGTAAATAAATCCCCAACCCAAGATACAACTTTAAAGAAGTTTCTCCGAAAAAATGGCTCCTTCAAATTTCAAAGCTCACAAAGGGATGAACCGGGAGTCCGAAAACGCATATTTTTTTAGATGGTGATTTTCTTCAAATTTCATTTAAAAAATTTTGCTGATTTCTCTTGTGCGTCCGGGCGCGTTTGCTGACTTTCCTCGTCCCCTGTGAAATCCAACGTTTCCGATAAGCCTCATTACTGATTACGGTAGTTTGTAACACGGCGAATCAATTTTACGACCTTAATTATTTTTCTTTTTTAATCTGTCAAACGTTAATGAAAATAATAGAAAGAGAGAGAGAGAGAGAGAGAGAGAGAGAGAGAGAGAGAAATGAATTCGATCATTCGAGATGCAAAGTAAATATGAATGTATCCACAAATCCCTAAATATTTTCAGAGATGGCTGGAAATGTCGACTCGAAAGATGATGCCATCTCCTCGTTGCGAACTTTGCGGATACGATTATCGTCGTGGAAACATCTTTGAAATGAGATCAATTCATGTTCCACGTGTGGATCGAAGTTCCTGTGTTCTCAATATGCTCTTTCTGGTTACGGTATTCATTATGCTCTTTTGTGGTTATTTCACAATTCAATTCATTCAGGAGAATGCTATTCTTAAGAGGAGGTTATTTATTTTTTTTATTGATTTCAAACCAAAAAATAAACAACCAAAATTTCAGATTATTCGCTCACAGTACAAACGCGTACACGTGGAAACGACGAGGATATTTCAGTGGAAATGGCGGCGAAACGGACGGTGCAGAAGGGTATTTCTCGAGAACGCCCGTCTCGTCGCTTTTCGATTTCAAAGTTGTCTCGTGTGCTTCACTATTTTTACTCTCATTCATTGTCGCCCTGTTCACTCAGTATAGGTAGGCAAGCGCGCCCTATTGATATTTAACGATAGCATTTTGGTTTTCAGAGCAGAGTCTACAATTTTCCGATGTATATTCCGATTCTTTGTCATCAATCAGAATTGGATGATCAAAAATTATGATATAAAGTATGGAAGTTATATTTAGAAATTTTTAATTATTTTGTTTCCAGAAACGATCCAGAAATGGCTCATCGTCGTCCAAAAACGTCCCCAATTGCTCTTTCAGCTTCTGATATATGCCTACAAGTACCCTCATAGTCTTTGCTTTTTTATTTTTTTTGTTTTTCTTTTCGAATTCCAATCCTGTCCTTCACGTCTTACGGGTTTTTTGTCTCTCTATGTCCTATTCTTGCTCTCCGATTCTCTCCATGTTGTTACCTCACTTTCCTTCTCGATCGCCCATCTCAGGAATGCACAAAGTGCCTCTCGTGCGCGCACTTCTGACCAAAAACATTTCAATTCACTCCTCTCCTCTTTTCGCCGCATGGTCTCAGAATAAATTGTGCGTATTCACTCTTCATTCAGGCAGAAACAACACAAAACTATTAAACTACGCGGGAAATAAAAAAAATAGTCAGGATGTGCGTGCACATTTTAATCTCATAAAACATAGTGTGATGCTTCGAGTAGTCGCGGCGCCGTTTTTCAAAAATGAAAAAGGAACACAAAAACACTGTGAGCATGAGTCAAAATGGAAAGGAACGTGTTGAAATTCACAAAAAGGGTCGAAACCAAATATTTGGTTATGGTATTTCTATAGGAGGAAATGAAGAATCGAGGGGTGGAAATAAAACAGGAAGCGATGAGCAATATGATAAAATGGAATTTAGGGTTGGCAGGGAAGGGGGTGGGTGGTTCGGATGCTGTGGTATAAAACATACACGAATCAGACAATAGATTCTAGAAAAATAATGAAGGAAGGAGGCGGGAAACTGACAAAAGACAGCTGCCACTACTACTATTTGACAGAAAATGATGCAATTAAAAATTATTGTACAGAGAGATCCGATCAAAGACCGACCAGATCCAGCTGTGGATCTTCTATCTTACCGGCCGAAGTGCTCTGGTACTCGCGCAGGAATGACGAATGATCGAATGCAAGCTTTCCGCCCGCAGTAACGTGAGGATCGAGAGATCCAAAGTGCCCATCAGACATGTCGCCGACAAGATGAGCGAGCGAAGGGACGGACGAGTGGCGACATAGTGGATAGTCCTGTAACTATAATTCACGCGTGACGTTTTTTAAACGGAAAAAAAATAATAAACTCACTGGGAAGATAAAAGCCTTTTTGTCAGAGCTAGGATTTGCTGAATGAGAATTGGACGGAAGGCGACTGTTGTTAATGTCCTCGTAGTTGTTTGGCATGTTCTTCTGTTCCACTAGCACGTTGTGAATGCCTAACTGTTTCGACTCGTGTTCCGGTGGGACAATCGGCCCAGTTGGTTGTCTATTCTCACTGCAGAATACGTCATCCTCTGTCTCGTTGAACTCGACGGATTTCGACTTTATCGGTGAAAACTGAGGACTGGCGAATTGTGCACTCGATTGACATCCACTTTCCGCGCGAAGACGTTTTACTGGAGACCATGGGGCAGGCTCATCGGCTAGATGCGAGTGATCGAATTGGTTGCACGGATTTCCGACTGCCGGATCGAGACGCAAATTTCCGGTAGAAACGATCATATCCGACAATTCTTCGTTTGTCATGTCCCGACGAATATTCGTTACATTTGTGGGAACATTGACAGCGTTAGTTCGATCGTTTGTGACGCCGAGGTGTCTCGTGATGAACGAGCAGTTGTTCGTATCGATGGGCGATAGTCCAGCGAATGCCGAATGAGGAACACGCATACGACTGTACGCAAGAACAGCCGGATCGTGTGGAGAAGGAATCGCTCTGTCCCCTTGGCCGTGAGTCGGCGGCGCAAAGGTAACCGGTGACGAGGTTCTCGGATACAAGTCGTAGAAAAGCGATGGATTAATGACAGAAAGATTCGGACGTTTCTTTTTCTGATCACCGGCAGCCATCTGCTCAGCCTGAGCTATCTGAGCAAGGAACTTCTGTGGAGACATAGGAACGTCCGAAACGTGAGCCAGGGGGGTTGGCGGCTGATCCTTGGCCCTCCAAGATTCGTCGCTCTCGGTTTTCTTGATCTGCAATTCCATCTTCCACGTAGGTGGACCAGTTTTCATAGAAGTGGATGATGAGTGGTGATCTCTGGCCGATCCGGCACGCGGTCTCGAATCGCTTTTATTGGAATCAGAACATCTGAAAGTTGAATCATTTATTCCAAAATCAGAAAACAGTATACTTTTGGTAATTAGCAAACGGATCTGTGGGAGTACTAGCGCGAATCAAGTTGGCAAGATTGTCAAATCTGAAAAATAAAATGTATATTTTTCAAACTGAGAAAAGTCATTTTTGTTAAATACCTCTTTGCGCCTTCAGCATAGTCATCGAACTGGAAGTTGTCATTGCCAAGCGCCGGAAACATTTGATGTCCGTCAAACAACGGCACTTGATTTTGTGCGGCAAATTTATCATTCTGAAATCCTCTATATGCTTCACGACGTCTTCCGTAAGATCCGGATGAGTTTCTGTGTCCGCGATTATTGTTCCTATTGTAATTGTTATTACAGTTTTCGGCAGAATGATAATACGGAGTGGGGGAAGGTCGTTCCTGTACAGACGCCGGCCGTCGATTTTGAATCTGCCCATGACACTTGGCCTTTTCAAACATGGTTGTGATTGTTTCACTGTTTGCATGAGAGCTTTCTCTGAGCGGTCGTATGTGCAACTGACGACCATGAAGATAGGTGCCTTGGAAGTGAATCAAAACCATGTACAGGCCTTGAACTGTCCTATGAAAAATAATTTTCGATATTTATTTAAATCATTAACGTGACCTACTTGAACACAACCAACGCGTGACGGACAGCTCCATTCCGAACGATCACTTTCTCGACGTGAGCGACTCGATTAAAAACCTCAAAGAGCTCAATATCTGAGATTGTGGGCTGAAGACCGGAAACGTAGGCGGTTCGATCACAACGTTCGGGTTGTTGACCATTCATACCTGATAAAATATTTACGTTAAAATTTAAGGAATTGACGAGAGGCAATAAAACAATTTGAAAAAAAAAACGTCATGATCTTCTGATTATTGTGGTTTCAATCAAGTTCCATCATATCAAAACATGAAACCGCGCCCACTTTGTTCACGCGAATCATACATTTTAGTGCATTTTGAATTTTTGCATGAAAAAAGTCGGCGAGGTTTCTTTTTTTGCTGTCGCAACTCGATTGAAAACACAATATTCAAAAATAGAGAACGGAAAATAAATAAAATCAAAGAAAACCGTTAAAAAAGTTCAATTTTTCGAAAATCCGAAATGAGCCGCGCAGTTTGAAAGTTTTCTACAGTACAAATACTCTTCGTGGCGAGACCACACAGTGAAATGTGATAATGTTCCTTTAAAATACCTTTATTTTTCTTTTTTGTTATGAGTTTTTCAATGAGTTTCATGTATTATTGGGGATAATAAAACTGGAATGTTTTTATAACTTTAAAAAATAAAATTTTTCAGAAATTTATGCATTACTTTTTTTTATGTTCTAAATGTGTTCTAATCCTCGGGCATCAGTTCGCAGGACAATTTTTGGGAAAAGGGGTTTAAAATTTAGTTTTGGGTGGGGTGGTGGATTGATGAAAATCACATTAAGATCGCACTAAAAATTCCACTGATTTTTGACGAATTCTTCAAAAAAAAATTAGAAGACCAAAAGAAGTGCACGTAATTTCGGCAAATTCAAACGTTTTTGATTCTTTTTCACTGTTTTTGCCCCCGTTTCTATTTTTTGCAAACATAAATTCTTAATTTCGATATTCTCCTATTTAATTGTGGTTTTATCATTTATTGAAGTTCGTATTTATTGAAGGTCTCCTCTTTGATAAAAATGAATACTAAAGAGAACTAAACATATCGGTAAGGCTCTAAAACGTTTAGCAGTTGAGATGTTGAATTTGAATGTCATCTCCCTTCGTCACGTGAGAATTGTAGAAGCGGTTGCCGCAGTATCCGCAAGCGTGAACTCCTGGCTTGTCCTGGAAATTTTTTAAATCTTACATTAAATTTAGTTGATTATTTATGCCAATATTTTACATTTTGACAGCGCTTTGGAATGAAACGCGCCGTGTAAATAATGATAAAATATTTTTAAAATGAAATAAAATTTCTATTACATATTTGTCGAGGAGTCACAGTTGGCTATATATTACGCTTTTGAGCAAAGCGATAAATAAATGCATTATTTAAACGGAAATTGTGTTGAAAAAATGGTTTCATCACGTTTCAAAAAACCAGAACAAATTTGCAGCCAAGTTTCAAAGAACTTACCGGAATAAATATATTTTTGCCTAGTTTTGTGTGCATTTAATTTTTGTTTTTTTCTTTGTTGTTGTTAGCAATAGGATTTCTCAGAAAAAATTATTTTTTTTTATACAAGAAAATACGTTTTTGAACAATTTAAAAAAATAACCATTTCCTATTTCTTCTAGTCAGTTCTATTTCGGGGTTTTCCGGAAATTTTCCATAGAAAATCCGAAAAATACAAAAAACTGGGGAAACTCGAACGAGAAAATTTTGAACGGACCAAAATATTGATTTTAAAAATAATAGAAAAAATCGATTTCGGCCCAAAATTTTCTGAGAAAGTTCGGAAATAGTTTTAACATTATTTCTCAAAAATTCAGTCCAATCAAAGTCCAAACCTTCTCTGATTGTGAGATTCCAACCAATTTTTTGCAATATGTTTTCCTTTTTTCACCATTACTTTTTTAATAGACATTTTCCAAATATAACGTGAGAATTTTCGAAAATCTCACCAAATTAATATAAACTTTCGGATGACCAAGAGCCGGATGTCCTCCATCACAGAAGATGACTCTTTCGTCACCGCAATCCTCCGGTGGACGCTGATCGACCAGATGCATGGCTACATTTGGGTTCACGCTCTTCGCGGAGATGTCAAAACGTTGAAGACGATAGTCAGCTTGATCCCACGCCTGAATTAATTAAATAATATTCATAAAATGTGGTACACTTACTTGTCCGGTATGGGTGACTTTATCGAACTGGGCGTTCTTTTGGGTGATTTGGCTTGGCGCTGGCGGTTTAACAGTGATTGTAGAAGAAGCGCGAACGGCCAGCGATCCGCGTGACACGGATTTTTGCAGAAGACGGTTCATTACCGAAGAAACTAGAAAATCAATAATACATATGTAGAATAGTTTCTCAAGAAAATAAGAGATTTTTGACATTCTAAAGGTATTTATTTGTACGAATTGTAATCAGAAAAAAGAAAAAGCTGAAAATATTCGTGAATTCAGCTGAAATCCACGCGCATCTCGGCGAAAATCTGACTGTCGTCAATTGACACGCTTGCGTACTTGACGCCAAACGACATTGTCGACCGTAGTTGAAAATAAATAAAAGTTTTTTAATTAAAAAATAAATATAATCCATACAATTTTAGCAATACAATAATCATAATAATCAAAACATTTATTAAAATTCGTAAGATGATCATGTTAAAGTTGTTTTTTTTTCCCTCTCCTTTTGGGAATTTCCACTCCAAAACGTCTGAGCTGAAGTCCGCAAGCATTGCATTTGACGACATTTTATTTCTTTTTTTTCGTGCGATTGCACAATCTCACTTTTTTCCCATTTTCATCAGGTTTTTTTCGTTTTCTCCCTCCTATAAATTAAATAGTGCAGCACAAATTATTTGTATTCAATTCAAATAAGTCTTAAAATAACTTTATTGCCTTTATATTCTCTCCAAAAAGTAGGCCCACGAATTCTCTTTTTATAATGTATTTATTTATAAACAAGCAAATTATCAAGTTTTCAGGTAATAAAAAGTTGGAAAAATGTCCAAGCTCTACATTGATGTTGATGCTGGATCCGATGAGAACACTGGGTCGGAAGATCAGCCATTGGCGACTCTTGTCAAAGCCATGTTTATTGCTGAAAATGCAGAGTTTTTGTTGAAAAAGAAGAGCGAAGAAGGCGTTGAAAGTTGGGAGCCAGCCGCCAAAGCAGCTTTGAAAAAGGCCAAGAAACTTTTCGACGCGGAAAAGAAGAAACAGGAAAAGTCAGCGGACCGTGAGAAAGAAGCCGCTGAGCTTCAGCATGCCGCCCTCGAAGAAGCCAAAAAGATCACATTTTCGCTTGATAAGTCGCTTCCTGAAGCAAGAGTTATCAAGATTGGAGAGTCTAAAGAACATCGCGATGAGCGTGTGACTATCAAAGCTTGGGTGCACAGACTCCGCCGTCAAGGAAAATCGCTAATGTTCCTGGTGCTCAGAGATGGATACGGATTTATTCAATGCGTGCTTAACGATAAATTGGTAATCTTTTGGATAAAATATGGAAATACTCAAAGTTCAACTTTATTTCAGTGTCAAAGTTATGACGCCGTCACGCTGTCCACCGAGACTTCCGTGCAAGTTTATGGTGTTATCAAAGCTGTGAGTTTTTAAACATTGTAAAAATTCACCTTCTAGAACTCCGTTACAGTTGCCGGACGGAAAATCAGCACCAGATGGACACGAGCTCACTGTTGACTACTGGGAGGTGATCGGTAAAGCGCCTGCTGGTGGAATCGACAACGTGCTCAACGAGAAGGCCGGAGTCGATGTGATGCTTGACAACCGTCATTTGGTGATCCGTGGCGAGAACGCTTCCAGAATTCTCCGTATTCGTGCAGCAGCGACTCGCTCCATGAGAGAGCATTTCTTCGCCGCGGGGTACACCGAAGTGGCTCCACCAACTCTAGTACAAACGCAAGTAGAAGGTGGATCGACCCTCTTTGGTTTGGATTATTATGGAGAGCCCGCGTATCTTACTCAATCTTCTCAACTGTATCTGGAGACGTGCAACGCTGCTCTTGGAGACGTTTATTGTATTGCTCAGTCATACAGAGCGGAGAAGTCTAGAACACGTCGTCATCTTTCCGAATATCAGCACGTTGAAGCTGAATGCGCTTTTATCAACTTTGATCAACTCATGGATCGTATCGAGGCTCTTGTATGTGATACTGTGGACCGTCTTCTCGCTGATCCGGTCACAAAGTCGCTCATTGAGTTTGTTAACCCAGTAAGTTTTTTATAGGCCTATTTAGGGGAGGAAAAATTAAGCGGAACTGGGAAATAATGGCAAAAATACTACCGGACGACATTCCCAGAAAATTTAGGACCAAAATATCGATTTTAAAAAGTTTCAGAAAAAATTCGATAATTTTAAACATCGATATTTTGATCTGAAATTTTCTGGGAATGTCCGGTAGTATTTTTTCCAGTATTTCCCAAAGTTTCAGGCAAATCGGGGCATTCTCCGAAATTTTTGCAGGTTTCAGCTACTTTTTTGCTATTTCGTGAATAAAAAATCTGGGAAAACATTTGCAAGTCTGCTCCCTAACAATTGCCGCAGACTTGCAAAAATTGTCCCGGTTTTTTCACGCTCTCCTATACAGAATTGCGGGAAAAAGTTAAAAAAAAAAAAAACTACCGTACCCAGAGGTTTTTTGGCGCAAACCATACGTCGTGTCGAGAACTGGCGTTGTAATAATTCGATGCGCCTTTAAATATCTACCGAATTCCTATTAATGGGCCTATTCACAAAACCGGAAAAAAAGGAAGAAAACGGAAAACAATTTCGGGAAAAATCGGAGAATGCTGCGATTGACCTGCAATTTTGGGAAATATTGCAAAAAATTATCCTGTACATGCTTAAAAAATTTTGAACCGAAATATCGATTTTAAAAATTATCTTTTTTTTTCTGAAAACATTTAAAATCGATATTTTTGGTCCAAAATTTTTTAAGCGTGTACAGGAGAATTTTTTCCAATATTTCCCAAAATTTCAGATCAATCGGAGCATTCTCCGATTTTTCCCGCAATTTTTTTTCCGGTTTTGTGAATAGGTCCATTAGTTTTTTCCTAGTATTCAGTGTGCCTTATCGACAAAAGTTCGACAAATTTTTCGATAAATTTGCCAAAATTTTTCGTCGAAATTTATCGACAAATTCGACAAATTTGTCGATAAAAAATTTTGACAAATTTGTCGACAAAAATTCGACAAAAAATTTCGACAAATTGGCTAAATAATGCAGCGCGTAATTTCGAAGTGTTGTTGTAGAACTGCAGAAGACATCAAATTTTACAATTCTATTTCGGATAGTTGTATTCCGAGCAGTTCCTTCCATTCTGGATATTATATCTGCCAAAAGGCACCCAAATAGCCGCCGAAGCCCCAAAAAACACCCAAATCGCCGCCAAAAAGCACCCGAATAGCTGCCAAAAAGCCGGCCAACAGCTGCCAAAAAGCGGCCAAATAGCTGCCAAATAGCGGCCAAATAGCTGTCCGATAACCGCCATCTTGCAGAACGCGCTATCGCTACCGGCTTTACATACTTTCTTGTACCGACGCATCACTGGTTCCGACGTTTGCTATCATTTGCATGAGAGCGGCGCGGCTACCGATGTCGACTAGCAAGAAAATATATATTCTGTCGAAATTTTTTGTCGTTTTTTGTCGAAAATTTTTTGTCGAATTTTTGTCGACAAAAACGACAAATTCGAATTTTCGTCGACAAATTTTTGACAAATTCGACACATTTTTTTGTCGATAATTTGTCAAAAAGCACATTTGTCGACAAATTTTTTTTTGATAAGGCACACTGCTAGTATTTATATAAATAAACTGAATAGGGTTTAAAACAAAACACAAAAAATCTTTCTTTTTTCCCCTCGGTTTCTATTTAAAATTCAAAATTTATTATTAGCCCGCCAAAATGGTCAAACGCGCTCCGCTGAACTCAACGCTATTGGGGTTATTCATGAGAAAAAAAAACGGTTTGTTTTTGTTTTTTTTTTTTCCAATTCACGCGATGTCGAGAATTGTAAAAAAATACAGGTAGAGAAACGAGGATATAGCATTGATAGTGAAGAGACGCAGAGACTGCCCCCCCCCTTTCTTTGAACTCCTCACCTTCTCCGTCTCTTCAATATCAATGCTATATCAGGGGGACCCCCATTTCTCTACCGGTATTTTTTTTACAATTCTCGACATCGCGTGAATTGGAAAAAAAAAAACAAAAACAAACCGTTTTTTTTCTCATGAATAACCCCATATGCGATTTTCATTTTGGTCTCCGAATTATTTGATTTCACGTATAAATTCAACGTGAATTGAAATAATTTGGAGACCAAAATGAAAATCGCATAGCGTTGAGTTCAGCGGAGCGCGTTTGACCATTTTGCCGACAATATTTAAATCATTTTATTTTTTTTTCAGGGATACACCGCACCAGCACGTCCATTCAGAAGAATGGCGTACAAGGAGGCGATCGCTTGGCTCCAAGAGCACGATGTTCGCAACGAGGCCGGCGAGAAGTTCGTGTACGGTGAAGATATCGCCGAGGCGGCTGAGAGAAAAATGACAGACACTATTGGAGTGCCAATCCTTCTTAACCGGTTCCCAGCCGGTATCAAGGCGTTCTACATGCCACGTTGTGCCGATGACAATGAACTTACCGAATCGGTGGATCTTCTGATGCCAGGAGTCGGTGAGATTGTCGGTGGATCGATGCGTATCTGGAAAGAGGATCAAATGCTCGCTGCTTTCGAGAAAGCTGGAATCGATCCGAAGAACTATTTCTGGTACATGGATCAGCGGAAGTACGGAAGCGTGCCACATGGCGGATACGGTCTAGGTTTGGAGCGATTTATTTGCTGGTTGACCGGTACGAACCACATCCGTGACGTCTGTCTCTACCCGAGATTCGTTGGAAGATGTGCTCCTTAAATTGGTCTGTTTTACATAATATGTATACCGTCTTTTGCTTGCGCACACTCTATCGTGCTCTTTTTATGGTTCTTTTTTCCACTCGCTGTTTTGTTTTTGTTGGTAATATTATGAAAAATATCTATCGCTATGATACGAAATTATATATTTAATTATTTAAGCATGAAATTTTTTATTCATCACAAATCAAGTTGTGGGCAACATCTTTGGCGAAAATTATTTTTCACGTACAAATTCAACGTGAAACGAAATAATTTGGAAACCAAAATGAAAATCACATAGCGTTGAGTTCAGCGGAGCGCGTTTGATCATTTTGGCGGGCCGACAATAAATATTCAATTATTTTCTACAGTAGCAGCCATTAGTGAATTTTTTTTTGTTGGTTTTTTGATATAACTCGGCTCAAAGCGGTCTAATAAGCCTGAAATTTTTTACAGGGATAAAATAACAAATTTGTATCATCCTGAAAAAAGAATAGTGCAATTGCGTGGCATAGCGAAATCCAGAAGAAAAGGTTTCATGATTCGCAGCAACTGCAAAATTTGGACAACTTTTATGCAAGTTTTCTTTTTCATTCCAATCTACTTTTTTACTATTTTTTGTCAATTTTATCATTTACTGATAAATATTTATTTCTAGAAACATGAGTGAGTTCACTAGACGCTATCTGATTGAGCAGGAGCTGAGCGCGGTGATTTCGGGCTCAAATTCAAACTTGCTGTGGATGGGACAAGGAACATTATAAAGCGGTTTGAAACCCACGTAGAGTCAAAAGTCAGGTACAAAAATATCTTACAAGATGTCATGCTTCCATACACCCGCTCAAAACATGGCTCCCTCACCAAGCTAAAAAAAACCTGGTTTTCAGTTGGGTTATTGGCGGGCGCATACACAAAAATAACTATGTACGATTCTTCAATTTGACACTACCGCGTAACGCGAAGGGGTGGGGAACGAGATGAAAATAGTTGGAACCAGTCCGTTTTGCTCGCCGTCCTGTTTGCTCAGCATCGTTGACTCGTCTGAGCATACACGAGCACCGTGGAGCAAGAGAGAAATGTGTGTGTGCTCATTTGAACCGACCTGCCACCGGAAGAACGAGGCAGGGAAAAAAAATATTCGGTGGCGTTTGAGCATTACGAATTTTTTTCTTCTTCTCACCTTCCCGAAATTTTTCAAATATCCGTAAAAAGTAGTTTTTCTGGTGATATTAATTGTTTTTTTTTTCGAAAAATGGGCTCATCATCCTTTAATGGACCTATTCATAGGATTCGTTTTTTGACATTTTTTGACATCTATGAATAGGAAACAAAAACAAACAAAAAAAAACCTTTTTTTTTTTTGGTTTTTTTCCTCCTATGAATAGGTTTATAAAATGACCGTTTTCTCACGAGGAATCTCGAAACGGTTTTCGACACAGCTGAAATAGGTGTGACCGTAATCCATTTATCGAGAGAGTGAGCGAAAGAATGAGCAATGGTCTCTTATTTTCTCTTACTCTCTCGTTGAATAGATTATTGTCCATTCGCGAAGAAAGCAAGTGCGCTCCACAAAACCTAGTTCTTCGTGGAATTCATTTTCGTCGCCAAATTATTTTGTTTAACGTTGAATTTTCACGTAAATTGAAATAATTTGGCGACGAAAATGAAATCCACGAAGTACTAAGTTTCGTGGAGCGCACTTGCTTTTTTCGCGAATGGACAATACGGTTGCACTCATTTCAGCTGTGTCAAAAATCGTGGCGATATTCCACATGAGAAAGCGGCCATTTTAAACGATAAAGAGTAATATTTATCCGACGTAATTTTCGAGACAAAACATGGGAAAAGGGGCGGAGCAACAACCGCGCCGCAGTTGCGTTTCCAAAATACAATTTCCTTTCTTCTTTTTTTGCTCCGCCCATTTTCCCATATTCTGATGGCGTCACGAATATCCATACGTCACCTGATGTCACATGATCACATGTTTCAACGAAACAGTTTCGCGGCGAGACCCAATGAAAACATGTTTGTTTTTTTGTTTGCTTCATTTGCTATTTCACACGGCACCCCAGCCTTCCAAAATTGTTTCTACCTGGCGCATTTTTAAAACCCTAAGGCTCGGTCATTTTTTGACAAAAAAGCCCCGTTTTTGGATTAAAATGATGGTGTCATCCTGAATAATGAGATAATGATTCGAATTTCTCAAAAAAGTAAAATTTCGAGTGAAAAAATAATTTGATTATCCGACGAACTTGGTGGCGCATTGGACGACGGGGGCGGCGTGTTTCAGTTTTCTCATGCGAAATATTAAGCGCCAGTTTTTTTTCAGCCTTTTCTCTATTTTTTCTTCGTTCTATTTTGACCCCTTCTCTTCTTCTTCTATTTCTTTCTTTTCTCTTTTCTTCGTCTTCTTTTTATTCTCATTTTTCCGTTGTGGAGGTGTGGCGTTTTGACGGCGTCAAAAGGAGAAAAGAGCGAGTTTTTAATGCCCGACGACGATTACATCGATTCCCACCAATGTCGTCGTCGTCTTTTTGGTCGTTTTTATTCACTTTTCAACTCGAACATAACTCGTTTCATGTCTAATTAGAACACTTGCGATACGTTTCTTGAAATTTTCTCAATACCTGATAACAAGACTCGAAAAGTGCACAATTAAATGACGCAATACTTTTCGAAAAATGAAAAAAAAAATCGGCGAAAATACGGAGAATAGGCTGAAATATTGAATTTGAAATTCGTTCATTCCAAAATTTTGAAGATGGATTTTTAATCGATTCTCGGAAGGATCATCATATCATTCTCCGCATTTCCGCCCAATTCATTTTTATGAGCAATCCCATTTTTTTTTTTTGAAACTTGGATATAATCCTTTTTCTTTGCTCATCATATTGTGATTTCAATCGAGTTGCAGCATGAGAACGAGAGATAAAAAGACATGTTTTCTCTGCTTCTCTTCGAATCGAACTGTGTTTGCGTGGTAGCGCGAAAAAAAAGTGGGCGGAGTCACGCTTTCTCATGTCGCAAGTCGATTGAAAAAACAATAATTCCTAAAGAAATTTTATAAAGGTTAAATATAAATTTTTTTGCAAAAACTAAATAAATAAGAGAAAATAGAGCAATTTTGAATGAAATGGAACAAAAACAGATGGTGCAAAATTTTGCAAAAGGGGATGATCATCTTTGTTCGGGCCACGGTTGGTAAATAAATAGCTATTTATTTCAGTTTTTCAAATATGTTGTCAAAATGAAAGATGATGTAATAATGTTGAAATCATCAATAATCGGTGCGGATGTCTTTTCTAACACATTCTAGCCCAAAAGTTCCGTGAAGAATTCGCAAACTGCCTCAACTTGTTATTAACTTCAGACTGTTTTTCGGGTCGCTCGTTTTGAGAAAAATATTTGGTCAAGCACTATCGCTTCTCGGTCGCGAAAACAAAAATAGTACATGTGGTGTCGTCGTTGTCGCTCTCATCGCCAGCCCGGAGAATAAAAATTTTGTTTTTCCCTTTACGGGTCCTGTTTTTGACAAACGACCGCTCAAGTTTTGTTGTAACTTTTTTTGATTTCCTATTGTCGGCCCGCCACGTCGGTCAAACGCGCTCCGCTGAACTCAATACTACGTGGATTTCATTTTGGTTTCCAAATTTTTTCATTTCACGTGTAAATTCAACGTGAAATAAAATAATTTGGAAACCAAAATGAAATCCACGTAGTATTGAGTTCAGCGGAGCGCGTTTGACCGACGTGGCGGGCCGATAATACATCTAAATAGCAGTGTGGGAAACTTTCGATAATTTTTTATCGAAAAATTTGTCGAAGTGGTCGATTATCGATAATTCAAACTGTTTTCGGAAAATCCACAATATTTATCTTTTAACTTTCAAAAAAAAAAAATCGGATTTTCTCATTTTACCGGAAATATTTTTTAAAATTCGCGCTACTTTACGCTAAAGGCGCATGCAAATCGTGGCGAGACCTGACGTTCGCATTGATCAACAACAATTTTTCTTGTTTTTTTGTTCCTGATTTTAATGCTTTTCGAAAACTTCTGTGAGTTTTTCATTGGTTTTTTTTTCTTTCAAGATTATTATTTTAAACACCTCCCTGAAAAGCTGCGCTTCAAATTTTTCAATAACTGATGATTTGTTGCGTTTGCGTTTACAATCCAAAAGTATAAAAATAGATCGTTGCAGTTCAGTCATTCGACTCGGCAAAAGTTCCTTTTCGATGTGTACACTGCAAACTAGTAAAACTTTTGAAATGAGCGGCGCGCCGAGCAAAAAAAAAATCGCGGCAAAAATGTTTCAAATAGTCGAGGGAAACGTTGGCTCACTCTTTTTCTTCGGCTTACTTTTTAGTTATCGGATATGGCCTTGGCTAGGCATTGCGTAAATCCCAAAGCTAATAAGAGGTCGCGGAGAAAAGAAAGGCCCCGTCCTGAGATCAACACCGCAGATAAATAACCCTTTCGCGACCCAATCTTATTTTTCTTTCTTCTCTATTCTTTCGTTTTGTCATTTCTCCGTTTCTCTTTCTTTTCACATCGATTTTCTTTGTCTCTGAATCTCTTTTTCTCTCTTCGCGTCGGAGGATCTTGCTTCTTCTTCTCTGCGTCCGTATATTTGCTCGCCTCTCGTGTTCGGATAACAAGCCAGGCAGAGCCGCTGTGCGAATATTCGGACGGGCCTATGCAGTACCTGTCCTACGTTGTGTCGAACCTCTTCAAAAAGGTCGTCGTTTATTTGTGTCCCTTATTCGCTCCCTGCGAACGATCGATTTATTTGGTCTGCGCGTATATCGAAATCCCGCCATTTTTTGATTCTGTGAAATTAAAGACACAATTTTGAAAACAAGCGGTCAGCTGAATAGTTCTTCGAAATATACAATTATTTTTCGAAATCGGCAACATTCTTTATTGTTCCCGCTTTCTCTCTAAAAGCAGTTTTTATTGCCTAATTCTATCAACTAAGTGTCGATACTTCCGCATAACGTTGTCTAGTCCGTTTCTTCATTTTCTTTCGGTGGAAACTAATCAAATCCGGCTGTATCTTGAAAGCACGCAGATTCATGATAAACCTTCCACTCATAAATCCAAGGCCGTCAAGAGATGACGTGTAATCTCTGTTTGATGTTTTATTTTTGCTTTCTTTCATTTTTCAATGTCTAGTTTTTTGTCTAAATTCGTAAGAAAATGAAGAAAGCAAAGTGTAGAACTCATTTCCTAAATCAGCTAGCGGCTACAAGGAAATGCAGCTGAAAAATAGGGCGAGCATATGAGTCAGCTTTCTGTGAAGTGACGAGTACATGCTCGAAAGAGTGAGCTCGCAGAAATTTGTTTTTGTCTCACTTCCTTGCCAGTGGGTGTCTGTGTGTCAACGAAGAACGCAAAAACAGGATCGGAACAACCGTCGGAGTGCTCGTCTCTTCAAAACACGTATATTTTGTGTTAGACGTCACCACTAATCGATAGGTCAGAGACGACAAACACGCAAAACTATAGTGACTTTCTGTTTCTTTGTGCTCGTCAAAAAAGATGGAAGCCCTTGGGCTTAAGATGCTTTTTGTCTCGAGTGGTCCGTTTTACCTCACTTATTATTTACTTCCTCTTTGTTTTAAATTTTCCGTGTTTCGTGGGAAATTAAAATGCTATTCTCGGCCCGCCAAAATGGTCAAACGCGCTCCACTGATCTTTGTATTTGGTGATTTTCATTTTGGTTTCCAAATTATTTCATTTCACGTGGAATTTATACGTGAAATGAAATAATTTGGAGACCAAAATGAAAATCGCATAACGTTGAGTTCAGTGGAGCGCGTTTGACCATTTTGGCGGTTCGACAATAGTTATTCGACGAAAGAGTGAAAATGTAATTTCCTGTCTCAAAATTAACAATATTCTTAATTTTAATGTGGCAGAAGAAGAAATTACTGAATTCCGTATCATTTCCTTTTTGATCTTTGTCGTCAGCGACAAAATCGATTATGACGAAATGAAAAGAGAAAAGTCAGCTGGCAAGGGAGAGATAGGGTCAATACTCTCGGTCACAGCCGGCGGCGCCGCGTCCCGTGGATGAGAAGAGGAACCAGAAACACCTACCATTCCAATCTCCTCCCAACAGTATCTTATGACTGTCCGCTTGTCCCACACCAGAAGAAGTTTTTGTCTATTTTCTACGCGGGAAAATTCGAGTTTCTATACTCGCATTTTTCATCGTCTTTTTCAAATATTTACGAAAAAAAATACGAATTATTTACGACCAATATTATTTTAAGCGTTTCTATTACTTGGTTCAAATTATATCCTAAATATGCTTCTCAGCCGAAAAGATGCTTCTTAATGTGTTTTCAGTCAAGCTGCGACATCAAAACGTGAAATCCCGACCTCTTTTTTCACGCGAACATTAAATTTTAGTGAATTTGAATTTTTGCATGAAAAAAAGTGGGCGAGGTTTCACGTTTTGATGTCGCAACTCGATTTGAAGCACAATAAGTATTTAATTAGAGCGAAAATTCCTAATTTTAGGTTTGACCAAATTTTCCAATCATTGGCGTGGGATTCATTAATTTAGTCGCTCTCTCGAATATCCCTAAATCGGTGGAATGGGCGTCGTCATATTTTTTCTCGTTCAGTGTAGAGAAGAAAAAAATAGCCGTGACATTATGTTGCCCGTTTGTTCAGTAGAGCGCGGCGTTGCGGCCGCGTCGCGTATACAAATTGTCATCGTGTGATGTCGGGTCGATAGAGGGAGTGGTGGTGGTGGGTGCCTGGTTGTCAGTCAGTTCGCAACCACAGAGACGTCGCGTTGGCGACTATGTGGGTGCCGTATACCACTCCACCACCCCCTTGCAACGTTCACAGGCACCACCAGTCTGCCTCTATTTTCTTGGCTTGTCTGTTTTCCCGTGCTCTCGAGTCTCAATTTTTCTAGTGTTTTTTTTGGCATTTTTTCAAAGAATAACGCATTACAATGATTTGTCAGAAGCTTTTATCGTTTGACGCAAGTCGCTAAGAGTATGTTATGGATACGAAAGCAGTATGCTGAAAAATAAGCGATTTCTGAACCACCCCTTTCTTTTTATTTCCTTGAATTTGTCTAGCTGATTATTTTCTTTTCCGGTGGAAATCTTTGGAATTGATATTCATTTGATAAAAGGAAAAAGATTGAAAGCCACTGTTCGCGATTTATATGTCAGCAATGCACACAAAAACTTGGATTTTTTTTCTCTATTCGATGATGCAATTGAATTTCCTGAGCTCCCTCCCACTTCTTGAAAGTTTCCGTTTTCTTAGCGTTTCTTCTCTTTCCTTTCTCGACACGTTTTTTTGTTCCCTTTTTCTTTATTGATTTTTTGTGAACGTGTTTTGAAACGATAAGAATTGTTCGAGAAAGCGAGAGCTGTGCGATCTGCGTTGTCCACAATTAGCGATATTAATTTTCTTTCCCGGTGTCTATTCTGTTAACTAAGTTCGCTACCCGGTAGAAAAGTACTATTTCGTCATATATTTATCAATTAGAAGATTCGATAATCTGGCTAGGTGGGCGCTGCGCCTTTCCCCTACAACTGCGATATTGTTTGACCTAATGCTTTGTGCCGTTCTTTATTTTTCCTAACCCAACTGCCTGCTAAGACTAATATCCGCGTTTTGTTTGGTTCATTAGACCCTTGAGGATTGATTTTCGCGCTCCTATCGCCAACACCCATTTTATTCTTTTTCCCTGTGGTCGTTTGGTTTCGGTTTCCCCTATTTTCTGCTTCCTTTTTCGATCCTTTTCTCTTACTCCGATGTACTATAAGGTCGCTGATCGGTGCGACGACGTGCAAACCGATCTTGGTGAACTTTCGGGCGGCTGAAAAGACCGGAAAAGTGCACAACGCGGGCAATGGGTGTACTCTGCCTCCTGTCGACAATCACTTGGTCACACCAGGCACCTCTTTATACTTCACCGTTCAGTTGAGTCTGCACTTTTTTTTGAGATAATTTCTCTACCCTGTTTGGAATCTGTTGTCTATGTTTTATTAATGGGGTTATTCAGCTTTTGTTAACAAGAAAAAGAAAGATTTTTCTCCGTTCTTTTTATTTTATTTTTTTCATATTCCGAATTGTAAATATCTAGAATTATGGTGAAAAAAAGGTAATTTTTGTCTTAAACACGCTCAAAGTCTCCATAAGTTTTCAACTGAGCTGGGGAATTGTATCTTTTTTTTGCATTGATTCATCACATTCGTTCCTCCAATAAATCGTATCGTTTGACATTGTGTGAAGCGTTGCCTGTCGTCCCAGTTTGACGATGGTATCTTATCATCGTTATCAGTCAATCGAACTGTTATAGTACCAGTGGGTGTTATAGATGAAGTTAGTGGGTAATCGACGTCGACCCGAGGCATGTTTAATCGTAACCATACTGCCTACCTGTATGCCAATAGTTAGTTTTTCAGTAGTAGTTGTACTGGTGTGAATGTAAATTTGTCCCGCGTCGCCGTTGCTGCGACGTACGAAGCAGCGAGGGTGAAAGAGAAGTAGAGAGAGAAGGAGAGAGCGTGTTTCGATCATGCGCCTAAGCAGTGTACTGCGACTAGGCAGCTGTCTGGTTGTGAGAGAATTTGCGTTGCGTCGTTGTCACGTGATACCTAACTGTCAGCCGTCCTTTTTTAGTTTTTTGAAACAACTTTTTATCATCTTCCATCATTCCAATTTGTTAAATTTCTGCCGTGTTCATTCTCTATTCTCCCACCCACTCACTCAATCTGTGTTCGTTTCGCCCCACTTGTTTTCGCATGATTCAGCCGCCTCGCCGGCTGCCATTCCTCTCCCGCCGTCCAACAATTGAAATCGATTCCCATTGGGAAACGAAAGTTTTCTTTGTTCTCTTCTTTCCCATATACTCTATTCGCTACATGCTAACCCTACGGGATAGATGCGATCAAATGTTACATCATCTTTGGAAACTGTCATTTTAGTTTTAGCAGGAAATTTGAGAGGGCATGGCTATGTGAGGAAGAGTATCTCGATGATTAGATGAACGTGTGAAATAAAAAATGCAAGGAAAAAAGTTAAGATTTCCGTTTAAAGCAGACGAAGAAAAATCGATACGGCTGTGTTTTCTTCTCCTTCGGGAATGAATCATTTTTGCGAGGAAAAGGAAAAGTGCTTTTCCCGTGAAAGGGATGGCAAGTGCGCAGGACGTAATACTAGGGAGAGAGGAAAAGGAAAGACTCTTCCTTCCTCCTTTTCTCTCTCGTCCGTTGCAGTTTTGTGTGGCGAGAGAAACGCGAGAGAAAAAGTCTATCGCTTTTCTCGTGACGTGCGCTCTTCGCCTCTATGCCGTCGGTTCAGTCAGTCACTTGTCGTCAGAGGTGGTTCTAGAACGTCGAAAGTGTCGTTTTTCGATTTTGAAAAAAAAAAGTGAACTGTCCTTGTCCACGTCGTCACTTTTTCTGAGCGAAGCTCGTTGTCAACCTTACATGCCCGAATTCGCGTTTTATAGGGTTTTTCGGAAAAATAGAAAAAAATAATCGGCTTTTCTGTAAATCAATATTTCTGACCATGACTATTTTTGACATTGTTTCCTAAAGTTTCAGTTTTTCCTCAATTTTTCGCTAAATATTTTATTTTATCCTTTTTTTCTGAATAACCACATAACAAAAAAAGCAGAAATCTTTGGAAACATGTAAAACAGTGATTTGGTGGTTTTGTTTTGATGATCTTCAGTCAGTTACAAAATTTTAAATTTTTGACGCGCTGAACTACAGATGTTTGTCGTCGAATAACCATAGTTTTCCTCTTTACTCTCCTGGTAGGGGCTGGTGATTCTTTACTGCATTTCACCTTGTGACCTGCCCTCACTCTCTTCGTGTTCGGTCATATGAGCGAGTTGCTTCTCTTTCTCTTCGGGTTGTCCTTCGCCCCCAACCGAGCGAGTACTTTATCGCGCGTGAATTTCACAACATTTCCTCGTTTTTTTCTTCGTGACCCGGCACCGTTTTGGCATGATTTTGTTTAAAAAAAATCGATAACGATCAAATTGAGGATAGTGTTCTTGGAATTTTGAATTATTTCTCGAATTAGCCTCCTTCACTTCAACACTAACTCACTCTTCCTTCTCTCACTCTCCTCAATGTTCAAAAGTGAGTTTTGAATGACTACGAAGCAGATGATGTTAAGCGCTCTTCATTTTTTCACTTTATTTGGTTAAGAAGAATATTCTTCACCTGTCCAGAGGCGTTCCTTTTGAAGCTATTACACGTAATCTTTTCTCAGTACTAGTGTGCACCTCGGTTAAAGAACTGATCGTTTGTGAGTAACGCTCTTTTCGTTTGTTCCTACCACATTTTTTATTGATGTCAAGAGCAGGCTGTCTCACATTTTAAGAGCCAGCACTTTGGAGCATTCTAGAGACGTGTATAAATGATCGACGAAAGAATGAAAGAGCGAAGCCGTGTGAAATCACATGCTGACGTCGTCTATCTTTTCTTCCCTGTCATAGATGTTTCACATTTTTGAATTCCATTTCTGTTTTTACGCGGCCTGCCTGCCATTCCGGTGTACTTATTCTGATCGATACGCTCTTATCGATGTTTAATTCTCGTTCGCTTTCACTCGTTTTTTGTCATCATGTTTATCTCGTTTCAGGGCGTCGCTCATCAGGTCAACCAATGGAGAACGAACAACAGCAAACGCAGACTGCTCCTTCCTGCCGTGCTGGATGCGGATTCTTTGGAGCCTCTGCCACAGAAGGATACTGCTCGCAGTGCTTTAAGAACACGCTGAAACGTCAACAGGATACTGTCAGACTTACTTCTCCTGGTGAGTATTTTTTTTTGCCGGCTTGAAAATATATTAGTATACGTTCCGCGGACGGTGAATATAATAACACTGGCATTTTTTAGCCATTTAATAATGTGGTGTTAGTGGAGGAAAATTTGTGCGCGAATAGTGAATGAAAGATCGTGACGAATGGCGAAGTATGTGTGCCGGCATTGGAATGGACAAGTGGTTCTTCGTTGTAAAATAGTAGCCTTTGTTGCCACCAGAATAGAGGGGTCGAGTAATGCGTTCTCAATTTGCATTTTAAAAGCAATTAGCTGTAGTGTTGAAAAATTATATTGTCCGCCCCCCAAAATGATCAAACGCGCTCCTCTGAACTCAACGCTATGAGATTTTCATTTTGGTCTCAAATTATTTCCTTCCACTTTGAATTTATACGTTTAATGAAATAATTTGGACACCAAAATGAAAATCGTATAGCGTTGAGTTCAGCGGAGCGCGTTTGGCCATTTTGGCGGGCCGTCAATATCGATCCTTATTATGGATTCGCGACGGAGTGACAATAAAAATTCACGTTTTTATCCGAAAAAATGAACAAATAACTGGAGAAATGAAGAGATTTTTTGTCTACCAGTTTCACGTGAAATGCCACTCCGTCACGAATCCATTATAATTAGAAACTCGTTGAGGAAGTTATTTTCCGATGACTGCTCATTCATCCTTTCCTCTTTCAGTTTTGGTTTTTGCATATTTTGAGTGTTTTTTTTCGCGTGGTTATCGGAGACTACGTGCATTATTCATGCATTGAGGCAAACTACGGAAATTGATTTTGAGCCGCCTTTACCGAATAAGAAAAAGTAGGATGACGTCGTTAGATATTTATTCGGCCGTTTTTTATTTTTATTTTTTTAGTTTGATTTTCTAACTCTGTAAATTTGACTGCTATGCTACTAGGAAGTCATTCGGTGATTTTTTTTTCCGCGACTGCCTGCTGATCGCTGACCAATCACGTTATCAGCCGGTCGTATGACTTGATATTAGTCTGTTAGCCACTAGTGTGTACATAAATGTGTGACTTGGAGGAGACAAAGTACTGTTAGATTTCTATTTATACGAGTTAATTAATTTTCAGTTGTCTCTCCTTCATCGATGGCCGCCACATCTTCTGCACTGAAATCTGAATCACCTAGTTTGGATATATGTGCAAAAGCAGCTGTCAGTGTTTCCGATGCGATTGTGAAACTGGAATGCGAGGAGATCATCAACCTAGGAGTTATTGATGATTCCGCGACGACGTTAGTTTTCTTAATTTTAATTGACATGAATTTTAAAATATTATTTTCAGGATCGCCGAGAGCACTGCGCCTACGACAGTTTTTGCAGACGCCCCAGCGCCGGTGAAAAAAGCGAATAGATGCCATATGTGTAAAAAACGGGTCGGACTTACAGGTAAATTATATTTTTCTTTCTTCTCAAAGCTTTTTTAAAATTTGTTTTTTTGCAGGTTTCTCGTGTAGATGTGGTGGATTGTACTGCGGAGAACATCGTTATGATAAGGCTCACGGCTGTCAATTTGACTACAAGACGATGGAACGAGAAGCCATTCGCAAAAATAATCCTGTGGTCGTTTCGGATAAAGTGCAGAGAATCTGAACACTCTTTTCTTGTTTCTGATTTTCTCTCTCGGTGTTGTGTGCGAGCATGAACAACAGTCATTCTCTTTTCCTTTTTTTCCATCCATCTGAACCGCTGCTTTTTCAATCTGGAACACCTTTTTGCAACTAGTCTGAAGCGCCGTGCTCTTCGTTTTCCGCACACTCAATTCAATTCATTTTATACGATTTCTCTGTTTTGTTCGTTCATCCCATTTTTCTCTTTTTGTCACATTTCATAGACTGTCCCCCTTTACACCTCCATATTACATGCACCTTTTTCTGTCTTTTTTTTTCTCTGCTGTATAGGGCCGTGTTTTTTCACGAGCACGGCACCTGCGAATTCAATTGTACTGTACACACCGCGTTTTCCGATTTTTTTTTTGAACCAACTCGTAGTATATTTGCGAGCAAATCTTGCAAAAATTTGCTTGACTTATCTATATCCTGTCTGTTATTTGTCTTGGACCTCCGTGATTTTCAGTCAAACTGAAAAGTCACGAATTCTCCTCTCATCTCTTTTATAGTGTATATTTCTCTCCCCCTCGCCTTTTTCTCATTGTTTCTTCTCTCCGTCTGATTGATACTACAAAATTAGTGCTCATTTTTGTAACATTTTGTTTTCCGAAGCTATCAACAAAAATGCACAGAATTACATAAACGTTTTGGTGACGATTCGTTCTCGGTGAAGACGGGGAGAAGTTTTTTGCCTTTTTCCTTTTTTTTTTCCTTCAATATTTTATATTAGATCATGCTATTCAATTCACGAAATCCCCCCCTCCCCCTCCTCGATCCAATTCAAAACTAGGAATTTTTCAAATTTGGCGCTTTTTGATGATGTACATAGTGGGAAAGCTTATGCAATGAGTTGGTATTTGTGTCTTCTTTCCTATAAGAAACCTTTCCCATTTACTTTCTTCCTGGAATAAAGTGTGTGCTGAAAATTAATGGAAACGTGAAAAAGAACGTGACAATGTTACTAAAAAATGGAGCAAAGCGTACAGAAGGAATGGCATAAACATTGGACATTTATTTTATAAAATTGTGAATCAAAGGTCTCGAAAGTAAGACTTTCTTTTTATCAAAATAACGAAAATTGAAATTTTTGGAGATGTTTGGAAACAGCAGTTCGACGTCTTCTACTTCTGAGAGTTCTGAAATGAAAGATTGGTTTCACGGCGTCTTGCAACGTCAGGATTCTGAAGAATTGCTCACAAAAAACGGAAATTTTCTGTTCCGTGCTTCAGAAGTTCAGGGTACGTTCAGAATTCTGATAAGAAGAAGATGAAGATGTTAGAAAAATAAGAAGACGTTCAGGAAAAATGACGATGATTTTGTCGGTGCGACATGACGCCAAATTGCACAATTTTGTAGTCAGCTCGGATGGAAATCAGTTTTGGTTCGAGGCACATCGAGAGAAAAGTGTCGAACGGCTTGTTCAATGGCACATGTGAGACATTACTCGCCACTTTGAAACTCGACTTTTATTTCCTGTTCAGATCCACTAACAATCCGGTCACTAAATCTTCCGGTGTGAAACTGAAAACACCGATCGGAAAAGCCGATTGGATCATCAATCATGAGAATGTGATATTTGTAAAGAAACTTGGCGAAGGCGCATTTGGAGAGGTAGTATTCTCTCAGCTAGGAACTATATGGTTAATAACTTTAAGGTCTCACTAGCCGAGTGTCAACTCAACGGCCAGACGGTCGAGGTGGCGGTGAAAACGATGCGAACCCAAATGACTCGCGACACTCGTGCAGCGTTTATGAAGGAGGCACGGCTCATGAGAAAGTATCGTCATCCACACATTGTTCGTATCATTGGTGAGTCGGTGTTCAGCGAAAATTGCTGCTAATTTAATGCATGGGTGCAATAGTTGATTTGTTTGTGGTTTCGTTTCGTTTATTATTTTTGTTGGCATGTGAACTGAAATTGAAATTAAAACATAAACATAAACAAAATGAATGTTGGGATTTTTCTGGTTTCGTAAAGTTAGTTTATTTATACCGGGGAAATCGCAAACTAAACAGATATTGTCGAAAAATAAAGCGCCGACCTACCGTAACCCAAAAAAAAAAATGAATTTTTTTCTTGTTTTTCCGTGCTTTCTTGAATATTTCGATATATTTTTTGCACTTTTATATATTTTTTTTCTAAAAATGGGATACGAAATGAACACATCCGCGGAAAATATTGATTTTGAACAAAAATTTTGCTCTGCCTTATTTGGGATACGATAGGCCGCAACAGAACATAACGATTTAGTTAGAATTTTAGCACCCATTGTTAAGAAACGAATTGTGATTACCGTAAATCCTCTAATAGAAAGGCCGGTCAATTTATATTAAGGGGCCGCTCGGGAACATTCTATTAAAACCCCCCGCATCACTCTGATATAGGCCCACCAGCATAAACATTGGAATGGGAAAAGCATGTGGGGGGGGAGGTCTTATTAAAATCTTAAAACTTAGCGAAATCGCGCCAGAAGCATGTGTGCCACCATAAAAATGGGCGACCGGAGGGAGCTGGGAGGAAGAGGAAGCATGCTTCGATAAAAAAGATCAGCTCGGATTTTTCAAAGAGGGGGGGGGGGGGGGTGTGCCAGAATAGCTGTTGGATGTGGTCTAATAGAGCATTGAGGGGGCTATAATAGAAGATTCCCATGGATTTGGATATACACCCCTTTATTGGAATTTCCCCCCTCCCCCACCCATTGAAAAGCGGGGGTTCTATCAGTGGGGGTGTATATCAATATAACTAGCGTGGAGGCCTTTATGCATTTCTTTAAAAACCCCCACCCCCGGCTTAGATTCTCTTATTTTCAATTTTAAAAAATGCGACAATTTTTAAGTTTGAAAAATCCAAATTACAAATTTGTCAACACGAACAGTATACTATAGATGTGCTGCTTTAGGACTTGCCGTGCACGCTCATCCACTTATGATTGTCATGGAAATGTGTCCACGTGAGTACCGTTCTTCTTTCAGAATAAGTACATTGAATCAAATTCCCCATTTCCAGATGGCTCACTTCTCTCACATCTTCGCAAAAACAAGACGAAGACGCTGGCTTCTGAACGCCTTCGGTTTTGCATCGAATCGGCTGACGGACTGGCATATTTGGAAAAGAAATCGTGTCTTCATCGTGACATTGCCGCCAGAAATTGTCTTCTTTCATTGACTGATGTAAATAACACGTTTTCAGAAATCGTCTCACTTTTCACTACTGTTTTAGCAAATCAAAATTTCGGATTTTGGACTCTCGGACGACAAACGGACCGAAATGCAGGACGACACACTGGGAAAAGTTCCTGTGAAATGGCTGGCGCCGGAGGTTTTACAGGACAAGTTGTACTCGCTCAAAAGTGATGTGTGGGCGTTTGGTGAGGCGTTGCGGTTGCGTCGCGGTCATCTGGGAAGTTTTTATTTCAGGAGTTTTGATGTGGGAGATTTACGCGGACGGAGCAGATCCTTATCCGGGAATGTCGAATTTGCAGACGAGGGCCAAGATTTTTTGTAACGACTACAGAATGCCGTTTCCTGAGGTTAGTTTTGCGATTAAAGAAGGTGCCAACTTTTTGGAGAAATTGATTTAAAATATAGTTTTGAGAGGAGGATTTACGAATATCGCATTAAAATCGCACAAAAATTTCTCCGATTTTTTACGAATTTGATTAAAAAATGAGTAGATCAAAAGTAGTACACGAGGCCCCTTGAAATCCGGCGGCCACGTTTTCTAGAAAACTCAATTGTCCCCAAAATTATTAGTTTTTTCGCTATTTCGTTCATTTTATCACTAATGGGGTTATTCACGAAATGGCAAAAAATGGCAAAAAACGGCAAAAAACTGCCCGAAAACTCGGAAAATGCTCCGATTGATCTGAAATTTTGGGAAATAGGGGAAAAAAACTCTCCCGGACATTCCCACAAAATTTTAGACCAAAATATCGATTTTTAAGAAATATTGCTTTTTTCTCTGAAAATGCTTAAAATCGATATTTTTGTCAGAAATTTTGGGGGAATGTCCGGGAGAGTTTTTTCCCTTATTTCCAAAAATTTCAGATCAATCGGAGCATTTTCCGAGTTTTCGCGCAGTTTTTTTTTGCCGTTTTTTGCCATTTTTTGCCATTTCGTGAATAACCCCATAACTTTTGACGCTCGATCTTCCTGCATGAAACATCAGAAAACACAAATCCATAAAAAATTATATGGCTCTGTACGCTTCGTTCATTTTATTTGCACCACCCGATCGGTATAAAAACCTACCAACTTCGGAACTTTTTCAAAACGTTTCCATCGTTCACCATGAAGTTCTTCCACTTTGTATTCCTCCTATTCGCTCTTTTCCAACTTTTGGCCGCACAAGAAGCTGTAGCTGCAAAGGATAACAATGTTAACCTTGGACAACTCGTTGATCCTGCTAGAGTGAAAAGGGATGCTACACAAAAGCCACTTGGCCGTAAACTGATTATTTTAATTTAAAATTTGGGGATTTCTGTGATTTCTACAATAAATCGTTTATCATATTAAATATCAATCCCAGAAAGTTGCACCGGTGGCCCATCGGAACCTAGGTCATGCAGAACAGTGATGCACGGAAATGAATTTTGAAAAATGCGGAAAGCGGAAACGGAAACGGAAAGAAGAAAAAATTTCCGCGGAAAACGGAAACGGAAACGGAAAATTTTTCGGATTTCCGCGGAAGACGGAAACGGAAACGGAAATGGAGGTTTATGAACATTTTGCAATACGGTCCATTCGCGAAAAAAGCAAGTGCGCTCCACGAAACTTAGTACTTCGTGGATTTCATTTTCGTCGCCAAATTATTTCAATTCACGTGTAAATTCAACGTGAAATTACATAATTTGGAAACCAAAATGAAATCCACGAAGTACTAAGTTTTTTGGAGCGCACTTGCTTTTTTTGCGAATGGACAATACAAGTCTCCATATTATTTTGAAATTGTTTAAAAGTTGTTTGAAAACAGTTGCCATTAAAAACATACTTTCCTTTTGAAAATACTATTGAGCAAAAAACTTGTACGGTGATTTACCTGTTTAGCCCTACCCCTGGCTGATATCAGCCTCCCCGTCAGTTGGCTTTGCACCGATTTACTCGGTGGGGGATTATACTCTCTGGGGGTCTATTCTGATATACGAAAATACAAGTATAGCCTCCCACCAGTACTTTTGGGGTGGCGGTCATTCTGGCCCCTCCGTATGAAAATAGTTCCCCATAATATCAGTAAAGTCCCCATCATATCAATTTTTATATTGTCCTTGGGAGGACTTTACAGCATTTCCTTGGAGGTGTTTTATTGTTATTTCATGGGGGAGTCTTATTATAATTATCCCAATTGTACTTTCAAGTGAAAAAATCAAGAATTTATTCCAAAAAAACAGCAAATTTTTTCATTTTTTAAGATTGAAAAACATTTCCGTGATTTGCGGAAAAATGCCAAAAATTACGGAAGCGGAAACGGAAACGGAAATAAAATTTTTTATTTGCGGAATACGGAAACGGAAACGGAAGAGGCTAAAAAAGCGGAAACGGAAGCGGAAGCGGAATTTCCGTGCATCACTGATGCAGAACAAGGCCAACGGCGAACTACGTATTTTCTACGCGGGAAATTGAGGGACGCGAGACGAAATGCGGGAAAGCCCGCAGTTCAGTTCACGATCCGTGTGCGAGCGGTGGAACTTTAAAAGAAAACAGCTCAAAACCTTGTCCAAAATTAATCATATTTCTTCCAGCCAACAACTCCCCGCCCGGTGGCCGACGTTGCTCTGAAAATGTGCTGGACAAAGCTTGCAGCCGATCGTTCGTCAATGGAATCCATCCATCGTAAACTCGTCGAAATCTCAACGTCGCACGACTCGAACAGCGAGGGCAAGAGAATAGGAAGCTTGATTTGAACTTCAAGGTTTCCACACAATAAAATGATTTCTTTCAAAGGGTTTGTCTAGATTGAAGAACATTGTCTTCATATGTTTGTATTGTTTGCATTCCGCAGTAAGAACTAATTCGATTAGACGCTTATTTCCACCCCTCAATTGCCATAATGTTTGGTTGGAAAGAAGAGAAAGAAGAATGGCAAATGGCAAAGTGGTTAAGAAACGAGTACAAGTAGGCAGAGAAACATCTTTAAGTGTTACCTGAATTGTAGGATAGATCGTAGTAATCTAGTCTATGGGGAGAAAATGGAAAGCACGTTGAGTCTGCAATGGAATACAGAGTTTTATAAGTTTGTCTACAGTATGCCATTCTTAGATTGTTTGACTATCTACTGTCCATTCGCGAAAAAAGCAAGTGCGCTCCACGAAACTTACAAGGGAATGGTCCAAACTTAACTTGGCGTTTCGAAATGAAACCTATATAGGGTGAAAGAGCACTTCACGGGGAGCTCAAATCACTTTTCAATTTTTGCAATAAACCATTCGGAGCCGAGCAAATGAGCTCCAAAGTTTTAATTTTCACGTGCGAATTTATCACCGCAGTTGAGAGTCATTTTCAACACTGGCCTGGTGGCCGAGTGGTTGGTGCAAGAGAATAGTAAATGGAGGATGCGGGTTCAATCCCTCGAGGTAAAAAATTTTTGTATTTTGATTTTTGCGTTCACTTTTCCAGGTCCTAGAACTTTTTTTTAACCAATTTTTTTTTTCAATTTTTTGTTTTTAATACGTAGTAACAGTTCACAAATAAGGGCAATAATGCTAATCAACAATTATGAAATGGGAAAAACAAATAGTGTTGGTGCATCTCGCACACTTGATGAACGCATTATTGGTACATCTCGTCTGGAAACAATCATCTGCGCCAACTTGTCCGAAACAGAACTCCGAAGTTGTCAAGAACGGTAAGCTTGTGTCCATTTAGCACGCTTTTTTCCAAGAGATTGATATCTTGTCCGGAAATAAGTGAAGGGGATCCGAGTTCGAAATCAAAAACTTCTCGGAAAATAACGATAGAACACTTGCCACACGAAGTGTCATCTCCAGTTAAAACGAAATAAAAATAAAATAAAACACAAACATCCAATCGTTATGGACCTATTCAAGAGAGAAAAAAAAAGAAAAAAAAGAAGTTTTTTCTGATGCAGGAACGGCAAAAAAAGAAAAAAAAGGAAGAGAAAAATTCATTTTCTGCCGATGATAAAGTAGTCATACGTGGCGAGACCCATTCAAATATACCGATGCGCCTTTAATGAACCTATTCAAGAGAGAGAAAAAAGGAAAAAAAGAGGTTTTTTCCGATTCAGGAACGGCAAAAAAAGAAAAAAAAGGAAGAGAAAAAGGAAGGAAATTGATTTTTCTCCTCCTTTTTTTTCTTTTTTTGCCGTTCCTGCATCGGAAAAAACTTCTTTTTTTTCTTTTTTTTTCTCTCTTGAATAGGTCCATTACCATACGTGGAAAAGAGGTTGGCAATGCGAAAAAAACTGGTCAAAAAAAAGTTCTAGGACCTGGAAAAGTAAACGCAAAAATCAAAATACAAAAATTTTTTACCACGAGGGATTGAACCCGCATCCTCCATTTACTATTCTCTTGCACCAACCACTCGGCTACCCGGCCAGTGTTGAAAATGACTCTCAACTGCGGTGATAAATTCGCACGTGAAAATTAAAACTTTGGAGCTCATTTGCTCGGCTCCGAATGGTTTATTGCAAAAATTGAAAAGTGATTTGAGCTCCCTATGAAGTGCTCTTTCACCCTATATAGGTTTCATTTCGAAACGCCAAGTTAAGTTTGGACCATTCCCTTGTTAGTACTTCGTGGATTTCATTTTCGTCGCCAAATTATTTCCATTCACGTTGAATTTACACGTGAAATGAAATAATTTGGCGACGAAAATGAAATCCACGAAGTACTAAGTTTCGTGGAGCGCACTTGCATTTTTCGCGAATGGACAATACACGGCAACAACTTACTTATTTGTGATACTTGCGAGGTACAAACTCAGTAAGGCTTCTATTCGGACTAAATTTCATCCGTCACGTCCGTCCGATTGACTATTCACTCTCTATTAAAATGCATTGAATTGAAACCGGAGTTGAAAAATTTTTCGTAGAATGAGATTTGCAAAAACATTGAAACTATTTATTTTTTTTCGAGCTTTTATTAGCAGAAATAAATCATTTCTGTTGATATTTTATTGAAGAAAGATTGGAAACCACACTTGAAAACAAAATATAGCAGAAACAAAAAGAAAACATATAAACGAACCGTACCGACAGCGGACAAGGTTCGTCCGAATGGAAGTTTTAGACCTCAGTTTTCATCCTGGATATTTCGAACCAAGCTGCGCCAAGGTACACGATGCCTTCTGACTGTGGACCATGCCTGGATCGGAGCTTCCAAAATGAAAACTTTACGACAACAAGATACGTTTCAGCTAATGTAGCTTGAACATTTCTGAAAAAGACAAGGAAAGTACAAAGTCGTAAAAGAACTTGCAACATTCAGATAGGTTTTGGTCAGGAGTAGTGTGATTTTAAACATGTTTGCGCGCATTCCAGTAGATCCAGCGGCATTTTTTCGATATTTTTTCCCTATGCTCGTCTCAGCTTATAAAAGCTATGGCATAGATAATGCAAACTCTTTCACGAGTAGATTCATAAAGAGTGTGACCGTGTTATGTATTTTTTTAGTTTTTGGTTAAGTTTTCGCTCTCTCTAACCCTCGTTAAAACTATTTGAATGAAGTACGGTCACTCTCTTTCATGCTGGTCCGTCCGTGTTAATTTTCCTCGCGGAAGATTTTGTATGTATTGCCAGTCTCATTTTGCTCTGTGTTTGCGGAATCGCTTTGCCAGCCGTAATCTAATACACACAGCACCGTCCATTCTCATTATTTTGGGACTCTGAATGAGATGTTTCGAAGCTTTAAATATTGGTCAAGGATAAAAAGGTTGTTTGATCTTTTAACGGTAAATTCGAAAACCTCGTCAAAATAAACCTAAAAATCTACTAGTTTCGAAACATTCCAGAGCCAACAAATGCCGAGAAAAGCACGTATCACATCTACTAAGTTTTCGAAAGGATTGATCTGAATATAACTGATTGTGAATGGACGTGGCTTATTTGCAAATTTACTGTAGATAGACGGCTCTGTAGGGATAAAAAAATGTTGGCGGAATGTAAAAAGGCTTTTTCCACCCTTATAATTCGGGATGCACAGAAACTTACATGATGCGATGGTGCTCTAATTTCTTAAATTCTAACGATGAGCAGAACTCGGGAAATGTTGGGCATCTAATACAGCTAATGTCCGAGAAAAATGGCAAACTGCCACGGTATTCGGGAGATCTGACCGGGCAGCTAGTGGGCATCTAATGGACAATTCGCCCCGCAAAACTTTTGTCAGTCTGTCAATTTTTTCTAATTCTCAACGCATAATTTTTGAATTCAAACCGAGCGTTGTTTCGAATCGCTCGTATTTATCACGATATCTTGCTTTGTAAGTTACGCAGCATGTGACCATATTTTGAGTCCTCTCTATTCAAATTTTATTTGATGTCAAGTTTTCACCAACGAAATTCAATTACGACACTCCGATGTTCCGCTCTTGCTCCTGCGACGCTTCGACGAGCTTGCGTGTTGTTTCTCGTGAACGAACGTTGAATTCACAATTCCAGTACAGTTCCACTTTGCCCTTTTCTGCCATGGTGGTGTGGAAAAAATGAAACGAAGAGAAAAGAAAAAAGAAAAGAGATTGATAGTGTAAAGACTCCACGTGATTCTCTTACAGTCCCCTCAGTCGTTCTTTTTAGCATAGTTTTAATACCGTAAACGTAATTGATATCTGCTCATTTGCAGATGCTCACTCGCAAGACATGTCACGATTATGCACACAGCAATCAACTGCAACGGGAAATCCCTCTCGTCATCTGCGTCTCCTACCGTCGACGCCCAGCCTGAGCCACCGTCCCTGCCAATGCCACCGCCTACGCTAGCTGCCTTCACAAGGACCATGCCGACCGCCATCTCTGCCATCTCTGCCGTCTCCGCATGTCGCCGCTTACCTCGTCACTCTACAGGCCGACCATCTTCGGACCACGATCCCGCGCCAACCAGTCAGATCACCGTCTGCGCCTCCGAAGTCTCTCCGATCTATCGCCTGCTGTATCACTGAGGAATGTTCCAGAGCGCCCGTGCCCACGCCTATAAAAGGCAGCTAATTTAGTCATTCGGCAGCGGTTTGCGGACCCGTACCTTCTCTTCCTTTTTTTGCTCTTCTTCTTACCCAATGCCTTGATTGCTAAGTGTGTAGTGACTTGTCTATTTTCTTATAATAAACTTTTATAACCTAAAGGCGCGCACGTAAAACGTTACTGGTAGCAGCGAGTTTAGTCTAGGTTCTTAGCTTTTTTTAACTTCCCTAGGCTTGTATTCACCGTACGTCGCGTCTTAGGTAAAATAGCATTTCATTATTTTAGTCTTTATTGTATTTTTCTCTCAATTTAGGTGCGCAACTATTTTGTTAGAAATCCCTTTGGGTTAAGAGTAGGGCCTAAATTTAGGTAAGGTGGGGGTTTGCAGGTGGTGATTTAGTTAGGAGGGTATCCCTGCCTCAAAGGGTTTATGTAGTTTTTGTTTGTGTATACATTTGTATGCACGTGGTTGGCGCCAAGTAGAATAGGTGTAGGCTATTCTGTCTCCTCTCGACGGCTTTTTCATCATGTAACGTTTATTTTTTTTTAATTTACTCGTTCACCGCTCGGTTTGGTTGAAACTTCTGGCACCGGCCGGAAGCATTCATATTTTCAGAGAAAAAACTACGGAGTTCACATCTACGACCATTCGTTATGACACCGATTTGGCGCATGGACACGTGTTTACCACGTTTTGCTGGACCCACCGTCGTCAATTCGACTCATCTGCTGGCTTTGAAGAATGCCGCTGTCGTCGATTTCAACAACATCGCGACAAGGATGAAGGAGTCGGAGGAGAGGACGGCGATGGAGATGAGAGCGCTCGCTGAGCAAGTTGATCGTCGGACGACCAATATCGTCAGCCTCGAGCGTCTCGTGGACCAGCTGCGTAGCCGTGTAATCGTCTTAGAGGAGCAAGCTCAGGGCTTCGCTCTTGTCGGTGAGTCATTTGTTTCTCGTAGTTCTACCGAACACTCGGGCGTGCGCGCCCCGGTGGTAGAATCGGGAAAAGACTTAACAGTCCCAGATAGATCAGTTGAACCATCAAATCCTACGGATAGCGTACAAAACGCTACAAGCGCTGCGGAGAACTCTCTCGCGGAAGAGCACGAGGAAGCTCGAGAGAGTCAGGCACCACACATTCCGCGTGTGTGCGTGTTGGGTTTCAAGTCGACCACGTCGATTGGAACGTATTCTGGAGCTTGTTCAGAAAGTTTGTCTTTGTTTGTAAGACAGTTCAAGGACCAGATGAAGGCGGCCGATGCAGAGGCATCGGAGACAGCGCAGGTGTATGCGTTTCTGACATTCCTCGTTGGAAACGCTCGGGACAGAGCAGAAGAATTTTTGGATGGCAACGCAAACGCCACAGTGGATCAGTTGGTCGCCGATCTTAAAGCAACGTTCGAGAACGAGCTTACAGGTAAGCTCAAGGAGGCACAGTTCGCCAAATGCAGACAGGAACGTGGAGAATCGATTGAGATGTACTTCAATCGAGTCAGGATACTAGCAGCACAGGCATTCCGTTGCGAAAACAAGCAAATGATTGAGAAGAAAGCACGCGATGCTTTTCTAAACGGCCTCGAAGACACAATCCGGTACAACGTAAAGGACAAGGACCCGAAGACATGCAAACAGGCATTAGATGAAGCAATCCGTCAGGAAATCCTCCGGGAAGATCGATTGGCATCGCAGCAGTATGCTCCAACAGTGGCGCTACTCGACGAGATGAGATCGTTCAAGAATGATTGGTTCAACGCGCAATCAAAGCCGAGAATGCAAAACAATCGGGACGGAAGCAGAAGGGTCAAATTCAGTGGTAAGTGTTTTCATTGTGGTATTCCAGGACACATCGCCAGGGATTGTATGAAAAGGAAGGCCGGTCTACCAAAAGTGGTACAGACAAACGATGAAGCAGTCAGGAATCATCAGATTCAGCAGAGACCCGCTCACGTGAAAGCAGCAGTGACGGAGGACCTACAGTCACAACTCGAGATGTATCGACAGCAAGTCGCGGAATTACAACGAGTTAATGAAGCTTTGTTGTCCGAGCAACAAGACGCTCGCGACGTACGCAGTTTGGCATGGCCAGTGAAGAAGAACCAACCGGTTGAGGGTAAGTCGGATTTTTCCGTAAATTCCGCGCATTTTCCGCGAATTCCCCTGACCGCGCAAATCCCAATTAAAGTAAATGGTTTTCGCTGCTTCGCACTCATTGATACAGGATCAACGATAACGGTGGCAGGTCAATCGTTCAGCAGAAGAATCGGAGTTCCGAAACTCCATCAAGCTAGTGCCCCGCACGCAGTGGGACTAGGTGGCAACGAAGTCAGGATGGCTGGCGCAGCGTTCGTCACATTTTCAATTGGATCGCAGAAGTTGGTGCATCGCGTTCATTTTTCAAATGGCGAATGCACACCAGAAGGACCGAGAGACTACAACATCATTCTGGGAAATGATTTGCTAGCGCAACTCCCACGGTTCTCGATCGACTACAACAAATCGATATTCCACATGGGAGGAGAAACGTTGCCCATTGGAAGCAGGCACACCACGTGTGCTCCACAGGTATTTGAGGTACATGTTTCAGAGGAAACAGTAATTCCAGCTAACAGCGAAAGTTTTGTTTCGTGCAGTATGCCGACGACTGCGGTCGTTAGCGCGACAGTATATTTGGTTACTTCGCAAAGTTTAGTCAGTCAATCGTTATTAACAGCCCCCGCGCTGGTTAACGCAAATAATTTCAGAATTTTAGTTACAAATCCGACAGATTTTGAGGTCACATTGACAGCCGGCACCAAGGCCGCAGAAGCCATCGAAGTATTCGAGGACGAGAGCAAAGCAACGTGTTTTTGACAACGTCAACACAGTTAACACAGCTTCCGTCACGGAAGATCCCAAGTTCAAGATTTCACTCGACAAAGCAGTATGCTCAGAAGATCAGAAAGAGGTATTATTAAAATTATTCAGTGAGTTTCATGATGTATTCTCGAAGAATGCATATGATCTAGGTATTTCCAAGACAGATCCAGTACACATTTACACAAACACGGAAGTTCCGGTGCGCGGACGACCGTACAGGGTACCAGTGAAGTATCAAGCAGAATTGGAGAAGCACATCAATGGATTACTTCTATCAGAGAGGATCACGGAGTCAAACACGCCGTGGATCAGTCCAATAGTTTTGGTTCCAAAGAAAAATGGTTCTTTGAGGGTTTGTCTAGATTTCAGGAAACTTAACGAGGTTACTATTCCGGACAATTTCCCGCTTCCGCGAATAGACAGTATTGTGGAGAAAGTAGGTGGCAGTAAGTTTTTCTCATCATTGGACATGGCCAATGGATATCTCCAGCTGAGGTTAGATGCTGAGTCATCTTACAAGTGTGGTTTCACCACAGAAGAAAAGGTTTATGCATACACGCACTTACCTTTTGGTTTAAAATCAGCCGCGTCTTACTTCCAAAGAGCGCTGAAGACAGTACTAGCTGGACTAGAAAAAGACGTTATGTTGTATATCGACGATGTGTTAATTTTCAGCAAAACATTTGTCGAGCACGTGGCAACTCTACGGAAAGTCTTGACAAGATTTCGTGAGTTCAACCTGAAAGCATCGCCAGCAAAGTGCGAGTTCGTCAAGAAGTCCATCGTATTTCTTGGACATGAGATCGGCGAGGACAGTTATTCACCGAATCAAGCGAACCTGGATGCAATCCAGCAGATGCCAGTGCCTAAAGATCTCAAAGCAGTATTACGATTCGTCGGAATGGCCGGTTTCTTTCGCAAATTCATCAAGAATTTCTCGGAAATCGCGGAACCATTGACAAAGCTCAACAAGAAGGAGCAACCTTTCGAATGGACAGTCGAACAGCAGCAGGCTTTTGACAAACTCAAGGAGCTTCTCACCAGCAAGCCAATTTTGATATACCCAGATTATGAACGTGAGTTTCACATTTTCACTGACGCCAGCGCAGTGGCTCAGGGAGCCATGTTGGCGCAGACCACAGAAGATCTGGATCGTTTCCACGTCGTGGCCTACGCAAGTAGAACCTTATCAGAAATAGAAACACGCAGACCAGCGATTCAAATAGAATTGGGTGCAATTATTTTTGCCCTCAGACATTTTAAACCATATGTTTGTTTATCGAAGATTATTCTTCACACCGATCACAGACCACTAGTTTATCTGTTAGCTAAAAGAAAAGTTAATGAACGATTAGCCAGATGGCTCATCGAGTTGCAGCAGTATGATATCAGTATCTTACACATCGATGGAAAGAAGAACACAGTCGCAGATTGTCTTTCCCGTGCTAAGGACGAAGTAGCACCACTTCCCGACGAAGAGTTAGAAGATGTCATAGAATTTCCAGTTTGCATGGCCATCGACCGAGCAAACGACCGAGTTTCCAAACATTTCACACCGGTCGGAACGCGCAAACCTATAAACATCGCTTCCGAACAGAACGAGGATGAAGACATCCGTATCATCACGACGTTTCTGACGTCACCAGCCGCATCAATCGAGGGAATCTCAGAAGAATGGACACCATTTTTAGAAAGGGTAAGCCTTTCAGACAAAGGTATTTTGACGGTAAAGTTTGGAGGAGAAAGCACAAAAGTGGTAATTCCAAAAAAGTTAAGAAAATTAGTTTGGGAATCGTTCCACAGCAGCCTTTTAGGAGGCGGTCACTTCAATTGGAGGAAATCCCTTCATAAAGCACAGAAGAAGTACTTTTGGCCAGGAATGCGGTCAGAATTTTTGAAATGGACGCTGGAGTGCATCAAATGCCAGCAAAAGCAGAATCCGCATCCTTCCAAACGTGAGTTACAGCAGGTGGTCATCACTTCACACGTCTTCGAGACAGTTGGTGTCGATCTGACAGGTCCACTTCGGACATCCACAAAAGGCAACAAATATTACATAAATATGATTTGTTGGTTTAGTAAGTTTGTAGTGTCCGTACCACTACCGGACGCAACATGTGAGTCAATTGCTAGGGCAATTTTAGAAGAATTGGTATTAAAATTTGGTACTCCAAACCAGATAGTTTCAGACAACGCAACGTCTTTCACATCAGCAGCTTTCAAACAGTTTTGCGAACTTTTGGACATCAGTCATCACAGAGCAATTCCGTATCACAGTAAAGGGAACGGAGCAACAGAGAGAACGTTTCGCACTTTCCACTCAATGATAGCGAAACACGTGAACAAATCACACACGGATTGGGACACGTTGCTGCCGTATGTCACGTTCAATTACAACAACACGGTGCATAGCACAACAGGAGAGACACCATTCTTTCTTATTTTCGGTAGAGACCCAACGCTCACAATCGATCGGATTCTGGACCCATCGCCAAAATCCGTGAAAACGGATCTCCGTTTGTTCAAGGAAAGTCTCACAACGACGCTCCGGGATGCGTGGAATGAAGCCGCAATCAGATCCCGAGAAGCCCAAGCAGTTTATCAAAAGAAAGCCAACGAAGGAGCACAAGGCTCAATCATAAAGGCCGGAGACAGAGTTATGTACAAAGATTACTCGAATCACAAAGGATTGTCACGCAAGTTAGTTTTGCCATGGGGAGGAGATTTCCGTGTTGTAGAAGTAAATCCACCAACAGCGACGATTTACGACAGAAGAGATTCGAGAAAACCTGAAAGAATTGTTCATTTGGACCAAATCAAGAAGATTTCGTCATCTGAGGAGGATATCGACACACCAGCCACGGAAGTCGACGCAGTCGCAAACGACGGTGAAAATCCGGAAGTCGAAGATCGACGGGAAGAAGTTATCAGAAATCCCGAGCCAACAGTTCAAACAACGTCGAAGACACTTTCGAATCAGACAGAGACGTCATCAGACATAGCACCAGTTAGAAGAAACCCGCAACGTCAGAGAAAACTTCCCGCTAAGTTTAAAACCTAAAATAATTTTGAATTAGAATAGGAGTTTTACACACTTCATCGCATATTAGAGTAACATTTCCATTCAAAAAATAGCACTGTTTAAAGGAACATGCAACAAAATTTTCGGTTACGGTAGTTAAAGGCGCACACCAATCCAAGCAAGGGTCTCGACACGAGGTCAAGTGCCGCCCGGGTTTTTCGAAAATAAGTAATCAATTTTAGGATTTCATTTAGTTTTTGTTCTGTTTTGGGGAATCCTTTTCATTTAGTATTGTCTTTCCGTTTAGGGACGTCACTCTCTTACTAGTTTGTTACTTTTGTAGTAAAATATCGCTAGAATTCGTAATTTACCTCAATTAAATGACCGTAAAATTTTTTTTAAGCGTTGGTTTTTGCAGATTATCATCATCGATATTGTTTCACACACATCAACCAGCAGTTCATGAGCGCCGAAAAGAGTCACCCATCGGACGTCGTCATGGCTGAAGCGGAGGAGGACGTCAAGGACACGTCAGGTATGCCGGGAGGGAATTCCAACCCGTCTGTGGTGGAGGCCGCGCAGTTGGGCTCGCGGGCTCAGCTGGCCCCTGTCACTGACGGGGCCCTCTCGGAGGTAGTTGTTATTGAGAAAGATGTTGAAAAGGAGGATAATTCCCTCTTGTACGAGTGTAACCCACTAGCAGGTATGGCTGATGCGTTGGACGCAGCAGAAGACGAAGTTCCGCAAGCAATTGCCGAAGAAGTTATCGTGGCTCCCGCGGAATCGCAGGAAGAGGTAAACTTTTCAGAGCAGATCACGAATCCGGCGATTCCAGCCACGCAAGAAGATCACCCACTGAAGAACTATTACGGAGGACTGGCCGAAGAAGAACTGTCGTACAACCCAGCAAAACGTGCCGCTGACAAGCTGACCATCAAACAAATCCAGAAAGGTAGAAATATGACAGTTGCAGCAATTTCAGCACCAGCTATGGAGATGGTCCGTCCACTCGTGGAAGACAGGCAGATGCCAGTGCAATTCCTGGACAAAATCGATCCGGACATCGACGCGATCGTGGCAGTTGTCGTCAAGAACATCGGAAGTTACATGCTCGCATCACCAGCCAAGAGAGAATACTGTGGTACCGACCGTGGAGATCTGTTTTACCTGGCCATCAACGAATACACGATTGACTTTCTTTCCGGAAAACCGATGGACACCAGAGGACTCTACACCGGAGATCTAGTGGTAATTAAATCAGTTTTTAGGAGACAGCAGTTCAAGCCTGAGGATTGGTCCCCAGTTCAGCTTCCAGTCAACAAGGACACGCATGCATTTTTTGCGGCCAAGGAATGCGCGGTGTTCAGAAGGACGTTCGAGCTCAAAACGCCAATCTGTGCTGCCGTCGACGCCAAGCAGCGAGGACACAAGCTTCCAGTCGTGATTTATGGCCAGACGTCTCTCGCATGGATGAAGCCAGTGCAAATCAAGAAACAGAAGGAGAAGTACCTTGCCGCCAACGTTTTCGTTCCGATGGTCTTGCCGGGACAGCTGATTCGCGACATCAAGAAGGGAGATGCCAAGAGGATGGTGCTGGATCTTACATCAAGGGTGCAGAACATTTGGGCGTTACCACCACTCATCACGGAAATCACGCCGATTGCTCCAGAGAAGCGAAGAAATCTGGAGATGGCTCCGATGTCCTTCTCGCACATGGCACCACACGGAGATGCATCGTATTCGCAGGCTTATGCGGCCACCTTCGGGCTGTATGGATGCATTGCTCTGGCATCGCGTAACGAAGATTTGCGACACTTTGTGGCGGACATTGTATCTTTTAAGACGATCAGATACAAAGGTATGATTATCACATTTGATTTGATTACAGGTGATCGTGAGACACAGACAAAGTTTTGGCCAAAGGGCACAGCGATCTCAGCGGAACTACCGGATGGGAGCAGTCTACGTTTGTCGGTGCTAACAGCGGAGCAAGTGCTTAGGCGGGTACGCGTAGGCGCTCGGTTGTTATCACCGGCGGTAAGTTTGGATGCGGTAACGCAAGTAACAATCCATCAAAAACCATCTGATAGAGGCGATCTTGCCAGGCAAGCGCCAAAGCTAAAAAGTATTCCAGCTGTCAACGAGAAGAACAACGCCATGCGGGCACTCGCAGTGCTCAGTGGAGAGCAACCACTCCCACCACTCCCACCACTTCACGGAAACACGGGTGAGGAATTGTTTACAGCAGGTCTCGTGCTCTCGGACCAACAGGTTCAAATCACCCGGACGCTCGCTCAGAACGACTTCACAGCGCTTGCCATTAGCTGTGGATTCGGAACCGGAAAAACGACAACATTGTGCATTGCGGTTCTCAACAGGATGAACACCACGCCAGGAACCAGCGTCATGGTCGGAATGTCGAATAGTTCGGTGACTTCCGCAGTATCAGCAATGCGCCACAACGATAAGGCGGGTAAGTGCAAAATTGTCAGAATTATTTCAGCCACTAACAGGAATCAGTTGGAGACTGAACACCACACAGACGACGACTTCCCAATCATTTGGAAAGGATTTTTCCGTAAACTGGTTATGGATTTCGACAATAGCAGCAAGCCATTTGATGACGACATTGTCGACGCCGCACACTATCTGAAGCAGACTGCAGAGATCACAGTCAAGATGCTCAAGCGCCGCGATCTCCGAACAGAGGTAAGTTCGGGTACACCGAAAAAGCAGCTCATGCAGCTTTTCTTCGGGCTTTTCAAGCCAGACATGGTGCTCGGCACCATTGCTTCGATCAGATCCGCGTACACTCGTACCGGAATGCAGAAATTTTCCAGCGATGTAGGTTTGCTTTTGATCGATGAAGCGTCTCAGTTGCCGCGGTATGCATTTATGACCATGTGCCACACGTTTCCACAAGCTCGACCAGTGCTACTTGGAGACACCAATCAGCTTCCACCGTTTGCCGACAACGAATTGCCGGAACAACTTCATCAATACGCCATTGGTTCGGTCCTTCGAGATGCGTCGTCATTTAATCGTTTCCCACAACTGCCACTCATGACAGTCCACCGTTGCCCAGCGCCTATCACGATTATGCTAAGTAAGTTGTTTTACAATAATGAGTTGCAGACAAGTCGTTCGCCAGCACAAGACTTCTCGGAATTGACATCCATGGGATTGCCGAACAGTCATCCGATCGTCGTCATGTCGCACAGTTTTTCGCACAGAATGGAGGGTACGTCGGTTTTAAATATTCAGGAATCGCTTTGGGCTATCGATGTGGCAACCGAGTTGAAGCAACTTCGTCCGGACAAGTCTGTCGCAATTTTGACGTTTTACAAGGCCACTTGCGTCCATGCCATGAACCGCGCTCCGAAGAACGTCTACGTCAATACTGTGGATGGCGCCCAAGGGCGCGAATTTAACTACGTGCTCATCCTCACGTCTCGTACCGATGGAAGTCACGCGTTTTTGGACGACCGACGTCGGATCAACGTGTCCCTATCACGTACCCAGGATGTCTGTTTTATATTTGGGAAGCCCCGTTTTCTGCGAGGAGCTCCCCAATGGGAGCGTCTCCTTGGAGAACTTCCACTTGAGAGCTTCTATGAAGCTAACTAAACCAATCACCGCGTAGTCTTTATGTAAGGTTACTGTAACAATGATTCGGGGACGAATCCTCGTAGGGGGGGAGATGTAAAGACTCCACGTGATTCTCTTACAGTCCCCTCAGTCGTTCTTTTTAGCATAGTTTTAATACCGTAAACGTAATTGATATCTGCTCATTTGCAGATGCTCACTCGCAAGACATGTCACGATTATGCACACAGCAATCAACTGCAACGGGAAATCCCTCTCGTCATCTGCGTCTCCTACCGTCGACGCCCAGCCTGAGCCACCGTCCCTGCCAATGCCACCGCCTACGCTAGCTGCCTTCACAAGGACCATGCCGACCGCCATCTCTGCCATCTCTGCCGTCTCCGCATGTCGCCGCTTACCTCGTCACTCTACAGGCCGACCATCTTCGGACCACGATCCCGCGCCAACCAGTCAGATCACCGTCTGCGCCTCCGAAGTCTCTCCGATCTATCGCCTGCTGTATCACTGAGGAATGTTCCAGAGCGCCCGTGCCCACGCCTATAAAAGGCAGCTAATTTAGTCATTCGGCAGCGGTTTGCGGACCCGTACCTTCTCTTCCTTTTTTTGCTCTTCTTCTTACCCAATGCCTTGATTGCTAAGTGTGTAGTGACTTGTCTATTTTCTTATAATAAACTTTTATAACCTAAAGGCGCGCACGTAAAACGTTACTATAGATTACATGAATATACACAAACACACACACTTTCACACTTTTTACACCTCTTCTCCGCCCTCACCTCATGTTATTATTCGGTATATTTTAGTTGGCCTTCCTTTTCCCCTTTCTTTTTCTTTCCTTCTTCGTTTCCCCCTCCTTCACTGTTGCTGATATCGTTGTCGTACCGCCCATTTTGGTTTGGCAGTCAGTTGTGTGTTACACACACACAGACGACGACGTCTTCATCCCGATCAACAGCTAGAAGATGTTCGTCTACCTCCTCGGAACACTTTTTGTCTGGTAAGAACATTTGGAGGGAGATTTAAAACAAAATTACTTTAAATTAGGTTATACAGTTTCAAGAGCAAGAACAACAAATTTTCTTTTTTTCTGCCATAGAAATTTACGTCGGGCCGTTGCCTCGATTTAGAACACCTTTTAAGCAAGTTCCTTCCTTTCTTTCCATTTATTTTTTTGGAACTTCAATGCCATCTACCCAAATTATCTACATGGAATGGCAAATAATCACCCATTCATTCAGAAAAAGAAGAATGTGTTCTGATAATAATCCTCTCCATCTCCTAATCGTTTATCATAAAAACAGATAACTACAGTTTTTTGTTTGCATTTCGGGTTGCTGGTGATCGAGAGTGTAACAATGGAGGGAGGGGAAGCGAGAAAATGATTAACTTTGTGATCCTTTTTCTGACAATTTTGAAACAATGGCAATTTGAACAAATGAAAGTTGACGAGAAGCAGAAAAAGCTTAAATCTTTTTTTGATCTTGAAGTTGATTTTTTGTCAAAAAAAGGCGAATTTTTCAAAATTTCTGATTTGTTATTTTGTGCAAAAAAACCCAAATTAAAAAAAAAAATTATTCTCCAAAAGATTGATTCTGTACGCTCTTCTAAAACACAATCTAAAAAATGTCTAAACTTTTTATTTATATTCATCAGCTTTTGAAACGATTAAATTCTCGAACAATGTATTCCAAATTCCATTTAAAAAAAAGCGAATTTCAAATATTTTTTTTCTTAAATTAATTATAAGTTTTTTTGAATTTTTTTTTTTGAAATCGATTTTTATCTATTTCTCTTGTCTCTGCATCTCCATTTTTTCAAAGCTTTTAGCTAAACTTGTAAACTTGGCAGAACGCCAATTTGGAGACGCAGAATATCAGATAGGGCGCGTTTGTCTTTACGTACGTCTTACTGCAAACTATCCCAATTTCAGCGTTTCGGGGGTGAATGGCGGAACTCGGACTCCGTATTTCGATCTGACAGTCTACAACGACTGGCCACAGTTCGAAGATTACGTGAAGGGAGTTGCTCATGACAATCCGTCGTTTGTGCAATTGAAGACGATTGGAAGAACGCGAGAGGGAAGACCACTTCTTGGCGTGCGGATCGGAAAGCCTGCTGCGGCTGGAAAAAGGAAGATTGCAGTTTGGTTTGATGGAGGAAATCATGCAAGAGAATGGCCTGCTTTCCATGTGGCAGTCTATTTTATTGAAAAGGTATTTAACGATCTTGCATTTTTCAACGGAAAAAAGACCCTTCGCGTCGAGACCTGAAGTTGGAATATTCTGATGCACCTTTAAAAATTGTCAAAAATTGTCACATATCCTGTTGAAAATAATGATTTTTAAAGGTTCATCACATTATTTTTACGCGGGGTCTCGACCCGAAAAGTCTTTTTCCTAGTAAAACAAGCGCATAAAGTAAAAAAAAATGCACAGAAAAAGGGGGTTTCCTGTCCTGAGGCCATATGCAAGATCGTGGAAAACGACAGGTAAACTGTTTGCCGGAAAATGTTTATCTGCGTCTCTCGCCCAAAGCATGATGAAACAGCGTTTTTCGAGTTTTGTTTACCAGTTTTTTGAATATGAGGCCGTATTCATGAACATTTACCGTACGGTAAATGAAAAAGTAAATGGATGTATTGACCGAAAATATTAGTTTTGTCATTCCTAAAATGATTAACGGGTCGTTTATGGTTCCATGAACCCCTCAAACATTTTAAAATTTTAATTTTCTGTCGAGAAAATCATTTACCGTTTTAATTTACCTTAAGGTAAACGTTCATGAATACGGCCTATGTTTCTGAAATTATCCATAAAAATTATGTTACTGTATCTTTCGACTACTGTACCTCTCTAAATTTTGCGACTTTTTGGTGATGTGGCCGTGTTTTTCATATATCGTACTCTAGGGCCCCGGGCAGTACATGGGGCTTTCTAACGACTTAAAATTAAAATTTTCTCCAAAGTTTTCGCAGTTTTTGATGTTTCACCTTTCAGCAAAAAGCCAGGGAAGAATAATTTTCGAATTAAATTTTTTTTGGTTTTTCGAAAAATATATCGAATCGAAAAAGGAAAGCAGAACATGATTATCCCTTCTAATACAGTAGAGTAAATACGGTATGTCTGAAAAATTGGTAACGTGGGGTTTTTTACGCTGAATCACTCCATGTTTTGAAGCTTAAAAGGAAAACTGCAGTTTTCACCAGTTTTAAAAGAACTGTTTCCAAAAATCCTTTTTCAATTCAAAATAAATGTTATTGCGGAACCCACACTGACTTATGCAATGCGGAAGTAAAAATAAAAGGGATATTACACTATTGACCACTCGATTTCTTTTTTTTTCAGTTGGTCAATGGCTATTTGATTGACGATAAGATCACGAAATACGTGGAAACACTTGATATTTACGTGTTCCCAGTGCTCAATCCGGATGGATTCGTCTACTCGAGGACCTCTTCCCGGGCTATGGTTAGTTTTAGTCTTTTTGTCCATAGCGGCGGAATAGAACAGTCTGTTCTGAGTCAGTACATCTCCGTTTCAGACAGTTCTATTCCGCGATAGCATCTTTCGTCCAGTATAATTGAAATAAACTTTTATCGCAAAAATTAAAAATGTTCAGATCCGTCAATGGCGTAAAAACCGTGCTCCTGAGAATTGCACCGGCACAGGACCATTCCAGACGGACATTTGTTGCGTTGGCGTGGATTTGAATCGAAATTATGACATTGGATTCTCACAAAAAAGCTATCCGTTTAACAATCCTTGTTCCGATGAATTTCAAGGACCTTATCCGTTCTCTGAGCCAGAATCCAGGTTTGTGAATTTTAATCAAAACAGGGCTAAAAATTATATATTTCTTCAACTTTTCAATTTCTTTAACTTCAGAGGAAAAAAAATTGTGCTGTGTTTTCGAGACCCCACGAAAAAGGGGGAAGGTGTTGAAATGTGGGAACGAAAAGGGGGAAAATGGGCGGAGCCAACCGCAAAAAGGCCGCAAACTCTTGCGAAATTTTTTCTAATAATAGTTTTATGTTCAAATTGAACTTCTTTAATTTTTTAAAAACTAAAATGATCGATTCCTTCGAAAAAAATCCAAAAAAAAATTAGGTTCCGCCCATTTTCCCCCCTTTTCGTTCCCACATTTCAACACCTTCCCCCTTTTTCGTGGGGTCTCGTGTTTTCCATTGTTTTTTGTTGCTAGTTACAGTATGCTCTCTGCAAAAATTTAAAGAGACAAAAAAATCACAAGAAGCCACGCCCACTCAGGTTTTTGCCTCGCGTTCAGTTGAAAAAAAAACTGAGGGGTGTGGATTTGAACTTTTGGGTCACTGTTTACTGTAACCGGCAACAAAATTGGGACAATAATACAAATAAAAGAACGGAAAGTCCTAAAATTAATTTTCTTTAACGTAAAAAAACAGGTGTACAACAAAATACATGTACTCCTATTTTTGAAAAATGGGACAAAAAATTTGGAACGCTTCACGAATTTGCGTGTCATCCTTGCGCAGGGGCCATGCTAATCTTCTCTGTATTGTTCCAATTTTAGTATATGTTCTCGGAAGAACGATTTCAGCCATAGAAAGGTCACTTATATAGGGACGTCTCCTGGTGTAACCGACATCTCACTGGTGTCGACGTGAGGGTCCACTTGATTCGGAACTCAATAAATCGATAAATGGGTGAATGGTAGGTGTCGTAACCCGTGAGATGTCAGTCTCTTGAGAAGAGGTCCCTATATAAATGACCTTTATAGAGCTGTAATCGTTCTTCCGAGAACATATACTAAAATTGGAACAATACAGAGAAGATTAGCATGGCCCCTGCGCAAGCACAGGTGATTCGCGTGACGCAAATAATTTGTCAAAAATTGTTCGCGCGTTTGCAAAATGGGTACGCGTGAACATTACTTTTGTGCGCGCACAATTCGCAATTCGCGAACATTTACATGTAATTTGCAAATTGTATGCGCATCCCGAAAAAAATGACTAATAATTGGCTATTCCCGAAATGAAATTTTCGCCGACAATAATTTTGTTCGCACACAAATGGCAAATCCCGAAAAATTTCCTTTAATTAGCCGATTAAAAACTCTTCGATCGCATAATTATTTAGTATTCCTATCAAGCTTATCAATTTAACATGTATTTTTTGACAAGAGGAAATTTATTATTAAATTATATTTCAACCCAAAAAAAAATTACATGACAACACAACAAGCAAACAAAAAAAAAAGAATAGTAAACAATTAACAATATGTTCTATAGCGAATTGGCGTGGGCTGGGCGGGGGCGGGGGGTATTTCACAGTAATACGAAGAAAAAAAAAAAGGTAAAAGGTTGGGAAAAAATCCGAGAATTTCCCGATAAGTCTGAAACTTTTGGAAATGGTGACACAAATACTGCCAAACATTCAAAGTTTCAAACCTATCGAAGAATTCTTCAAACTTTCTCCTAATCGTGGAAAAACTTGATTAAAAATCGGCCTCCTTCGTCTGACGAGCGTCGTTTGCAGTTGCCTTGCCCTGAAAAATAATAAATTTAGCTTTTGCGAATCGATAATCGATATTCTTCTTAACTGTGTCACCCATGCACCCAGCTATTTTTAATATGTTTAAAACGCCAAAAATATGTCGCAAACCTTCAAAGTGTATTCTATCATAATGTTAAGGCTATTTGAAACTGCTATTTTAAGCTATTTTAAACACTAGAGTAAAAATTGCGCCTTTTTTTAATGGGGTTATTCGCAGAACCAGAAAAAAATATTTAAAAAACAGCAAAAATTCAGAAAAATTTTGGAGAATTCGATCAATCTGAAACCTTCGGAAATAATTTTTAAAAATACTCCCGGTCATTTTCTGAAATTTTCAGACTAAAATTTCAATTTTTAACATTTTCTGAAATAAAAATCAATATTTCGATCTGACATTTTCTGGGAATGTCCGAGAGTATTTTTTAAATAATTTCTGAAAGTTTCAGACCGATCGGAGCATTCTCCGATCGGTCTGAAAAACTTTTGTTCAATTTTTCGCTTTTTTTGCGAATTTTGCTGGTTCCGTGAATAAACTCATAAATGATATTTTTAAAACGTTTTTAAACTTAAGTTATTCATTACTGAAAATTTAAAACTCACATGTATCTTGATTTCCGCGCACCTTCTTTGGAAATGACGCTCCTGACGCCTGGAAAAATAAAAATAACGGAGGAAAAATCAGTAAAAAATCAAGGATTAAAAACTATAAAAAAATTTTGAAGAATTTTTACGAAAAAAAATACAAAAAAACAACATTATTGAGGCAGAAATGAATTAATTTGGGCCTCAATTAAGGATGAGAAATAGTTCGCTGCGAGAGTTCCTTCGTGATTCGCCAATTGTATTTTCGCGATTTATCAATAATTTACCCATAATTGGGAAATTCCGACTATTTGTCGGCAATGTAATATTGACAAATTGTGCTCAAATCGCAATTTTCTTCTTCGCGATTTACGTACAATTTGTAAATTGTTTGCCTGCGCGAATAATGCATAAGTGGCGAATCACCTGTGAGGATGACACGCAAATTCGTGAAGCGTTCCAAATTTTTTGTCTAATTTCATGTTTTCTTTTGTCGAAAAATAAAGCGGCGAGGTGACCTACAGTAAACCTAAAAATAACGATTGATTTTTCGGAGTGATGGCCACGCCTCTAAAACTGCTCATCTTGTTTTTTTCAAAAGGGGCGTGCACATTGAAACTTAAATTACCGTATTTACTCCATTTTCTCGGCATTCCGGCTTATTTTTCGAACCTCCTGATTGTAATTTCGGCGAATGTGAACATAAGCCCCCCACCCACATATGACTCCCCACACGTGGAATAAAGCTCCCCAAAAAGGGAGTTTGACTCCCCACGCTGTGGAAAAATTTTTTATTTTTTTTCGGGGAGCTCAGGTACACGATATTTTCCGGGGGGCTATTTTATCGATTTGGGGAGTGGAAGTTCATGAATAACACCTCCCCACTGTTGATTTTGGGGGGAACATGTTCACAGGAGGGGCTTGTGAACATTGACCCCACACCAATAGAATATTGGCCCCCCACTTTGGAACTTTAACTCCCCACCCAAAAATTTACACTGGTGGTACCGCGAATTCAGTTATGGCGACCAAGACAATGGAAACTATGGGGGGGGGGGAACTGACTTTTTTTAGTTGTGTGAATTTTTGTTTTTTTTTGCACTTCGATTCGATCTTCTCGATTGCGCATTGACATTGGTTGAGTAGCGCAGTAAGGAGCCTGCCACGTGGCGCGGCACGGCTAAGTTTTCCACATTTTGTGGTCATACGTATATACATGTTTTTTTGGTGGGGAGTTGTTATTTTTGGTGTGGGGTTGTTCTTCCATCGGTGGGGAGTTGATCTTCACTCTTGCCGTAATTTCAAAAAATAGGCAACGTCTGGCATTTTATACGAGAAAAAATGACCGAAAAAAGGAAATTTGGGCGAAACAAACAATCCTATATTGTCTTTTCAATCGACTTGCGACATGAGAACATGAAACTCCGCCCACTTTTTTGTGCGCGACCACGCGAACACAGTGTTATTTGAAGAGACGCAGACAGAACGGTGAATGCAGACTTGCGTTTTCATGTCGATTGAAAACACAATAACATTTCAGAGAAAAAAAACAAGAACACTTTTCTGAAAATGTCTGAAATCATGCCAATAATTATTGTCGGCCCGCCAAAATGGTCAAACGCGCTCCGCTGAACTCAATACTACGTGGATTTTATTTTGGTTTCCAAATTTTTCATTTCACGTGTAAATTCAACGTGAAATAAAATAATTTGGAAACCAAAATGAAATCCACGTATTGTTCATTCGCGAAAAAAGCAAGTGCGCTCTACGAAACGTAGTACTACGTGGATTTCATTTTCGTCGCCAAATTATTTAATTTCATGTTGAATTTACACGTGAATTGAAATAATTTGGCGACGAAAATGAAATCCACGTAGTACTACGTTTCGTGGAGCGCACTTGCTTTTTTGGCGAATGAACAATAGTATTGAGTACAGCGAAGCGCGTTTGACCGACCTGGCGGGCCGATAATAGCAATTAAAATGCTGCTGACTATTTAGTATTTAAAAATTGGAGAAATTAGAGGTTGCCGGCATATTTTTCAAAGTCCTTGTCTGCATGTTAGAGGCTGCTGGGAAAGTAGAGAAAATACGGTACATTCTTAGTTAGGTTACGGTAGGCCGTCGCTTTATTTTTTCGACAAAATATACCTTCTTCTTCTTATAGTGTTATTCATTTTGTGCATCTTGCATTTTTGTGTTGAAAAAATGCATAAAATGTTATTTTCTGAATTAAATGAATAACCCCATTACGGGGTTATTAAGAAAACCGGAAAAAAAACTTCGGGAAAAATCGGAGAATGCTCCGATTGACCTGAAATTTTGGGAAATATTGGAAAAAATTCTCCTGTACACGCTCAAAAAATTTTGGACCAAAACTTCGATTTTAAAAATTTTCAGAAAAAATCCAATTTTTCCCGAAGTTTTTTTTTCCGGCTTTATGAATAACCGCATTAGATAAGCTCTCAAACAGGTTAAAATAGTAATAAAAAACACAAACAATTAAATTCAAAGTGAAAAAAGAAATTTCGCGAAATAAACTTTAAAAACACGAAAATTCCAGAGCTGTTCGCGACTTTGTAATGTCTTCTGAACTGTACGGTCGTTTGTACGCTCTTGTCTCGATGCACACTCATGGACAACTGTGGATTCTTCCCTACAATTATCACAAGAGAACATATCCGCAAGATATCAAAGAATTGGTTTGTTGACACGCGAGTGTTCATTTCCACACTTCATTATTTCAGGAAGCATTGGCAAATAAGGCGGCAGAAAGAGTTTTCGCGTATCGTGAGACAAAATATCGCGTCGGAACTGCGGCGGATATGCTTGGAACGGCGACAGGCGGAGCAACAGATTGGATAAAAAAGAACACACCGACAAAATATGTGTACGTATTGGAGCTTCCACCAGACATGAAAAGTGAGCACTCTTTCTCCTCTTCTTTTTCTAATTTCGTTTTTCAGCGTGGTTCGCATTTCAAGTGAAACCTCACTGGCTGATTCCGATCGGAAAAGAGACGTGGTTGGGCATCGAAGTGATTATGGATCAGGTCATTGAGGAGACGAAAGATTTCCAGCCAACTGAAAATACGGCCGATTCAACTGCAGAAATGAGATCTCCGCGATTCAAGCAACTGTAAAAACATACAGATACAGATACAGACACCACAACAAAGAGACGAGTCTTCGCGTTTTCTTCTTCTTCTTCATTTTCTAATGCGGGTTTCATACTTTCATTGTTTTTTCCCTTTTGTCTAGAAAAGGAATTATCTTTCTGATAAAAACTGTAATAATATATAACAACAACTAACTGAAGAAACATTACAAAATGTGTAAAGCCACAAAAAAAGTATACCAGTGAAATGATCAAGAAGACGTTGATGGTAGATTATTATCATCATTGAGCTCCACTTCCGCAGCCACTTCTGGAATTCCGTGCATTCGAGTTCTGAGTGGATCTATGTAAAGTTGAAGAGCCGATTCAATAGAATTGGGATGATCTTGCTCGCAAAATCGAAAGTCGTTCAGTTGACATTCTGTGAAGATTCCCGAGAGCACAGCCTTCTCAGCCTCTGGAATTGTGGCTGCTTCATCCTCGATTGTGTCCAGAACTTTCGAAATTATTGCCGCTTCTGAAATTTGGAAATTGAAAGTAAAGATACCGTAAATACTGTATTATAAGCCCATGGGCTTCTATTTTTCAAAGGGGTCTCAAGGGTGGGCTTATATTACAGGTGGGCTTCTATTACAGGGTGGGCTTCTATTTTTCAACCCTCTTTTTTATCCACAACAAAAAAAACTTCAAAAAAACCAACAACAATTTTCATAATATCAAATTCTGATTGCGAGTCAGAAGTTCTAATTCAAGAGCACTAACAACATAAAATAGATGTTTGTAACTTTAAAAATAATAATTTTCGTAATCCAATGGTGTGTCGCTTTATCTGCTTTTATTTTACGACAAAATTTTCCAAATTCGGAAATCATTCAAGATGACTTTTTAAAAAACTCAACGTTTTTCTCGATCAGGCTTGTTCGGAAAATGCTTTTCGGAAAATCGGAAAAAGAAATTTTTTTCCGAAATAATTTTTCGGAAAATCGGATACCCGAAATTTTTTCCGACTACAATTTTCGGAAAATCGGATATCCGACATTTTTTCCGATTTTATTTGTCGGAAAATCGGATTATCCGATTTTTTCCGATTTTCGAAACTAAAACTGTATTTTTTTTAATTTTGTGTTTTCCGAAAAAGATTCTTAACAATTGGCTCATCTTATTTCTTTGAAAACATAAGAAAATCAACAAATTAACCAAAAATTCAACAAAAATATCAGTTTTGAGAAGTTCTTGGTACTTATAAGCGGCACCTAAAATAACTGCAATTTCCCGATCATTTTCGGAAAAATTTCCGACGGGAAAATTTTCCGGATAATTAATTCGGAAAATTTTCCGTCGGTTAACTTTTCCGAAAAATTAATTCGGAAAATTTTCCGTCGGAAAAATTTTCCTAAAAAAGTCGGAAAATTCGGAAAATCGGAATTTCCGTTTTCCGACTCCGACCAAGCCTGTTCTCGATGTTAACTACCAAAACTAAACCAAAAATTGCAGCATTGTTTTATTTTCGACATTTTCATTATAATTTTTATTATTACTGGTTTTTGTATTGTCGGCCCGCGAAAATGGTCAAACGCGCTCCGCTGAACTCAACGTTATGCAATTTTCATTTTGGTTTCCAAATTATTTCATTTCACGTTGAATTTATACGTGAAATTAAATAATTTTGAGACCAAAATTAAAATTGCATAGCGTTGAGTTCAACGGAGCGCGTTTGACTATTTTGGCGGTCCGACAATAGTCAATTTTATTTACTGAACTGTGAAAAAATTTAACATTCGCGTGAAAAAGTGAGCGGGATTTTTTGTCTTGATTATGCAACTCGACTGAAAACACAATATGGAATCAGTTAAAAAAAATAAATTTCACGCCCAGCACTGGTGGAGTTTGATGACCGCTTCCATTAACAGAAATGTATAAAAACGGGTGAAAGTAATGCAAAATTGAACACATCGCGATGAAACGCGCACAATTCCAAGCCAAAAATCAATGGGTCCCAGACTCTTTGGGCACGATTGATTTTCGATCAAACTTGCTTACGGTACCAAATTTGTGTACGGCCTCTTTGGGTACGATTGCTCTTTAGTTACGGAAACCTTTTTTGTATGAAATTTGCAAACTTGGTACCCAAAAAGCAGCCGTAACCATAAAAAACGTACCAAAAGAGCGAGGAAACCAAAGGTCCGGGCTTCTATTACAGGGTGGGCTTCTATTTTTCAAAGGGGTCTCAAGGGTGGGCTTATATTACAGGTGGGCTTCTAATACAGGTGGGCTTATATTACAGTATTTACGGTAGATGTTGGCTTTGAGTTAAATACATATTTACATGGTATTACAGATTTCGTTTTTTTTTTCTTTTTCAATTAGAATTGATATTTTTGAACTTGTTGAATTGATTTTTCTGGCTCTTGCGCATTTCGAAACTTTTCTTACAATTTTGGGTAGCGTTTTTCGCGAATTGACACGAAAACATAGTGCATTTGGTTGTTATTTTTCGTTTCAATCAATAATTTTTATTTTTTTGGGAATTTAAATCCACTAGTATGAGGCAAAAATGCAAAAGTTTCGAAACGTCCCCGAGCCACTTTATGGGGAAAATGGTTTAAAATATAATATTGGAGATTTACGAATATCATATTTAAATCGGAAAAAAAGTTTATATGAATGAAATGGCGGAAAATTTAAAAGCATTCATCTTTTTTCACCTTATTTTTCCTGTCTCTCTTGCACGTTTTTTTTTCTAATTTTTTGCGCTTAATTTTGAAAAATAATGCATAAGAGGAAAAAACGGTTTTTTTTGTTAGAAGTCGCGGCCGCCGGTTTCCTAGACCAATGCATGATTTTTTTTTAAACTTAATTTATCCTCTTTTTCTTCTCTCCCAATTTTCGGGTGAGCTACAGTAAGAATTTACGGAAACTTTTCATGCAAATGTTTATGGGCCTAAACACTCAAATAAAATTTTCTGCCATTTTAATCCTATTTTTTAATGCAGGAAAATTAAGATTTGCATAAAATTCATTTGAATATGCCCATAAAATAGCGCCGGAAGCCGGACTTTTCCCATTATGTGGTTATTCATTTCATGCATTTTTCATTTTTTGCCAAATTTTCCTTATTCATTTCATGCAGAAAACGACATTTTCTGCAGCAGAAAACTGCATTTCGTCGGACTGCAAAATGCACTTTTGTCATTTTCTGCATGAAATGAATAACACCACCATTTTTCTTGCATTTTTCGCGACAAAAAGTGAATTTTGCAGTTCGACGAAATGCAGTTTTCTGCCGCAGAAAATGTCGTTTTCCGCATGAAATGAATAAAGAAAATTCGACAAAAAATGTAAAATGCATGAAATGATAACCCCATAAATTTCAACAGAATAATACGAATTTCGAGATTCTGCCCACCAAGTTCATTAATCGCAGGCATTTGTCCTTCCAACATAGCACAAGCTTTCATAAACTGATAAATAACAGGCCAGCGAACGTCTTGAGTACTTGTGTTGGTTGCTCTGGCGGTTTTCATTGCGGTTACAGGAGCGTTTTGTTGTGTTGTAGATTCCGTTGCGAAATCGTCCAAGACTTTCTGGAAAACGAACAAAAAAAATTTAATTTAAGAATTTCGTTCACCTCCAAAATCTCTCTCATTGGATTTGTATGCTTATTAATCGCTGGATGATGATGATCGAGAACTTTAGTAATAACACTGCTCCAATCTTCATTTGGATTCACTTCACTATCCACGGGCGGTACAATATTCCGATGTCCTGCATCAATCCATTTCTTTCGATAAAACTCCATGATAACTGTCTCTTTGCTCTCTTTGATTATATCCCGAATTTCGTCAATTTTCGCTTTAACTTCCTCCGTCGATCGGCTTCTGACCAAATTTCGACAAATATATGTCGTTGCACTTTTTCCTGTGCCGTATTTGTGCAGACCATCGAAAAGATTTTTGAGCTCTTCACTCGACCAGTTTCCACCGTTGTAACTGCGACCTTCGGCGAGAATCTGAACATTGATGGGTTTTTAGGAAATTTGAACTGCACTCACTCTATCAAGTGGCGAGGGCTCATCAATCTGTGTATAGTTCTCAAGTGCAAAAGCATTTGAAGGACCGGCGCCTGAAAGTAATTTTAATTGGAATTTATTTACTTAAATATTAATTTGACTGTTACCAGAGCCTTGGAATGGTTGTGGAGAATTAGCTTTCGGCATTTTTAGAGCTCTGAAAAAGAATAAATATATTGGGAAGAAATATTTATTTAAAGAAAACAAAAGAATAGGAAAAAAAAATTAAAAAATAAAAAATTTGTTTTTTTTTTTTGAAATTTTCGTTGGAGCAAATTTACGATAGACAACGCGCGTAGACGTAATTTTGGAGTGTCGTTTGCGCAAGTTATCGACAACATTTTTGCAAACTTTTCATTTTTCACTTTTTCTCGCCCGCTTTTCCTAATTTTCTTGCTAGTTTTTCCAATTTTTGATTATTTTTTAGGTATAACCAAGATGCAGTTGGCTGTGAGACTCCTTCGACCGGCCGCCAATCAAAATATCAAGTCTCCAAAGCTGTGGCAAGATCCAGTGCTTGGATACTTTGAAACTCACGGTATTCATTCATTATTATTGATTTTTTTCCACCTTTCGATAAAACTTTAACTATATTTTACAATTGCATACAATTTCCAGGAAAAACTGAATTCCTGCCTGGACATGAATACAATTTGACCGACGAGGAGAAAAAGGCGGTTTTGTGGAGGTGAGATTTGTTTTTGTTGCTGAATTATCACCGCACCGTGCAACAACTTCAGATATCGCGTGAAGGAAATCCTGAAAAAGGAGTATCTCCGCCGCGAGTTCGACCCGCATAGCTTCAAATACAAGGAGGGTGTGACGATGGACCCGGCCATGTTCCGTTGGTACTCTGCGGACATGACGCAGGCGGAATTCTTCCGCTTCACACCGCGTACTGTGTTCCTGTACGTCGGAACCGTCTTTGCTTTGTTCTACATTTACACTCGTCTCATGTTCGTTCCAATGGTACGTTTAGAACTTCATTTCAAGAGGGTATGGGGCCAATCGAGAACATATACTCGAATCTCTTGTGTATAAGACCGAAGGACATTTTTGGCGCGGACATGACGGATTTTGGCATATGGTTATTTGCCGTTGAAGATGGCTGTTATTACTGCGTCGCGAAAACCAGTCAGAACGGAGCGCTGTGGTCTCGCCGCGAAAAGTGAGAGTCACAGCAGAGTCACAGCAGCGTCGCGCGCTCTGCTCTGACAGGTTTTCGCGACGCAGTAATAGCCATCGAATATGGCAGGTCCTTTAAAAATTAGAAAAAAAATTTCCATTGTCAAGTCTCGACCCGAAGGATTGTTTTCCTAGTTAAAAAAAACTGTTTATGGTTAAAAAAAATCACACAAAAACGAATTTCTCCTGCCTTAATAGGCCCACAAACGTTTCAATTTTTGCACTTTTCAAATCATGAGCTATTGAATTATAAGCTGATAAATACGTAGTCACTCCCAACATTCTATCCTGTATTCGATTGCCATACTAAAAATTCCCACCCTGTTCAAATCCTGTTTCAAAAGAAAAAATATAAAGAAACACAATAAAAACTGTATGTGTGAGCGCCCGTGTAATAGAGACGCAATCGTACTCAGTAAATTTTCAATCAAATAGCCATAGAATCGGGCCGTGTGCCTGCATTTGGCGCATGTCCCTAGTTTGATGGCTATTCGCCATTTTTCATTTGGCGAACGCCGTGCGATGGCTACTAGCTTTTTTCAATGGCTATTAGCCACGCGCCAATGCCCGCCATATTCGCGTCAAAAACTTCTCTGAGAATGTCCTGATTAAAATATTCGAAAGAAATTTGAACAGAAAAACCATCTAATTCGGGACGTGCGCCAAATGCATATAGCACACGTCCCGATTCGATGGCTATTAGCTAAAAAGTTTCCTCAGTAGTCTTCAAAAAGTGAAAAAAGATTAATGATTTTCAAAGAAAATACGATAATTGTATACCATTCTTTAATGGGGCTATGCACGAAATAACAAAAAATTGCAAAAAACTGCACGAAAATCGGAAAGTGCTCCGATTGACCTGAAATTTTGGGAAATAAGGGAAAAAACACACGGATTGGCTCAGAAAATTTTGGACCGAAATATTGATTTAATAAGAACATTTTAAAATCGATATTTCGGTCCAAAGTTTTTTGACCATGTCCGTGAGTATTTTTTCCCTTATTTCCCAAAATTTTAGGTCAATCGGAGCATTTTCCGAGTTTTCGCGCAGTTTTTTGCCGTTTTTTTGTCATTTCGTGCATAAAAACTAGAAGCGCATGTGCCACTAATACAGCTTTTACGGTAAATAAAAATATCGTCGAACGTAACAGATTGTTCCCGAAATCCACCTCGAAATGAAAGATTTAAATTGGTTTAAATATCTATTTAACATGGTATATTTATATCAAATTGCAGGACAAATCGAACGAAGCGTGCCTTGACGGAAAGATTCTTTGGTGGGATCGTCAGCAGGGAAGAACCCTCCAAACCGGAGGATCTGGACTCTTTGCCCCGACCATCGGAATCGATTTTTAGACTTTTTACTGTTCTCTTTCAGACTTTGGTTTTATTCTTTCTTAGCTCTTCCGAATGTCCATCCACTCTGTTTCTAGTTGATTTTCGCAACGTCAAATAAATATCGATTTATTTCAGTAATAACTCGTAATATGTGAAAATAAAATTCAAACAAAAAAATAGGAATTGGTAGAGTGAGGAAGGAAGGAATGCGCCTGACTTGAGAGAGTTCGGTAGGAAAAGAGTAACGAGAAGAGGGAGGGAAAACCAGTAGGAATTAGAAGAAGTTTTTTGAAAAATTAGTAATATGCAGCGGAGTTCATCACGTCCATCTCTTTCTTATGATCCTGACGTCGAAGAACGAGAGCTGTGGTGACAACTGTCAGTGACACGACAGTGATAAGAATAAGAGGGAGAACAGGAAGAAGAAGACGTGGAACACAGAATGGAGACGGTGAAAGGAGTCCACGGTCAGCTGGATCCAACACGAGAAGTTCAGAAGTTGCCACGTCGATCTGCAAAGAAGGTGTTGAAGTTGTCAAAAATTATAATTTTAAAAATGTACCTCATAATCGTTCCTATCTGTCTCTCTCTTTGTCCGATTCTTCTCATTCGCTCCATCGCTCTCCAGCCGCTTGGCTCCACAACTAGGCGGCGTCACCTCCTGACACATTCCCATCTGTTTCTGACACAATCTGATCTGACACGTGAAATACAACTGATTCGAATCGGCGTACTTGAACACTTGACTCGACGCGTGCGCTCTCATCAGTGAAGCGTCATACGTGAGCTCGCTGAGCAAGAACGGATCAGTTGCACATCCATCAAAGTCAACGACAGCGTGATCCTCTCCATCTCCATCCGTTACAAAACACTTTTTGACGAGCATTCCCATATCGGCCGGAGTGCACTCCCACACGTGGAATACTGTATCGCCGACATTTGCGTACGTGAGAGTTGGACCGTTTGGACCGTCACGGCGAACAGAGTACTCGCATTTTGGCATCAACATGCTATCGGAGAGTTCGGTGGTTGGAATCATGCTGAAAATTGGGTTTAATTTTGAATTATTCTACATGCAGAACTAGTCAAAAATCAATGCAAATAATTTTATGTGTCTTAACTTATCTCACAGTTTTCTGACCGAAGTTTGTACTCACCATCAGGCTTTCTCGGAAATTTCCAAAAAAAAAAAAAAAAACTTTTTTGTGGATAATTTAAGATTTTATGGGCCTATTCAGGTTCATTTCCGATTTTTCCTATCGGAAATCGGAACGAGAATTTTCAATTTCGGAATTCCGGCGGGAATTCGCAAACGAAAATGAAAAATTCGGAATTTCGTCGGAACGTCGGAAGAGAAAATTACAAAATCGGAAATTTCCGACGGAATTCGGAAGATAAATTTTTATTTCCGAGAAAGCCTGCTCACCATGGTAAAAATTTCGAGACCCTCACAAAACCGAGCAACAAAATTCGCCCAGTCTGCCGCACTGTTTTTCAGTATTTTATATTATCAATTCAATATTCTTACAGTAAGCAGTGGTAGCCGGTAAAAATATTGAACCGATAATAGCAATTCCTCTGCAGAACTCGCCCCGCAGACATGCGAAAGGAGCGGAGCTTATTCCTCGGTTTTTGATATTTTTTCGCGGTTTTTTAGGGTCTCAAAACTTCTGTTCGATCAAAATTTAAAAAAAAAACAATTAGGAGAGAAACAGATTAGAGCCAATATATTTTTGATCAATAGAAAGATTTCGATGTTGTTAACTTTCTAAAAACCGTATTTAGGGTTGACAATGGGAAGGTGGAAAGCCTAAAGAGTGGGGCGCTGGTTACAGTAAGCGATATTACTTTCGTCTCATCTGGCGCTTGATGTGGCCTAGGACTTCTAATCTTAAACTCAGCACAACTGGACAAAATTGAAATGTGTCTACCGTAATCTAGAAGAACATTTTTAAAGCGAGAGTGAGAAAGAGAGAGAGAGATAGAGAGCAAAAATTCCCAAAAAAAGAAAACTATAGACTCAATCTTTTAAATGGATTACAGTTACACTCATTTAGACTGTTCCTAATCGTGTTGAATTCACTCGTGGAAGAGTTTTCATTTTCTAGGCCACCGCATTCATTTTTAACCGCCTGAGACAAGAGTAATAGAGTGAAAAATCCATGAGAACTTTTATTTTTCAAACTGAAGTGAGCGTCTCTTCAACTGTCTGAATCTTTTTATTTTCCCCAGAGAATACTGTAACCGGCAAGAAACGTTAAAATATTGGAGTATCGTTAAAATATATATAAAGTTTTAAAACCCCTTGCCTACCTAACATCAATATTCTGCGTGACAATCTCATCTGGCTCCATATAAAAACATTTCACGTGGAAAGCCCTGTCATTTTTGGTGATAAATCCAGCCGGATGGAAAGAAACGATGACAGTGACCATGAAGTTGACACCTCTTGGATTCGCCTGGAAACAGAAAAAATAAAATAAAAAGAATATCCATTTCTCCGCATCATTTACCGAACGCAATCGTTGCATTCCGCATTTGCCGAGCGGAAGCGAATACGAATTAGTTCCGTTGTTCGCGTAACTTTGCCGACAAGACTTGTCCTTTGCGCGTCCTTTCACAAAAATGTTGCCACGAAACGGTTTAGAAGTGACAATGTCCAGTGCCAGATCGTTTTCCGCGCAAATCACTTTTGGAGTGCCTGCCAACATACACTTTTTTTTTTTTGAAATTTCAAAGGCCATTCGGATTAACTACTTATTAGTCTCGTAATTACATGTCGAAAAACATGGATTATCTCACAAAACTCTTTCTTGAAACATAATTATCCGCTTGGAAGCGAATAAAAAAAGAAGTGCAGTGCGGGGAACGAGGTCAATGCCAATGAGGATGAGAAAAGTACAGGATTTAAACGCCTAGAAATATCTAGAAGGTTCTCGGTCTTGGGTTCGAACTTGTCCGATTCGCCCCAAACTTCGTGCTCCTCATGTCCCTTGGGTTTGAACATGTTTTGTCAAGTTTGGTTAAACATGCTTTGAGAATAGTTCGTGATAAAAAGAAGCGTTCGCTTTCAGTTTGATTCAAAAACGACGCTCCGAGTTTTTCTTCCGCAGCTTTTCGAGGAACATCGGAGCGTTGTAACGTACGGTTGCATTTATTCAATTTTTGCAAAATTCGAGTGCCGGGACGCCTAGACTAATCGGGAGTTTTCCTTTTTTTTTTTTTTGAAAAAGGATGAACACTTGCTGAGACGAGAGTAATAATCTACAAAAAGTAAATTCGCGTTTTCAAATCGTGCTACACAAGTCGAATCTTCGAGAAAAAGTTTGATTTCAGTTTTTCAATCGTCTCAGCAAAAGGTCGATCATTCCTAAAAATTGTCGCTTTCTCACGATTAATACCGAGACGAATTTTGACACAGTTGCATGAATGCGACCGTAACCCATTCAATGAGAGCGTGATGAATAAAAGTGCGCGACACAAAAAAATAGTCCCTATTTACTATTACTCATGGATTACGGTCACACTCATTCAGCTGTGCCGAAATTCGGCTCTCGAAAGTGCGACTTTCGAAAGTTTTTCTGAATTTTGTCGTCGCGGTGTTTGAGTAATTTTCTTTAAAAAGCTTTTAAAAATGATTGTGTGAAACACCGCGACGACAAAATGCATAAAAACTTTCGAAACATCCGAGAGCCCGAACCAAGAGTAATACAATTTATCGTTCCTTTGGTATAGTCGGCGAATGCATCATCAGCCTCGCTCTACGGCACTTTTCAATTTTAAACAGTGTAGTGCACCTATTTTGCACGGCGTGCTAGACCCTACGTAAAGGAATTCGCGCCTATTTGCACGTGCCTGTTTCTCGACAGTGACATTCTGCCAAGTCTAGCAAAAAGTGTGCAAAAATGGAGACACAGAGACGCGAGAATTGGCGCTCGAAAATTTGATCTCAAAATTTTTTTCTGAGACGTAGTCTCTAGCACGCCGTGTTTTGAAGCGAAAAATCAAATTTTAACTGCAACTCGTCGTGGATACGTCATTTTCCGTTGAAAAGAAGTGTAAAACTTCAAGTGAATCTTGCAAGTGCAACACTGTTTTACAGGGATTTTAGCAGTAGAGCGAGGTTGATGATGTATTCGCTGACTATAGATTTGGTATCAAAAAAGCTAGAAGTTTTCGAATATTACTACCGACTCTGTTTGAAAAAATATCTTAAAATCCCACTTACCCATGATAGCGTTATCCATATAATTGACCATTTTCGATTCTGCTGTCAATTGCTCAAAAAGAGAGCCCAATGCTATCAGACATAACCTGAGCAACATTCTGAACAACAACTGTCTCTGAAATAAAATAAAGTTAAAATGAAAAAAAAAATAAAGAAGGATATAATAAACGTTGTGGTGCTGAATGCGACACGACACTAAATTAAACTGTGTGGCTCTGAAGTTCTCGAGGATCGGCAAAAAGTGGGCGTGTCCCCGCCTCCCTCCGCCACAAGACGGGTGGTAACTAGTACGGACACGGCCGATCCGACACCCGCCATTGTCCGTGTCGAGAAAGAACGAGAGACATGATCGCTTCTCAATTAAGCTCGTGTTTTTGAGTGCATCCTCTGCATCTTCTCCTCACAAACCACAGTGCATATTATTCTCGGAGAAGAGTTTCTGGGTAAAGGTCAAACCAAAGACGATGCGTCGGGAGAGGAAAAAGAAGAGAAAAAACATACGCCTTATGGTGAAAATGGATAATTACTACGACGACGTCGGGAATAGGTCAATTGAGATGGAAGCGTGGAACAAAATGAGCGAAATATTTATTGAAAAACGAACGTCTGGTGGCAGAAGAAAGACGGCTTTTGAATGACATTATGAACGGTTAAATAATGAAAATGAAAACGGGGAAAAAACAGAATCTGTCATCTGCCACTGAATTTAATAAGATTGACGATCGATTAAGACGGGGTGTTTCTAATTATGCAATTTAAAGGAGGTGCCAACTTTATGGGGAACGTGATTTAAAATATTCTATGGAGTGGGCCATTTTTTGAGGTGGAATGCGGTTGATGCATGTAGTGTCCATAATTGAATCATATCATCCATAGGATCCATTAGACGCTATATAATAACTTTTTGTTTAATTTTCGCATTAAAAGAAAGAAATTATGTACATATATACAAGCCTGCGGCATTTGGCGACTTTTTCGCAGCTTTTAACTTTTTCTTACTAATTTTTTTTTCTAGTAACGGCACTGATTTATTTACACTAACTCTCTCAAATTTCGTGGAAGTTGTTGCTGAATTAGTAAAATATGTGAACGTCAATCGAACGACGCGAATTTATTATATATCTAAATAGGGTCTATAATGCCTAAATGCGCGATATGACTCAAACACGGATACTATATGCATCCACCGAATTTCACCTGTAAAGGCACACTGATCCACACGTTAGAAGTAGATAAAACTCCAACGAATATCGATAAAATATGAAATTTGACAAAAAATTTGGAACGCTTCACGAATTTGCGTGTCATCCTTGCGCAGGGGCCATGCTAATCTTCTCTGTATTCACAGGTGATTCGCCACTTATGCATTATACGCGCAGACAAACAATTAAAAAATTGTATACAAATCGCCAAGAAGATAATCGCGATTTGAGCACAATTTGTAAATAAAGCATTGTCGACATATGGTCGGAATTCCCAAATTATCGGTAAATTATTTACAAATCACGAATAGACAATTGGCAAATCCCGAACGAACTCTCGCAACGAAAATTTGCTCATCATTAATTGAGGCCCAAATAAATTCATTTCTGCCTCAAAATTTTTATTTTTATGCTACTTTTTTGGTTTATTCGTAAAAATGCTTCAATATTTTTGTAGTTTTCATTCCTTCTCGCTTTTTTATCGATTTTTCTTCCGTTAATTTTATATTTCCAGGCGTCCGGACAGTCATTTCCAAAAACCGCGCGCGGCAAGCAAGGAAAATGTGAGTTTAAAAATATTTTTAAAATATCATGAAAAATTTAGAAAAAAAATGCTCAATTTTCTTTTCCTTCAATACTTTATATTTTCAGGCTCCGATGCTTCTCGAATGGCCGATCGACAACGATCCCATCACGAGCCAATAATAAAGTAAGTTTTCAAATTTCAGAACTAAAATTCCAAAAAATTTGTAAGAAAAATAACGTTTTGTGTTTTCAACCGGCTTGCATCATCATGAAATGAAACCCCGCCCACGTTTTTCACGTAAATATTCAAAATTCTCTAAAACTTGAATTTTGCGTGAAAAACGTTGGCGGGGTTATATTTCTTCACGATTCAACTCGATTGGAAAAATTTTAACAATGGTTAAAATTTTGGGATTTATGCGAATTTTCGTATATTTGAATTGATTTGTGAAAAATCGAAAGTTTTTACTATTTGAATCAAAAATATCAACAAAAGTTTTAAACATAGAGGGGAACAAAATCAGTTCTATTACGGATTTAAATGTATTATTTTTCAGTGCAATCAACAACGATCGACTGGCTCGCTCATCTCCACTTGATTTTTTTCTTCTTTTCCCGCTTTTAATTTTTTTCTTTGCATGTAGATATTTGATTGTATTTGTTTTTAATTGTAAATATTTTTAAAATACATAATTTTTCAATAAATAAAGTTAAAGAAAATTAATTATTCATCCAGGAAATTTTTAGCGGTACGTGAAAAAACAGAATAATGATAGCGAAATGTCAATTATTTGCTATCGATTGGTCAATTCTTGTTGTTTTTGTTCGCGATGTGCACACGATTTGTTAATTGTGTGGAAAATTTTCGGGATTTGTCATTTGTGTGCGAACAAAATTATTGTCGGCGAAAATTTCATTTCGGGAATTGCCAATTATTGGTCATTTTTTTCGCGATATTCATATAATTTCCGAATAAATTGTAAATTTTCGCTAATTGCAAATTGTGCGCGAACAAAAGTAATGTTCACGCGTACCCATTTCGCAAACGCGCGAACAATTTTTGACAAATTATTTGCGTCACGCGAATCACCTGTGTAATCTTCTCTGCATTGTTCCAATTTTAGTATATGTTCTCGGAAGAACGATTCCTACCCTAGACAGGTCTTTTATATAGGGACGTCTTCTCACGTGACTGACATCTCACGGGTTACGGCATTGACCATACTATTAGGGGGTGGGGGTGCTCGCTTTAGAACTGCGCGGTGGAGCGCGTTTGCATTGCTCTTCTTGTGAGTGTCTTTTTTCAGATTTTGAAAATTTGATGCTGTTTTTCTATGTATTACGTTTCCTAGTTCCATTCATTACAAACATTTTTGGATACACATTAGTTCTCTACCGTACAGTTCTAAAAATGAATACCCACTACCGTAACACATCTTACGAGGCGATTTAGGTCACGTACTAAAAAAGCAACTGCACGAAATAGCACTCAGGGCCTCACAATGTACAACGAATTGATTCATCGAGTTGTTCGAGCGGTTCTGTGTCGGTACAGCTCCATTCCAGCCGGTTTTATTCCGCGCAGTTTTATTCCGTAGCAGTTCTATTCCGTGCGAGTTCTATACCGTAGTACCCCCAAAATAGTTCTATAAAAACGAATACCCTCTACCCGTATCTGAAAAACACGGTTTACGGGGCGATTTAGGCCTCGCCCTGAAAAATTCTGAAGCATTCCAAGTTGTTAGACTATTTTTTAATTAAAGACAATTGTTTTTTTGTTTCCTTCGACTTTTTTTCTTTTTCCCGATCAAACCTGAGGTACGCAATTACCGAAATATGGAGCACGAACCTTGTTTTCACCTCCAGTTGTCCTTTTCTAGGTCAATCTGTTTCATACTCGGTAAGGAAAGGAAAAAGTGAAAAAAGGAGGAAGACGGGTATTTAATAATGACCGTGTTCATTCATACAACAAAAGAAAAGTGGGAAAGTGACGTAACTGAAAAGTGTCCTACTTTCTCTTCACGTCGTCACGTCTTGTGAATAATATATTCTAGATTGAATATTCAGAACACACGCAAACAAATGTTCAAATATAAATAAAAACTTTCACGTTTCTCCACCTCCGTTCAACTTCCGCACCTGGCTCATCATGTTTTCGTTTTGTCTAGTGTTTGCTTCGTCTGGAAAATCGTTCGCATAATTCACTTCAAATAACTATGCGGAATATGCGGATAAACAAAACGATTTGAGGTCATTGGTTGTGCGCAACGCACACACAAAAAAAAAGAAGAGAATGGGGGAAATTCAAAGTCTGCAGAGATGATTGAATAATATAAAGTTTTTTTGAGCATTTTTTTCTTTCGCTCTTCGATCACTTGGTGTTAGTGTGGATCACCGCTGACGATGCCTTTCGGACCTTGGCAAAGTTTTTCCAGGAAGAAGAGTTGTTTGCCTGGGTCGATTGAAAGGGTCTCGGACGTTTCGAAAGTGTGACGTTTCGAAAGTGCGTTGTTTCGAAAGTTAATCTACATTTTGTAGTGGGCCGTTGGCACACAATCGGTTTTTTTCAAAGATTTGTATGGAATTTTCCTTAAAAGCTTTTAAGAATAGTTTTGAGCAAACGCCGCGACGAAAAAATGCAGAAAAACTTTTTAAACGTCGCACTTTCGAAACGTCACACTTTCGAAACGTCCGAGAGCCGATTGAAACTGCCTTCAATAATGAAGGGAACTAAACTTGCAAGATTGTTGAGAATTCCTTTAAACCTTCATGAATAGTACTGTATTTTGAATATCGCCGTGCCATCACGTTTACGAATGAGTGGGACATGCGACACTCCGAGGTTCCGCGGTTTTTCACTGTTGTTTCGCAACCAATTCTGCAAAACAGCGAAAAAACTTCGAAACATCGGTGCGGCGTAAGTCCCGCTCGTTCGTGAGCACATAATATGTACAAGAGACAAAGTAATTTTGGCTGATGTTTGAAATTAGATTGGTAGATCGAACATGCGACATGGCTACTACAAAAATGGAAGTCGGAAGTCTGTGCTACTCTAGTCTGAACACTTTTTCAATACAATGCAGGGGATTATTACAGAATAGCTGCCCACATCTCTCAAAAAAGGTACCCATTGGACTCGCTATAGGTTCCTACACTGCGGTCAATAAGTTAAGGACCCGCTAAATTTTGGGGGTCTAGCCAAAACTAGAACAGATATGAAAAATTTGTGAATGCAGTTCGATTCCAAATGTGAAATAATCCCAGTGGCCAAAATCAGGTAATTTTTGGCAGCTAATGGGCAACGAAGCCGCCAATTGCCGAGTAAACTGGCTGTTTGCCCCAGGATTCGGCAGATCTGCCCGGGGCAGGTAATGCGCAGCTAATGAGCAGCTCGTGCGCAGCAGTAGAAATCGCATAATCTGCAACTCAGCGGGCAGCTAATGCGCAGCCCATGCGCAACTTATCGGCAGCTTATGTGCAGGTCATGAGCAGTCTACGCGCAGCTCACGGCAGCGTGTGCCCAGTTAGCGGGCAAACTGCCAAAAATTACCTGAGAATTTTTGTGTCCCTACCACTATCTGTCCACGCTTAACACCAAAAATTCACTTTTTTGTGCTTGGGATTTTGGGTGGATTTGTGGATTTTTGTTTCAAAACTTGAAATTTGTTTTATTTTTGTTGTTTTTGTATTGTATTGTATTTATTACGTTTCAAAAATAAACGTGAAGTACCGTAAATACTGTATTATAAGCCCATGGGCTTCTATTTTTCAAAGGGGTCTCAAGGGTGGAGTTGGCGGTGCCAAGCTTCTCTTGCCGTTATATCTTGTTGCCTCGTACTCTCTCTACCGCGCAACGACTATCCGTTATGCCGGCTCGAGGTACTTTAGTGGCACGCCTAAATTAGGGTCACGTGAATAAGTTTTAATTTTATTTTTGACGTGAATTGTCACGTGTAAATTTAGTTTGTTTATTTCTAGTTTATATTTTTGAGAGCTGTCGTGTTGGCCACGTGTGGTCTTCTTCTTGGTGTCAATCCCCTATTGGGATAATAAATTGGTTCTATTGTAAGTCTGCTTTATCTTTTGTTTTATTTAAAGGAACCAATAACTTGGGGGCCGAACCGTGTTTTGGAGAATCTTTGACTGAAAGTCACTGGTTCCTCAAATTTTTGCTCTTTGACTGAAAGTCACTGTAGTAATAACAAATTCTTTGACTGAAAGTCACTGGATTTTTGAAGCGTTTTTTTGACTGAAAGTCACTGACTCGTGGATGTTGTTTTCTTTGACTGAAAGTCACTGATTACAAAAACTTTTTCATTGACTGAAAGTCATTGAGAAATTAAGATAAAATCGATAGTTTGAAAAACTATTGATTGGCAGCGACACACGGAACCAATGGAGCACCTGGAGGAGAAGGAAGACGACCACGAAGACGTGATGGAAAGTGTTGAGAGCGGGTCCAATTCGAGTCTTGGAGGACCGATGGAAGCGACCTGGGCACGGATGGCCGAAGAGGAAGAAGAAGTGAGTATCAGAAGGCGGAGAAAGCTGTTGAAAGGATTTGATGTGTTCTTGCGGAACAGTGCGAAAGTGGAAGAAGAAGTGTTGGAAAAGCTTGGTTTCAACACGACGTGCAGTAGGCAGACGAGAAGTGCTGTCGTGGCGCCGTTGCGGAAGTTCGGAGAAGAATTGCGCGGCAGATGGTTGGAGTTGGGAGGAGAAGTTTGGATGAAATCGGTGATGAACGTGATGAGAGCGTTGAAGGTGGAAAATGCGGACGAGTTGGAAACATCGTTTTTAGAATTGAGGAACGTGGATGAAAGTGTGGAACAGTTCAGAAACGAGAATGAATTTCTCAAAGAAGAGTTGTCCAATTCCGAGAGCATGTGGGCCAAGGAAAAGGAAAGTCTGATAAGAACGGTCCGGGATCTCAGCAAGAACGCTGAAGAATGGAGGTGCAGGGCCGAGGATGCTGAAAAGGCGATCAAAGTGGCAAAGAGAGGCCACGTGGTCAATGACAATGGTGATGAGTCGGCCGAAGAATCGGAAGCGGGCGAGGATTATCTTTCCATGCGGGAAAGACTTCGAAGGTGCTCGAGCAGGCAAGATATGAGTACAGATAGCGCAAGAAGATCGTCTGGGCACGAGGCAAGACAGGAGAAGAAAACAAGTTCAGGTGTGTCAAAATGGGACAAGAACAGCCCTAGGAGGGATGAGAAAGTAGCTAAGTGGCCGAATGGCGCTTGGTGGGAGAGAGGTGTCATGAAAACACTGCACAGTGAGCAGAGTGGCGAGAAGAGAAGCGACTGTAGAAGTTCAAGGTCGCAGAAGTCTACAGCAGAGACAGTTAAGGAAGTGGTTGCGAGCATGAACAAGATGATGAGGGTGGCGGCGTTGCCAGAGCCGAAGGCGTTTGATGGAAGTGGAAGCTTCAGAGAGTTCAAGAGAACTTTCCTGATGAAGTTCAGGGATGTCGTAGAAGATGATGAAGACTTGATGGCTATTCTAGAGGATAAATTTCTATTGGGATCAGCAAAGTCGTTATTCCGATCATTGGAAAGCCGACGGAATAGGCCGATAAAAGTTCTTTTCGACGAGTTTGAGGAGAAACTGAAGAGAAGGCAGGGCGATAGTCAGACACATGCGTTAGCTGTGTTTGAGGAACTGAGTAGAGGAGCAGGCCAGAAGATGTGGGAATACTTGGTGGAAGTGGAGAAGTGGTCACGTAAGGGATACCCGGAAGCGGACAGAACGACGATTTCACAAATGAGAGTGACAAAGTTAATGAAAGCCGCGAAAGAGGACCGGAACCTGCACAATCTGCTGATAATGAAGAGAAGGGAGACTCCAGTCGATGAGCAATACGATACTCTGAAAGATATCGTGCTACAACAAGAAAACGAGCGTAAGAAAGAGCGAGTATATAGAACGGGAGCAGCGGATGGCAAAAGCAGGACAGAATCGTGTTGGGATGGAAGCGAGAGGTGGAAGATAGGCGATAAAGAAGAGCAGCTAAGCGATGGAGAAGCTTCGCAGAAGAGCGTGGATCAGAGCGCAATCATCAAGTGCTACAATTGTGGTGGAGTTGGGCACATTGTGAAGCAATGTACCTCAAAATTAGTAGCCAACGTCGTTAGAGAAGATCAGCTAGAAGGAACAAGGAGTGCAATGGTGAAGATGTGGGAGAATTGTGAAATTCTCGGGCAGAAAAGAAAAGTCACGATTGACAGTGGAGCAGTGGTGTCAGTGATTTCTTCCGGAGCATGGGAGAAGCTGAAAGGAGGTTGTATCGACTGGAAGGAAAAATGTGAAGTGTTGGCGAAGCCACATTTCAAGTTGGTGAATGCATCTAGACTGACGATGCCAGTCCAGGAACAAGTCAGGTTGGAAATCAAGATCAGGGACAGGAGAGCCGTGGTCATTTTCCAAATTGTCAGGAATAATGCGGACATTTTCCTGCTTGGAGCAAATGCTTTCAAAGCGGTTGGAATTGAGTTGAGGTGGAAACCAAAGCAGGCGGTGATGCAGAGGTCGAGTGGATACGGAGATTTCAGTGGAGTACATCGAAACACGTGGAGGATGGAGCGCACAATCGTGCAGACAAATGCGGATGCGTCAGCCGCCAAGAGGAGTCGTGTTCGGATGGAACAAAGATAATTTTATTAATATCTGTTAAGCATTATTGTTAGTGATGTTGTTTTGTATACTGTTGTGTTCGTTTTGCTAGTGCCGTAGGGTAGTTTAGGTTAGTGTACCAAAACCGTTGCCTGTTGTGCAAGAGCGTGTAAGTCGCGGAGAGAGTTGTAATTACACCGGTCAGGGGCCCGGTTTTGCGGAAGAGGGGGTAGTTGGCGGTGCCAAGCTTCTCTTGCCGTTATATCTTGTTGCCTCGTACTCTCTCTACCGCGCAACGACTATCCGTTATGCCGGCTCGAGGTACTTTAGTGGCACGCCTAAATTAGGGTCACGTGAATAAGTTTTAATTTTATTTTTGACGTGAATTGTCACGTGTAAATTTAGTTTGTTTATTTCTAGTTTATATTTTTGAGAGCTGTCGTGTTGGCCACGTGTGGTCTTCTTCTTGGTGTCAATCCCCTATTGGGATAATAAATTGGTTCTATTGTAAGTCTGCTTTATCTTTTGTTTTATTTAAAGGAACCAATAACTGTGGGCTTATATTACAGGTGGGCTTCTATTACAGAGTGGGCTTCTATTTTTCAACCCTCTTTTTTATCCACAACAAAAAAAACTTCAAAAAACCAACAACAATTTTCATAATATTAAATTCTGATTGCGAGTCAGAAGTTCTAATTCAAGAGCACTAACAACATAAAATATATGTTTGCAACTTTAAAAACAATAGTTTTCGTTAAAAAAAAATGGTGTGTCGATTTATCTGTTTATATTTACGACAGTAAAACTTTATGAAACTTTCCGAAAAACGGATATCATTCAAGATGATTTCTTAAGGAACTCAACCTATTTACCTATGTTAACTACCCAAAATAAACCAAAAATTGCGGAATTGCTTTATTTTCGCCATTTTCATTATAATTTTTGATATTATTACTGGTTTTAGTAATCAATTTTCTTTACTGAACTGTGAAAAAAATTTAACATTCGCGTGAAAAAAGTGAGCGGGATTTTTTGTTTTGATGATGCAACTCGACTGAAAACACAATATGGAATCAGTTTAAAAAAAATTAATTTTACGCCCAGCACTGGTGGCGTTTGATGACCGCTTCCATTAACAGAAGATTTTAAAAACGGGTGAAAATAATGCAAAATTGAACACATCGCGATGAAACGCGCACAATTCCAAGCCAATAAACAATGGGTCCCAGACTTTTTGGGCACGATTGATTTTTGAACAAACCTGCTTACTGTACCAAATTTGTGTACGGCCTCTTTGGGTACGATTGCTCTTTAGTTATGGCAACTTTTTTGTATGAAATTTGCAAATTTGGTACCCAAAGAACAGCCGTAACCATAAAGAAAACGTACCAAAAGAGCGAGGAAACCAAAGGTCCGGGACCCATTGAGTGTTGGCTACAATTTCAAGATGGGCTTTTATTAAAGGGTGGGCTTCTATTACAGGGTGGGCTTCTATTTTTCAAAGGGGTCTCAAGGGTGGGCTTATATTACAGGTGGGCTTCTAATACAGGTGGGCTTATATTACAGTATTTACGGTAATAAGAAATAACAGAAAAATAAAAGTAATGATTCGAAATAAGGGTATAAAAGAGAAAACAGACAGCAAATCGCGGATTACATTCAGATGGGTTATATGAGGTAAGAGGGGGGGGGGGGGGGAAGTAGGAAGAAAAAGAAGCAAAGATATTTGTGGAAATTCAGGAGATGTAAAATAGAGAGATTATAGATAAGCAAAAATTTGGTCTGAAGCTCAATTTTTGATATTGGGATCGTTCGTCTTAAATTGAGCTGAGTTAATTATTCTGGTTAACGCTCGATGAGTAAAGAATTTGGCTTTTTTCTTGGTTTTTGGTGCTTTCCATCTAAAAGTGCGGTGGCTTCTCGTTCTAGTAGAGGTAGTTTGAAAGAAAAAGTCGTTCATGTCTATATCAATTAGCCCTAGTATCATGTGTTTTACCCATTTGGTGTCAATTTGAGCGCGCCTTTCTTCTAATGATTCTAGTCCGTACTCGGAACGGCGTTCTAAGGATGATTTGTAATCGGGGTCGTCTCTTAAGACTATTTTGCCAGCGGCCCTGTTCATTAATTTTTTGGTGAAACTGTTTTGTACGCGTTCTATTGATTGTGCTAACTTTTTTGTCTGGGGGGAGGTTATTACAGTACCGTATTCTAAAAATGGTCGTGTGAATGTTTTGTATAACTGAGATAGAAGTCGAGCATTTTTTGAGAAAAAGAACTTGAAAATCATAAAGTTTGCGTATCTGGCTTTGTTGATAGCTGTTTCCCAGTGTTTTTCATAATTTAGGTTTTCGCTCAGTAAGAAACCAAGATCTCGTACTACTGTTTCTCTTTTTATGGGGCTGTTTCCTAATGTGTAGCTTAAATGTTTTGGTTTATGCCCAATACTCAAGCAAATCGTTTTTGAAGTGTTAAGTGCTAGTTGGGCGTTGCTTGACCATTGCTCTACCGCGTTAATTGCTAGTTGTAGTTGGTTATCAGGCTCTTTTTTTATGATAGGAATGGTATATTTTCAAGTCGTCGGCATATTGTTTTGTAACGATCGGTGGAGGAATTTTTGAACTAATATCATTTACTATTTTCCATCTCCTTGAATTTCTACAAATATCTTTGCTTCCTTTTCTTCCTACTCCCCCTCCCCCTCCGTCATCCGCGATTTGCTGTCTGTTTTCTCTTTTATACCCTTATTTCCAATCATTACTTTTATTTTTCTGTTCTTTCTTATTACTTCACGTTTGTTTTTGAAACGTAATAAATACAATACAATACAATACATATAAACAGAATAAAACGGGGGATAAAACTGACCCCTGAGGTACGCCACATGGGGCGTTCTTACTTGATGAGAAGTCGCCGGCTATTTTTACCTTAAAAATTCTTTTGGTTAGAAAGGATTTAATCCAGTTAATTAAATTGCCATTAAGCCTGGTCTCTACTAGTTTTTCTAAGAGCTTATCATGTGGTATTCTGTCGAAGGCTTTAGCGAAGTCAAAAAATACCATATCTACTTGTTTACCTTCGTCTAAACTGGTGGTGATGTCGTTTGTCGTTTCTAAAACGCAGCTAGTCGTGGATCTACGTGGTCTAAACCCATGTTGCGAGGCTGCCCAAAATTTGGTGTCTGATAGAAAGTTTTGGACTTTCTTGAGCAAAAACCTTTCGTATGTGCGGCAAAAAACAGAGGTAAGGGAAATTGGCCTAAAGTGGGAGACTTCTGATGGCGATGGTACTTTTTGAAGTGGGAACACTATTGATTGCCGCCATTTTTTTGGGACGATTCCAGTGGTCATTGAGAGATTGCATAGTTGAGAAAATGGGCTGGCTATGTAAGGGGCTATGATTTTTATAAATTTAGCTGGGATGTCGTCGGGGGTTTGTGTTAAATTACTTTTTAATTTGGAAAGGAGTTTTAGAATTTCGTGATCTGTAACCCAGGGGGTTTCTTGCTTACTTGAGTAATCGGGGGGTAAATTATGATCCGCTAGGGATGGATTAATGAACTGGTTTTCAAAAAAACTTGCTAGTTCTTCGCATTTATCACTGTTACTAATTAAGTTTCGACCTGATTTATCTTGGAGAGTTGGGATTGTCTCTACTTTTTTCTTCATTAAAAATTTAGCGAAATGGGAGAAACGAGAGGGTCCGCTTTTTGTGAGTGTTTTTAATTCGCTGTTTGCCTTGTATTTTTGTAGTTTTTTCCTAAATTTTTTCATAAGATGGACGTAATTTTGAAAATCGTTAGGCGATCTAGATGTTTTCAGTTTATACCAGCTAGCATCTACTACAGGGTGGCCGATAAGTATAGGACGTTTTGAAAGTGCTCCCATTTTTTCAATTTGAGGATTTTTCGAGAACAACCTTTATTAAACAACAAAAAATAAGCAGAAAATTTGATTTTACAAGAGAATTTCGAAGTTGGATCCACGAGCTTTGACACAGGCTCTCAAACGTTTCTTCACCGAATTGACAGTGCGCCGCAGGTATCCGTCGTCGATCGAAGCCCATGCTACCTCGAGAGCGGCCTTCAAGTCATCGACAGTAGCAAAAACTTTTCCCGCGATCTTCCCTTCCAACATGCCCCAAACGCTGAAATCCATCGGATTGAGATCCGGGCTGGAAGCAGGCCACAAGTTCTTGTCCAGGAATCCAGGGAAATGCGCCTCCAAGACGGCCAATGTCGATCTCGAGCCATGGGACGGTGCCCAGTCTTGTTGAAGGATAAATGGACCACCAGCAAAGTGCCGTCGAAGAATTCGAACCGTCGAAGACGAAATTTGAAGGCGTCGAGCGATCTCAGCACTTCCGAGGCCTCTCTTGAACAAGAGTTCAATGGAAGGACGATGAGGAGAACTTTTCATAGCTCGGCGATATGGAGAAGTGAGAACAAATGACTGAGAAGCTTACTTATATAGTCTCTGGACTTTCGAAAAGTTTCGAAATTTTTCGAAAATATCCCTTGGCACCGTGCCAGGGAACGCTGAAAGCGAGCGTCCTATACTTATCGGCCACCCTGTAGTTTTCTAAATGACACTAAGTATGGCGGTAAGGGTCCGGATTCGGGTCTTATTTGTTTGAGCGGTACGATTTTTCTTATAGTTTTGTTTAGAATTCGTGGTTTTTTCACGTTTTCACAACATTTTGTGAACTATTTTTCGATTTTCCGGTCCTGTGGTAAAGAACAGTGATTTGAGACAAAAATGGATTTATTTCATGCTAACAAATAAGAAATATAAAAAAAACAAAAAGGAAAAAAGCAAATCTAGTAACTGGTCTCTCCTTCATGGTTCTGAACGACCTCGAAAATTCGGTTGGGCATACTCGCGACGAATTTATGCAACTCTGCCACACAAATCGAGTCCCATTCCCGAAGAAGAGCGGCTTTCAAGTCCTGTACGGTGTTGTATTGTGTCCCGTTTTTGTAGACACGACGGGCCAAGATACCGCAGAGATTCTCAATTGGGTTCCAATCTAGGATGCACGCCGGCCACTCCAAGACATTTATTCCCTTCGCCGTCAACCATCCCATGGCCTCTTTGCTCGTGTGGATACTGGGGTCCTAAACTTATTGACCACGGTGTATAGTGTAGTGTATGGCTATACTGGAACTTTCATCAGTACAGTTTTTAGATTCGCAATAAAATCAGTCAACTGTACTTATTTCGATTCAAGTTTACAGTAGAATTAGGCGTATTTTTTTGGGTTCCGTAAAACGTAACATTTATTAGACATTCGACTTTCACTGATCACTAAAGAAAATTAATTGCTGCAACCAGAATCAATAACAAAAATTGAAAAACAGTCAGCATCAAAAATAAAGCATTAGATTGTAAACTAGCTTTTAAAACTCGAAAGTTGCCACATGTTTCAGTACTTAACATCGAGAAATATTAAGGTTCCCCTTTTCAGATATAATTTTCTAAAAATCGCAAGGATTTATGAAAAACTTCTAGAAAAGAATAAAAAACATTTTTTATTACCAAACTGAATGAAATGGCTCCAGAATTTTACGGATGAAATTTTACGAAATCCGTTAAAAAAAATTTAATTTATGGTGTTATTCACGAAATGGCAAAAAACTGCGCGAAAACTCGGAAAAATTGACCTGAAATTTAGGGAAATAAAGGAAAAACACACCCGGACATTCCCACAAAATTTCAAACCAAAATATCAATTTTAAAAAATTTCAGAAAAAAATAAATACTTTTTAAAAATCGAAATTTCGGTCCAAAACTTTGTGTGAAGGTCTGGGGGGTATATTCAAAAAGAGTCCCCCCCCTAATTCAAGTAGAGTCCCCCAAAAGAGACCTTAGAAAAGCCCCCACCCAGAAATTTATATGCTGCCCACTTGTTAAATAACAGTCCCCCACTTATTCAATAATAGCTCCCCACCCAGATGCTCCAATCACGGCTGGGGACTCATTCAAAATCAGTCCCCCACCATTTAAAATCAGTCCCCCACCATTCAAAATGTCTCCCCCATCGTTCAATATCAGTCCCCCGCCATTGAAAATTAGTCCCCCACCATTCAAAAACAGTCCCCCAACAAGATCGTATTTTCCGGTGGGTTTAAGATAAGGCCCCCATTCAGTCGTTAAATAAAATGCATTAGCATTGAAGAAGAGTCCCCCATTTCTGCGTCATTTTGAATGCATTTGAAGATTCCCGTTCTCTGGGCCAAATCCCAAAATTTTTTATTTATTTTTTCAAGTTTTATAGTCGGCGAATACATCATCAACCTCGCTCTACTGTAAAATCCCTGTAAAACAGTGTTGCACTTGCAAGATTAACTCGAATTATAGTTTTACACTTCTTTTCAACGAAAAATAATGTATCCACGACGAGCTGCAGTTAAAATTTGATTTTTCGCTTCAAAACACGGCGTGCTAGACCCTACGTGAAGGAATTCGCGCCTTTTCGAATGTGTCTGTGTCTCGACAGTGGCGTTCTGCCAAGTCTAACAAAAAGTGTTCAAAAATGGAGACACAGAGACACGAGAATTGGCGCTAGAAAATTTGATCTCAAAAAAGTTTGCTGAAACGTAGTCCCCAACACGCCGTGCAAAATAGGTGCACCACACTGTTGAAAATTGAAAAGTGCGGTAGAGCGAGGCTGATGATGCATTCGCCGACTATAAACAATTTTCCATCATTTTTTTTATTGTTTTCTTTTATATAAGAAGCAAAATGTGACAAATGCGGAAAACAAATGGCACTTCGAAGCCGCGGATCATCCTACGAGGTATGAAATTTATATCAATTAAAAATCAGATATTTGTTGCATTCCAGTGGCGATGCCGTGTATATAAATCTCCAAATATTTGCAACTTGTTTAATTGGATAATTCTGCTAAAAACGCTTAGAAAATTTAAAAGCCTGGGACGAGTATTAGATGGTGGGGGACTGATATTGAATGGTGGGGGACTGATTTTGAATAGTGGGAGACTGATTTTGCATGGTGGGGGACTGATATTGAATGATGGGGGAGGAATTTTGAATGGGGGGCTCTAGAGGGGGGGAGCTCTTTTTTAAGAATACCAGGTTCTTAAAAAACAACTCCCCACTTTACACTAGTGGGGGTTGATTTTTGAATAGAGGCGTTAAAATATAGCCCCCCGGCGTCAGGTAGAAACCCCCACCCATTTAGTACTGAGTGGGGGGCTCTTCTAAGGTTGAATACAACGTGGGGGACTCTATTAAGGTGGGGGGGCTTTATTGAATTATCCCGGTCTGGGATAATTTTTCCCTAATTTCCCAAAATTTCAGGACAATCGGAGCATTTTCCGAGTTTTCGCGCAGTTTTTTGCCGTTTTTTTTCCATTTTTTCCCATTTCGTGAATAACCCCATTATTTTTGCACGCTTTCCATGCCCTCTTGATTTTTCTACGTGTCCCCGTAAATATATGCAAACGATTTGAATATTAAAATTTATTCTTCCTTCTTCGGATTCTCTCAAAAAGGGTTGGTTTTCTTAAAACATAATTTTCGCGAATCCACAATTTTTCAGATGTCATTCACTTATCTAAAACTCAAAACACTTCTATTACTGATATGTTTAAATCTCATTAACATTTCTTATAACATGGACGCTTCATTGTTCGAAGAAGAACAACCAGAAGAGTGCCTCGAATGGTTTCCAGAACCAGTCAGTTTCAAAATAAATGCCGAAACACGACAACTTGATAAAATGTTCCATTTCGTGTTGGATTTGTTGTCGGATAGGGACGAAAAGTTGGAGAAGCGAGTGGAAGAATTTGTGGTGGACACGTTGAATGGAAAGCCTACCGGATTCTATGATGTCAATGAAATTGTTTTTAGTTACATGGTAAATGAGTTTTCTCACAAGTTCCAGTAAATTTGCATTTTCAGCCATCAATTCGCCAACTGTTTATTGCACATCTATGTCTAATTCTAGCTGCAATTATTTTTCTCGCTGCCTGGAAAGTTTCACTATTCAATGAATTCGCCAAATTCGGAGAACTCCTTCACTTATATCATTATCGAATGGCTCTCACACTTGTTCCGATATTCTGTACTCTTGGTTTGTTCATTCTCCACTCCCATTTGAGTGCAAATATTGAATTGGCTTCTAGTGGAATTCAAAGTTTGGAAACATCAAAAGATGAAAATTTCATGCGTGAGTTTTTTTGTGTAAGAATTGCCAGCCGCTATCGGTGCTATTGGGGGAAATAACTGATCGGAATAGAACTGCCTTAAATGGAGCAATACTGATCCAGAACAGCGAGAACGGGTCGACAATGTATTCCGTTGTGGGGCTATAACACAATGATGTGGGGGTTTTAATAGAATGTTCCCGCAGAATTTAATATAGACAGGATTTCAGCTATTAAGACGCGAATCCAGAAGAAAATGGCTCAATATCCATGCATATTCAAAAGAGATTATCTAACAAGAATGAAGAGAACTGAAAAAACTAAATTGTATTTGAATTGGACTGTAAATGGAACTTATTTGGACATGGTTGGTGCAATTAAGACAAATTACATATTTGATTTATTTAGAGACTACAAACAAAGTTCATATTAAACACTTCGGATCATGTGACAACCCATTGTCGGGTTCTCGATGATACGGTAGAAAAGATAAGAGACAAATTAAAAAAAGAAATTAAATTCGATGAACTGCGTAACAGAAAGATAATTCTGACAAAAGAATATACTAATATAACTGTTCCATTACTCAAAAAGTCAGTCGGAGTTTATGCAAAAGCATTGGGAAAAATCGAAGAATTTGTGACCGAGTATTATCAAAATGTTGTGTACTTGCCATCGAAACATCTCATTCAATGCATCTATATTTTTGCTCTAATCATGCTTTATGCCACTTTTATCACTCTTATCTGTTTTTCAGTTCTACTATTCATTGAATATCAATTAAAAAGTGAGTTCCTATTTAAAAATTGTATTGATTTATCCAGCTTTTTTCAGCCGAGTGGGCAAAATGGTTGGCACATCTTCCGGTGGCATTTTCAATGTTTTTCTCCGCCTTTTGCTTTATTTTTTCCATGTATGTTCCCTTCATTATTCTCGAGAAATGTTCAAATAATTTAGAATAATTATTACTCGAGTCGCATTTTCTCTAACCGTTCAACAGGAAACCCTGAAAACGGGATTTGCTCTTTTAGGCAAAGCCAACGTGAGAAACTTTTCGGAAAACGGTCAAAACTATAAATTGAACTATTCGAGTATACTGCTAAAGTCCGCTGCTGACAATCAAACGATGCTTACGCTGCTAGCTGATTATCATAATCCATCAAATCCGATTGCGATTGATCCGGAATTCTTGTTCGTTCCCACCGCAAGATTCAATAAAACGATCGAAGAAATGGCCGAGATTGTGCTGAAATATCCGTCCTACGCGCAGAATGCTTGTGAAAAGGCGAGAGTAGCTGTTGACCAAATAAGAAATGCCATAAAAGTGATTCATTGCGACGACAAGAATATGGCGGAAAATTTTTTTAAAATGTGAGCAACGGAATTTCTCTTTTTCTCATTTCGCAGGAATTTAAAATTTTCGCACAAAAATTATTGTCGAAAACTAAAGCGGGTGCCTAACATTTCCCAAATATGAATTAACAATAAAATACCCTTTTTTTGGGTGCTATAGCGTGCTAGTGTGTTTTCAAACGAGTTGCATCATGAAAACGCAAGTCTGCATTCACTGTTCTGTCTGTGCTTCTTCAAATAGCACTATGTTTGCGCGTTCGCGCACAAATAAGTGGGCGGAGTTTCGCGTTCTCATGTCGCAAGTCGATTGAAAACACAATACCTCGGATTATAACCGTTCGGAATATAACTGTTCGGTAAAGAACTGTAGCTAAATAAAACTGTATCAATATAGAACTAAATTAGCAATCAAGCGCGATTTTATTGCTTGGCCGTTAATGCGGGTCGACAAAAAATGGTAAAAGTTTATTAAAAAAAAAACAAAAACGTTTTTGGTGAATAACTCAAATATAAAACTGTTGAAAAAAGGACGCGGATGAGCAAGTAATGCAATCGCGTTCCATTGCTAATTTAGTTCTAAATCGTTATTTTTTTCACATTTTAAATACCATTGAAAAATGAAAAATCGGTTATTATGATTTTTTTTAGATAAAAAAATGATTTTTTTGGTTAAAAATACGGATCGTGGACTAGCCTCGTAAACCTTTTATATATTTTTTGGGTTACTGTGGGAGTACTCGCTAATAGAACAGTGCGAAATATTACGTATTCCCGAGTACGTGAGATGTCGTAAAATGGGTCTTACCACGATCGGTGTTTGCACACTTTTGGATTTGAATATTGCTTTTCGAATTTTTTCAATTAAACATTTTCTTAATTTTTTCATGTTATTTTTTTTTTGTTTTTTAAACTTACATTTTGTACTAAGGGGGTCATTTATGTAAAAAAAAAACATGATTTTTCCAATTCACGCATGTCGAAAAATGTAAACAATATACTGTTGAATGTTTACATGCATACACCAATCGTGGCGAGACCCATTTTACGACATCTCACGTACTCGGGAATACATAATATAACCGCGTATTTTCCGCTTTTTATATTACTTATCACATGGCTAGAATGACGGAAACGCGCTCTCCCGCACAAGATTTCTAAAACGCACAGTTTTATTATGTAGCACGGAGTAATGGCGAGTGACCTGCTGAAAACGTGCTCCATTGATAACACGGGCACGCCGCACGCGCCGCATTTGACGGCAAAAATTTTGGGCACTGTGCCAATGCAAACATATAGAAAAGAGACGAGACGGAGAAGACGAGAGCGTCGGGTGTGTTCTCGCGCCAAAAAAAATCGTTTGAAAAAAGGCAGTGGCCATTACTCCGTGTGTAGCACTTCTAGTGTGAAAACAAAAAAAATTGCAACGCGGTGTTTGCGTACTTTTGAAATTCAAACGGCAATGAAAGAAATAGCATGGGAAATTAAGAGATTTGTTCCCATTTTTGTTTGAATTTTGAAAGTACGCAAACACCGCGTTGCAATTTTTTTGTTTTCACAATATACCGCGCAGTTCTGAAAGCGAGTAGCTCCGTTACGGTAGAAAGAGCATTAACCATTCAGAGTTAAAGAGACAGAGGTTTTGGCATGTAACATATCGGAAAGGTTGAAAAAATCGCCACCAGAACCTAAATGGATTCACAAAACGGCGTATTCTATGTGGAAAACGCTGATAATTCCGGGGGAAAAAGACGGACTAATTATGCGGACATCAGTAATCGATGCAACGAATCCAATGCAAGTCTACTTTGTTTTTGAGAACCCATCCAAGAAATTGCAACCAACAATTCTCGAACCAATGTTTGGAATGGCCGTTTGTCTTCTCATCACAGCTCCCATTTATTTTGTGCTCTCCATTCATTTCATGATGGTTCTTCCATTCACTATCAGTTCGGAGAAACAAAATTCGCAAATGGGATAGCAATATTGCACGTAAGACTTTTCAAATCTGCGCAATAGCCCACAACTTTAAGCACTTTGTTTAAGTGATTGTGCGGATTGAGGAGACGCACAAATTTTGTGCCTGCGCCAACTTCAATCAGGAAATCTTTTGAGCATCTTTTAGAAAAAGCACGGCTTGTTCTGGACAAGGTTTTCGAGAAAAAAAATTTTGTAAAGCGAATTTTCGGGCGTCATTTTTCGCGCCTCTGCGTCTCCATTTTGGCACGCGTTTAGCTAAACTTGGCAGAACGCCACTGCAAAGAATGCGATAGGGCGCATTTTCCTTCACGTAGGGTTTAGTACGCCGTGCAAAGTAAGAACATTAGATATGGTCGATAGAGCGCAAATTGCTAAAATGAGAAATCTCGAATTCTAAATAATGTATAATTAATTTTATTTTATAGATCAAGATCGAGGAATGAGCAAAAGAAAAGCGTTTAGAACAAAAGTGAACTTATTCTTTGGTTTCTAATGATAAAATGATTTTTAAAAAAGCGAAAATCGTACAGAAATATTTCAAAATGCCACACAAAAACCACATAAAAGATAATTAATAAGTTACAAGATACAGTGCTGTTAAAAATTGGATGGTTTGAACTTTTTGGGTTGACAATCAGATTCCAAATAATTGTCTTCTTCTTCGTTGTCGTCTTCTATAGATTTGTAATACTGGATCACCTGAAAGATTGTGTCTTGTCGTTTTCTTGAACATGCCACTCACTTTAGAATTCGCTCTAACGCATGAAGCATCAAATTCAAGAATCCGTATAGATGAAAGAGATCTAGCTCTCGAGAGTGCCACGTAGGCTTGCCCATCAGCAAACACCCGTTCCAGACTTATTTCCGCGCAATCAAGAGTGAGTCCTTGCGATTTGTGAATGGATATCGCCCATGCTAATTGAAGAGGAAGTTGGCGACGGATTGCAGTTGTATCGCAACCAGGAATTCGCACCGAGAATTTGGAACGGCGAATCTGAATTTATTCATGGGAATTGGAGTTGCACAAAAATATCGTCGTTTTATTTAAATTGGTACTAGTTGTTTGGTTTGCGTACTGGCGTTGCGTGCGGATTTACGAAGCCCCGCCCACTTCTCTGTATTTTCGTGAGATTTTCACTTTAAATAATCATTATGTTCCTGCCGATTTTTGATGGTTTTTTTTGTGTTTTTTAAAACAAATTATTGATTTTAGACTGATAAATACCGCGTTCAAATATCGTTCGTGGTAAATTTTTACCGTGTTTTTTTTTCAATTATTTTATATTATTTACCACGAATCGGCGAAAATGGTAGCGCACTTGCTTTCTTTACGAATGGACAATATATAAAAAAAAATAAATCAAATTGTAAAATCAATAATTTAATAAAAAAAATCATCAAAAATGTAATAATTGAAGCGGAAATCATACGAAAAAAAAAGGGTAGTGGGCGGAACTTCGTAAACCTGTACGCAACGCCAGTATGCAAACACCGTGTGCTAATGTTAATAAAACGACGATAAATACGGAAACCTTGAAATTTGTCTCACGAACAAGACTACTGCGTACTTTTTTTCGTATTTTTTCTAATGAACCTATTCACAGGATTCGTTTTTTGACATTTTTTTTTAACGTTTTTACATTGTTACATTTGTTTACATTGTTTTAACATTGTTTGACATTTTTTGACATCTATGAATAGGAAAAAAAAAAACAAAACAAAACAAACATTTTTTGTTTTTTTTTCTCCTATGAATAGGTCCATAACGAAGTCTCACAATAGTTTTATGTTCAAATTCACTATTTTACTTTTTTGCGATAAAAAACGATCGCATTCCTCGAGGAAAACCCTTCAAAACATAGGCTCCGCCCACTCTTCCCCTTTTCGTGGTGTCTCGAATTTCTGATTGAAAAGTAAATGCGCATTAAATACATTTTTAACGTCGGGTCTCGACGCGATGGGGTTTTTTTTCCTGGAAAACAACCTGCATAGGGAAAAACCACAAAAAAATGGTTTTTTTTCCTGTGCTGAATAGGTCGTTATTTTCATAACAATTAAAATTGGCTTAACGGAAAACCGATTTCTTACCTCTATAGAAGTATGCTTCTGCGATACGAATCGAACCAACGGATTTCCATTGTCTGAAAACTTTTCCACATATCCTCTCGATCCATTACACAATCCTTTATTCACATCGATATTCTTTATCAACATCACTTGACTTCCAACTTTTAATGTCAATTTCTTAACAGCCAACGTTCTGAAACTCGAATCGAAGTTATCATCATCATGTGCGTGAAACGTCTTTTCATCTCCTTTCGTATTCAACAGATTTCTTCGATTTATCCGTTCAGCGTCATCTGAATGCGTACACAGTCTTGTCGGTATCACGTTTGGCGGAAATTGGTGTTTCGCCGACTGTTTCAGAAGATCCGCAGATTTAAAATCACAAATTCCAACACGGACTTTGTTGAGAATTTTGACAAACACATCATCATCTTGTCGTTTCACATTGTTCAGCACAATAGTTTTTTGGATACACCGGTACCAGGCTTGGCTCTGAAAATAATTTAGTAGTTGATATGCAGAGTATGCGGGCAGTGAATAAAAATATTAAATATAACCTCAAAACAAAAGACAGGTTCTTCTTTGGAAACTGGGGGAAGTTGAAGAAAGTCTCCGGTGATAATCAGTTGAATGCCGCCGAATGGAAGACTGTTGTTGCGAACACATCGGGCTACCTGTGAGTTGAAATTTAGAAAAATGAATAAATAAAATAAAAGGACAGATACATATTCAAGTTTCTCAAAAAACTCGCTATCCACCATGGAGATTTCGTCGATTATCAAGTGAGCGCATCGCTTCCATTGGCGTACCTATAAAGTAGTCGAAATGAAAGAAAATTCAGAAAAACAAAAAAATGGGGAGTAACTTGGTGAATGCTCCGATTGGTGTGAAACTTTGGGAAAAAATGTCAAAAAATACTTGCCGGCATGAAATGCTCAGAAAATTTTGAACCGTTATTTTCGTGATTTAGGTCCAAAATTTTCTGAATATGCCCGGGATTATCTTTGGCATTATTTCACAAAGTTTTAGGCCAATCGCAGCATTTTCCGAGTTTTTCTCTATTTTTTCATTTTTAACGTGAAAAACTCACCATTTGGTTTTGATTCAAGACTTGCTGAACACATTGCTCCGCTGACGAACTTTGGGGTAAAAATCCGCAAAAACCGTGCAATGTAATACCGCCGATTTGTGACGCTGCCACTCCTAGAATTACGGTTCTCATAATATTATACAACTTGAAAAAATAAAAAATATTTACCTGTGGCCGCTGTGACATATGTACTTGTCGCTGGCAACATTTCAATTATCCGCCGCAGTATCACAGACTTTCCGGTTCCAGCTGATCCTGTGAAGAAGATGCTCTTTTTTGTCTGAAATTATGTTTATATACATTCTTCGATTTTTTATCTATTTTTATTCACATTTATCACAGATCGAACTACATTTTTCTGCTCTTCAGTCAATTGAATACGCTCAAGCACAGTCGTATTATCCTCCTTGATAGGTTTGAGAGAGGTGAATTCCTGGTTAATAAAAATAAATTATAAATCAAATAATTTTTAGAAATTTTTCCCACTGTTTTCTCCCGATCATCTCTGGCAAAGCTTGTCATTCGTTTCAAACCGATCGATCTGGACAGTATTCGATTTTCGAGCCCTCCAGGAATCAGCATTGTTGAGGAGGACCTTCTTTTCGGTGTCGTCACTTGTTTTCCATTGCTATTAGTGATGGATAGGGGCTCTCGCATTCTAGAATTGAGTTTTTAAAGTACAATTAAATAGTTTTTTGAATTTAAATAATTACTTTTTCACTTTTCTCATTTCTCCGATCGTTAGCGGACTGAGCACGCTAAAAGCGGCGGGGAGGCGGGAAATCGGTTTCGGTCTGAAAATTTAGTGCTATTTAAATAAAAAAATTTCCTTTTGTAAATAAGTAAATTCTTCTGCATTTTATTTAGGCGCCAACCACTCATATTCGAGTTTTGTAGTGGCAAAATTATTTACATTTTCATTATAGGGTGGCAACAAAATTTTTTTGTAGAACCGCGGAGGCGCAAAAATGTCTATTTTTGGGCAAAAATTGCCCAGTATATGTTACGCATCAGGGTTCCGCATCAGGGATAGAACCAAAAAAAAATATATATGCTTTCGGTGTTTTTCGCTATTTTTTTAAGCACAATACATTATTTTTTACACTCCGGTGGAGGCAGATATATACCCAAACGAACCCACAAAATGCAGACAAAATTACCGTTTTCTACATGTATAGGAAAGATAAATGACAATAAATCAAAGCTTACACCACTTGAATTGTCCCATTTTCCATTCGCATTATATCCAATTTTGCCTGCAGAGACTTCATGAATACGTTCAATTTCCGAGGCGCGCAATCTAACAATTGTAGCATTATCGTTCTGAATACAACAACAATTTTAAGTTGCCTTCTACATATTTTAACAAAAAAAACCATACTTTGACGGAATTTCCACAGTGCACTTGCCATTTGCCACATTTTGCAGATGAACGATAGCGTCTGTGGCATCGTAGCAAACTGCTGCCGGTTGTCCAGAAGTTTTAGTTTTTATCTCGATTTGCAACAAAATTTGTCTGAAAGCATTGTATTCTTAAGTCAAATGCTTGAAAAAAAAAATATTTACCTTTGAGAATTCCTTCCGACTGTCAGCAGCGCCTTTTTCGCCGTTATGGGCGCCGTTTTCTTCGATGAACTCGTGGATTCGATCCTCAGTGAGCAGTCTAGAGTGTAGCAATATGTGCAATTTGATGGGCTCTCACTCACTCCGGCTTCTTCAATATTTTTGCTCATTTCCGTGAAATGAGCTGCGAGTGAATGTCCTTTTTTTCAAAACTCGCGCTATTAAGTGCGTTGCGGTGGGGCGCGTTTGCATTGTTTGTGCAGCTGTTTAAAAAATGGAACAGGCCCCGCAGGGGGCATATTGGGTGGATATTCTGGATTTTAATCAACAAAACAATGAATAAATGAATTTAAAAAAAATTTCAAAACAGAAAAACAAAAAATGAATGCCTAAAAATGTACAAACTGAAAAAAAAATTTGTATTAAAAATTTTTGTAAACGTTTTTGGTACTGCGCCTTTTCTACAGTAACCGAGCAATTTTTTTTTCGATGCGATTATTGATTTTTCAATAAATAAAATCATATTCTTCGCTTCAATGTCGGCACTTCGTGAAGATCCTTTAATTGCCCCTCTTACAGGTAATAAATAAGATTGAAAATCATATAAAAATTAAAATTTATTGTAGACAGTGAGCTCCGACTGCTTGGCTTGGCTCCGTCTAAAAGACGGGAAGCGGTGACACCGCAAACTGGAAGAACCGGAGCAGTCTACCGTTGCAATCCAATGAGTAAATATTTCAAACCAAAAATTATACATTTTAATTGTGGGAAAATTCGGAGAATGCTCCAATTGGTCTGAAACTTTGGGGAACAATGTCAAAAATACTCCCGGGCATTCTCAGAAAATTTTGGACTGAAATGTATATCGATTTTGAAAAATATTAAACTTTTAGGAGCATATGATGCTTATCAGTGCGAAATGGACGCATTTAATCGATTCCATCAGCTCAGCCAGAATGAACGCGACTCGGCAATTGATTTAGAATTAGAGGAACTCTCTCATGCGTTGGATTATAGGATTGAAGATACAGTAAGAAAGGAAATCATTCATTTAAATAAATACTTTTCCAACAAAAATAACAATCTTAGAATTCGTCTCCTGAAGAAATGAGTGACGACGAGGAATGGCTGGAAGATTGGAATCGTGGATGGGCCGAGGAAGTCACTAATAGCATCGACACAATTTTTCATTCTTCTCGCAAAACTTGTAAACCGATCAAAAAACCAGCTCCAGCTTCTTCCAAGGTCAAGAAGAATTCAGTTGAGAAAAAACCTTCGAAAGTGATTGCTCCAGCAAAGAAGGAGAAAGCGACTATCAAAAAAAAGACATTTAAATTAAAAAAAGAAACTGTTTCGACAAGTAATGTACCTCAACATCCGATTTGCAGAAGTAGCCGGAAATGTGCACACGATGCGAATAAGAAAATTCACAAAAATCTAAAATTTTGGGTCTAGAAGCTGGTGCTTTTTAAAAATCCCCGTAAAATGTGTTGTTCTTGTTGTGTTTTTAATGTCTGTTTACTGTTCAAGTTTGAAAAAAAAATAACCTAAATTGTTTTAAAACTTTCGCAACCTCAAAAAGTGTCTGAAAGAGAAAACTCCACGTGACCTCTTGCCGCACCTCTCCATTGTCGACGTCTTCATCGTGATGAATCGGTACCAGTTCCCGACACTTTTTGTTTTTACTTTTTCCTCAATTTCCTCGAAAAATTTTGAAGTAACTTATTTACGATTATTGCTGTTCAAAGAACATTTTATCAAAAAAGAAACAAAAACTATTGAGTTTTATGCTAACTAAAACTTGTTCAAGCTTCAATATGAATACGAATTCCCAGGACGACTGACCAAACCAAATCTGTCATAAAGTGTCACCCACTCCTGCCTTTCTCTGCGTCTCCACTTTCCACACACTCTTCTTCTCCGAATTTCCTCTTTGTGTCTGGCACCCTCCTCGTTTACACAGTCTCGCGAACTGCAGTTGTTTAGAGAAAGAAAGCACAGTTTCACTGGCCGTTTTAACTCTCTGTCTTTGCTTCCATTTTTGTACTAATAATAGGAAAAAAGAATGGATAATTGGATGGTTCAATTGGGTCATTCATCCATTCAAGAAGCACCAATAGTTATTTTAATATATATAATTTCAGTGATTTTCTCAGTTTCATATTGAATATTGTTCAAAAGCTGGTATTTTTTCAATTTTTTTCATTTTTTTTTAAACACTGAAGTTTAGCGAAATTCAGTTCCGACGCTCCGATGTTCCGCAAGTCTCGCAGCGAAAAACTGCACGGTGTTTATCGTATCTGCGAGACCTGCGGAACATTGGAGCGTCGTAACTGAATTTCGCTCGTGAACACAATATTGCTTATATTTATATACTCGGTATAAAACGCTGATAACTCGCTCCAATCGAACAAAGAATTTCGCATGCATTTGGAGTGAGGTTTAGAGAAATCAGAGCAAAACATCGGCCACGGCTCTCTCAATTTTCTGCACTCTCTCGTCGCCAACGTGGCCGCGTCCATCACTATTCGAAGGGAGCGCGTTTGCAGCGCTCCGTACTGAGAATATAATGGATTCGTGACGGAGTGACATTTCACGTGAAATTGTGAGAAAAAAATCTCTTCATTTCTTCTGAAATTTCTTCATTTTTTCGAATAAAAACGTGAAAAAAATTGTCACTCCGCCACGAATCCATTATAATGCTCCGATTGGCCTGAAATTTTTGGAATTAATATCAAAAATACTTTCGGACATGCTCAGAATATCGATATTTTGGTATAAAATTTTCTGAGCATGTCCGTGAGTATTTTTGACTTTTTTTCCCTAGTTTCATACCAATCGGAGCATTCTCCGATTTCGTGAAAAAAACAAAATTCCCATTCAATTCCTATATTTTGTTGTCTTCTTGCCCCGCAATATTTATTTTATGAATCACGTCATCCTTCCCCCTCCGTCTCTCAATGGAAAAAAGAAACAAAAAAAAACTGATTCCTCTTATTTTTCCAGAAATGTTCGCCCGAAAGGGCAAATCGTCAGATGTGCAGGCGAGCATCTCAAGATTCACCGATTTGAACAGGGATTGTGTGAGTCGAGTGAAGCATCTGAAAATATTGCTCGACACGTTGACGACTAATGTGAGTTTTTATAAATTGCATAAAAATATTTAGCAAAAAATATGAGGAAAACTCGGAGAATGCTCCGAACGATTTGAAAAAATGTCAAAAATACTCACGGACATGCTCAGAAAATTTTAGACTGGAATTTATGGATTTTAAAAATTTTCAGAAAATCTATCTTCCGGTGCAAAATTTTCTGTCCGGTGGTATTTTTGACAATATTTTTCAAAGTTTCGTGTCAATAGGAGAATTCTTCGAGTTTTTCACCTATTTTTGCTATATTCACTGAGTATACCTATAGCAAAAAAAAAGAACCAAAAAAATACACTTTTTCCTCTTTTACTACCCCTGAATAACTTTATAGTGCCGCGTCCAAAGTTCAAAAAATTCCTGAAATCAGGAGTTTTTTGCAGTCCAAAGTTCCACAAAAAATCCCAGAAAAAACAGGCGGTGACAGTTGAAACTGGTGTTACCGTAGTTGCTTCGCTGCGAGACCTTCTATGTTTAAACTTGAATTTTCCCACAGTTGCTCAATTTTTTTCTTTTTTTGCGGGAAAATTCAAGTTCAAACACAGAAGGTCTCGCAGCGAAGGAACTACGGTAACACCGGTTTCAACTGTCACCGCCTGTTTTTTCTGGGATTTTTTGTGCAACTTTGGACTGCAAAAAACTCCTGATTTCAGGAATTTTTTGAACTTTGGACGCGGCATAGAAAATTAAAAATTCCAGGAAAAACGTCAACTCCTCGACGAGCATAGTTTCGAAACGTTTCACCTCGTAGATGAGCTCCTTCTCGTCAATGATGTGAGCAGTCAGATCGACAGTGCCATCGAGGCGGAAAGTGGACTTTGGACTCTTGAGCAAGTGCTCTGTCTTGCTCCAGAACTTGTTGGAAGTGGATGGCAACGTCATGCTATCGAGTCGCTTTTGAAGAAAGCTGTCTACCCGAAAAATTTGATGGCTGTACGCAAAATTGCCATCCGTCTCTTTCTCGTGTTCTATCAGTGCTTGGGTGTCTACGGAAAAGCAACTCCAGATTTGGATCGTGTTTTCCAATGCCTTCTTCCATTCTTTCCGTTGAGAAGCGGTGAAAACGCAGAAGACGTGCTCAACGAGTATTGTCAATCATCTGGAACAGGCGATTGGTGTGAACGATTGAGAAATGGACCAATCAAATCCACTGCATCTCCATCACAGACTTCAAAGGAACGAGCGCAAATGCTTCAAGTATATCTGGACAAGTTTTTAGAATATTGTACACGTGAAACAGTGAGAATCGAGTGGAATGACGAAGGAAAACGACAAGAATGTGCGCGGTTTATTATCGATAAGTAAGTTCATTGAGTTTCTTTATTGTCGTAAGAATCAGAAATGACCACACTTCACCCCTTTTGCAAATACGAGAAAAAAATTTCAAGTTTTCGGAACTTAATTACTAACAATGTAACCAAAAATTATAAAAAGTTGAAATAAAAATCACCAACAACAACAAAAATAAAGTAAAGTATACGTACTTCTGCAGTACCCGAACGATTTTTGTGAAGCTTCGAGAAAAATACGAAAGAAAAAAATCTTTCTTACCAAACTGATGAAAATAGCATTGAAAATTTTTACGGATTATACGGATGAAATTTTATGGAATCCGTAAAAATTTTAAGTTGCTTGAAAAACCCTTAAAATCGGTAAATATTTAGGAACAAAACTAGTGCCGCAGAACCAGTGTGCCTTATCGACAAAGGTTCGACAAATTTGTCGATAAATTTGTCAAAGTTTTTCGTCGAAATTTATCGACAAAAAATCGACAAATTCGACAAATTTGTCGATAAAAAATTTTGACAAATTTGTCGAAATTTTGTCGACAAAAATTCGACAAAAAATTTCGACAAAAATTCGACAAATTTGTCGACAAAATTTCGACAAAAAATTTCGACAAATTGTCGACAAAAAATTTCGACAAATTGGCTAAATAATGCAGCGCGCAATTTCGAAGTGTTGTTGTAGAACTGCAGAAGACATCAAATTTTACAATTCTATTTCGGATAGCTCTATTCCGGGCAGTTCCTTCGGGGGTGCTACGGTATAGAACTCGCACGGAGTAGAACTGCCACGGAATAGAACTGCACGGAATAGAACTGCTATGTTATAGAATTGAACGAAATAGAACTGCACAGAATAGAACTGCGCGGAATAGAACTGCACGGAATACAACTCGTACGGAATAGAACTCGTACGAAATAGAACTCGTACAAAATAGAACTCGTGCGAAATAGAACTCGTACGAAATAGAACTCGTACGAAATAGAACTCGTACGAAATAGAACTCGTACGAAATAGAACTCGTACGAAATAGAACTCGTACGAAATAGAACTCGTACTAAATAGAACTCGTACGAAATAGAACTCGTACGAAATAGAACTGGTATGAAATCGAACCAGATAGCTGCCAGACAGCCGCCAAATGGCTGCCAAATAGCTGCCAGACAGCCGCCAAATAGCTGCCAGACAGCCGCCAGACAGCCGCCAGACAGCCGCCAAATAGCTGCCAGACAGCCGCCAGACAGCCGCCAGACAGCCGCCAGACAGCCGCCAGACAGCCGCCAGACAGCCGCCAGACAGCCGCCAGACAGCCGCCAAATAGCCGCCAAATAGCTGCCAAATAGCTGCCAAATAGCCGCCAAATAGCTGCCAAATAGCCGCCAAATAGCTGCCAGGTAGCCGCCAAATAGCTGCCAGGTAGCCGCCAAATAGCTGCCAGGTAGCCGCCAAATAGCTGCCAGGTAGCTGTCTGGTAGCTGCCCTCTTGGAAAAGGCAACCGGCTATACATAGTTTCTTGTACCGACAAATCACGGGTCCGCGATCGCTATCATTTGCATGAGATCGGCGCGGCAACCGATGTCGACTAGCAAGAAAATATATTTTGTCGAAATGTTTTGTCGTTTTTTGTCGAAAATTTTTTGTCGATTTTTTGTCGACAAATTTGTCGAATTTTTGTCGACATTTTTTGTCGACAAATTTATCGACAAAAACGACAAATTCGAATTTTTGTCGATAAATTTGTCGACAAAATTTTGACAAATTCGACAAATTTTTTGTCGATAATTTGTCAAAAAAGGCATTTGTCGACAAATTTTTTTTCGATAAGGCACACTGCGCAGAACCTCGCCTTAAAAAAATTGTCCCCCTTTTTTATCAGGGTCTCGCCAAAACAAAGTAAAAAGTATTAGAGGCGTGGCCTGAATCACTACGTAAATCGTGTTTTTCGGGTTACTGTAGGTCGTCGATTTATTTATTTTTTCGACAATAAAAATTTATGTATTTAAATACATTTATTAGTTTTTTATGATTTCAGAGTGATAAAACTGTACATGGGTGAATGTTTCGCCGAGTTGGAATCCAACGGAGTCGATGTTTTTGGCGGATGGGAAGGCGCTGACGAAACTGGTGAACCTCTGGATACAGCAGATCCAGTTGTTATTGCAAGATATTGGTTAATCAGATGGATCAATAATATAGCCTCGGCAACACATACCGCTCCCAACGGACCGCAGACAGCTCACGCTTCCCTGCTCCTGTACAGAAATGCTCTATTTTCCTCCCAAAAAGCCACGAATGTGGCGTTGACACTTATGCGAGAAGCAATGAAACTTCCGCTTGCTTGTAGTAACGTCACACATAAAGTGGTGAATGTTTTATCGGCTTGGTTGCTACAATTTGAGATTCCACCATTTGTGGCGTCAGGAGAAGTTTCGATTGAAAGATGTTCACTTTTGCTTGCAAATATTCTTCTCAGTTTTTTCCACTCACCATATTTGTCGCAATGTCGAGAACGGTAGGTTCACAACTTTAGAATTTCAGAACTAAATTTATTTTGTTTTTATTTTAGTCACTCTTCGGCTGTTTCCATTGCATTTGCTATTCTCACCTCCTGCAAACAGCTGGTCGCTCATCGAATTCAACTTCCCAAACCTCTCCCACAGAAATTTTGGTCTGAACTGATGACCGGTCTCTGTGCATGTGCCTCCAAAATCTGTCATCAATCCGACGTCTTCTCTCAACATGTCTCCGCCGCTTTCACTTCTACTCTCATCTCCAACGTCGTCATTATCAAAGCAGTAAGAAGAATTGTGATCGATGAAGAAGTATGGGATGAAGTTCACGAAGTGATGAAAAAGGGCGCTTGGACTTCAATGGCCGAGCAATGGGCGGCCATTGTTAATAGTGTGACGAGAGCATTAATTCTTCACTTGGCTCATGTAGATATATTTTCGAGAGAAGAAGCGCTGAGAAAAGCCACAGAAAGTTCTCAGAATTCTGTAGCACGAAGACAAGCAATCGAGTCGGTGGCAGCGATGGAAGAGGCAAGGAAAGAATCTTCGGAAGGTGGAGACAGTATTTCGTCTTCCAACGCGATCACAGAAGATAATGTATTCCATGATACTGATGATATCACTAATGCGGTTACGGTAAGTTATTTTTGTTTGATCAAGTGGAAGAATTTACTAAATTTCAGTCATGGTCCGGTGACAAGTTGGCATGGCTGCAAGCCTGGCGCCGCGTGATTTCTCTCGTCGACCCGTACACCAATGCGAGTGCTCATATCGCAATTGATTGTACTTCACAAACCATCAATAATTTGCTTTCGGTAATTTTTATTAAACTTTTAAAAATTTCATGTCTGAAAAGAAAAACGAAGCTCTGTGACGTTTTAAAATTTTTGCGGCAAACTAGTGGATTCAAATTCCCAAAAAAAAAAATGGCTAAAAACGAAAAATAAATACCAAATGCTCGTATGTTTTGGTGTCAATTGGCGAAAAACATTAAGCAAAAAATGCAAAAAAATTTCGAAACGTCCTAGAACTTTAATAGAAGGGCACTCGGAAGATTGTTTAAATTTTAAGAACCTCACTTCAAAACTCGTTTTTTTCTAAACTAAACTGAAAATACCGTAAAAACTGTATTAGAAGGGCTCCCCTTAATTTTTTTTTCGTGGGATTGTGTGTGTGTGTGTGGAGGGATTCTTTCTATTATAGGGGGACCTTCAGCTTTCGCTAAAGAGGCCCTTTTATTGAAAGGGTCTTAAAATTCGAGGAACCCTTTAATTCAAGAGGGCACTTCTATTTTTCGGGAGGTTGTTTGGGGGCCCTTCTAATACAGTTTTTACGGTTTACAAATTTCTGTAAAAAAAAAAGAAAAATTGAAAAACGAGGAAAAATTTAACGTCTCGACATGATGATGTCGGAGAAAAAGTGTATATTCTGAGTGTTGAGCAGTCTAAAACTCAAGATTTGTTTGTAAAAAGTAAAAATTTGCAATAGAAATGATATTAATTGGCACCAGTATAATGGATTCGTGGCGGCATGACAATTTACGTGAGACTGGGAGACGAAAAATCTCTTCGTTTCCTCAGTTATTTATTCATTGTTTCGAATAAAAACGTGAAAAAATTGTCACGCCGCCACGAATCCATTATAATACTCAAAAAAAAATTGGGGGAAACTCGGAAAATCCTCCGTTTAGTCTGAAACTTTAGGAAATAATGTCAAAAATACTCCTGGGCATGCTCAGAAAAGTTTGGACCGAAACATCGGTTTTAAAAATCCGAAAAAGTTCAATATTAATTTTTCTGCGTTTTTCCCTAATAACGCGAAATAGCAAAAAGCAGCAAAAATTGTGAGAATATCGGAGAATGCTCTGATAAAAAGTATGAAACAAGTTTTTTTACAGTACTGGCCAGAAAGAATGCGCGTTTCGCTGCTTTCTGTCCCCTAAAGGTCCTTTAAAATGTACACAAATTTGTACAAATTGCAACAATTTTTTAGGATTATCGCTTCTGCGATCTATAGTACCTTTGAAAGTACTTATACGAAAAAGTTATCAACTAGTAAAATGTAGTCCTAGGTTGGAAGGTTCAACACAAACATTTTTAAATTAGTATTGCACTTTCAGAGTTCGTGGCACACACTCAAATTTGGTCATTTCGAACAGAAAGCAGCGAAACGCGCATTCTTTTTGGCCAGTACTGTACCATAAATCCATTTTTAATAGGTAAACCTCCATCCTCTTGCTCACTGGCTCGCTTGCCGTCTTGTCACTGTTCCACCAATCCTCCTGCCACGATGTGTTCCTGCACTTTCTGCGATTCTAAATGAAACTTGGGTCAGAAGACCTCCACCTCTCCTATCTGCGAACATTCTCTTGTGCTTCATCCGACTCATGCAATCAAAAGAACAATTGGTGGTACCTGCAATCTGTGGTCTTTCTGCTCATGAACTGTCAATTGTGGCTCCTCGAGCCTTGGAGCATCTCCCGAAAATGTTGAGCAATTCGAAGAACTCTAAAGATGGAAAAGTCTCTGCCAACTCGTTGAAACTTTTCTCAATGCTTGCTTCTTCGTATCCTGGCGCAGAGCAAGTGCTGCTTGATCAACTTGTGAACACTGAAGCATCGGAGAACGCGGTTGTCATAGTGAACACATTGGCCATGCTTATTGTGCAGAGAGCTCAAATTGACTTGGTGATTACAGCGATGAAAGTGATTGAAACTCATCAGTTTGCTATGAGACTTATTCCCCTTTTCTGTTCTTCAATCGCCTCTCTGGCTCAGTTCAGCAGCACCACTCTTCTACAAGCACTTCTCCGGGCCGCTTCTCTTCTTCGTGACGAACGAACGAGAACTGAAGTGGAATGGCAGATGACAAAACTGTGTGTGCAGTGGCCACAACCGCAACTTCCCCTGGTTGTCCGTGGAATTCTTGCTGATCGGCACATGGTCCTACAAGGAGAACTTGTCTCACTTGGAGGTCAATATCCCATGCGGGGATTTGAAGTCTCCAGTTGGAATTCTATTGAGAGCACTCCAAAGACGTCTTCTGGTGCACCAGACGAAAAAACTGTTTATGTGAACAGAAACTCTGCAATCGTCAGTATTTCGAGAAAAGAATCGTGTGAAGTGACTTGTCGCACTGTCGTCGGTCGACACGTATGGGAATTGGATACGCATGACGAAAAAAAGAAAACAGCGGTGAATGTGACTAATTGGTTGCGGAAGGAAGCTTTGAAAGGAAAGAGACCGGGTAGAGAAAGTCAAGGAATTCTTGGAGCAATGGATGATCCGTTCGATGAACTTCCAGAAGTTAGAGCTCCTTCTGCTGGCTCTTCTTATTCGGATGCATCGCCAATTGAGGGCTCCGCTCAGTTTGCGTCGATGATTGAAACGAGCAGAAGACAACCACAACCGATCGGAAGTCATTTGCAACACGAAGTGCCGGCCTTCACTCCGAACAGTAAACTTCTCGAGTGGCGATCTCTATCCGCTTCTCTTGGATTCGTCCCCGCCGTTTCTTCAGTTCATAGCAACTTCCAACGGGATCTGAAACATCTCGATCAGACATCTTCTCGAGAAGTTCACAAAGTAGCAGTAATTTACGTTGGAGAAGGACAAGAAGACCGAAGTTCCATTCTCTCAAACGTCGTCGCTTCTCCACAATTCGATGAATTCACGAGTGAGCTTGGATGGGAAATCAAGATTGGTAGAGGTCACGACGGATACAGTGGAGGACTACCGGTGGAAACACGAGCTCCATATTATGCAGATGCAGAGAGTGAAGTGATATTCCATGTGAGCACAATGCTCAATGGAGACGTTCAACAAAAGTGGAAGCACATTGGAAACGATGAAGTGCACGTCGTCTGGACGGAGAATAATCGGAAAACGTACACGAGAGAAACAATTGCCACCAAGTTTTGTGATGTGCTCATTGTTCTGGAGCATGTTGGGGATAAAGTGGGTTGTTTTATTTTTCGGATTTATTGTGTTTTCAATCGTGTTGCGACATGAGAACGCGAAACTCCGCCCACTTATTTGTTCGCGACCACTCAAACACAGTTCTAATTGAAGAGACGCAGACAAAAAAGGGATAGCAAACTCATTTTTCATGCTGCAACTCGTTTGAAAACAGTATTCTAATTTTCTTTCTGTATACCGTAGAAAATCTATTAGAGCTCGTTTGTTGCGCCTTTATTACAGGAGCGCTTCAATTTTTAATTTATTTATTTGTATACGCCCATTGCGGTACGTGAAAAGAAAATACCTAATACAGAAGAAATGTATAAGAGGAAATAAAAAAAACGAAGTGGTAAAAAAATAGACAGGAAATACAGGGTGGCCGATAAGTATAGGACGTTTTGAAAGTGCTCCCATTTTTTCAATTTGAGGATTTTTCGAGAACAACCTTTATTAAACAATTTACAAGAGAATTTCGAAGTTGGATCCACGAGCTTTGACACAGGCTCTCAAACGTTTCTTCACCGAATTGACAGTGCGCCGCAGGTATCCGTCGTCGATCGAAGCCCATGCTACCTCGAGAGCGGCCTTCAAGTCATCGACAGTAGCAAAAACTTTTCCCGCGATCTTCCCTTCCAACATGCCCCAAACGCTGAAATCCATCGGATTGAGATCCGGGCTGGAAGCAGGCCACAAGTTCTTGTCCAGGAATCCAGGGAAATGCGCCTCCAAGACGGCCAATGTCGATCTCGAGCCATGGGACGGTGCCCAGTCTTGTTGAAGGATAAATGGACCACCAGCAAAGTGCCGTCGAAGAATTCGAACCGTCGAAGACGAAATTTGAAGGCGTCGAGCGATCTCAGCACTTCCGAGGCCTCTCTTGAACAAGAGTTCAATGGAAGGACGATGAGGAGAACTTTTCATAGCTCGGCGATATGGAGAAGTGAGAACAAATGACTGAGAAGCTTACTTATATAGTCTCTGGACTTTCGAAAAGTTTCGAAATTTTTCGAAAATATCCCTTGGCACCGTGCCAGGGAACGCTGAAAGCGAGCGTCCTATACTTATCGGCCACCCTGTATGGTTAGAGTAAACGTGAGAATAGCACATTTTGGGGTTAAACCTAAATGGTACTATTTCGATAGCTTTTTCAAAAAATAAAAAAAAAAGAACGACATTAAAGAAAACTAATCTAACGTAGCTTTTTTTGGTGCGTCCAAAAATGCAGAAAAATAAAAAAGGGTGTATTCAAAATGCTCATTTTTACCACTTTCGCTATCGTGTCCATCTGAAATCAGTGCGGCCGTACCAGCTAAATGTGCAATAGCAAAAATGGTAAGGTAAGCTTTTCTGGAGATTCACTTTTATCCATTTTCACCCTTTTCAGGTTTTTCGGACTCACCATTAGAAAATTCGACGAATTTTTTTACGAGAAAAAATTATTTTTGTCTGACAAGGGAAGTGTTTAGGGTCACCAATTTGGAAATTTCTGAAAATTTAACCACACATTAGAGATGGTTTGAAAACAACTCAAAAATTTCTAAAAAAGGGCCGCCACTAGGAACCGAGATATGACGCTTCAAAGTTTGGGCCACGCCCCTTTTCAAATTTAACACAGGAAAATGCGTTTTTTCAGTGGAACGAGCGAAAAATACTCAGCGCCAAAGTCACTGCCTTCCTCCCCCGTTGGTTTCATCGTTGCGTATGTGCGTCCGGGCGCGTTTACTCACTCCCTCCTCATACCCCAGTGCCCCTAGTGGAAAAATTTTTGCATTTTTTTTTCAAAATTTCAGATGACGTGATTGAAGGTTTTCAATCAATTTCAGGACTTTTTATTACCCTTTCGTAGTTTTAAATTACTTCAAGAACCATTTCACACGTTTTTGAGGAAAATTTTTTTTTGAAAAATTTACGAATTTTTGTCCACCAATTGGGTGCTACCTCGGAATAGAACTGACGCGTAATAGAACTGTAGCGAAATTGAACTCGCTTTGGAATAGAACTGTAGTGAAATTGAACTGTAGCGAAATAAAACTGTTCGGAATAAAACTGATCAGAATAAAACTGTTTTGGAATAAAACTGTTCGGAATAAAACTGTAGCGTTTTGGAACTAAATTAGCAATGGAGCGCGATTGCATTGCTTGCTCATTCAAATATTGGAATTTCTCATGCGCGTGCTTTTTGCAACAGTTTTATATTTGAGCTATTCATCAAAAATTGTTTGTTTTGTTGTTTTTTTGAATAAACTTTTATCATTTTTTTCTCGGCCCGCCTTGACGGCCAAGCAATGCAATCGTGCTCCATTGCTAATTTAGTTCCAAAACGCTACAGTTTTATTCCGAACAGTTTTATTCCAAAACAGTTTTATTTTGCTACAGTTCTTTACCGAACAGTTCAGTTCCGAACGGTTCTATTGCGAAGCAAGTTTTATATCGCTGCAGTTCTATTACACTTCAGTTCTATTCCGAGGTAGCACCACCAATTGATCATCATTTTTGAAATTCAAAAAATTTTGAAAAAAAAATTTCATACTCTCAATTGAAAACATTCAAATGGAGAAACCAAAGACATTTTTGAAAATCACTGAAAATAACATGCTGAAACCAAGATTCAGCAAAAATTTTCAATTTCCGTTTGAACCATTTGATTAGGCAATTACATAGAATTGTATGATTTTTCCATATCGAGAAATTATAGACACCTTTTTGTTTATTGAAAACGTATTTTAAGAGAGATAATTATAAAATTTCAATTGGTTGATCGATTTATCAGTGCAGTATTTAAAATTATTGCCCAGTTTTTGGACTCTAGAACGTTTCCAAACTGTTTTGCTTCCCCGTTTCGAAATGGTAGGCTTCGAAACTTCCCAGAGCCAGTTTTCGATTACAGCTTGTTATAATTTTTTTTTCAAAATTTTTTGAATTTCAAAAATGATGATCAATTGGTGGACAAAAATTCGTAAATTTTTCAAAAAAAAAATTTTCCTCAAAAACGTGTGAAATAGTTCTTGAAGTAATTTAAAACTACGAAAGGGTAATAAAAAGTCCTGAAATTGATTGGAAACCTTCAATCACGTCTTCTGAAATTTAAAAAAAAAAATGCAAAAATTTTTCCACTAGGGGCGAATCGAGCCCAGCGCCTTGCCACTACCACTGGAAACCTCAACCACTGGACCACCGAACCGATGAAACCAACGGGGGAGGAAGGCAGTGACTTTGGCGCTGAGTATTTTTCGCTCGTTCCACTGAAAAAACGCATTTTCCTGTGTTAAATTTGAAAAGGGGCGTGGCCCAAACTTTGAAGCGTCATATCTCGGTTCCTAGTGGCGGCCCTTTTTTAGAAATTTTTGAGAGTTGTTTTCAAACCATCTCTAATGTGTGGTTAAATTTTCAGAAATTTCCAAATTGGTGACCCTAAACACTTCCCTTGTGAATTTTTCGCTTCTTTCAATATCTTGTGATTTTGTTTTTTCGAAAATTACGTCATAAAAGCGAATAATTTTGATATCAGAAGATAGAAAATCCTCTGGAGAACGTTGTGGCAAAGTTTCAGAAAATTCTAAGAGCTTGTTTTTGAGAAACAATTGTTTTCGTATTGTGTCCACGTGAAATCAGTGAACCCATACCAGCTAAATTAATTTCACATGTAGAAAATAGCAAAAATGGTAAATTTAACAGTTTTTGAAATCCACTTTTTTCAATTTTCACCCTTTTCACCATAAAAATTATCTAATTTTCTCTAGTATTGAACATGAACCGAAAAGTGGGCCACTATTACAGGAGTGCTTTTAATACAGTTTTTACGGTAACTCTACTGTACATATATTCATCAACATTCTTTATTTTTAGATGGTCCGCGTCCGTGTTGACACAGCTTCCGCTTTGGAGTTTGGCCCGCTTTTCGATGGAGCCTTAATCTCAATGTCCGAATTGGCTCAACTCGTCAGACTTACTGTGGTAACAAGTTTATTTATCTAAATACAAAAATATCCGTATCAAAATTTTTCACATTTCCAGATAAACGCCTCGAGAGCATATCGATTGGCTCGTGTGGAACACTCACGCCCACTTCGTCATCGTGAAGAAGTCTTCTGTAAGGAAGCGTTGGCTCACATGAGACCGATGGCTTTGGCTCAATCAATCAGTCACCTCTATGTGCCCACTATATGAATATGAGTAAATGGTAATTGTTTTGTTGAAAATTCTGTTATATTTATTTTTGTTCAGAGTTGGTACTCGTACTTTGCTTCGTCACGCTTTATCATGTCTTCTGTATTTACATTTTCTCTAATTTTCAAATTTTTAAAGTGTCCTTTCACTACACCGCGTAATATGTATTCTTTACTTTTTCTGATTTTGTGATTTGATTTTATTGATTTCATGCTGTGATAGAGACATAATAATTTAATAAATTTGTGAATATGGTTTTTTCATCGAGAAGATTGTCAAAATGTTCGAGACATTGGGAATAAATACCTTTTAAGGGGTACGCGCTGTTAGAACTGTGGAATAGAACTCAATTTTCCTGAGCCTATTATTTTGGCTCTGGGACGTTTCGAAACCTGCTATTTCGAAACTTGTGCATTTTTGCGGACTAGTGGATTCAAAAAAATTGATAAAAACCAAATACGCTGTGTTTTCTTGTCAATTGGCGAAAAATGCTACGTAAAAATTCAAAAAAGTTTCGAAACGTCTCAGAGCCGTTATTTTTTAAAAGTACATTCTCTCCTACCAATGCGGAATAATCTTTTCAGATGAACATTCTCCACCATAAATCATGGCACGTAAGGACAAAATCCAACATGGAACGAGTCCGAAGGGACGAACGGAAGGCGGCGGAAGACGAGCAACGGGTTCTTGATAGGCAGATTCAGGCGGAAAACGAGCGGAGAATCAACACGTTGAAAGCCAAGGCGGATGATCGGTAGGGTTTCAAAAAGAATATTTTTAATAAGCTTCCCAATACATTTATTTTTTGGTTCAGTATGTCTAAAATGTTCGGCTCTTCTTCCTCCTCCACCTCTACCACCAAAGATGTCAGTATTTCGGATGAAACTGGTCATGTTAACTTATTCCAGGTTTGCTAAATATTTTATGTTTTTTAAAGAAACAATTGGTTCATTGAAAAGAAAAGATTTCACTAAAATAGAATGAAAGAAAAAACATTTTTGGAGCACAATAATGTGAAATTGTGTTTAGAAGCATGCTGAAAAAAACTAATGGGGTTATTCTCGAAACCAGCAAAAAAAGCAAAAAATAGAAAAATCAACAAAAAATTCAGCGAAAATTCGGAGAATGCTCCGATCGGTCTGAAACGTTGAGAAATCAATTAAAAAATACTCTCGGACATTCCCTGAAAATTTCACACCGAAATATTGATTTTAAAAAATATCGATTTTTATTTCTGAAAATTTTCAAAATCGATATTTTGTTCTGAAATTTTCAGGGAATGACCGGAAGTATTTTTTAAATGATTTCCCAAAGTTTCAGACCGATCGGAGAATTCTCCGAATTTTCGCTGAATTTTTTGCTGGTTTTTTCTATTTTTTGCTTTTTTTGCTGGTTTCGAGAATAAACCCATTAGAGGATGCAAACACCGTCTCGTATTTTGATGTAAATATGGCAAAAACAAAAAAAAACTCGATATCAAATGTTCAGGATCTCGAAAGAGAAGAACGAAAAAATCTAGGAAGCGGAAACAAAGACTATGAAGCGGAAAAGGCGGCTGAAAAGAAGGAATGGGAATCGAAAATGGGAATTCAAGTGTATTTTGCGGACAATACGAACGATTTGAACAAAAAGAAAGAGTGGTACGAAGAAATGCCAATCAGAAGAGGTCCGGATAAGGAAACGATTGAAAAGTGGAAATCGAAAAATGCATTGCCGTGTTTGAAAAGAAATGAAGAGGAAAAGAAGAGAAAGAGGAAAAGAGAGGAAGGAGATTCCGATGATAATGATAGAGGAAAGAAAAGAAAAAAGAAGGATAAGAAGAAAAAGAAGAAGAAAAGTGAGTTTTTTGTATTCCAACTCTTCTATTTTTTGAAATACCCGAAAAAGTAATTTAAGAACAAATAAACTTATGAAGAAATGTTTAATTTCAAACCGAAAAAAACCCATACGTACTGCCCTTCAATTAGAGGTGCCTTTCTAATAGGGTCAACACGGTAACACTCCTAAATATTTCAGAGAAACATCGTGACAGCTCAGAAGAACGAGCGCTCGAAGAAGAGTACGAACGTGAGCGGAAACAAAAATTGGTGGCAATGAGAGAGGAACGACTGAAAAGAGAACGAGCTGAAAAATCAAGAACGCACGCTTTTCTGCACCCTGAAGAGGAGAAAAAGAAGAAAGAGGAAGAGGAGAAACGGGGCAAGAAACGAAAGTACAACTCGCAGTTCAACCCCGAGTTTTTCCGCCAATAACGGGTTTTGTTTGCTTTCAAACTTGATAAGTAATAAAATGATGATGTTTAAAAAAAGTGGTCAATGATTTCTGTCTGTTTCATTGATTCGAGTATTCAATTTCATATATTTAAACTTTTTGATTTTGCCTTTATCATTATTATGTCATCACACTTTTTCAATTAAAAAAGTAATTTTTGCAGCGGAAACCACTTGATCTCTTAAAAATGACAATTAAATATCCACGGAAGATTTGGATAGTTAGACATGCCGAACGGTCAGTTTAAATATTTTTCTATTGTCGAAAAAATGAAGCTTCAACCTACAGTAACCCGAATAAAAAAAGATTTACGGAGTGATTTAGGTCACGCCCTTAAAATGTTTACCTTTTTTTTTTAGGTACTGTAGGCCGCCGTTTTTTTTCGACAATTTTTTTTTTCATTTTGAAATGTTTCTGTCACTTGGTGTTTGCATATTCATACTTGCATTGGTAACCTTTATCTAGGGTGCTACTTTGGAATAGAACTCGCAAGAAATAGAACTGCCTGAAATGGAGCTGTACAGGAAAAACCGCTACGCGAAATTGAACTCTATAACCTACCATGTTTAACTTAATATTTATTTGAGCTGCTCTAGCTTTTCTGGGTCGCTACAGCTCCACTTCAGGAAGTCCCCTATTCCGAAACAGGTGTATTTCCCTACAGTCCAATTCCGAAACAGTTCTATTTCGAAGTAGCAACTAATCTAGTCGCGCAAGCTTCGCCCAGTTTAATATTCAATTTTCAAAATCTCCTCGAAAAACTATGAAAAAATAAAATGGGCGGAGCTTATGGGATTACGGTTGGCAGCGAGGGCTGCAAACACAGAGTGCCAACGGAATTTACCGTTTTTAAGAGACCCTGGCAAAACTTTGTTCCCCTGGTTTTTTAGTTTTGGGATTACGGTTGCAGCACCAAATGCCATTAATTGACCGTTTTCAAAGTTTTGGGAAATAAATATATGGACTGAAAACTAACAAATCCCAGTTTCAATTTTCTTTTATTTACAAACCACTAATAAGAAAATAATTTATTCTGCTCTAAGTTTCCAGCGAAGACAACATAAACCGAAACTGGCGAAAACTGGATGGAGCTGAAGGGCTCGCCTCTGACAATTCAATGCTCAGTAATCGTGGGAAACAACAAGCAAAAGAGTGTCAGAATCGATTCAAAAACACCGACATCACCCATGTTTTCGCTTCTCCATTCGATCGAACCGTCGAGACAGCGTCAGTTATTGTAGAGTCAAAGAATCTAAAAGTAAAAGCTGAAGGCGGACTTTGTGAGGCTCTTTATCTGTGCGAAAAACCTCCAGGATTCTGGGAAACTGACAAGTTGGCACAAAAGTTTCCATTGATTGACTCAGATTATGTTCCTTTTTATTCAAGGGTAATAATATTGATCCGCGCGCTAGAAAATTTAATATTTTCAGTACACTCTGCCTAAAGAGTCATGTGGAGACGATGCGTGTGTGCCACGTGTTGGAGCAACGTTACGGAAAATTTTTGAGAAATACGAGGGTAAATATTTAAATTAAATTTACCGTATTTCCTCTAATATAGGCGCATGCGCTTCTATTTTTCATTTCATCACAACTGCCGGGTATTTAGAGGTTTGCACACCAAACTTCGGCCGTCTCATGCCTGCTTGGTTAGAAAGTGTTTTGGCGAGTTTGGTGTGCAAACCTCTAATTACCCGGCTGTTGTGATGAAATGAAACAATAGAAGCGCATGCGCCTATATTAGAGGAAATACGGTACTTGGATTTTTTTGAAATTACCTTCAAATCCAGGAAATCTTCTCCTCGTTGGCCACGGAGCCTCAATCGGAGCATGTCACGAAGTTATTATGGGTGATTTCAAGTACGTCGGACAGGCGACAGTCTCAGAATTCGAGGAGACATCGCCTGGAAAATATAGGCACAATTACAGCTCGGACGCCTCTCATCTTTCAGACAAAAATAATTTGCGACCATGGTAATAATACCAATTTAAAATTCCGAAATCATTTATTTAATACGTTTTGTGTTTTTCCAATTATCTTACAAGAGCCCTGTAGAATCGTTAATTTACCAAATTTTTGAAATTAAAGTCTTTGTCTTTCCGCAATTTCTTTTGCTTTACAAGTTTTCGCAATCATCTGAATGAGCATTCTGAGAAGGTACGGTAGTTGGCGAAGAAGAATCCCTGGCAAGCGTATTCAAGAATCCATCCACAAAATATTCGCTTCTCCACGAAGCAAAAAAGCCACGTGTCATATCCGTGATTTCTTGCATTTTGTCCTGGATCTGATATTTACTTGCCTGAAATTAAATTGTTTTATTGAATCAACCAAGGCTATTGCCGGCGCGCATCGAAATCGCACACGCCCGCCGCCTTGGGTTTGACAATGCTTCGTTTCTCTACTCAGCAAAAACTCGCAACTCTAGCACAAAGTTACTGCAACTTCTCATATCTGACAGTGCGAGAGCTGCGTAAAGTTTGTGTAAGGATTTGAATATTATAATTGTGTAAACCTTGCGACATTCTCGAAAGTTGCTATTTCTCTATTTGGCGATGGGGCACTTCGGCAATTTCTGCGTTTCCACAATAATGTTTCTTCAAATTTTGATGCATGCGTAAATATGCGTGATACGGAGAGAAGGCAGCATTAAAAAAGGATATTCAGAAACGCGTTCTTACCGTCAAAAATCCGACATTCAGCTCCTTTGCAGTATAGCCTCTGAGCAAATTTCTTCTCGCATACGTATCGTAATCCTTAATAATTCGACAAATCGAATCGCTCGTCGATATTCCGTCAGTTCTCTGCGTCTCCAGGAACATTCCAGCGTTTCGATGCTTTTCGTAAATATCTTCACCTTGAGGACCAGCATACGGAAGAGCGTCATGCGCCATAAAGTCGACCTGAATAATACATTTTTAAAAATGAACTACGGTGTTTCTGCATTCTGTGCTTACCGGAAAAACTCTAATACAACGGCATGCCCTTATATTGTTTCATTTCATCCCAACTGCCGGGTATTTAGAGGTTTGCACACCAAACTCGGCAAAACACTTTCTAACCAAGCAGGCATGAGACGACCGAAGTTTGGTGAGCAAACCTCTAAATACCCGGCAGTTGTGATGAAATTAAACAATAGAAGGGCATGCCGTTCTATTAGAGTTTTTACGGTAGGTTACAGTGTGATCACTATTTTCAATTGAGCATCAAAGTTCAAGAGACCGATAATTTTGTACGCGAGAGCTACCGTAGCCTGCCTGGCCGGCGACTGCCCTCACGAAAGTACGCTCCGCCGAACTCGGCGGAAAAAAATCTAGGCCAATTTTTTTGAATTCACAGTTAAGGCAGACGCGAAGAATCCGCAGCGCTTTGCACTTTGCCGTGAAAAAAGAATTTGAAAAAAAAAAGGCAGTCGCCAACACCCTGTACCGTAGCCCGTTCAGTTAAAAAATTCAAACCTTCAACTCTTTCAAAAACTCAATGGGGCATGTCCATGGAGACGCTTTGTACACCTCATCCACGTATCGACAATGACGGACCGCTTCATATCTCTCATCCTCTGGTTGGACAGTCCGTCCTTTGTTTTTCAGTGTTTCTTCATCGGAGCATACTGAAAATATGGGGAATTCGAAACGTTTTCGTTTCCTTATTTTACCCACCTCCTACAATCAAATAAACGTTCGGAAGAGCATTTTTTATTTGCAAGAATTGGTTGGCATGTCCATAGTGAAACATGTCGAAAACGCCGTCTGCGTAAACACGAACAGGTCGGGAAACTGCAAAAATAATCACGTCACGTGACACGTGGCATGCCCATTGTTACCGTATCCCGATTTCGCGTCGTCAAGTAAAATCTTTTCAGAGTAATCAATCAACCTCCGTTGGTCGATTACGTTCGGATCGTCGCTGTATGGAGCTGGTTGACCGAATGCCAGTTTTTCCATTTTTCTCTCTCCTTTTTATTCTAGTTATTTGGGAAAACATGAGAAATGATTATTGTGTTTTCAATTGAGTTGCGACGTCAAGAGGTCAAACTCCGCCCACTTTTTTTCACGCAAAAATTAAAAATGCACTAAAATTTAAGGTTCGTGCATTTTGAATTTTTGCGTGAAAAAAGTGGGCGGAGCTTGACCTCTTGACGTCGCAACTCGATTGAAAACACAATATTTCGTAGAATTAAGAAAAAGAGAGGGTGGTAACATTAACGTGAACTATTCCATGCTGATAAATAAATGTGTATTGTCGGCCCGCCAAAATAGTCAAACGCGCTCCGCTGAACTCAACGCTGTGCGATTTTTATTTTGGTCTCCAAATTATTTTATTTCACGTATAAATTCAACGTGAAATTAAATAATTTGGAAACCAAAATGAAAATGGCACAGCGTTGAGTTCAGCGGAGCGCGTTTGACCATTTTGGCGGGCCGACAATATGTTTATTTGAAATCTATTAAATAAAGAAAAACGTTGAGAAATAAATGCCTATTTATTATCGTTTTAACATATTTAGTCACCACGTGGTGCTTGCGAATTCATGCTATCGCACAAGCTCCGCCCACCTTCACACGGTTTAATAGACCCGACTAAATTTCAACCACACCCTGCCACTTATCTCTGCGTCTTCAGTTTTGCGAGTTTAGCTTAACGCTTATACTCTGTATTTAACGCTGCAAACTCGCTCCAATCAAACAATGAAATTCGCATGCATTTGAAGTGAGGTTTAGAGAAATCAGAGCTAAACATCAGCCACGCTCTCTCAATTTACTCCACTCTCTCTCCGCCAACGTGGCCGCGTCATCCACTGTTCGAAGGGAGCGCGTTGGCAGCGCTCCGTACTGAGAATACAAACAGCATATTACAAAGAGACGCAGACAAATAGGCCGCGAAAATTCGCATTCAGACAAAACAAATTCAAAGCCTAGTCTCCAACGAGTTTTTTTTTTGGTTTTTCAGAGGAACTATATAATTTTAAATGTTTAAATGAATAAAAATACAAAAACTGCGCATCCACCGAAAAAAAGATAGAAAAAACAACTTTTTTTGAGTTTCTACGAGTTTAAATAAACGTTTGTCATCCTTCGTTAAAAATGATATCACCAATTTCTTGTCAATTCTATTATTCTTGTTAAAAACAAAACAACCAGCAACATAAAAGGCTGCAATCATTTGTTTCACTAACAAAAAAAAAAAGAATTAACATTTTTTGTCGTCCCATGTTTCTAATTCTGGAGTCATCGCTGATAATTTTTAGAAAAATTTCTGGGCAAGAGTGAAGATAAACTCCCCACCGATGGAAGAACAACCCCGCACCAAAAAACATGTAATACGGAAAGCTCACGTAAAAAATACCCCAAAAGTGGAAAAATTAGCGGTTCCGCGCCACGTGGCAGTCTCCTTCCTGCGCTACTCAAAAAATGTCAACACCCAATCGAGGAGACGGAATCGAGGTGCGAAAAAAATAAAATTCATGAAGCCAATGTGAATTTTTGGGCGGGGAGTTAAAGTTATGTTCCCATTCGCCTCTAACGTGTCCTAAATAGCGTGTACGATCAGCATGTGCCACAAACGAAAGAACAAGAACTTTCTTGAAAAACGTGGTTTAGAAACAAAGAATTTCCAAAAATAATCCTCACAAATATGTAAGCGGAAGTATTTAAGCACACTGTATGAAAGTGTTGTTATCACTTCGAAACTGTACGAATAAAACAAACTAATTATTGTAAATCGTGGCAGAACCGTGCAAAGGGAGTGGCAAACACAGAATATACAAATAAAACGAAAACAAAAAAAAATTATTTAAAATATGTTCAAAAGATGAAATTTCTTTTCGATCTTCACAACATTCCCACGTCGTCATAGAAATGCGTCGTTTCATAAATTCACAAAGAATCATCTTTTTGTATGAATAAAACTTTTCAAAGAGAACAAAAAGTATACAAAACCACGTATTTAGTTTAAAAAAATCATAAAGTTCCTCAATTGAGCGTGAGAATGTTTGGTGTCGATCAACAGAACAGATGACGTCTTTTTGCATTAAAATGTTCATAAAGTTCATTGATAGATCGGCGAAAAAAACAAGACCAAAGAATTAATACAGTTTTGTCAGAGGAAAAAAAAAGAAAGTATGAGGGAAAGTCGTTAATTTTCCGCATCTTCTTCACAAGTGCAACAGTCCACTTTACTTAAAGCAAAAGTGCTAATTAATCCTTTTCAACAATTCACTTCCCGTCTTTTCATATTGTCTATTTTATCCTGGATCACGGTGTCCCGGACGGGAAAAGCGCCGCTAGTAACTACTGCTGGCGCATCTCTCGTTATCTCTCCCTCACCACCGCAGTGCAGCTATTTTTTCAACGGGTATCTGTTTCTTTTTTTATTTTCAGCAAAACTAGACCACTTTTTGAAAATCTGTCATTAAAATATATTCTTCAGGTTAAATTCTTCATTTTTATTACAAAAACCACACGATTGGTGCAGAATTGACGGAGGAAATGCATTTTAAAAAAATTAGTACAGAATTTTACAAAAAACTCAATTTTCTACAACACAATAATGAATTTTAAATGTCTCCCTTGTGCAGAATTTTCTCGCGAATTAATACCACGACCAGCTCGAAACGTGCGAATTCGGTTTTTTTTTTCTCGATTTTTCAACATTTTAAAATGCATCTCCTCCGTCAATTCTGCACCAATCGTGTGGTTTTTGTAATAAAAATGAAGCATTTGACCTGAAGAATATATTTTAATGACAGATTTTGAAAAGGTGGTCTAGTTTTGCTGAAAATCAAAAAAGAAACAAATTCCAGTTGAAAAAATAGCTGCGCTGCGGTGGTGAGGGAGAGAGAAGAGAGTGCAGACAGTTTAAGACATTTTTTCCACTTTGGGACACCGTGTGGATGTGACAATTGCTATTTATCTTGCCTGAAGATGGGATTGTTTATTTCAGAGTCCAGAAAACATCTATTAAGTTGGCAAGACGGTTTTTGTTATGTTTTGAAAACATTTTTATTCAAAGAAGGAGAAATACATGATCACTGATCACTCATGATCACTCATGATCACTATGATCACTAAATAGTATTTGCCTTCCTTATCGACAAGAGTCTACCATCTGTCCTGCAAACTCATAATGCCTGTCCTCCAAAACTCTGGCTTTTTTATGCAAAATATGACACAAGCCAATTTTCGACATTAATTTTTGTTTTGAAATCAGTTCCCTCAAGGGATCGTTGCATGTTCGAGAACAAGTGATAATTCGTAGGGGCAAGGTCTGGGCTGTACGGTGGGTGAACAAAAACTATCCAGCTGAAAGTTGCCAGCAGTGACTTTGTTGTTTTCGCCACATGTGGTCTTGGCGTTATTGTGGAGGTATTGCACTCTGCGGCATTTGAGCGGAGAGAGATTTAGCTGGGCGACCTTTTGTAGTTGGGCAGAGTAGTACTCGGCCAGAAGTTCCCAGTGGTGCACGCCATGGACAGACCACCATACAGACAACATGATTTTTTTTAGGTGAAACTCATCTTTGACGACATCTTCTGAACCAATGGAAGTTCGCATGGAGGGCGAGAATTGCATGCACATATCGACTCTTCTCTGAAAACCAAAGTCGCTAACATGTATACATATGTAAGGTGATGTCTTACCCACCTTCCAAGTTTTTTCGTATTGCCCAATTTTTTTCAAAGCCTTTTCGATAGTAGTTGTACTCAATGTAGTTGCCATGTCCCTGGTAGATTGAAATGAATCATTTTCAACCATTTCCTTCAGTTGCACCAAATCAACTTCATTAGGGCGTCCAGAGCGGGAAGCATCGTCAAGGAAAAGTGCTCGTTCTCGAATTTTCCAAACCAAATGCGAATGGTATTTTCATGAGGGGCTTAGGCCTTATAAAATTGCACCAGACGGCGATGAACGTCCGGCACTTTCAAGTTGGATAGAAACAAAAAGAAAATGACATGCCGTAGGTGATTTCGATCAGGACGGAAATGGTCCATGAGAGTTGAGAGTGGATGTTATTGTCAATAAGGTACAGTACCGTGCAGTAAGATATACAATTTCACTTTTTTGACTATAACTTTTGAACAGAGAGGATTAGGATTCTGTAATGTTGCATGGACATGTTCCGTAATGTTATTGTTAAGCTTCCGGAATAGATTTGATCTACTTTGGAAATTTCCGATTTTTCAAAAATTTAAGATGGTGATGTTTCGAAAGTGCGTTGTTTCGAAAGTTACCGTAAAACCTGTAATTGAAGTACACCTGTATTAGAAGTACACCTCTAATAGAAGTACACCCCCAAGAGGCCTTTGAAAAATAGAAGCACACCCTCTAATTGAAGTACACCCTCTAATAGAGGTACATCATCGAGTGAAATATTTTGAAAAAAAAATTTTATTCCATTTTTGAAGCTTTTTTTTTCGTTTTTAATTGGTTTAAGGAATTTTTGAATTGAAAATAACTTGAATGCCCGCGACAAAAGTGTCCAAACACGTTCATGGAGAAATACACTTGCAACATTTTAATTGACGAGCGCAGGTTTCAAATTTTCGATCGAAGAATTCGAGACCCTGACAAAACCGGGGAACAGCCCCTCAGCGCAATGGAAATGGCGTCTCCCAGCGGATGTTCCAAGATTTTCTGCGCAATGGTCTATCGACCAAAAGATTCAAATTATAGCGTGTCTGTGCATGAGACAGGAGAAAAAATTACCAAAACCGGGAAAAATTTGCATTCCTGCGGCGCAGTTTTTCTAGAATTGTATAACCCTTTCAGTACAAAACTCGTGCCGCACGTTTGCAATGGGCTTTTTTTTTTGGAACTGTTTTTCCCGGTTTTTTTTTTGCGTTTCGAATCGTCTTGCTTTTTTTGTTCTCCTGAAAGGCGTTTGAAAAATAGAAGTACAGCCTCTAATTGAAGTACACCTGTATTAGAAGTACACCCATTTAGGGGGTTTGAAAAATAGAAGTACATGTACTTCAATTACAGGTTTTACGGTAATCTACATTTTGTAGTGGAGCCGTTGGCACACAATATGTTTTTTTCAAAGCTTTGTATGGAATTTTCCTTAAAAAGCTTTTAAGAATGATTTTGAGCAAACGCCGCGACGAAAAAATGCAGTAAAACTTTCGAAACGTCCGAGAGCCGAAAATTTTCACATCTTATATTTTTGAAAAATCGGAAATTTTCAAAGTTGATTAAATTTTTTCTGGGGGCTTGACAATAACACTACGGAACAGGGGTGGGACCAAAAAAAATTTTTTTCCGTTTTTTTTTTTTTTTTTGATGATGCGCCGCAGGCAAAAAAATTTTTTTTAGAGCCACGGAGGCGAAAGAAAGTTCCGGTTTTTGTGCAAAAAGTTATTCAGTATATGCTCCGAATTGACAAAAACCTCTAATTTTAGACAAAACTTGGAAATTTTATTTTTAAATGGCAGAAATACGTACTTTTTTTGGAATTTTTTTTGTTTTTTTCTGGTAAATTTTTTGAGGACAAAAAGTTTTTTTTTGTTTTTTTGTTAATTTTTTTGAGAGCAAAAAAAAATTTTTTTTTTTGGTAATTTTTTTGGGGGACAAAAAAAGGTTTTTTTTTTTGGTAACTTTTTTTGGAGACAAAAAAAGTTTTTTTTTTTTTGGTAATTTTTTTGAGGACAAAAAAAAGATTTTTTTTTTTTTGTGAAAAATTTTTTGTTTGTCCCACCCCACGGAACATGTCCATGGAAATTTCCAAAATCGTAATCCTCTCCGTTATAGTCAAAATAGTGAAATTGTATATCTTACTGCACGGTACTGTAGGTCGCTTATATATAAACCCAGAAAAATGACCTTTTTTTTTGCTCTGTCACGAGTTATGGAATAAAAACAAAACATTTCTTGCCAATCTAATTATTTTTACTGTGCTCGGATTTTTTACCTAAACATGCGAAAATAAAACTCGTTTTGAAAAATAATAATTTTGGAGTTCTGATTCGGGGTAGCCTCTACTGTAGGCCTCTATCATGATTATTTCATATTTAGAGGTTCTCGTTTTGTTCCATCGATTCGAACGATGACCATGATCGAGAAACGACGTGTCGGGCTGGGGGTACGACAGAATAGAAATAGGCGAAATAGAAATGCTACAAAATAGAATTGCTACAAAAAAGAACTGGAGAAAATAGAACGGCTACAAAATAGAAATGAGCGGAATAGAACAGCGCGAAATAGAAATGTGACAAAATAGAAATCGGCGAAATAGAAATCGGTGCGATGGAGCGCGTTTGAATTATTCTTCGAATTTTCCGATTATTATAGGATTTTTCAGTAATTTTCAGATATTTTACGCACTTAACAACATCGAAAATGAAGAAAGGTATAAAATCAATGCAGTTTCAGAAAAAAAAAATGGAAAATCGGCGAAAAACTGAGCAATTGAAAAAATAATGCAAACGCGCTCCATCGCCAAAATTTGTTCTATTTTGTAGCATTTCTATTTCGCTCATTTCTATTTTGTAGCCGTTCTATTTCGTAGCATTTCTATTTTGCTCAGTTCTATTTTTTCCAGTTCTTTTTTGTAGCATTTCTATTTCGCCTATTTCTATTCTGTCGTACCCCCGTCGGGCTGAATTCCAGATACAGGTACACGTTTCTTGTAATCATGCGAGATGTCACGCGAAGCAAAGATGTAGAAAAAATTGAGTGTAAAATTTTAGCTGGAAGCCTTTTGAGCGAAATACTGATTTCGTGGCGAGACCTGTTGCGCAAGTACATAATTAATTATGCAAATTGATTAAAATCAAAAGGGTTCAAGCATTTTAGTAGACTTCCCAAAATGTGTACCGAATTTCCATTCTCGGCCAACGCTAACTTGGGCTAATACTTTCTCCACGCAGATTTTTGTTGTAGATACGGTGTGAGAGAAGTGAAAACCAGTCAGTTCCGTTTTCGCTCTTACTACTTATTTTTATTCCAAATCCACAATGTTTAATATAATATATTCAATACTTCCCCCAAACGATCGTGAGCATATCCACAGACACTCTCACACGATTGCTCTAATTCTTCGTTTGTGCCGAGACTTCTATCTAATTCCCATTCTCCTAGTCTTTATCAATATTCTTCTACATCCATTACCAGTGTTGCTACGTGTCAAAAATGCGTACACGTTCAAATTGAAAGAGTTGGAGAACGACGAAAAAGATTTGTTCTTTGTCTCGGCGTATTATTACGAACAAGGGTATAGGTTTTATTTTGAACCAAAATTTAAGATAAAACGATAAAAACCACTGATTTCAGTGTTTATGAAAATCAAGTTTCGCTAGTTTTTGTCGCGCCACGAGATGCACAATGGGAGAGAAGGAAACTTATAGTGATTCGAAGCAATGAGGCGGATTCGGAAATGGAGGTGATGAAAGTTGTTAGGTGGGTGATTTTTTTAAGAAGCGGAAAATTCATAGCCACGCAGTTTTATTTGTTTCATTTTCCAATTAAGCTGTTCGTTTTGAAAGCAGGCGAACTTTAGAGCGGAAAATTGCACGAAACATTTCAGAGCCACACCTCACAATCTCTGTAAATTCGTCACTCTCGTCGGAACAGCCGTGCTCAAAAATGATATACAGAATTTGAAGATTGTTGTGAATTGGAAGGCGGTCGATATCCGATATCTACCTGCAGATAATACTCAAAGAGACCTTGTGGTCTGCACTCCGCCCATTTATCACAGTGTTAGATGGCAAAATGTGCTTCTGGCAGCACATGTCTATTCAAAGTACGTCTTCTGAGCAGAATAAAACGAATTTTCAAATTGTCAGATTCGGAGGACATCTTCAATCATACATCTACAGTGTAACGCCTGCTTTGTTTAAACTTTTCGAGGAGTTGAAACGTCTTAAAGGTATTTCCGTTGATGCTATGCCAGATTTCTATGGATCAAAAAACTTGGGAGAGATTGAATTTGGCGGGGTAACAGTTTCCAATTGTGATTGTCTCAACAAGTACAAGGTGAGTGTTCTTTATTTATTGTTCGAATGTGGGTCTTCTTAGAAATGGAAAAAAATACCGTATTTACTCTATCAGAAGGAACCCTTCAATAGAAAGACAGTACATAGATAGACGCCGCACAAGGAGGGGACGGAGCCTCTCAATTTTTCCTCCTCGCTTTGATTTTGAAAGTTTGCGCGCAATTGCACTTCAATAGCCGGAATACTATTGATATAATCATGCTTAAAAACACGCAAAAACACTGACAGTTGCAATCTTTACTATCTTTACTATCTTTCTTATATAGAAAATTTTAGATTAGTCTGTGTGTTTGTTTGTGTGTCTCACACACGAGTTTGCAGTCGACAAAACTCGATCGATCCCGCGACCTTTCGATTGACGTTCAAACGTGCTAACCACTATACCATAAGGGTCACGAGAACTTGAAAGAAATAGAGAAAAGAAATGATTGCCATTTCTATTAAAAAAAAATCAGTGAAAAAATAAATATTTGACGAAGGCGACTTAGTCGCCACAAGCTGCAGGCTTGTTACTAATAAAATTTTTCTGTGTGTCTGTCTGTCTGTGTATGGGTATGTTCGCGGTGCTGGGGCAGTCCCCAGAAGTCCGTGGAAAGCCAAAATTGGAAATCTGAGTGTCCTGAATGCCGCGATGATGCCCGTCTTTTTCAAATTTTGATATCATTATTTTGAAGGGTACTTTACTGTTAGGCCCTTCAACATTATCTTTTTTCTTCTACACGTTATGCATTTCTACAGTCGAAATGATATCCGGCAGGAAACTCCAGGTCGCTCGAAATGTGACAGCACACACTAGTCTAGGCTGGCGTGTGGGATGTCGGAAGTTCGAGTTTTACTGTGATTTTTATTTTTTGTTAGGGATTTTTTATTAGTTAGTGTCAATTTAGCCGACACAGTTAGATTCAAGTACGTTTCTTCATATTTTTGAGCTATTTTTTTTGAATATTTATTTTATTGATTTATCGTTGAAAGTTCATCTTTAATGTTCATCCATCCTATCTGTTTTAGTTTCTGAGCGGTTATGAACAAAATTTCGTCAATATTTCTGTTATTTTAATAAACTCTCTACTCGGTATAAAACGCTGATAACTCGCTCCAATCGAACAAAGAATTTCGCATGCATTTGGAGAGAGGTTCAGAGAAATCAGAGCAAAACATCGGCCACGGCTCTCTTGATTTTCTGCTCTCTCTCGTCGCAAACGCGGCTGCGTCCATCACTGTGCGAAGGGAGCGCGTTTGCAGCGCTCCGTACTGAGAATATCTAAACAATTTTCATAATTGGTACTTATTTTGAATTTCTCTATTCAACCCGAAACATGTTATTGAAGCCAGAACAAGTGTTGTGGAGAACAACAACAAACAACAAAGATTACAAAGTCGATCCGTTCTTCAAGTAATTTTTAACTTTGAGAGGAAAAGAAATAACGGGAGAAATAACGATTCAAGATAATTTAAAGATCAAAATAGACTTTGCTTTCAGGGTTGTTATATTTAATGGATTCGTGACTGACAAGGGAATGGTCCAAACTTAACTTGGCGTTTCGAAATGAAACCTATATAGGGTGAAAGAGCACTTCGTGTCGAGCTCAAATCACTTTTCAATTTTTGCAATAAACCATTCGGAGCCGAGCAAATGAGCTCCAAAGTTTTAATTTTCACGTGCGAATTTATCACCGCAGTTGAGAATTATTTTCAACAGTGCCGTGGTGGCCGAGTGGTTGGTGCCAGAGAATTGTAAATGGAAGATGCGGGTTCAATCCCTCGCGGTAAAAAATTTTTGTATTTTGATTTTTGCGTTCACTTTTCCAGGTCCTAGAACTTTTTTTTACCATTTTTTTTTATTGTCAACTTCTTTTCAACGTATGGTGACGATTGGATGTTTGTGTTTTGTTTTGTTTTTATTTCGTTTTAACTGGAGATGACACTTCGTGTGGCAAATTTTCTATCGTTATTATCCAAGAAGTTTTTGATTTCGAACTCGGATCCCCTCCACCTATATCCCGACAAGATACCAATCTCTTGGAAAAAAGCGTGCTGAATGGACACAAGCTTACCGTTCTTGACACTTTCGGAGTTCCGTTTCTGACAAGTTGGTGCAGATGATTGCTTCCAGACGAGATGTACCGATAATGCGTTCATCAAGTGAGCGAGATGCACCAACACTATTTGTTTTTCCCATTTCATAATTGTCGATTAGCATTTTTGTCCTTATTTGTGAACTGTTACTACGTATTAAAAACAAAAAAATTGAAAAAAAATATTTGTCAAAAAAAAACAAAGTTCTAGAACCTGGAAAAGTGAACGCAAAAATCAAAATACAAAAATTTTTTACCGCGAGGGATTGAACCCGCATCTTCCATTTACAATTCTCTGGCACCAACCACTCGGCCACCACGCCACTGTTGAAAATAACTCTCAACTGCGGTGATAAATTCGCACGTGAAAATTAAAACTTTGGAGCTCATTTGCTCGGCTCCGAATGGTTTATTGCAAAAATTGAAAAGTGATTTGAGCTCCCCATGAAGTGCTCTTTCACCCTATATAGGTTTCATTTCGAAACGCCAAGTTAAGTTTAGACCATTCCCTTGTGAATGACATTTCACGTGAAACTAAAAGACAAAAATCTCTTAATTTTTCCGGTTGTTTCTTCATTTTTTTCGAATAAAAACGTGAATTCGAGTATGGAGCACGGCGTGTTAAAACCTACGTAAAGGCAAACGCGCTCTGTCGCATATATCTGCGTCTCGATAGTATCATTCTGCCAAGTTTAGATAACTGTGTGCAAAGCTAGAGACGCAGAGACTTGAGAGACATGAAATGCGAAATTTCATTTCCAAAACAATTTTAAAAATGTAGTCTCCAGCACGCCGTGCGAAGAGTTTTGTTGAGTTTCAAAACATCTGAATACGGTAGTTTTTCTTTAGGTGTTCTTGCACAATGCAATGGGTTAAAACACCAAAAACTGTTTTTTTTTCTGCACTGAATAGGTTCGTGACATATTTTTTTTGCAATCAATATACAAAAACGGGTTGACAGACACACAGAAAAACATTTAGTTTTTAATTGATTCAATTTTGGGGACTTACTCAATGTTTCCAATCACATACAGTAAAACTCTTTGAAAAATCAGGGAGACTCGCGCGGCCCCAAGCTTACCCAGAAGGTTTTTGACGGCGATAGCCGTCAACAACCTTCTGGTTTTTGAACTAAATTTTCAAAAATATAAAGCTTTTCATCGCCTTGAAATTAAAAATGCGTCCTTTCGGTTGATAAATTCAGTGGTATTACTGCGTCGCGAAAACCAGTCAGAGCGCTCGTGTCTTGCGGCTGTGGTCTCGCCGCGACCACGGTAATTTGTTTACGAAAAAAACGAAAACAATGCAAAAAGAGAAAAACGATTAAAAAAAGAATGTAAACAAACTACCGTAAACATACGCGCTGGTCGCGGCGAGACCACAGCCGCAAGGCACGAGTGCTCTGACTGGTTTTCGCGACGCAGTAATATTATACTTTTTGGGTGCAATGACGTAGTGGTACAATATTTCAATGATTCAGGAGTACAAACCAAAACTGAATTTATTACCCGTAATCATGAAATTTGTACCCCCGAATCAATGTAGCCTGCGAATTATATATGCCGATTTTCCACTATTACTGCGTCGCAAAAACCTGTCAGAGCAGAGCGCGCGACGCTGCTGTGACTCGGCTGTGACCACCACTTTTCGCGGCGAGACCACAGCGCTCCGCTCTGACCGCTTTTTGCGACGCAGTAATATTCAGCAAGAAATCAGAGAAGAAATATTTTTAATGAGTTTTTCGGGTTTTTCGGAAAATAGATCGGCGGTATTGAAAAATAGAATGATACACTTTTTAATAGAGTAAATTCGGTAGATTTTGAAATAATCCTCAGAAATTTCTTTTTTAAAAAAGTTGAAAATTTTACCAAACTTTCAGGATCCGTACATTTGAGTACGGTGATTACGAATCTGAATTCAGTTTTTCCCCAATTGACCTGAGGCCACCAGAGATGCAGAGAAACAGGCACCCCATTTTCCGGAAAACGTTTGTTTTTCAACTTCTTGCATATGACCTCTGGTTTTCTAGAAAATTGGCTCAAAAATAAATTGTTCAATGGAAACTTATAGCGTGTAGGACCTTACTGAGATATAGAGAAGTTTGCGTTAAAGTGACTGGCCTTCTGCTTCCCTGTTTCCCAGCAGTCGATGGTTCAACGGAAGTCCAGTCACTTTACCGCGGACTCCTCTATCTCAGTGAGGTTCTACACGATACAAATTTATATTGACTACTGAATTTTCGAGCCAACTTTCAGACAAATTTTCTGAAAAACCAGGTCGATTGGGAAAAAACTGAATTCAGGTGCCGTATTCATGAACGTTTACCGCTCGGTAAATGAAAAGATAAAGGATTTTCCGCAAGGTAAACTAAGTTTTCGAAGTGTTCCCTGGATTAATTACACTATAAATAGTCCGTAAGTAGCTTTATGGTCAATGAAAATGTTATTTACTGCCAGGAGAATCATTTACCGTTCATGAATACGGCCTCAGATTGGTAATCACCGTACTCTAGGGCTGGCAGTGGGGAGCCCCACTCTTTTTTGCACTAGTGACAGATATCCAATTTTAAGCATTCAGATAGTTTCCTCACTTTAAAAACAATACTAGCACGTCTAATATTTAGATTTTTGGCGCAAATTTCACATTTCCAGAATTTCGGAGGCATGTTCTGGCGATGGGTAGGTTGGGGCGGGGAGGTGAGGAGGGGAGGTGGGGAGCCTCCCCATTGCCAACCCCCCTAGCGTACTCAAATGTACCGTTCCTGAAAGTTTGGTAAAATTCTCAACGAGTCATATGGATTTCTAGTTCCCTTGCCAGTTTATCGCGAATTCGCCCAATTATCGTCATTTCGATTAATACATATTCGCATAAGACAATCACAATTTTCCCTAAATTCAGAGATCAGCAAGTTACATAACATTTCTGGAATGGGATGATTTATTGGTGCCGAAAATGGACAGTTCATATTTCTTAGAATTTGCTCATGTCTTCGAATCTGAAATTTACATTGGAATTTTGGAATTCCGAACCGAAAAGAATAACACCAAAATTTTAACACGACCAATGTTCATTGACAGTGTTTGGCTCAACGAGCCCGTCGAGAAGCCATATAAATTGAGAACGTAAGCCCAAAATGGTAATCAAGTAAACTGGACAATTTTCAGAAAACAATTAACTTCAAACAAAGTGTATCCAATAACCGAATCGATTGGATTAGAAGAAATGATAAAAGGCAATTTCTCGGGGAGCCAAGGATTAAGAACGGAAGACTTACGAATGATTGAATACGATTTGAAAAGGTATTTAAAACGAAAAAAAAAAAAGATAAATAGTCAGTATTTTATTTTCAAAACGACAAGTTACAGTCAAATTCAGCAAGGTTATATAAGTTTCACCCGATTAAAAATTGGTATTTTACAAGTTTGCGAAATTTCCATCTCTATTTAGTATCCTCTTGTTTCTTTTAACTGAAAGTTATCTTACTTCCTCTTCTCTTTCGTAGTCTTCCGAATCCAGACACCTCTTCCGTCTCTTTCCGTATCGACTCTTCCTCATCCATCACTCTTGAAGACATTGATGTTCCCTCTCGATGTTCTTCTTCCGTAATTCTGAATGAGTATTCTGGAAATTAAAATATCCTCTTTTTAATAATATGTACCATTCACGTGTGGTTTTAGCGGTCTCGCGTCGACAACCGTAATTCTCAAGCACCGGTTAGTATTTCATTTAAGATATTCAATATTTGCCACTCGATTACAAAATAATTACTGATTTGCGACACGAAAACATGAAACCCCGCCCATTTTTTGCACGCGAATTTGTAAATTACTCTAGAACTTTGTTTTTCAGCTAGGGTCTACAAAAGTGGGCGGGGTTTCAAGTTTAAACCCCGCCCACTAAGGCTTCCATTCGGACCAATTTTCGTCCGTTTCGTCCGGTTGGTCCGGCACGCTCTAATTGGCTGGGATTTTTAATTTATGGCACTCTCTTTAAAAATTCTGACATTGAAAATTTAAGCGGTTGCAAATTTATGTAGAATTAGCTTTGCAAAAACTTTTTTTTTAATTTTTTTCCGAATTTTTGATAGCAGAAACAAGACATTTCTGTTGATATTTTAAAGAAAAAAAGAACAAAAACGGCTTTTGAAAATAAAATATAGCAGAAAAAAAAAGAAAAAGCAGAAAAAAAAAGAAACCGGCCGGCCGCGGGGCCGTTTTGACAGGCCTGAGAAAAACTAACAAGAAAAAAAACGAACGAAGCGGACCGACCTCGGACGAACCGCGGACGAACAGCGGACGAAATTCGTCCGCTTTTTTTCGTCCGAATGGAAGCCTTAGTTTCAAGTTTTCATATAGCAACTCGATTGAAATCACAAAACTGCTAGATTATTATCCTCTCAATTTTCTTGCCGGTTACAGTAAGCAGTGACGCGAAAATTTGAAACTCCGACCCCTCAGGTTTTTCAACTGAACAGGTACGCAACGCAAAAAATCCAAATGGGAGTTTCTTCTTGTAATCTCTGCGTATCTTACAAATTTTGCGCGGGAGCATATATTGTCCATTCGCGAAGAAAGCAAGTGCGCTCCACAAAACTTAGTACTTCGTGGATTTCATTTTCATCACCGAATTATTTCACTTAACGTTGAATTTACACGTGAATTGAAATAATTTGGCGAAGAAAATGAAATCCACGAAGTACTAAGTTTCGTGGAGCGCACTTGCTTTTTTCGCGAATGGACAATAGTATTATTAATTACGTATTCATGGAATGATGATACCGCGGTGTTTGCAGACTTGTGGATTTACGCGCAAATTTGAATTTTTCCGTTTCGAAAATTTATAAATTCTTTTTTTTTTGTTATTATCTGTGCCGTTTTTAATTTGTTTTAATTATGGGAATTAAAACATTAAAAAATTCAAATTTTCCCGGAAATCAACAAGTCTGCAAACACCGCTTTATCACCATTCCAGGAATACGCATTTAATGGACCTATTCAAAGTACCATAGAAAAACGGAAAAAATGACAAACAACTGGGAGAAAACTCGGAAAATGCTCCGAATGGTCTGCAATTTAGGGAGACTGTCAAAAATTCTTCCGGGCTTGCTCAAAAAAATTTTGGACCGAAATATCGAATTAAAAAATATTGATTTTTTTTCTGAAAATTTTTAAAATTGCTATTTCGGTCCAAAATTTTCTGAAAGTCTGGAAGCATTTTTGACAATTTCTCCCGAAATTTCAGACGAATCGGAGCATTTTCCGAATTTTCTCCCAGATGTTTGTCACTTTTTCCGTTTTTCTACATTACTTTGAATAGGTCCATAATATTGTGGAAAAAACAAATCGGCGACTTACAGTAACCCGAAAAACATGATCTACGGAGTAAAAATGTTTCTCTTCGTTTTATCTCTATTTTCCTGTTTTCGCAAAAAGGGGTTGTATTATGGATTCGTGAATTAGCGATAAAACGCGGTGAATTGTGGGGCAAAAGTTGGCTGGTCTCGCCACGATTTTGACAGACTACGGTTAGCGCGAAAATATTTTTTTAAATCCTTTTTTTAAATTAAAACGCATTTTCATAGTTTTTTCTCAACAAAAGAAGTTTTTGAATTGAAATTACTCATTCCAGGTTACACAAAAAATTTTAATAGTGAAAAAATGCTAGTCAAAAGGCAAAAAATCGCGTTTTTATTTAAAACAAAAGAAGAAAAAATTTTTTTCGCGCTAACCGTAGTCTGTCAAAATCGTGGCGAGACCAGTCAACTTTTGCCCCACAATTCACCGCGTTTTATCGCTAATTCACGAATCCATAATAGTTTTTTTTTTGCACTGCCTCGTTCGGGTTACGGTAGGTCGCCGCTTTATTTTTTTTGTGACTATGACTGACAAGAAAATTGGAACGATAATAAGAAGGAATGAATTTTTAGGGGGGTTCAAATAAATTTTAAATCAAATAAAAACAAACCATAATCGATATTTGTAATTTGTGTTTAAAAACAAAAGAAACTAACGATGAGCTGCATCGTATTGATGTAATGAGATCCTTGTAAGTTGCGCATCCGGAATAGTGTACACGTTTCCGATTCGGTCATCCGGCCACACGAATATGAACGGTCCCTTTTTATCCGCTGATCTGAAGCATCTCATAACTCGAACCTAAATATAATTAAAAAATAAACCAATAACTTTAGAATTTTTTACCATTCCAGGTTTATCCATCTTCACATAAATTTTTCCCAAATGGCCTTGCGGGAAATTGTTTGGTTTGATGTGCCCTCCGACGTAGGCAGTTCCAGACTCATCAACCACAACTGTTGGCTTTTCGTTATAAAAATCTTCCTTGTTAAAGATTAGATGTCTATCTCTCGCAGGAACAGAATTAATGTGTATTGTATTCACTTCTTTCGGAAGTATCAACTTTTTGTAGTATTCACGGAAGCTAGCAGCGTTCGCACGAAACTCACTGCACTCGTTCTCATAGGTCATATCAAACGGCATTGTTCGTTGATCGTCCATCTCTTCCTCATCGTCAGAATCGAATTCTCTCGGTTCCGAGAACGTCTTTGTTAAATATTTCAATTGACTTAACTGTTTCGGATCCATGGGACATGACAATGGCTTGAACTTCAATGGATCATAATGCATTGGCGATGATGAACGTTTCGATGCCAATCTCTGACGTTGTTTAGCTTCATTCAACTTGGCAATTCTAGACGAACCAGAAACGACGCCATCCACCTCCTGCTCATCGTCTTCCTCGGACGGTTCGCTCTCTTCGCCGTCAGATGCTTCAATGCCATCGTCTAAATCAGATGCGGATTCCGAATCAGAATTATGCTCCAAAACCATATCATCGTCCTCCAGTGCCTTCTTCACGTTCTCTTCACTTTCTCCCTCGTCTTCTGAATCTAACGCATCTCCACTCCACTGGGGAATTCCTCCTTCCTCCTGCCGTTCCTTTCCTTTAACGTGACGGTAAAACTCTGTGATAGTGTTGATGACGAGGCCGTTCGTGTGCGCTTCTGCTTTGAAATCTTTAAAAAATGAGTCATTGACTTCTCGTACAACTTCAGCGAGTTCAGGGTTGAGACGTTTTCCAGTAAGCGGGTCTGTCAGTTCCACTTCTGGAATGACAAGACCCGGTTCTGCCGCCATCCATTTTGCCTATAAATTACAGCGTTTTGTTGGGATAGATTGTATCTTCGGGGGATTTCAAGCGGGGGGGGGGCGACAAAATGCTTGCTTTTGGACGAAAACATGTCCGCATACATTTTTTAATCGAAAAACATTTTTTTGCAAATTTTTGGAGAAAATAAGTTTTTTACAGGACAAAAATTTGTTTGTTGACCCCTGATTTTAATGGGGTTATTCTCGAAACCAGCAAAAAATTCAGCGAAAATTCAGAGAATGCTCCGATCGGTCTGAAACTTTGAGAGATCATTTAAAAAATACTCTCGAACATTCCCTGAAAATTTCAGACCGAAATATTGATTTTAAAAAATATCAATTTTTATTTCTGAAAATTTTCAAAATCGATATTTTGGTCTGAAAATTTCAGGGAATGACCGGAAGTATTTTTTAAATGATCTCTCAAAGTTTCAGACCGATCGGAGCATTCTCGAATTTTCGCTAAATTTTTTGCTGGTTTTTTCCATTTTTTGCTTTTTTTTGCTGGTTTCGAGAATAACCCTATAAGAATTTCTGCTCATCATGCCGCGTCCAAAGTTAACAAATTTCCTGAAATCACGTTTTTTCTGCAGTTCAAAGTTGCTAAAAAAAATCCCAGAAATAGCAGGTGTTTATTATCTTTTCAATAGACTTGCGACATCAAAACGTGAACTCCCGCCCACTTTTTTTCACGCGAACATTAAATTTTAGTGCATTTTGAATTTTTGCGTGAAAAAAAGTGGGCGGAGTTTCACGTTTTTATGTCGCAAGTCGATTGAAAACACAATACCACTATATTTTCGCGTGTTTTTTATTTACAACTTTCACGCCGAAAAATTCAGTGGTTTTTATTTTGTTTTGAAACATACTGCTATTTCTGGGATTTTGTGTGCAACTTTGGACTGCAGAAAAAACGTGATTTCAGGAAATTTGTTTAACTTTGGACGCGGCATCAAACACACAATTTTTTTAACTAATTGCGGGTTGACCATATGCTTTAAATTCCCACAAGTATTCTTTTTTTCAAGATTTTGTTTATCATAAAATTCAAATCTAACCCCTGACGATCGTCTCATTTTCGCCTCGATATCATCTTTGACTTCCGGATAGAACGAATCGAAATAAGAAGTTGATTGTTTTTCTGATATTGAATCGGTTCCTTCTTGCGGCGGTTTATTAAGAACAGTCAACGGTTTGTCAATGGTAATCGTCCGACTCGTCTCTTTTTCTTCCCATTCTTCAAACCATTCATCCGGTTTTTTCGCGTCCACATCGAAAATGTATTTGAAACACTGAACATTTGGAAATATAGTTACATTTTGGAAAAATTTGTTTCCCATAATCAGATCGACTTACTGTAATGTACTGTTCTTTGCTCATGAGAGGAGTAATCAGTTTTTCTAGCTTTTCGATCATTTCTTCCTGAAATTTTTAAAAATTGAAAAAACAATTATGATTTCATGTTGATCTTACAAAAAGTGGAATCGTTGCTTCACTATCAAACTCTTCATTCCGCCATTTTCTAATTTGCTCTTCAAAAATTCTGATTTTATATTCATCTTTATCTTGATATCCGTGGCGTTGAAGTAAATGAGAAGAAATCATTTCAGCGTGATATTTTCCTCCGCAATGAGGACAAACAGTAATAGAAGTAGTGCTGGGCACAAACTGACTGATAGTCTTTTCGATTCGCCAATATCTTTTTTTGGCGTCTTCCACGTCTAGTTTCAGCGCTTTCTTCACACTCTCCGTGTTCGACAAATTCGAAATTTCTACTTTAATGTCGTCATGTAAAGTATTCCACGGCTGCAGTCCGGTCACTTTAATCGTTTTTGGTCCACCTGGAGTTTGTTTTGTGCATTTTAATGTAATTTTCATATTGAACTTGTCAAATTTCGCTCTGGCGGCAATGGCTAACTTCTCGTCTGCATACTTTCTATCTTGCTCGCTGAGCACCTGGAGAAGTGGCACACAATCGTGCTCAAAATGCTCTTGGTGGGAACGCACAGAGAGTCTGGAAGGATTGTGGTTAGGGTTGGGATCAGGCTTTCTCGGAAATAAAAAATTCTCTTCCGAATTCCGTCGGAAATTTCCGAGTTTGTAATTTTCTCTTCCGATGTTCCGACAGAATTCCGAAATTGAAAATTCTTGTTCCGATTTCCGTCGGAATTCCGATTTCCGATCGGGAAAATCGGAAATGAACCTGAATAGGTTCATCAATTTTTAAATTAATCACAAAACATTTTTTTTAACTGTGGAAAGATACGTAAACTCGTGTTTTGAATAGGAATTTTGTTTCACGGACATGGTCAAATTTTTTCCAAAAAAAAAAATGATTTTTCGTACCAAATTTTGACAGAAAAACATGTTTTTTTCCGACATCGGAAAAAAAAATATTTCCGACGGAAACGGAATTATTTTCGGAAATCATTTTGTCTCGGAACGGAATCGGAAATTTTTTCGGAAGTGAAACTGCCTCGGAACCGGAATCGGAAATTTCCGAAAAGTCGGAATTCCGTCGGAAATTTCCGATTCCGGTTCCGAGGCAGTTTCACTCCAGGAAAAATTTCCGTCTTTTTCGGAACTTTTTTTTTGATAATTTTTTTGAGGACAAAAATGTTTTGTCCCACTCCTGGTCCTGATTGTGGTCTTAAGAATACCACAGACAAAAAACTTACAAAAGATTGCACACCGGACAAAACAGTCTTTCATCCGTCGAAGTTTTGTGAGTTGGCAGGTGACTTTTGTAGCGAAAAGTGTTTGCAAACGAAGAGAACATCTTTCGTTTAGACGACTTTTGGCATTCGATGCATGAGAAATTCTGAACATCCGTATTGAAATCGTTTTGACGAAGTTTTAGGCGCGGAAACGATCTTCCGTTGATTGCGTACTGAAAATATTGGTTTCTGAATACAATTTCAGTGTTTTTTTACTCACCGATTTGATAATAGATCCAAAGGTTGTGTAGCGAAGTACAATACGATAAAGACATTTAGCTTCATTAGGGTCCTTTTGTGGGACTACAATCTGATTAAAACACATTCCGGTTGCGTAGAAATCTGGACACATTGTGGCGAGCAGGTTACAATTGTGCACTCTGCTTATGTACTCGTATAGATTCGTTTTCTGATTATTAATCGGAATCGCATCATTAATAATATCGTAATTTGCGCGTAGCTGCATTGGCCAAATCTCTTGTGGGAAGTGATAGTATTCTTTATCGATAAAACTCTCCAACCCATTTGCTTCCGCATGACTTCGTACCAGTTTATCAAGCACCAATTGGGTGTTTCTCTGCATTTCAGCAATTTGTTTGTGTGGGACAGATTGTTGAAGGACTAGCCAGGTGAGAGCGGTGAGCTCTTCGTTGTCTAGGAGCACTTCATCCGGTGTGTGAGCCATGACTTCTTTGCAAGCAGTCCTCCAGTGGAAATATAGATTTTCTTTGTATTTAAACACCATGGAGCAAATGTGACAAAAGTATTCTCCATAGATTTTTCCATCTATCCTGTACCGGCCACGATGCACATCTCCATGACATTCGAGAAACTTCGTGGGGACTTCTAGGAAGCACATATGACACATTCGTTGATGCTCTCTCATAATCACACTGACCGGATTATTGAGAAAACTTTCCGACGGGATGAACATAATTCCACCGAAGACGTGGAAGAATTGCGCGCGATTCTGCAATCCCATAATGCACAGAACGGTTTTTCGTAGATTTCTGATCCCCGATCCACTCGACTCTGCATCTGTTTGTGCTTTGCTGGCAGCGCAATGTTTCCGCCAGTGCTCGTACATGTTGAACTCGTGAGAGAAGATGACTTGACAAGCTTGACACACGTAAACTCCATTGTCTCGGTGACATTCCATGTGTCTCGCCAGACCAGGACTCGACTTGAACGACCATTCACATTGGGTGCATCGAAATTTTAATGGTTTCGAGGGAAATTTTGTTACTGAATGGAAACGAAAATTGATTTGCAACTTTATAAAAACAATTTCTAAAACCGCTCACCAATTTTCTTCAATCTCCTATTCGCCGCCACGTACCAATTACTCATTCTTCCACTGTAGTCTCGATAATCTTTTGGATGATTATACAAAACTTTTCCCGGGATTTCTGGCAGTACTGGTATTGTCAGTTTTATTTTTTCGGCATCATCTTTATAAAGATTTGCATTTACCAGAAGATAATTGGGGTTCACATCAATATCGCGTCCTCTAGCCTCGTCTTTTATTCCAAGTGTGTCGCTGACAGCTTCGAACCTGTAATGCAAAATAGAAAAACTTTATAAATAACGCGATAATTTTTCATTAAAATACAATAATACACGCTATGAGCGGTCTCGGAATTAAAATATAATCTAACAAGCCTGATCTGGCGCCTATCGGCACAATGACAGAAAAAATAGTTAAACGTGAACACTGATTGAACTTGACCCTGACCCTTCAAAGCGAACAGACGGACATACTTGAATAGCGTAGTATATGTAAGAAAGATTTTTCAAACAAAGATAAAGGCTCTGGGACGTTTCGAACTTGGAACGGTTCGAAACTTTAGTGCATTTTTAGCGCTAAATTTTCCGGAAAATTTTGACAAATTCTTCGGATTTACCGGAACACGAGACGAAAAATAGCACTAAAATTTCGAAACGTCCCAGAGCCGAAATTTTAGCACTAAAAATACACTAAAGTTTCGAAACGTCCCAGTTTCGAAGTGACAGGTTTCAAAGCGTCCCAGTTTCGAAAAGTCCTGTTTCGAAACGTCCTAGAGCCAAAATATGTCAATTTTTCAGAACAATCTCCGATGAAAAGGTGGCTGAGCTGCTCGTCTTGTTGCAATCGGAGCCAACCCTTTCTTGCTCAAAAAGCTTTGTGGACTTTTACTCCCAGAAACGCCAACTCAAATGCCCTGGACCGCATCTTTGCTCCACCCCTCCCAGTTTCAAGTGTGTCAAATCGAACGCTTCCTTTCAACTTCTCAACTTTACCACAAACTTTTATCAACCAGAGAATTTCACGTTTTCTGAAACCGTGTGCTCCCACTGACCTCTCTCTTTTAACGATTTCTAAATGGCCTTAGTAGCGAAAAATAAACGAGTTTTTGTTATTTCTGTATTTGAAATTTTGACTGGCAAGATCCAAACTTTTTCCGAGGATCTGAATGGCGGCGGCACCACCACCAGGAGGAAAGGATGCACCACAGAAGGAGCTGATAAGAGCTCAAAACGCGACGTACGAGGTGACAAAACCGCTCGCCACTGGCACATTTGGTTCGATTTACAAAGCCAAACGTGAGAGTGACGGAAAGTTTTTCGCGGTAAAGTGCGAATCGTTAAACTTGAAAAATTCGGTAATTACGCGTAAATAGAATATCTATGTGATCCCACTGTGTTTTCAGCTTCTTCGTCAAATGTCGATAGTTCTCGCCTCGTTGCACTATCCGTCTCCATTTTTCGCCACCATCGAGGAACGTGGCACGGTTCCCAACCGTTTCCTATTTGTCGTTATGCCATTGTACGGCGACAATTTGTGTGATCTGATGCATAACGCTAATCGCGACAGAAAGTTTAGTATGGCGTCAGGATTGCATCTCGCCGAGCAGACGTTGACGGCGATTCGTGATTTGCATCGGAACGGATTCATTCACAGAGACATCAAACCGACGCATTTTTGTATTGGCCGCGAGTCGGAAGATCAGCATCACAACGTCTTTTTGTTAGATTTCGGATTGTGCAAGAGACCAAGGTATATGTGACCCCAAATTTTTTGAAAAGAAGGACTCACCTTCGTTGTCTTTCACTCCTTTTAGCATTATCGTAGACTGTTACTTCCACGTCTTGCTCTTCTCCAAACTCATTTTCACTACCAGCATTCTCATCCGGGTCTAATTGCGGATGCGACATGAGCAGTCTGAAAATTAAAATTTTTGTGGGGGGAAAATTTGCGACATGGTGTTTGCTTAAATACTTTTGTAAATTCATACGAAAATGAAGAGAAACTGGAAATTTGGAGACCCTGACAAAACCGAGGAAGAATTGCAAACGTGTGGAACGCGTTTTTTACTTGTAAAAGTGTTGTAAAAACCTAGAAAAATTGCGGCGCAGACTTGTAAATTTTCTCTGGTTTTGTCACGCTCTCGAAATTGGGCATGCCAGATGCGTCTAGTTACTGTTTTTTAACGCTGCAGAACTAGTCTAATGAACAAAGTATATTCTCAGATTTGCCAAAAAGAATGACGAAGCGGAAGAGCAAATTCGAAAAAATGCAATTCTCTACCGTGGAGTAGTGAAGTACGCCAGTGTCGCCGCCCATCAATGTAAAAACCTTGGCTACAAGGACGATATGGAATCGTGGTGGTACATGTGTCTTGAATTTTTCCTGGGCGCTCTTCCGTGGGCTCTTCTCAACAAGGAAAGTGAGCAGGATGTGCTTCATTTGAAGAAACGTATCACCGCACAGATGGTGGCATCCGTCTGGAAATCAAGTCCGGAGACAATCTCTGGATTCTTTGAGCTACTTTCAATCATTCGCGATCCAAAGGATGTAGCCGAGTTTGTCGACTATGATCGAATTGCCGATTGCATCTCAAAGTTGTTTGAAAAGTCGAAGGCGAATCCACAAGAGCCGCCAGATTGGGATTGTATGAACGACTATAAGGGAGCTAGCTATCAACAAGTTCCTATGATTGCACCACCAGAGGTGGCATTGAAGAACGATCAGGACTTTGGAAAGAACGATCCTGGACCGAGTGCAGCGACACCGGAAGCTCCGAAGAAGGGAAAGAAAAAGAGCAAGGGAAAGGTTTGTGATTCTAGTTAGTGTCAAGTACTCAATGATAGTCGTGCTTATTTCAGAAGAAGAAGGGAAAGAAGGGCAACTCTGTTTCTGTCGACGAGAATGAGCAGGCTTCAAAAATGAGGGATGTGCAACTTTAATATTTTAAAATCAAATAAACAATGAAAAAATTGATTGCATTGTGTTATTTACAAATATATTTATGGAGAGAACAATTACAGTACTGCGTCGCAAAAACCAGCCAGAGCGATCGTGCCATGCGGCTGTGGTCTCGCCGCGACCAGCGCGTATACGGTAGATTTTTTTAACATTCTTTTTTGAATTGTTTTTCTGTTTTTGCATTGCATTTTGCGGCGAGACCACATCCGCAGCGCACGAGCGCTATGACTGGTTTTTGCAATTCAGAATAGTTACTATATTAGAAGGGCATGCCGTTGTTTTATTTCTTTACATCTCAAATGACGGGTAATTAGAGGTTGACGCACCAAATTTCGGCCGTCTCGTGCCTGTCTGGTGCGTCAACCTCAAATCACTCGGTAGTTGAGATGAAAAGTAAACAATAGAACGGCATGCCGGAAAATTAGAGTAAAAAGGTATTGTCGGACCGCCACGACGGTCAAACGCGCTCCATTGAATTTAGTACTTCGTGAGAAACGTAGCAAAATGGAAACGCGTGAAAACAGACGTGTTTTTCTTTCATTTTTCGAAAAAAATTGTTGAATATTGTTTTTTTTTGTGACATCAAAACGTGAAACTCCGCCCACTTTTTTCACGCGAACATTAAATGAGGCTACCCCGAATCAGAACTGTCCCAAATCAGAACTGCCCCAAATCAGAACTATTTAATAAGCATGCTTACGGCCTATTATGTTGTTTTTTCATAATAAAACAATTTTTATTTAAAACTTATACAGGATAGTTCTGATTTGGGGCAGTTCTGATACGAACAGTTCTGATTCGGGACAGTTCTGATACGAACAGTTCTGCTTCGGGACAGTTCTGATTCGGGACAGTTCTGATACAGGACAGTTCTCATATGGGACAGTTCTGAAACGAACAGTTCTGCTTAGGGACAGTTCTGATTCCGGACAGTTCTGATGCAGGACAGTTCTGATACGAACAGTTCTGATTCAGGACACGGTTCTGATTCGGGACAGTTCTGATTCGGGAACGTTCTGATTCGGGGTAGCCTCCATTTCACGTGTAAACTCAACGTGAAATGAAATAATTTGGAGACGAAAATGAAATCCACAAAGTATTAAGTTTTGTGGAGCGCACTTGCTTTCTTCGCGAATGAACAATACAACTCACAACTTTTGAATAAAGAAACAAAATAATTTTAAATGTTGCGCGCAATTGTGAGCTCACTTTAACACGTGCCGAGCATGGAGACGCAGGCAGTTAGACAACAAGTTTTTGTTTTTTAATCCAACTGCAGTTAGCCTGCGCTTTCAAAAACACAGAAAAGGGCATGGAACATTTACTTGCATGAATAAAGAATAAAATAACCAAGAAACAAAAACAAATTAATTAAAAAAATATATAAAATTCGCAAAAAAGTCGAAGCTCCGGTCCCTTGCTCCGTACCGTTGCAAACGCGCTCCACTGCAATGATATCTGATTGGCCGGCCGGTGACGCCTTCAGAAAACGGAGCGGAATAACGTGTTTGAGACATCGCATCGGGTCAATCGAGATTATATCGTCACTGCAGTAAATATCCAAATTTCATTCCACTTGTGCCCAGATGACTTCAAAATACGGACTTCTTGTGCTGAACAGCAAAAATGTTCAAAAGCTGAAACAATTGTTGACTTCGGCCGCCGCATCTCTATCTTCGCGGCTTTACGTGAGGTTCTTTTGCTTATTTTTTCAAAAAAAAGTGACCAACAAGTACTAATAGTTCAGATTAAATCCTGATCAACCGAGAAGCGATGAGCTCGTCTCAAATATTTACTTAAATTCTGCTCATTTCTGTCCGAATGTTGACGTCCGGCTTCTTGTCAAGAGTCGATTGCCGAATGAAGAATATATTCTTATCGGAGAAGAAGCCGCAGAAGACTTGACGGAGCCAACAAAACGGTATAAGAAGGTTGTTCTTGGCGGAACGTTCGATCGATTGCACAATGGTCATAAAGTTTTGCTGAACAAGGCGGCCGAGTTGGCTTCGGAAGATGTTGTTGTAGGCGTGACAGAAAAGGATATGATTCTTAGTACGTATTTTGAACAACGGAGAAATAAAAATTAAAGTAGAATAGCTTTCAGAAAAATCACTGTTTGAAATGATCGAACCCGTTGAATTGCGGATAAATCGGGTTGTCGAATTTGTTGAGGATATATCCGGAACCGTGAGTTTCTTTTCAAAAACTTATGAGGTTGATGGCGCGGTCAGAAATGGAAAAAAGGTGGACATAAATGCAGAAATTTCCCCCTTTTTTCTAAAATCAACTGTTCGATTTAGAAAAAAGAGGAAAACTCCGATTTACCTCAAATTTTGGGAAATAATGGCGAACATACTCCTGCATATGCTCAGAAATTTTTGGACCAAAATATCCTTTTAAAAATTTTTCAGTGAAAAGTCAATATTTTTTAAAAATCGATATTTCGGTCCAACATTTTGTGGGAAGGTGCGGGAGTATTTTTGCTTTTTTCCCCTAAAATTTCAGGTCAATAGGAGCATTTTCCGAGTTTTCGCGCAGTTTTTTTGCCACTTCGTGCATAACCCCGTTAAAATTTAAATATGTATTTTCTAGGCTAAATGCCTTGCTGAACCAATCATTGATCCATTCGGACCGTCTACTCGAATCGAGGATCTAGAAGCCATCGTGGTTTCCAGGGAAACCGTGAAAGGCGCTGATGCAGTTAACAAGAAGCGTGGCGAGAAAGGAATGAGTCAACTCGATGTGATTATAGTGGAGCTCGTGGAAGGCAATGATGAAATTCTGAAAGAGACTAAAATCAGCTCAAGCTCGCGAAGACGTGCGGATCTCGGAAAGTTGCTGCGCCCAGTGAATAATGTGCCACGAAGACCTGGAGCACCGTACGTTATTGGTTTGGCTGGTGGAATCGCTTCGGGAAAAAGTCACATTGGAAAATATTTGAAAGAAAAGCACGGATTTGAAGTGATAGATTGCGATAAGCTTGCTCATACTTGTTACGAACCGGGAAGTGCATTGATTGAAAAGATCGCTAAACACTTTGGAGAAGATATTGTTATCGATGGACTCGTGGATCGAAAAAAGTTGGGAGCGATTGTGTTCTCGGATAAGAAGAAGTTAAGAGAACTCAGTGAACTCGTGTGGCCAGAAGTTCGGGAAAGAGCCCTTAGCATTGCTGAGAAATCAACTGCAAAAGTTGTTGGTAAGAATTTAATTAATTTCATATTTAATTACCCATTCTTATTAATTAATTACAGTAATCGAAGCGGCCGCTTTGATCGAAGCCGGATGGCACAAAAGTCTCGCTGAGACCTGGTCCGTATTTGTTCCAGCCGAAGAAGCTGTTCGTCGAGTTGTCGAACGCGATAATCTGAGTGAAGATCAGGCAAAAGATCGCATGTCGTCGCAAATTTCCAATAAAGAGCGGCTGGATGCGAGCAACTTGACACTGTGCTCATTGTGGAAGTATGAGGAAACACGTGCTCAGGTGGACCGAGCGGTTGAGGGACTTTTGAAGAGAATTTGAATTCATAGATGCCAACAACCTTGCCTGTGATAGTTGTATTTAAATATTTAATTTAAATAACTTAAAAAGAACCATATAAATACACACAAAAACTTAATACTTAAATATTTAATAATCAAAGCACAAATGAGAAAGGCAATTTGATAATATATAAATTATTTAACGACTTGTTCTCCATCATTCTCTTTTTTCTCATTCCCACTAATGTACTTTTCAAACTCAGCGTGCCTTCTTTCCGCCTCTTCCTCTGTCTCTTCCACCTTGTATTTTGTCTTTCCATCCCATAATTCAGCAGTTAATCGTCTTCCATCAACCACTCGTCCATTCAAATATTTGACAGCATTATCCGATTCGTCCGTAGTCGTGAAAGACACCGAAACGATTCCATCCGGATGATTATCATACACAATCACTTTTTTAACGGTTCCGTATTTCGCACAACTTTGTTCCATTTCTTCTTTCAAATCGAGCATCAGTGCCGCATTTCGTCGCATTTGCTCCTGCGTGAACATATTTTTGACGATAACAGTGCAATCTGATTTTGGACGATAGTTACGTGGTTTGTCTGGCACCCATTCGAAGATTCTGTAAGAAAAATAAAGTTTACAATTATCCTAAACTCTTGTGTATAAGGCCTCCTGCGCACTACTCTTATACTTTAAAATTTTGGCTATTAGCCGTCGATTTTTGGGCGTATGACAAATGCATGTGACACAGACGCCAAATTTGACGGCTAGCAGGCTTGGTCGGAAAACGGAAATTCCAAATTTTTAAAGAAAATATTTCCGAATTTATTATCCAGAAATATTTCGAAAAAAATTGGGAAAGAGCACTACGAATAGCCATTTTTGACGGCTAATAGCCATGTAGCTGCCTATATCCGTCATATCAGAGCCAAAAATGTCCTGAATAGTAAGTAAACGAACCTGCCAGCAAAAAAGAGGTTCAGGGATGGGACAAAAACAATTTTTTCGGTTTTTTTTTTTTTGGGTGAAACAAACAATTTTTTAAATTTTCTTTTGGGGAGCCGCGGAGGCGCAAAAAATGCGGCTTTTTGAACAAAAATTTAGTCGGTATATTTGCCGAATTGGCAAAAAACTTTAATTTTCAACTAAAACTTGGAAAATTTCCATTTAACTAACAGAAGTACGCGTTTTTTTTTCGAATTTTCTTAAGGACTAATTTTTTTGTAATTTTTCAGGCACTGGGATGTTTCGAAACCGGCATTTCGAGACTACGACGTTTCAAAACTTTGGATTTTTCCGGCATACTAGCCGATTTAAATTCCCGAAAAAAATTAATAATTGATAAAAACGAAAAATAAAAACCGAATGTGCGTTTGTTTTGGTGGCACTACCGCTACACAAAAATGAAAAAAAAAGGTTTCGAAGCGTCCCAGACAGGCTTGGTCGGAGTCGGAAAACGGAAATTCCGATTTTCCGACTTTTTTCGGAAAATTTTCCGAAAATGATCGGGAAAGTGCAGTTATTTTAGGTGCCGCTTCTAAGTACCAAGAACTTCTCAAAACTGAATTTTTGTTGCATTTTTGGCTAATTTGTTGATTTTCGTATTTTTTCAACAAAAAAAAGATGAGCCAATTGTTAAGAATCTTTTTCGGAAAATACAAAATTTAAAAAAAAAATCCAGTTTTAGTTTCGAAAATCGGAAAAATCGGATAGCCGATTTTCCGAAAATTGAAGTCGTAAAAAATCTCGGGTATCCGATTTTCCAGGCATGTCGAAATTCGGGCCGGACCGGTAGAAAATTTTCCCGGCCCGGCCCGGTCGGCCCGATCAATTTTTATTTCGGTTTTTTTCGTAAGTTTTTTCGTTTTTTTTTTCAATTAAAAACAAATATTCGAAGTAATTTTGTTGTTATAATGGATTCGTGGCGAAGTGACAAATTTTATCACGTTTTTATTCGAAAAAATGAACAAATATCAAGAAAAAAATGAAGATATTTTTTGTCTCACAGTTTCACGTAAAATTCGTTTGTTGTGATTACATTTTTTATTTTTGAGCAGATATTTTCTCTTCATTTCACGTATTATAAAATTTTCCGGGCCGATCGGGCCGACAAAATTTCACCATTGGTCCGGCCCGGCCCGGCCCGGCCCACGACATGTCTGCGATTTTCTGAAAAATTATTTCGGAAAAAAATTTCTTTTTCCGATTTTCCGAACAAGCCTGGTCCCAGAACATTTTTTTAAGGACAAAAAAACAATTTTTTTTTGTTTTTTTGGCAATTTTTTTGAGGACAAAAATATTTTTTTTTGTTGATTTATTTTTTGTCCCACTCCTGATCAGGTCTGATTCACAAAAGATATTGGTATTCTGATCTTTAAAGAAATCAAAAACGTACTTATTCTGTTGCTCCCTGTAACGCTTCTTTTGATCTTCCGTCAACCGTTTTCTCTTTTTGGTGGGATCAAAATCGCCTTTCATCTCGAAATGAGCTTCTTCCACTTTTACATCTTTCCCTTTCAAATGCGCTCCATCGAGAATATCACAAGCCAAATCGACAGACTCTTTCTTGATATAGCAGCACCTTCCATCTCCTTTCAGTTCACCGTCATCGTCTCGATATAACTTGCATTTTGGTTTGTTAGTTCGAAAATCCGGCTGAATGACTCCACATTTCGACATGAACTCTGTGAATTCCTCTTCCGTGATATTCAATGGAAGATTGGAGACGTAGACAGCGAAGACTTTTCCAGAACGATCAACCCATCCTTCTTCTTTTCCCTTGTCTCCTTTCAATCCCAATTTTTTCTTCCTCTTTCTTTCTTTCTTCTTCTCTTCTTCCTCGACAGCTTGAGCAGTTTTTTGCTGGATTTCTTCATCCATTTTCTCTGAAAATGCATTATTATTTAATGAACCTATTTATTCACGTGAAATTTCCCTTTCCAATGAAAACCTGCAGTTTAAGTATTAGCAAAACAACCTACTATAAATCTCCTCGTACTGTACACCATAATTAGCTTGATATTCTGCGATAAAATCCTCGTTCACTTCTTCTTCTCCTTCTTTCTTGGCTTTTGGAACCCACTCGTTTTTCTCCGGATCCCAATCATAATGAGCATTCGACTAAACAAAAAACCTCTACACAAGCTTTTGATTAAAATATAAGAAAAAACGAACATTTTTCTCCTGTTCCTCTTGTTCGAACCAAAGCTGAGAAAGAAGCTCTTCCATTTCGGGATCAACTGGTACCCAATCGTCGCCAACGTGCTCCAACAGATTTCCATCATCGCCATATTTTCCGTACCATTTATCGTTTATAAACCGTCTCGAGAAGTCTGAAAGGAAACAAAAGGAATTTTCAGACAACTTGCCCGTTTTGTAAAGTACCTTGCTCTGGTTCCGCTTGAATGTTGGGGTTGGTTGATTCTGGTTTGCTGTTCGATGCCACCATCGGAGTGTCTTCTTCACCTTCATTTTCTTCAACTTCAGGAACAAAATCGGACATTTCAGTGCTCAAAATTTCATAATTCAGGGAAAAATTGATTCTGTTTAAATATTTTTTTTTAATTACATAAAGGTAAATCAGATCTTGGCAACGTCTTCAAAATCCTGAGAAAAAGAAAAAAATTCGAAAAAAAAATAAAAAATGAGAAACTCCGCCCATTTGCAAGCCATCGCTGAATATTTGGCAAGGGTGCGGCGCGAGTTTTGTTTATTTTATCAACCCCACGGTGATTCTTTTACTACCGGCCACGCATTTCTAGTCCCCCGGCCCCAAGTATTTCCTCTCTCCGCCTCGCACTCTCTCACTCTCTCATCACATGAAGTGGGCGGAGTTACCTCCCCTTTTTGCAAAATGCGGCAAAAACATTTGCGGAAATGAGTTCGGCCACCACGGAAAAACAGTTTCGTTTGAAATTGTACGTATAAAAACGAGTGAATTCAGGTTTAAAATATGCGCCCTAATGAGAGCTAGTAACGTGACAGACAACTTTTTGATCAGACGTCATTTACAAAATCGCGACAGAAAAAACCTAATCGGGGGACTAGAAATGCGTGGCCGGCAGTAAAAGAATCGCCGTGGATTTGAAATTGTACGTAAAAAATCAGACCAATTCCGGTTTTAAATATGCGCCATAATGAGAGGAAGTAATGTGACAAAAAACTTCTCGATCCGAAGTCATTTAGAAAATCGCGACAGAAAAAACAAATCGGTGGACGAGAATAGTGTACTCGGTAGTAAAAGAATCACCGTGAACCCGTTCCCAATTTCCCTACAATTTATTAGCGCACTGATTTCGCACCCAAAGTCTATAATTTTTTATGTTTGCATTTATGAATACTACAGTGCTCCGCATATTACGGTCACTTTGGAGAGACGTCTCTTCAAAATTTTCCCATTTTCGTGTCACCAGCCTTTTCTCAGTTCCTACTGGAACAATTTGCACCAAACTTTGCGAAACGTTTTAAAACCCAAGGGGCATGATTCGGCCGAAGTTTTCTGCAAATCGGACAAATTTTAAGGGTACCACACCGAAAAAAGCCGCCGAGAATCTTCTAGTAAAATATTAAAGCTGATCTTTCGGGCACTCTTTATTCAACAAAATTTCGATCATGATAAAATTATCACAATTACTAAAAGTACGCGTACAATTTTTTTGACCCGTTGAGAGAGATATATAGAAAGTATATGTAGAAAGGAATGAATGAATGATGGAAGAGATCGAATCTATGGCGGAAAAGAAAATGTGAAAACGGCTCACAATTGGATTATTAATGGTATATAACAAAATGGTACAAGAACGAAAAAAACGGGGAAACGGGATGGGTGGGTGAGGAGATTGGGAGTGATGAAAATGAGTTTCAGAACCGTGGGCCTTACCGGACTGAATGAAAATGCCTAAAAGGGGGTGGGGTGGGGCTTTAATGGTGGGGAACGAAGCGAAGGTTCATAACCAAGCGATCGTAGACGCCCGTCGCATTAGGGTTAGTGAGAGAGAGTTCCTGTTTGAGTCCATCGCAGATTTCGTTGAATATCTGAAACTAAACAACAATTTTATATCAATCAGAGAAAAGAAAATAGCTACTTACCGTATCCTTATCAGTGTTAGTCGAGTAGAGAATGTGGAGGGCAAAGAGCAAAGCGACTTCCTTGTCACCAAATTGGTTATTTCTGATTCCTCTGTGAAGATTGGCAATAACTGAAGGACGATTCTCTCCCGTCAGGAATGACACGTCATCAAAAGAGTAGGCTGCACGAATCCACAAAAGACCATTAGAGATTTTTCGCACTTCTTCGTCGAATTGTGTCACCTCCTTTGAGAACTGCGCTCTGAGAGCAGGAACCACGCAGATGTACTTTCTGCACAGCTCGAACGCCTGTACTGCCGATGTAATCTTGACAGCGGCGGCTGACATTGTTGCAATGTAGGTGTCAATAAGCAGCTTCACCTCTGAAGATTGCATAGAAGTGGATGGTGTCACCGCAGACTTCTTTTCCTCTTTGGTGACTCGCACATTCGCCGTGTTCATCCCCATCTCAAGACAACGTTGGAATCGACACGCCTGGCAGCGAGTGCGAGAAGACTTGTTGGTTGCACAGTTCTCATAAGAGAACGTACACGCCTCACCCTTGTGACAGGTGTACTTTAAATGTCTGTGTACGGTGCGACGGAAGAATCCCTTGCAACCTTCGCAACTCAATACTCCATAGTGATGTCCAGTGGCAGTGTCACCACAGACAACACAAAGTTCCTTCTGGTACATTGGATGAAGGAATGGCACCATCATGGGATTGTACCCTGGTGGAAAAGCGGTGGTGAGTGGCAACCTTTCGTAAGGGGCTGACAATCCGAGATTCGCATTAGAGACCCTCTTGGTCTTTCTATTCTCCTTATCCTCAGATCCACCTTCCAGCTTCTTCTCCTCTTGACTCGAGAGCAGATTGTTGATAGCGTACGGCGAGTTCGTTGAGACCGCCATGTTTTGCATATGCATCTGAATCGGAGACATGTGGTTTTCTGGAGGCATCTGAGGCATGAGAGATCCATCTGTAGCTGGAGCGGGGAACTGTGGAGACACGGCAGCAGATGTTGGCGTGCTGGAAAGAAAAGAGGTGTAATTAGGTGAAGAACTACAATCAGATCAAAGAAAAAGGGCTATTAGTACAGAACAAGATGATTTTATTGAAGATAAGATCTGTGTATAGTTTTATAGTCAGGTCAAGAGCGGTCTTACATACGCTAAATATTGTAATTTCAAAAATTGTAACAACAGAATTGGCCGCTTGAAACTTTCAGGAAGATTTTCGTAAAAACGATGCATCAATTCTCATTTTCTAGATAGAAGGAGATATTTGAACGCAATTGGGGGCTCTACGTTTTTGAATATTTTTTTAAAGCCACTTCTGCGATTCTGGTTTTGTGCGCTTTGGGCTAAGCTAAACTTTTGCAGAGCGCCACTTTTCTCACTTCTCTGACTAACACCTTCTAATAACTCTTCCATCTGCCACGTCATCTGTCGTCCTCTTCTGACCTGTCGCTCTCTGACAACGTATTCATTTAATCTCACACACACCTTCTGCCACGTCATATGTGCACACACACACACACACGGCCCTTCCCAGCGGGTTGCGCATTCCCCCAATCAAACGCGGCCGCCTATCCACTCAAACATTACGCAACAATTTCTTTTTTTTTTTGCATTTTCCCTCAAAAGATTAAGCGTACATATTTACCTGCCGTGAGAGTTGTTCAACAGCAACGGCGATCCAGCAGTATCATTTCCGGAATCGCGACTTGCTTCATCTGATAACTGTGATTGATTCATCTGCTCCTGGGGTGTCTGCATGTAGTTGGGAAGCAATGGTGGGGCTACAGAGCCGGAGCCAATCTGTTGCATGTACATGTTGAAGAAGTCGTTTGGATGCTGCAGATTCATCTCTGGATTCTGCATGTAGGCTGCGGCAGCGGTATAAGGGTTAATTGGCGGATAGCCGGGGATCTGCATGGGCATTTGATTGTGTACTGGAATCATCTGAAATGGATATGATTTCAAGACTGGGAAGTAAGAAAATGGAACAGGAAGTAATTAAGATAGGAAGACAGTTTTAACAAAAAAACAATTTAAATTTAAAAGTGGCCATTCTGACGGAGCAAACGGGGAGCTTGCTAAATAGGTAACGCGCGAAAACAGGTAGAGCGTACACATTGTGTTACATAATGGTGGCCCATCTGACCTGTGCTCAGTGCGCGAGAAAAGGGCGGATTGGCCACGCCCCCTGAGGACCAAAGAGCGTAAAGGGACGGGGATAGAGAACATGTGAATTAGGAGAGTACGAGACAAGAATAGTTTGTCTTCAGGTGAAAATTTGACACCGACATGACAGATGCGTGACATATTGGGAAGAGGTGAAGATGTGCCATAAAACGTGATGATGGCAATGAGCGGCTAATTTCGGTGATTAAGACTTTTCTGATGAGCACTGTCAGTAACGGGAAAAACGAGGAAAAGAAAATCGCAGACGATTATTAAGATGCCACCATACCGTAAAAACTCTAATACAACGGCACGCGCTTCTATTGTTTCATTTCATCACAACTTCCGGATATTTAGATGTTTGCACACCAAACTTCGGTCGTCTCATGCCCGCTTGGTTAGAAAGTGTTTTACCGAGTTTGATGTGCAAACCTCTAAATACCCGGAAGTTGTGATAAAATGAAACAATATCAAGGCATGCCGTTGTATTAGAGTTTTTACGGTATATAGATGACATTCGGGAATGTAGAAATTTTTTAAAAAACTCAGAAAAGGGATATCCATAGACGAACGCAATGAAATAAAGTAAAATGTCCGACAATCTGTCAAACTATTTAAAACAGGGATAACATGCAAAAATTCAGGGGAACGAATAGCAATATTTGCGAAAAATTATTGAATAAAAAATAAAATTGTGACCTACCGTAACCCGGAACACACATTTTACGTAGTGATTCAGGCCATGCCACAAAAAATGTATTATTTTTATTGTTTTCCCCGTTTTCTTGAATAATTTAATTTTTTTTCTTTTCTTGATAATATTTGAAGTATTTTTGATTTGAAAGGCAATGAAAACCGATGATTTTTTGCCTAAAATTGTGATACGAAAAAAATCACCGTCAGCTAAATTAACGAATTTTCGTTTTAATCCGCTTCCCAAAATGAGATAAATTATGATAAATGGAATCTGGAGACGCACCATAGAAAAATAAAAATTCTCGGATATTGAGATGAAAAATCACACTTGTTAATAGAAAACAGACTGCCAGCGATCAACTCGATTTTTTTTTTTGCAATTATCGATCAGTTCGAACTAATTAACATATATAAATGATGAGAAAATTGAGCAATTTTGAAGGTAAAGGAATAAAAACTCAGGCAACTCATCTGAACTATAAACTAGTGATTTATAGATATTTGGGTACTTCTTCAAGTTTCAAAAACATCCGTCCAGATTCCAAAAATTTCTACCCAGACGGGCATCGCCTGCACAGATTCGTAAACATTCGCGTTTAGCCATCGCGGCGGGTTGACAATATAAGATTTTGATTTCCTTATAAGATCTGGGTTTTTCTGGAAACGTTCCAAAACTTCCGATTCAGATTTCTCATTATTGTAAGAAATAAGTTTCCAGAGAAGCAAACATGTGTGGGCCTTGCAAAAGGGGTGTGTCTAAAGTTCATCCTTATTTGGGTTACGGTAGTTCGCAGCTTAACTTTTCGCCCTTTTTTTGCCGGCTTCACTCAATTTTAGGAGGATCAATGGGCATTTTGTTTCAAAGTTAGGTTGATATTTATGTGTTTTTTGTTAAAATTTGCAGCATATCAATTTGTCAGAACCATTTTGCGAGGTTTTTGATCAAAACTTTCTATACAAAGCAATGGAAAAGCTCCTTTATTGTGAACACAAACACTCGATGGCTAGAAGTTCCGAATATTCAAATTCATTGTATGGATTTCCGCCTCAATCTGAAAATTGACAGAAGCTGACTCAACAGGTACGCGTTAAACCTAGAACAGTGTGTCTAATTAGATCTGAAGCCGAATCCGTTAAACTAGAAAACTACAGGAAAACCGTTATCCAGAATATTTCTTTGTGCCTCCTTGTCATCATACGAAAATCAGCATTTTCCGAATTTTGTTTTCCAGTTTCTTGCGTACGACCATACGATCTGGAGAAGATTGTTCTGACCGGGAAACAGATCTGTAAAATTAACAAAAACGCAAAATTCGGGTCTGGGACGTTTCGAAACCCGCCATTTCGAAACTTTTTTGAATTTTTGCGGCATACTAGTGGATTCGAATTCCCAAAAAATAAAAATAACTGATAAAAACGAAAAATAAATACCAAGTGCACGCTTGTTTTGGTGTCAATTGGCGAAAAACAATACGCAAAAATGCAAAAGTTTCGAAACGTCCCAGTTTCGAAATGGCAGGTTTCAAAACGTCCCAGAGCCAAAAATTCAAATCTCGCGGTAAACATTAACATCCACTCGATTGCAACTGTAAATATTCCCATTGACTCAACATCAATATTCCTCAAAATCCTATTTGTTTGGAATGTAACAGTTGCGTAAATCGCAGGTTAAAACTCTCGAGGCGGTTGTGCAACAGATAGTGACCCCTGGTCGGCAAAGTGTCGTAAACGGCCAAAAGATATGACCGCACGATCGGGTGGCTCTCTAGGGTGATCGAACCTGCTCGGTTCAAGGCAAACACAGACACCCTCTCTGGATCGAAAGTGAAGATGAGGTCACTAGTGGGTAAATATCCCTCAAAATGTGGAGAACGTGGCAATTCTAGCTACGAAAAGGTCAAATTTTTATTAGGGTAATATGCGATAACTCAAACGGGGAAATCTATTCACAGAAATAAATTGCAATTAAGCCCTAACGATGAGAAAGTGAAGAAACAATTATAATCTACTTGTACTGGGCAAGGAATTTGACGTGGAAATCGGTGAACCGGGCGAGCATATCATTGAAAAGAGCCGTCTGTGGAAGAATCGTCGTTCTGAAGTGGAAGGTGCCGTCTTTTTGTCCAAATCCGCTTCCCGGAACGATGCAGATTCCAGTGTTCTCAAGAAGTTCCATGGCGTAGAAAAAGTCTGGCTCTTGGTTTAACGAGCGAGCCTTCTCAACAGCCTTTTGTGGAATAGTAATTTGTGGGAACGCGTACATGGCACCTTGAACCGGGTTACAGCTGATTCCATCAATGCTACTGTATGCCTTTTCGACAAGAGTGGCACGCTCTTTGAGAGAAGCGAGCACAGCGTCCTTCTCTTGCTTCCAAAGAGCATACGATGGCTCTCCTTCCTTTGGTGGATTGACCACAGCATCAATGACAGCTTGTCCAAGAACTGTCGAGCACAACTTGGCGGAGATCATCTTTTTGAACAACACGTAAACTTCTGGATCCAAATTGAGGAACTCAACATATCCTCCGCGCATTCCACACTCTCCCATGTATCCCTTCGAGACAGAATGGAATGATGCGAGTTCGAGTCTGAACATATGAAATGTACTCATTACTGGATTATCTATAATCCTAATATTCAAAACTACAAAGGGAGTAGCGATCCCGCATGGTCAAGAGACAGGTGCTAATCTGTCACTACATCTAATTGTGTAGAAAGACACTCACTTGTTGTATGGTTCACCCATCTCAGTGAGCACCTTCTTGAACGAATGGAATTTGGATCCTTGTGCGTAGACATTGTCCTAAAAAAGAGCAATTAATTGTAGAGTTCAGAAACAGGTGTATACGTTTTTTGCGGGGATACTCGTTTTTAGAACTGTGCGGTTTGGAACTGTATCCGAATATAATTTAATTTTCCTGAGCCTGTCAATTTTCCTGTCTTTCTAATCATCTACAAAAGAACTTCGGAGCAGAAAAAGTACAACGGTAAAATTACAGAAGAGCACCCCCAACATTACAGTTCAGGGCCCCACGGGAAACCCCCAGAAGAGCCCCCCTCACGATTAAAATAAAGTTTCACGTAAAAATATTTTATAAGAGAAAAATATCATATAAGCGTGACATTTAAATGCGTGGCAAGACATACACGTATTTTCATATTCCTTTTTTCTAATTTATTTCTCATTTTACCATCGTACGTGGCAAAACGATGCTTCCCACGTTTATGTGCGGCCCTATAAAGATCCATCTATATCTATATAATATCTATACCAATTGATCTATAAATGTGAGCTTATCGCCAGGGAAACATGTAAGTTACTTTTAAACTAAAAAACCCAGCAGAATTATCAAATTTGGATGAAATCCGTGGTGGGGGCTTCTTCTGTAATTTTCCTGAGGGGGGCGGAAATGAAATGTTGTGGGGGCGCTTCTGAAAGATTACCTATGCTTACAGAATCGACCCCCCTCTCAGTTATGGGGGGATACTTCTGTAATGATGACATTTCACAAACACCCCCCTCACACAAGTGCCCCCCCGCACTCAATCGGGATCTGAAATTAACTGTGTGGGGGGCACTACTGGTGGTGGGGGTGTACTAGTGGTGTGGGGGGCACTTCTGGGCGCTATGCGGGTTGGGGGGGGCCACCCAAAAAAAAATTTTTTTCATAATTTTTTTTTCCGCTTTTTTTGTTGTTCACGCTTTGAATATGCGTTTCTGAGCATTTATCGATGCACGCAAAGTTCAGCGGCAACGCGCCGGAAGCATGTGTGACACTTTTCAATTTGGCGACCGGAGGGAGCTGGGTGGAAGCTTGCTTTGTGGATGTATTTTTTGTGATTATAAGCTTAAAGGTGAGCCTAAAAAGATTAGAAAACGTTACCGGGAGCCGATTACACACTCAAAAGGACCAAAGCAAGCTTGCGCCCAGCTCCCTCCGGTCGCATATTTGAAAAGTATCACACATGCTTCCGGCGCGTTGCCGCTGAACTTTCCGGACAAAAAATCAATGCAGAATGAGATTAGTATATCAAACAAATCGAAATCGATGCAAAACCGCGCATAAAAACGAAAAAAAAAATTTTTTTTGAGTGGCCCCCCCCAACCCGCATAGCGCCCACTTCTGAAAGATTACCAGTACAACAAACAATGTTTTTGTCTTCAAAAATATTGTCAAAACAAAAAATTCCAAAAAAAAAGAAGGTATTTCTGCCTGTTATGGACCTATTCATAGGAGAAAAAAAACAAAAAAAAACATTTTTTTTCCTATTCATAGATGTAAAAAAACGACAAACAATGTCGAAAAACGAATGGTAAACAAGTGTTTATTGACCATGATAGACTATTGATAGTGAGGAGGCACAGAGATGTTTACAACCCCGTGGGAACGGACTTGTTTACTAGTTCATGCAAACTCCGCCCCTTTTCTGCGCCTCCTCTCTATCAATGGTCTATCATGGTCAATAAACACTTGTTTACCATTCGTTTTTCGACATTGTTTGTCGTTTTTTTACATCTATGAATAGGAAAAAAAACGTTTTTTTTTGTCTTTTTTCTCCTATGAATAGGTCCATTAAATATTGTCCATTCGCGAAGAAAGCAAGTGCGCTCCACAAAACTTAGTACTACGTGGATTTCATTTTCGTCGCCAAATTATTTCATTTCACGTTGAATTTAAATAATTTGGCGACGAAAATAAAATACACGAAGTACTAAGTTTTGTGGAGCGCACTTGCTTTCATCGCGAATGGACAATAGATGGAAATTTTCCTAGTTCTCATTAAAAACTGAGATTTTTTGTCAATTCGGAGCAAATGCCGGCTAGTTTTTTGTTCAAAAACAAGTTTTTTTTGCGCCTCCACGGCTCTACTTTTCACAAAAAACAATTCGAAAACTTTTTTTTGGTCCCACCCCTGCTTCGGAGCGTCATAAGTCAATATCGTTTGTGAACAAAACATTGTTTTCAATAAATTTTTGTTTGGGAAAACTCGGAGAATGCACCGATTGTTCTGAAATTTTGAGAAATAATGTCAAAAATACTCCCGGGTCCAGAGGTTGGGATTTTACGGGTTTTCGGGACACCGTAAAAATGTTACGGATTCCGTAAAAATTCTCAAGCTATTTTGTTCAATTTGATGAGAAAAAAACCCACATTTTTGTATTTTCTTGAATTTATTTTCTAGAAATTCTGCAAAAATAGTGCTTTCAATCCAGTGGGATTTATCCCAAATTATTAAAAAAAAACACCACATATTTTTCGATGTTGCATACTGACAAGAGAAGTCATTTTGGACGGTCTTTGCGATCTTGATGAAACTTGTGTCAGGTAGTACAGACCCTCTTGAATCGAACTCCGGTTTCAAAAACTGCGGCTTTTGCCTCCTACTGGAGTTATGACGTCTTCAAGATGGAGCGAAAGTGAAATTTGCAATTTTTCGGTTTTTATGGATTTTTAAACAATGAATTTTACGTTTTACAGAATCCGTAAAAAATAAAATTTACGCCCAGCGTTGTCCTGGGCATGCTCAAAAAATTCTGGACTAAAAATTGAATTTTAAAAACATTGTTTTTTGTCCAGAAAATTTTTAAAATCAATATTTCGGTCCAAAATCTTCTGTCCGCGAATTTTTCATATTATTTCCCAAACTTCAGGCCAATCCGAGATTTATAATGATTTCTTGCTCTTTTTTGTTTCTATTTCGTGAAACCTTACCTGGTAAACTTCATCGGCGAGCAAGAAAAGCTTCTTCTTGTGAGCAAACTTGATGATCGTTTCAATATTTTCGCGAGAAAGAACCTGCCCGGTCGGGTTTCCAGGATTAATGATGCACAAAACTCGAATATCGTACTCTTGGCTGTGATCATTGAAGGATCGCTCCAGTTCCGCCTCATCCATCGACCAGTTGCTGGCTTCGCTCAGATAGTATCCAACCTGACCCAGTCCAAATTCTTCGATGGTAGCCGAGTAGAGAGGGTATTGTGGGATTGGGATCATCACTCCCGTCTTCTTCGGGTTATTGTGGTTGATAAACAGTTTGAGAACGTTGCGAATGGATTCGGAAGCACCTCCCGAAAGACAAATGTCTTCCGAGTTGGATGCAATTCCACCATCACGTTTCTTAATGTACTCGGACACGTGTTTGCGCACGACTTCCACCCCAGAGCTCTGACTGTAAGCTCCAGCAGATTTTCCTCCACAGCTTCCAAGGAAGGTTTTGGCGTGATCAATGACGTCGGAAGGAATCGACTTATCTGTTTCCATAAGCGATGGATTGGCAATACAAGCGAGAAGTTGACGGATGAAAGTGATCGGCTTTTGTCCCATAGCATGAGCATCTCCAATGTTAGCCTTGATGACGTTGGGAAAGGGTTTTTTCGCTCCAGCGGCCAATTCTTTCTCGAGTTCGACGGCCCGGATAACAATCGGTCCACGAACGGCGTACTGCATTGAGATCACATTGGGGTTGATATTGGCAACGTTTAAAGTCTGAAAAAGGAATTAAATTTCAGACAAAAGATGCATTTCCCACCTTTTCGTGAGCCATGATCCTAGTGGATGTGTTGATAAGACGACGAGAGAAAAGTCCGGTGAGCGCTTGGGCGGTTCGCATGCTGTAAACAAAAATTATTAATTTGAACGAAGACTGAATCAAATTCTAAATACTCGCGAAAACTCGGTGAACAATTTTTAAGTAAAATGTACCGAAATATTTCACAAAAGAGTGATATAATTGAGGAGATGCAGACAGCATCTACAAATTTTGTTCAAACTTTGAAGTCCGAGTCTCTTTAATCATCACAGTCTAGACTGCAGTCTTTTCAATAATTGTTGGCCCAATTTTTTTTCGCAAAAGTTGTGATTTTATATTAAGTATTTCAATGCCGCCATGCTTGGCAACAAGACGCGAAAAGAAAAAACAGTATTGATCGGCCAATGATAACAGTGTGGGAATAGGACGACACTCACTTTTCTTCGCGAGACTAAACAATTTATTTAGTAGGAACACTGACTTTTAATAAGGTGTCAGTTTTTTATCATCTAAAATTAACGTTTCGAGTTTTAAGGGAAACAATTTATTTGACGTAAAAATACCCAATAATATAATGGATTGGTGGTGGAGTGACAATTCACGTGAAACTGCGAGACGAAAAATCTCTTCATTTCTTCATTTTTTCGATAAAAAAAAACATGAAAAAATTGTCACTTTTTTTTGAAAAAATTTTTTCATTTTGCTGGCGCACAAATTGCAGAAACGTGTCGCTACGCCACGAATCCATAATATATATACTAGGTATAAAACGCTGAAAACTCGCTCCAATCGAACAATAAATTTCGCATGCATTTGAAGTGAGGTTGAGAGAAATCAGAGCAAAACATCGGCCACGGTCTCTCAATTTTCCGCACTCTCTCGCCGCCAACGTGGCCGCGTCCTCCACTGTGCGAAGGGAGCGCGTTTGCAGCGATCCGTACTGAGAATATACGTTCACAAAAAAAATAAGTTTTCCATTGCATTAAAACTCGCTAAATATCAATTTTAAGTATTACGTATTCCTGGGTGGTGACACCGCGGTCTCGCCGCGGCCGGTGTTTGCAGACTTGTGGATTTCGCGCGAATTTGAATTTTTCCGTTTCAAAATTTTTCGACGAATAAACCCCGTTTTTTTTGTTTGTTATTATTTGTGCAGTTTTCTATTTTTTTTCAACTCTATGGAATTTGAAAACTTTTCCGGGCTAGCGTTCAGCATTTTTTAATTCAATATGCGATAAAAATTTAAAAACTAGTCCGGAAATTTTTTTTCAAATTTCATAGAGATAAAGAAAATTAAAAACTGCACAAATAAAAAAAAAACGGAATTTATTCGTCGAAAAATTCACAAGTCTGCAAACACCGTTCGTGGCAAGACCGCAATGAACCATTTAACGCGGTATCGCCATTCCATGACACGGTGATTCTTTTACTACCGAGCACACTATTCTCGTCCACCGATTTGTTTTTTCTGTCGCGATTTTCTAAATGACTTCGGATCGAGAGGTTTTTTGTCACATTACTTCCTCTCATTATGGCGCATATTTTAAAACCGGAATTGGTCCGATTTTTCACGTACAATTTCAAATTCTACGTGATTCTTTTACTGCCGGCCACGCATTTCTAGTCCCCCGAGTAGGTTTTTCCTGTCGCGATTTTGTAAATGACGTCTGATCAAAAAGTTGTCTGTCACGTTACTAGATCTCATTAGGGCGCATATTTTAAACCGGAATTCGTTTGTTTTTATACGTACAATTTCAAATGAAACTGTTTTTCCGTGGTGGCCGAACTGATTTCCGCAAATTTTTTTGCCTCATTTTGCAAAAAGGGGAGGGAACTCCGCCCACTTCATGTGATGAGAGAGTGAGAGAGTGCGAGAGGGAGAGGGGAAATACTTGCGACCGGGGGACTAGAAATGCGTGGCCGGTAGTAAAAGAATCACCGTGCATGAATACGTAATGGGACGTTTCGAAACTTTTATGCAATTTTTCGTTGCGGTGTTCGCATCAGAGACGAAATTCGGCCAAGGATAAAAGTGTTGTTGAATTAAGTTTCGAAACGTCCTAGAGCCAGAAAAATAAGAATTATTATTATCGGCCCGCCACGTCGGTCAAACGCGCTCCGCTGAACGCAATACTACGTGGATTTCATTTTTGTTTCCAAATTATTTTATTTCACGTTTAATTTACACGTGAAATGAAAAAATTTGGAAACCAAAATAAAATCCACGTAGTATTGAGTTCAGCGGAGCGCGTTTGACCATTTTGGCGGGCCGACAATAAATAGAATTGGAATTTTTCCATTCATTTTACACTTAAAATTATTTACTTTTTCTAAAGACACGTGGCGAAGCGAAAAAGACGAAAGAGAATGGCCAGAGGTTACAAACAATTGCTCAGTGCACCGAATTCGCTTCCTATCTCTCAGCAATCTATCTGTTTACCGTTGAATTTTGCGCAAAAAGCAAGAAGAGCAAAGCATTTTGCACCGAGATTCTGCTGCGCGACACGTGACAGTGCGGACACGCGACTAATCGTTGTGAAAACCCACTTAAGCCAATAGAGACCATCCAGTGCTGCTTCCATTTTATACATTTAAAGTGGGGAGGATTTCAATGAAACAATAACAATGGCTCAAAAAGTTGAAATGATTATATCATTTCAGTTTTTCACGTGAGAACGTGAACGTATTACGTGGAAAATGCGAAAACTGGATATGTGGCGTGCCAAAGCTAGAAAGATTCGAAACTTTAGTGGTGTTCGCACTAGTCACAAAAATCGGCAAAAGATAAAACAGTTGTTGAATCTTTTACGGGATCATTAATTTTGAACATCTTAAATTTTTGTCTTATTTCTCTCGTCTCAGCAGCTACTCATAAACCGTAACCCATTTAAAAAAGCAAACCTATTGTGTTTTCAATCGAGTTGCGACGTCAAGAGGTCAAACTCCGCCCACTTTTTTCACGCAAAAATTAAAAATGCACTAAAATTTAATGTTCGCGTGAAAAAAGTGGGCTGAGTTTGACTTCCTGACGTCGCAACTCAATTGAGAACACAATATTATTTTTTAATTTATTTGGTTTTCACTCGAGTTGCGACATCAAAACGTGAAACTCCGCCCACTTTTTTTCACGCGAACATTAAATTTTGGTGCATTTTTAAGGAGCCAGAGCTCGAAAACTTACCAAAAGTAAAGCGAACGGAGAGAGACGAGTAGATGGAAGAGTGAGAGAGACGACGTGCACAAACTGCTGTAATATTATTCTAGTCTTATCGGCAGTTTTCTTTTCTTTTCATGCCAGGCACTTTCCGTTGTCTACAATTTATAGGTGACAGAAAAGACGTTAAAGCGATTTGGAAATTGAGAGTAATTAATTTGTATTGATTGAAAGTTGAGGCACAGAATAAAAGGAATACTGAGTTGAGTTGACGGAGGAGTTCCTTGTTTATTCGTTTTTTTTCCCGCGATGTAAAGTTTGGGACCCTGACAAGGGGAAATACGAGGGAAAAATAAGAGAGAAAGATGACGAGAGAAGTAAAATTTGGACGGACGGACGAAGGGACGGATGGCGAAAAAAAAGGGCCTACGTGACAATAGCTCAAAAACTGGTTTCTCTCTGTACACGGTTTTTTGTTGTTGTTTGCACTTCGAAGGACGGCTGAAGATAATTGAATTTCACCCTATAGTCACGAGGAAAACTGACAGATTTGAAGAGCAAAGATCAAGTTGGGAATAATCTCTCTATTCAGAAAATTCAAACAAAAATGTAGTCAAAACGCTGCTGCAATTGATGGTGACTAAACCGACGACGAGGAGAATAAAAACATGACACTCAATTTCGAATTGAACTTTGTTGCCTAGCCGAAGGATGAATTCCTCACGTGTTGAAAAAAACATTCCGATAAAACATAAAACGTAGGATGAACATATAAAGCTCCATGTGAGCGGCAAACGTATATAAAATCCGATTTACTCGTCTCGCTCTGATACTCTGTTGAGTGACCACAAATTAAAAACCATTCGACTGTTTTGATGCCACGTGTCTTTTATTAATGTGTCGATAAACATATTGTACATATTTAGATAAATATAGTGATTTCTAGCCATGCACTATATTTTTTCAGCGTTTTTTAATCAAATCACGAGAACGTAGATATTTTGGTTTCTTTCATAACATCTGTTCTCGTGTCGGCCGATAGAAATAATCCCTTTTATGGTTCATCTTTGAATAAAATAATTTTAGTAAACATGCCCCGGGTATTCTCAAGACGCTTGATACGCTCCACGGCATGCTGGCACCTACGTTTCAGTCTCATTATATGAAATTCGATTTTTCCGCGGGTTCATTTCGCTGCGTACGTTCCGCGAAAAAAAAAAATTAAAAACATGTTTTTTTCCTGCAGATATCCTTTATTTTTTAAAACATTTGATACAGCAGAAGCGTTCGCAATGCCGCGAGGGAATTTTCTCTTAACACGCGTGTCACAGTGTTTCATCAAACGTTGAGTGTGATTGGGGCGCGTTTGCACAGAGGTAGGGGCCACCATGCCGTGCGCTCATATTTCATTTTTTGGTCCACTCTTCAGCATCGCCTTTCATAAATTTTACCGAATTTCTAAAAAAAAATGCGTGAATTATCAATAAATATTATTGAAATATCGTCTCACAATTAGTATTCTTGCCGGTTACAGTATGATTTCCCAGGAAAAATTCACGTGAATATTGAAAACACAAAAATTGTAATGGGGTTATTCGCAGAACCAGCAAAAAATTTAGCGAAAATTCGAAGAATTCCCCGATTAATCTGAAACTTTGGGAAATAATTTAAAAAATACTTCCGGTCATTCCCTGAAAATTTCAGACCAAAATATTGATTTTGAAAATTTTCTGAAATAAAAATCGATTTTTTGAAATCAATATTTCGGTCTGAAATGTTCAGGGAATGTCCGAGAGTATTGTGCAAACAAAAAATTAGCAACGCGGTGTTTGCGTACTTTTGAAATTCAAACGACAATGAAAAAAAATAGCATGGGAAATGAAGAGATTTGTTCCCATTTTCATTTGAATTTCAAAAGTACGCTAACACCGGTGCTACCTCGGAATAGAACTGAAGCGAAATAGAACTGCAGCGAAATAAAACTCGCTTCGCAATAGAACCGTTCGGAATAGAATTGTTCGGTAAAGAACTGTAGCAAAACAAAACTGTTTTGGAATAAAACTGTTCGGAATAAAACTGTAGCGTTTTGGAACTAAATTAGCAATGGAGCGCGATTGCATTGCTTGGCCGTCAAGACGGGCCGTGAAAAAAATGATAAAAGTTTATTCAAAAAAACAACAAAACAAACAATTTTTGATGAATAGCTCAAATATAAAACTGTTGAAAAAAGCATGCGCATGAGAAATTCCAATATTTGAATGAGCAAGCAATGCAATCGCGCTCCATTGCTAATTTAGTTCCAAAACGCTACAGTTTTATTCCGAACAGTTGTATTCCAAAACAGTTTTATTCCACGGCGTGTTGAAGAGTACATCGTGAAAATGCGCTCCACTGCTCACATAGATTTGAGGAAACGCGGTTGTTACAGATTTGAAACAGTTTGGAATTTCAAAAATGAGGCGCTGGCGGAATACGTTTTCTGCATAAAATATATTGGTAAATATTGTTTAAATATTCAGAATCATGCAAAAGATATGAACCCACAAGAAAAAAATATATATAAAATTGCTGCGGCGCCGTAGTAACGACGTTTTGAATACGCCATTTCGCGCAATTTTTCCTCGAGTGACGTGGCAACTTTCCCGCGAAATTTAAATTTTAATTTTCATGTACCTCTCAACACCCCGTGTTATTCCGATCAGTTTTATTCCGAACAGTTTTATTTCGCTACAGTTCAATTTCACTACAGTTCTATTCCAGAGCGAGTTCAATTTCGCTACAGTTCTATTACGCGTCAGTTCTATTCCGAGGTAGCACCCTAACACCGCGTTGCAACTTTTTTGTTTTCACAATATTTTTTGAATGATCTCTCAAAGTTTCATACCGAGCATTCTCCGAATTTTAGCTGAATTTTTTGCTGGTTCCGTGAATAACCCCATAATGCGGTGTTTGCGAGCATTCCCCAGTAGTTTTTCGTCATTTCTTGACAAATCTATGAATAAACTCATTATTCCTTTCATACAAAAAGCGACATTTTCTGCAGCAGAAAATGCATTTCGTGAAGCTACAAAATGTAATTTTTGTTGTTTTCTACATGAATTGAATAAGAAAAAATTCAAAAGGTACAAAATGAATAACCCAATTAAATAGTCTCATTCGAATTTTTTTTTATTAATCCCCGTTATATTTACACAATCTCAAAAATGCTTACTTCCGCAGTGCCCCCTAACGGAACATACGATCATTGGCCTTGGTAGTGAGAAAAAGGACATACAGGGTGCGTCAAAATTACGTGCACTAAACTTTCACGCTATGGCAACGCGTGCTGATGCACTTTTCGTGCGCACAATATTCAATTTTTATTTTCATTATTGCATCATTTTTCTATACCAGGAAGACGGAGCGTCTCCTCACACGGAAAAGTACACCCAGGACTGGTGCAAAGCCCACTTGCCGGCGTTCATAAAGAAGGATAGATGGCCTGTATCGTGTCCGGATCTAAATCCGCTCGACTTCTCCATCTGGAGAGTACTTCAAAATATAGTATGTGCAAGACCCCATTCTAGTCTGGAAGCTTTCAGAGAAGACTTTTGTCGAAGAATGGGACAAATTGAGTACCTCCGTGCCACGGTGGAATCTTACCCACGACGTCTTCGTTCTGTCATTGCCGCCAAAAAAGGCCGAATTTAATAATATTTTGGCATTATATTTCTAAACTATTGAATAAACTTTCTGTTGATTTTCATGTGTTTTGGACTTCCACTTTTGTCATGATGCGCGTTTGAAGTAGTGCACGTAATTTTGACGCACCCTGTAAGCCTTTTAATTAGATAAGATAAATAAGTCTGCAAGTACAAAAAGAACACGTCTATCTTTTCCGGCAGATAAATCCCCAAGAGGCTCGTATTTTAAGCATGAGCAGTGATGCGCGCACCGAGCCCAATCCCCGTTGAGCGTTTTTTTTTCGCTTTTGCACTTATTTTGCTGGCAGAAACAAGCGGTCAGAAAAAAAAAATGGAACGCATAGTTTTTGCATTTTTGTCTTATTCATTTCACGCAGAAAATGATATTTTTATTCTGTTTTTTGCTAAATCATCCTTATATATAAAATTCCGTTTGGGTCTGTAACTGAGTTTCTTGGTGTGTCTGTTTCCAAACTGCATGGCGGAAGCGAACTGAGCGCCCCAGACCAACAGAAAAACTCGAACTCTGGTATGTAGCTTACCGAGCAAGCGTTTACCTGACTGCGCCACAGGGCACACGCGGAAATTGCATGAAAAAGAAATTTTTTAAATGAAGAATAAAAGCATTTTAAAAAATGAAAGGAAATCAAAAGTAGCTTTTGATGCAGCCAGGCTTGTATATTTATATATTTTTTGTTTTCAATCGACTTGCGACATGAAAACGCAAGTTTGCATTCACCGTTCTGTCTGCGTCTCTTCAAATATCACTGTGTTCGCTTGGTCGCGCGCACAAAAGTACGCTGACGTATATCGACAGCACTAAGCGAGAGGTGAGTAAATGCGCTCCATTGAATGGCGCGAATTTGAAATGTTCCACTGTTGTGAACCGTTATTTTTTTCTCTGTGCACTAATTTCCTCCTATCCCGATTCCGTTTTCACCACTTTCGTTCAAAATTTAAATTAAAAATTTTAATTTCGGGCAGATGGAGTTGCGGGGCCACTCAAAAAACATTTTTTCCTTTGTTTTTATTGGTGATTTTGCATCGCTTTTGATTTGTTTGATATATTTATCTCATTTAGCATTTATTTTCGCCCGGAAAATTCAGCGGCAAACACCGGAAGCATGTGTGATACTTTTAAAATATGTGACCGGAGGGAGCTGGGCGGAAGCTTGCTTTGATCCTATTGAGTGTTTACTCGGCTCCCGGTAACTTTTTCTTATTTTTTTAGGCTTTTAATCACAAAAAATCCCCTCGCAAAGCATGCTTCCACCCAGCTCCCTCCGGTCGCCAATTTGAAAAATGTCAAACATGCTTCCGGAGCGCTGCCGCTGAACTTTCCGTGCATCGATAAATGCTTAGAAACCCATATTCAAAGCGTCTACGACAAAAAAATTTATTGAAAAAGAAAAAATACATAATTCATGTACGAGTCGGGGAGAAAGGGAAGAAATCGATGCGCAGAGATAAAAATAACGGTTCACGACAGTGGAAGAATTCAAATTCGCGCCATTCAATGGAGCGCATTTATTCACCTCTCGCTTAGTGCTGTCGATATACGTCAGCGTCACAAAAGTGGGCGGGATTTCGTGTTCTCATGCCGCAAGTCTATTGAAAACACAATAAGTGTATAAAAAATGTCATTTTCTGCATGATATAAATATTTAACAAATCACGGGGTGCTGGTGATTGTCCTGGCGAAAGTGCGCTCAGTTGAGAAGATTTTGACAGTGTGCCCGTTTATGCGAATTCTCTTTTTTTATGAGTTTTGAAGCAGAAAGCGTGTAATCGACGAGACGCAGAGGAGAGCCAGCTTTACCACGACCTCTGCGCGTTGGATTTTGACGTGAAAAAAATTTGAAAAAAAAGGCAGTCGCCAGCAGTCCGTGACAAATAAGACCAAAATGAAAGATGTAAAAAATGAATAAACCCGATTAAAAATTTGGAAAAAGCGCGCAATTTTTGCCCAGGAAATCTAAGCCCCGCCTACTTTGCAAGGTGCCGCTAAGAATTTCGCAAAAATGCGGCGCGAGCCTCGATGGTTGGTTTTCTCAGTCCTGCATGCGATATTTTGTCGAAAACTCGGGAATTTCGCATAAATTCGATGGCGTGGCCATGGTTCTCGTTAAAAAAAAAATGTATTTTTGTTATGTTTTGTTTTCAATATTTCCTTTCGTTTTCCTATTGTGGTTTCTGTGTTATTTAATAATCGAAAAAAAAAAGGAAAATCGATGTTTGTCGAAAAAAAACAATTGGGGAAAAATGTTTAAACTGCACTTTTCCTTTCACGAGATCATACAAACTGCAGTTTTTCGGAAAATTTACGAAAAAACTGCAGTTTTTATATGTTTTTTTCTTGCTAAAAACATCGCTTTTTATTTTTACGCAAATTTTTTGCCGATTTTGGTGCAAGTCGGTCCAGTCAGTGGTGAGAAAAGGGGGGGGGGTACGACAGAATAGAAATAGGCGAGATAGAAATGCTACAAAATAGAATTGCTACAAAAAAGAACTGGAAAAAATAGAACTGAGCGAAATAGAAATGCTACGAAATAGAACGGCTACAAAATAGAATTGAGCGAAATAGAAATGCTACAAAATAGAACAAATTTTGGCGATGGAGCGCGTTTGCATTACTTTTTCAATTGCTCAGTTTTTCGCCGATTATGAAATTTTTTTTCTGAAACTGCATTGATTTAATACTTTTCTTCATTTCCGCTGTTGTAAAGTGCGTAAAATATCTGAAAATTACTGAAAAACCCTATAATAATCGGAAAATTCGAAGAATAATGCAAACGCGCTCCATCGCACCGATTTCTATTTCGCCCATTTCTATTTTGTCACATTTCTATTTCGCGCTGTTCTATTCCGCTCATTTCTATTTTGTAGCCGTTCTATTTTTTCCAGTTCTTTTTTGTAGCAATTCTATTTTGTAGCATTTCTATTTCGCCTATTTCTATTCTGTCGTACCCCCAGAAACACGGCGTGTTAGAACCTACGTAAAGGCAAACGCGCTCTGTTGGGTTTTATCTGCGTCTGGATAGCCACATTCTGCCAAGTTTCGCTAAGTGCGTGCAAAACTAGAGACGCAGAGACTTGAGAGAGATGACCTCCGAAATTTCATTTCCAAAAATAAGTTTAAAAACGTAGTCTCCAGCACGCCGTGAGAAAAGGCTGCTGACACGAAAACTCACACACATATTGTCGGCCCGCCAAAATTGTCAAACGTGCTCCGCGGAACTCAACGCTATGCGATTCTCATTTTGTTTTCCAAATTATTTCATTTCACGTTGATTTTATACGTGAAATGAAATAATTTAGAAACCAAAATGAAAATCGCATAGCGTTGAGTTCAGCGGAGCGCGTTTGGCCATTTTGGTGGGCCGGCAATACTGAAAAACATCAACGCTTAATTATAGTCGGCGAATACATCATCAACCTCGCTCTACTGCTAAAATCCCTGTAAAACAGTGTTGCACTTGCAAGATTAACTCGAATTCTAGGTTGTATACTTATTTTTAACGGAGAGTGACGTATCCACGACGAATTGCAGGTAAAATTTGATTTTACGCTTCAAAACACACTACACTGTTGAAAATTGAAAAGTGCCGTAGAGCGTGGCTGATGATGCATTCGCCGAGTATACATTTTGAATAAAATTAGTAACAGTATTCTAAATAAACATTAATATAAACAACAAACAAGACAGAAAAATCAAGTGAAACGAAATCCACTTACGAAACTCCGATGTTCCACAGTTTTTCACTGCGGTCTCGCAACGAACTGCGGAACATCGGATCGTCGTAACTGAATTTCCCGCGTGAACACATAATATCTATGGAAAAAAACCAGTTTCTTCGGCGGGAGCTTTCTGTAACTTACGTAGAATCGCAAATTTAAAGGTCTTCTACTATGAACATTTCCAAGAAAGCATTATTTAGAATCTCGAAAATTCAAAGTAGTGCTATTTGCATAAGTAAATCGCTCCACACGGACTGCAGTAAACAAAAAAAAACGTGCCAGAGTTGTTGCCGGTCGATACGCGCGTAGTGCCGCCGCGCCCCTTTGCATTTTCCCATGTGTTCGATTTCTTTTTCGTCTTCTCCTACTTAAATAGAAACAAACAACCACGTTCTTGTTTCTTATCTACGTTTTCCGATTGTTCTCGTTTTTTCGGGAAGAAGGGAAAATATGAAAAACCTTTCTTCCACATCCTTCCATTTACTCTCCACCTCTCGCCTTTTTTTTTCTCTCGGCGCCCTCTCGGTTTCCTCTTCTTATTTATTTCTTTCCCTCTTTTTTCCTCTATATATTTCATTTCGACACCATAAATATTTTGAGACCAAACAAAATGGAAGGCCCACTTTCAAAATGGACCAATATGGTACACGGATGGCAGTACCGGTGGTTCAAAATCGAAAACGACACGCTTTTGTACTACACGTCACGGGATAAAATGCTGAAAGGACAGCAGAGAGGTTTGCACTGATTGTCAATCAACCATTTTCGATTTTAAGCACTTCAATCCGACAACGATTGTTATTACAGGCCAAATCCGTCTAAACGGTGCTGTTGTCGGTATCGATGGCGAAAACAATAGCCTCTTCACAATAACCGTCGAAGGAAAGACGTTCCACATGCAAGGTCGCGATTTGAGGGAGCGAAATCAATGGGTTCGGATTTTGGAGAGTTCGATTCGCGCGAGCAGCGGATACACGAAGACGAACGGCTCTGTGGGAATTTCACCGTCGCAGCACTTTAAGCAAAAAACTGAGGAAGCAAACGACTTTTTGAAGACGTTAGTGGACAAGGTGAAAGAGTTGGAGCAATTGAAGAGTGGAGAGAGAGCACACGATGAAAAGAAGACGATTGATTCGCTAATCGCGGCTACCAACAATTTGACTAATAATGTGAAACACGCGATTATTTATCTCCAGGTATTTAATTTTTTTATTTAATTCTGATAATTTCTTATCGTTGTTCATTGCAGATGGCTCAAGCGCGTCTCGATCCAAACATGAAGACGGAAAAATTAATTTTCGTTCATCCAGCCATGGATGAGGTGAGTTATTGCTAAATTTTCTAGATTGATTTATGAGGGAATTGGATAAAAATCCATTTAATTGGGGTTGGTGGGAGGGGGGTTTAAAAGAGCGAATAATTGATAAATTGTGTGTGAGGTTTCTAGTAGAAAAGCCTAAAACGGTTGAAATGGGCGAAAATTGGGGGGGGGGGGGGGGTCGAAGAATGCTCCTATTCGCCTGAAACTTTGAGAGATATTGTCAAAAATACTCCTGGACAGGGGTGGGACCAAAAAAGGCTCTGGGACGTTTCAAAACAAGACGTTTCAAAACTTTTTTGCATTTTTGCGGCGTACTAGTGTATTTAAATTTCCATAAAAATACAAATAATTGATAAAATCAAAAAATAAAAACCTAATGAGCGTGCGTTTTGGTGTCAATTGGCAAAAAATGCTACGAAAAAATGCAAAAAAGTTTTGAAACGTCCCAGTTTTGAAACGTCTTGTTTTGAAACGTCCCAGAGCCCCAAAAAAAGGCAGAAATATGCCTTTTTTGGGATTTATTTTGTTTTTTGGCAAAAAAAAGCAAAAAATGGAAAAAAAAACCAGCAAAAAATTCAGCGAAAATTCGGAGAAAGCTCCGATTGATATGAAACTTTGGGAAATCATTTCAATCGGAGCTTTCTCCGAATTTTCGCTGAATTTTTTGCTGATTTTTTCTATTTTTTGCTTTTTTTTTGCTGGTTTCGAGAATACCCTCATAATTTTTTAAGGACCAAATATTTTTTGTTCCACCCCTGGTCCTTGTCATTTTACCTTTTCGGCTTACTTGAATTTTTACAATTTTTCTATCCATATTCATTGCAGATGGACCAAGCACACCATGATCCGAACATGAAGACGGAAAAGTCGATAGAGGTGAGTTATTGCCGAAAAACTAATTGAGATATCTGATGAGTCAAAACGAGAGCAAACTTGTAGTCTGCTTTGTTTGTTATATCTAGTGTAGAGAACGGAAACTATTGCAAAATTGTTGAACTTTTACGTTTCTGATTTTAAATACGTTATTTAAAAGTTTGGTCCAGAATTTTTTTTTGCAATAGTACATTTTTTCCCCGTCTTGACACTGCGCGTCAACAGATCAAGGCCGATTTAGCGGCTCCGCGACATCTCGAAACCGCGTTAACAGGGGAGGGAGGTGAAAAGTGAAATAATGAGCGAAAATTTTTTTTTTCAGAATTAAATGAAAAATAGAATCAAAAAGTGCACAAACGCTGTGCCAGTTTGTTGAAAAAAATTGATTCCCGCAGCAGTTTTTTCCAAGAAATAAATTACTTTTAAGAACATTAAAAGCGAGCAAAAAATCACAATGAGGCTACCCCGAATCAGAACGTTCCTGAATCAGAACTGTCCCGAATCAGAACTGTCCCTAAGCAGAACTGTTCGTTTCAGAACTGTCCCATATGAGAACTGTCCTAAATCAGAACTGTCCCGAATCAGAACTGTCCCGAAGCAGAACTGTTCGTATCAGAACTGTCCCGAATCAGAACTGTTCGTATCAGAACTGCCCCAAATCAGAACTATCCTGTATAAGTTTTAAATAAAAATTTGTTTTATTATGAAAAAACAACATATTAGGCCGTAAGCATGCTTATTGAATAGTTCTGATTTGGGGCAGTTCTGATACGAACAGTTCTGATTCGGGACAGTTCTGATACGAACAGTTCTGAATTGGGGCAGTTCTGATTTAGGACAGTTCTGATTCGGGACAGTTCTGCTTTGGGGCAGTTCTGATAAAGGACAGTTCTTATACAGGACAGTTCTGATTCGAACAGTTCTGATTCAGGACAGTTCTGATTTATGACAGTTCTGATACGAACAGTTCTGATTCAGGACACGGTTCTGATTCAGGACAGTTCTGATTTATGACAGTTCTGATACGAACAGTTCTGATTCAGGACACGGTTCTGATTCGGGACAGTTCTGCTTTGGGGCAGTTCTGATAAAGGACAGTTCTTATACAGGACAGTTCTGATTCGAACAGTTCTGATTCAGGACAGTTCTGATTTATGACAGTTCTGATACGAACAGTTCTGATTCAGGACACGGTTCTGATTCAGGACAGTTCTGATTTGGGACAGTTCTGATTCGGGGTAGCCTCATCACAATATTCTTTTTTCAAAAGGAAAAAATTGAGTAAAATCAAATTTTAAAATGATAATCGGCCTATGCATTAACCTGCATTTTCCTCCGTTGAAATATAGGTTTGCATGAAAGATGATAGGGAAGTTCATCTGCATAGGCCCATAATCATTTAAAAATTTGATTTTACTCACTTTTTTCCTTTTGAAAAAAGAATAGTGTGATTTTTTGCTCGCTTTTAATGTTCTTAAAAGTAATTTATTTCTTGTTTCTTGGAAAAACTGCTGCGGGAAGCAATTTTTTGACGAACTGGCGTTTGTGCACTTTTTGATTCTTTTTTTTTAAATATAATTCTGAAAAAAAATTGTTTGACATACTATTTCACTTTTCACCTCCCTCCCCCGTTAACTTTCGCGATTTCCGGTTTAGAGATGTCGCGGAGCCGATTTAACAGCTATCTATAGACTGTGCAGCAGGCTTGTGTCAAATAAAAGCAATTTTGAGTTTTTTTTTAGATATTATGCTTTGATACAGGGATGGGACAAAAAAATTTCGAAAAAAAGGAAAATTTCCAAGTTTTTGTTAAAAATTAAGGTTTTTCGTCAATTCGGAGCATATGTATAACGACTAATTTTTTGCCCAAAAACCGGGATTTTTTTTCGCCTCCGCGGCTCTACAAAACAATCAAAAAATGTTTGGTTCACCCCAAAAAAATCCGAAAAAAAACTAGTAGCGATAGCTAGTCTACCCATAAAACTGTCACATTCCCATTAATTTCAAAAGGTACATATCACATTTGCCGGCTCCCTCTGGCTCTCGGACGTTTCGAAAGTAGACGTTTCGAAAGTGTGACGTTTCGAAAGTGCGACGTTTCGAAAGTGGAATTTTTGAAGGTTTTTCTGGATTTTGTCGACGCGGTGTTTCACACAATCATTTTAAAAAGGTTTTTAAGAAAAATTCCTCAACCACCGCGACGACAAAATCCAGAAAAACCTTCGAAAAGCCCACTTTCGAAACGTCTACTTTCGAAACGTCCGAGAGCCCTCCCTCTCCTCCTGTCCGGAGTTCCTTTCTTCTTCACTGACCACTCAGATTTACACCTTATCAATTGAAGAAGGTCGCCCAGGCAAATTTCTCTTTCCCTCTTCCTCTCTCTACTCTCGTGACTCTTTTGTAACGAAAGGGCTGATAATAATGATAAGGTCATTGTCGTGTTGATTCGGCTATTTTTTTAGTGGTTTCTATTTATATTTGGATAGTTTTTTTGTGTTGCAAAAAATTGAAAACGGCAATGAAAAACATAAAGTTGCGCGAGGAAAAAAAAATTTCTATTTTTTTGTTTGAAAGTTTGCCGATTATTCGGCAACGCTCTCCTCGGTGCCTATTTCTCTCCTTTTTTTTTGCCTGCTTGCAAAAAATAATAAATACAATAATTCTATTTTTCCACGTTTATGTAACGGCCTACTCTCGTATGTGAATTTGTAAGACACGTGTCAAAGTGAACACGATGTTTCGAATAAAAAAAGCGTGGCCTTTTGTGAATTTGAACTCTTGATTTTCCAATTGACAGACAGTCCGGTTTGCTCTTGTTTTGACTCTAGTTATTTAAAATCACTTTAAAAACGTTTTCCCTCTCTCGTTTTCTTCTAGTCTATCGCTGATATGTGCATAACTAAAAAACGTGCACAGCAGTCTTCGGAGAGCAGCTCGACCACCACCGATTTCACGCAAACAACAGCCAGTGGGACAAAGCAGCCGATATCTGGAATTCAACATCTGGATCACTTGAAACCGCAACGTGCAGAATCGTATGCGAGGTTCGTTCTCAGTTCATTGTGCTCCTAAAAACGAAACAAATTGGATTTTGTTTTGGGAGCGAGTGAAAAGGAAAAAGTGCTAATACCCTTTGGTTGTTTCTTTGCAGCAGTGACGAAGAAGAGTTCTACGACGCGGACGAGGAATTGATCGATTTAGATAAATTCGAGAACGAGAAGGGCAATCCGGGGACTGGAGACTCGTTACAACGCAACGACGCTGCCATGATGTCATCTGTAAGTGTTTTACGATTCTACTGGCATTACAGGTCATATGTCTTCAGGACGAAGATGGATTCGACTTTGGCGACTCACATGAAGACTTTGACGAAATCTACAATAACGCAGAAGAGCACGATATTGGAAATGTCCAACAGGAGCATGGCTCTGTGCTGATGCACCTGCTCAGTCAGGTCAGCGTCGGAATGGATCTCACTAAAGTCACTCTTCCAACCTTCATACTCGAGCGTCGATCGCTTCTCGAAATGTATGCTGACTTTTTTGCTCATCCTGACCTCTTTATCGCCACGAACGGAATTGATTCGGCAGAAAAGCGAATGATGTAAGTTTAAAGTACAGTTTCAAACAGTATTGAAAGTTGTATACAAATATATATATTAGTTTGTGTATTTTTTGTATGTCTCGTACAAGCGAGTTTGACTATTATAAAACTCGAATCCGCGTCGTTAGATTAACGTTCAAACCTTTTATGGGGTTATTCATTTCATGCATTTTGCATTTTTTGTCAAATTTTCCTTATTCATTTCATGCAGAAAACGACATTTTCTGCAGCAGAAAATGTCGATGAAATGCAGTTTTCTGCATGAAATGAATAAGGTAAATTTGAAAAAAAAAATGCAAAATGCAGGAAATGAATAACCCCATTACCAACTTGAACACATAGGTCACAGGAATTTAAGGAAGTTAGGGTAAAGAAATGGGTTCTGTTACTGGAAATACCGTATTTACTCTAATTGCCCGGTACCTCTAATTTCCCGGCAGCCTCTGACAAGCCAGCATGCAAACAAGGACTTTGTAAAATAAGCCGACAGCCTCTAATTGCTCGGCACTCTAAATTCTCCAGTTTTCTAAAAGTAGTCCGTAGCATCGTTTTTGCCAATTATTGGTGATTTTCCAGACTTTAAGAAAAGTCTTCCTGTTTATTCCTCTAAAGGTTATAGAATTGTTTTTTTCGCACTATTTTCATTTTTGCGGTCATAATTTCTCTTATTAAACTCCATAGGTTGCCAATTTTTTGGTCATTTTCTGAAAAAAATACGCCTGAAGCCTCTGATTGCCTGGCACCCAATCCGGAGATTAGAAAAATAAGCCGACATGCCAAGCAAATAGAGTAAATACGCAGCCCCCTCAGCTAACTTAAATTTTTCCATAGACCATCTTCTAACAGGGGGAGAATAAAAATGACCATATTCTTGGAGCAAAGCTATAGGAACATTTACAGTATCAGTGTTGGTCTGGAAAAATGCCTTTCCCATTTACTGATCCAAAAATTGAATTTTTTAAAAATGTGGGACATTTTTGATCGATAGACCATCCGCCAACTATCCCCAACCACCCATTGGACCATCCGCTGGGAAACCGCATTTCCATTGCGCTGAGGGGGCTGGTAAATACGGTAATTTAATAGAACAAACAATAGGCAGCCAAATACCGTAAAAACTCTATTAAATGGCCAACCCTATTTGAATGCCACCCAAAACCCTACTTCGAACAATAGAATGCCACATCTAATATAATGCCCACTAAACTTTGCTCCGAACAATAGAGTGTCATGGCCATATAATAGAGTTTTTACGGTATCTAAATTTCGCTACAGGCTTATTTATTTATATTTTTTTGCAGTGCCGTCGTCAGATACTACCTGAATGCGTTCTACGCGGCGCGCAAAAGTGGTGTCGCGAAAAAGCCGTACAATGCTATTCTCGGCGAAACTTTTCGGTGCAGATACACGGTTCCTAACTCTAAATTGAGCGGAAACACGACCGAGGCAGGACCGTGGCCTGGATCCGATGAAAAACAGTTGACGTTTATTGCAGAGCAGGTATGAATTCGAAGAATCTAATTTCCCCTTCTTCTTCTCCATTTTCATCTTTGTTTTCACAGGTCAGTCACCATCCGCCAATTTCCGCGTTCTACGCGGAAATGCCGTCTGAAGGAATCTCATTCAATGCTCACATATACACAAAATCATCATTCCTTGGTCTCTCCATCGGAGTTGCCAGTATCGGGGAAGGAATTCTGACTCTACACAACTATGGAGACGAGCAGTACACTATCACATTCCCTTCCGGATACGGCCGTTCCATTATGAGCACTCCGTGGTTTGAATTTGGTGGAAAAGTGAAAGTGGCGTGCGAAAAAACGGGCTACTATGCCGATATTGAATTCCTCACCAAGCCCTTCTTTGGTGGCAAACCACACCGGATTCAGGGATCGGTTTACAGGGAAGGCACCAGAAAGCCGATTCTGACGATTCGTGGAGAATGGAACGGTGTAATGTACGCGAAACCGGTGAACGGTGATGAATACACTTTTGTGGATGTAAAGTCGAAGCCAGAGGTTAAAAAGGAGTGTGTTGCTGTGATGCAACAAGGCGAACGGGAAAGTAGAAGGCTTTGGAGACATGTCACCGCTGCGTTGCTCAGGAACCGAATTCAAACTGCTACCACGTCAAAGAGATTTATTGAGCAGAGACAGAGAAATGAGGCTAAGGTGAGTATTTAGTTTATTATTAGAAAAAACATTTTCTTTTGTGTTTTCAATGCGGAGAATGCTCCGGTTGGCCTGGAACTTTGATAAATCAAGTCGAAAATTCTCCCGGGCATTCCCAGAAAATTTCAGAACAAAATATCGATTTTAAAATTTTCCAACAAAAAAAAAATTAATAATTTTGAAACTCGTTATTTCGGTCCAAATATTGGAAGGTCCTGGAGCTTTTTTGACATTATTCCACAAAGTTGCAGGCCAACCGGTGCATTCTTTGATAATTGTTTGCTATTTCGTGAATAAATTTATTAGCATTAATGGGCCTATTCAGCACTAGAAATAACCTTTTTTCGTGGTTTTTTCCCTATGCAGAATTGAGAAAAAAAGACAAAAAACTACAGTAGTCGGAGGTTTTTTGACATACAAAAAGGTTTTTTTTTTTCTTGAGGCGATACTCAGGTATCGCGAGTCAAACCTTTTCATGTAACAAATAAGCATTGCTTCAAAAAGTTTGAGAGAATCTGGAAAAGTGATGTTAGCATGAAAAGGTTTGAAAAATATTAGAACGTCTTGAAAAAGTTTGAAAAAGTTTAATAATGACTTTATTGTTACTCAGAAAAGCTTCAAAAAGTTTGGCTCGATACCTGAGTATGCAAGAAACTGGAAAACGACAGGAAAACCGATTTCCGAAACATGCTTACCTGCGTCTCTCACCCTCATCATGTAAACATCAGATTTTTTCAAATTTCGTTTTCCGGAAAACGGTTTTCCTGTCGTTTTCCACTTTCTTGCATATGGCCTCTGGAAAACAACCTGGATATGAGAAAGAAACTATTAAAAACTGTTTTTTTCTTGGGCTGAATAGGTCCATAAAAAAGCGTTAAACAACCTACAGTAACCAGGGTTTTTTTTAAACTAATTAGAGTGATAATAAAAAAATATAAAAAACTACTGTAAAAATAAGAGGTTTTTTATTGTTAAAAAAAATTAATTTTTTATGGTACGTCCAAAGTAAAAAAAAGCGCAAAAAAAGACGAAAAAAGGCGTCCAAAGTAACTTTGTTTTTGCGTCTTTTTTCTATACAGTATACCGCAGAACCTGCAGATCAAACAAAAAAAACAACTAAAAACATGTTTCAAACAATTAAAAATGTAAACAAACATGTGAAATTCAAATTATTCACTTCGCGCGTCGCTAAGATGTGCAGGTTTGGTGGGATACTGTAGAGAAAAAAGACGCAAAAACAAAGTTACTTTGGACGCCTTTTTTCGTCTTTTTTTGCGCTTTTTTTTTACTTTGGACGTACCATTACGGATTCCATAAAACGTGAAATTGACGAATGGAAAATTTGGAAAATCCGTAAAATTTTGAATTTCACTGTTTAGAACAAGCAAATCAATTACTGAGGCCAGTAAAGATATTAAACAGCAAAACTCTACAGCAAAACTAAAATTTTTTTAAAGTTCGAAAACTGCTTCTTTTTTTTGGATTTTCGAAAATGCATTTTAATGCACGAATATTCATTAAAATGCAGGTTTGCATTAGGTTGAAATCACAGGAACATTTATTTGAATAGGTCCATTAGGCTAGCATTTATCTGCGCCTCGATAGTCACATTCTGCCAAGTTTTGATAAGTGCGTGTGAAACTAGAGACGCACAGCTTTGAGAGAGATGACCTCCGAAATTTCATTTCCAAAAATAATTTTAAAAACGTAGTCTCCAGCATGCCGTGAGGCTTTTTATATATTATTTTGAGAGGCTACACAACCACAAACCATAACTATCCTGGACTTTCCCATTTAAATGGTTCAGTTATGATTCGGGGTAGCCTCTTTTTAAAATAATATTTTGAATAAATCCGGCTGTACTGAAAATTGTATAGGTTTAAGCATTTCAAGAAATAAAAACGGAAAATTGTGATATTTTTTTCTGATTTTTAAGGTGCCTCAAAAGTCCATGGTGTCAATATCTAAATGTGTTACAGGAACGTCTCGAAAACGGAGAAAAGTGGACGCCTCTTTTGTTCGAAACCACTGACAATGAAGGCGAATGGGTGTACAAGGAAAAGCTGGGCGTGAGAGAAACGCTGTAATCACTGGGTCGATTTGAATATTTAGATTTGTTGGTTGTGTCTATACGTGTATTATTTTCTTAGTTCATGAGAACCTCTTTTCCTTACTTTTCTTACCAAGTTTTTCTGCTCATACATCTTTTTTTTTCCTTCCACCTCTCAAAAAATGTTCTTGTACCATTTCCTTTAATCACATTTTCTTTCCCGCCAAACAATGATAACTAGTAATTTCAGTTTCTCTCCTCTTTTGGTGTTTTTCTACTCGGTGACATGATATGAAGTTTAATTTATGGGAATTGAAAACAAATGTATTTATTTTCTTTTTCATAGCTCTGCTTTGTTTGTGATTTGTCCTCTTTTGTTGACATATTTTATTTCGGTTGTGTACTTTCGAATCTCTTTTTTGAATCGTTTCTCCATGTTTTCTTCTGGAGAAAAGCTCATGACGTCGACTATCGAAGCGAGTTTCCTGTAAATCAAAATATTTACTGTGACCACTAAATTTGGGAACTTCTCTCACGTCGAAGACTTTCCTCCAACTGATGTAACATCGTCATGACGTGAGAAACTGCGCTCTTCTAAATCTTGCTCATCGGCGAATTTAATCACTTCCATCGTTTGCGGCATAAATGCAATCGTGTCTCGGCGTTCGTTTAGTTTTGGATCGGCTGTGCTCTCGTGCATGTACTGAAAATTCAAATTTGTTTGAAATAATAATTGAAGAAAAACAATAAAAAATTACCAGGAACCCAGGAAGAAGCCCCACCCATTGCACGTGTGTCGCACGTTTTTTGTACAGGAATTGTTATAAAATGTAGGAAAAAGCGTGCCGCAGTCTTGCAAAATTTTCCCCGGTTTTGTCATTTTTGAAACTTTAATGCATTTTTGCGTCGCCGTGTTTGCACTGGAACAGCACAGGAAAAAAACCGTTTTTCTTGGGTTTTTCCCTGTGCAGGTTGTTTTCCAGGAAGAAACCCTTTGAGTCGAGACCCGGCGTTAAAAAATGTAATACGCCTTTAATTTTCAATGGGAGTGGCCAAAACTTAAAGGCGTATCGATGTGTTTCATCGGCCGGTTTCGACCCGCATAGTTGTTTATGTCAAAAAAAACCACCGACTACTGTAGTTTTTTGTCGCTTTTCTTCAATTCTGCATATTGTGTTTTCAATCGACTTGCGACATGAGAACGCGAGACTCCGCCCACTTATTTGTGCGCTACCTGCCTGCGTCTCTTCAAATATCACTGTGTTCGCGTGGTCGCGCACAAAAAAGTGGGCGGAATCTCGCGTTCTCATGTCGCAGGTCGATTGAAAACACAATAGGGAAAAAAGGGAAAAAAAATGTTTGCACGTTAAAACTTACATTCAGTATATCCATTGTCGTGATTTTCTCCTTCTCCGGATATTTTTTCCTGATTTCTTCGATTATTTTCAACAACTCTTTGACTTGAACGTCCATTTGTTCTTTCTTCGAATGTCTTCTTTTGAAATTGATACGACGACCAAAATAATGAATTTTCATAAATAATTCTTTCAATTCCAAAGCTGCCAATTCGGCGCTCATTGAGAGAACGGCCACTCCTGAAATTAAATGGACTATTTAAATTAATAAAACAATCATTAAATTTGTTTTACCACAAGTAACGAAAACAAAAATGTAGACTATAGTGAGAATGTGATTAAGTTCATTCGGCATCTCACTCATTGTCAAATTAGCCACCAGATTGAACGTAAGGAAGAAAGATTCGATAAAAGTTGCTCTTCCGCCAGCGGCAATGTACAGTACCCCACCAAGCATACAGAAAATGAGAAGAATTGACGCGTTGATCACTAATGGAAGACGTTTTTCTGGAACGTCATCTGAATCTGTCAACTGTTCCTCTTCCATCAACGTCTCTTTTATCTCGGATGTCTCATGGACGAGTCGTTTGAATGCGTGAAGACGACGTTTCTCGTCTCGTTCACGATGTCGTTCCATTATCACTCGTTTCATGATTTTCAACTTGTGCACCAGGTCGAGGTACTGTAGTGGGGTGATTCAATGTAAATTTAAATAAATATGTAAATATGTACCTTGGAATAAATCTCCAAAACAATATGGGATAAAAATCGACCAAAGTCAACAGCCGCCAGAACCATCAAAGGAATTCCAATTAATCCGTAGATAATGGCAAAACATTGACCGATTGGAGTTACGGGAACTGCGTAAGCATACCCTGTTGTTGTCTTTAAAAAAAAAAGGTATTTTTAAGGGTTTGTGTTAAATATTGCATTGGTAATAAGCTGCGCTCTATCGAGCATTTCCAGTAAATACCCTAATAGTGTAGCTTTTATGTTTCGAAGTTTGAAATTTCTCGAAAAATACAGTACACTAGATTTAACTGGGGCACTGCCAGCACAATTTTCTTATTTTTTCGTGTTGTTTTTTTTGGATTCGACACTGTTTTATTTCTTGTCCTTTTCAAGACTAAACGCTGGGTTCTATACATACAGTAGCGGCCACTGAAATATCCCCTTTTGGCTTTTCAGCTATAACTTTTTTTTTAGAGAAGAGCTAGGAATTTGAGGTCAACTGTGAAAATGTTTCAAAATAAGCCAGAAATTTGATCCAGTTTAGCTTTTACCGATTAAAAATTTTTTTTTTTTTGAAAATTTAAAAAATTCGATTTTTCGACTTTAAACAAAAAACCGTTTATTGAGATTTCACCCGGGAAACGACTTGTAAATGAGGTAATAAGCGATAGAAACAGTTTCAAACTAATTAATACTAATCTGCAAACCCTAGAGAATCGATACCAGCTTGACATCTTCTTGGCAGGTTGGTTAGAACAGACTTTGGAATCTGAGCCCACGCAGTCTGCAACTGAGAGAATTTCTGGTCGGCATTTCGAGCACCGATGCCGGAAACGCATCTTTCAAGCTCTTCCCACAAGTGCTCGATAAGGTTGATATCGGGGCTCTGGCTGGGCCACTCCATTACGGTCACACGGTTGGTGGCGAACCAATGGTTTGAGACATTTCACTCACTTTTATGTGGTTGGACGTGTGTTTCGGGTCATAATCTTGTTGAAACGAGTAACAAAGCCTTGGGGAGACACGAGCGAACGGGAGCATTACACGGCGTGCTGGAGACTACGTTTTTAAAATTATTTTTGGAAATGAAATTTCGGAGGTCATCTCTCTCAAAGCTCTGCGTCTCTAGTTTTACACGCACTTAGAAAAACTTGGCAGAATGTGACTATCGAGACGCAGATAAATGCGACAGGGCGCATTTGCCGTTACGTAGGTTCTAGCACGCCGTGCATTACATTTTGCAAGATATGTTCGTACACAAAGCGATTCAAGTTGCCTCGGATGCGGTGAAGAGGTCCGACCCCATAGCTGCTGAAGCAGGACCATACCATCACGTTGCCGCCACTATGTTTTACGGTCGGAGTTTGGTATTTTGAGTTGAATCTGGTCCCTACTGGTCGTTTCGCATAAGAAATTCCATCCAAACCAAATAAAATGAACTTGCTCTCATCACTTCACAAAACTCGTTCCCACTGACTTTGAGTCCAGTTGAGATGAGCTCGCGCCCAGGCCACACGAGCTGCTCTATTGCGGTCAGAGATGTACGGCTTCTTTACAGGTCTTCTGCCAAACATTCCAGCATCGTTAAGGCGCCGTCGGATCGTTCTGACGCTTGCCACAGGTGATCCACGGGGAGAAACCTGATCGAGGACTTCGGGGGCACTGAGCCTGGGGTTGCTTCTCGATGCGCGTACGATGTTTCTGTCTGTTTGATGGTTTGTAACTGGAGCCCGTGAGCGTCTTCTCTTCCCTGGTTGTCTACTCTTCTCTAAAAAAAGATATAGCTGAAAAACCAAAAGGGGATATTTCAGTGGCCGCTACTGTAGGTACCGCAACGTGTTTCTAAAACATAAGAGTTTCGCCAAACTGTCGACAAAAACAGATTCCAGTTGTTCATATTAGCATGTTCCCAAATTTTCGTTTCAAAATGTTCAGTAATTCTCGAGTTTTGGCACTTTAAAGTTGGCCTCCCGAAGTACTGATTTTCTCCTCGCTGGAGGGGGCGGGGCAGAGTGTGCGGGCGCGCGGCACTGAACCCCGGCAACAAAAATGTGGTGCGAGACGACTAACCGTTCGAACGATCGGCCACACACGCGTGTCTCGATCAGGGCTGTCAAAAATCCGGCTGGCCGCCGCCGGCCGAAAAAAGCCGCGGCCCACGGCCGGCTTCGGCCGTGCGCTCTCAACAACAAAAAAGCCGCGGCCGGCCGCGGCCGGCTGGAGGGCCGTGGGTACTGTGAAAGATCGAAAAATTGCACTGATCTGCCACAGAATTTTTGATCTCTGAGAAATCTTGAAAAAAGAACACGGAAAAGAGAGAGATGTTTCATCACACTCGGCCTTAAGGCCGGCCGCGGCCGGCCGCGGCTTTTTTGTCATTCACGCTCGCGAAGCCGGCCGCCGGCCGGCCGACAGTTTTCTCGGCCGAGGGCCGGCCGCGGGGCCGTTTTGACAGCCCTGGTCTCGATGCGCGTTCAAGTTTGATGATAAATGCGAGTCCACGCTGGATCGCCCGCCTCTCTTTAAAATTTCTATTCTGACACGTTTCAGTATGAAAAAAGTACTTTCAGGTCCAAAAAATCAACCATTTCAGATATCGCCGACATAGTTATTTTAGATTTTATTACATCATTCAATAGCAAATTTTCTGCAGAATCGAATGATAATAGTAACTCGCGTGACTAGGCTTTCCACGTCGGGCGTTTTTCGCCCGCCCGACCCGCCCTAGCGAAGGGCCGTCCGAAGCCCGGGCGAAGAAAAAAACCCGCGTGAAATGTTCTTTTTTTTCGAATTAAAATAAACGATACAAATAATGTTGAATATCATTGAAAATAAATAAATAAATTCGAAAATCGAATTACGTGCCATGCAACGTGGCGGCCTATCGAAACACCGTCACGTAAATTCGCGGACAGGGCGAAGCGGGCGGGCGTAGGGTGCCCGACCTCCGGACGGGTGTAGGGTGTTTTCGGGCGGCCCGCCCGAGATGGAAAGCTTACGCGTGACAGAGACCTCCATAATAGAGAAAAAAGCAAAAAACTTGAACTTTTCAAAAATTACTTTCATACTTTTAGGGCAAAAAGTGTTTTAAAATGTCTCAAATAATTTAAAATTTTATTGTTCATTCGCGAAAAAAGCAAGTGCGCTCCACGAAATGTAGTACTACGTGGAATTCATTTTCGTCGCCAAATTATTTCAATTCACGTCTAAATTCAACGTAAAATAAAATAATTTGGCGACGAAAATGAAATCCACGAAGTACTAAGTTTTGTGGAGCGCACTTGCTTTCTTCACGAATGGACAATATACACCTAATCTCGAAGATCTCCTTTATCGATTTCGACAATAAAAAAATGCTGAAATTTTTCAGATATTTTTGGTTGTACTTTGGAGACGTCCAGAAGGCGTGCCGTTGTAGATAGAGGAGATCTGATGCAAAAATCGAATTCCCCGTATCAAAATCTATCAGAGTTAAAAAAACAAGCCGTGACAGAGACCTACATAGATAAATTTAGAACGTTTTTCTGATCGTCGTTTCAGTTTTTTGAAAATTTCGCCTGAAAATTGAAATTTTCAGTCAAATCTAATATCACCAATCAATTCTGCGTGGGAAATTACGTATGGAAACATTCCAGTATGCATAATTATGTTAATAGTATTCGGGCTACTGGAGCGCAAACTCTCAAAATAAAAGCGAGGAGAAAAAATTGAAATGCTCCGCCCCCTCCTTTTGCGGTGCCTATCTATACAGTTCGTAAATGGAGAAACAATCACAGCTAAATATTACTCTCTTCTCTAAATTGACCGCTTTCCCACGAGTAGTTTAGGCACGAATTTTGACACATCTGAAAGGAGTGTGACCGTAATCCATTCAGCAAACGAGTGGGTGAAAATAAGAGAACATTGTTTTTTTGTTGGTTTCTTTTGGCTCACTTTTATAGACCCTATTCAGCACAGGATAAAACCGTTTTCGTGTTATTTTCAGAGACCAGAGGCCATATGCGTCTCTCATCCTCATCCTCTAAAAATCAGCGTTTTCCAAATTTCGTTTTTCGTTTTCCGGAAAATGGTTTTACTGTCGTTTTCCAGTTTCTTACATATGGGCCATATGGCCTAGAAACTGAGGAAATCTACATAAAATTACAGTAGTCGGAGGTTTTTTGACGTGTCGAGACCGGCTGATGAAATAATTCGAGTCGCCTTTAAGTTTCGGTCGAGTTCCTCATTGAAAATTAAATCGGATCATTCTTTGATAATGTTTTGCTATTTCGTGAATAAGCCCATTAGCATTAATGGACCTATTCAGCACTGGAAATAACCTTTTTCCTTGGTTTTTTCCCTATGCAGAATTGAGAAAAAATAATAAAAAACTACGGTAGTCGGAGATTGCATTTTTTACTGCCGGATCTCGACGTGACCTGCATAGGGTTAAAAAACACGAAACACTGTTTTTTTTTCTGCGCTGAATAGGCTTATTATTCATCACTCTCATTGAATGGATTACGGTCGCACTTATTTCAACTGTGTTAAAAATATGCTTATGGATATTTTGTGGGAAACTGTTCATTTTCAAAAATGATGAGCAGCTGATGAGACAAGAATTATAGACAAGATACCTGGCCGTAAATTAAATTACCGAAAATTCTCTAATATAACGACCCTCATAATAGAACAGCCCCCTAAAATAGAGCGGCCACCCTAAAATAGACCGGCCCCTCTCATATAGGAATGAATTGAACACTTTTTTCAATAATTTGGTTAGATTTTTCCAATTGTTATTTATTGACCGGTTTCTAATTTTGTTTTGTCATAAATTCGTGTAGTTTTTATGGAAAATCCTCAAGATTTAATACAAATTTAAACACATTGAAAAGTAAACCTAACCCTATAATATAACGGCCCTCTAAAATACATAGACCGGCCCTCCTACTCAGGCAATTGAAAAAAAATATTATGAGAAATTTTAGTAATATTGGCGAAGATTTACAAGAATGTTGTGAGGCACAATAATATTGCTAGAATTTCTTGTAATATATTGGATTTCTTGCAATATTGCTGAGCTATCTTGTAATATTACTGAGTTTTCTTGTAATATTATTGAGTTTTCTTGTAATATTACTGAATTTTCTTGCATTATTACTAAGTTATCTTGTAAAGTTTCGTGTTCTTATTATAATACTACCAAATTATCTTGGGATATCTTGGAGATTTTTAAAAATTTATTGAAGTAAAAAATCAAATTTCAATAAGTGGGTCATCGAAAAATGTCGGGAACAAGAACATCATCCGATTTGCAGAAGCCATTAAGGTAAATGTCTTCTTTTCCTGAAATCGTTGACTTTGTTTGTATTTGTTGATTCGATGCTTGCTCAACCACATAGTTTTTCGTCATTTGATTGAGTACCTTAAGAAATTGAAAATTAATGGGGCTATTCACGAAATAGCAACAAATTGTGGGAAAATTCGGAGAATTCTCCTATCGACTTGGCACATTGAGAAAATATTGAAAAAAAATAGTCCCGGACCTGCTCAGAAAATTTGGGGCCGAAATATCGATTTTAAAAGTTTGAGAAAAAATCGGTATTTCTGTTCAAACTTTTCTGAACCTGTCCGTTGGCCGTAAGCAAGAAACTTGAAAACGACTTTTTCCGGAAAATAGATTGCTTGTTTCTTCTCGTCTCTCATCGGAATTATTCTCATTTCGCTTCCCAGTAAACGGTTTTCCTAACGTTTTCCATTTTCTTTCATATGTCCTCGGGACTATTTTAAACATTATTTTCCAATTTTCCAGGCGAATCGAAGTGCTCTCCGAATTTTCCCACAACGTTTTGCTATTTTGTGAATTACCCCATAAGAAAAAGAAGGAAACGTTTTGAAATTACAAAAAGTAAGAGACAAGTCAATGAAGTGAAATGGCTAATGCTGCGTTCAAAGTGATAAAGATGGAGAAAAATAGGTGTCCAAATTGAAAATGAAATTGTTACTTTTTTTAACGTAAAAAGACTGTAACCGTACCCAAATCGTGGCGTGACCTCATTTTGTGTCAACTTACGGAACTTTTCGACGAAATTGGAAGGTCTCGCCACGATTTGGTTACGGTTACAGTATTTTTATGCGTAAAAAGTAGAAATTTTTCTCTTCACTTTGGACACCAATATTTCTCCATCTTTATCACTTTGAACGCAGCATAAGCATCAAGATTTTTTGGTGCTTTTTTTGTTGCTATTTTCGCATATGTTTTGGTTTCTTTGATATATCGAAAATTTGAAACCCGTCAGGTTTTTAACTGAACGCAACGCAAAAATCTGAGCGGGCGTGTCTTTTCGGTGCTACCTCGGAATAGAACTCGCTCGAAACAGAACTGTAGCGAAATATAACTGTTTCGGAATAGAACTGTTTCGGAATATAACTGTTTTGGAATAGAACTGTTTCGGAATATAACTGTTTTGGAATAGAACTGTTGTGAAATAAAACTGAAGCAAAATAGAACTGTGTCGAAACAGAACTGTACAGAAATAGAACTGTTTTGGAATAGAACTGTAGCAAAATAGAACTGTCTGAAGTGGAGCTGTAGTGACCCAGGAAAGCTAGAGCAGCTCGAATAAGTATTCAGTTGTACATGGTGGGTTATTGAGTTCGATTCCGCACAGCTTCATGTACAGCTCCATTTCTGGTAATTCTATTTCACTACAGTTCTATTCCAAAACAGTTCCATTTTTCTACAGTTATGTCTCGCTACAGTTCTATACCGAACGGTTCTTTTCCGAGCAGTTCTATTCCGTAGCAAGTTCTATATTGCTACAGTTCTATTTCGAGTGAGTTCTATTCCGAGGTAGCACCGTCTTCTCGTGATACCTATTATGAAAACAAAAAAATTGCAACGCGGTGTTTGCGTACTTTCGAAATTCAAACGGCCATTGAAGAAATATCATGGCAAATGAAGAGAAATGTTCCAACTTTCGTTTGAATTTTAAAAGTACGCGGTATTGTGTTTTCAATCGAGTTGCAGCATGAGAACGAGCGATAAAAAGACATGTTTTCTCTGCTCCTCTTCGAATCGAACTGTGTTCGTGTGGTCGCGCACAAATAAGTGGGCGGAGTCTCGCGTTCTCATGTCGCAACTCGATTGAAAACACAATAACACCGCGTGTATTTTTTTAATGAATGAATAACGGAGAATTTTGATGCTTCGCCAAAGTTTAAAAAAAGTATTCATCTCTATTTTTGCGATTGTATTATTGATTCAATCTTCTTGCCGGTTTAACGCGGAAAATCTAAGACCAAACACCTTCAGCTTTTTTGAAAAATGTCAACTAAACTCAATGAAAAAAGTTGAGTGATTGTGGCCACTCGTCGCTTTTTCATTTCTGAAAAATATCTTTCATGTTTGCAGAATTTTCACGTGAAACCGGCAAAAGATTGAATCGATAATATTAGTGCGTCGCGAAAACTAGTCAGAGCGGAGCGCGCAACTCGGCTGTGGTCTCGCCGCGAAATTGGGAGTCACAGCAGAGTCGCGCGCTCCGCTCTGACTGGCTTTCGCGACGCAGTAATAACACAGAAAACAAATAAATTGAAGGAAAACATATTGTCCATTTGCGAAAAAAGCAAGTGCGCTCCACGAAACTTAGTACTTAGTACTATTATTTAATTTCACGTTGAATTTACACGGGAATTGAAATAATTTGGCGACGAAAATGAAATCCACGAAGTACTAAGTTTCGTGGAGCGCACTTGCTTTTTTCGCAAATGGACAATAGAGTAAAGTATGTATATACCGTAAAACCTGTATTAGACTTGCATGCAAGTTCCAATTTCAAAACCTCGCCAGAGTGCAAGTTTATTAGACAGACAAGTCTATTAGAGGGTGCAAGTCTATTGTTTAAAAGCCTGGACCGGGTGCAAGTCTATTAGAGGGGCAAAGTATCTGGTTTACGCCACTTTTGCCACTGTTAATGCGTTTGGTTAGTGGGGCAAGTCTAATACAGGTTTTACGGTAAAAATCAATATCAACGAATACGTGGAAAAAAAAATCTTAAAATATAGGGAAAAACGGCAGAAATGCGCAGAACGCGATTGGAAAAATAGATTAATGAAAAAATCAATATTGCGCAATTTCTTGAATTATCTTGAAAAATCTTGTAATATTGCAAATTTCTCACAGAATCTTGGAACTTCGTTTAATATCTTACAAGATTTTTTAAATCTTACAATATCTTGTAATTTCTCGTGTTTCTTGAAATATCTTGTCTAATATTGCGCTAGCAACGTTGCTGACGCATTTTCCTGCCAAGACAAATGCGCCAGCCAAATATATTGTATAATCTTAAAATATGACGATTTCTCAGAATATTACTAAAATTTCTCATAATATTTTTTTTCAATTGCCTGAGTAGGAGGGTAGTGAAAAATAGAAGGGTCGGCCGTTCTATTAGAGAATTTACGGTAAATACAAATAAAAAATAACACCAGGTTCAACGTTCCTGCTAAAAAAAATGCTTGCTGTCTACAGTAAGCTGTGGCGCGAAAATCAAAACTCCGCCCCCTTTGATAAAAATGCAGAAAGCATGAAATCAATAACCCCATAACTCGTATTTTAAAAAATATACCAAAATACTCAGCGCGTAAAGAATTGAGCTTCTCTTCGTCCACCTCGGCGGCAAAGCGTCGTCATTGATTCCAGAAGACGTCGATTTGAATTCGCGACCTTCGTGATACGTGGAAAGCCTAAAACTCCACAAACTGTTTTGTTGAGTCTGCTAAATTACCCGGATAAATGTTTCAAAAGTTGCGGTCGATACTCCTCATACTTTTTCTCGTCACCGATCAAAACTTTCACCTCGTTTTCAATATTTCTGTACCGCTGTCGTATCAGATCCAATTTAGCCAACTGTATCTTTTTATCAGCGTCGTACTCTTGATAATAAAAAGCGTACGCGCCGAGCAGAAGATACAAAAAGAGAAAGACGGCCAGACCGACGTGTGGAAGTGCCATTTTGAGCATCTACAGGATAATTAATTGTTTCCCTAATTTCTTTTATTTACCTTTTTCATTTTGGTCTGCACTGGAAGTTCGGTGCTTGATGAGTTTTCTTCAGACATGTTGGAGATTTAAAAGAATACAAATAGAATGTTGGTGCAGTGGTTATGAAGAGTCGTGTGGAAGTCTCAGCTGGCGAATGAAAACATTCATCTTCTTGTATTCATGACAAATTATTTAGATATAAATCAAATTAACACTATTTATACCCGTAGTTATAGCAGAAATAGTGAAAATAAAGAAATGGGGAACGATGTTTAACTGGGATTTTTATTCAGAGGTCAGTTCGTTGAGCTTCTCGAGCACTTTGTCATTGAGAACCTTCCAGAAAAGTCCCTCTTCGCACTCGATGTCTGTGGTGAAGAATACCTGGAATAGTCCAATTTATTTTCGGTATTGAAAACTTATGTATTGTAGAAATAAGGGGGAAAAAAGTGAAAAACGCCTGGGGGAAATTTTTTTTTAAATTTCAATATTTATTTCATTCCAAAATTTTTAGAGCATTTCCGGTAGGTAATCGGAGAATTCTTGAAGATTTTCTCAGTTGTTTGCTATTTTTAATTTATTAATTATTAATTACCTGAGAAAATCTCGATTTTTTCGTAAGCCGTAAAGTGGTTGATTTGATAAATTCCCTTTGCGTGTTCTCTCCGTCGACGAGCATTGTGAACTGTGGAAAATGAGCAAGACCCATTGATTCGATTTTGCTGGAATAATTATTGATGTTTTTTTCATTTTTGAATAAATATTAATAAAGTTTGCAAACCTCTCGCCCACCCAGATCCACGCACTTTCAGTTGAATACAGCACGTATCCAGTGAGATCTCGATTGCAGATTTTTTCGTCAAACATCACTCGTTGAATCGGATTTAATTTCACCATGGTTGAATCGACAAAAAAATGTTTAAAAAAAAAATGAAATAATTTATTTATCCGAGAGAAGTACACGACCGAGTAGAGAAAAATGAAAAGTTAGGCCACCTTGCCAAAAAAAAAATTTTTTTCTCAAGTTTTTTTTGAAAATCACAGCCTCCCGCACGAGAAATGCGCACCGCTGGTCCCTAAAAAGAAGGTCTCGGCGTCTCGCACTCTCTCGCGCGTGCAGATAGAGCGCGCTTGCACCGCCTTTCCTGCAGGAATGTTCAGAATTTAAGAATGCGTCGGAAACACTGAAAACCGGAAATTCAATTGAAAAAGGAATATACACAATAGACACAAAAGAAAATTGCCGATTTTTTGAGATATCATAGAAGAAATAATAATTTGTCTTCACAGAAATACCTCTAAACAAAGATTTTTCACGAATTTCGAGATTTTTCGAAAAATTCACTATTATTTTTGGAAATACTTGATAAAGACATGTCAAGAATATTATAGTAAAGTGATTATTTATTGAAAAAGGACAAATCAAGCGGTTTTGTTTGCCAAACAGTGGCATTTTCGGCCGCTCGAGCACGAAGTCTTATTCAGATGCTCCTAAATTTCGTCTCGAAAATGTTTTCGAAAATCGGCTCCCAGGGTTTTGTAGAGAATTTTACGGCGATCATTTTTCGCTTTTGAACGAACGAAATCGTCAAAAAATGGCTTCGGTAGTTGAAAAACCAATTTCAGTTGAAAAAGTGAAAAAATGGACAAATTTTGATGGTTTTTAATTTTTTTCTGAAGAACTAGAAGACAAATCAAAAATCGGCTGCCGAGGAAAGTTTCTAAATTTTCTTGCGGTCATTTTGCGACCTCAACCGGCCGATTTGGTCAAGAATGGACGGAAAAAATAGGGTTTTAAGATTTCCAGTCATGGATCGGTGGACATCTGAAGGTACGGAATTCGGTCCCTCAAGCGCTTCAATCACAGTCTTGATGGTCGCTTTCCGTTAGAATAGGTCAGTATTGTTCGCAAACATTATTAAACCATATAAAATAGAAGTTTCGGGAATATTTTATTCGATTACTGTATTTCTCGGAATTTCAACAGAGTGGGCGGAAGAAGCGTCTGATCTTCGATGAAAACTTAGTTACTCCAGGTCGTAGATTGTATTCAACAGAAAAGAAACATATTTAAACCAAATTTATTGATTTTTGAAAAGCAACCATCATATTTATAGCACCTTTTAAATAATTAAATTAACAAAAAATAGTTTTCAACCGATTTTTGGTATAAATTGAATTTCCGGGCCCGATGATTTCGATTGTCCTTCTAGGTTGCTGATTTCATTATCTTGCTGCTGAGCTATCTGTAAAAATAACAATTTTGAGGTCATTTATCGTAAAATAAAGCAATTTTTTAGATATAAAACGGCTAGGATTTACGAAAGATTGAGCAAGTGCACCAAAAAATATTATTCCTTCCTATTGGAACACTATTTTAGACATTAGAACAAAAAAAAAGTGAAAAATAGCCGAAAAATAACGATTTTAAAAGAGAAAATTTAATTAAAAAAGGTTTTGTTTAAAGGCGCATGCAAGTTTGCGGCGCGAGGCAGAGAGAGTGCCAGACGAAATACAAATTTGCTGGTGCTTTTCTCGTGTGGGAGGCTGTGAAAATCTAAAAACAAAAATATTTAAGTTTTTTAAGTAATTGCACAAATTCATTCGCTATTTTTTGAAAATTTTTTAAATTCAGATGGTGCGTATCAGAGATTCCATTCTTATATTCTCCCTAACATTATCGATTTTGGCTGAGAAAGAGCGTCTGGTAAGTTTCTTTTTTTCTTTTGACACCTAAATATCTTATCAGTCCATAATTTTCAGTCAGATGGTGGCTCAGTTTCTCCACAAGACCACCACAAGCCAGCGGCTCAGCAAAAGCTAAATTTGAAGTCAGGCAAAGAAAGTGTGGAAAAGTTTGCTCGGGCTCTTGATACCAATCAAGATGGGTTTGTAGGTAGAGTTTAAATGTTGATTTTTGACCGAAACGTTTTAAATATCCCAATGTTTTCAGATAAAGATGAACTTCTGGCATGGGTATCAGAATCATATCAAAAAACTGTGGATCGGGAAGCGGTGGAGAGGATGAGCGAGTTGGATGTCAATGCTGATGGATTTGTATGTTTGATTAAAAAACAACGTTTTATCATATGTTTCAGATATCCTGGGAAGAGTATTTGACGGACTCCTTCCCAGAAGAAGAACTTCACAACAAAGAAGAAGAGGCGCTGATTGCTCAGGACAAATTGTATTTCAAACGTGAGCTCAATCGCTTTATATATATTTATTGTATTTATACATTCAGAAGCGGACGTGGACAATGACGGAAAACTGAACATGGAGGAGCTCGCAAGTTTTTTAAATCCAGAACATCACGCACACATGCATCCGGTTCTTATCGCCGTCACACTTCTCGAAAAAGATTCGAATGGCGATGGAGCGATCGATGAAAAAGAGTTTTTGGGAGAACTCGAAGATCAGAAGAACAGCGAATGGTACGCTATAGAGATGGAGAGGTAAGGCCTTATAAGGAACTGGTTTCAAGTTAAAATAGGAGAAATGCTCATTTTTGGATCTGCCAGAAGCGCCAATATTTATCATAAATATTTACAAGCCTGGCTGCATCAAAAGCTACTTTTGATTTCTTTTCATTTCTAAAAATGTTTTTTCTTCACTTTCTTTTAAATTTATTTTTCATTCATTTCCTGCGTGTGACTTGTGGCGCAGATGGTTAAGCGCTTGCATTTCAAACGAACGAGGCAGGTGCGAGTTTTTGTGTTGGTCTCGGGCGCTCAGTTCGCTTCCGCCATGCAGTTTGGAAACAGACACACCAAGAAACTCAGTTACAGACCCAAACGGAATTTTATATATAAGGATGATTATGGGGTTATTCAGGGTCGGAAAAAAAAGAAAATAATCCGTGGCCGCGAGAGTTTTTTCCGTTGCTTTTCTAGGCCACCGCAAAGGTTTTTTAGGTCGTATTTTATTGCTTACTTCCAATGAATTTCTGTACTTTTTCAAAAAAAAATTTAAAAAAATTATTCGCCCGTAAATCGATATTTCGAAGGTCTCACAGCGGAGGGCCTAAGAAACTTTTGCGATGGCCTAGAAATGCAACGGAAAAAACTTTCGCGGCCACCGATTTTTTTTCTTTTTTTCCGTAATTTGAATAAGGAAAAAAACTATTTTTTTTCCGACCCTGAATAACCCCATTAGATTGAGAAGAAGCATATATTCAAAAGTTGGAAAATTTTATGGGAATATTCTCACAATTGCAAAAAAAAAAAAAAAAATTTAGGAAAACCTCAGAGTGCTCTGATTAGCCTGAAATTTTAGGAAATAGTGTCAAAAATACTCCCGGACATAATCAGAAAATTTTGAACTGAATCGATTTTAAAAACTTTCAAAAAATCGATATTGATATGGGGTTATTCACGAAACCGGAAAAAAAAGGAAGAAAACGGAAAAAAACTTCGAGAAGAATCGGAGAATGCTCCGATTGACCTGAACTTTTGGGAAATATTGGAAAAAATCCTCTTGTACATGTTCAAAAAATTTCGGACCAAAATAAATTTTTAAAATCGATGTTTTGGTCCAAAATTTTTTTGAACATGTACAAGAGGATTTTTTCCAATATTTCCCAAAATTTCAGGTCAATCGGAGCATTCTCCGATTTTTCCCGAAGTTTTTTTTTCCGTTTTCGTCCTTTTTTCCGGTTTTGTGAATAACCCCATTATATAACGGTTGTGGAAAAATCATTAATTTATTCACAACAATTTCATTTTCTCAAATTTCCAAAAGTGTTGCGTTTCACTTTAATCGTCTTTTTTATTCGTAAAATTTGGGGCTTCAATGTGCTGCAATTCGTTTTTTTTTACATTAGCTAGTTTGAAAAATTGGGGCAAAATGCGGGAAATTCTCAAAAAAAAAGTTTCGGCTGGAAACCTGCATTTGGAAAATGTTCTAAAATTTTAAGAACATTCTCTGGTGCATTCTTAAAACTTACTTGTTACTTGTGATTCTTAAAAGAGTTTCGCAATTTTTCCAACCAATTAGATAATTTCCATCTTAATTTTTGACATTTTGGTTATGGGGTTATTCATAAAATAGTTTTTAAAAAATTTGCGACTAATGGACCTATTCAAAGTACTGTAGAAAAACGGAAAAAATGACAAAAAACTGGGAGAAAACTCGGAAAATGCTCCGATTGGTCTGAAATTTTGGGAGAAACTGTCAAAAATGCTTCCGGACTTTCTTAGAAAATTTTGGACCGAAATATCGATTTTAGAAACATTTCAGAAAAAAAGTCAACAAAATTTCAGACCAATCGGAGCATTTTCCGAGTTTTCTCCCAGTTTTTTGAGACCCCACGAAAAGGGGGGAAAGTGTTGAAATGTGGGAACGAAAAGGGGGGAAAATGGGCGGAGCCAACCGCAAAAGTGCCGCAAACTCTTGCGACATTTTTTCAAATAATAGTTTTATGTTCAAATTGGGCTTCTTTAATTTTTTTGAAACGAAAATCATCGATTCCTTCGAAAAAAATCCAAAAAAAATTAGGCCCCGCCCATTTTCCCCCCTTTTCGTTCCCACATTTCAACACTTTCCCCCCTTTTCGTGGGGTCTCAGTTTTTTTGTCATTTTTTCCGTTTTTCTACAGTACTTTGAATAGGTCCATAACCTGAAAAATGCTCAGAATTGTGGACCGAAATATCGATTTTTAAACTTGCCAGAAAAAATCAATGTTTTTTGAAATCTCAGATTCCACAACGTTTACGACACAAATCATGACGGAAAACTCGCTGGCGACGAATTGGCTACGTGGCTTTTGATTGACGGAACGACGGCCGGATCGTATGAAGCTGACAGTCTTCTCAGCAATTCAGATGACGATAGAGACGGAAAACTTTCATATGACGAGATTCTGGAGCATCATGCTCTTTTTGCAAAGACTGAGGCTGCTCAGGAAGCTGATCATCTTCATCCATATTCTCATGACGAGTTGTAAATCACTGGAAGGATCTCACTGAATACCAAATGTCTATGAAAAAATAAATGAATATTTACAAAAATAATAAAACCTATTTAAATTATTTAAATAAATTATTCAACTCTATTTTCTTTTCTTTCTTACTTCCATATTTATTCATTCATTTACAAGATAAAAATTAATTGTGAGAAATAGAATAGAATAGAAATAGCGATTTGACAGATATAAATAGAAAATTGCTCATGAGTTAGTATTATGGAAATCGGTTGAAAGCGTTTGGATAAAATGGTTTAGAGCATACTGCACTTGCTCTTTTCGGCCCACGGGTTGACCTTCTTGTCGATTGGATTGACCAGTGGGTCCTCCTGACTTTCGGTGAAGCGGCGAAGTCTGAACACGAACTACATTTGAAGCAGCAAAATATTTAGGGAATTTTGCCGAATAGCTGCCCCGGGCAGAGTTGCCGATCGATTTAATTTTCTTGCCGGTTTCACGTTAAAATTCTGCTGACACCACAGCTATTTTTAGAAATGGAAAAGCCACGTGTGGCCACCCCCCACTCAGCTTTTTTCATTGCGTTAAGTTGAAAAAGCTGAGGAGGTGTGGCTTTGGATTTTCTGCGTGAAACCGTCGATAATATAGTGGATTCGTGACGGAGTGACAATTTTTCACGTTTTTATTCGAAAAAAAAATGAAGAAATGAAGAGGTTTTTCATCTCCCAGTTTCACGTGAATTGTCACTCCGCCGCGAATCCATTATAGTCCGAAATTCCCTGTGTAGGGAAACTTTCACTATTATCGGGATAACTTCCTGAAGAGTGTTGTATCAGCCGTAACTGTCAATAGAGTTTCTAGTGCTTCTACTGAGGGCTTGGAGCTAATACAACATTGTCCGAAACAGTCTACAGACTATATTTTCAAATTCGCCAACAAAAAAAAGACTTACTCGGCAGCGGAAACACTGATAGGAGTTCGCTCAATGTTGAGCTGACTGCGAAGAGAGTCGACAGTTCGCTGCATATCAGACTTGTCCATTGTGTTTGTTGGCTGCAAATATAGAAAACGGAAATTGCGAGAACGAGTGAGAGAAGCGAGAAGGATAAAGAAGACGTCGCGGAGGACCCGTCGGGTTTTTGCTCTCAGCGCACAGAGTGTCTGTGTGTGTGTGCTTCGATCGATAGGCTTGACGCGAAAGAAACAGTGTCGTCTCGGAGAGGGCGTAGAGAAAAAGAGAAGAGAGAGTGTGCTTTGGCACAGGGCACGTACATTTAGAAAGAGCGCATAGCCCCTCAGATGGTGAGGAAAAGGCGGAGGGAAATGGAAATTGAAGCAAGAGTACGAGCGGGACTAGAATGTGGTGGCACTGGTTAATTGGAGTTGTTATTCAGAAAGAAAGGAAGAAAGAAAGACGTAATAGTCGCGGGCATGTATTTATAGAAAATATTGAAATAAAGCCAATAATGTGTCAAAATAGCTTAATATCTGAAGTAATTAATAAAAAAAAAATTAATTGACAATTTTGCACCCTATTTCTATTTTCCAAATTTTCAGACCGATCTTGTGTTTTTCGCTTAACTTTGGAACCATTTTCAAAAAAAGTTTGGTGCGAATCGGACAAATTTAAATTTTCCCGCCGAAAATCTTCTAGTATTTTTTAAAGTTTCTTCTCTAATTTCTGGTTGAAAGATTGAAAAAAGTGCATTTAGGAGAAAAAAAAAGAAATTTTCAAACGAAGAGAAAACTCTATGCACTGCTCTTCTATTAGAACCCGTCCTTCAATTAGATGTGCCATTCTATTGTGAAAACAAAAAAATTATCGAGTAAATACGGTATTTATGAATAACCTCATAAACAGTTCGCCTTATAATTTCATTGGTGGGCTATTCATGGTAATAATGATACTTTTATCATTGAATTGAAATTAAATTCAAATTAAACTGTTATTTTCATTTTTAAACGCAAAAAAACGAATTTTATTGTTTTCCATCGACTTGCGCCATGAAAACGCAAATGTGCATTCACCGTTCTGTCTGCGTCTCTTCAAATATCACCACGGCGTGTTGAAGAGTACATCGTGAAAATGCGCTCCACTGCTCACATAGATTTGAGGAAACGCGGTTGTTACAGATTTGAAACAGTTTGGAATTTCAAAAATGAGGCGCTGGCGGAATACGTTTTCTGCATAAAATATATTGGTAAATATTGTTTAAATATTCAGAATCATGCAAAAGATATGAACCCACAAGAAAAAAATATATATAAAATTGCTGCGGCGCCGTAGTAACGACGTTTTGAATACGCCATTTCGCGCAATTTTTCCTCGAGTGACGTGGCAACTTTCCCGCGAAATTTAAATTTTAATTTTCATGTACCTCTCAACACCCCGTGTATCACTATGTTCGCGTGGTCGCGCACAAATAAGTGGGCGGAGTCACGCGTTCTCATGTCGCAAGTCGATTGAAAACACTATAATTCAAACAATTTTTGTCACGTATTCCATCAGGACGAGAAAGTCAAAATCAGCTTTGTCAGGGTCTTGATTATTCAGAAAAATATGGGATATTAATTACTTCAATAGGCAATATAGAAAAACAATAGAAAAATGCAATTTTTTGGGAAAATCGAAACAAGAATGAATAAAACTTTTCAAAAAGTAATCAGAAAATAAGAGACCCTGACAAAACCGGGGAAAAACACGAAACCGGGGAAGACAAAACCAGGGAAGACAAAACCGGGGAAAAAATCGGACAAAACCTGGGAAGAGGCTCCGCCCCCTTTTGCAGCTGCTGCACGATGTTTTGTACTGGAAGTATTGAAAAGGTGCGCCGCAGACTTGCAACTGGACAAAACCGGGGAAAAGTTGCAAGTCTGCGGCGCACTTTTTCAATACTTCCAGTACAAAACATCGTGCAGCAGCTGCAAAAGGGGGCGGAGCTTCTTCCCAGGTTTTGTCCGATTTTTTCCCCGGTTTTGTCTTCCCTGGTTTTGTCTTCCCCGGTTTCGTGGTTTTCCCCGGTTTTGTCAGGGTCTCGAAAATAATTTGTAAACTACGGTAAACAGCGGTGTTTGCACACAAAGTTTCACGCACAATTGCACACTTCTCAGATTCAAAAATATCGATTTTTGCACGACGTCTCCTACTCCATTGAGCCAAATCTTTTCTTTCCCAGTCAGTTTTCATCTTATTTCCATTTCAGACATGACGAAAGACTTTGAAGTTCTATGCCGTGGAATACCATGGGAATGCACTGATAATCAGCTGAGAGATTTCTTTGGAGGTTTGTCAAAATACACATTTTCTTCTTTGTTTTTTTATGGGGGTATTCTTATGGTTAGTACAAAACAACACTTCTTGGTTCTGTCTTTTTCATAACCCATTAGATTTCTTAAAAAGAAACATAAATATCAACATTTTCATTATACTTGCAGATAGCGGAATTGAAAGTGTCGACATTCCGAGAAGAAACGGGCGCGCGCAAGGTGATGCCACAGTCACTTTTACAAATGAGGATGATTACAAGAATGCTTTGAAGAAAGATCGTGAGCACATGGGAACGAGATATATTGAAGTTTTCACCGCCGACAGTGCTCCACGAAAGCGAATTGATCGTGATCGAGACGACTTTCGTCGTAGTGGGCCTCCAAGAGATCGCTATAGTGACAGAAGATCCGGAGGAATGGGCGGTTCTTCTAACGGAGAAGCTATCGTTCGACTCCGCGGACTTCCTTTCTCAGTTACTATGAGAGACATTACTGATTTTCTGGCTCCTCTGCCAATTGTTCGAGTAAGTATCCACATTTTGAATTATGTTTATTTAAAACAAATTTTAGGATGGAGTACTTCTTCCCGACCAACAACGTGGTCGTCCATCTGGTGAAGCATATGTCTGCTTTGAAAATATGGAAAGTGTTCAAATAGCTAAGCAACGTCATATGAAAAACATTGGTCACCGATACATCGAGGTCTTCGAAGCTTCGTTCCGCGAGATGTCTCGTTTCGCCGATGATAACGGACTTCGTGTTCCTAGATTTGGACCGCAACCATTTGTTTCGGGCCCACCCGCAGGAGGACCGCCCAGAGGAGCATATGACCCGTATGCTGATCGAGATGGTTACCGTAGAGATAGCGGACCCCGCCGGGAACCAGATGATCCGTATGCTCGACCTCGTCAAGACATGTATCAATCGTATGGATCCACCTACGATCCGTACCCACAACCATCTGCTTATGGTGGCGGAGGTGCGCAAGCTGTCGGCTATTATGACAGTTTGGCTCCAAAGGCCGGCGGATTCGATGGTTACGGAAGAGACCGTCTAGATCAACGTGATCCACGAGCTCCACTTGACCCGAGAGATGCAAGAGATCCGAGAGATTTCGATCAAAGAGACAGACCATCCGATGGAAGACGAGCTGCTCCAGTTGATCCGTACACTGGTGAACCGAGGTTAGTAAAGGAAATATTGAAAAACGAAAGAGTGAGCAGAGGAAGGAGCTTAAAGCTAAAGTGGCTTTCAACAGAGTTGCGCGGAAATTTTTCAGGCAGAAAAATTGGGCATTTGAATCACAGATCTGTTTTTAGGTCTACGTCGAGGTTTGAGCTTTTTTTTGGATCTTATTCTAAACAGCAAACACATTAGAACAACACGACTTTTTAAAACGAAATGAATCGTTTTAGGGTTAATGAATATAGGTTTGGGGAACGGAGGAAGAGTGATGCGACTACGTTTTGAATGATTCACCGCCCAAAGTTAGTCCCACGGTGTCCAGGATTGGAAATGTGGGCGGAGCCTAATTTGCTGGCGCGCCAGCAAACTTGCATGGTGCACTTTCGATGCTTGCGCATTTTTCGACTCTCGCATTTTTTTTTGATTTCATTATTTTTCTTTCAGTAAAACCTGTTTTTCCTATGTATCTTTTAATACCATAAAATTGCCCAAACTTCGATTTTCGTAAAGATTTATCCTGCAAAAACACCAAAAACTCATTTTTTTAGGTTCGCAATGCTAAAAACGATTATTCCGAAATGGTGGCTGAACCAAATTCGACTTTCTTAGGCTTAAAAAATTTCTAAAGACCTCAGATATAATTGAGTTGGAGCACATTTGCGAAAAAATGAAGAATTAAAGCTTTTTTTTCCCGAAAAACATAAAAAATGCGTCAAAATTTTAATTTCGCGCGAAAAAATCCAGTGGGGCGCGTTCGCTCGGCTCCGCCCACTTTTCAAATCCTGGACACCGAGCTGTGTAATAACTTTGAAGTCAATACCGGACAGATTGGTGGAATTAAACAAATTTTTTCCGGCGGCCAACGTTCCGATAACTGCTGAGGGAAAAAACATTTCAAAAACCGAGGAATAAGCACCGAACATTGCAAGTGTGCGGCACGAGAACTGTTGTAAAATGCAGGAAAACTGTGCCGCAGACTTGCAAATTTCCTCATGTTTTTGTAATGTTTTTCCTCGGTTTCGGGGTTTTCCACAGTTTTGTCAGTGTCTCGTGAAATTCTATTGGAAGTGTTCTTTTATTTGAGTGTTTACGGTATTTATTTACGCCAATGTGATGTGAGGGGACTGGGTACCAGAGGTGTGCGTAAGTGAAAGGTTTTAAACGAAAGTCGGAAGTCAAAAGTTAAATTCGCAAAACGGAAGTTGGAGGCGGAAGACGGAAGTAAATCACAAAAACGAAAAATTGAACTTTTACAGAGAAAGGGAATTGATCCCTTATGCCGCGTCCAAATTTCAAAAAATTTCTGATATCTGGAGTTTTGTGCAGTCCAAAGTTCCACAAAAAATCCCAGAAAAAACAGGCGGTCACAGTTGAAACCGACGTTACCGTAGTTGCTTCGCTGCGAGACCTTCTATGTTTAAACTTGAAATTTCCCAACAAAAAAATTGAGCAATTGTGGGAAAATTCAAGTTTAAACAGAGAAAGTCTCGCAGCGAAGCCACTACGGTAACGTCGGTTTCAACTGTGATCGCCTGTTTTTTCTGGGATTTTTTGTGGCACTTTGGACTGCAAAAAACTCCTGATTTCAGGAATTTTTTGAACTTTGGACGCGGTATAAGGAAAAAAGATGTAAATGATCCTTTCGGACAAATGATCAAAGGTAGGAAGTATTCCGTGGGAATTGATGGTTTGCCGTAAGACGAAAGGCGGAAGCCGGTAGTAAATTTCTGTAAGTGGAAGTCGGAATTCCGCGTACCTCTGCTAGGTACACAGAAGAATTAGAGGTAGGAACAGCGGTAATTTTGCAAAGGAAGACTGGGAGAACGCTCTTGGAGATATGGAAATCTCAAAAAATGTGGAAATAGAAAGGCGGAGATTGTATTCTGAAATAAAAGAAGATAAAATAGCTATCCGCGCAACTCTGTTATATACAAAATCGTTTTTTTTAAATTGTTGTCAGGTGTGGTGTGTTATCGTTATAATTGGGAATTCAGATATTCGGAATACGGCGGTGGAAGTGGCTTTGACTCTCGGGACTCGAGAGATCCGTACTGGCGTGGTGGGAACTCTGGGCCTCCGGCCGGAGCAGGGGGGCCGCCTGCTCCAGCTGCACGGGACCCTTATTCTGCGGGGGATTCTTGGGCTAGTGGAGGAGGGGCACCACCATCAGACAGAGATCGATATGTTGGATATCCGAGTGAACCATATGCACAAAGAGAAGGTAAGCCAGTTGGGAAAATGGAAGAGAAAGGAAACGGGAAACTTGATGTTATCTATTTAACATAGATCGTTGTATTTAAAACCACGAAAACTTTAAGTTTGCGGTTGACTAGCAACTAGTTTTGAATTTAGGGCCGATTTCGGTCCCATCCGTATTAAGATGGTTGTGAAACGTCTCGGTTTTGAAATGTCCCGGAGCCTTAAAAACGGGTTGAGAATAATATAGGAATGACATAACTTCGTGCGTCACTTGCTATTTATAAAATGGGAATAGTGTGGCGAATGAAATTGGGTAGAAAAACAGTAGAAGGAGAAGGGCAGAAATAACAATTTAGAGAAAGGTATTACCGAGACAATGCGCCACGTGATGTATAGAGAGTACTTGAAAGGAGTTACCGTGAAAACTCTATTATGGACCTATTCAAAGTACTAGAAAAACGGAAAAAATTACAAACAACTGGGAGAACACTCGGAAAATGCTCCGATTGGTCTGAAATTTCGGGAGAAACTGTCAAAAATGCTTCCGGACTTTTTCAGAAAATTGTGGACCGAAATATCGATTTTAAAAATTTTCAGAAAAAAAATAAAACATTTTTAAATCGATATTTCGGTCCAAATTTTTTGAGCAAGCCCGGAAGCATTTTTGACAGTTTCTCCCGAAATTTCAGACCAATCGGAGCATTTTCCGAGTTTTCTCCCAGTTGTTTGTCTTTTTTTTCCGTTTTTCTACAGTACTTTGAATAGGTCCATTAGAACCGGGAATGCCGTTCTGTTGTTCGGATGCCGTTCTATTGTTCTGGGAGGCTGAGCGGGTTTCGTTCTTCGAAAAGTACCGTTGAATTATTTTAAGAAAGGCGGTTTTAACGTGTTTTTGGTTGAGAAATTTTTTAATTGATCGGTTTTGTGTTCAATCGAATTTCTACATCAAACCATGAAACCCCGCGGCCACGGGACTGATGCGTGGGTGCAGTTCAATTAGAGGTTCAGTTCTAATAGAGATTTGACGGTAATTAGAAAAGACAAGGAAGAAAGAAGAACTGTATACTGAACGAGCATGGGAAAATTGTGGAATAAGGGGATTATTAGGGATGACTCAGTAGGATCAGAGACGTGTTTAAGACAAGAATGACCGGAGCTTAGAAAATCAGAATAGCTGCTAATTGGTTATGGGCTCTGAGAGGGCTGATTGATATATGTCTATTCAATGATTTTAGTAAAAAATATTATTTTTGTCGGCCCACCAATATGGCCAAACGCGTTCCGCTGAACTCAACGCTATGCAATTTTCATTTTGGTTTCCAAATTATTTCATTTAACGTTGAATTTCGAAGCGCGTTTGACCATTTTTTCGGGCCGAAAATACAAGCAAAATAATAAAATTTACATTTTCAGGTGGCGGAGCTATGCGTCGGCCAGAATACGGTCGCTCGGATGATCGCTATGCGAAACCCGACCCATACGGATACGGAAGAGGCCCTGATTACGGAGCCCGCTCGGCTGCTCCACCGGCCGCACAAAACCAGCAGTTCATCTTGCGCATGCGAGGAATACCGTTCCGTGCCACGGAGAATGATGTCTACGAGTTCTTCCATCCTAGCCGCCCGAACAATGTGGAGTTGTTGCGTGACGCTTATCAGCGCTTGAGTGGCGATGCAAGAGTGATTTTCTACAATAGGAAGGACTATGATGACGCTTTAATGAAGGATAAACATTATCTGGGTGAACGATACATTGAAATCATTCCGGACAATGGACGATATTAAATTAAACAATGTCAAAAATGTTCTTTAACGTTCTCTTTTAAGATATCAAATGTTCTTTTTTATCATGATTTCAGTCCTTTATCCAATTTAATTAAACGTTTTAAAGTAATAAATCTATTATTTTCCAATTTTCTTAAAAGTAACATTTGTTTTTGTGTTTTTCTCCTTGGTTGTGCATGTTTAACCATTTATCCCTACTTTTAATATTTAGCGCTTTGTCTTTCGTAATTATTTAACCTGTCAATAGATGGAAACGATGATTATGTCCCAAGCATTTACACAGGCCACACAGCCACGACGTGGCGGTGGAACAGAGAAGTTTGTCGATGCACTAATCAAGTTTCAATCCAAACATCCAGACAACCTCGATGGCGTTTCGGAAACATCCAAGAAGGCGGTGATTTCGAATTTGCGGATTCTGGGAAATGACAGTAAATGGGTAAGCGCGGTTTTCAAAAACATCAATTCAACAGACTTGCTTAATCTATTTAGCAACCCCTCGGTCGCCTGCTCATTCAAATGTGTTCTGAAGATCGTGGGCGGCGACTTTTCGAATTCACTCACTCGATTTTCGGTCTTTGTCCACTTCTACCAGACGGCGTCGAAATCGAACATCTTCTGCTGAAAACCATCAAATTTCTCATCGATGTGCTGATAAAAGCGGACGTCTCTGTGCCAGACTTTTTTGGAATGTACAACGATTTGATTGTGCAACTGGAGAATGTTTCGAACGACGGATTTCTACGATTGGTTGAGCACATCTCGGAGCAGTTGGAAGATAAAAAGCAAAACGAAGATGAATTTGATAATGGGCAGGAAAATGTGGAGAATGAGAATCGCACGGTTGCGGGAAAAACTGATAAATCGACAGAAAACAATTTAAATTTCAATCAAAGATGGCGAGATTTTGTCACGGTTCTCATTAAAAAGATTCGAGATGTCAAGGAGGTCTGGTCTGATTCCATGTTCATTCTGACGCATTTTTCTTATTTCAGATCGAGTATGAACTGGAAATTCAATCCGGATCAGAAGCTGTCGATAAGATCCTCTTCCACTGGCTTCAAATCTGCGATAATGTTGACGCATTTGAACTGCTCGCTGAAATTGCCAATTCCCTCGGACCAACGTCTCCAAGCATTGATCGGTTTTGTGATGAAATTATCGCCGAGGAAATCGGAGTTGACACGAGTTCCACCGACATTTCAGCGGAAAAACGTCGGCGAACTTGTTTGACGTGGAAATCTGTAATTCTGACCACTAAAACGGACAAAGATCGGATGGGACGACTGTGGAATGGAGTGGTGAGCGCGTGGGAGATTGGAGAAGAGGAAGAAAAGGAAAAACAGGAGAAACGAGAAGTGTCGGAGAATCTGGACAAGTGTCTTCAAGTCGGAAAGAAAGTGTTGAGCGGAAATGTGGAGTCAGCGAAAAGGTTTTTAGGGGTTATAAGGGTAAGAGAAACGAAAAGTTCGAAGGAAATTTTAACAAAAAATAAACTTTTTTAGAATGAAAAGTATAGAATACTGAGCAGCGAGTTTGGTCTGGCTCTTGCTTTGGTTCAATGTGGACTTGACAGGAATGATGTAGGTTTTTATTGCAATTATTGCGAAATTAAAAACTGTTTGTAGAAATCCTTTTTTCAGCTTTCCACTCGCACGCATTTCGCAGTATTTTTCCGTTAAAATATATTTAAAGTATTTACTCTATTAGAAGGGCAGCCTCTAATAGAATTTTAGTATTATATTTACGCAGAATTTTGAAATTTCGCTTTTTCCTAGTTTTTATATATATTTTTTTCGTGATTTTTCTGATTTTAAAAGAGGTGCCACTTTTTTGATGGATTCACGACAACACATCGCAATCGCACAAAAAAAGTTTTCTGATTTTTGCCAAATTATACAACAAAAAATGGAAGACCACGGGGAGTACACGAAGTCGCGGCCTAGGAAACCGGCGGCCAGAATTTTTCTCCCGAAAATTACTTATTTGAAATGGACAAAACCTATATTTTCGGTTACCTGGCGCAATTTTTGCCGATTTGTAAATAATTTATCAAAAAATAGTTTTAAAAAATGAAGAAAAAAGGAGAAAAACACCGATTATTGCTGAAGACAATACAAATGTTCGAAAAGACGTTGTCGGTCGCCGGCCTAGAAAACCGCGCGCGCTGACCTAGGAAACCTCGACTTCGTGTACTCCCCGTGGTCTTGTATTTTTTTGTAAAATTTGGCAAAAATCAGGGGAATTTTTTTGTGCGATTTCGGTGTGATATTCGCGAATCCCCCACTCAATATTATCAATTCAATATTCTTGCCGGCTACCACATGCGCCCGCGAAAGTTTTATAATAGACGCAGACATAGCGACACATGTCTGCGGCGACACACCCGCTCACATTTTTTGATCTACATTCAGTTGAATTCAGTTGAATTCAGTTGAAAAGACCTGATGGGGCGGAGCCTCGATGTTTCGCGCCACTGCTTACTGTAGCCGGCAAGAATATTGAATTGATAATACTATATTTTAAAACAGTTTTCCCGAAAAGTTGGAATCTCCTTTTAAGGATATTTCCGAAAACTATCAAGAAATCAGTGAAAAATATTTTTAAAATTTGTTTTTTTATTTTTTCGTATTGTTGACTGTAGAAATTCTGAGAAATCTGCTTCAAAAATAGAAGGACATGTCCTGCTATAATACGGTAATTCCATATTTACTCTATTTTCCCGGCATGTAGGCTTATTTTTCGAGCCTTCTGATCGGATGCCGGGCAATTAGAGGCTGCCTTCTTATTTTTCAAAGTATATTTGTTCAGAAAAAAACCAAAAACAGAACTTCAAACATTCGCAAATTCTGGCATTTAATAAGAGAAAAATGACCGAAAAAATGAAAACAGTGCAAAAAAATCTTATAACATTTCAGAGAAAAAAAAACACAGGAAAACTTTTCAGAAAATTCCTGAAATCATGCCAATAATTAAAAATAAAAATGATGCTGACCAGTCTTCAAAAATTGGAGAAATTACAATGTCGGCCTATTAGAGGTGCCGGGAAATTAGAGTATTGTCGGCCCGCCAAAATGGTCAAACGCGCTCCGCTGAACTCAACGCTATTCGATTTTCATTTTGGTTTCCAAATTATTTCATTTCACGTGCAAAATCAACTTGAAATGAACTAATTCGGAAACCAAAATGAAAATCGCATAGCGTTTAGTTCAGCGGAGCGCTTTTGACTATTTTGACGGGCCGACAATAAATACGTTAATTTTATTCAAGTTTCATCCCTTTTAACACTAACCGAACCAAGATAAAATAATCGTGCGGTAGAGGCGGAAATCGGATTTTCATAATCATCACAGTCAAATTTTTTTTCCCACAAAACTAGTGACAGTTCTTCAGGCTCTTGCTGACATGAAAAAGACGTTGCAAAAACTATTCCGAATCAGAGAACAAGCTGAAGAATGCGTTTGGATGAATGAAATAGTTTGCGGGCGCTTGTCTCGTCTTTTTGATCTTCAACTTCGAATTCTCACCGAACACTTTCAATGCAATGATCAACTTCGGCGTATTCTCACTCGCCCAGTTTTCTCGTTGATGCTATCGCTCTTGGACACCCCTGCGTATCAGAAGCAAGTGGTAGTTGTGGATGGAAAAGTGGTTGATGGTTGCTCTCTGTGGCTCTTGAGCAGAGATATTCTTTCCATCATCTCACAATCCCAAATTGACATGGCATCCCAGTTATCTCTTCTGTTTCAAGCGATCGCTTCAGCATCAAACAACTCTTCTGCTCTGATACTGATCGATGTGCTTCGCGAGCTCGTTCGCAAATGCTCTGTGGAAATTCTGAACAATTCCAAACTCATCGACGGGCTCTTTGACTACGTGTGCCGAATGCGTCGTGACATTGCAGTTTCTCTCATCAGATGTCTTCTTCCTATTATCAATACTCGACCACAACTGAGAAATGCTCTGTTTAAAAGTCTAAAAAAAGATCTTCTATGCGAATCTACAGTATGTTCGGCTGTTCCCATTGTGCTCATGCTGCTCCGAAGTGTGAGTAAACGACGAGAAGACGGCGGAGGCGGACAGTTTGATCATTCGTTCTCTCAATCGTTTGGAAGTTTCAGTACACAGACTTTGAATAGTATGGGCTGTAAGAAGAATGTTGACCAGGAAGTTGGTCTCGAACTGATCGGAATCGTTCGCAGATGTCTTTGGCAACCAGCAACCACCAAGATTGCACTTTACGACGGAATTTGCGATTTGGCAACTCAAACGACCACAATGCTCAATCAATTCTTGGATATGATGGTTTCACACGCAAAAGTGGTACCGGAATGGAAAAAAGATGAAATGATTGTGATGAGTGGATCAATTACTCAACTTGTCGAACCGATGCCACATTTGATTCAAACTGTCGAGTGTCTGATTAGTGAACTAACCTGTTTTGACCCGGAATTCAAATTAGATGGAACTCAACTTCTTCTAAAACAGGCAACCACTCAAATGGAGACTTGGGTGGCACTTGCAATGCGACGTGATGTTTGTGATTTTGGACTTGATAGAAATGTTGAATGGACAACTGGAACGTCTAACGGAAGATCATCACTTCTCTTTGCTCAAATGATGTTGAGCACTTATGACGTACTCATTGAGCACATGTGGAGAAGAGTAGAAGCGTTGGAAACAAAAGAGGATGCTGATAAGCTTGTGATTCTTTTAAACAGAAGGAAGGAAATTGATAAATTGTACAAAGAGAAAACAACGAAAAAAGAGAAAGATGGAAAAGACAAAGAAAAGGAAGAGAAGATTCAATTGGACAGTTCTCAAACTGAAATTCTCACGAGTTCCAAAACTTTGGCTTCTATCATGAAGACGTTAACAGAAGAAGTAACGGAGGAAGACGACAATAACACTTCATTGAAACTTCGAACAGAGATTTTACGCGATGTTCGTATGGAACTCATCGAATGGGCGGTGTCGAGAGCGGAAGTGCTGTCAAGATCAATTGTGAAAGAATATAAACCGTTGCACTCGATTTTATCTGGAACCAACAGTTTGATATCATTGTCAAAGTTAGTTAAATTCAGGGTTTAGGAACGTTTTTTAAAGTCGTGAGCTGGCTTTCTCGGAAATGAAAATTTCTCTTCTGGGGCCGTATTCATGAAACTATTCGGAATTCCTAACGGGCTCGGAAAATTTTATTCTGAGCTACTTAAAATTCCGAATGGGAACTATTTTCTTTAATTTTGATAGACCACTAATCCTAATGCACTAACAGTGAAGAAAATAAAAGAAAACCGTTCCCATTAGGAATTTTAAGTAGTTCGGAATACTTTTCCGAACCCGTTAGGAATTCCGAACGGTTTCATGAATACGGCCCCTGATGTTCCAACGGAAATCTGAAATTTTCATTTTTGTTTCCGAATTTCCGTCGGAATTCCGATTTTTGCGCCACGGACCTGGTCGATTATTTTTTTGAAAAAAAAATCGTACCAAATTTCGACGGAAAAACCGGGTTTTTTCCGACAAGGAACAAAAATTATTACCGACCGAATCGGAAATTCCCGAGAGCTTTGGAGGTACTACGGAATATACCGTAAAACCTATAATAGAAGAACCCCTATAATTGAAGCTGCTCGGCTATCGCGTGCTACCTTTGCACCAAGATTCTGCAATGTCTGCCCCGGTGTTGGGGAAACATTGCAGAAGATCGGCACTATTTTTGCATAGCGTCTGTGCAAAAATCGCACCGATGCTATACAATTATTGTGCGCTTTTCTGAATCCTTGCATTGCTCACTCTTATTTTACAGTTATGTATTGATTGAAAAATTATATTTATTTTTTCAAATAGGGAAAACAGAAATTAACAAAGTAGTGAAAAATGGGAAAAAATTAAAACTAAAAATTTAATTTATTATAAGATGGTTGGTGTTGTTGCCGTAGTTGATGCCACAATTTGATAGATTTCCGACTTACGACTTCAGCTCATTTTTTGAATTCCGACTTCCGTAGAAAAATATTCATTTCCGACTTCCGTTTTAGAGAATTTCACTTCCGTGCAACTCTGGTCTATGGCCATCCTCGACGAATCTGGAATTTTTTTTGAATAAGAATTGACTCGAGTTGTGAAACGTGGAGAGGAGTTAATAAAAGCAATCGGAAACGTGGCAAATACATAACATAAAAATATTTAAGCTGACGCAGATTTCTAAATTAATAATCCAATAATAAACAAAACAATCAGAAACTAAAAAATACATCTCACCGCATACTGGACATGCTATACAGAAAAAATGTTGCAAGTTTCGCGCAGATGATTCTGTGTCCACCACGAAAATAGTATAGACGCAGACTGTGATGGAACGCGCTCTTCTTGAAAGTTTGTGCAAACTTTGCAGGAAATCTGCCCAATGTTTGCCATAGCGTCAAAGCTGGCACTATGTTTGCAGGGCGTTTGCACAATGTTTGCAACGGTCTAAATACCGGTGCTAAGTGCTAAAACCGCTCATTTTATGTCCAAACTTTGCATGGTGTTAAGAATTCGCACAATGTTTGCAGGGAATTTGCACAATGTTTGAAATTGCCTCAAAGTTGGTGCAAAGGTAGCACGCGATAGCCGAGTGTTTCTTCCATTATCATGTTCCAAAAATTAGAAGGACACCCTATTTTAGAAGGACATCATTTGAGGGGGTTGAGAATAGAAGGGCATGTCCTTCTATTACAGGTTACTGTAACTGAAATTTTAGATTGAAATTAAGCTGTACTGGAAAAAAACTACAAGAAATAGAACTCAGGTGTGTCGGTCGAACTCCATTTCAGGCGGTTCTATTCTGTGCGAGTTCTATGCCGTAGTACCCCCGAACTTGTCAACCTGAAATTCTCTCAGATCCCTTATCGACTTCTACATTGGCACCAACTGTCCCGCTTGGGTGAATGACATCGAGACAGGAACTCCGTTGAAAACGAAAGCGATCGAAAGTTACTGTAACATAATTCAGCATCTTGCAATCAAATACAAACAGACGCCTTCTCGGGTCACAATGATGTGGTTTGAAGAGAAAGAGGCAGAGGATGAAGAGACGAGAAAAAAGAGACAAGAGCCGAATATTCTAGCAGTAAACTTCTTATTTTCAATTTATTAATTCACTTTTAAAGTTTTCAGCTACGCCAAGCGCATTTTCTGTCGTGCCGTTTGTTCCGTCAAATCTTGAATATCGAAAATGAGGATATTGAAGACGAAAAGAAGCCGAAAACGCACTATGAGCAGCAAGGAAAAGAGATTTTGAAGGCGGCCACAGCGGTGTTGAGCTTGACGAAAAATGTGAAGGTGTGGACGAGTCTGTTCGCTCGTGTCGCCAAAGTGCTCGAGGAAGAGACATTCTGTACGTTTTAATACTTTTTTATTTTTCGCTAGGGCTTACTTTGAAAAGATCTAAAAACTGAGTTGGCGTGGCTTTTAACATAGCCGCTTACTGTAACCGGCAAGATAAAGGTCATCTCATAAAAAAGTGTCTTAATTTCTATGAATAATCCCATTGTTCTCAAGTATATAAAATCTGCAACTTTGTGATTATTCGAACAACCGTATTTAGGGTTGGCAGTGGGGAGCCCCACTCTTTTTTGCACTAGATACAGAAATCCAATTTTAAGCACTCAGATAGTTTCCTCACTTTAAAATAGCCTCCCCACCTCCCCATTGCCAACCCTAACCGTATTTAATCTAATACTTCGGCATGCCGGTCAATTTTTTTGAGCCTTCCTTTCAGATGCCGGCTAATTAGAGTCTGTCGGTCTGTTATAGGGTGTCGGCTTATTGTTTTAAGCAAACATTTTTATCAAAACGATTTCTCGCTTCTATTCAATTTTTCTACTGCAAATAAAACATATTTTTTCGGATTTTTTAAGTTTAGAAATTGCTTGATGTGATGGACCTATTCCCAAACCGGAAAAAAAGAAAACTCCGATTGACCTGAAATTTTGGGAAATATTGGAAAAAATTCTCCTGTACACGCTCAAAAAAATTTTGACCAAAATATCGATTTTAAAAATTATCAATTTTTTTTCTGAAAATTTTTAAAATCGAAAATAAATTGGTCTAAAATTTTTTGCGCGTGTCAAGAAAATTTTTTCCAATATTTCCCAAAATTTCAGGTCAATCGGAGCATTCTCCGAATTTTCCCTGAATTTTTTGCTGTTTTCTTCCCTTTTTCCGGTTTTGTGAATAGGTCTATTAGTGCCTGTGCAGCCGGCTGCCGGCTTATTGTTCAAATCGCTCGTTTTTCTGACCGTTTTATAAAGGTGCCGGCTTATTAGAGTAAATATTGTCGGCTCGCCAAAATGGTCAAACGGGCTCCGCTGAACTCAACGCTATGCGATTTTCATTTTGCATTCCAAATTATTTTATTTCACGTAGAAATTCAACGTGAAATGAATTTATTTGAAAACTAAAGTGAAAATTGCAGAGCGTTGAGTTCAGCGGAGCGCGTTTGACCATTTTGGCGGGCTGAAAATAATTAATTCCCGTTTTTCAGACAATAATCAAATGCTTCGTGACTACTGTAAGTTTGTCACAGTTTGCGGCTTGCGGTGTGGCGGAGGAGAGGATAAGTCAACGTCAGCTGAAATGTTAAAGATAATGGAGGGAATTCTCGAATTTCTAAGTGAAGAACAAGAAGACGGCGAGGAGTTAAAGTATCACTTCATCTCGCGACACACTTTGAATATTGCCATCGAATTTCAATTCACTTATGTTGAGAAGACGTTGTCGTTGATTCGAGAAGCGTTAGTATTTCAGAAGAACTTTTTTGTAAAACCGCCCGTTTGTAAGTTATTGAAAAGTTGATATCCAAACTATCACACGTTTACTGTTTTTCAGTCGACGAAATGCTCAATGGTCTGCTCGTGAAATGCATCGAAGTGACCGAATTGATTTCTCGAGTGCTTCAAATCTTTGTCCAGTATAAAATGATGCAAGAAAGAGTCACGGAAATTATGACCAACTATTTTTCTACAATTCAGATGGCTGTAGTTTTGGTAAATGTTTATATGCTTTTCCAAAATTAATTAATTTTATTTTTTTAGCTTCAAAATTTGACAAAAGGCTGGGGTCGCGAGATGAAAGAATGGGAAAGCGTGTCGACTCTTGCCACTCTTGTCAAAAAGAAGCTGACACCGATCCTTGCGATGGTGGATGATCACATTGGATTCTCGAAAGGAAAAGAAGAAATGAAGAAGAAGATTTCGCAGAAAACGAGATACGCAAAATCGAAAAGAGACGAGAAATTATTCTCACAGTTTTCACAAGAAAGAGAAGCCGTCCAACACAGTATTCTGGTGCTGTGCAAACTTATCAAAGATGATCGTTTTGATCTACAAATTAAGGTAATCTACATATTTATTGCTCTGTTCTGAATGTTTTAGTTCATAAATATACCGTAAAACCTGTATTAGAAGGGCCGGCCCTTCTATTTTTCGTGGGGTGCCTCGCAGGGCCCTTCAATTAGAGGGGGCTCTTCTATTTTTCGTGAGGTCGTGTGGGATCTTTCTATTAGAATGTAAAAAATTCACAAAAATCAACAAAATTTGAAAAAAAAAACCCAGAAAATAAAATAAAGATAACAGAAAAATGTGTTTTAAAATGATGGTCTATGGATTATTGCTCACATAAATTGAAGTTTCGCTGTCGTAATATTCCTCCTTGTCAGAATTCTGAAAATTAACTTTGACTTCCACGTCTTCAAAGTGATCCACGTCTGCTTTCATACTGTTGGTTTTATTGGCGTATTCCAGCGCATTTTTTAAACTCCAATATGTAATTCAGTCTTTTTTTTTCTTGCTGATAACACGTTCCTCAGCAATTTTTCCATATTCTTCTGTCGACAAATTACCTTAAATTACGAGACAGGTACATGCAAGAGTTTTAATTTGAACACAAAACAATAAAAATAAATATAAATATTGAAATTTGGTCGTATTTTCGCGTTGCTCTGCTTTCGGACCGCTAAAGGGGCCTTTCTATTAAAGGGGGCACTTTTATTTTTCGTGACACCGTTTGGAGGGCCCTTCAAATACAGTTTTTACGGTAATAATCTATTATATAGAACAACTCTGTTGGCTATCGAGACTTTCGAATTGATATGGACGTGATACGATCGAAACTTGGAGAAACCGGAGCATCGGAGAATATTCAAGAACCGTGAGTTCCCCAAAATATATTCAAAACGAAACCCTAAATTGTGTGTTTTAGTACTTCAAAACGACGCCGTAGGGAGCAGAGTGCTGTAGGTAGTGACGGAACCGTCGAAGACACCACAATTTCACGTAGCTCCGCGGAGCCCCAAAACGAAGACGAAGAAGAAGAGGAAGAGGCGAGAGCCGCCGAACCGAGCGTTTCTGCGGTACGTTGACGAGGCGAAGTTGATTGATTTGTTCTGTCACGAGGTTTTACGACGTGGGACGTTGAATTGGAAAAAGGCGGTGTCGTTAAACGAGACAACCGATTTATGGCACTGAAGGGGTCGCATGTTTTATAGGTTTTATGATGGGGTAAAACGCAAATTCCATTTTCAACGTGGGAGACAACTAGCATTAACTTTGGTTTTCAATTTTCACATGAATTTGTTGGCGCGCTTTCGGTGCCTTGACGCATTTTTTATTATTTTTCTCTCCGTAAAACTCGTTTTTATTTTTAGTATTTTTGTCTCTTAACTTATAATCACTCAAATAGGTCCTAGCACGTTTCGAAACTTTTTGTGCTAGTTTTCGTTGCCGTGTTCCCACTATTGAGAACATTCAGCAAAGGATAAAATAGTTTTCGTCTTTTACCGGTAAATTCGGAGAATTTGCCAAAATTTACCGGTAAATTTAGAGCTAAAAATTGGCCCTGGTACGTTTCGAAATCTGCCACTTCGAAACTTTAGTCCATTTTTAGCGGTAAATTTTAAAAATTCTCCGAATTTGCCGGTAATAGACGAAAACTATTTTATCCTTTGCCGAATTTTGTCAATAGTGGAAACACAGGGATGCATCTATGTGTTTTCCATCCCGGGATGAAAAATAGCACTAGTTTCGAATCGTCTCGGTAAAAGTCGCCAACTTCTAAGCAACACTTATGCAACTTTTATGCAAACTTTATGCAACACTACTTTTAGACTTTATACAACGGTTGCATAAAGTGTGCTTAAAAGTTGCACAAGTGCTGAACAAAAGTTGCACATTTTTTGTTCAAATTTTGTTTTTTTTTTCTCTCACACCCTCTCACTCTCTTAAATAAATCAATAGATATGAACATATAAAAATATTTTATTATGGAAAAACTCTTTAAATAATAAGGTCAGTGGGAAATTAATAAATTATTTATCGTGTTCGGCATCTGCTCGTCGAAAAAATCCGCGCGGCCGTCCGGTGCATTCTCTCCGTCTTCCAACCAAGGTGGCTACCACATTCGCATTACTTCTGGAAGAAATAAATTCATACAAAGCTCAGGAAAATGTCTGCAAAATTCCACCAGACACTTGCCAAAAAGCCCGGCGATCGCGCCGTTTGTTGTGGCCAGGCTTTCTAGGAATTTCCCGAAATTTTGAAAACTGTTTCCAAAATTTCGGGAAATTCAGGAAACAAAAAAAAAACAATTTGGAATTCCGTCGGAAAATCGGAAAAGAAAATCCGGAATTTTCCAACGAAACTCGGACGAGAAGTTTTTATTTCTAAGAAAGCCTGGTGGTGTCGTTTCGCCGTGTGAGGCCGAGGTCGCGCTGCACATGATATTGTGCCGCGAAAAATGGCGTATGCTCAAGTCTGGCCATCGTCACAGGCCGAGAAGACGTGATTTCGGCGCGACCTCGACATCTCACGGCGAAACGCCACGGCAAACGAAGCGATCACCGCGGGTTTCCGGCAATCGCGCCTTTTGACGAAATTTCGCCAAAAAATCATGGAGAGCCACCCGTTGGAATTAAAAACTTACACAAGCGATCGATGTTCTTGGTTTCTTGTCGACGTCGAGCGTTCGCCGATCATTGCTGCAACATATGTCTATTATGGTACGTCCAAAGTAAAAAAAAAGCGCAAAAAAAGACGAAAAAAGGCGTCCAAAGTAACTTTGTTTTTGCGTCTTTTTTCTCTACAGTATACCACAGAACCTGCAGATCAAACAAAAAAAAACAACTAAAAACATGTTTCAAACAATTAAAAATGTAAACAAACATGTGAAATTCAAATTATTCACTTCGCGCGTCGCTAAGATGTGCAGGTTTGACGGGATACTGTAGAGAAAAAAGACGCAAAAACAAAGTTACTTTGGACGCCTTTTTTCGTCTTTTTTTGCGCTTTTTTTTTTACTTTGGACGTACCATTAAGGTTAAAATTTTTCAATTAACAAGCGGCATGAAATCTGCACAAAAATTGTCGGTCCGCTAAAATGGTCAAAAGCGCTCCGCTGAACTCAGTACTTCGTGATTTTCATGTTGGTTTCAAATTTATTTAATTTCACGTTGAATTTGGGGGTACTACGGTATAGAACTCGCACGGAATATAACTGCTACGGAATAGAACTGCGCCGAATAGAACCGGCTGAAATGGAACAGTACTGAAAAAATAACTGCACGAAATAGAACTCAGGGCCTCTCAATGTACAACGAAATAATTTATCGAGTTGTTCGAGCGGTTCTGTGTCGGTAAATCTCAATTTCAGGCGGTTCTAATCCGCGCAGTTCTATTCCGTAGCAGCTCTAATCCGTGCGAGTTCTATACCGTAGTACCCCCTTGAATTTACACGTGAAATTAAATAATTTGGGGACCAAAATGTTGAGTTCAGCGGAGCTCGTTTGACCATTTTGGCAGGCTGGCAATACATACTTGCCAAAAAAAACTTCGAATTCGGGAAAAGAGAATGGTTTAAATTTTCAATTTTACGCCGCTTGCAAAGAAAATTTTTAAAAAAACCCACAGTGCTTTCACTTCGCCAAAATCCCTATTGTTTGGGAATTCCATATTATGAAGTGGCGTTGAGAATCTGCAAATTATAAATTTGAATCGAAAGAATGCTGATGGTGCGCTCAATAAACGCAGAAAAAAAAGGCAAAATTTACAAAAATAAGCGTTCGTGTATTTGTGGTATTGTATTGTCTCGTATAGATGAGCCGGTAGCAGATGAGAATTGCCAAATTTGAAAAAATTAATTTCGTTATTTTTTTCGAGCATTTTTAGCGAATATTTCAGAAAATTGAAGAGAAAAAACATAAAAACCCGTCAACACAACAAAAAACCGTCGAAAAATACGCGAAAACGCTCTAAATACATCGAACGCTTATTTTTTTTTGCATTCATCGAACACACCATAAAAATAAAAGAAATACATATATATTCCGATTAAATAAAAGTGATAAATATTATCGATTAAAGACGAAAATGGGTCGAAAAATTCGGATGAATGAGCACGGCCGCATTAGTATGAAAAATCAATATCGAGACATCTTAAAGTTTGCATAAATGTTGTACTTTTTTGCAGTTTATGCATAGATGTTGCATAAGTGTTGCTTAAAAGTTGCGCCAGCCTTAAAGTTTGCGTAAAAGTTGCCGATTTTTTCCGAGTACGCATAAAAGTTGCATAAGTGTTGCTTAAAAGTTGCGACAGCCTTAAAGTTTGCGTAAAAGTTGCCGACTTTTACTGAGTTCGCATAAAAGTTGCACAAGTGTTGCCTAAAAGTTGCGACAGCCTCAAAGTTTGCGTAAAAGTTGCCGACTTTTACTGAGTTCGCATAAAAGTTGCACAAGTGTTGCCTAAAAGTTGCGACAGCCTCAAAGTTTGCGTAAAAGTTGCCGACTTTTACCGAGGTCCTAGTTTCGAAATGTCTTGTTTCGAAACGTCCCAGTTTCGAAGTGACAGGTTTCGAAAAAACGTCCCAGAGCTCTATAATAAGCTCGAGGCACAGTTTGGAAAAGCAATCATGAAAAAACGTCTCAAATTTTGGATTTCGTGTAAAATCCAGTGGTGCGGGTTTTCTTTGGCTCCGCCCACATTTCAAACACTCGAAACCGCGAATTTATGAAGATTTTTGCATAAAAATTCAACTTGAGTAAAACATATCAACCCAATCCAACGCAAAATTAATATTTTGCCCCAAAATCTTTAAATGAAAACTAAAGTGGGCGGGGCTTGCAGGAATCCAAATCAATCCGCAAACATCGGCCTAGTGACATTGTCCGGAACAGGGGTGCCGTTTTTTTTTTTTTGGTTTTTTTTGTTTTTCGCATTTTTCGCACCTATTGCGAAAAATTTTTTATTATTTTTTCGCATAGGTTTTTTGTTTCAAAAATTTTTTCATTTTTTTTTTTTTGAAAAAATCAGATGGGAAGAAAAACTTGGATTAAAGATTAAAGTACGAGTGTTAGGGATGTCTTGCAAACAGTTTTCGGACATTTTTCGTAATTTTCCACCTTTCTGCATGAATAAAATGGGTAAATCTGATAGTATTTTGATAAAAAACGATAAAAATACGTGGTGAAAATGAAAAACATTTTTTTTTGTTTTTTTTCGCAATTTTTTTTGCGAAAAAATTATTTTTTGTTTTTTCGCAAAAAATTTTTTTTGGCACCCCTGGTCCGGAACCTCTAAATTCTCCTGTTTTTTAGACTAGTCAGCAGCATAGTTTTAGCCAATTATCGGCATAATTTCAAACATTTTCAGAATAAAAGTTATTCTGTTTTTGCCATGAAATGTTATAGGATTGTTTGTTTCGAACTATTTTCATTTTTTCGGTCATATTTCTATTAGGAAACTCCAGAGTTTGCCTATTTTTTTCTTGGTTTTCTGAAAAAATAGACTTTTAAAAATAAGTCCGCAGCCTCTAATTGTCCGGCATCCAATCAGTAGGCTCGAAAAATAAGCCAGCATGCCGGGCAAATAGAGTAAGTACGGTAATTAAAACAATAATAGTTCTCACGACCAACGGATTTGATAACTGCCCATTAGCACCATGAATGTGATGTACAGTGTCATAACCTCTGTGTGACCTTTGCAGATGCCACAGATGTGCATAGATATTATAGACTAAACCGTCTGTTCGTCTATCTAACCTTTGCCAAAATTGTAAGAAGAGGTGACCTTAGTGTTCCCAAGTGTCTGAAATTTACGACCTCATTTTCCACGAATGAACTGACATGTGTTGCTCTAGCTGAGCCATGTGTCAGCTCCAAATTATCTCACATTCGAATCGGCCGGAAGGCAAAAGATTAGCCATCTTTATTCGAATGCAAACCCAAATATCCGCATTCGAATTGCTATCCGTGGCCAATTTCCTCCGAAGAGAGTAATTGGAAGAATGCACGTCGTTTCATATTCACATTCTATGTAGTGTCAATTACTCTGACACGCAGATGACATTACGTATTCGATGCTCTTGGAAACATGCACTTTCTTTCAGGTGAAACAGGAAAACGTCGAGGAAGACGAAGAAGAGGAGAGGGGAATCAGTCCGGTTTTCTGATTACGATTTACCCTCGAAAAATGTATTCTCGAAGACTTTAACGTATTCTTTAACATATCTCATAATTTCAATCTCACCAATCATGATCCTGCAGGAAAGAAAGTCTGTAAAAATTAAGTATTTACGGCCAAAATATTACATTGCATGCGCCTTTAAGTTTTGTACCGTATTCCGAAATTGTTTTATTTTTGTTTTCTTTTCTCTAACCCGTGAATGAAATAAATATTTTCCATCTTTTCTCGATATACTTATACTTTTTTCAAAAAGAAAACGGTTGAATCCGATAAAATTACCTATCGCGAGACGTGCGGAACATTGGAGCATCGTAACTGAATTTCGCTCGTGAACACACAATATGTACATTGGACCCACCTCGTTATTATTTTATATTGTCATCCCCTGGTGGCGATCAAATGCGCAGAATTGAGCTCTGCACTTTTTCATGCTTATTTTCGTCTCCAACATAATTTATTTCGTAAAATTAATGATAAAACTGATATTAAAAGAGGTGACAAATTTGTGGAGAAAGTGACTCGAAATGTACTATTATGGATTCGTGACGTAGCGAGACAGTGTATCAAGTTATGCGTCAGCAATCGCCGGGTCTCGCCACGATTCAGCTCTTGGCGGCGAGAGAGGAAACAATTTCTTGAACAATTTTTTCATTTCGTTGGCGTACAACTTGCAGCAACGTGTCGCTACTTCACGAATCCGCCATATTGGTTTCAGGATTAACGAATATCACATTAGAATCGCACCAAAAATTTCTCTGATTTTTGGCAAATTTTCAAAAAAAAAAAAGTTTTATAGAAAGTTGGCCTAGAAAGCCGACGGCCGCGACTTTAGAAAGTTCCGTTTTCCCAGAAATATTCACTTTTTTTGCAATTATTTTTCAAAGCGCAAAAATTAGAACAAATGCAAGAAAGACGGGAGATTCAATGCGTTTGAATTAATTTCCCGCCATTTCGTGTACTCCTTTTGGTCTTCAATTTTTTTTGTGTGATTTTAATTCAATTTTCCCATAAAGTTGCCATCTCTTTAAAATATTTAAAATTTGAGATTTTTGTGTGGTGAAGAGAAAAAATATGGTTTTTGACTAAATTAATGCAAAAAAAAGATTAGTATGTAAAAATTCCCCGAATCCGCCCAATAATCAACTAATGCAAATGTGCTCCATTGAAACTCCACCCACTTATTGGATTGTGTGTGCGCGAGTGCGTTCCTCTCACACCGCGACACCAATACCACACACACACACAAACACACATTCTTCTTTTTCTTTTTCTCTTTCTCAACGACGTCGTATTGGGCCGGCTGGCTGGCTGGCCAGTCGTTTTGCAATTAATACGCCTCCTCGTCGTCTCTTTTGTCTCTTTCTCTGCGTCTCTACACACTCGCACTTCTTTTCTTTGTTCTGTTCAACATATATCGAGTTTTCTTGGTATTTATTTACTTTTTTAACAAACTGTTATTTAATTTTTTAATTATTTTTGTTTCTGGTAGAATGAAGCCGTCGTACTTGGAGAGCTTGGAGCGAATCAAAGATGAGCACAACGAGATGTCAAAGCATTTGTCGCAACAAAGGGTAAGGAACTTTTGAAACTAAATGAAACATTCAAAATTTGAAGGTGGAGTTGGAAAAGGTGAACCTGGACAAAGAGAACATGACGCGCACCTATATGACGTACCACGAGATGACGAACACAATGCGTGGCGATTTGCGCAAAGCCGAGGAAATCAATAAACGGCTGCAGGAGTTTATTATTCAACAGGTAAATAATTATGAGACCCGAGGCCGTATTCATCAACATTTACCAGGTAAACACATTTACCTTGGTAAATATTTACCAGGTAAATGAGTAGGTAAATGGTTTACCTGGTAAACGCATTTACCATATCCACGAAACAATTTACCAATGGTAAATATTTACCGTCAAAAATTAGTGGTGCACTAATTTTTTCTGTCGATTTTTGACTTTCTTCAGCTATTTTTAACATTTTCTTTGTTTTGTAAAATAATTCGTAACATTTTTGAAAACTTAAAATTATTCTTCTTTTTGGTAGGTTTTTTTTAAATTACCTTTGATTTTTAATCCCAGCACAATGAGGACACTCAATTCGTCAAGCGTTCAAAATTTTTCGGTGTGAAAATGTGATAAATTTTCGTGATAAACTTATTTTAAAATTTATTTGAAAAAAAATCCTTCAGACTGTAAATTTGTACGATTGCTCTGTCACGGATCATTTTTCATCTGTGAAATCGATAAATTGCCGAAATATTGCCATTTATCAATATTCCAGGGCGTTTATTTTAAATAGGTTTTTACATTTTTCAGAATTCCAAAATTACTGAGAACTTATTGATTTTTGCCAAATTATGGAGAAAATTTCACTTTCTAAAATTTAATAGGGGAAAAGTGATTATTCCGTTGTGATTTTTTTCTTTATCACCAAACAGCAATTTTTCGTTTTTCTAGTCAAACTATTTTGATTTTTAGGAAAATTCGAAAATCTAACTAAATATATTTAAAAATAATTAGACGCTCATAAAACAATACTTTTAGTGAAGGAATGAATAAAAAAAGAAACAAAACAGTCAAAATTTGATTAAAAAATAAAAAGGTAAATGCGATTTACCGACACCAACTGGAGGTAAATGTTTTTTGCGAGGTAAACACATTTACCATTTACCCTGAAGTTTGATGAATACCAAAATTTGTTTTGTTTCTCTGGTAAATCATTTACCAAGACCATTTACCCATTGGTAAATGTTGATGAATACGGCCTCCGGGCCGTTATAAAAGTGCTGGAATTTCGACAATATCACTAGATTTTTTTAAGCAAAAGTTGTTAAAAAACAAATTTTGGACATTTTAAGAGCTTGAGCGATAAAATCGATTGATAAATAAGAAAGTTATTAGCGAGTTTCTGAAAATAACGGAAATTTTAACTTTTTCAGAAATTTCAGGGCAACGGGCCCAATGGACCTATTCATAGGATAAAAAAAACATTTTTTGTTTTTTTCCTATTCATAGATGTCAAAAAAAAAACGTTAAAAATGTTAAAAAATGTCAAAAAACGAATCCTATGAATAGGTCCATAATTTTCCATTACTTACTTAGTTTAGGTATCTTTGTAAACTCGATTAAAATGAATATTTTGAGCACCGGACCGCCCGGGAAAACTGAAAAATGGCTCAGAAAGAGGAATTCGAAAATTCTATTAAAATCTAATCGTTGATTTATTATGGACCTATTCACAAACCGGAAAAAAAAGAAAAAAAACGGAAAAAAATTGCGGCAAAAATCGTAGAATGCTCCGTTTGACCTGAAATTTTGGGAAATATTGGAAAAAATTCTCCTGTACACGCTCAAAAATTTTTGGACCAAAATATCAATTTTAAAAATTATCAATTTTTTTTCTGAAAACTTTTAAAATTGACATTTTGGTCCAAAATTTTTCGAGCGTGTGCAGGAGAATTTTTTCCAATATTTCCCAAAATTTCAGGTCAAACGGAGCATTCTACGATTTTTGCCGCAATTTTTTTTTCCGTTTTTTTTCTTTTTTTTTCCGGTTTGTGAATAGGTCCATTTACAATTAAATAGAAATATCACATACATACATACATACAGTATTTTTTCGTTTAGCTTGCCCCACAACTCAACCCGGAGAACCAAGCCGCCTGCATAAACGCAATGGGCGACGTGAAAGTAGCCTCCCCACGTGAGAACGGAAATGGAGGACTACCGCCCGGACTGCCACCCGGTGCCGCCGGAATAATGGGAATGTTCCCAAATATGCCGTTCGGAATGGGTCCAGCGATGAGCCAACTCTTCAATCAGTTTGCCTCACCTCAAGTCAACGGTGGAGAGAACGGAGCAGGTGGAAGTGAGGCGAAGAAGGCAAAACTCGAAGATCCGGATGACGGAGAGCTCGAAATCGATGTGACGAACGACGATAATCCGAGTGCGGCGTCAACCGGTGCCAACAAGAATGGAAGAGACAGTACGAACAGTGTCGCGTCTTCTGGAGCCTCCACACCGAGCATCGCATCGAATAATGCCAAGGGCAGACAGCAGCAAGGAACCATTCAGTCGCTCGAGCAAATGAGTCTTTTCGCGGGATTGAGTGAGTCGGTTTCGTTATTCCAGTATCTAGGTTTCAAAAATTAATTACCTAAACTAGAAACATTTTGACGGTTTTTGCAAGTTAAATGATTTCCGCCAAACTTCGGCTGCCTCATGACACGAATCAACCAAGTAGAAGCTGAGAAATCGTTGCACTTTTTCGGTATTTTATCCTTTTTTTTGAATAGTAATAGTTTCGCAGCCAGAAAGTTGAAGTCAAAATTCCGGCTCTGGGCCGCTTCGAAACTAGTGCATTTTTAGCGCTAAATGTTCCGTTTTTACCGGTAAAAGATTCGATAACTATTTTATCCTTGCCCAAATTTTGTCAAAATAGCAATAAAATATCGAAACGTCCCAGAACAAAAATTCTGAATGAAAGTTTGAAGGGGAACGGAGAATATCGAAATTGCCCACGAAATTCGGAACCGAAATTTATTTTTCGGAATTTCTGAACGTAATTCTAAATTTCCGTTGGAATTTTGGAACACCAAAAAAGTTTTACAGAGGTTACAAATCTTGAAAATTATTTTCTAGAAAAAGATTGAAACGTGTCTGAATAAAATATGCCGACGAAGTCGCCAAAAGCTGCGTCAGTATCCGACGAGGCAATTTTGACGCCAAAATTAGGCTCGGACGTTTCGAAAGTTTTTCTGCATTTTGTCGTCGCGGTGTTTCACATAATCATTTAAAAAAGCACTTTAAGGAAAATTCCTAAAACACCGCGACAGCAAAATGCAGAAAAAGTTTCGAAACGTCTACTTTCCGAAAGTCCACTTTCGGGCTCTAGGACGTTTCGAAACTGGGACGTAACGTCCGAGAGCCCAAAATTATCAACAAATTTTGTTCAATTTTATCTAAAATTGTGTCGAAATAGAGTTAAGTCGATAATGAGGTGTCAACAAACACACACATACTGATTGCGAACACAGGACAAATATCATTTTTCTCTCAACATCGATAGATTTTGTCAACTTGGTCGTATCTTTACCTCATTTCTTGAAACTAACTCAATCAAATATTCGTGAACTCTGTTGTGGTCAAAATGGTGAAAGGTTTGAACTTTAATCGGAATCGTCGCGGGTTCCAGTTTTTTTTTTAAATCAAAATTGTTTGCTTTCTAGAATTTTCAAAAAAGAAAGATTATTGTATTTTTCCAGATCCTTCGCTTCTCCGTCAGGGCAACATTAACATGTTCGATCCTCACATGCAAGCCCGATTGGCCGCAGCGATGGGAACTGTCGGTGGACGTCCGGCGTATTCGTTCAAAATCGTGGACGGTGGAATGCCGACTCCCACCACGTTCCCGCCAGATTCGCAAACGGGGCCCGGAATACCGAAAGGGCTCAAAAAGAAGATGGATTTGGCACACGGCGAAGTCGTTTGCGCCGCGACAATAGCTCGTGACAACACTCGTGTCTACACGGGAGGAAAAGGATGCGTGAAGATTTGGGATGTAAAAGAGTCGGATATCACTGGAAATACAGTAGTCTCACGTGCTCCACTCTCTTCTCTCGACTGTCTGAAAGAGAATTACATCCGATCGTGTAAACTTTTCGAAGATGGAAACACTCTTCTGATTGGAGGAGAAGCGAGCACTGTTGCTCTCTGGGATTTGACGACCGAGACGAAGACGTTGGATTTGGAGACGGAATCACAAGCCTGCTACGCCCTAGCCATGTCGCCAGATGAGAAACTTCTTTTCGCCTGTCTTGCCGATGGAAACATTCTGATCTACGATATTCACAACAAGCTAAAGGTCGGCACTCTTCCAGGACATCAAGACGGAGCTTCCTGTCTGGATCTCTCCAAAGACGGCACAAAATTGTGGTCCGGCGGTCTTGACAACTCTGTTAGATGTTGGGATCTGGGAGCACGAAAAGAGATTGCAAAGCACGACTTCCAAAGTCAAGTTTTCTCTTTGGGATGTTGTCCGAATGACGAGTGGGTGGCTGTTGGAATGGAGAATAACTACGTGGAAGTGTTGTCGACGACTGGAAAGGAAAAGTATCAGTTGACGCAACACGAGTCGTGTGTTCTATCGCTCAAGTTCTCGCATTCTGGAAAGTACTTTATCTCCACTGGAAAGGTTTGTTTTCTTTCTTTAATGGACCTATTCAAAGTACTGTAGAAAATTGGAAAAAATGACAAACAACTGGGAGAAAACTCGGAAAATGCTCCGATTGGTCTGAAATTTTGGGAGAAACTGTCAAAAATGCTTCGGGGATTGCTCAGAAAATTTCGGACCAAAATATCGATTTTTAAAAATATTGATTTTTTTTTCTGAAAACTTTTAAAATCGATATTTCTGTCCAAAATTTTCTGAGCAAGCCCGGAAGAATTTTTGACAGTTTCTCCCAAAATTTCAGACCAATCGGAGCATTTTTCGAGTTTTCTCCCAGTTGTTTGTAATTTTTTCCGGTTTTCTACAGTACTTTGAATAGGTCCATAAAACTAATGTTTTCTGTATTTCTTTTATTTTCGTTTGAATTTTCAAATGTACGCAAACATCATGTCGTTTTTTTTCCCAATAGCAGAAAAATCATAATAAAAAATTCCAGGACAACGCCCTGAATGCTTGGAGAACTCCATACGGAGCATCGCTCTTCCAGCTAAAAGAGTCGAGCTCGGTGCTCTCGTGCGACATCTCATTCGACGACACGCTCATCGTCACAGGATCCGGCGAGAAGAAGGCGACACTCTACCTGGTCGAATATTGATTAATTGGTACACGATACTCACCACTGAAATTGTACAATAATCTCCATCTCGTTATCATTGGAAGTTTTACTCTTTGCGCACTATTTCCTGTCAAATATTTTGAAAACTTTATATTCTTTGATGATAGTACACAATGATCTGATCTGAATCAATCAAACTGTTTCGTTTTGAAATAATAATTTTATTATGTCTAATCTAACCTTTTTTAATATTTTCATTTTAATAAATGGATGTGACATGTTAAAAATCGGTGACTCGTCCTTTGCGCTCCCAATCTCCGAATCGTGTCGGTTCGGGTCCTGCTGGTCCGCCTACCTCGCCGGTATTCTGGTTCACACCGCCCGGATGCTTTTTGAGATGCGGATCCTCGTATTGTTGATCGGTCGTTTTATCAATGGATCCTTTCGGTGTCTTGTCAACTACCGCCTTCTCTTTTATCGATTGTTTCGGTTTATCGGAGAGCAATCGGATAGAAGATCCTGGAAATGTGGTTTTTATGATGTAGCTGATAAATAATTATCCTAATCTCTTGTGTATAAGACCGGTTGCATTTCTGCAAGCTAGACACACTCTCGCCTAATCTTTTGTGTATAAGGCTGCGTTCACGTCTTCTCAGGGAGCTTTCTTTTGGCTATTAGCCGTGCATTTTAGGGCATTTGCCAAATGTATGTGAAACAGGTGCCAAATTCGACGATTTTAAAACGAAAAAGGGAAAATTTCTCTTCATTTTCTACGATATTTCTTTCATTTGCTGTTTTAATTTTAAAAGTACGCAAAAAATATTGTCGGCCCGCCAAAATGGTTGATTTCAGCGGAGCGCGTTTGACCATTTTCGTGGGCCGAGAATACACGTACTCATTTAGATCTTCGATGCGGATGGCCGCGTTGTTGTGCGTTATGTTAATAGGGCTTCTGCTGGCTTTTCCACACATCTCGACCAATTCTTGAATCATTCGGCTTGCCATCCTGGGTTTGTTGGCGACGGTGAGATTTTGCCCATTGATTCACATTCCTGGCAAGTGATCGTAGTTGTCGTCGTGTACTTTTAGATGCTGCGATGTAAGCTTGCTTCTCCAGGCCGGCTAATAGCCATCCTGCCGTCATACCCGCGCCAAAAACGCCCTGAGTTGCAAGTAAAAGCAGCTGTAAGCGAAATCAGGTCTTATACACAAGAGATCAGGATAAATCGAATTATTGATAACCGAAAAACCAAGAAAAAACTCACTGTAAACTGGACGAACAAGGTTTCGAATCATCTGTAAGTGTCATTGTTTTTTTTTTTTTGTTGAATGACAAAAAATCTGGTAAATACATAAAATTGATTGGGATTTTTCACCCTTTGAAATAAAAACAATCTTCTCCAAAATATTCACATAAGAATTTATCACAAATCAAATTCAGAAATAGAAAAAAGTGACCGGAAGAAGAAGTTCCTATTTGAATAAATTAAAAACAATGGTACTTATAAAAATGTAATATTTAGATAAATAAAGATCACAAAAACAAAAAATTGAATGAAAATCAGTGAAAAATGGTCTTATAGAGAACGTAGATGACGATGCCCATCGTGGTCGGAATCAAAAAGTTTGTCCATGTCGGTGACGTCATGATCTCGGTGAAATCCTTGATAATTGTGGACTTGCCTCCAGCAGCGCCTGAAGGCGTCGAGGGAGCGGCGGATTTCGGAATTTCATCTTCTGGAAGTTGTCCGATGATGTACTCGTTCGCCATTTCGACAGCGTCTTTCGAATGTCCAACGTCGAGAAATCCAACTGTAGCGTCCTTTCCGGCCAATTGAGTTATCACTTCTTCGCCACCTGGATGTTCATTTAGGAACTTGGTCACATCGTAAACCTGAAATCAGTCAGATTAGATTTCATTTTCTTTTATTTGAGCCAGGGCCTGGCACAAAATTTATTGGTTTTTTTAATAATTAAATAGTTAAGCTGTTTCTAATATTACTGCGTCGCGAAAACCAGTCAGAGCGCTCGTGTCTTGCGGCTGTGGTCTCGCCGCGATCAGCGCGTATACGGTAGTTTTTTGCGTTCTTTTTTGATTTTTTTTTTCGTAAAAAAACTACTGTATACGCGCTGGTCGCGGCGAGACCACATCCGCAAGACACGAGCGCTCTGACTGGTTCTCGCGACGCAGTAATAACAACGCCTCAAAAATCCGTAAACGTAAATAAAATCCGAGCCCTGATAGGAGCCAGGGCTGGGGTTTTACATTTACGGGGTTTTACGAATTTTAAGGTTTTTGGAACACCGTGAAACTTTCTTCAGTTCGGTAAGCAAATATTTTTTTTGTATTATTCTGTTTTTTCAACAAAAAAATGCCCAAGAGCAACCTATTGCTCGCCGTTTAATACCTTAACCAAACCAAAAATCGCAACTGTGCATTATTTTTTTTTCATTTGAATTCCAATTTTTGTTATTTTTCTGGTTTCAGTAATTAATTTTCTTCACAGAACAGTGCAGTTCAAAAATTTTAGGTTTTACGGAACCCTTAAAAAAAAATTTTACGCCCAGCCCTGATACGAGCGTATACCTTTCCAGAGATTATAATCCAGCACGACTTGTCGACGTCTTCATAGTTGTGCTTGGATACTTCGTCGAGAGAAATGACACGAAGTTCCGGCATTGTTTGGCCAGTCGGAAATGGAAGATTTAGATAAATAAAAGGAAAAGTGTGAATTCAAAATAATATAAATCGGGTAGAAAAATAAACCCATCAAGAAATTAAACACATTTTAATACTTTATAAATAAAAAAGTAAAATTCTTTAAAAAAAAATTTAAATAGAAAATAAAAGAATACTCATTTTCAGACATCATTATCAACAGGCAAACAAATATATGTAATTTGAAAAAAAAGAACCCTGGGGAAAAATACTAAAATTCTAAATAATTAGAAACCTATTTTTTCTCTTCTCGATGATCGGCTCCGATCGCCTCAGAGACATGCGAAAATCCGTCCTTTTTGAGCAATTCGACAAGTTCTCTCTTAATTTTTCCAATGACTGGAAATCCCTCATAAACAAAAGCTGAATAGAGTTGCACCAAACTTGCTCCGGCTCTGAAATGGAATATTTTATATGTGATTAAAGGAGGGTCAAACTTATTATTTTTTATTAAAAAAAAAAACACAAAATGACTGGAAGATCAAACGCCTTGAATTTTTTTAAACCATTTTTCTCCCGTTCACGGTGTCCAGGATTCGAAAAGTGGGCGGAGCCGAGCAAACGCGCCCCACTGGATTTTTTCGCGCGAAATTCAAAATTTTAATGTTTTTCGGGAAAAAAAAGCATAAATTCTTAATTTTTTCCCAAATGTGCTCCAACTGAATTATAGCTGAAGTCTGTAGAAATTTTTTAAGCCTAAAAACGTCGAATTTGGTTCAGCCACCATTTCGGAATAATCGTTTTGAGTTTTTTGGTGTTTTTGCAGGATAAATCTTTAAGAAAATCGAAGTTTGAGCAATTTTATGGTATTAAAAGATAGAATACATACATTTTACAAAGAAAAACAGGTTTTACTGAAAGAAAAATAATAAAATCAATTTAAAAAATGCGCAAGCACCGAAAGTGCGTCATGCTAGTTTGCTGACGCGCCAGCAAATTAGGCTCCGCCCACATTTCCAATCCTGGACACCGTGCCGTTTCTCATGAAATTTTATTAATTTTTTGCAATAAACAGCATTTCGACCAGAAAAATAAATATTTCTGGGAAAATTGAATTTTCTAGAACTCGCAGCCGCCGGTTTTCTAGGCCAGCTGCCACATCTCATGTACTCATTTTGGTCTTCTAACTATTTTGCGAAAATTATTTTTCAAAATCGGAAAAAAAAACCATTTTTTCCGCGATTTTAACTCCATTTTCGCATATCCCCCACCGAAAGATACATTTTAAACCTACAAAAAGTTTTCACCAAAAACTGATCACTGACCGTATTTTCTCATACGCATCCTCTCCACTGAATACTCCACCACATCCGATGATCGGAATACCGCCATTTGTCAGTCTGAATGTGATAAAACAAACATTACTTCTCGATTAAAAATAAACTCACCTGTACATCTTCCTCACACACTCTGTGCTAATCTCCCTAACTGGCGCTCCACTCAATCCTCCAGTCTCTTCCTTGTTCTCTGATTTCAAATAGTCCGGACGCGAGATTGTTGTGTTTGAAACAATGATTCCATCAACTCCAAACTTTCGATTCGTCACCACTTGTGCAATATCCTTCATTTCCGATTCGATCAAATCGGGCGCGATTTTCAAGAAAACTTGTGGTCGTTTCTCCAATTTGTGCATATCAAGAGCGCCTTTCACGTACGCCAAAAGTTTTTCCAGATCGCTTTTCTTTTGCATACTCCGCAATCCAGGTGTGTTCGGAGAGGAGACATTCAAGACGAGGTAGTCGCAGTGAGGAGCGAAATAGTTGACGCCGATTTCGTAGTCCAATCTTGAAATTTAATGTATTTATTATAATTTCTATAGGGGATACTCAGAAAAAAGGAATATCGATATATTCCGAGCATGTCCGTGATTAGTTTTGACAATATTTCCCAAAATTTAAGACTTGTCGCGGAATAAATTAGCTAATAATTATTCCACGACTCTTTTCAACTAATTATAGTCTATCACCTATTTTTACAACACAAAACAATAATAAATACTCACCAAATCACCAAATCGAGACAGTTAGAGTAAAATACAGTACAAAATACAATAATCAATAAAAAACCCTCTCGCTGTCTCGCGCACTCTCTCGTCGCTCCTGCGGCGGCCGGCGGCCGCTCCAACAGCGTCGCGGCCACGTCCGCGCCTGCTGTGGCAGCCGCGCCCTGCTGGACTTTGAGAATGTACCGCGCCCGCGAAAGCGGGCCTAAAATAATTAACGTGTCGACTCGACATGGCCCCAGGCCAGTCGTCGTCTCGAACACGGTACCGATAGGTCGTCTGACCACAACACTATAGGCTTCCAAGCCACAAGATTAACCGTTGTTTCAGGACATTTTCTTCCCCTTTTTCTCCGTCTTTTCTGCCGCGACCGACTTCTACAATACAAGAGCAATTCTCGGCGACCGCGTTGGCCTTTTCCTACTCGTCATAATTTATCGGCTCCGTCGTGTATTTTTTTGCTCATTCTTATATTATTGTCAACATACCAGAGATACCCCACGTGCTCCATGCCAAGTTGTAGCACACCACACGGGGTGGAAAAGGTTTTGTCAAAAGTTTCCTTTTCCCCAATAAATGGTTCTCTGCGAACACACCGTGTTTTAAACATCCTATCGCACAATTAAGGCGTGAATAGGGGAGTCTCCATCCTCCCTCTACTATTCCGCACATGGTGCATCAACCGGGTGCAATTCGATAATTTGCTATACACTTCTACACAATAACTATAACCATACCTATCCCACACAAGACGGCTGAAACGCGCTTCCGGATGTGATCGGCACTGTTGGCGGCTCGTGGCGGCTCGGTTGGCTGGTTCGACGCCATGGCACGGATTCGTGGAAGATCGGTTGGCTCGTTGGCGTCAGGAGGCGCATTCGTGGAGGCTCGGTTGGCTGTTCGGCGTCATGGAGCGGTTTCGTGGCGGATCGGTTGGCTGATTGGCGTCATGGAGCAGATTGGTGGCGGATCGGTTGGCTGGTTGGCGCCGTGGAGCGGGTTGTTGGCGGTGTGGCACAGCTGGTTTGGCGTCGTGAAGCAGCTCGTTGGTGGTATGTGGCGACTGGTTTGGACTATACTATAATTTCCGAATCTAATTTGCAAATTAATCGATATTGCGAACCCAAGATGGAACAATACACGCGATAGGACTCAAAATTCGAGACGACACCCAAAACCAATACTAAATGCAATACAGTCAAAGCTTTTGCCGGCGTAACCCCTTTGTTAGGGGGGAGTGGCAGGCGCCCGCGAAACAAACAATTTGCAATACAATAGCCAGCGGGGCACAAAAAATTCAAAACAACCCCGCATCTAAAAAATCAGCACTGAAAATTTTTTTTTTTTTTTTTTTCACGTGCTGAAAATTCCTATTTCAACTCCTTTTGCGGCCGTATCGCCAGTCGGGCTGGTAGAGAGTGGCAGGCGGACGCGAAAGACGCGATAAATTTTTGAATTTTCAAAAATAATATGCGAGACAATAACCCGATTGATGAGTAGTGTTCTAAATCAATCAACAAACAATCCATTCCAAACCCAATTCAGAAATTTTCTGAACGATCACCACCACACTTCCACCAATATTCCTACCCAACGAAAATTTTCAGGATTCAAAGAAAGTTAAATTGGGCAGAACCAATATCCAATACAACGTTTTGTTAGACAACTAATACAACAAGAATTAAACAAAATAAATTCTTTATTCGATAAAAAACAATAGTTGCAGAATTCACTACTCAATCAATAAATTCTAAATGGTTTAACAAAAACCACAACACTGAACTACTGAACCACGAAAACAACTTTCAACGACAAAAAGCCACAAATCTGACAAATACTCGACAAAACAATTGCAAAGACAACAAAAACGATAGTGGCAAAACGAATTTTTTTTTTACTAAACACTTAAGGGAGGACATTTGCAGCCTTTAAAAATTACCCTACCATACTAAACACTATAAGGGAGGACATTCGCAGCCTTTAAAAACTACCCTACCAAACTAAACACTTAAGGGAGGACAATCGCAGCCTTTAAACACTACCCTACCAAACTAAACACTGAGGGAGGACAATCGCAGCCTTTAAAAACTACCCTACCTGAGCTCAAAAAACCGAAACTCAACGAGAATCAAGATTTCAGTGCACGGAATCTTACAACACAACAACCAAACAATAGAGAGAAACTATGACAAAACAATCACGGTAGAACAAAACTATTCTCAGAATCGAGCAAAAATCGTTATCTGCATGAGAAAACGGACTAAAACAAAACTTCGACTAAAATTCTCAAGGCTCAGAGCACAGACAGGCAATTTTGCATAAGCCCTGTTAAGTGCTGTCTGAACGAGATACTTTACAAGCGAAAATCTTTTTGTCTTCGGTGACACCAAGGCCAGGTGATCACAAACATCTCTATCCATTATTCTATACTCGTGAAATTCTCTCAAAACTACTGTACAAAAAGACGAAACGTAGCCGTCGCATTTCAGGTTCAACCCAACTGGTAATTAGCGACGGTCAGTACACCGCTGACAAGCCATCCGAAACTATGATGAACAAAAAACGAAAAATCTATAACGAAAGAAACGCCTAGACACATCAAACTCGATAAATATATTGATGTATTGGAATCATAACATACAAGAAATCTATAACAAGATCAGAAAAATCCGATATGCTTACAAGGTAGCAAAAGAACAAGAACTTCAAGAAACCTAAACTTCCACCTAAATCGTCGTCCACAACAAAGTGATGAACTTCAGTAAATACTGAATAAATACAAAAACCAACATTTCAAGAGCGAAACTGTACAATGCGTCGGAGATTTAACCCAGACTATAATTATGAGAAAGTTCAACTGCTCATATTCAGCGCTACATCTAAACGGCACTTTGCAACAACTTTGCAACTGTGATTTGAATTTAAAAACAAAATCAATAACGAAAATGATAAAGTCAAAATCCAAAGTGAAAACTAGATCAAAAGTGCTACCTACTCCACGTTTAGAACTAATGGGAATCGATATGTCGGTTATCGCAGAAATAACAGACCAGAGCACGCTTTCGAAACATTTTCCACCAAAAACATTTTTCAGACCCCTTTATTGGGTTTAACAATACGAAAAAAAAAAATTTTTTTCAAAACATTTGTAGACAAGTCAAAAATACACGAAAAGCCATATTTCTAAAACAAAATATCTTGAAAAAGACATTCCGACACTGCCCGACTGATCAAAACCAAGCCGACATTGTCTCACGAGGGTCAACAATTGCAAAACTCATGGGCAATAAACGCTGGAAAGATGGTCCGGTATTTCTAAACTACCCCAAACGGAATAGCAAATTCGACTAGAAGCTACCATTAGCTACCCAAAAGAGTTATCAGAACTAATCAAAAAAGAGGTAGAATGGAAAAAACAAGAAAAACCAAAAGCATTAAAGAAAGCGACCGTGCAAACAGTGTCGCCCATAGATCAAGTTCCTAAATCCATAATGCGATACCAAACCGCCACAACCACTGTGGAAATGGTTTTACGATAACGAATTTCCAGACAAAAAGTGTAACACGCGCACTATCATTAAACTACAATTAATAGAAAAATCCGAAAAACAAAAATAAATAAACAATACGGAAAACTAGATCAAAACAAAGAAAAGTTATTCGAGAAAATACAATATCAAATCACTATCAAGACCGAAAGATATGAGGAAGCTTTGCACCAAAAACTTTAGAGTTTTTCTAACTCTAGACTACCTTCTGAAAACAAATATCCAACATATCTGGTAAAAAATCATACACTCGCCGATTTAATTGTACGCGACGTCCACAAAGAAAACGCCCATCTGGCACCTAAACACATGACTGGCACAGTCTTTCAAAAATACTGAACTCCAAAATTAGGTACAGTTTTCAGAAAAATGACTCAACAATGCTATAGATGCTAAAAAACGACATGACACCCGTTCAAATATCTAAATTTCAAACTACTTCCGATATGTAGAAATATTCCAGCACCACGATTTTCTCATGTCTGGTCTAGACTATTTCGGATCGATACTTTACACGAAAGCTAGAAGCAAATTAGTCTCAGAAAACTCAACAATAACGTACCTAAAAGCGATGAAACAATATTTCGACAGACGAAAAGTACCCAAAAGTATTATGTGTGGCAATGCGCCAGAATTAAAATTGAACAAGTAATTATTGATGTTGACGCAACTTTCACAGCCGACCAATAACTAAAAATTCAGCAAATCCAGAATATCCAATAGCATAGAGACCAATAAATTTTCTCATTCTGAATGTATGTTTAACCATACCCGACAATAGTAACCATACAAGAAATGACTACAGAAGGTCAAGCACAAAAGCTTACAAGAGAATATTAAAACGGGCTCAACAAACTATTTCTAAAACTTTGGAATATTTGGAATACACAGTATTCACGGACTTCCTTTCAAGTAATCCAAAACAAAAGCGACATAACCAGTACCACACTAAAAAGTTAATCCACACTAAAAATGGCTAGACACAAATTATCTATATCCGAAATAGCTAAACTAGAGCAATCCGCAGATAGAAAAATCAGGTCGGTTTACGTTAACATCAAAAAGCGGACAAATCACCTCGTGAAGACCACTCAATCAAACGACAACTACAAAATTCTGACACAGAAACAACAATTCAGAACCAAGAACGAAACAAAAGCAGTTCCCACACTAGGGAGCAAATTCCACGAAAAGCGAAACAGCCGATAGACTATAGCCGGATGAATAGAAGGGTTCTTCTTTTTGCCGGGGGGAGTGTCGCGGAATAAATTAGCTAATAATTATTCCACGACTCTTTTCAACTAATTATAGTCTATCACCTATTTTTACAACACAAAACAATAATAAATACTCACCAAATCACCAAATCGAGACAGTTAGAGTAAAATACAGTACAAAATACAATAATCAATAAAAAACCCTCTCGCTGTCTCGCGCACTCTCTCGTCGCTCCTGCGGCGGCCGGCGGCCGCTCCAACAGCGTCGCGGCCACGTCCGCGCCTGCTGTGGCAGCCGCGCCCTGCTGGACTTTGAGAATGTACCGCGCCCGCGAAAGCGGGCCTAAAATAATTAACGTGTCGACTCGACATGGCCCCAGGCCAGTCGTCGTCTCGAACACGGTACCGATAGGTCGTCTGACCACAACACTATAGGCTTCCAAGCCACAAGATTAACCGTTGTTTCAGGACATTTTCTTCCCCTTTTTCTCCGTCTTTTCTGCCGCGACCGACTTCTACAATACAAGAGCAATTCTCGGCGACCGCGTTGGCCTTTTCCTACTCGTCATAATTTATCGGCTCCGTCGTGTATTTTTTTGCTCATTCTTATATTATTGTCAACATACCAGAGATACCCCACGTGCTCCATGCCAAGTTGTAGCACACCACACGGGGTGGAAAAGGTTTTGTCAAAAGTTTCCTTTTCCCCAATAAATGGTTCTCTGCGAACACACCGTGTTTTAAACATCCTATCGCACAATTAAGGCGTGAATAGGGGAGTCTCCATCCTCCCTCTACTATTCCGCACAAGACTAATATGAGAATTGAAAGGTACTGACTTTGAAGGAACGCGTCTTTTCAGGTAATTATTTCATGTTAATTGGCATTACGCATCAAAAATTTTAAACTTCAACAGAGAATAAATCTGAAAATATGAAAAATAAAAAAGATTATGGATCTATTCAGCGAAATTTCGAAAAATGTGAAAAAAGACAAACAACTCGGAGAATTCTAAGAATTGTCTGAAATTTTTAGAAAAAAAAGTCAAAAATACTCCCGCGAATGCTCAGGACAAAAAAATGGACCGAAATATCGCTTTTTTCTGAAATTTTTTTAAATTGGCATTAAATATTTCCCAAAGTTTCCTGCCAATCGTTTTCTCTCAGTTTTTCTTCAATTTTTATTTTTTTTTTCGCTTTTTTATGAACAGCCCCATTAAAAAAATTCGTGAGATTTTACATAAATAAATTTTCATATATAATGCCGCGTCCAAAGTTCAAAAAATTCCTGAAATCAGGAGTTTTTGCAGTCCAAAGTGCCACAAAAAATCCCAGAAATAACAGGCGGTCACAGTTGAAACCGACGTTACCGTAGTTGCTTCGCTGCGAGACCTTCTCTGTTTGAAATTGAATTTTTTCACGTAAAAAAGAAAAATTGAGCAAATTATGGAAAATTCAAGTTCAAACATAGAAAGTCTCGCAACGAAGCAACTACGGTAACGTCGGTTTCAACTATATTCGCCTGTTATTTCTGGGATTTTTTGTGGCACTTTGGACTGCAAAAACTCCTGATTTCAGAATTTTTTGAACTTTGGACGCGGCATAATGGATTCGTGGCGGAGTGACTATTTTTTCACGTTTTTATTCGAAAAAATGAAGAAATAACTGATTGTGAAGAAATAAAGAGATCCCACTTTCACGTGAATTGTCACTCCATCACGAATCCATTATACAGACAACAAAACAATTTTAAACCTTTATAAATTTAAAAAAGTCAATTAATAAAAACTCACTTGGCATCCTCGGTAAGCTTATTCTTTCCAAGATTCACTCCAAAATAAGCATATTCTTCTGGAACCCATGAATCTCTGGCACTTCGTACCCGTTGATGAACTCGTCCGACTCCATCACTGTTGAACCCGTATCGATTGATAACACCTTCATCCTCGAGCAATCGGAAAACTCGAGGTCTATTATTTCCCGGTTGAGGTATCGGAGTGACCGATCCGATTTCGACGAGCCCGAATCCGGAAGTTTTTGCAAGTTGCTTGATCGCCTCTCCGTCTTTATCAAAACCGGCCGCCAACCCGATCGGATTTTTGAATTCCCGGCCAAATAACTCGCATTTCAGCTCTGGATACTCTTTACGATTCCATCCAAAACGTGGCAATAGTCCCCACGAGGCCGCCCGGACCGCCCATCGATGTGAATCCTCTCCGTCTACAAATTTGTGAACCATTGGCATTACCGCCTTCCTGTAGAACGTCTCTGATCCATAAAGCAGTTCCAGAGCCGAGTAGGCTGTGATACCGGTGGCCAAAACAATGACAGTGGATCTGCTAATGGCGCCAGGTGGAAGTTTCGGGTAGATGTACCGGCGATCTGCGTTTTGACTCATGTTTGATTTTTATTCAAGCCGGCGACAAATTCTTCGAGCTGAAAAGAAAATTATTTATTCTTAAAAAGTATTGTTTAGTACCTGTCTCGGAGTGAAATCGAGCACCTGCGTCTCACCGTCGTCGTAATGGAGCACCAGTTGGAAGAAAGGTTGAAAGAGGTTGGGCGACGAATCACAACTTGCTGACGCCTAAAAAACATGCTATCAGTGTTGACGGTACGAGATAGATAGACAATGCAAACTTTGGACTATGGGGGTGGAGGTTGAAAAAATGATTTTTTTTTCCGTAGCTCTCTCGATTTCTCCCTTTAAAAATCTTTGTACAATGATTGCGTCTTTCTTCGCCACACAACGAAATACATAGAAAGGCGAGGCGAAACTGCGTGAGATCGCGAGAACCCACAGTTTAAATTTAGGACAAATATTTCCCTGCCAGGTAACTTTTCAGTTCTTGCAGCGGCGGCGGTTTGATAAGAAGATGACAAATGTCAAGACTGGATCAAAAATCACATTGAAAGAGAAGGAGTAACTCACTCTAATACTATAGTCAAATGATTTTAGTTGTTTTTTGATTGTCCACTGATCAGCTCCTAATGGCATACAATCTGCAATATTTTTATTGATTTTTTGATAACAATTTGTGGAAAAAAAAATGGAAAAATTGTGTGAAAAAAGCTGAAAAATTGAGAAAAAAAATTATAAAACGAAAAAAAATTTTTTTTACCAGATTGGAAAACTCGGCCGTCGTGTTATATTTCTAGGCCGTGTCACGACAGTATTAAAGATTTGAAGGCACATCACACTTAAAATTTATTTTTTGTTGTTGTTGTTGTTGCGCCTTTAAAAAATTTCTTTATTATTGATTTTCGCCATTTTTGTTCATAAAAATGGCAAAATCTGAAGTGAAATTGAAATTCGACCGATATTGTGCTCAACTTGAAAAGTATGGCACCACGGAAACCATTCATTCTCCGAATATGGCTTTGTTGCGAAAAAAGTGAGTCGAGACTTTAGTTTTTTTTTGTTTAAAAAAGTGAAAAAAAAAAACAAAAATAAAATTTCAGAGCGAGAAAACTGTTGATCGAGTTGATGAAAGAAGAAGCGGATCATTCGCACGAATTGAATAAATTGTGGTCGACCGGATACTATCGTCCTTATCAGTTTTTCGCTCAGGTAAATAAAAATATTTATGAATAAGAAGAAAAAAAAAACATGTTTATGCACTCAGACTAGCGACAGCTCTGTCGAAACGTCCACATTCCTCACAATATTTTGTGGTGAGCTCCACGAATTGCTCGCATTGTCGGAGAAATACGCGGCGCAACTGAATCTTTTCATCGGAGACCTTCACAGATACATGCCAGATGATGAGATTCAGAAGACGTTGGCTTCTGGATTTTACGCAAGAAGTATCGAATTAGATCCAAGGCAGGGAAGAGCGTTTTTCGTGTTCTCCACGACTCGCGATGACTTGAAGTTTGCGGAAAAGTTGAGGTGAATGAATGAATATTGGAAAAAAATAAAATAAAGGAATTTCCAGACTATTAATTCTCGCTCAACTTGCTGAAAAATCATATGACACCGATGGCAAGTTGATGGATTTGATTCGTGACAATATTAATTGCGAAGAAGAGAACCCTGACAAATTTATCGCTGAATTCATCAACTGGGCCCTATTTCAAAAGGTGTCAAAATCAGAATCTCACAAAATCGGATCAAAACTGAGCGAAACATTCAAATTGATGATTGAGAAAAAGTCAGAAGCGGATTGGTCCATGATTATGTCTGCTTGTCGTCTCGCTTCTTCGCTTGCCATGGAAAATGCGGGATGTAAGTTTGTGCGGCGTATCACCACGCCTGGGGTCCAGCAAAAAAAATTGTTCTACAAAAAAAATGTTTGCCCTCAAAAAAATTTTTTTAACCAAAAAGGCTTGTTTCTATTCACCAGTTTAAAGGAAATTTTCTTAGTTTTCTTTAAAATTTTTGTCAATTCAGAACACAAGCCGTAAAAGTTTTTTTTTCCAAAACCAGGCTATACAAAAAAAAATTTGTTTGACCCAACGAAAAAATTATAATTTTTTTCAGCCCCCCACCCCCTGCACCACATTAACTTCTAACTTTCAGTCTCCCGATTCATGGATTGTTTCGACGCAATTTCTGAAATTCACTTGACCCTTTACTCGAAAAATCTGACATCGATTCGATCACTTTTCGAGGCGGTTGCTTGGATTTCAACGGTCGGAAACACTTTTGAAAGCCTCGATATGCTGAAAAACGAGCCATACAGAATGTCAATTTCAAGTTTTGCTAAAACTGTAGGTATTTTTATCCAGCAGTGATGAAAAAAGCTGTGTCGGATTTATTTTCGTCTTCAAATCAATTTTCTTGATTTTTCGTGTAAAATCTCAATTTTCATGAAGAGGAGAATTGAAATTCATGACAAAGCTTCACGAAAATCCCACAGAAAATACCAAATTTTAGTCAAAGTTTCAGCCCAGGAAAACCAGAAAGAAATAATTTATTTCGAGATGAAAATAAAAAATCTCAAAGTATCGTGTTTTCAATCGAGTTGCGACATCAAAAAATGAAACCTCGCTCACTTTTTTCACGCAAAAATTCAAAATTCAATAAAGTTTAATGTTTGCGTGAAAAAGTGGGCGGAGTTTCATTTTTTGATGTCGCAACTCGATTGAAAACACAATATTTACTGCGTTCAGTGAAGACCACGGAATAAAATTAAAAATTCTTATTTTAATTATTTAAAAAATGGTGTTTTTCTCAATTTCAGATATGGAGCAATTTGAATGACGCCGTCTGCAATCACCTCAACAACGTTTTCTCTTCTTCTTCTTCGTCCTCTTCAGTTTCCACGTTTTCTGATTCAGAATCGATCGCATTTCTTCTACACGGTCCAAAATTAGAATCACTGAGCATTCTAAGCTCTCTTGTGCATCAAATACTTTCCCTGAAGAATCCGACGATGAAGAAGAGTGATAATAATGGTGAAACGGCTTTTTGTCGAATCAATCAATCCTCACCAAGACGTTTGGATATTCCAATTGAGGCAATTATTGAAAAAGTTGATTTATCGAATCGAGAAGATTGGAAACCAGTATACGTCATCATGGACTTGAATACAATTATCAAGAATATAAACGTGGCGATAAAAATCTGGAAAATGGACGATTTCATTTGCATTTTGCCATCCACAGTTCTCCGTCAGTTGGACGATTTGAAAACGCAAAATCGATCGATTCGATCAGTGATACGAACATTGATGGAGTTGCAATTAGAAGGACGAATAATTATGAAAAAGTGCGAAGATGAGCGAAAATGTGCGGAACGGTTGGTGGAAAGTGTGCGAAAGAATTCCAAAGATCATGAAGAAATCGTCGGATTCATTTGTGAACATCCGGATAGTGAAGAGCAATTGGAAGGTGTCACTTTCTATAAAATTGATGACTTTTGGAAGAGATGTCTGGATTAAATTTGAAGAATGGGTGTCTGAAAGTGATGTCGTTTGAGCTGCTGGAATTCCGCACAGAATGGCATTGTAGATCGAAGGATTTTTTTTAAGTTATCATCGTCATCATCATCATCATCTATAATTTTTTTTATTTAATAAAAAAAAAGAAACATCAATAAATATTTCCAGTTGTGGGTTGTTGGCCAGTTTAACGAGAACCGAAAAATTGCAAGTTAACCTCTTGTTAATGGATCTAATTAATAGGAGAAAAAAAAATTAGTTTTTGATATTTTTTAAATCTATTTATGAATATGGAAAAAACGACGCTATGCGGGTGGGGTGGGCACCAGTATTGTGAAAACAAAAAAATTGAAACGCGGTGTTTGCGTACTTTTGAAATTCAAACGGAAATGAAAGAAATAGCATGGCAAATGAAGAGATTTGTTCCCATTTTCGTTTGAATTTTGAAAGTACGCAAACACCGTGTTGCAATTTTTTTGTTTTCACAATTACAATATTTTTTTTCGGTTTTTTTCGTCGGTCGAGAAAACTCGGAAAATGCTCAATATTTTTTTATTATCGATATTTCGGTCCAAATTTTTTTGAGCAAGCACGGAAGCATTTTTGATAGTTTCTCCCAAAATTTCAGACCAATCAGAGCATTTTCCGAGTTTTCTCCCAGTTTTTTGTCATTTTTTCCGGTTTTCTACAGTACTTTGAATAGGTCTAATAGAAATTCATTTTAATTCAAGTGAATAGGTTTTTTCGTGGTTTTTCCCCATGCAAAATTGAGGAAAAAAGTCAAAAAACTACAGTAGTCGGAGATTTTTTGACGTAAACAACTAATCGTGTCGAGACCGGCCGATGAAATAACTTGGTGCGCCTTTAAATTTTAACCAAATTCCCTTTGACAATTAAAGGCGCATTGCAAATTCTCCGATTGACCTGAAATTATGGGAAATAAGGGCAAAAATATTACTCTCGTCTAAACAAATTTGAACATAGCCAATTTTCCACGAAAGGTTCGAAGCGCTTTTTCGACACAGTTGACACGAGTGCTACCGTAACCCATTTAAGAATGTAAAACAAGTCCTAATGTTTTTATTTATTTTCTCTTGTTTTTCGTGATTTTTTTGAACTTGTTAACATGTTTTAATGGCTTATGGCGCGGCCAGAAATGAAAAAAAGGTGGCCATAAATGCAGAAATTTCCTCTTTTTTCTAAATTCAACCGTGCGATTTAGAAAAAAAGGGAGGAAATTTCTTCATTTATGGCCACCTTTTTTTCATTTATGGCCGCGCTATTACTGTCGCATTCATTTCAATTGTGTCAATAAACTCCCAGAAAATTTTGCACCGAAATATCGATTTTAAAAATTTTCAGAAAATTTTTTTTTTTAATCGACAAGCCTGTCTCTATCAAAAACTGTTTGTGATATTTTCCCATCTCTAAACCGTCTTCAATAACGAGGCAAACGCAAATTTCGGCCCGATGAAAAATTTTGCCAGCCCGCCTTGAAAAAATAATTTTTTTTTTTGAACTTTTCAACTCAAATTTTTTGAATTTATTAACTATTTTTCACCAGAAGTTTAAATGGAAATTTGAAATATCATAGAAAACTGTTTACCGTGAAAACGATCGCATTTTTTCTCATATTTCTTCGAATTTCTCGATTTTCTAGATTTTTTATACTTCCCCTGCCCTTCTGATTTTACTTATTCTCCGATTAAATAAATACCAATTTAATACTTTGCCTTTTTATTTTCTCAGTTCACAACAAAACATTTCACAAAGCTAAATAATTCTAATTTTATTTTCAGTTATTATCCACTCCGAAGATGGCCGAATCACAACCGGTGTCCCGGAAAAGAGAAAGCTCCGGCGATTCCCCAGAAATTGTCAACGCCGTTATCAAAGGCACGCCAACACCAAAAAATAAAGAGCGATTACTTTATTTTCTAGGCGATCCTCAAGGTGCACAAGGTCCAATAGACGATATAGATTCCTCGTTTCATTCGGCATTGTCTCGCTCATGTTCAACCTCCAGCTCAGCTTCAATATCGGATTCAGATGACGAATATGTGCCAGAAGAGATTCGAAAAGCCAAGATTCGAAAAGCCAAAAGTGAGAATGCAAACCAAAAAGAAGACAAACTAGAAAAAGATGTTCAACAAAGTAGCAATCGACAAGAAGGTCAAGAGAACATGTATTACGCTGCATCAACTATTAATAAAGGCTGCAATGCACATGTTGATAGTTCTGACGAATTTCTACTCCAATATAATTCAGAAGAGGAAGTTTTAGAAGAAGGAACATCACAGTATGACGAGCAATACTTGTTGGACAGCACGCTAGATGAAATGGATAATGTGGCGGATAGGCGGCGTGGCGTTCGAACAACCAAAGATCAAAATGAAGGTTCAAATCAACAAGTTCAAGTTTTCGAGTGCGAGGATGTGTTTGAGGTGGAAGAAGAACCAACAACTACCACAATACCAGAACAAAAGCAACGAAGACGATTTAAACGAGTTCATCCTGCAAAGAAAATAAAATTCAACATGCGTCAGGAAATACGAGTTTTAAGGGATGAAGTCCGTCCAGTCTTGTTCCGAAAACAATCTGAGTCTCTCATGACAACGAGCAATCAAAAAGTGAGAAGAAATCGTGTAACTCGCAAAATTGCTAGGCACCCGATTCAACAATTTCACCTAGCTGATTCAAAAACTGAACTGGAAGATGTAGAAGTTCTCACACTAGCCGAAACTGTTGAGAACTACTTGAATGCTTCCAAAGCCTTTTTGCCATCATCCGAAAATATGTTTGATCAGATACTGTGTGCTGCTGTGGAGTACGGTGGAACTGTGAAAATGTTTCATTTTGGAAAAGATATGAAAAAAAATTCGTGCAAGCAGAAGAAACTACGGTTTCAATTGTCCTGGTGGAAGAAAATCAAGAGTCAAGAAAAGGATAAAACTGGCCACCTTCGAATTGCCGAAGAACCGCAGCTCAGAATCGAGGATGACAAGTTTCTTTATGCGCAGCATTTCATGACTCCAAGACACCAGAGGTCTCAAATGCAATGTATTTTATGGCGTCTCCGAAGGCGAAATCTAGAGGTGAGATTTGAAATTTTTTATTTTTTTCGACATATTCAGCACACGAAAACACCGTTTTTCGTGGTTTTTTTCTCTAACTAGGGACGTATACGACCAGGGCCTTCTAGGATGTTCTAAAAATTGGAAAAGTGACTAATTTAGCTATGCTGAATCCATTTCTGAAGACAAAATCTGTCCACTGTTTTCATGATAAAGCGCTCTGAGAGTGAACGAGCTTTACCTACTGCGCTATTCAACCACTTTTGTTTTTCTGTCTGAAGGGCATATACAAATGCGCCGTTCAGAGCGCTTCATCACGAAAAAGAACAGGAATTTCGCGGAGCCAAAATTTGCTTCACAGGTCGATCGGGCAGATTTTGACTTCAGAAATATAGTCAGCATATTAGTCTGCACTCCAATTTTAGAGCATCCTAGAAGGTCGTTTGTCGTATACTTCCCTAGTCAGGTAAATTTTGTCAGCATAGCCTCCCAATTTGTAAACTTTTGGCATGTGTGCCGACCAGGGGTGCCACAAAAAAAATATTTTTCGCAAAAAAATTGCCAAAAAAAAAACAACCAAAAAATGTTTTTCATTTTCATCGCGTATTTTTATAGTTTTTTATCCAAATACTATCAAATTTACCCACTTTATTCATGCAGAAAGGTGGAAAATTGCGAAAAATGTGCGAAAACTGGTTGCGGGAGATCTCGAAAACACGTACTCTAGTCTTTAACCCAAGTTTTTCTTTCCAATCTTTGATTTTTTTCAAAAAAAAAATGCGAAAAATTTTTGAAACAAAAAACCTATGCGAAAAAAAAATTAAAAATTTTTCGCAATAGGTGTGAAAAATGCGAAAAACAAAAATAACCCAAAAAAAACTTTCAAAAGTACGCAAACACCGCGTTGCAATTTTTTGTTTTCACAATAGAAGCTAGAAGACACCATTGTCTGGTACAGTAGCGAAAGTTCACCCTACACGGTAGCGTCCAAGACTCGTGTTGAAAGGGCTTCATATAGGCCTAAGAAACATACTGAATTACAAATTTCAACTTATCACAAGTTGCACGAACAACAACAACTGATACGCAGCTAATGGGCAGCAATAGCAGTCGCATAATTTTCCACTCGGCTGGCAGCTGATGCGCAGCTAATAGCCAGCTAGTAGGCAATTTGCACCCCCCCCCCCCCCCCCAAAAGTGTGCCGAAAAAAATTTTTTTCTCCCACTCGTGCTGCATAGGGTAAACAACCACGAAAAACGTTTTTTTTTCCTGTGCTGAATTGGTCCATTAAATATAATAAATTCACAGAGAAGACAAAATAACGACATCATTCGCGATAGCTCGTTTTTCTGCCGGGAATTTTTTCTCGTGAAGTCTGCTATTTCTCTTCGAATCAAGATGGCTTGCGACATTCCTGAGTGTTTTATTCCTCCTATGATGAAATGCGGTAGGTTTTCGGTAATGAAATTTGAAATTGAGTTATTCCAAATTTCAGGATATTTCCCTGCCTGCGCGAAACATGATCATCAAAAAATGGACTACTTGAAATCTCGTTTTGAGGAAGCCCAAATGGAATACCTGAGCTTAAATTAGTGAGTTGTATAGAATTCTTTGGGTTTTACGTCCGATATAGTATGTTTTGGTGCGAAAAGTATAGTATAGGAAAAACAGAGGCCGTATTCATGAACGTTTACCGTACGGTAAATGAAAACGGTAAATGATTTTCTCGACAGAAATTTAAAATTTTGGAATGCTTAAAGGGTTCATGGAACTATAAACGACCCGTGAATCGTTTCAGGAATGACAAAACTAATTTTTTCGGTCAATACATCCATTTACTTTTTCATTTACCGTACGGTAAATGTTCATGAATACGGCCTCAGAGGTCGTGTTAGCCCACACTTTGTCAGATTTTTGTATTTCGTTGAGCAAGTAAAAAGTAAAGATTATCAGAAGAGAAAAGAGCTAGGTTGTTGTCGATCTGCCAAGACGAACACAAACACGCTCCATCGAATTTAGTACTTCGTGATTTTCATTTTGGTTTCCAAATTATTTCATTTCACGTTGAATTTATACATGAAATGAAATAATTTAGAAACCAAAATGAAATTAACGAAGCACTAAATTCGGCTCCGGGACATTTCGCAGCTGGGACGTTTCGCAGCCGACCTCCTTATATACGCACTCTCGTTTCTTTGACCATGCTTTTTTATCAATAACATGTTTACCAATTGTGTAGTCGACCGCTGAAACCCCACGAAGAGGCGGGAAAGCGTCGAAATGTGGAAACGAAAAGGGGGGAAAATGGGCGGAGCAAACCGCAAAAGTGCCGCAAACTCTTGCGACCTCTTTTCTAATAATAGTTTTATGTTCAAATTGACCTTATTTAATTTTTTTGAAAATAAAATGCTCGAATCCTTCGACAAAAATAAAAAAAAATTAGGCTCCGCCCATTTTTCCCCTGTTCGTTCCCACATTTCGACGCTTTCCCCCTTTTCGTGGGAGAGAGAAGTGAGATTCGTGTAATCGTGTTTACCGGCTGCGAAACGTCTCAGCTGAATTCACGTTTTTATTCGGAAAAATGTTTTTTTTTGTCCGGGCATCGGTCGACCCCTTACCCGGACGGGTCGGACTGGCGAAAAACGCCCGACGTGGAAAGCTTACTCCACGGTGTGTTGAAGCACATTTTTTCAAAAATAATTCAGATTTTTAAAATTGCCGCCACATGCTCGTTCAAATTATAATGTTACATGGGTGCTATATACCTCGGAATAGAACTCGCTTGAAATATAACTGTAGCAATATAGAACTTGCTTCGGAAAATAACTGTTCGGAATAGAACCGTTCGGTATAGAACTGTACCGAAATAGGACTGTAACGAAATAGAACTGTTCGGAATATAACTGTAGCGAAATAGAACTTTTTCGGAATAGAGCCGTTTCGGAATAGAACTGAAGTGTGCAATAATAAGCATTTCATATTTAAATAAATATAAAATTGCAAAAGGAGACAAATTATTTCAAACTGGCGCAACGCCATCGAAACCCTGCCAAATTCCCGAAAATTTAACAAATTTTCGCGTTGGTGAATGGAGACCTGCTAACCTTGACAAATTCACCAATGTTTAACGCAAAGTAATTATGAAAGAAAAACCGAAAGAAAATGTGGCTAATTATGGCTAAAGTGAAAAATAAATATGGACGATTTTCAATCGAGTTGCGACATCAAAACGTGAAACCCCGCCCACTTTTTTCACGCAAAATTCAAAATGCACTAAAATTTAATGTTCGCGGGAAAAAAATGGGCGAGGTTTCACGTTTTGATGTAGCAACTCGATTGAAAGCACAACAGTTCGAGCCAAGATTTGGTGGAGCGCACTTACTGTTCTTCCGCTTAGTTCTGTCGATTTACGTCAGCGTTAATAATTAATTTGATCGGTTTCCAGTCTCGACATCAAACCACTAAAAGGTTTCCGAGCCGGCGAAGTCTCCAGCCATGAACTCTGGGAATTCCATCGGACTGGAAGGCACATTCATGGATTTTTCTTGATCTGGGAGGACGAAGTTAATTACTTCAACGATAACAATGGACGGTTCAGAAAAAGATATCTTGTGGATATGTTCAATTTCATCCGATTCCCACTTTATGTGGCATGGGAGAGATGGGACAGTCGTTTGAGATCGGCTTTCGACAGAGTGATTCTCTACAATCTTCATCTTGCGGAAGTTCTTCGAGCTAATCGACCTGTTTTTGATACTCTTTCTCGAAATCCGTCACTTCTTCAACCATTGACTTTGCAAGAGTCTGCAATGCTGGTTAGTTGTAGATAAATAAGTATTAACATTTTAAATATTTTCAGATGCTTGATCATGAAGTTCATCCTCGGTATTTTACAAATGTGGTTGGAAAACAACAGTTTTACGAGGTTAGTTTTCACTTATCTTTTTATGCAATCATTATTTATCGCAGTGGGCTTGGAGAAACAGCAACATGGAACACTTATCAGCATTCATGATGATTGTTGGAGGAACCAAAGAGTTGCATGAAATCAAGGATTATGAATTTCCACGTTCCCACGTGTACAATCGTGACGCAATGGAATGTGGAATGCTAAACAAGGACGGAAAAGCATACCAATTCAACAGTCATGTTCCTATCAAGAAAGTGTTTATCGACGACAATCTCGGAGATGAAGGAGTGAGACTCGTTGACATGCAAACGCCTTACACCGAAAAAGTCAAGACTCGTTTGATTGTGGATATTCCGCAACCACAGCCACCACCACCAAAGCAACCATCAAAAAAGAACACAAGAAGCTTCATGACAACTTTCACACGCAAAAAACTCATGCAAGTTCGCAAAAAAATATATGGTGTACAATATTCCAAGTCTTCGGCTCCATCATTAACTGAGCCTTCGAAAAAAGGCAGAAAGAAACCGGGGAGAAAACCCAAGACAAAAATGGAAGGAATGTTGGAAAAGAACGATTTCGACAGCATGATGCAGGCTTCTGAGTTAGTTTAATAAAGTACCGTAAAACCTGTAATAGAGGCGCATGCGCCTCTATTTTCAACCTTCCGTTTTTGTTGCGCCTCTATTACAGGGGCGTTTCAATTAGAGGGTGCGCCTCTATTTTTCAACCTCATATTTTTCTATTTTGAAAATTTTAAAGCAAAAAATTATGCAAAACAATACCAAAAAATAAGGAATATTGAGCGCCACATCGTGAAATTAATCTTGCATCGCGCCAAGACCGCATTTTGCGATTACGTTGATGTGAGAAGTAAGAAATATGAAACAATTAGAAGGAAAAAAAACGACGATGAATATTCTGCAATTTTTTAATTGCAAACCTGAGGTCGTTTGAATACTGGAATCTACAGGGTGGCCGATAAGTATAGGACGTTTTGAAAGTGCTCCCATTTTTTCAATTTGAGGATTTTTCGAGAACAACCTTTATTAAACAACAAAAAATAAGCAGAAAATTTGATTTTACAAGAGAATTTCGAAGTTGGATCCACGAGCTTTGACACAGGCTCTCAAACGTTTCTTCACCGAATTGACAGTGCGCCGCAGGTATCCGTCGTCGATCGAAGCCCATGCTACCTCGAGAGCGGCCTTCAAGTCATCGACAGTAGCAAAAACTTTTCCCGCGATCTTCCCTTCCAACATGCCCCAAACGCTGAAATCCATCGGATTGAGATCCGGGCTGGAAGCAGGCCACAAGTTCTTGTCCAGGAATCCAGGGAAATGCGCCTCCAAGACGGCCAATGTCGATCTCGAGCCATGGGACGGTGCCCAGTCTTGTTGAAGGATAAATGGACCACCAGCAAAGTGCTGAGTGACCCAGGGTAACAAATTATCCATCAACACAATCTTTTGGTACACCTCCGAGTTGATTTTCACATTTCTTTCAATGAAAACCAACGGAGTTTTACCGGTTGCCGTGATACCGGCCCAAACCATGACACTTTTCGGGAAAAGGCGGTTATGGGCAAGACGACGTTTCGGAGACATGCTGTCATCCTTTGACAATAACTGTCTCTGGTTTTGACGGTTGGGAAGAGGTTCAATAGTGAAGATCTTCTCGTCTGTCCAGATAACGTCAGAGACGCGGCGCACTTGAAAGTGCTGGAGTAATTTTCGGCATTTTTCGAGTCGCATCGCTTTCGATTTGTCCGAGAGGTACTGTCCACGACGTAGTTTGTAACTTTTGAGCTTCAAGTCGTTCTTGACAATCGATTGGACAGTGGATCGGGCAATTCCAAGCTGTGACGCCATCCTATTGAGACTCAATCCATCATTTCGAATGATCCGTTTCTTGATGATTGCACGAGTATTCCGGGTGTTGACAGAACGTGGACGTCCGCTTTTTTTTACTTCAGAAGCATCTCCTCGCTTTTTGATAGCAGCGACAACGTTTCGAACCGTCGAAGACGAAATTTGAAGGCGTCGAGCGATCTCAGCACTTCCGAGGCCTCTCTTGAACAAGAGTTCAATGGAAGGACGATGAGGAGAACTTTTCATAGCTCGGCGATATGGAGAAGTGAGAACAAATGACTGAGAAGTTTACTTATACAGCTTACTTATATATTGTATAGTCTCTGGACTTTCGAAAAGTTTCGAAATTTTTCGAAAATATCCCTTGGCACCGTGCCAGGGAACGCTGAAAGCGAGCGTCCTATACTTATCGGCCACCCTGTAGAGTGATATTGCGGAATACAGAACTGCAGTTCTGCAGTTTGAACTGCAGTTTGAAAACTTATTCTGTTGTACGGTTGGGTATTGAATTCAATTTCTCGCTATGCTAAATAGTTCCTGTGTCGTTACAGTTCTATTCCGCATTAGCTCCGAAATTATTAAAAAAAAAACTTATTTTTGTATAATGGGAGTGTGAGACGTAGAGAAACACATGCTGGTAAACGGTTTATTATCAATTCAATATTCTTGCCGGCTACAGTAAGAAGTGGCGCGAAAAATCGAGGCTCCGCCCCATCAGGTCTTTTCAACTGAATTCAACTGAAAATAGAGCAAAAATGCGAGCGGGTGTGTCGCTGGTTATGTCTGCGTCTATTATAAAAACTTTCGCGGGCGCATGTGGTAGCCATCAAGAATATTGAAACGATAATATTTATTACTGCGTCGCGAGAACCAGTCAGAGCGCTCGTGTCTTGCGGATGTGGTCTCGCCGCGACCAGTGCGTATACGGTAATTTTTTTACGAAAAAAAAACGAAAACAATGCAAAAACAGAAAAACGATTCAAAAAAGAACGTAAAAAACTACCGTATACGCGCTGATCGCGGCGAGACCACAGCCGCAAGACACGAGCGCTCTGACTGGTTATCGCGACGCAGTAATACCTGTCGTTAATTACCTGGAAATTTCGGAAGATCAAATTCTGATATAATTTTTGTGATTTTTCTATTTTGGACTATCGATGAAAGTTTAATTCATCATTAACTTCTTGGTATAGGGTGCGCTTCAATTAGAGGGTGCACCTCTATTTTTCAAAATGCACCTCGAGGGGCGCTTCTATTACAGTTTTTACAGTATAAGATAGCTTGGTTATTTAATGACACTATTTGCTTTTCAGTTTGGAGTCAGACTATGAAGGATTCCAAGGCAGCGAAGAAATCATGGACTTTGAGCCCACATCCAAAACGTTTCTCAAGAGAAGTACATCATCTGACTCTATTTTCTTGGATTACACTTACAAAGAATGTTTAACCAATCGTATTTGCTTGTTGCATCAGAGAAAATTTCTTAGAGAAATCGAAAAAACAAAGCAAAGAAAATATCGAAAAATGAATCGGATTGTCATGAAACACTTGATGCGTCACAGAATCAATGCATCCGAGGAGTTGAACAATAAAAAGGAAATAGAAATCTACCATCGAAAAATGCCGATAACTGCAAAACATGCGGAGAAAACCAAGGGTAAATTGGAAAACTTTTAATTATATCTAAAATTTCACCTTTCAGTTGCTATGCGATATCCTTCAAAATTCCGAAAGTATAATCTTCCACAAGTTTACGAAAAAGGTGAAACGAATTTAGTTCTAGAAGTCTACGATGTTTGCGCCTATCTTGTTAATCACGTTTGTGAACAAGAGGTAGTTTTTATTTTTCTTTTGTCTAACTTGTTAAAATGGTATTTAAGATTACAAGTTCTCGTACTGCGAATGAACTTTCGGAAATGTTCTACAAAGCAAGAACTATACGACGAGCATTTTTGGACGAAATGAGCACAGTTGGAATGTCACAACTTCCACCGCCGGAATATCTTGCAATGGAAATTCTCACAAATAAGCGAATGACTGGCAGTCCTAGTATTATCACGGCTAAGCGAAAAATTATGGACGAAATGGCAAAAGTGACAGAAAACCATCTCGATAATTTTGATCCTCGGCGAAGATATTTGGATAAAGACACCGAACAGTATGAAACAAGTAGTCTTCATCGCAAAATGCACAAGAAAGAGAAACCTAAAGAACCCTCGGTTCTTAGAATAAGTGAGGTGAATAATGAGGTGGAAAAAGAACGCCTTGAACGTATAGGAAGAAATTGTATTGCCAAGGAAAAGATTGAGAAAAAACAAATAGAAAGAGAGGCGATTTCAAGAAAAGAGAATCTTCCCAAGGAACACGCCGAAAGAATAGCCCGAGAGAACATGTCGAAAGAAGTTGAGGCGGAGCGAAGAGCAAAAGAAACCGAAGAAAACCGCCAATTAGAAGTGCAGCCACAGTTGGAGCTCAATAGAGTTAGAGATGATGCTTTGGAGGCATATAAATCTGGAAAAGCGGAAGACGAGCGAAGAAGTTTATCTGAACATCTTCCGGACCATGATACCGTTTTTTTCAACGAGGAACAGCCTCAAACGTTGGTGGTTTTGGAGGATCGTTTTGCTTCTCTACAAGTTAAGAGTACTTCTCACCAAGAACGTTCTAAGATACATAAAGAACTGGATTATCTTCTAAAATCAAGTTCTCTTACCAACTTTCAAAAAGTATCGTGGTCATTTGGAGTTCTCACTGTCATATGCTCACTGCTGTGTGCAGATTTCCCATCTGAACATTCTCAGTCAGGTCGATTAAAGAACGAATCACTGTTCCAGAAAGACAATTGTCATCTCAAAGTTATTCTGAAAAAGTTGGTTTTCGCGTCTCAAATTTTGTCAGAAGCATGCAGTAATAAAAGTGATGGAATTTTGTTAGTGAAGAATGCGGTATCTAGTGTTTTGAGAAATTTAGCTGTGATTGCTCTTGAACTCAACACAAGCGACATATTCAAGCCGAACTTGGAACCACATAGTATCTTCTGTGAATTAATACGCGATGTATTTGTCGAACTTCGAGCCTTTTTGGAAACTGAGTATCAGATCACAGAACAGCAATTGGCTCAGTTGGAACATGAATCAAACATCGTCAGAGATTCCATTGTGCAGTCAAACAACTTCGATTTGTATTTGAAACGCATGTTCGATGGAGAGCAAGTTTTTCGCATCATAAGTATCATCAAATGGTTCACGGCAATCAAAATGGAACACGGAGAAGATATCGACAGAATAATTCAAGAAACATACCGTTGCTTTAACTTGAAACTTTCTGGTCAGGATTGGAGAATGTCGGAAATAATAACACAGTTGGCTTGTGACGAGGAAAATGTCAAACCAAATATTATTGATATTGACAACGAAGACGACATTGTGGCGGAGTATGATTCTCAAGGGAATGAGATTAATGTCATTGGCAACACGGAAACTTTTAACAAGAACTTTGCAAAAACGAATGCGTCAGTGAAGGTTCCGACAAAAATGGAGAGGAAGTTGTTGAAAAAAACCGCCAGAGCAAAAAGAAAAGCAGAGGAAGAATTAGAAATTTCACTTCCATCTAAATTGCCAAAATATGATGTTACGTTTGTCGACAAAGTTTGGAAATCCATTGAAAGAACATGTACGTTTAATTGTATCAGTTTCATGTTTAATGCCTATTTTTAATATTTTCAGTTGGTGAACTCAGTGGTCGCGAGAAACAGCAAATCTCTTTGTACGATAAATTTGGCCGAGGGCACAAAAGAGGAGCACTCCGATGTAGGTTTTCGTATTATCTCGATTTTTATGAATGCATTTTTTCTTTCAGTCCACATGTTGCTAAGCGTCCAACCGACCAATGAACCAAATTCTTTACCGGAAAAAAAGAGACTCTCGTTTGTTCCATTTCGAGTTGAAGAAGGAGAGGGTCCACGCTTGGAAGCCGAAAATAATCGTAAGCGTTTAAAAATGAAAAGCATTATCATCCTTATATATAAAATTCCGTTTGGGTTTGTAACTGAGGATCTTTGTGTGTATGTGTCAAAGGCGCATGGTGTGGTCGAACTCCGCACCCGCGGCCAAATAAAAACTTGCCGGGCAAGCGTTTAACCGCCTGCGCCACAGGGCACACGTGGAATGAACGCTCTCGAGGAGTAGAGTAGATTTGTTCGCGGCAGCCGCGAACAGAAAGTGTATAAAAGTTTCATAAGACTTTTACCGGGTATGTGTAGTACTTTTAAACCAAAAAAATTCCCATCATGAAAAATCGAAATTAAGATAATGAGCAAATTGAGAACAATTTTAAATAATTTTTTTTTAGTTCTCGCGCAATTTGAATGTCCGGCTCTGTCCGAGGAAGAATTTAACAAAATGATGTGGCATGTAAATTGCAACGGTGGTGGATCGAAAGTTGCTCTCGAATTTTTCACAGAATTGACAAAATTAAAAAATGTGAAGAGTTTCAAGAAATCTGGTAAGTGTGAAAATAATTATTTTATTTGCGATTTTCTATCTACATATGTTCATTCAAACTTTCCAGTTTCAAACGGGACCGTTGATCTCAAATTCAAAGTCTACAAACATCTGTGGTTTATGGGCAGCACTCTACCATGTCAATTGTCTCCGGGCAGTCACGAAGACAATACGGAGTACAACGCTTGCGCTGGATGCACAAATGGAGACGTCATTATTGTCCACAATTGCACTTGCGAGTTTCACAATGACTCGCACAAGAAAACAACAATCTATGCGTACTCCATCCGCCCTCTCGGACCCTACATGATTACTCGTCTTGTTGGTCGATTCGTTTGCGAGCATGGGCCAAGTTCCGTTCTACAACTGGACAGTGAGCCACCGACTGCAGAGAGGTTCATCCGGAGAGGTGCCGAATACGAGAAGTTCCCTGCGAAATTGCGTGTGTTCAACAAAAGAACTATGTTCGACGAGCTTTGTGAAACATTCATGGACTCCCAAACCACTTTTAAAAATCCTCGAAACTCCAGTTCTGGAAGCAATATTGATATGGTCATCGATACATTTTCAGAATGTTCTGATGAATCTACGAGCTCCACCAGTTTTGCAAACACGGATGAAGAAATTAGTAAAGACAACAAGAGTTCTTCAGGGGAAGATGATAATAGCCAGGTTCCTGGAACAGTGCATGATGGGGGAGAATATCCGAACCTAAACTCAGAAGAAGAAAAATATAAAACTCCCGAATCGGATGACCCAATTCCACACACCACATCCGAGATCCTTATAGTCGCTAAGAGCGAACCAATCACAATGGATTCAGAATACGAAACATTTCCAACCGTTTTTCCAGAAATATTGCCAAAACTTGATGACGTCCTAAGTTTGCCCACGCAATCATCGAAGCAAGTAGATTCTCCAATCTGTCCATTCAATGAAGTTGTAGGACCAATCGAAAATCCCGTATTGTTTGGAAACTCGCGAGACATTCAAAAAACAAACTTGAGCAAGAGTAATCTGCATGAAGATGTACCAAGAAGAAAACAATATCGAAACTTTCAATTGCGATCCAAAAGTGTTGATCCAGATGAAAACGGAAGGGTCAATCAAGCAAGTGCACTGAAAAGAGCCGCGTCCGCTTGCGATTTCGATTTCATTCAAAGTTATGCTGAACGTAAAATAGATTTTATAACTGAAAAGTATAGAAAGGATCATGTCCATGAATATTTCGTAAGTAAAAGCTAAATTTATTTTCAACACAAGAAAAACCATTTTTTAGGATTTGGGTGCATTTCCGTTGGACAATAAGAACAAGGAAGAGATGCAGGAATTGCCAAACCTTCTCAAAGGCTTGACTCATCTCGGTTATCGCGAATCGGAAGAAGTCTTCATTTCTCTTGTGGTAATTTTTTAATTAATCTTTTGTTCTCTTCATTTAATTCAACAACCTGAATTTTAGGCAATACATTATAGAAATAAAACTCAAAAGGTTAATTCTTGCAACAAGGAATTGGATCGCATACGCCGCTCTACTGAAAAGTTGCACCTGAACAAATATCGTGGCACTGATATCAATTCTGACATGTTTCCCGAGTTTCAAAATGATAAAATGGTTTACGGAGAATCCATATCTATTGTCATGGATGAGTATTATAAATTTGAACAATTCAAAAAAGATGTGATGTTTGATGCATCAATTGCACTTGGCGTGATTAGCGTGAGTTGAAAATAACCGTCTACCGTATTTCCTCTAATATAGGCGCATGCGCTTCTATTGTTCCATTTCATCACAACTGCCGGGTATTTAGAGGTTTGTACACCAAACTTCGGCCGTCTCATGCCTACTTGGTTAGAAAGTGTTTTGCCGAGTTTGGTGTGAAAACCTCTAAATACCCGGCAGTTGTGATAAAATAAAACAATAGAAGCGCATGCGGTAAAATTACAGAAGTGCACCCCCAACATTACAGTTCAGGACCCCACGGGAAACCCCCAGAAGAGCCCCCCTCAAGATTAAAGTAAAGTTTCACGTAAAAATATTTTATTAGAGAGAAATATAATATAAACGTGACATATAAGTGCGTGGCAAGACATACACGTATTTTCATATTCCTTTTTTCTCATTTTACCATCGTACGTGGCAAAACGATGCTTCTCAATTTTATGTGCGGCCCTATAAAGATCCATCTATATCTATATAATATCTATACCAATTGATCCATAAATGTGAGCTTATCGCCAGGGAAACATGTAAGTTATATTTAAAATAAAAAAAACCCAGCAGATTTATGAAATTTTCATGAAATCCGTGGTGGGGGCTTCTTCTGTAATTTTCCTGAGGGGGGCGGAAATGAAATGTTGTGGGGGCGCTTCTGAAAGATTACCTATGCTTTCAGAATCGACCCCCCTCTCAGTTATGGGGGGGATACTTCTGTAATGATGACATTTCACAAGCACCCCCCTCACACAAGTGCCCCCCACCCTGAGTCGGGACTAAAAATGAACTGATGGGGGGCCTATTCCAGTTGTGGGGGGAGAGTAGTGGTGTGGGGGGCGCTTCTGTAAAATTACCGCGCATGCGCCTATATAAGAGGAAATACGGTATGTACCTGTACTTATATCAAACGTTTTTAGGGAATGAGAACAGAATACCTGAAAGCGTTTCCCATGCTTTTCACTGCCTACGAGATGGTTTTGTCCTTTAACAGAAGCCTTTTGGAACACATGCTTTACCTAGTCGCAAAACATGTTTTCAATCCATATGCAGTTTTTGAAGCTGAAAGTGAACAAAACTTGGAGCGTATACGCCAACGCTTAAATAACGTCAAGTCCGCAATGAGCATGGTCAAAAATGCATTTTTCAACCTGGAGCCACTTAGGCGACAAGCTGATGAGCTAAAAGAAATTCAGTACGTTTTACGAGAAATTTTACAGAAGACGATAATTTGTTTGTTTTTTTCGTTTTTAGAAAACGCGTTCCTCCAAATGAAATGAAACTGGTTGTTGCTTCATTAGCTAAACTTGTCATCGAGAGGGTGAGTTTTGTCTTTTGTCATAAGTATAAATGTTTACAACTTCAGGTACGTGCTCCTCAAACAGTTGATGTGGTTCTTGGAAAATTTGGATCGTGGCTGAACTCTTCAAAAGATTTCAAAGAAACTGTTAACTTGCTCATGTTTAGCATCAAGGACACTTTACCAGAAGCTTCGGTCTGTAACCGCATGTTAAGTGAGGCTGAAGAAATGTGCTTTGAGCCCGACCTTGTGGATTCTCAATGCAGAATGTTCAGTCACGACTACGCACTTCCTATCCCGGAGTTCTTTCGAGCTGTGTTTTGGCAAAGTGAAGTTTTTTTGAGATGTTTGGATTCTTGCTCATTGAGTGGAAGTATAGATCCATACATGCGGTCCTACTACGGGCACAAATCATTTCTGAGAATGTACAATCTCATACATCGTAAAACATTTCTTACCCGCGAAGACGTCATTGCGGTTCCACACACAACAAACGCTATGGTTTTCTCAATTATCTGCGGAACAGAGAAACGAAATTATGACTTGATGTTTGACGCTAATAACCTTAACAACTATTATGAACGTCTTCTTCAATATCCGACAACACAATATCTTATTGAACCATCACATATTGGAGTCGTTTTTTGTTGCTTTGACAATATCTTCTTCGTTGCGGCTGTCAATGAGAAACCAGTGAATGTACTTCCAAATTATAAATTTCCTAATACAAGTTGCATAAGAGCTGGGGAAATTTCATTTGATGTAGAGTATCCAAGTTGTAAAATCACTCTTATGGTAAGTTTAGGATATTTGAAAAATATTGTTTTCAACATGCCTACTAAATTCAGTTAAACCGACAAACTCTGATGCTCAGCGTGGTATTCTTGACTGTTGAGGGAGTCGGAAAAGACGATCGCTTGGAGCTTGATGTGCTCCCGGTAAGTATGGTGCACGAGGATAGAGGAGAATTCGCAGTTGATTGGCAACTTGTGGTGGAGACGTACATCAGCCAAGGATACAATTTGTTAAGATATATAATGGGACCACGGAAAATGTAAGCATCTTGAAAGCCCGTTTTCAAAATTTAAAACCATATTTTCAGTGGCAATACCTCAATTTTAAAGGCCAATAAGAATGAAGTGTCTAGGCGCCATAAACTCGTAGCCAATTTGTTACAAAAAAGAAAATTGGCGAAAAGTATTCGGAAAAGGAGGAAAAGCAGGCCTGTTGATATATGCGATAACGGCAAAAAAGCAAGACTGGATGATTGCTGTTAATATATTAGTATTTATTTTCATTTTGTTATATTTCTTTTAATCTTCGTTAGGTCTCAATGTTATAATCATTTTCTTTCCTTTTTGCGGGTAATCTTGAAACATTTCTTTCAATTTTTTTTTTGAAAAGTGTTATGGTAGATAACGGTTTCTTACATGTGTCATTATTGTTAAAACTTCCGGTTTCCTACATTTTTTTTTTACTTTTCCGCATAAGGAAAACATTAATTTTTGTTGAATTGTATCATGATTTTTTAATGAACTTAATTTTTGTTTTGTAGTACAAGGCCAATTTGAACATAGAACTATTATTAGAAAAAATTTCGCAAGAGTTTGTGGCACTTTTGTGGTTGGCTCCGCCCATTTTCGGGAGTAGGAAGTCGGAAGTGAAAAAATTTCCGGAAGTCAAAAGTCGACATTTAAAATTTTGAAAAAAAAAAACGATACTAAATATGAGAAAATGCTCCAAAAACAGTGTATTTTAACAAAAAAAATGTTTTGAGCCTGCAAACAGCATCTCACAAGAAGAACGTCTTTTCGAAATGCTCTCGAATCGTATTTTCCACAAAAGTTTAACGGAAGTCACGGCATGCTGGCCGGAACGTTATTGACCATGCGCTCCGCTGAGTGTCTGCGTCTCTCCGGCGAGTTTGCTACAAAAACCACAGTATCCTCGCACTCTGCTTGTCTGCGTCTCCTCTTCGTATCAGTTTCACGCAGAAAACCGCTGCGCAGCTATAGTCGGCGAATACATCTTCAACCTCGCTCTACTGCAAAATGCCTGTAAAACAGTGTTCCAATTGCAAGATTAACTCGAATTCTAGTTTTTATACTTCTTTTTAACGGAAAATGACGTATCCACGACGAATTTCAGGCAAAATTTGATTTTTCGTTTAAAAACAGGCGCACTACACTGTTGAAATTTGAAAAGTGCGGTAGAGCGAGGCTGATGATGCATTCGCTGAGTATAAATGCGACCACGCTTAGGCGAGAATTTTTTTTCGAGAAAAAAGCCCGCGCAGTTTAAATTTTATACGATTGGAGATTCTTTATGGTGTCTCCGTATTCGTGACAGTTGTCTGTCAAAAAATAATATGTTTTATTCATTCAACAAGATACTTATTGTGGATTTGCATCCGATCTCATGCTATACGGAAAAATTGACAGTACATATTTCGGATTGTTAAATAAATATCACAGAAAAAATCGAAAATGAACTACAATTCTCTTTTTCTATTGGTGTCTATCTCAATATTTAAAAGATATACATTTTCACACAATCAGTAAATTATAATTTTTGGGGAGAGAGAGAGAAGAGCACAGTTAGGCGGTGAGGGTCTAAAGTAAGTGAGTGGTTTTCAGTTGTTGTCCGAAATTTTCAGACAAAAAAAACAAATTTGACGAGTCGGGGAAGAGGAACACACTGAGACAGAAGGAAAGGAAGAATACGTTATTTACAAACCCGAAATCAGTGAAATTTGTTGTTTAAAAAGAAAAGTACCGTAGTTACTCTATTAGAAGAGCATCTTTTTTCCGTTGGAAATTCACATTTTTTCGCGACTTTTTGATCGCTTTGAAAAATAGAATAGCATGCTCTTCTAATAGAATAAATACAGTAATCAATATTTGAAAGGAAAAAAGAAAAGGACGGATCTATTTAGATTTAAAGCTTGAGGGAAATAAATTAAAAATCCCCTCGACTCGTCTGAAAATGAGCAGAGACAAAAAAAGAAGAGACAATCTTTCGGGAGAACGGGGAAAAATGGGATAGAAGTTTCTAAATCACAGTTTCTGTTTTTGTAGTTAACAATACGAATTTTGTAGCAAAAAAAGTAAAAATTGAATGTTTCAGTAAATGTAAATTAAAAAGAGAGAAAAAGAACTTGCTAGGTCAATCAATCAATCGATAGTAGGGCTTTCTGAAGAGCTTGTCGTGTCCGTCTGATTGTTCGTCGCGTACGGCAATTCGCCAGCCGCCGTGTTTTTCCTGTAGGCAAACACTTGACCGAGTATGAAAATATCGATTGATATCTGAAATTCAAGATCCATTTAAAGTTTTTAATGGGCCTATTCAGAGTCGGAATAATGCTCCGATTGGTCTGAATATAGTCACTAGGCCTATTAAAAAAGAAAAAAAAAACAAATAAAATAAACAGTACCTGCAGAATAGCGCAAATCCAGAATTGAAGCGGACTGCCGGTGGCCACAAAGTATCCAGTTTTGGCGAGATCTCCAGCCAACCACGCCAACACCATAGGAATACTGGAAGAATCGTTTAAAATTTTTTGTCTTTTTCCACCAATAAATACGATTTGAATTCTATGTATTCTTTTGTGCTATACTCGGCGAATACATCATCAGCCTCGCTCTACGGCACTTTTCAATTTTCAACAGTGTAGTGCGCCTGTTTTGAAGCGAAAAATCAAATTTTACCTGCAATTCGTCGTGGATACGTCATTTTCCGTTAAAAAGAAGTATAAAAAATAGAATTCGAGTTAGTCTGTCAAGTGCAACACTGTTTTACAGGAATTTTGGCAGTAGAGCGAGGTTGATGATGTATTCGCCGACTATATTTTGTAAAATCAAATATTTTCTGACTGGTGAGTCATCCCTATTTTCAGTTTTTTATCCCTTTTTGCTCTATTCGATTAGCAAAACGCGTCATTTCCAGATTTGTTCTTTTCCGAAACGACAAAGAGCCGAATGTTCGAAATCCGATCCAACTTCAAATATCTCGTTACTATTATGTTTCTTCTTCTTTTTTTTTTCAAATTCCCGCTTCGTTCAAACTTTGGATTTGTGTTTTTTTGAACCGTTTAGAGAACATTTGTCTAGACCATTTCATTTCTAATTTCCCTCATTTTTCGGCTAGCTCGAATAGAACTGTAGCAAAATAGAACTGCCTGAAACGGAACTTTAGCGAAATAGAACAGCTAGAACAGCTCTAAAAAGTATTCAGTTTTAAATGTTATTGAGTTCAATTTCAGGCCGTTCTATTTCAAACAGATCCATTTGACAAAAAAACCGGGGATTTTCAAAGGAAAACGGTGAATATTCCCTTTGAACTGGTGGAAACACGCTTTTTATTTTGGGTTTTTCATGCATTTTCTGAATGCAAAAACTTTTTTTTGCTAATTTTTCCGAGGACAAAAACATTTTTTGCCGGATCACCGATTTAAATAATACTAGAAGATTTTCGGCGGCATTGACACGGAATCTCACAAACATACTGACAAACAGCAGTGCTTAGCAATAATAAATACTACCGTAATCCTACAGTAATCTGTGCGAAATTCTGTGGTATTATTGTTTTAAAAAAGTTGTCACCTCCAAAACCGCGTGAACTTCAAAATTAGGGTCCGCCTCTTCACGCGAATTTTAAAATTTCAAAATTTTTCTGAACAAAAAGTGAAGGAAAATAAAAATATCGTAAACTTCACGTGAAGAGGCGGAGCTAAATTTTCAAGTTCACGCGGCTTTGGAGGTGACAACTTTTTTAAAACGATAATATACCCGAGGCTTCCCTGAAAGTTCAGTGCCAATCGAAAAAACTTGGCCGGTTGTGACAATTCGGGGTTTATTTTTTTTTAACTAGTGTAACTACCGTAATCCTAGAGTAATCTGTCAGAAATTGAAATTTACTCTAAGAGTTTGGCCCCGCTGGGTAGAACCTGAGCGACTTTTAAAAAATTGGGTTACTGTAGTTCTCGAAGACGTAAATTTGGTTTTCACCTCATTCCCTGTGTTGATTTTCTCTGAAAGTTCCTCAAAAGTTGTGGCACTCCAAGTGTGGCTTCAGTGAGCAAAGCGGCCATTCCAATAGCTTCTATGTACACAGATTGCTGAAAATTAAAGATTTTGACGTTGTGGCTTTCTTTAATAACGCTTACATTAAACAGTAGCCAAGTGGTAATCGACCAGAATGCAGTGAAGATGAGGAGAGCAATGATGAATGAGGCAAGATCGTGCCACGCCCAGAATGAGTTCAAGAAGTCTCCTTCTAAAAATGATAAATTTGATAATACTTTACTTAGTGCTAACTGTATTCGTAACTATGGGCTCTGATGCTTTACTCTTTCCGTCACAAAAATTAAATTAAAACAACGATTAGAAAAATAGAGAAAAGATAATGGAACTGTATGTGTGTGTGTGTGTGTGTGTGAGAGAAAGAGAAAAAAAGGGAAAAAAAACTACGATTCGAGCTTCTGACCTTGAAAATGCTCCCATTTGCGATTGACGATCACGTAAAACGCGTTAGTGAACGGATTCCGATGATACGTTTGCTCTATAAATTAACCAAATAGGCGGACCAAACACATCACGAGGTGGAAGCAGGAGAAAGAAAGAAAGCAGGTTAGCAAGAAGGAAACATTCCAAATTAGATGAGACGAACATGTCAGGATAAATAAATCTAATATTAAGAAAACGTTGTCTACTGGAATCTCTAGCCAGAGATATATTTTTGCGAAACTGAACTTGACTTTTTTCTTTAAATATTTAAAAACCGTATTCGGCAACCTTTAATAGACCCGTATGCAACAAGGACTTTAAAAAATAGCGTGGCAGCCTGCAATTGCCCGACATCCAATCAGGAGGTTCGAAAAGTAAGCCGTCATGCCGGGTAAATAGCGTAAATACGGTAATTCAGTTAAAACAGTATTTATAGACTCCTATTTGGAAATTCATGCAATGAAGGAAGTTAAAACATTTTTTTGCTTGATATCCGAAAATTTTAGCGTTCACAATAGAATTCAGCACAACTTTTCATACTTTTAAGATAATTCGTTCACTTTAATCAAAAATGTTAATTTTTATTTCTTTTCCAATTCGCATTCTATTTTTGGTCTTAACCTTTTTTAATTTGTGTTTTGATTAGATTGATTAATATTAATTTTTTCACTTCTCTTTTTCAAATTAGGTCTAAAATATGTCTAGAATTAAAAAAAACGGGGTTTTGCCTTTAATTCTGGTATTCGATTTAAAAACATTTTTAAAATGTTATTCTGAAAAACAAAAAAATTGCGTATTTTTAAAATAAAAGTAATATTACGTGTTCCTCGATTTGAGATACCTAGTAAAATGCTGCGCATTCGGGTCTCGCCACGACGGTGTATGCACACTTGTCAATTTACGCGCAAAATTGAATGTTTCCGTTTGGAATTTTCGTAAATCCACAAGTGTGAATAGATTTATTAAAATTCAAAAGGAAAAAATCCAGTTTTGCGCATAAATCGGCAAGTGTGCATTCTCCGTCGTTTCATTTTCAAAAGTACGCAAACACCGTGTCTGAATTGTTTTGTTTTCCCAATATCATGGAAAATAACTTTTCACAATTTTTTAGAGCGTGGTGTCCTTAATGGCTCCGCGAAGTTTCAAAACCAGTCATTTCGAAACCGCGACGTTTCAAAACCGAGTGTATTTTTCGAAAAATTCCTCCATACTTTTTGTTTTAAATAGCACCCAAACAGCAGCCAAATAGCCGCCAAATAGCCGCCAAATAGCAAAGAAGTGAAAGGTGTGATTTCCATAAGATCTGCCCCTTGTGCCTTGAAAAAGCGAATTCGCAGAGCACACCATCACGTGCTTCTTTCTTCAATCATTGTTTACCACGGCGTTGAAAAAGTGGACGGCCCCCCATTTTGCAAATTTAACTTTTCCGCCGATTTCTCCTTCTTTGGCGGCTTTGTTTTCTTCTTTTTCGTTCCGAAATGGTTATTATTGTTTCCAAGCTTCATCATTGGTTATTCCATATTCAATTTTCCTTCCTTTTTCTTCAAAAAAGATGTTTCCACAAAGTAATCCGCGCTGAAATCGAATTGAACTCTTTCTTTTTTTTGCTTCTGACGGGCAAATGCACATTTTCTTCGTCTTCTTCTTCCTTTCCATTCTTCTGCTCCCAGCCACTTCGGAGAGTGTGAGCGTGTGTGGGGTGCAAAACGAAGAAGAAGAAGACGTTATTCAATATTCTCTATTCTCGCGGTGCGATGCTGACCTGATCCTTGACTTTTTATGGTACTTGAAGGGACGACGAATCTCGTGCACGTGTGTGCTTCTAACGTATTCTTAAAAGTTTCCCCTCCTTTTCGCAACGCCTTCTGTTCGGTCCTTTCGTGTGCAAATCATCCGTAATGCTATTTCACCGTCGCCGCTTCACTCCCTCCCGTTTTCCACATTTTCTGCCCTTTACATCTTCGTTTCTTTTCTTTTTCAAACTGCATCTCTAATCAGTGATGATGGTGAATCAACGTCTTCTTTTTCCGAAAATCGTGTTGAAACTTTGTCTGGTAGAGAAAAAGATAAAGGAAGAAGGAAAGCAGGAAAAGAAGCAGAAGCAGAAGAAGAAGAAAGAAGACGGGGATAAGCCGATTGTGTTGTCGTCGGTTCAATTACTATGCTAAATAATTGCGTTTGTTTTCTTTTTCGAACAGAAGAAATTGTTCACTGAGCAAAGAAGACAAGATTTCCACAAAAAATATCGATGGGACACCATAGCTAGGATCCATGAAACTGGGAAACAACAGGAAGCCATTTTCCGGAAAACGAAATTTGGAAATCGATGAATTTCGTATGACGGTGGTGAGAGACGCACAGAAGCAGGCAATCCAATTTTCCGGAAAATGCCCTTTTCCTGTTTCATGGATTTTAGCTCAGAGCTAGGATCCATGAAACAGGAAAACTAATTTTTACGGAAAATGGGATTTCTGCTTCTCTGCGTTCCTCACCCATCATAAAAAATTCATCAATTTCCAAATTTCGTGTTCCAGAAAACGGTTTTCCTGATGTTTTCTAGTTTCATGCATCCGGACCCAGGAAATCAACTTTATCTCGCTTCGAGTGGGTCACTTCGGATCTTTGTGTATTCCATTCCTAGCAATCCTTTTTTTTCTGATTCAACTTCTTCATTGAAAGATCCAAGAACGGTTAGAAAGTCACAGAGGCACGAGTCGGGAGTCAGCAAACGCGCCCCGACGGTGATTTTCATGTTTTTGCCTGTTTTTTCTTGCAAACATTTGAAAATAATGCTTCGAATAATATCAAAAATTCTGTTGTCAAAAATGCAAGAACTTTTTTGAGCATTGCATTTGTGAATCTTTTGTGTACTGTTTTTGAAGCGGTTTTCTGTATTTAGCGTCGTTTTTTCTCACTTTTTAAATGTTGATTTCCGAATTCCGCCGTCTTTTTCCCTTCCAACTTCCGTTTTTAGAAAATTTCACTTCCATGCAACTTTGCAGGAGATCTTCATAGATATAAGCAGCAAACTTGCAAATTTTCGGCAAAGCAGGATAATAAAGTGCTAAAGGTTCCTGGAAAATTGCCCCTTTGGATCTTCAGTTATTTTGGGTTTGATATCAAATTCGACTCTCTCTTCCCTTTTCGACAGATAGTATTTTCGTGTTTGGTCGGTGAAAGCATCAAATTTACATTTTCTTTGCGCATCGTTGCAAAATCAGTTTGTAGGTCATGTTTTCGGCTGTTCCAACCTTAACTCTTTTCTACTTCTGAGCCAGATCAGCCCCGTGAGATTTTCGTCAACTCCCTCAATCATAATTTTGGCTGCTGTGACCACCTGACGTCTCTCGTTTCTTTCTTATTCTTCTTCTCAATGTGGTTCATTTGGCGCCTTCTTGACAATTGCAACCAGTCCATCCGGACAAATGATACCTCGCTTTTTTGTGTCAATTCAAATGTTTCACACTCCATGGCAGCAAGAGAGGGACGGACTCTCACGAGTCAACACCAATACGTGCACACGCAAAAACCATAGAACGCCATCACTTATTCATAAACCAGTGCGATGGCACCTCTTCTTTCATATGTGAAGAAGAAGAAGAAGAAAACGCACCGCGTCTTCAAAGTCTTCCTCTTCTTTTTCTCCTTCTTCATACTTTCGGCCTAAAGCTGTCGAAAGTAGGGAAAATGAGATAGGGGCGTAAATCTTTTCAAAAAACGTTTTCAACTTCCTAGCGCAAAGCGAACAGAAGAAAACATCTTTGCCCTTGTCTTGTCACATAGGTGAGCATGAGCAAAATCCAAGAAGAATCACTTTGTACATTTTTTTTTGCATCGTATTTATCTAGTCTGACTTTTCTGCAAAAAACAGGGGTGATATTTTTTTCGAAGTAAGCCTGCGCCTTGTGGCGACTACGGGCAACAGGGGCATGAGATTGGAGTCAGAAAACGCGCCCGGACGCACAACGTGAGAATTTTTTATGAAAACATGATTTTTTTCAATAAAAAGTTTCACGTTTTTATAATGGGCTTATTCACGAAATAGCAAAAAATAGCCAAAACCAGAAAAAAAATTCAGCGAAAATTCGGAGAATGCTCCAATTGATCTGAAATTTCGGGAAATAATGGCAAAAAACTCCCGGATATTCCCAGAAAATTTCAGACCAAAATATCGATTTTTCTGAAAAATTTCTAAATCGGTATTTTGATCTCAAATTTTCTGGGAATGCCCGAGAGTATTTTTGCCATTATTTCCCGAAATTTCAGATTAATCGGAGCATTCTCCGCATTTTCGCTGAATTTTTTGCTGGTTTTAGCTATTTTTGCTATTTCGTGAATAACCCCATTATAAAAAGTAAAACTTTTTATTGAAAAAATCACGTTTAAAAAAAAAAAACATTCTTATTTTTTATTAAATTTGAGCCTCATTTTTGAACTTCAGAAGTTGTTCGCTCGGGCGCGTTTGCTGACTCCCGGTTCATGCCCCTGTGGCCTGTAGAACCATTTTCCGCACTTTTGAACCCTGCTCTTCGAGACAAAGCCGATCCTTTTGACTCCAAACTTTCTCTTCTCACCTTCATTTCCTCATTCTGCCCGTCTTTTCTTTGTCTCCGAGCTTTCCTTTTTTCCTTCCAAAAGAGAAACACCATACTTGACACGAACTTCTCCTTTCGAGACGTTACATTCGTTTTGACGGCGTTCTCACGGTTCCGAGACTTTTCTTGTTTTGAACGGGCCGGCCGACTCCGCCACTCACAAAAACTACAAATTCTCGAAAATTTTTCGCCAAGTTCTCGGAATCCATGTTTGATCAGTAACGAGCGATATTTCGGTCGCTCGGACGCCGTCACAACCTCCTTCCGAAGCTTCCGTGATTTCAAATTCCACCTCCTAATCGTTGAAACAATTAGAAAGAGACGGGTTAAGGAAGTGCAAGGCCGTGCCGTCTACAGCTTCGAACTCTTCTTCTTTTTCCTTTTTAAATGTGCATTGATCAGGGCAGGGCGCCAAGTCTTCAGCCAAGATTTTTCCAGACCCTGTCTTTCAAGTTCTCTTGCCCTTTTCCAGGTGCATAAAATCTTATGAGAAGGATCTGTACATATCAAGAGTCCAATTCTCTTCCTTTCGCTTCTTTTCTCACACGTCCTCCCCTTCTTCTGCTTCTGCTTCTTCTGCTTCTTGCTTCCTCGGACTTCATTTTATTTTTCATATTCCTTGCTATGTGTGTGTGAGAACCTGCCCCTCGCGCACTCAATATCACATGATGATGGGGGTGATGACGACGCCTTCTGCTCTTTTCTAACTTCTTTTTAAAATAGTTTTTTTGGAAGTTATATGCTAGGGTTGCACCAAACCGGAGAACGGACCGCTTTCGTCACGTGGTGGGCGTGCGTCGCCTTCGCGGAGCGGACCACCAAAATAGCAGTGTTTCAAATCCAAAACTATCCAGGACACGCGATTTCGCTTCGTTTTTTCCTTTCTTTCTTCTCCCTCTTTTTCTACTTCTTCTGATTATCTTCCCATTCATCCGCGCCAAAATTCTATTTGTCCCCTTTCCTTTTCTCCTGTGTATGCATGTACTCGTTTTTTCATCCGATGTGCTGTGCTCCTCACTTCGTTGCCTTTTTTCTTGCAACAAAAAGACGCCTCCTCTTCTCACCTTCTCAACTCAACTCAACATCCAATTCATTTTTGCCTTTAGAACTATTTATTCAACATCATCATAATGTTTGTCTCCGATGGAGACGATGAGGTCGCCGATGAAGTCGACTATGCCAAGATTGCCGAGTTGGCCGGCATCAGTTTGGGTAATGGGTCGGAGCTGCTGTCCGAAATGTGCAAAGAGCAGGTATTGTGTGTTTTGCTTTCCCGTTTGTGCTGCTCAAGTTATGTCTTTTTTTAATTTCAGCTTCGCATAATTCTCAGGGAAAAACTAAGAACTGGCGAGCAACTTCCTCCGGCTGTACTGGTTCTTCTCTGCATTCCAGCAGTCATAATAATTCTTCTAACGGTGTTTGGAAACTTGCTCGTGCTCTTTTTCAAAGCTCGAGTCGGGCGGACCAACACGACTCTTCTTGTGTGGAATCTAGGACTCACAGATTTTCTGGTAGGGGTTATTGTGCTTCCTATGGGTGCAGTGTATCTCATCTACCGAAAATGGATTTTCGGCAGATTTCTGTGCCGATTATGGGTAGCCGCAGATGTGACATTTTGCACGTGTTCTGTGGTAAGTTTGACTGATCATCATCATCCTCGCTCTACGCCACTTCTCGATTTGCAAACGTGCGGCTCGCTTTTTTTTTTTTGAATCTTACTCCAAATGCATTTGAAATTCACTGTGCGATTGGAGCGAATTTGAAGAGCATCATACCGAGTACAATAGGCATAAAAATTGAAATTTTCCCAAAAATAACTTCGTAACCGAACAAAAAACAGGTTGAAAAAAAAAAGAAATTTGATTTGAATTCGCGCTAATCTTGCATTGCAAGTGCGGAACTGTATTTTCAGTAAAGCGAGGCTGATGATGTATTCTTCGACTTTACATATTATTAAATACCTAATTGTGTTAATCTTCAGGTAACAATATGTGTAATCTCAGTGGATCGATACTTGGCTGTCACTCGGCCGTTACGGTACAAGAGTATAGTGACAAAGACCAAAGTGATATCCGTGATGACCACCATATGGATATTTTCTTCATCAATCCTTCTAACCACGGTTCGGTGGGAGCAACCGGAATGTTATGATGACGTGAGTGAAATGAAAGAATACTCCCAGATGAGTGTATAGTAAAATTCAGTCATTATGCTTCGTGGGCAACGAGATTCGCCATCTTGCGCACAGCGTCGTTTTCGCCTTCTTCTTGCCCGCTTCTGTCACTCTAACTCTCTACTGGCGAATCTACAAGTTGGCTCGGAACAGGCAGAAGGCGTTGGATAGAGGATTTCTTATGATTCTGGGACAGAATATGAACTTTCTCACGAACACACTCAGTCAGCAGGTAAAAATGAATTCTGAATTCTTATAAACGCACTTTTTTTCCAGACAACACTTCGCGTTCATTTTGGTAAAACAAACGGGATGGTCGAGCATCAACGACGAGTTCTGAGAACTCACGAGCGGATCGCCAAAACGTTGGGAGTCGTCTCGTGCTCTTTCCTCTTCTGTTGGCTCCCATTTTTCGGGTTATATCTTACAAGTAAGTGCTCTTAAAATTACTTTCAGAAACTTTTTAAAAAATGCTATCGGATCTTTTAAAAGTTTTTCTGTATTTTGTCGTCGCGGTGTTTGCACACAATCATTTTTAGAAGCCTTTAGGGAAAATTTTGAGATTCTGACAAAACCGAGGAAAACCACGAAACGGGGGAAGAGGCTCCGCCCACTTTTGCAACTGCTGCACGATGTTTTGTACTGGAAATGTTGAAAAACAGGAAAAAGTGCGCCGCAGACTTGCAACTTTTCCCCGGTTTTGTCAGGGTCCCAAAATTTTTATTTAAAAACTTTGAAAAAAAAGCTTGTTTGCAAGCACCGCGACGACAAAATGAAAATGCAGAAAAACTTTCGAAACGTCGGAGCCAAAAAAAATCCTTTCAGATTACAAATGTTCCGGTTGCATCCCACCAATTGCCATCGACGTGGCGAGTTGGCTCGGGTATTGTAACTCGATGCTCAATCCTATAATCTACTCATTCACAGTCAAAGAATTCAAGCGATCCGCGTTTCGTCTCGTCGTTCCGATCTGGCAGTTTGCGAATCGCTGTTTGCCTTTCGTGCCGGCGCCTCCTGACAATATATTGCAGAGGATTGCGAGGCATGTGCATCGACACAAGGAGAAGGTTTGCTTACTATCTTTTTGGCTATTAATTACATAAATTCAAGGAGATGCAAACGCGGCATCGATCATTTGAAATGTCGTCAAACAAGAATGGAATGCTGACCACAAAAGTTCGTTCGAAACGACGACAAACCGAGCCAACGGTAGTCGGATTGTTAACTCCAAATAATAATAATAATAGCAAAGTGAGTCCCTTTAAATCCCAACATAGGATAACCACCGTTAATTAATTTGAAACAATGCTTTTTCCTTCTTTCTTCCATATCTCCACGAAAAATCAAAATTGAATTGAATGGCATAATACGATTCCAGTTTCAGACGACCACGGCGGCTTCCTAATTGATCGATATCTCTCCTCACCGCGCCGTGGCGCGCCGCATCCCCGTTTCCTCTTTCTTCTAGGACGTGTTCATCAGCCATAATTAATGTACAATTTTTTGTCAAATCGTTTTTTTGTTCCTAATATGTGTATATGTATAAAATGTTCTTCATTTTGCACTTTCCTCCGAGCAATGAATAATTCGCCAGGGCAAAGACCTCAGAAATTGAAGAAAATTTTTTTTTGCAACTAGAGTGATGTTTGGGAAGAAAAAAAAATAGTTGAAAGGGAAGCAGGAAAAAGTCGTTTCTGGGACGAACTGCTTAAATATGAGTGTAATAAGGCTGATTAGTTCAGTCTTTGACCGACCAGTGAGCGAGGCGGCAAGTCAGATTTGGTCAAGTAGCGCTATTTATAGCAAGTACTTCCCACACGTCTAGAAATAGCCATAATTTCCAAAATACTTGTGATATGAAATTGTTTTACGTCATTCAGTCCGCCGTATCGCATTCTCATTCTCATTCACAAATACACCAACACACACATACGCAAAACGGGACTGACCGGACACGGACACGAACGCGGTTATGGATAGGACAGAAAGAAGCATGCGGTGAACAAAAAAAAAACAATAAAAAGAGAAAACACTGAGATGGATCGAGTTGAGCAAACGTCCCGTTCTGGATTTAAAAAAACTCACTGAGAATGGATTTCCGAAGCGGTTTCGCAGTGTGCTTCCGGTTCATACGGACGGCGATTTCGAGCCTGAGAAGTTAGAAAATTAGGAAAAAAATTTATGGACCTATTCAGGGTACTGTAGAAATACGAAAAAATGTTCTGATTGGTCTGATATTTTGGAAAATAATGTCAAAAATAGTTCCAGACATACTTGTCAAAAATCGGCCCACCGGGCCGGACCAAGGGAAAATTTTGCCGGTCCGGGGGAGAAAATTTCGAATTTTTCAAGCTTTGAATTATATTCAAATAATAATTTCTGCGTGGAAAATAGCAGCATTGACCATCATGGTCCATTAACCATAATGGCTTGATACATGTTTTAAAAAACTGGGAATTTCAGTTTTCCGTTCATTTATGTGAAGCATCGAACTAGATTTGCTTTTAGCTGACCAAAAAATCGATTTTAAAAAGCAATAAGTTTTTTTTTTTTCGGAAATTTTTAAAAATCGATATTTTGGCCCACAAATTTCTGAGCATTTCATGTTGGGAAGTAGTTTTTTTCCCCAAAGTTTCCGGCGAAAATTCGAGCGAGAAATATTTCTGGCCTCATTGAGAACCTGTATGTCTTTCTTTTTTACTCGATTTCTAATGGACCTATTCATAGGATTCGTTTTTTGACATTTTTAAACATTATTTAACATTGTTTGACATTTTTTGACATCTATGAATAGGAAAAAAAAACAAAAACCAACAAGAAAAACATTTTTTTTTGTTTTTTTTTCTCCTATGAATAGGTCCATAATTTCCCAACATAAATATTGAACTTACATAAAAACCATACAGACGAGCATGACGATACTTTGGGCGAGAAGCGCATTGTCGAACCGTTTTCCAAACCTGAAAATCACAATTCTTATTTTCCTTTGACCTCAAAATTTTCAAAAATTACCAGAAAAGTATACGAAGAATGTTGGCAACGCAGAGAGCCAGACAGACGAATAAGGAGAATCCAGACGCATTCCGGCGATGGTGGATTTCAGCGTACTGGAAGACGTACGGAATCGATCCTCCCACTGTAATATGTAAAATTTCCTCGGTTTTTTTTTTATATTAAATTTTTTCTTTGTTACGGCCGCAAATAAGTTGCAACGCGGTGTTTGCGTACTTTCAAAATTCAAACGAAATTGGGAACATTTCTTTTCATTTACCATGATATTTCTTTCATTGCCGTTGGAATTTTCAAAAGTACGCAAATACTTTTTCTCGAGCTGTTCTATTCGTTTACAGTTTTATTTCGGACACTTCTATTTCAAGACGTTATGTTGTATTGCAGTTCTATTCCGTCTTGAATCTAGAATTTATCCAAAATTCGAAAATTTCAGGGTTTTATTCAATTTTCCATCATTTTCGAGTTTTTTTTTTTGAAAAATAGATCGGCAACAGGTTCCTCGGAAATAATATTTTTGGAAACAAAACAATTTTTTTTTTAATTTGGGCGTGAAAAAATCATTGTCGTACTTTCTCCAAAAAAATAAGATTTTTTGTAACAATTTTGAAAATCAAAAAATGAACTTTTTCTGACACGAGAGAAAGATATTTTCGACGTAAACGGAATTTCGGAAATTTCCGAGAAAACCTAATCGGCAGCCATGAAGAATAGAAGAGCATGCCCTTATAGTAAATACGGTAGGAATACAGAGCCTAGAAAGTCGTGCAACACCGAAAACTCAGTCGTTAAATAACAAAAGTTATGATTTTCTTTCACATTTCGGCCAAAATTATATAAATTTTCCAATTTTTCATTATTTCCCAGTTTTAAAATTGTAATTTGCCGCAACAAATCTTCATTTTTCCATTTAAAAAAGTCATTATACACTCTTCGACTACAATGTTTAGATCTGCGCCAATTCCACATAGATCAAGAGCAAATACAAAGTCGCTATTTGAGAGAGACTAAATAAATGACTCACCAATGATGAAGAACTTGAAAAAGTAGGCGACACCGAGCACCAAATAGGTGCCAACTTCGTCCCATGGAACGAGACCGAGACCTTTCGGCTCGACGACAATCATCATATCAGTCTGAAATGTTGAATATTGAACATTCGATAAAAAAAAAGGATTTGACGCATTGAAAATTAGCTCTGTTTAAAATTAAGAATCAGGTGATTTAAAGTGGGCTAATATTAAAGAAGAGAGGTTTTTGAAAATATTTTCAGATTTTTAACGATTTTTTTTTTCAATTTCAAAAATCACCAAAAATTCGAAAAATAATAATAAAAAACTAATGGGATTATTCAGAAAAAAAAATTGGGGAAAACTCGAGAATGCTCCGATAGGTCTGAAGAAAATTTTGGACCGAAATATTGATTTTAAAAATTAGCAGAAAAGTCGATATTATTTACGGTGCAAAATTTTTTGAGAATGCAATTGAGTATTTTAAAAAGCATTATTTCCCAACAAATTCAATATTTTGATCCCAAATTTTTATAGGCACGTTCGAAAGTTCCTTTGGCCTTTGAAAGTTTGAAAATTTAACAGTTTATAATCTTTAAAAGGCAGTTTTCACTGCGTCGTGACTTTCAAAAAACGCAAATATTCAGAACGTCAGATAAATTAAAATTAGTGCAGACCCGGAGAGACGGAGGGAAATTTGGTTGCTAGGCAGGGATTAGTAGTTCTGGCGTGTTATCACTCTATTGTTGGACGCGATCTAGGCCACTCCTTTTCACACTCATGAGACGTCCTTGGTCACTTCTTATGCTAATTATATGAGAGAACGAGAGGTGAGGAAGGGATTTTACAATTTTTAAAAGTTAACTCACAAAAATTGTACGAATATGGGATTATTCACATTACGTATTCGCAAGCAGTGACACTTATCGACAAATGAAAAATTACGAAAAACGATTTCTCACGATTTACCATGAAGTGTCACAAAAACGAGTACAAGATAGAAATGAAGAAAATGGCAACAACAAAAAAAAAATGACAAAATCTATTTAAACCAATACATTTTTCTAATTCAATATTTCAGCAGCCCACAATTGTTGAGTAAATCGTGGATAAATTCTGACATTATGAAATCCGAATATTTGCAACAAGAGCGAATGACGAAATCGCTCGCACTTTCTACTCTTTTTTCATGCGTTCGAAACTTACTGTAAACACGTGATGTGAACACTGAACACAGCAAAAGCCTTCGTTGAAGTACTTGATAAATTTTCTCCAAGCTCGAAAGTTTCGGAGCAGGGGTGGGACCAGAAAAATGTTTTTTTCGGGTATTTTTTTTGAGTGAAACAGATTTTTTTTTGTAGAGCCGAGGAGGCGAAAACTTAGTCGGTACATGCTCCGAATTGACAAAAACTTGGAAAATTTCCATTTAACTGGCAGAAATACGCCTTTTTTGAGATTTTTTTTGTAAATTTTTTGAGGTGTCTGCCAGTTAAAATTGAAATTTTCCAAGTTCACGTTAATGGACCTATTCACAAAACTGGAAAAAAAAGAACAAAACGGAAAAAAATTGCGAGAAAAAATCGGAGAATGCTTCGATTGACCTGAAATTTTGGGAAATATAGGAAAAAATTCTCCTGTACATGCTCAAAAAATTTTGGACTAAAATATCGATTTTTTTTGAAAAATTTTAAAATCGAGATTTTGGTCCAACATTTTTTGAGCGTGTACAGGAATTTTTCCAATCATTCCCAAAATTTCAGGTCACTCGGAGTTTGGAGTATTTTCCGAGTTTTCCCTCAAATTTCGCCATTTTTCGGTTTCTTTACCCCATAAAATGTTTTTTTTTTTAATTTCCATGAATATCTTACAATTACAAACAATATTAGTGCAAAGAAACGACATGAAAAAATTTTTCTCTTTCAAGACACTTCATATTCAAACATGAGTTAATGCGGTAAGCAACAAAAAAAATCTAATAACCGAAAAAAAGCGCTAAATTTTAGAGAAAACGAAATTTTCCACCTGCTATATATTGATCTTTGTCCATATGTATTATTTTTATGTGAAAAAAAGGTTTTAAATTTTAACAACAACAAAAAAGAAAAACAGATATTTTGAGTTCAAAAACACAAAAATCCGTAATAAAATAAAATAGTGTATTCTAAGAAATTCCTATAAAGAAATAGACAAAAACCAGTTTTAGCCAGGCGACAAAGATAGAATCACATGACGTCACGCACCGGAATACTTTCTTCCTAACTTTTAAATAGATATTTCAGTGAGAAAAGAGCCACGATGATATAAAAACTGGAAGCATCGTTATCAACAGAGTAACTGATTTTTGGAAATGTCATTTTACAACTTATCACTGGCAATCAAAATTGCATACAAAATTATCAGCAACGTTTATTTTTGATAGTTCAACAACCGACCGGTGAGTATGTGTTGAGAAGGCGGAAAGAGAACGAACGTTTTCTGTTTTCTGTGTTTATTTTTCCGCTACCTTTCTCTGGTTTTTCTCTCGCCACGAATGCATCGAAAATCAATACGTATGCTTTACTTTAACACACGAAAAAACAGTGCAATTTTGTTGACTTTCGGGTTATACATTTACAAATTGAGTATTAAACGGACGAGACAAATTGGTCATGACAAAAAATTGACGAGTTATTGTGAAAACAAAAAAATTGCAACGCGGTGTTTGCGTACTTTCAAAATTCAAATGGAAAAAAAAAAATGGGAACAAATATCTTCAATTGCCATGCTATTTCTTTCATTGCCGTTTGAATTTCAAAAGTACGCAAACACCGCGTTGCAATTTTTTTGTTTTCACAATAGTCACAAATAAATTTTAAACTGCAGTGAAGACTTACCATGAACGACGCGAGTGACGGGAAATTTGAGCGATTAGCAAGCAAATTTCCTTTTCCTTTTTTAATCCAAAAATATTTACGGACAAATCGATATTTGTGGTCAAAAGCTTGACGATTTTCGACGAGATGAGTGTGTGTTGTGGACGGCTAATCGAAAAGGCTCCGCCCACTTTATCGTCTTACAAGTGCGTCAACACAGCGGTTGCTGACGCATTACGCGCAAATGTTGGCGCACTTTGCGTGCCCAATTCGTTTTTTTTTTTGGTTTTTATTTTTTTATTTTCTTTTCTTTTTTCATCCTATTTTACTGATTTTTTCGCGAGTTTTCTTTAAAATTTGATCAGAAAATTTATGATTCGAAAAAGTAGTATTTATCGATTGACTGTCCGAAGTTTTTAAATTTTAGAGACTTTTTGGGAATTTTTTTCGCTATTTTTTTTCTTGTGGCATTTCATTTACTCAAACAAAAAAAATCATAGTTTTTTGTCGAAATAGATATTTATATATTACGAAATTTTTTATAGATACAGTTTTTATAACTTTGTCTCTGTAATTTTATGGGATTATTAAAAAAATTGAAGAAAAAATGAGGGGAAACTCGGATAATTCTCTGATTGGTATGAAAAGTTGGAAAATCAAGTCAAAAATACTCCTGATATGCTCAGGAATTTGTGGACCCAAATATTGATTTTTAAAATTTTCAGAAAAATCGATATTTCTGCGCAAAATTTTCTGAGAATTTCCGGGACTGTTTTTGGCATTATTTCTCAATGTTTCAGGTCAATTTGAGTTTTTGAATGTTATGAATAATCCCATAATGTTATTTATTTCATGCAGAAAACGAAATTTTTTGCAGCAGAAAAATGATATTTCAATCCGAATAGTTTTTGGCACTAGCTAGGGGGATCATTCATTGAAAATGCGAAAAAAGGAAAAAAAAAAGGCAGAAAATTGGGTGAAAAGTTGGAAAATAAAGTCAAAAATACTCCCAATATGCTCAGAAATTTTTGGGCCGAAATATCGATTTTTAAATTTTTAAGAAAAGTCGATATTTTGGTCCAAAAAATTCTGCGCATTCCCACGACTATTTTTGACATTATTTTCCTAAATTTTATGCCAATCTCCGAGTTTTCGCGCAATATTTAGCTATTTCGTGAATAGCCCCATAAGTTTTATACCCCTATTCTTTTCGTTATTTTGTCAATTCTCGTTATTTTTATGGGGTTTTTCAGTTTTTACGTATTGCATTTTTATTTTCTTATCCATTTCATGCAGAAAACGACGGGGGAATGATAAAATGCCGTTTTCTGTATAATGGGGTTATTCACGAAACCAGCATTCAGCGAAAATTCGGAGAATGCTCCGATCTGTCTGAAACTTCGTGAAATCTTTCTTATATATAAAAACCCAGATCGGGATGTCTGTGCGCGTCCGCACTTGCCTTTTTGCAAGAAAATGCAGTGGACAAAACATGAACCCGTGACCTTAGGATTTGTATTCAAGCGCACTACCGACTGAGCCACAGAGGACAGAAATCTTCCCAAAACAGTGTGCGTATAAATGAATCAGGAAGAGTGGAACGTAAAAAAATAGAATGTGGCGACGAAGTCGCCAATAGGCTGCGTCAGCAGCCGCGCAGGACTGCGCAGCAGGCTTGTCATTTAAAAAATTCTTTCGGACGTTCCCAGAAAAGTTCAGACCAAAATGTCGATTTATTTTCTGAGAATTTTAAAAATCGATATTTTTTCCGAGAGCACTTTTTAAAGGATTTCTCAAAGTTTCAAACCGACCGGAAAATTATCCGAATTTCATGCTTTTTAACAAATTGCTAGCCTAGAAATGAAAAAAAAAAATAAATAAAGCAGCTTTCTATCCTCCTATTCGCTTCAATCGTCCCGAAAAAAGACACATTTTCGAAAAGAAAAACAGAAAAAGAGCGCCGTGTCGAGACATTTTTGATGAATGAAAAACGGGAGAGCGCATTTATTTTTGTTTGAGCGGCGTCGAGGGAACACGGGAACTCGGGATTTCAGAATGAGATACCGGAAAATTGTGAATTTGCTTTTTTTTTTTTTTCATTTTTCTATTGCCTGTTCATTGTTTTTTTTTTTAATATTCTGAAGGAAAAAAAATAAAAGTTTTAAAAGCAATGAAATAGGAAAAAAAAATACTGAAAGTTGAGCGCTGTCACTCGAAAATGAATCGTATAGTTTCCGTCACCTTTTCGTTTTTTTTTTCTCTTGCACCACTTTTTCCTTTTTCTTTTTATTTTTCTTCTCCTTTTTCAAAACGCATACAAAATCGTAGCGATGGGGCGCGATGACGTGGCTTTTCATGAAATTGTAAAAAAAAAACAATCAGCGAAGGAAAAAAAAGTAGATGTTATGTGCGTCAGAAGAAAGAAATAGCAAAAAAAAATTAGTTTTCTGCTTCCATGAATATTAATTTATTGGTTGAGTGGTGGTGAATTTATATTATGAGGTTAGTGGAAGCGGAAAAACGAAAAGAGAATGAAAGAGTTGAAGCAGCTAATTTTTGTTGCGGAAAGAAAGTAGGAACGAAATATTGATTTCACGATTTTGGTCACCTTATCCAAATATTTGCATAAGACTTGACTCACATTCGCTGATCGGCGAACAAGGAAATAGTAGTTTAGGTGAGCATAGCGCCACAAGAGTTTCACAAAAAGTACAGTGTAGTTGTATTAAAGGAGGTGCCAAACTTTCCGGGAAATCTGCTTCAAAATGTAGTTTTGGGTGGGGATTTACGAAATCACATTAAAGTATGGCTCTGGGACGTTTCGAAACTTTTTTTCGCCAATTTACATTAAAAATACGCTCATTTGGTTATTTTTTTTGGAGTTAAAATCCACTAGTATGCCGCAAAAATGCACAAGTTTCGAAATTGCAGGTTTCGAAACGTCCCAGAGCCTAAAATATAGCACCAATTAGGATGACCTAGAATTCCCCATCTGGCCTAGAAATCCGGCGGCAATATGCAAGAAAGAGAGGACAAATATAGCGAAAAATGATCAATGCGTCTCGCCATTTCGTGTACTCCTTTTAGTATTCAAATTTTTTTTTGTAAAATTTGGAGGTTCGGCAGAATAGAACTGCTACAAAATAGATCTGGAAAAAATAGGAGTGTGACAAAATAGAACTCGTGGTGTGGTGGAGCGCGTTTGCACTATTTTTTTTTTTGGAAACTGCATTGATTTTATGGCTCTGGGACGTTTCGAAACCTGCCACTTCGAAACTGGGACGTTTCGATCCTTTTTTGCATTTTTACGTATTGTCGGCCCACCAAAATGGTCAAACGCGCTCCGCTGAACTCAATACTACGTGGGTTTTATTTTGGTTTTCAAATTTTTTCATTTCACGTGTAAATTCAACGTGAAATAAAATAATTTGGAAACCAAAATGAAATCCAAGTAGTATTCAGTTCAGCGGAGCGCGTTTGACCAACGTGGCGGGCCGATAATAGCGTTTTTTGCCAATTGACACCAAAAACCACGCTTATTTGGTTTTTATTTTTTCTTTTATCAATTATTTTTTTTTTTTGGAAATTTAAATAAACTAGTACGCCGCAAAAATGCACAAATGTTTCGAAACGTCCCAGAGCCGATTTTATACTTTCCTTCATTTTCGCTGCTGATAAGTGCGTAAAAATCTGTAAATTACTGAAAAACGAATAAAAACCGGAAAATTCGAAAAACAATGCAAACTCACTCCATCGCACCACGATTTTTATTTTGTCACACTCCTATTTCGCCTAGTTCTATTCTGTCGTTCCTCCTAAAATTCGCAAAAAATTATAATTTTTCGTGTGATTTTAATGTGATATTCGTAAGTTCCTCATTCGCGGGGTGCGGGCGACTGTCCTCGCAAAACTGCGCTCCTTTGGACAAGTCTTGGCGCTGTGCCAATTTATGCGAATTCACGTTTTTCAAAATTAATTTTTGAGGCAGGAAGCGTGTAAGCGATGAGACAGACGAGAAACAGCGTTGGCACGCGACGCAACCGCATCACGCTAGGCTTTGGCATAAAAAACTCGTCGCCTATTCAATAGTCCGCTTTCCCCATAAAGTTGGCACCTTCTTTAATTGTCAATTTTTAAAATTCACTTTTCAAGCTCTTTCATATCATTCGCTATGTAAAGTTGGCGCGAACAATGAAAATAGAAATGTTGAAATGCAGCTGGGGGAGCCATCTGACAAGGCGACCAACAAAAAAGCAAGAAGATGTTCGTCAGGAGGCGACGCAAAACAAAGTATATGGACTAGTGGCTAGAAAATAGAAGAAGCGAGGGGTCAAAAGAAACGTTTTAGTGGTTGGACAGCTTCAGGACAAAAAAAAAAGAAGGAAGATGCATTTGGAAGGAGACGTTGCTCCTTCCTTTGTAAATGAGTGAAGAGCAAAAGTGTGTAGTAAATAGAGAAAGAATGAGCCTTGCGCCCGTAGGAATAATAATAATAATGGATAAAATGCTATCTAATTTGCTTTTTTTTCTGAGCTCTGTTTGTTTATTTACAAGGAAAATAAAACAAGGAACCCAAATTTTGGAGGTGGTGGTGGTTTTCTTTTTCATCTTTTTAGCTCGTTTCGTTCGTCGTTTTTGTATCCCATAAAAGCTGTCGTTTCGTTTGTTTGCCTTTGTTTGACTTTTTTTTCAAAAGTTTCCCTTCTCGTCGCTCTCTTTTTATTTTTGAACTAAAATCATTGCAGGGTACATCCGAAAATGGTCAAAGCCAGAAAGGAGGGAAAAGTCAGCAAGAAGCTGAAACAAAAGCCGGACTATGGACCGGTCAAGAACAGGCATACGTTCCGCGGATCGAACCATTCCATGAATCCAGGTATGTTTTCGTGGGGTTATTCACGAAATAACAACAAAAAAAAGAAACTTGCGGGAAAACTCGGAGAATGCTTCGATTGGTCCGGAAATGAAATGCTCAGAAATTTTTGCACCGAAATATTAATTTTTTGTTTCTGAAAATTTTTTAAATCGTAATATATTTTGGTCCAAAATTTTCTGAGCATTTTTTTGCTATTATTTCCCAAAATTTCAGACCAATTAGAGCATTATCCGCGTAGAAAATTTTAAAAAATTAAACAATTTTCCATTAATTCCTTAAAAATAGGGTTCGAAACTAGGACGATTCGAAACTTTAGTACAATTTTTCGTCGCCGCGTTTGCACAAAAAATGGACTAAAGTTTCGAAACGTCCCAGAGCCATTTTTGTCATATTTTAACTAGTGCATAGAAACAGCCTGAAATATTTAGGCCGATCGGAGAATTTTCCGACTCAAGAAAATTTTATCTAATAGCCACCGAAAACGGCTAATCGCCATCGAATCGGGCCACGTGCCATATGGGTTTGCCACACGTCCCGAATATGATGGCTATTAGCCGTTTTCGATGGCTTTTCTCTTCAACTTCTTTCGCATTTTTAATTCTGTCCATTCACAGACAATTTTTGGCGCGTTTATGGTGGGCTTTGGCACCTATGTGGCTAATAGCCATTAAAAACGGCTAGTAGCCATTAAAAAAGGCTAGTAGCCATCGCATTCGGGGTTTGCGCCAAATGAAAATCGCGAAAAGCCATTGAGTTACGGACGCACGCTAACTGCATATGGCACACGGCCCGATTCGATGGCTATTAGCTAAAAAAAAATACCTCGAAGATTTTTCCACATTTTCGCTATTCTACCGTTTTTCAGACCGTAAGGCCGATCCAAGTGACAAAAGTCAACGTTCAAAAGCCACTATCAATCGTCTTCGTATGTACAAGAGTTTCAAACCGATCAGGTACATTTTAGCCCCTTTTCCCTTCTTTTTTTTTTCCTCATTCACATATTTTTCAGAGATTCGAAAGGTAAAATTTTGAAAGCCGCTCCATTCCAAGATACATTGTCATCGGGAACTCAGGCCAGAATTGAGCCGAATAGAAAATGGTTCGGTATGTGTTTCTAGTTTTCCCACGGTTATTAATTAATATGTTCAGGAAACACGAGAATTATCGGACAGGAGCAGCTCCAAAAGTTCCAGGCTAATCTCGGAAAAGTGCTCAGCGATCCATTTCAAGTGGTCATGAAACAAACGAAATTGCCGATCAGTTTGCTCCAAGAGAAGGCTAAAACACAAAGAGTTCATGTTACTGAGACGGAAAGTTTTGAGTACACGTTCGGAAAGAAATCATTAAGAAAGAAGGCAAAGTTGAATGATGCTTCTCTTGAGGTAATTAACACAAATTTGTTAATTTTCGCTCATTTTCAACATTTTTTTTTTTAGGAAATGACCAAAAGCGCCGAAGATCGTGAAGAGAAATACAAGCCGGAACTTGATCTGAGCCGTCAAACGGAGCTCGGCGATCGCCCAGAGAATCAGAATCCTCTGTTCCGTGCCGGACAATCGAATCGTGTCTGGGGAGAATTGTACAAGGTGATCGACTCGTCCGATGTTGTCGTTCAAGTCGTCGATGCCAGGGATCCACAAGTAAGTAAAAATATTCTATATTCACGGAACCAGCAAAAAAAAGGAAAAAAACACAGCAAAACTTCAGCGAAAATTTGGAAAATGCTCCGATCGGTCTGAAACTTTGAGAGATCATTAAAAAAAAAAACTCTCGGACATTCCCAGAAAATTTCGGACTGAAATATTGATTTTTAAAAGTATCATTTTTATTTCTGAAAATGTTCAAAAATCGATATTTTGCTCTGAAATTTTCAGGGGATAATTGGGATATTTTTAAAAATATTTTTCCCAAAGTTTCAGACCAATCCGATTATTCTCCGAATTTTGGCTGGGTCTGTGAATAACCCCATCAAAGTTCGGAAAATAATAAGTGGTCGACAGCTCAACCCCTGCCAGCATAAATAAAGCGGTTTCTTTCTGCTCAATTTCTTTTTAACCACTAGGCACAACAAAATGAAGGGTTGAATTCATTAGCGGATAATTCTTTATGCTGTCATTTCTTTGGAAAAAAAGTGTGTCTTCTAGCTTTTTTTGCCTTTTCTTATTGCCAATCTACCCGCATAACTATCTAGATTTGACGAGATAAAAGAGAAAAATGAGCAACCAAACCGGTTTTTAAAAGTAAAATTTGAATGTTTTTAATAAATTTTCCAATTTAAAAAAAATACGAAAAGTCGCTGAAAGAAAATAATGATTATACTTTTTTTTAAGGGAACTCGTTGTCGCCATGTCGAAGAGTTTCTGCGAAAGGAAAAACCACACAAGCATCTGGTTACGGTCATCAATAAGGTCGATTTGGTGCCAACTTGGGTTACGGTAAATTTCTACAAGTCAAATACACATTTTAAAGTTTTTATTATAGAGAAAATGGATTTCCGAGTTGTCGAAAGAAATGCCAACAATCGCTTTCCACGCCTCCATCAACAATTCTTTCGGAAAGGGAGCTGTTATCAATCTACTCCGCCAGTTTGCTAAACTTCACCCGGATCGTCCACAGATTAGTGTTGGATTTATTGGATATCCAAACGTTGGAAAATCATCCCTTGTTAACACTCTTCGCAAAAAGAAAGTGTGCAAAACTGCTCCGATTGCCGGTGAGACCAAAGTGTGGCAATACGTGATGTTGATGCGCAGAATTTATCTCATCGATTGTCCAGGAGTAGTTTATCCACAAGGAGACAGTGAAACTCAGATTATTCTGAAAGGAGTCGTCCGTGTCGAGAACGTCAAGGATCCGGAAAATCATATCCAGGGAGTTCTCGATCGATGCAAGCCAGAGCACCTCCGTAGACAATACGGTATTCCGGAGTTCTCGGATGTCGACGACTTTTTGACAAAGATTGCAATCAAACAGGGACGTCTTCTGAAGGGAGGAGATCCTGATCTTGTTGCTATTGCGAAAGTTGTGCTCAACGAGTTTCAAAGAGGAAAACTTCCGTACTTTGTGCCTCCACCAGGTTGTGAAGAGAGAGCGAAAAAGGATTACGAACAGGCTCCGATCAATGAGGTGTGTGCCGATGAGGATGAACAGTTGCAGCTAGAAGCCCAGTTGGAGCTGGATGACGTCGGCAGAGTATGATTTTTTTATTATCTTCTACATTTCGTAATTGTATTTTTTGTTACAGAATGGCGGCAGTGGTGATGAAGACGAGCCTCTCGACGACGAGGAAGCAGAAGAGTTGACCGAAATCGGATCCACTTGTTCTGGGCTCACAGATCTTTCAGGAATCAGTGATCTAGCTGAAGATCTTCCAGAAGAAGATGAAGAAGCCGAGGAACCGTTCAAATCAGAAGCCAAGGATTCGAAGAAGAAGAAGAACGAAGTTTCTTCAATCAGAAATCGTGGAAAACGCGGAGGTAAAAAAGCAAACAAGGCAAAGTTGGCTGGAAAGACTATTGTTCAAGCAGCATCCGGAGAGGATAAGAAAGATAGAGTAAGAGAGATTCATTTATTTTTGTTATTATTGAATTCACTTTCAGAGCATTGTTGAATTCTCGAAACCAGGAGCTCAGAAATCGAATATGTGGAGAAAGAAGTTGGAGAAAAGAAGGAAAATCAAACATCAGAAGTGATCACTTTTTCACTTTTGTTTTGATTTGTTGTTGAACTCTTTATTGAACTTTTATTTTTTTTTTGATTAATAACTTTTGTTAATGTTTTCCCCCTTTTGTCGTTATTGTTGATCATTATCACTCCAATTCTGCAGTTTTTTTATCGAATGAAGAAAATTTTGTTACTGGAAGGTTTTCGCATTTCTTTATTTTTTATTTGGTTGAATTATTACCTTTTTTCGAATTACCTCTCCCAATTTTGAATACTTTTTTTGAGGTAGACAATCTAATGCATACTTGCAGAACAAAAACCAGGGCATATCTTCTGGAAAGGGCCAACGAGTTTTAATCATTTTTCTTTAATTTATTCTCGAATTTCAAAATGGCGATTCCGGCGCGGAGACTGCCTGAGGATCCATCTACAGCTTGTGAAGGTGATTTTTCTGTCATTATTTTATGGTCCTATTCAGATTAATTTTTCTGTCATTTCATTCCTATGCAAACCTGCATTTTAATGCAGGAAAATTTAAAAAAAAAATGCAGGTTTGCTTTGGACTAAAATGACAAGAAAAAGCATGTGAATAGGTCCTTTAAAGATGAGCTTACCGTAAAAACTATATTAAACGGCCATATAATGCCACTTTGGTAAAAATATTAAAACTATTTTCAATTGTTTTGCGAAAAAAATATGCATTTTACTTTTTTTTTCGGAAAGTTGGGTACTGTACAAAATAAAGTACGCAATTTCCAAATGAACTGCTTCCAAATTGGGGGTACGAGAGAATAGAAATAGGCGAAATAGAAATGCTACAAAATAGAACAAATTTTGGCGATGCAGCGCGTTTGCATCATTTTTTCAATTGCTCAGTTTTTCGCCGATTTTCCATTTTTTTTTTTCTGAAACTGCATTGATTTTATATTGTCGGCCCGCCAAAATGGTCAAACGCGCTCCGCTGAACTCAATACTACGTGGATTTTATTTTGGTTTCCAAATTATTTCATTTCACGTGTAAATTCAACGTGAAATAAAATAATTTGGAAACCAAAATGAAATCCACGTAGTATTGAGTTCAGCGGAGCGCGTTTGACCGACGTGGCGGGCCGATAATACCTTTCTTCATTTCCGATGTTGTTAAGTGCGTAAAATATCTGAAAATTACTGAAAAATCCTATAATAATCGGAAAATTCGAAGAATAATGCAAACGCGCTCCATCGCACCGATTTCTATTTCGCCCATTTCTATTTTGTCACATTTCTATTTCGCGCTGTTCTATTCCGCTCATTTCTATTTTGTAGCCGTTATATTTTTTCCAGTTCTTTTTTGTAGCAATTCTATTTTGTAGCATTTCTATTTCGCCTATTTCTATTCTGTCGTACCCCCTCCAAATTGTTCAAACTTTTCAAAAATGTTGCTCCGAACAATAGAGTGCCATAGCCATATAATAGAGTTTTTAAGGTAACATTTTGGAAATTTTTCATGAAAAAAAAATACAAATTTATTTTTCGAAAATATCGGGAGTTTTTAATTTCCCACCGTGTTTTTTCCTTTTCCAGATCTTAAATTCTTTGAAAAGCGACTGACGGAAGTAATAAACTACATGGGACCATCATGCACTCGATGGAGAAGTGAGCTCTTTCAAACCTTTCTTTTCTTAACCCCATTTCATAGTTTCAGTAGCAATTGTCGTCTTTGCGGTCATTATCGGTGTCACTGCTTCCAAATATTTTGCCAGTGAGGTAACTTTTTTGAAAATGTTGTGTTTGAATACTGTTGCAAATATAAAAAAAATTATTGTTGGCCCGCCATAATGGTCGAACGCGCTCTGCTGAACTCAACGCTATGCGATTTTCATTTTGGTTTCCAAATTATTTCATTTCACGTTGAATTTATACGTGAACTGAAATAATTTGGAACCCAAAATGAAAATCGCATAGCGTTGATTCCAGCGGAGCGCGTTTGATCATTTTGGCGGGCCGACAATAGCTGTGAAAATTTTTTTTTCGAGTTTTCAATAGCAGAAAAAATAAATTACTGTTGATAATTTACTGAAAAAAGAAACAAAAACAAGTTTTGGTCTGAAGATCAATTTTTCTGTTGGAATCGTGAATTTAGAAAAAAAACAGTGCCGAACCCTTGCAAAGGTGCTGAGCTTATACCGCGGTGTTGTCAAAGTCTCAGACCAGAGGCGGAATCCATGAAACACTGCCTCCGGTCACGGTGAGAATGCGCGCTATTGAACGGGATAAATCGTGCCACCATCGTATATCACAATTTGGAATCCTTTTTTCCAGAACGTGGAACTGTTCCAGTTCACAGTGATCGACGTTCTCCTCACCACACATCTTGATATCACGCTCTGTTTAGTCATTGGTTTGCTTCTATTTGGAGTTTTCGGAGTTCACAGGAGAATAGTGGCGCCAACGATGTAAGAATTTCGCTTTCTTGTTATCAAAAAATAATTTGTATTGAATTTAGAATTGCCCGTCGCTGTCGTGATGCGCTTTCTCCGTTCAGCCTTTCGTGCGATCACAACGGTAAACTGATTGTGAAACCGGCGGTGCGCAATGCCAATCCGTAGTCTCTTTCATTACCGTACTTTCCTCCTTCGTTACATCTCTCTTTCTCTCCTCCAACGCCCTAACTGTGTAAAATATATGGTGATTGCTGTTTATCGTTTTGTATTTATGATTTTATTTCTCCGTCCTCTTTTTGTGCCAGCGTAGATCGTTTATACTTTATGCTATTTATAATAAGTACCACACCGAAAATTTCAACCTCTTCATATATATAACGAGATATAATTGCATACATAAATTATGATTTTATATTTTCACTTTTGTAGGTGCTATTGCGGAACAGAACTGTCTAAAATGGAACTGTACTGAATAAAAAACTGAACTCAATAGCACCATGGACAACGGAATACTTATTCGGGCTTCTCTTTGTTAATACAGTTTTATTTCGTGGATTTATATTCCGTAGGATTGTGTTTTCAATCGAGTTGCAACATGAGAATGTGAAACTCCGCCCACTTATTTGTTGGCGACCACGCAAACACAGTTCTAATTGAAGAAACGCAGACAGAACAGTGAATGCAGACTTGCGTTTTCATGATGCAACTCGTTTGAAAACACAATAGCAATCATGTATGGTACACCTAGTGTTCCGTTTCGACGCCTATGTCGCCTGGATTACAAAAGTTCTAGAACTGCATGACTTATAGTTCCGTTTTTCGGTACCAAGCCTTCAATTTATAAATATTCAAAAACTCAGTGCAATGTTCTTGCACACGCCGACGTTACCAGGTTCTTCGCCATGGCATTTGCAATGGCTTTCGCATTCGACGTGGTTGTTCCGTTTGGTAAGTTGACAGGTCCTGAGCATCTTGCCTTCGGTTTGAGACCTTTGAGCAGGCTCCAGAGGCAGTTGCTGTCGGCTTTACGCTTGATCTCCATGTCTTCCACCTTGTTTAGCCATCTCTGTTTTCTGAGATCTCTCCTGGATTTTTCAATCAATTCGTTGATTTCGGCAATCTTTCCATCTAGGCCGCTTGGGATATGTTTTCTGGCTGCTTCGAGAATGGCCTTGGAGATCAACTTTTCCAGCGAGTAGGCACCTCTGGGTCCCACGTAGCTCCTGATACTCGTCTCGATGTCGGTTTTGAATCTCTTCCAGTCAGCTTTTCCGTAGTTTGCAATGACGCGTTTTGGCTTTTCTCGTTTCGGGATCTCCGAGTCCATGACAATTATGATGGGGAGGTGATCAGTGTTGATTACTCCGCAAGTATGCCAGGTTGCATAGTTCATCCTCGATCATCGACCCTCTCTCGTCTGTTTTGTGGCTGTACCACGCGCTGGAGTGAGCGTTCCAGTCACCGGTTAAGATATGCTTTCGGTCTTCCATATCGAGAATCTGTAGGACTTCTTCGCGGACTTCCGCTGTTGGTGAGTCTGATGAGCGCTTGTTCCTCGAGGCCATGGCTGTCTTGAAGCCAATTGGAGTGTATCCCACGTGTGCGGTATCGATCTTCGTTTCTTGGAGGCATACAACGTCTGGCTTCTCTTTGCTAATGATATCACCGAGTTCACTGCTTCTTCTGGCCCAACCATTTACGTTCCATGTCAGAATCTTCACACGTTTGATTGTGTATTGAGCGCGCCGTGGTGGGATTCGTCCGAGTCTGCTCGTTCCTTTGCTGGTCTTTGGTCTTGCGAGAGGTGTGGCGGTGGCGGTTTGTGACTTGGTCGCATTTCGTGCAAGTGTGAGTTTGTTTCGTTTTAATGTACACGTTCAGGTCCTTTATTCTGGTGCACCGCAGGTGAGTCCAATTTATACATTTGACGCATTGTACAGAGTTTCTGCCGACATTCTTCTGGCATTCGGTGCATGGGTAAGTTGGATTCGGTCCTGGATTTCTTTCTCCATCATTTGACAGCATAATGAGGATGGCATGTAGCCATATGGGTCTTGCGCTCCATGGTAGTACTTGACCCAGCAGTACTACCTCAATCGAAAAAATGGATTGACGAAGCTCTCCGTTGATAACAAAATAACAGAGCAGCAGTAGTCGTCGGTTGTAGCAGGGAATTGCTCCCCCATTTGGGGGAATCCCATGGCCGTCGAAAACGGTCCCTGCAGTTCCATGGGGTCGGGGAGCCGTCAGAATAGCTGCTGGGCGTAGCCAAATAGAGCATAGTGGGGACAATAATAGAAGATTCCCAGGGATTTGGATAAACATTCCCATGAACGGGCAGTCTCCAATTAGTCGGCGCTACAGTACCGCACACAAAAATATATCATTTTTGTTTTTGGATTATAACTTTTGAATGGAGAGGTTTGCATGAATCTGTCCCGTATTGTTTTTGACAAGCTCCAGAAATCGATTTGATCATTTTTGAAAACTGCAGACCCAAACATAATTTTTTTTTCAGATTTTTCAGGACTCGATATTTATTTTCACAATGAAGTACATATATATTAAAACTAAAAGTATGATTTTAGTGGTCTACTGGTTGATCGAACAGTTTTCATCTGACTCACAGCACTTTGAGTATCAGGGCCCACATCGGTAAGTCAACTTTAACTTTTATTGAGATCAACGAAACCAAAGAAAATTAAATACACATTGCTTTTTTAGGGTTTTCATAAGATTTGCCTCAAGATAAAATAAAAGTTAATGAAAATTAAAGAATATGTTCATTTAAAAGAGAAAAGGAAAGAGAACTATTCGAGCCACCAAGAGAATGAATCGGCCGACGTGTCGTTCGGATTGATTTCCAACGCAGCAGATGTCTGAAATAATTTTTTTATTTCTATTTGAGAATCATTGTTTTTTGGTTCATGCCATGAATCAAAAACCTTGTTAAATAAACTTCTTCAAATAGAATTTCTAGATACTTTCCGTATAAACAGTCTCGGCTATCGCGTGCTACCTTTGCACCAACTTTGAGGCAATTTCAAACATTGTGCAAATTCCCTGCAAACATTGTGCGAATTCTTAACACCATGCAAAGTTTGGACAAAAAATGAGCGGTTTTAGCTCTTAGCACCGGTATTTAGACCGTTGCAAACATTTTGCAAACGCCCTGCAAACATAGTGCCAGCTTTGACGCTATGGCAAACATTGTACAGATTTCCTGCAAAGTTTGCACCAACTTTCAAGCAGAGCGCGTTCCATCCCAGTCTGCGTCTACACTATTTTCGTGGTGGACACAGAAACATCTGCGCGAAATTTGCAACATTTTTTCTGTATAGCATGTCCAGTATGCGGTGAGATGTATTTTTTTAGTTTCTGATTGTTTTGTTTATTATTGGATTATTAATTTAGAAATCTGCGTCAGCTTAAATATTTTTATGTTATGTATTTGCCACGGAGAGACACTTATCGGTAATTGGCCGAATAGTTAGCTAGTCCTTCTTTGATTTGGAGAGGCTTCGATTAGCGCGAAAAATTTTTTTTTTCATTTGTTGTTTGCAAAAGAATGTTTCATTTGTATTGAGAGTGAAATTTGGTACGTTTCAATTTTTTTAAGAAACGTGGTATTATGTTCTCAATCGAGTTGCGACATCAACGCTAAAAATTCAAAATTCACTATTGTCGGCCCGCCAAAATGGTAAAACGTGCTCCGCTGTACTCAACGCTATGCGATTTTTATTTTAGTTTCCAATTTATATCATTTCACGTATAAATTCAACGTGAAATGTAATAATTTGGAAACGAAAATGAAAATCGCATAGCGTTAAGTTCAGCGGAGCGCGTTGGACCATTTTGGCGGGCTGACAATAAACATTAATGTTCGCGAGAAAAAAGTTAGCGGAGTTTCACGTGTTGCTGTCGCAACTCACTTGAAAAAGCTTTCGAAAACGAGGAGAAATTGTTTTTGCGCTTATCGTATTGGCTCCAAATTTTGGTAAGACCAGCCCAATTTTTAGTTTTAATACATCGCGAACTCCCCCACCGAACTCCACAACCCCCGCCGTGGCGAATATTTAATGGGATGCATATTCCGATTGCTTTTATTAACTCCTCTCCACGTTTCACAACTCGAGTCAATTCTTATTCAAAAAAAATTCCAGATTCGTCGAGGATGGCCATAGACCAGAGTTGCACGGAAGTGAAATTGTCTAAAACGGAACTCGGAAATGAATATTTTTCCACGGAAGTCGGAATTCAAAAAATGAGCTGAAGTCGTAAGTCGGAAATCCATCAAATTGTGGCATCAACTACGGCAACAACACCAACCATCTTATGATAAATTAATTTTTTAGTTTTAATTTTTTCCCATTTTTCACTACTTTGTTAATTTCTGTTTTCCCAATTTGAAAAAATAAATATAATTTGTCAATCAATAACAGTAAAATAAGAGTGAGCAATGCAAGGATTCAGAAAAGCGCACAATAATTGCATAGCATCGGTGCGATTTTTGCACAGACGCTATGCAAAAATAGTGCCGATCTTCTGCAATGTTCCCCCAACACCGGGGCAGACATTGCAGAATCTTGGTGCAAAGGTAGCACGCGATAGCCGAGGTATTAGATGGGCCCCTGTAATAGCGCCATCTTGGAGACGCAGAGAATACGATAGAGCGCGTTTGCCTTTACTTAGGGTCTATGATACCATTAGGAACTTTCCTAACCTAACGCAAAATACAGCTTACAGTAATCATCCATTACAAACAACATTATTTTAATCCTAAAAATTCTTCAAAAACCAACCTTGTAGTAGAGAATTAGCTGGTTGATTGAAAAGTGCCGACGAACATTAGGATATCCGCAATCCACAAAGAATTGATGGTCTTCTGTCGTTCGGATCGTATAATGACGATACTTTCTTGTGGTGGTACAGTAGACGAGCATGAGTGGAAGACCTGATGACAACGTATCGAGCCGTTCATTCGGAGTGAATAGATGGTAGAGAGCGAACTCTCCACGACGAGTCAAACGAGATTCAGCGGCAGAAAGAGAAGAGACACCAATGTAGCCAGTTTTCGGTTCCGGGGATCTGAAATCGCCCAGTATTCCAGTTTAAGATAACTTGAGACTTGTGCTTTTACTTTTCATGTGTTATATTGGACGCATGTAAAATTGACAAAGATGAGTCTAATTTTTAAGTTTATTTATTTATTTATTGAAGGGGGCTTGCCTCTAACACAATGTGAGAACCGGTTAAATAATTAAAGAATAGCTGGGCGAAAAATAAATGAAAAAATAATAAAAGGAGTAAGATTTGGCACTTTATTTTCCGGCATTTTTTTAAAAGAATATTTGTCCAATCTATTTCTTTATCGAGAAGACAGGCTCCCTTCGGGAAATTATCGCGCTGAAGCAATAATTTTATATTTATTTATCAATTTATCTAATTATCAAATACTGACAAAAAGCCCAAAAAATTCAGCTTTGTTCGCAGGAAAATCCTCATAAAGTGGAATGTAGAGCGAGAACGGAGTCTCACGGATAGGGGAAGAGGCGAGAGCGACAAGAACCTCATTGAAAAGGCTACCACTTTAAAATGTGGCCGAATGGTCTAGTGGTATGATTCTCGCTTTGGGTGCGAGAGGTCCCGGGTTCAATCCCCGGTTCGGCCCATTCTTTTTTTTTCAAATTTTTTAAAATCAAACAAACTTACTTGCTGGGAACAACTTCCGAATTATTTGTCGATGTTTCCGTTTGCGGACCAAGTGGGGAGCGTGGTTTCTTCTCGTAATCCAGAGGTTTGTGGGATGGAAGACTGGATGAAATAGCCGACGTAGGAAGAGTTCCTTCATCTTCACTCGAGTTCCCCAACATCACATACGATTGATTGTCGTCCACCATCTGAGTCGGCTTCTTTTCTTCGCCTTTTCTCTTTTTTTGTGATTTCTTTTTACGTGGCATATCCACCTGTAGAAGACTATTCAGACTCATCATTTCTGGTTTTCCACGTGGCTGTGGCGTCTCTTCTGTTGCCAGTTTGTTGAGTTTGGCCGTCAACTGATTCGCCACATCTTGCTCTTTTTCTCTTTTTTCTTTTTCTTTTTTCGGCAACGCCAAGTTCACGTACTGGTTTTCATCGGCTTTTGTATCCCGTCCGTACGCACATTTTTGAGCATGCACACAACAAACAAATTCGCCCTCTTGCTTCTCGTCTTTCTGAAAATACGGTATTTGTTCTTGTCATTGATGGATCCACTCACCAATGCCTTATAGATAGTGTTGTAAGGCGTTCTCGTGAGATTACCGTCCATTTCGGTTCCGTTTCCCTTTTTCGAATGTCTATGAAAATAATGAATGATGCGAAATGTTTTATTTCGGCCGAAAAAAATAGTTGACAAACGGACAAGTCTCACGGGAATCGGGCAAGAGGACGAGTTCACGACAAACACGGAAACAAATAAAGTTAGAATGCGTGTGTTTTTTCTTTTTTTCGCTGTTAATTTGGGTTTTTTGAGAAACGTAAATAAACTACGTTTGGATGTCCCATGACTCGAATTTAAAGTTTTGTTTTGCAAAGTCGCTAATCCAAATGTTGCTTTTTCACCACTAATGACCCTGAGCTTGTCAATTTTTTTTCCAGTTAGGCTATGTCCCAATGTCCCTTCTGATTCTCCTGCTTTTATATAAACTAAAAAATGTATAAGAAAACCTACAGTAACCCTAGGAAACTAGGGACAGGGAAGTGACACGCCTCTTTTTCAAGTTTCAAGTTTCATGATTAATTATTATCGTTGAAATGATGTTTCCGGTCACAGTATACACTGGCGTTAAAAGTTTAAGAAACACAGGAGACATGACACACCCACTAAGATTGTTCCGTTGAGCTCAATTGAAAAACAAGAGAATTTGGGGGGGGGGGGGGGGGGCTTTTAAATTTTCTCCCCACTGCTTACTGTAACCGGCAAGGAAATTGCGACGGCAATAGATAGTACCTTAAAATTTGCATTCATGTGTTTCGTAGTGATATTAAAAAACCGTGAAAGGGTTTTAGCCAATTTGCTAAATTTCAGATGTAAAAATTTTCAACCAAAAAAAAAACAGTTATTTTTAACTCAAAATTTTCAGAACTTCACAAGCCCGGCTCTATCAAAAACTATTTTTGATTATTATTTTTTTCATTTCTCAAATGTTTTTTTTTCTTTTATATATGTACTTCAATAACACATTTTTCCGCGTGTGCCCTGTGGCGCAATCACAAGTGAAATGCAGTAGATGCATATAGTGCCCGTATTTGAATCATATCGTGTATTTATTTTAAATGATGTGTTGTTATTGAAATTATGACTTTCATAACATTTTTGACGGTTTTTTATGTGATTTTTCTTAATTTTCGTCGATTTTCACTAAAATTGTCATCAGAGTCAAAGTTGACTTACCCACGGTGACCATAATATTCAAAGATATGTAACTGCTGAAAATTGTCCAATCAACTCAAACTCAACGGATATCATATCTTTTGGCTTAATACTTTATTTTAAATATAAATATGGAGTTCTAAAAATGCTGAAAATATGTTTTTTTTAGGTCAAAAGTTTTTACTTTTCAAATTTTTTCAAAAATCTGAAATCTCAAAGTTCTTCAAAAAATTAACGACAACTATTTTAGTAGCTTGTCAAGTGGGACAGTTATTACCCTCTCCGTCCAAAATTTATACCCAAAGGTTTTGTCCGTTACTGTGATGTTGTTTTCATCATTAAAAGCAACTATTTTTAGACAGAAATGGCAAAATTCTGTTTTTTTTTTCAGAATTATCTCTGTCTTCTCATCTTTTTTCAGTCTTGTTGGGCCCAAAAAAGTTTAGAAGCTTATTGAAAATTCGCAAAATAGTATTTTTGTTTTTGTAAAAACTAATTATTTTCGTTAAATGCATTTAAGTACAATCTATTCATGTGTTTTCTGCGAAACAAAAACGTCACAATTATTACCGAGAAGCAGAAATTGCCTATTTTGCATTTTAAAGATTAAATAAAATAAGTTATACAAACGAGACATTGGGAAAACAAAGACACGCAGACGTGCGCGTGTGCAACTTCTACGCGCCGAAAATACCAAAATTTGAACAGTTCTTGACCTTATTTTAGGATACTTCGAAAGAAAGCAAAGGAAGAAGGTAACTTAACGAAAATCGCGGACAATTTCATTTTACCAAAATTTTTATTTTTTTCTAGTATTGGATTTTTAAAGAATTTTTTTAAGTTTTCGTCCCTATCTAATTGTTCAGTTTTTGTAGTCTTTTTTGGTGTATTTGTTATTATTTATGTGTTCAAGAGCGAAATTCAGATGTTCGGCAGGTCTCTGCGGAGCATAGGAGCGTCGTAACTGGAGGTGCTCGCTTTTCGAACTGGGCGGTTTAGAACTCAATTTTCCTGAGCCTGTTATTTTCTTCCTGTTTTTCCAATCTATTGAAATATGATTAGAAAGACAGATTCTAAACCGCACAGTTCTAAAACCGAGTATCCCCTCGTAACTGAATTATCGGTTGGTTAACTTGACAGCGCGTCCGTTATGTTAGATTTTCAGCCAATGGGGCGGAGCCAAAACCTCATTTAAAATTCCAGCTCCTCAAGCGCACAATCACGCAATTTGCAACTTTTCAAAACAAGCATCATCTATCCACCCCCGCTCTCTGAACACTTTCTCAATTTTTTTCCCAATTTCCACTCCTAATTACCCGATTGGGAAGAAGAGATTCGTTTTTTTTTCGTCCCCATATCCTTTCTCTCTCTTTTTTTTCCTTTTCTCCTTCCACATCAGTGTGTGTTTTTTCCGCATGTTCTGCCACTCATTTCGTCCATTTCGTCCGTTTCTTGTGTGTTGTTTTTTGTGGAAACGACACGACGATGAAAAAGAAACCACTTTGTAGTCCAGAAGCAGATGTTTTCAGAAGTTACATACAACTACGACTTCATTTTCTTCCTTCTCCTCATTTTTACAAGAATGCTGTGGCAACGAGTGGTCGTTGCTTCTTAGTTCTGGATTTTGAATTTGTATTTTTTTTGTTTTTGATCTGATCCTTCAGAGCAGTTTTCCCGCGGATTTCTAGGCCAGCTCCTGAGAAGAAAAAATTTTTAAAGTGGTGCTTTAGGAAACAGGATGAGAAATTCTTTAAAAAAATCGAATTTTTTTCATTTTTTTTTTTGAAATTCTTACAGTAGATTTCAAATTCACTGATAGTGATTCTGATCTAATAGAACCCACACAAAATTGTGGGCTCTAGTACGTTAAAACTGTTCATTTCAAGTTCTGTGATTTCGGCAAAATAGTCCAGTCTACAGTAAACATTTTACGAAAAATTATTGTGTTTTCAATCGACTTGCGACATGAAAACGCAAGTCTGCATTCACCGGTCTGCGTCTCTTGACATAGCACTGTGTTCGCGTGGTCGCCCACAAATAAGTGGGCGGAGTTTCGCGTTATCATCTCGCAAGTCGATTGAAAGCACAATAAAATCCAAGATAATGTATTTACTTTTCGAAATTTATTTACAAACATTAGAATCTTTCAAACAGACATTTTTAACGGCTAATAGTTATATTCAACGGATATTAGTCCTGTAGCCGTCATCTCCGCCCCAAAAACACTTTTGTATTGCTCATAAGTTTTTGAACTGATGAAATGAAACTTGCTGGTTTTGTGATGATTTTCAAGGGACAAAATTGAAAATTAGAAAAAAAAAGAATAAAATCAACAAATTGGAGGAAATGACAACCGGAAAACGATGTATCCATTCCGGATTTCCTTGTCGTCTATCCAATTTTCGGACTGGACAAATTTAGCTTTTTTTGTTGCTAAAACAAGATGTTTTTTTAAAAACAAGCTTGATAAGATTTCAATTATACTTTATCAAGGCTGTTTTGTTTATCAACGAAAAAAATATTTTACCTTTGTGATTTCAAAGGAGATCCATCACAATATTTTTAAACATCTTTAAAAATTACAGTAAAACTTTTCCAAAACAGTCTAAAATCGAAATGAACAGAATTTTACACCAAAATTCTTCAAAATATGCGTTTTCCCCCGAGGAATTTCGACACGAAATTTAACACAGTTGAATGAGTGCGACCGTAACTCATTCAGCGAGAGAGTGAGAAAAAAAGTGAGAAACAAGAAAACAAAAAAAACAATCGTTTCTTATTTTCCCACACTCTCGTTGAATGGGTTACGGTAACACTCATTAAACTGTGTCAAAGCTCGTGCCGATATTCTTCAGGAGAACGTGAACATTTTAAAAGATGACGGGTCTTTGCTGATAAGATCTCAACCATAAAGATCTCAACCGGAGCCCGAAATTTACTTCATTTGTGAGACAAGAGTAAAAAATAATTGTGGCCCAAAAAATGAAAATTCCAACTTCGTCTGAAAAATGTTTATTCCATTATTGTTCCACGAACTCATTTTCTTTTCTTTTCAACAACAATTACCCTTTTTTCACTTAAAAAAGCGGAACGAGAAAATACTTTTTTTGCTCTTTTTCCGCCCATTTTTGAGTATTCATGTTCCTTTTCATCATTTTCTCAAAATTGCATTTTCTTCGTTTTTTTTGTTCGCCAAAATTCCAATTTTCAGGTTTCCTTTTTCGGGAGTTTCAACGTTTGTAAAGAATTGTTGGCAAATGAGTTCGTCAGATGAAAAACAGTTTATTACCAATGCCGGAGCTCTTAAGAATAACAAAGAAGGTATGTATGCACAATTTAACGATTATTCTGGGCTACAATATGCAGAACTTTGACGATATAGCGATTAGAAAGAAAACTTTACAACAATTATCGATTACTGAAAATTCTACCGGGAGCCCATTGCAAACCTAGGCCATGGAAACCTGACAGTAAGGCGTCGTCTCGCCACAAATTTAAAGGAGCGTGTTGAAAAACCTTTTTTCCTAATTTTTCGAACAAGACACCTCTTTAGCCTAGGCTGGTCTAGGTTTCTATAATTTATTTTTTTCCTAACTCTGTTTGTATCCGCGTTAGATGTTGTGCCACAGCATTTTCTCAGCTCCTTCTGGACAGATTTTACACCAAACTTGGTGAAACATTTCCAAAACCAAGGGGCATGAGTTGACTAAAGTTTGGTGGAAATCGATCTACGAATGCTGGCTAGCACCTTGTAGTATTTTCCAATTGCACGAATCAAGAGAAACATATAAAAGTTGTTTCCGATGCAAGCAAAATGCTGAATTTCAGAACTCCGACTTCATTTATCAACTGAAAGTGACGATTCCGTGTCTCATCGCAATTTGATTCGTCGTTCAAAACTCATGAACAGCTCGCATTTCGTGTGCATTGTGATGACTGCCACACTTCTTATCACCGTCTGCGCAGTCGTTCTTCTTGTTCAGATCATTGAACGTTCTCGTTTATAAATCGTTTTTTTTTAAGTTTTAATCTGCAATATTCTATCGTCCTTGTATAGAAATCTCTGTTCGGGTCTGTTCTGTGTCTGCCGCCAGTGTGCATGTATCTAAAACTCGAAAATATTTTTTAGGTCCGCCTCTTTTCAAAAATACTACCGCTTTTGCAAGTTTGACGCTCGAAATTTTATTCGTTAATTTTTTTTAAATCGTCTCTTCAATTTCACTTTGGAAACCTTATAAAAAGGGAAATTTGCACTGATTTCGCTCAAAGCCACAAAACTTCTGTTGAGTCGGAAATTCTGAATTTTTGGGTCCAACCGATTTTTGTTTAAAACGGTGTTTTTCACAAAGTAAATAGTTAAAAGTTGAAGTGTGAGCTGTTGCCTAGGAAATGCAAACTGTTCTACGAGTAAATTCAGTACGACCGGGCACAGCTGAAATGAGTGTGACCGTAATCAAATCAAAAAATTTTAAAGATGGAGGTCCAAAACAGAGAGGAAAAACAAAAATGTTCCGATTTTCTAGGCCACATCATTCACAAGCTGAGACCACAGTAATAGAAAAATACATTGTCGAAAAAATAAACCGACTACCCACCGTAACTCACAAAAGAAAATTTACGGTGCGCTTTAAGACACGCCCCAAAACATAGTCATTTCCACAGTTTTTCGTGGTCTTCTTGTCGACCACAGTATTGTGAAAACAAAAAAATTGCAACGCGGTGTTTGCGTACTTTTGAAATTAAAACGGCAATGAAAGAAATAGCACGGGAAATGAAGAGATTTGTTCCCATTTTCATTTGAATTTTAAAAGTACGCAAACACCGCGTTGCAATTTTTTTGTTTTCACAATAAAAGTTCACCCGGAAAATCCAAGTCCACAACTCCACCCACTGTTGCCCTTGTGAAAGTTCTTGAACTCAGTGGAAAAAATCATTTCAGAATGCCAATTTTCAGAAAGCTAATGATCCTACTACCATCAGCGAAATACATACACTGGATATTGAAGCCCAAGTACATCAATTTTTTTCACTGATTATTCACCATTACTAAACAAAATAAGTTATGAGATCGATTTATTGTTAAGATATTATCAAAGGTCACTATGTTTATTACACAGGCACCTCCAACTTCACCATCCTTTCTAATGTCTCCGGTATGCTCAGTCCAGTTTCCGGAAATTCAACAACTGTACCGACGAGAGGATACTGAGAGCTTCTGAAGTTGGCATCACTGAAAAACCGATTTTCGTTCAAATTATTGTTTTCACTTCGTTTACTCACAGTGATAGTTGCTCTTTGAAAGTCTCAAGAACCAAGTCGACAGCACGTGGACCATTCTCGGCTTTGTAGGCGGCACGAAGACGATCGCTGAAAAAATCATTCAATCTATTACAGTACTGGCCAAAAAGAAAGCGCGTTTCGCTACTTTCTGTTCAAAATGACCAACTTTGAGTGTATGCCACGATTTCTTAAAGTGCACTACTAATTTTAAAATGTTTGTGTTGAACCTTCCAACCTAGGACTGCATTTTACTAGTTGATAACTTTTTCGTATGACTACTTTCAAAGGTACTGTAGATCGCAGAAGCGATAATCCTCAAAAAATGTGCACAATTTGCAACAAGTTATCAACTAGTAAAATATAGTCCTAGGTTGGAAGGTTCAACACAAATATTTTTAAATTAGTAGTGCACTTTCAGACTTCGTGGCACACACTCAAAGTTGGTCATTTCGAACAGAAAGCAGCGAAACGCACATTCTTTTTGGCCAATACTGTATGTATTTCAAACATAAACAAAAACTTAAAAAACAACTCACTGAAGATTCGAAATAACTTGCCGGCAAGTGCCGATAATTTCCGTGAGAACAGCTTCACCTTCTAGTAGAAATCCGGCTGCGATAACTCCTGAAAATACTTTGGATTAACAATATTTCTTACATGGCAATACTCACTTGAAAAGCGATTGAAAAAATCTTCTCCAAAAGGAACGTATTGGTGTCCACGCTTTGCATTCTTGGCAGACGAATATAACAGGAAAAACTCATCTTTTGCTGCAATCTGAAAGTGAGAACTAATTAAATACATGATTGATTTGTTCCTACTAACTTTGTCACAAGTTTCAAGGCAAACTTTTGCAAAACCATCCGTAGTATTGTTATAACTCCAGTTAGCGGCCATGTTAGGTGTCATAAACGAGCTGATGTCGATTCTGATTCCACCAGGAAGGCAACAACAGCCGTCCACACTTTTTGCAAGGCTCAAGTTGAATCCAATACTTGCTTTTCGGATTTCCATCGGAGCAATTTTCTGTTTCCTATGCACTTTTTTGTTGATCTCATTCAGCTAAATTATTCATTTTCTTGATATTCGATAAAATTAATTTTAAAATTTAGCTTACCATGATAACGTTGAAAGCGGCCACTTTTAACGCCGTCTCAATTGCAGTTCCTTTAAAACCTTCTCGCTGACTTTCTTCCAAAATGCAGTAGTAGTCGACAAATTTCTGATTTTTCATTGCAGTCCGAATGCGTTCCTGAATTGGAATGTTTATACTTTATAAATAGATTTTTATAGATAGAAATTACCGTAAGCGCATGCGACTCTATTCTCTAGATGCACATTTTTATATAGCTACTGAATGCAATAAAACACTTTTTTCACGCGAATTTACAACGCGTGATCTAAAAAAAAGTAGGCGGGGCTTTAAAGTTTTCATGTCGCATCTCGATTGAACACACAATGTCTGCGTTGCTTTTAGTCATTTTCAAAACTTATTATCAATTCAATAATCTTGCCAGCTACAGTAAGCAGTGGCGCGAATAAAAATCGAAGCTCCGTCTTTAGGTTTTTCAACTGAAAACAGTGCAAAACTGAGTGCGTCTATTATAATTTTTCCGCGGGCGCATATGGTAGCCGGTAAAAATATTGAACCGATAATATTCGGAAAAAAAAACTCACTTCAACTTTCCGCTTAGGAAGGAGCAATCCAGTAGCCCCATCGAATCCGACATTGTTGATAAATGGCTCCGGGAAAAATACTCCATCTGTTGAAATTGAACTACGAGCGTCTTCATCTGCTTCTGCTCTTTCTTCAGAACCCGATAGATAGCCATTTTCAAATATTCCAGTTTCGGGAACTTTTTTTTCTATAATTGGAATTGCTGAAGAAGTAGTATTGTTCATCTCATCAATGGCGGAATACGGTCCTAAAGAATACATATATTTATGATCAATTAATGGTTTATTCAACTAACTTTTCTGGCTATTAGCTGTTTTGAAAAGGTGACGCGGAGTTTTCGACATTTTCGATTATCCAGCACGATGTTCTTCAAAAAAAATCACAAGCTGAACGTATTTAACAGAAGTTGTTTGCATTTAAAATACATTAAAATGGATCAAAATCAAAAAGAAACGCATTAAATTGAATGTGGAAGCAATACTCCATCGATGGCCCATTTGCTCGCATATACCAGATGGTAAAGAATGCGCGGCGAAATAACGGAGTGTCGTCTCACACTTGCTTAGAAATCGCCTCTCATTCAATTTATCACACATTTCTCAAATTTTTTTCCATATCAGGCATTGATTTTGAAAAACTAAAAACTGAAAACAAAACATTCAAGAAAGAGGCATGTTTAATCCGGATTTCCGGGCCTCTGACTAAGCAGGCTGCAAGTGCGCGCTATTGAACACTTAATGGGTGAGTGGAAGGACGTGCATTGATGACCCACTGCCCGCACATATCTGTTTTTCTCTCACATCTCGCCCATTCCGCCTTATTCGGCAATGAAATGTGTGCGAAATGAGTCATTGATGGGATGTGAATATATTTTGGGTCAGGGCCATCTGTATGTCGTGTCTGTGGCATCAACGGTCATGAATCAATAAATGTGCACTGAATATAGATTCTCGTAATGGAGCATTTTGAAAAAAAAAATCAGAGAGAGAATCAGATAAAACCTCGGATCAAGAATGATTTTATCATAATAATTGATTTTCTGTAGAGTTGCGACGAGAGAAATGGACCTATTCACAAACCGGAAAAAAAGAAAATATTTGCGGAAATTGACCTGAAATTTTCGGAAATATTGCAAAAATTCTCCTGTACACGCTCAAAAAATTTTGGACCAAAATATCGATTTTAAATATTTTCAGGAAAAAATCGATATTTTGGTTCAAAATTTTTTGGGCGCGTACAGGAGAATTTTTTTTCCAATATTTCCCAAAATTTCAGGTCAATCGCAGCATTCTCCGATTTTTCCCGCAATTTTTTCTTTTTTTTTCGGTTTTGTGAATAGGTCCAAAAAAAAACCTTAAGATTCCTAAATGACGGGAATCGCTTTATCCGTCGTGGAAACACATTTGCAATAATTTCACTCGCCGTCCCGTGTAATCCCTGAAATGTTCCTTACTTATATGGACCAAAATCAACGCATGAGGTTTATCTGAAGCTTGGCTCAATTTTTGAGCCGCGTCGTGCGTCAATTCAGTCGGTTCTTTGACTGCGCCAGCGAAGCTGCTGACTTGAGCACGTCGATCTCAAGAGAGATCGATGAGGAGACGGGCGAGTGCGCGGGCGATCTGCTCCCTCAAAACATATTATAAAAATAAATAAATATAATAATAAAAAGAAAAAAGAGCTACAAAATCACAGCAAAACCGAGCAGTAGTTAAAACTGAATGGTAGAACGCACGACGAAAACTCTGGAAATTGTTTTAGGATTAAAGGGAGGCGCCAGCTACGGTAGGCGAGCGGGTCTCGCCGCGACAGTGCGGTGTTTTGAACACAGTGCAATATGCGCGCTGTTAAACAATTTTTTCTAAAAAAAAAACGTGTCGACCCGGAGAATTAATAATTCCCAGTTCGAAATTTCCTTTTTTTTTCTTCGGGATTTTCATTATTTTTTTGAGATTTTTAAACGACAATTTAATATGTGTTCACTAAGCTTTCCACCATGGACGGGCCGTCCGAAAACATCCGTTACCCGCCCGGAGAACGGGTGCCCGCTGCCCGTCCGCGTTGCCCGGTCTGCAATGTTACGTGACGGTTTCCTAGGATAGAAATAAGGGCATATCGCGTTGGCAAATGTGGAATCATAAAAAATAATATTTTGTCACGGGAAATTGAAAATATGTGTATAAATGCGTGAACTTTCTTCTCCAATTGTTTTAATAGTTGGAAAAAATAATAAACATTTCAAGCGGGCATTCTTGTTTTTCCCCGGGGATCGGACGGCCCTTTCTCCGAACGGGTCGGACGGGCAAAAAACGCCCGCCGTGGAAAGCTTAGTGTTCACAATCGAAATTAAGTTACGACGCTCCGATGTTCCGCAGTTCGCTGCGAGACCTGCGGAACACAATAATTCACTTTTTATCGAAAACATCGTTGATTTTTTTGTCGTGCCTTCCTTTCCCACAGCGTTACCACACGCTCCTCTCGCCATTTCTCCTCCTTCTTTTTCCTCATAGACGACGAAAGAACGGGACACATGTGTACACACTTGTGTCTCCGATTTTCGTCCGCCCTTATAGCTCAGTGGCAGAGCGTTGGTCTTGTAAACCAAAGGTCCGTAGTTCAATCCTGCGTGGGGGCATAATTCTTTTTGCGTGACTTTATTTCAATAGGTGAGTTCAACACGTTGTTTTTTACATCCAAACTCCACTTGAATCAGTTCATAACTAATTTTCATCGAGAAAAAGGAATATCAAATTTCTTCTCTTCTTTTTCTGCCTTTAGTCATCAAGATGAGTGCCCTTTCCAGTGAGTGCGAAAAAGATTTGGTTCTTATGGTAAGTAAACTGTTAGAAGAAGTTGCTGAAAACTTGAAGGTTTCAGAAAGACGTCCGTGTTCAATTTATGCTTTTATATGCAACCGGTGCTTGTAATTTACTTCTTCTAATTCTCAATATCGCCATTCTATATGCAGTTCTTTCTTATGCAAGTTTTTTTTTCTGATATCAGTTTTTAAGACATTATTTTACAGCTGAAACCGACGCTTTGTGAGTTACGAATGCAAACCTTTGTCATAATGGATAATGTTCTCCTTTCCTATATTCCGAGTGTAAGATCTCTTTTTTCAATTCAAAATTAAAAAAGAGCATTTTTAAGCATAGTGTTTGTTTTCAGAGCGTCCGTGAAGTATTAGGATGCAAACCGGATAAACATGACAAGAAAAAGAATGAAAAGTCGGGAAAATCTGGCAAATCGGAATAAATGAGCAAAAACTTTAACATTTTCCTCAAATATTCTAATAAAATCAAGCATTTCTTCAAAAAATGTGTCGTCAAATATCCTGTATTGTGTGCATCCATCATTTTTTTGTGTTTTCAATCGAGTTGCATCATGAACGTTCTGTCTGCGTCTCTTCAAATAACACTCATTGCGCCGTCGCGCGCAATAAAAGTGGGCGGGGTTTCAATTTTTTTTAAAGATGAAACTGGATTGAAAACAATAAAAACCTTAAAAAATCTATAATTGCATATTTAAAAGGAGATCAAAGAAAAATACATAATTTCCAAAATATTTAAAAGAGAACATTTTGAACAAACAAAAAATCCTATCACAAAACAAATAACTCGTAAATAAATTGTGCTGGGGTGGTCCTAAAAATAGGAAAAAGGCAGTTTTGTTTGAAGTAATGAAAAGATAAGAGAAAGATCGGTGCCTATTTGAAAATTACAATGTGACGTCGTTTCGTGAGTTTATTTCGCTGCTCGGATCTTCCTGAAATTAAAATTTAAGCAATTATTCTGTTTTCAATCGACTTGCGACATGAGAACGCGAGACTCCGCCCACTTATTTTTGCGCGACCACGCGAACACAGTGATATATGAAGAGACGCAGACAGGTAGCGCACAAATAAGTGGGCGGAGTCTCGCGTTCTCATGTCGCAAGTCGATTGAAAACACAATAAATGTTTATTTTGTTGTTTGAATTATTTTTGTCTGACTATTAGAAACAAAAGTTTCCAGTTTCTTTAAATTATAACTAGGGACCGCAACGTGTTTGACAAAAGTCCAAATTTTGACGAACTGGCGATTGGAATATGTTCCAACACTTGATAAAAATACGTTCCCAAATTTTTTCCGAAAAAAATTCAGAATGAGCCGAGTTACAGTCATTTTTGTGCGCTCCTCATTACTACTGATTTTCTCACAGCGAGTTGCCGCGGCGCGAAAAGGTGGGCGGGGTTTTCGCTGCATTCTTTCGGCGCACTTTGATTCGCACTCTATTTGCTCGGCTTCAAAGGGTGAATAATGTTGCGAAAAAGATCTAAAATGGGAAGAATGAAAAAACATATCGTTCTTATATTTAATTATGACTTAATTAACATAAACTTGTCGATTTTAAGTGTAAGAAATCGATTTATAGGGGCTTTGAAAAAAATATGAGATTTTCATGATGGAAGTTTATTATTTTGCAAAATTGGGTTTATTTGTTTTGAAATATCACTTTTAAATTGTTTTTAATACTTTTTGTCACTTTATTCTCAACTTTCTGACAAAATTTATTTAAATACAGGAAATTTCACCTTTTTCTTTCAATTTGAAGAAAAAATGAAAGAAATAAACGTAAATTTGTTCTAAAAATACGCAAAATAACATCCAATGAACAAAAAAACCATTTTACAATGAGAATTCATCATTAAACTTCGAAAAATTCCTGCGCAAAAAATTTTCAAACAGCACAAAAATCGAACCCGGGCCAAAATGTTTGCAAAGCATCCGCTCTAACCACTACACCACGCACCGCCTTCCCAACTGAACCCCTTTAGTCGTACACTTCGCAGCTGTCTATCGAACTGTTTTGTCATGTTTTCCACAAGATTTTTTCACAAATTTCCATAAAAACTACTTTTGAAATGATACAAAACCGAATAAAAAAGTATGTTTGCAAGAAGCGATTTTCGATTTTTTTTCAGTATCGATGCCAAATTTTGCGTAGAATTCGATGGTAATGAGAACTCCTGCGCTACGGCCTTGCGTAATACCGAAAAAGCGGAAAAACTACCAAATTCGTTGAGACTTGGGCTTTTGGATGAGAAAAAAACTAACTTAGAATCGCAGAAAGTGTCTGAAATTTTTATTACAAACATAAAATGAAGTGTATTATGCAATTAAATAATAAAAAACATAGGTCATCGCTGAAAAATTTTCACAAAATTTTGTGCTACTTTGACTGAAAATTTCAGGATGTTTGCAAGAACGAATTTTTGATTTTTTTTTTAACGATTCATCGTGTCAAGATCTATCGATATCATTTATGAAAACGTGCGCTACGGACCTGCGTAACACCATATTTTCCGTTTTTCTCGAATCGCTTCGAAAATTCCGACTGTTTCCCGTATTTTTCTCAAAAACTGAATTATTTGAAGAAAAATGAATATTACCATTGTGTTCTACGCAGTCGATTACATAAGAACATATAAAATTTTTATCGATCCAATAGCCAGGAGCCGCAGTACAGGACGGTAAAAGTGGCGAAGCGAATCTAGTGAGAAAAATTTCACTCGCCCCGCCCACCCGCGTTGCGGTCTCTAATTATAACGTTCACGGTGATTCTTTTACTACCGAGCACACTATTCTCGTCCACCGATTTGTTTTTTCTGTCGCGATTTTCTAAATTACTTCGGATCGAGAAGTTTTTTGTCACATTACTTCCTCTCATTATGGCGCATATTTAAAACCGGAATTAGTCTGATTTTTTACGTACAATTTCAAATGCACGGCGATTCTTTTACTGCCGGCCACGCATTTCTAGTCCCCCGATTAGGTTTTTCCTGTCGCGATTTTTAAAATGACGCCTGATCAAAAAGTTGTCTGTCACGTTACTAGCTCTCATTAGGGCGCATATTTTAAACCGGAATTCGTTCGTTTTTATACGTACAATTTCAAATGAAACTGGTTTTCCGTGGTGGCCGAACTGATTTCCGCAAATTTTTTTGCCGCATTTTGCAAAAAGGGGAGGTAACTCCGCCCACTTCATGTGATGAGAGAGTGAGAGAGTGCGATGGGGAGAGGGGAAATACTTGCGACCGGGGGACTAGAAATGCGTGGCCGGTAGTAAAAGAATCAACGTGACGTTACAGGTTTCTGTGCATGCGCCGAAACTTACGACAATTCAAAAAACATTTTCATTGAAAACGCATGAAACAATTATGTTAATTCAACGAAAAGTGCTTCTAATCGACTCATTAATTTTTCTTTAAGCGGAAATTAAAAAAAAAATTCAGAAAATCACGTCAATTTATTGATTAATGCGATATTTCAAACATAGTGACCGTAACCATACAACTTTCTTTCAATGAGTAGTGCGTGGGGGCGCGTTTGCAGCGGTGCACCGTTCAACACACCGTGTATTTTAAAGGTACACGTATTCACGGGGTGTTTGGGACTACAGTTCTGGCAATTTATTTTTCTCTATTTCTCAAGTCTCTGCGTCTCTATTTTGCGCTCGTTCAGCTAAACTTGGCAGACTGCCACTGTGGAGACGCAGAAATGCAGTAGGGCGCGTTTGTCTTTTCATAGTGTCTAGCACGCTGCGATTTACTCATTCGAAAATAGTAGAACCTCATTCTGCAAAGTACTTGGCTCATTGTTTTTTTTTTAGAAAAATTTAATCAGGTTAGATAAAAATTGAATTTTTTGTCATATATTTTTTTTTACAAAAGATTGATAAAATTGTTGCTCGCTGCACTCTGCAAAAGGGGCGGAGAAGCATTAAATTACGTCAAAAACCGAGGAAAAAGCCACGCCTCTTTGTCAATCTGCGACCCTGTTTTTCGGTATTTTTTAGCGCTTCCTATAAAATACGCAGTGTTTTTTTCTTGGGGATTTATGGTTTTTCCCTGGCTTGGTGAGGGTCTAATCACTTTTTAAAAAAATTTATTGCCAACTACAGTATGCTAAATAGCCCCAAAGTCTGCAAACACCGAAACTAGCAAGTACGGTCTGCTCTTTTTTTTGAGGCCCTGTCAAAACCGGGGAAAAGTAGCAAGTCTATGACGCAGTTTTTCTTGAATATTACAATTTTTTTGTACAAAACACGTGCCGCACGTTTGCAATGGTCGGGGATCCTTCCTCGGTTTTAGGAATTTTTCCCCGGTTTTGTCTCCGCCGGTTTTGACTGCCCCGGTTTTGTGCTTTTCCCCGATTTTTCCAGGGTCTAATTTTTTTTCGACAGGCTTATTCACTTTTTAAACAACGTTCAATACCGTATTACGCTCATCTCAGCAAACTCGCAATTTGGACACAGTTGTTACCGTAATCAATTAACATTAGAGGATGAGCACCTTAAAAAAACCTCAAAAATGCGGTAATTTTAAAGAATGATGGATCGTTGCTGAGACGAGATTAGGTCGGGGTGTGAGCAGACTTTGCGCAGAAGCGCATACCGTAACTGTTTCAAAATAAAAACGAAAAAAACTTGCCAATTCCCTTAGAATATACGAACTGGTTTCTGCAATTGTGGAGAGCCGTTTCATCGCATGATCACTGACTGATCGAGTTTCTTCCGAAGTTCCCTTCAAAAATTATTTCTTGTTTTTTAAAATTCATTTTCAGTTCAACTCCAATAAAAATAAAGAACCTGTTCCATTTTATCGTACAATGACATTCTCGTATCTTCGTCTTCTTCTTCGATTCCATCCGTCACCCATGCCATTCCTTTCCACACCTGAAATTAGAGCCTTAAAGAGGTAGGCAGCGCAATGAAAGGTGGGCGGAGTGTGCAGATTCTTCTATTCATTTTGGTTTTGGATTTTTCTGGGTCTGTTACGCCAATACTACACACATAATGGTTGATATTACAGCTTGTTTATATGTAATCGACCCTAAGGAATCGATTAGGGATTTTGGCTGAAATTTTCAGAAAACTGAAATGGAAGTCAGACATTTGAAGTTTTTAGGTTCTTCCAGGTCGAACACGGAACTTTTTATCTTTGAATCTAATAGTTTTTGATATGCCGAATTCATTTTTAAAATAAAAATCCACTTTTAACTTTGCCATTTGTTGGTACAGCCCGTCAAACTTCAACTAAAGTTAAAAAAAGAATTTCAGCGATGACCCCATATTTTTATTGATGGACTTTATAAAACTGATTGCAACGTTACCATAGTAATAATTTCAGAGCCATACATCCAATTTAATATACTTTTTGTAGCCGTTAAAGGGTTTTCTTATTTAGCTTTTTAGGAAAAAAGAAATGAATGCAAGCCGTCAAAACTGATCAAAAAGGGCGACGCTCTTCTGCAAATTGACTGGGAAATACAAATTTTGCCAGATTTTCGTAAAAATGGACAGAGTTATGCGGAATTTACGGATTTTTGAAGCAGCGTAAAGTCCGTAAAATTCTTACAGCTCTTTTCTTCTATTGTCGAGACTCAGAAATGGCCTATGAAAACTAAAAGGAGTACACGAGGTGGAGGCTACTTCAATTTATCTATTTTGGTAGCTCCTTCCTTTGCTAAATACATTTTTCTCATCGAAATATCCTACCTGATGCATAATGTGCACAGCTGGAGCCAACATGGCCACAGTAGCCCTCGACTCTTGCCTGACTGTTAACCTTGTTCCGTCCTCCGAAGTGGCCACACTTTGTGCCGCGTGCCTTTGCATTTGAGCCCTCAACCCGGTCATTTTTGGACTCGAATTGCCGTCCGGATGCACTGGATACATCTCTTGCATGTAGTCCTAAAACGAATGTGTTACAATGGGTTTAGTGAGACGACACGGAACGGCAAACTAGACGTAGCCTAAGATTTTGCAAGAGCTTGGCCACCTCAATTTCAAACTTCTTGGTTTTTTTGGTATTTGTCTTGTTTTCTAGTTTCTTTAAAAAAAAAATAAATGTTTGAAAAATACACAATCATTTCAGTTTATTTCTTAATGGAGCTTAAAATCTGTCCCCACTGTTTTTTGTGAGTCTAGAAAAGAAGTGAGTTTTAAAATTTTTTTCTCGAAAACAAATAGGTGAAATTTTCTGAAAACTTGCGACAAAGTTCTCTAGCAAATTCTCTATTTTTGGTATTAAAATTATAAATTTGTATGTCTTTATTTTTGAGAGAAATTATAGAATATTAAAGAATTCTGAAAAAAGTTTTTCTCAAAAAATAATGCTTTGATTTTTTTTAATCGTCACCACGTATTTAGGTGCTACCTCGGAATAGAACTGTTTTGGAATAGAACTGTTTCGGAATATAACTGTTTCGGTATAGAACTGTAGTAAAATAGAACTGTAGCGAAATAAAACTGTTTGGAATAGAACTGATCGGAATAGAACTGTAGTGAAATAGAACTGTTTTGGAATAGAACTGTTTCGGAATAGAACTGTTTCGGTATAGAACTGTAGCGAATTAGAACTGTAGCGAAATACAACTGTTTTGGAATAGAACTGTAGTGGAATAGAACTAAAGCGAAATAGAACTGTCCCGAAACAGAACTGTAGCGGAATAGAACTGTTTTGGAATAGAACTGTAGCGAAACAGAACCGCCTGAAGTGGAGCTGTAGTGACCCAGGAAAGCTACAGCAGCTCGAATAAGTATTCAGTTGTACATGGTAGGTTATTGAGTTCAATTTCGCGCAGCGGTTCTTCTTTTACAGCTCCATTTCAGTCAGTTCTGTTTCGCTACAGAGTGCGCGAACTATCTTGGTGGGGGGCTCCCTCCCAAGCTAGCTGCACGTGTGACGAAGTTGTTGAAGTGGCGAACGGTGCGTGGCTGCCAGCAGCTCACGACTCAACGACAGGAAGACGGTGGTGAATCAATAACGGTTTATTGAAACCACGATACAGCACAAATAGAATCAAAGAATCAAGAATTCGGAATTAGGAATAAGGAATGAAGAATCTAACCGCCTGTCTGAATCCAGCAAGCTCGCCGCCCACGTTTCCGCGCACGCCAGAGGTCACGTGACAATAGTTTATCTTTTGCATCTGGCGGCGCGCAATGCGCACTGTGACTTTAAAGGAAAAATATCAGGAAAATCGAGTGCCCGCTCGACATCCCGGTCCTTTTCGAGTCCGCCCACAAAAGCAAACGTGTGATCCTACAGTGCATGACAACGGCAAACAATGGAACGAAATCGACATGAGCTGTGGACCAACCGGACAAAACGATCAGAACAAGCCTTACAACAATAACAACAAATAAAATAATTGACACACAACAATAAGGAAGGAACGATAAAATGTAAACATTAATTATCACTTCTCGCGATGCGGGTACTGCCGTCTCTGGCGTAATTCCGATCTTCTCCGTGTCTGACCCATATCCACCACACTCACTTTCAGCGGTTGCCATACCAGATTCCGTCCGCGGATCACGTTGTTGACGACATGCCAGTAGTCGAACGGGTTCATCTGATCGCCCAAATCCACGAGCCTCTGATTCTTGTGTGCCATCACCCGATCTCCCGGAGAAATCACGTCGAGTTCACCTCTCGACCTCTTCACGCTCGCCACAAGGGAGATGAATGCTCCAGCCAGTGAAAAATCGTCAACCGAGTTGGGCGCGGGAATCAGCAAGATCTTTGTTGATCCCGGCACCACGTTGATCAGCCTTGACCATTGGTCCACGTAAACATTATCAGTCGCAAATGGGATGACCATGATCATCCGTGAGTAGCGCTTCTTGTTGAATTGCTTTAGCAGCATCTCTTCAGCGGACTGTGCTCCCTTCAAAATCAGCTTTTCCGTGAAAGCCAGAGTGACATTCTCAGAGACACCTGGTGCCATGACAAGCAGCGTATCGACGGGATGATTGGTGTACTGCTCACCAAAGGTGTTCCTCACCAAACAACTACGCGGGCGAGTGAACGTTCGGTTCGCAGGTCTCACATGATGTTCGCGTTTGGCTTCATTGCTCCTCTCATCGAAGCTTCTCGTGCGCATTTCATGCTCTTTGCTGGCATTCTTCTTTGCAGCTTTTCGACTATTCTTTCGTCCATAAGCAAGTCCGTATCTGGAATCCGCATCTGAATGAACATTGCCAACGGCATCCTCCCCGTCCTTTTCGAGTGGGCCCTTCGGGTGTCTTCCACCGAATTGGACTTCCCGTCTAACCTCGCACACGGTCGGCTTGTGCGGTTTGGTATCTTCTGTATCCCGAAGCCACTTGTTCAATTTTCCTAGCAGTTCCGGTCTTTTATTCAAAACTTCAAATCCATTTAGCTCTCCAGTTGCAATCTTTTGCCCCTTTCGAAGAAAAATACTTTCGCTCATATGGTTGGCAATTTTGATCCGTGCTTTCCCTTCACTGCTCACTTGGAAAACTCCTGCAGTCAAACATCTTGACGTTGGAGTAATGAGACAGAGTCTTCTTTCTTTGTGGATTATACCTTCGACGACAATTTCAACGATTTTTTGTCCATGCCTGTCCAATTTAACTTCATCGACTATTCGAACATCTCTGGGCGGTTCATCAATTTTCAGTTGAATTCCCATGGCTTTGAATCCTTCAGTTCCCAGAATGATCGTTCCTCGGTCCACTGCGGCAACGTAGAAAGTCAATCTTCGGGTCCTGGTCCGCATGGCCGTCTCTACTGAGACTTTTTCAATCAGCTTGATGGGCTCGTTTGCGGCCGAGAAAACTGTCCTAAGATTAGTTTTCTCCTTTCTCACTTTCTTTTTCCATTCCACGCCGTTGATTTTCAAAATCCGGCTCCACGTTTTCATAGGCATCAGCGAAATGCATGACCCGCTATCAATAACAAAGTCAACATCAGCAGCTCCAATTTTTCCTTTCTCGATCATTTTAGTTCCTCGAACTACGTCTTTCTTCACTCGTTTTCCCTGCTTCACTTCTAACCCTTTCATGTCGATGCTTTCCACTTTTAGGTAAGGTTCCTTCATTGCGTTTCTCTGAACTGGTGCCTCAGCCAATATCGGGCAAATTCTGGCGGTGTGACCGTATACACCACATTTAAAACACTGCACTGCGATCTTCGGGAAGCTTTGACGATTTGGCAACACGTTTGAAAAGTTCCGGACTTCTCTATGAAGTGTCACCATTTTTCCATCTCGCTCGCTCCTTACTTCTCTTTTCTCTCTAAACTCTTTCAAGCTCATCTCATGTCTGATTGCTAACAACCGAGAGATGTCATAGTGCTCTTTTTCCGGGGATTCAAGCAGCTTGGCGTCAATCATGCATCGCAATGCCTCACTTCCAGCAATGGCTTCAAGAAGCTTAGCAGTCTTCAACGAAGAGAGTTCTTCCGGCGGCAGGCGGCGATAGGCAACTCTTGCCACTTCATCAAGGAGCAGACAGAAATCTTCGACTGATTGATTCTCAGAGATTCGCAGCAACTCCCAACGTGTTTTTGCTCTTCTGGTCTCATCCTCTGCCGAGATTCTTAATCTGTTGGCGAGGGCTCTCAGAATGCTCCTGACACTGTCCTTTTCCGTCTCTACAAGGCCTCGGAATGCCTTTAGCGCTTTTCCAGCTAGATATTTTGTTTCGAGGAGAGTGACCTGTTGCTCTATCGAAAGTCTCCCGAATTTCATTGCAAACGTTCTTTCGAAAGCTCCCATACTCACAGAGTCCTCCTCTGCTGTGTACTTCGGCGGCTCTGGCAAATTCTGTTCCAGGTACAGTTGGCTGAGCAGTGAAAGTTCAGTCTGGACCGGCAAACCCTTCTTTCCGTAGAAGCCACTCTCTTGTGTGCCCACACTGTCCAACCCTTCTTCAAAGATTTGAGCCGTGCCTTGGTTTCGTCCTCTTGGATTTTCAATTCGATCAACTTGTACCTCCTGAAGACTGCGAATTTCTCGCGAGCAGTTCTGCAAGAGTCTGTGTGGTGAGAAATCGCCCGTGTGCTGACAGCAATGTTCCTCGTACGCCACTTTTTCACTTTCTTTCTTCAGCCTTTCTGCGTTGAGCTTCATGTCAACTTGCTCTAAACTCCTTTTCATTGACTCCATCTCCTTATCCTTGATATCGATTTTGCGCCGCAGCTCAGTGTTTTGGGCTCGTAGCTCAAGAAGTCGGCCACTGAGCTTATTCTCCTCACTCATTGTCATCTGCAACAATTCCTTTGTTTCAATGAGATTTTGTCGGTTTTTACTGCATTCATCCAAAATGTCTTCAATATCCTTCACGGTTCCAATTCCGTTCATCATCATGAACTCTTGGATGGCCCTGACGTCTTCGTTATCGGAACTGCTGTCGAAGAGTGCATTTTCCTGAAGATCACTCGTCAATTCCTGAACTTTTTGGTGAAGTTCGACAATTTTGTGTTCTTTTTTCACAATCAGTTTTTCCCTCTGCGAGAATCTTTTTTTGATTGGCTCGATAATTTTTTTCACCGCATTCGTGGAAACTTTTCCATATGTTCGAAACTCTTGCTCGATTACCTTTAACCGTGCTTCATCTTCTCTTGTTCTCGCCTCGTGCTCCCTCTCAAGGCTGTCACAGTCCATCTCCACATCGAGAGTCTTATCGTCGATGAATCCGTTTTTGTGTCTACCGTCTTGTCCGTTTTCGTCCTCCAGTTCGTGTTCGATCACAAATTTTGTTGTTGACGTCATCTGTTCTTGATTTTTGCCAAGGTTTTGGATGACGCTGTAAAAGAGTATGTGAGAAATGCAGGTCTTGCTAATTTATCACAGTACTCGAAATCTTCAATTTACCCGAGAAAAGTCCAACGTTATCGGTTTATATCCGAAATTAGCTGATTGATTGGATGTTTTCCAGAAACACCAACAATCGAGATTTTCAAGTGTCTGGCAGGGTCTCTGTCCCAGAACACTGAAAACGTTTGGCTTCTCTCGCGAAAATTGGATGGTCGCAATCCTAGTCGATGTCGCGGGACTCTTTTGGTGGGGGTCTCCCTCCCAATTGAGTGGTGCGAATGAAGTCGGAGTGAAAAGTTGAGTTTCCCGGGGTCTCCGTGGAAAGCTCACTTTTCGGCGGTTTGGCTCGGCCCCCAAGTGCGCGAACTATCTTGGTGGGGGGCTCCCTCCCAAGCTAGCTGCACGTGTGACGAAGTTGTTGAAGTGGCGAACGGTGCGTGGCTGCCAGCAGCTCACGACTCAACGACAGGAAGACGGTGGTGAATCAATAACGGTTTATTGAAACCACGATACAGCACAAATAGAATCAAAGAATCAAGAATTCGGAATTAGGAATAAGGAATGAAGAATCTAACCGCCTGTCTGAATCCAGCAAGCTCGCCGCCCACGTTTCCGCGCACGCCAGAGGTCACGTGACAATAGTTTATCTTTTGCATCTGGCGGCGCGCAATGCGCACTGTGACTTTAAAGGAAAAATATCAGGAAAATCGAGTGCCCGCTCGACAACAGTTATATTCCAAAACAGTTCTATTCCGCTACAGTTCTGTTTCGGGACAGTTCTGTTCCAAAACAGTTTTTTTTCGCAACAGTTTTAATCCGCTACAGTTCTACACCAAAACAGTTCCATTTCGCTACAGGTTTATTCCGAAACGGTTCTATTCCGAAACAGTTCTATTTCGCTACAGTTCTATTCCAAACAGTTCTACTTCGTTACAGTTCTTTTTCGCTACAGTTCTATACCGAACGGTTCGTTTCCGAACAGTTCTATTCCGAAGCAAGTTCAATATCGCTACAGTTCTATTCCGAGCGAGTTTTATTCCGAGGTAGCACCCGTATTTACTCCAGAAAATTGTCTATCTTTAGATAGCAAAATCATATGATTCACGGCGTGTTCAGGACTACGTTTCAGAAAACTTTTTTGTGATCAAATTTTCGAGCGCCAATTCTCGCGTATCTGCCTCTCCATTTTTGCACACTTGTTGCTAGACTTGGCAGAATGCCACTGTCGAGACACAGACACATGCGAATAGGCGCGAATTCCTTTATGGACCTATTCATAGGAGAAAAAAGACAAAAAAAAACGTTTTTTTTTCCTATTCATAGATGTAAAAAAACGACAAACAATGTCGAAAAACGAATGGTAAACAAGTGTTTATTGACCATGATAGACCATTGATAGAGAGGAGGCACAGAGATGTTTACAACCCCGTGGGAACGGACTTGTTTACTAGTTCATGCAAACTCCGCCCCTTTTCTGCGCCTCCTCACTATCAATGGTCTATCATGGTCAATAAACACTTGTTTACCATTCGTTTTTCGACATTGTTTGTCGTTTTTTTACATCTATTGTGAAAACAAAAAAGTTGCAACGCGGTGTTTGCGTACTTTTAAAATTCAAACGAAAAGGGGGACGCCTCTCTTCATTTGCCATGCTATTTCTTTGATTGCCGTTTGAATTTCAAAAGTACGCAAACACCGCGTTGCAATTTTTTTGTTTTCCCAATATGAATAGGAAAAAAAACGTTTTTTTTTGTTTTTTTTCTCCTATGAATAGGTCCATTACGTAGGGTCTAGCACGCCGTGTGATTTTACGGCTCAAGTTTACAGTTCTTTTTTTTGTCATTGCACACCAATTTCGCTGTTTTCCTAGGCCACCTTGAGTTGGCGGTGCCGTGTGAGAAAAAAGCGAGAGAAAGCGATGAAAACTTACATGTAATAAAAGACAAAAGTTTGTGTACCACATCGGATTCGCACATGCTCCCGGATTGGCGATGCAAAGAGCACAAGCGAGCATTGTTCCTGGAAAAACATATTAATAGAAAAAATTGTTAAAATTATAATTGTAAGCGAGAGCTCGGTACTCACCCACAATACACAAAAGAACAATGTAGAGTCCGAAATTGTACATTTCCAAATCGATAATAGCCATTGTGATACACGAACACATTATCACAAAGAGTATCATGATGGCTAGACACGCGTAGAACATCTGAAAATGAATGAAGCGTTTAGATATGGAAAATGTGATAGCAAAGTTGTTTAGCGGATTTGTTTGAATCATTGATTTGGATGAGCATCCTGTCCGGAAATAGCAGGGATATTATATAAAGGAGACAAGATAAGCTCTTCTAGCTGTATGGAGCAGAAAAAAAGAATTTAGTTTATCTGAACGGAAATTCTCATTCATTTATTTGGTGTTGCCTCTAATACTGGGATGACGGAATTTTGTGTTTTATTTAACCAGTTTTTTTTTTGAAAATTGCTCCAGGATACAATTTTTAATAGTATTGCTCTATTCTCCTTTTAGCCAAATTTCAAACAAAATGTACTCCTAGAATGCTATTTAAAATTAATTAAAAGTCCATATTCCAAATTAAATGGAAGACGGAAAATCAAAATGGTTTTTTTGATCGCAACGACTCCTCGAAATGACGCAAGTAATTTTACCGGTTTTTGATTCTGCCGTTCTCGTCGGAAAGTGCACACTGAAGCTTTAATCAATCAATCATACTTGGTATAAAGCTCTGAAAACCCGCTCCAAACGCACATTGAATGGCGCATGCATTTGTAGCGAGGTTTAGAGAAACCAGAGCGAAACATCGGCCACGCTTTCTCAATTTTATGCACTCTTTCCAACGTGGCCGCTTCCACCAATGTGCGAAGGGAGCGAGTTTGCAGCGCTCCGTACTGAGAATAATCAATCAAAGTAATTTTTTGTGTCCAGAATGAAACACGTCTACAGAAGTCGATTTTATTTTTAAATTTTTGATTTGACAATGGCTCGAAATTGGACCATTTTTATTTTCAGTTTGAGTAAATAATAAAATTCAATGTTTAGAATTAATTTTTTCCAAATTACATGGACCAAATAAGTTTTTTCAATAACGTTTAACTCTATTCACACACACTTTAAATCGTAATTCAGCTGGCTCCGCCCATTTTTAATCACCACACGCAATGTCGAGTCCGCAAACACTGAATGCCAACATGCTTAAACTGGTAATATTACAACGCCGCGAGGAGCGGTCAGTCGGCCACGCGATGTTCTTCGGTCGCGGCCATGTGGTCTCGCAGCGATAAAAGAAAAAGTCTACATCAGCCGAGGAGACGCAGAGAAAAAACAGTTTTATCAGTTTAATCGACGTTCGCGAATCGAATATTTCGAAATTTCGCTAAACATTTTTTTTAATTTCTATAAATGTATTATCCCGGAAGAAAAAATTTCTTAGCGTGCAGAAGACTGCTTTGGAATCGGAATCGAATTAAAAAATGCCCATTTTTATTTCTGTCAGAATGTTCCAAAAATAAGAAAAAGAAGTACCTGATCATGCAACATTGCGAAAACAAATCAAGAATAAAAGGAGAATAAATGGAAACTAAAAATTCATTGAATTGGGAATTCTGAGCAGAAGAGATCGGAAATAGTGGATCTTTTTAAGGAAAGGACACACCCGGAAATCCGAGAGTAATTGGCAAATGAGCCAACCGTCGGCTCTTTTTCTTCCTTTATTTTATTTTCTTTTCTTTTTTCAGACAGACGTATGTTGGCAAAATTATCAACAAAAAAAAAAGGAATTTCACTAATCCGTGACGCAAATTCTATAATTTTTCAACGTGTGGATTGGATTGGATTGATTGAAAACGAGCAGGCAGACAGACAAACAAAAAAAAAAGAAGAAAGAAAAAAGTCTCAAAAAATGAATGTGTTGACAATTCGACACTTTTCTTCTCGTGAGCGGAGCTCTAATTAGGCGCAGATTGATTCAAAGAAAGAGGAAAAGTATGTGAATAGAGTCACTGATTTGTGAGAGTTTCGAGCTTCAAAGGCTCGTGGGAAAACCCTGAATAAAGTGAGCAAAAAAAAAAGATTGAGAAAGAAAGAAATGGATAATTGGCAGAGACGAGCGTCCAATCAACCTAGCTACTACTCGTCAAAAGAGCAACTTTTTCGTGCTCTTTTGTTCTAATCAAGACGAATCCAAACTTCTCTATACAATTGGGAAGTGCACGCAATGAAACTACCGTAAATTCTCTAATAGAACGGCCGGCCGTTCTATTTTTCACTACCCTCCTAGGAGGGCCGGTCTATTTTAGGGGGCCGTTATATTATAGGGTTAGGTTTACTTTTCAATGTGTATTAAATCTTGAGGATTTTCCATAAAAACGACACAAATGTATGACAAAACAAATTTAGAAACCGGTCATTAAGTAAAAATTGGAAAAATGTAACCAAATTATTGAAAAAAGTGTTCAATTCATTCCTATATGAGAGGGGCCGTTCTATCAGAGAGTTTACCGGAAGTTCATTATATTATGCAATCGCGCTCTATCGCTCAAGACTTGTCTACATTTGACTAAACGCCTCGCCCACCCCGGCGTTCCAATGCGCGAGAACATTCACAGTGGAGCGCGTACGCAATGTCATTTTACAATATTTCATTCGACGAATCGCTCATCATTTTAATCCAAAAACAAGGAATTTTCGCTAAATAATGGCCGAGCCTTACATTAGGGTGTTGAAAATAGAGCTGGAAAATGGGAAAAACGGGGTTCGGAGAAAACAGAAACATTTATAGTTTTGTTTGTTTAGAGAATATGTATTTATGACTGAAAACTAGGCAAAATCCAGGAACATAAAAAAAGTGGTGAAATCGTCGGATTGTCCACGGGGAGTACACAAAAAAAAGGCTTTTGGACGTTTTGAAGAGCGACGTTTCGAGAAATTTTCTGCATTTATTTGCAATATTGGATTCCCGTTTTTTGAAATGAACAGTTCTATTTGTTTGAAAATTACTTAAAAAGCTTTTAAAAATTATTGTGTGCAAACACCGCGACGGCAAAATGCAGAAAATTTTTTGAAAAGTCGCGTCCGAGAGCCAAAAGAAATGTACGAGAAATGGGAACAATTTTGGAATTGTGGGGTGTCAAAACTATTTGAAAAGTTGTCGAAAAAAAGTGGAAGTCTACCGTAACCCAAAAAAGATGAGCAAAGAGCAAACCACACACCTTTTTGCAAACGCTGCACACTTGTGTTATTGTTCATTTTCGTTAAAAATTACTCAATTTCTCAGGATTTTTGTTCCTTTATCAGTTTTTATAAGTCGACAATTGTGAAATGAATTGACTGGGCATGAGGAGGAAGTGAGTAAACGCGCTCAAACTCACAACCGCAACGCATCCAAATGATCATCGAGGCACAAAAATTAAATAAAAAATTCGCGCTCGACTGCTCAAAACTTGAGTACCGGTTATTTTAAAATTCTACTGTCCATTCGCGAAAAAAGCAAGTGCGCTCTACGAAACGTAGTACTACGTGGATTTCATTTTCGTCGCCAAATTATTTCATTTTACGTTGAATTTACACGTGAAATGAAATAATTTGGCGACGAAAATGAAATCCACGTAGTAGTACGTTTTGTGGAGCGCACTTGCTTTTTTCGCGAATAAACAATAGAGATTTATAGCTTTCCCTCTTTAGATAGATAAATTTTCGAGGCCAGAAGAATTTAAAATTAAGCAAAAGACATATTAATCAAGGAAAAAGGAACTAAAAAAGAAATGAAAAATGTTCCTCATCCTCCCGCATATTTATTGACCGCCTGTACTTCTCAGATATCAGTGTATCTAATGTCAAAAAGAGGAAAAAAACAAATGAGAGAAGGAGGAAAACAATTTGAAGTGCACACGAATGAAAAGCACGGACGAAATTGATGTGAAAATTATGATTTGACATGTCGGAGATGGTGAAACATTGTGTGGCTTGCTAGAATCTACGAAATTGCAAACGCGCTCTATAGCATTCCTCTCCGTCTCCACAGTGGTGTCCTGCCAATATATATATATATTGTCCGTTCGCAAAGAAAGCAAGTGCGCTCCACGAAACGTAGTACTACGTGGAATTCATTTTCGTCTCCAAATTATTTCAATTCACGTGTAAATTCAACGTAAAATAAAATAATTTGGAAACCAAAATGAAATCCACGAAGAACTAAGTTTCGTGGAGCGCACTTGCTTTCTTTGCGAACGGACAATAGCTAAGGGCGTGCAAAAATAGAGACGCAGAGACGCGAGAGAAATAGCCCGGGAAAAGTGGCTTTCAAAACACCTAGTCCCCTGTTTCAATTTTTCGTGAGAAACGGGAATAAAAATGGTTGTTTTTCCGCGACATGAGAGAGTGAGAAAGCGAGAGAGAGAGAGGAGAGAAATGAGAGTGTCAAGGGAGGCAGCTGCGAGCAGGTCTCGCAACGAAAGTGTAGGAGGTGACGCTCGCGATCGATTGGGATCGAGCGTCATTCTACGTTGTACTGCATTACCCACCCTCCCACCCAGTGGTGAAAATTTACGCGAACGCAATATACAGTTTCAGAAAGTGAGCGGTTCCGAGCTATCGAGTCGATAAAGAAGAAAGCGGCGGACAAAGCACATTTGGGACAACTGATTGATGTTATCGTGAGTGCAAATTGGAGATGTCGAGCACCCTCAACAGCACAGTCGTACCAACGAGCTAACCAACGACGAATGGAGTGGATGAAAGGCATGGGAATGGATTCGGGACCAGAAGCCCTGATTCTGTACTTGGCAAATCAAACAGAGTTCGTAGGAGCGAGCTCGCTGGCGACTACGTCAGCCGCTTACAAATTGGTAAACGGATCTCTCGGCGAAGCCTTCAATCAGATCATTGCGGACATCGTCAACGCGAGACGGAGAGAAGAGGCGCTCGTCAGAAAGCCACCAAAAATATTATCCGAGAAGGAAATCGATCAGATTGTCAATGTGAACATGTCGATTGGTGACCGAAAAAGTGAGCGTGATTGTTTTTTGACTCTTCTTTCTTTTAAAGTGATGCTCTTTCTTTTAAAGTGACTTTAAAAATTCAAGCGAAAATGGGAACAAACCTCTTCATTACCGTTTGAATTTCAAAAGTACGCAAACACCGTGTTGCGATTTTTTCCGGAATTAAAAAAAAAAATGGAAAATTCAGTTCAGATATTTATTTATCCTATTATCGATGATTCAAAAAAATTTCCGCTTGAATGAATTAGAAAATCAAAAAAAAAAAGAATACAAAGTATATGTATTAAGATTTCTGAATGATTTCGTTGATCTGAAATAATAATTTAAAAAACTTTTAGAGAGTCTAACAGATCTGAGTGCGATGCGATTAACATTAACTTTTACTTTTCAGCTTTTCATTAGAAAGTGCTTAAAAGGAAGAGATTGGAAAGAAAAAGAGTGTTAATCGGAGGGGGCAAAAAGATGTGTTTGGATGTGAGGGAAAGGTGAGCAATTGATGAGCTGAAAAGGGGAGAAAAAAGAAGAAGATGGAGAAGAAGGAGAAGAGCCAAAACGGCTGAGGGCAATTTTTAATCGGGCTAATATACGCCGTTTTTTTTACAACAAGTCTCCAAGGATTATATCTATGTCTTTTTTATTTATTTTTATATTTTTTCGGCAATTTTTCCCCGTTTTTTTTTCTCACCCACTCTTTCTCTTTTTGTCGTTGACAGCTTTTTTTCATTCACTTTTTCACCCATTCATTTCATTCATTCCTTCATTTATTCATTCACTTACCATTTTTACGTCTTCTTCTTCTTCTTCGCCTCACAATATTTTTATCCTCCAGAAGACGTTGACGTGGAAAAGCGGTTGTCTCGCGATTGATGATCTCCGAACTTTATGTTGAGGATGATTTCTGAATGAAAGGTTTCACTATTTTTCACTTTTTATTATTTTTCTTTTAAGATACATGTAACCTATATGTACATAAAGATGATATGAAACGAACTCTCCTCAATGAGAAATAGAATAAAGACAAAATCAAAACAGAACAGCTTGTTGTGACACTTTGAAACCCTCCTTGGTATATATTATGCCCCTGTGCTCTTCCCGTCGCTCATAAATATTCAAATAATTGAGTGTCCGCTCTACATCACACCGGACCGCACCACAAACGAACTTGCTACCGTGGGAACCAAAAATGGAAACGTTTTTGGCATAGCGCTTTCCGGGTCATTGTCATTACTGTAGGGCGCGGAATTAATTGATTTTCGTTGTTTTAAATAATTAACTTTTTCCAAAAAATTTGTATTTCTTATTGGTTTTCCAATAATATCTTCGCTTTATTTAAATTGTCACTCTGTGTTTCGTTTGTGCATTGCCGTTGCGAATGGATTTTGAAAGCTCCGTCCACTGCCATGCTGGCAATTCGCCGCTAAAATCGGCCTGCTGCCAGTGGGCAGACGCGCCTATTTTAGCGGCAATTTGCCGATTTTGTTGGATCTTTTTCAGAGCTCCGTCCACATCCCCATCGAATGGAAGAAGAACAAAAAATTCGAGAAGACAGGAAAATATCGGATGAAGCCAAAATCGGTAAAATCTTCGATCTTCGCCGTATCGTGGTGAATTTGGCAGAATAGCTGTATGGTGGGGGCTATAATAGAAGATTGATCAGAAGACTTTTTTGTGCGCGACCACGCGATCACAGTGATATTTGAAGAGACGCAGACAGATAGCGCAAAAATAAGTGGGCGGAGTCTCGCGTTCTCATGTCGCAAGTCGATTGAAAACACAATATCATCCTTATATATAAAATTCCGTTTGGGTTTGTAACTGAGGATCTTTGTGTGTCTGTGTCAAAGTCGCATGGCGGGGTCGAACTCAGCACCCGCGGTCAAATAAAAACTCGACGGGCAAGCGTGTAACCGCCTGCGCCACACGGGACACATAGAATGAACGCTCTCGAGGAGTAGATTTGTTGGCACATACCTTTACGTTCGCCACTGGGCAGAGGAAAAGGTCAAATAAAAAACAGTTTAGAAATGAGAAAAGATCAAAAATAGTTTTTGATTCAGCCAGGCTTGTATATACATTAAAATAACCCCCCGCTTGTCAATGGGCGGAGGAGGATATTCCAGCATGCGGGGGCTCCTGTCGTGTGGGGGGGGGGGGGGGGTATATTGGAATTTTCCCAAACACGGGAAAAGGTACCACAAATCACCGAAGATGGAAGATTTTTATCGATTTTCGCATTTTCCTCTTTTGTCAAAATTTTTATTCGATTTCAATTCGAACGCGATATTTATCAATTCAAAGCCAACAATTTATTAAACAACAGAGACAATCATCAATAATCGTCCGAAATAAAATACTTAAAGCGAACATCGTCCAAAAAAAAATATGGTGCGGTGTGTGGAGCTTCGTAGATTCGTACGGAACGCCAGAACGCAAACCAAAAATCGAGTGCCAGTTTAAATAAAACCACAATTTATTGCGAACAGAGTGTGCAAATTGCATAAACTTTTGTCTGCATTGCGATAAACAGTCTATTATTGTTTTAAAAAATTTGTCACCTGGCGAGAGGCGCGAATTCAAAAAATAGGCTCCGCCTCCTCGCCGAAATACTTTTGCAACTCTGCGCGCGCCAATTTGCAATCGCGGTGCGCGCGATTTTCTGCGTCGCGTTTTTTTGTTCAGTGCCTTTCAATTTCTCCTGGAAACCTTTATAAAAATTGTTATTTTGAAGCGAATTTGGCAACTGTTGATTTAAAGTGAGTTTTTGATTTTCTTGATTGGATATTTGTTAATAAAGTAACGGAAATTCAACGCATAAAATCGCGCGCACCGCGATTGCAAATTGGCGCTCGCAGAGTTGCAAAAATATTTTGGCTAGGAGGCGGAGCCTATTTTTTGAATTCGCGCCTCTCGCCAGGTGACAAATTTTTTAAAACAATAATAATAACTTTCATTACTCAGGAAATTTTAGGCTAATAGTCACTGAAAACGGCTAATAGCCACCGAATGGGCCGTGTGACATATGCATTTTTGCGCACGTCCCGAATTCGATGGCCACGCGCTGCGGTTGCGCCGCGTGGCAACGCTTTCTTTCGTTTGCGTCTCGCTTAAACGCAAATGTGAATTCGCATAAATGAGCACACTGCGAAGATTTTTTCCCAGTTACAAGAGTGAGAGAGAGTCAGGTGAGTGGCGAAACAATAAGAATTCAGGTCCCGATTATCAGACTAAAATTTTCAGCCTGTTTCTGGATGCGGACAGTTAAGTTTTGGAGCACATAATAGCCATTGATGTAAACTATTGTGTTTTAAATCGACTTGCGACATGTGAACGCGAGACTCCGCCCACTTTTTTGTGCGCGACCACGCGAACACAGTGATATTTAAAGAGACACAGACAGGTAGCGCACAAATAAGTGGGCGGAGTCTCGCGTTCTCATGTCGCAAGTCGATTGAAAACACAATAACAGCCCACCAATTTTCAGAAAAACCTCAACGCTTATGTACATAAAATCCAATCCTTGGTAAAAATTTTCGCGCCAGATCATACTCTAATGGACGAAAATTGAAACGATAATAGTACGTCTGTCCTGAAAATGCGCACTCATATCCTGTCCGGCTACGTTTTTTGGGCTGGTGATTGGGCTGGTGGCAAGCAGCAAATTAATTATTTTTCAAAATTTTTTTTTATTTGAAAAATCCCAAAGGAGCGGCAAGGATTAAATTTGCCCCGATCAAATTATTTACCGATTTTTACAGTTTATCGTGCTTGAAAAATATTTTTCAGGTTCATCTGTCACAGACCAGATGAACGATGTTTGGTGGGTTGGGCTTTTCAGAAATTTTCGGCAGAAAATTGGCAGCGAGGCCGCGGTAGCCAACATTTTTTTTAAGTTTTGAACTTTTTTTCGCACAGCTTTAAAGCCCTGAACTAACCAAGGTGGAAATTAATAAAGGTGCACCTTAAAAGTTTAAATCATGGAAAACAAAAAATAAAAGAGTCTCTTTAAGTTGACGGACGCATAGCAGACATATGTCGTTATTATACTTATAGTATAAATAAATGTCAAGAACGGAAATTGCCAATCCAATTCTCATTCAAACGAATAAGACAATAGACTGGATATATTCTTTTTGGCATTCAAGAAAAACGCGTGAGTCATAAATTATTGTTTTGTGGTATTTTGTGGGTGAATGATGATACAAACAAGGGAAAAATGTGAGTCCATAATCATCAAGAATGGTGACACGCGATTGTTCCGCACGGGGTAGAAAATAAAGAGAAAGCACACTTGAAAATGAGTTTCGAAAGGGGAGAGAGTTGACGAGCCTTCTCTCCTTCCAATCGTCCATACACACACACGCACTCATTTTTGCAGATGTGACACAAAAAAAGATAAAATAAAAGTAGAGTATGAACAATTAGAGAGAGAGGGAGAGACTGGGAATTTGAATTCGACTATTTGATCTGATGCCGCCAAAGCCCAGGTTGCGTCGCGTGGCAACGTCTCGTCGATAAGCTTTGTGCTTCAAAAATCCTTTTCAAAAAATGAGAATTCACGCCTCTTCTTCCCATCTGCCAGTAAGTTTGCAGTGGAGCGCATTTGCAATATCCGACGGCGGCGAATTCCATTCTTCAAGAGAAGAATTGGGTTTTTTTTCAATATTTCCCTGGACGAAATATTATTCATTTCTGAGAATTCCACCGCTCCAAATGCGACGTTAACTGCGGAATTTCCCTCATTTTGGGCCCACGGTGGAACTTTCTGGGATTGATAATATTTTTTGAGCACTAAATACGCTCAATTTTCAGATTAATCACGTCAAAAATTTAATTTTAATCCAAAAACGAGGAATTTTCGTCGGAAAATGACGGAGCCTCAGGGTTTTGGGGTGAAATATACTCGGCGAATGCATCATCAGCCTCGCTCTACAGCACTTTTCAATTTTCAACAGTGTAGTGCACCTATTTTGAAGCGAAAAATCAAATTTTAACTGCAATTCGTCGTGGATACATCTGTTTCCGTTAGAAAGAAGTATAAAACTAGAATTAGAGTTAATCTTGCAAGTGCAACACTGTTTTACAGAAATTTTGCAGTAGAGCGAGGTTGATGATGTATTCGCCGACTGTATTTAGCACTGAAAAATGAGAAAGTTTTGTTTCATTACAGAATAATTATGTCTGAAAAAAAAATACATTTTTGAAGCGTGGGTTGCCGTGGAGTTCACATAAATTGGCACTCTGCCAATATTTTTATCGCCGAGTTCAACAGAGCACACTTTCGCGAAGACAGTCGCCAGCTCTGATAACCAGACAACCAGTTCCTAAAAACTCGAGAAACTTCTAATCGACGAAAATAAATCATGCTGTTTTTGTAAATGTTCTGTTTTGGGATTTAAATATTCCAACGAGATGTTTACCTAAATAATAAAACCCGAAATTGTTCCAATTAGCCAAAAAATGGGAAAGCTTTTGGAAAAACTACAAATCTCTAGACAGAAGGGCATCAGTTTTTCTTATAACAACAAAAAACATGAAAAAATTAATGTAAAAATTCTTCCCGAAAAAAGAAAGGGATAGACTTGACAAAGGAGATTAAAATATGTCTTGCCTTAAGAGCCAAAGAGCACAATTTATTAGCACCGCTCTGTTTTTGAATTTATGATAATTGACGAATAAACAATGCATATGTAAAGAATCCTGTCGGTTTAAGTCTTCTGAAACTCGATTGTGCCTTTCATTTTGGGTTTTTGGCGTTTTCCATCCGATTTCGTATAAATTACAAGATAGCTGCAATGGCTGTCAGCACAGCCTTGTTCCCGGTTGATGCACCATGAAACGAAGGCCCAAAGACGCAAAAGGTGGACTGCGGTCCATACAACAAATAACACGCGATTTAAATGTATTACTGCGTCGCGAAAACTTGTCAGAGCAGAGCGCGCGACTCGGCTGTCGACACATTGCGCGCTCCGCTCCGCCAGGTTTTCGCGACGCGTTAATATAAAAGATTTACTCCCCAAAAAGACCTCGATCGAGGGGAAAACGGGAGAAAGGTGGTCCTGTGGTTGGTTCGGGCCAAGCTCTCGCTTTTGGCGAGAGACGTGGCACTGCCGTGCACGTCTTACGGAATTAAATAGGGTTTGCCCTTTACAACCCCCTTTACACCCTTTACAAACAGAAACGGTAAAAATTTTTACCCTTTACAAACAGAAACGGTAAAAACCAGACGACTAAGTCGTCGGGGAAAAGGCACTTAACAACTCAAAGAAAAAGGAAAACAATCGAAAAACAACCAATCAAATTGAATCAAATCGAATCCTAAAAAAGTCCTCCGAATTTTTGGTCCTCCCGCCGCCGCAGCGAGGGCGGGTTACGGTCGCCGTGGTTCCTTGCGGCCCGGTCAACGTAACGCTTAACAACGTTACTACCTGCATCGAAGAGGTCAATGAGTACGTCTACCTCGGTAGGCTACTCAACCATAACAACGAACTGGAGCCGGAACTTCACCGAAGACGCCGAGCAGCATGGGCTGCGTTCAACAACATCAAGAACACCACAGATGCCCTGTCTTGCCCGCGAATCCGAGCTCAACTCTTTGATTCCATCGTTTTACCGGCTCTCACGTATGGCTCTGAAGTCTGGACCTTTACGCAGGCACTTTCCGAAAGAGTCAGAGTGACCCACGCAGCATTAGAAAGACGATTAGTCGGAATCTCACTATCGGAACAACGTCAGAGGAATCTGCACAGGAAAGATATCCGAGCACAATCGGAGGTCCGAGATCCCCTACTAGTCATCAAGAAAAAGAAGCTTGGATGGGCCGGACACATAATGCGAAGAAACGATGGCAGATGGACGAGGCTTGTGCAAGAATGGTATCCCATAGGCGAGAAGCGACCCGTTGGAAGACCACGGATGAGATGGTGCGACTCCCTACAGAAGGAAATATCATTATTTGATGGCGAAAATCTCGAAACACACTGGTCAACAATCGCCACGGACCGAATGGCTTGGAAAGCTGTGATCCGCGACCACATCAGGTGATCGAAGAACGGATCGACTAAGTAACTAAGTAAGTAAGTAAGTAGCCGCGAAGATCCAAATGGGTCGAGGTTCCGCGATGGATGCGAGTGCGGTTCGGGGCTCATTTCGAGTCGTTTTGGTTGTGATTTTTGTTGAATCACTACCTTTTCTGTTGGCGCGTGGGGAAATGGAGTTGCGTCTGTTAGGTCTCCCAATTCGCAACAACATCGTCGCCTCACTTTATTGGCCCACCTAAAAATTCATGAAATGTATCCTTAAAGTTTACACATTTTTAATCGAGCATCGCCGGTACGAGGGGCAAGACATAACAAAAGTAAAAGAAAAGCAGTGAATAGAATTTACGGTTCAAACTTTTGGGAATACGGCAGATAATGCAAAACGGCTAAAACCAGAAATTATTATCGATCTCTGAAAGTGCGACCGGGGACCCATCGGAACTTAGGCCATAGAAACTAGGACAACTGCGAAATACGTTTTTCCACTTGGAAAATTGAGAGACGCGAGACAAAATGCGGGAAAATCAGCAGTGCACGGTCTTTGTGTGAGCGGTGGAACTCTCAGAAATGGATAATATCGTTTCAATATTCTTGCCGGCTACCACATGCGCCCGCGAAAGTTTTATAATAGACGCAGACATAGCGACACATGTCTGCGGCGACACACCCGCTCACATTTTTTGATCTACGTTCAGTTGAATTCATTTGAATTCAGTTGAAAAGACCTGATGGGGCGGAGCCTCGATTTTTCGCGCCACTGCTTACTGTAGCCGGCAAGACTATTGAATTGATAATAATATGACGTCATAAATAATGTCTTTCGAAGCTTGCAAAACGCTGAAAAGTTCGAGTTAATTGACGTGTTGACCTGTGCTTCACAACTCATAGTTTTCGTGTTTTTCCACGTTCTTTTTTCACACCAATTCCCAACTCTTTCGGTTCTCTATTTCGTATTTCTTTTTCTTCATTCTTCTCCCAGGTTGGTCTTTCTTTCTCTCTCTCCCTCCCTCCTTTACTCTCCATATTGACAAAAGCAAATTTCCAATTCAGAAGACGTCGAAAACATGTCGACGTCGTCTTCGTGCCCGAAACCGAAATTCCGGCGAGGGGAGATCATTTCGGGGTTCGAGGTGGTCAAAAAGCTGGGCTCCGGCGGGTTTGGCGCCGTGTATCAAGTTAGGAAGCACGGTGTCGAGTTGGCATTGAAAACCGAGTTTGTGGACGAGAATGAAGAGCAGACGTTGAAAAACGAGGTGCACATGTTGAGATTGATGCAGTGGTCCGACTCTTTCTGCCGTTTGTACACTGCCAAAAGGGTAAAAGATGATTTTTTGTTTTTTTGTTTTTTGAATCCTCAACGGATGTTCTGTTGGTTGGAAATCCAAAAAGTAGCGTGTGTGCCGCCTGGGACTTTTCGTTCAGTTTCGTTTTAGAAATTCTTTAAAATGCATCTCCTCCGTCAATTCTGCGTCAATCGTGGTGTTTTTGTGATAAAAACGAATGTTTTAATCTAAAAAAAAATTATAATACCAGATTTTCTAAAACACGTCTAGTTTGGCTGAAAACCAAAAAAGAAAAAACAATTCTAGTTTCAAAAATTACTGTTCTACGATGGTTGCCTTACATTATATTGTTATACAAACGCTTCGAAAAATATACCGTTTTATATGTCACATTTCCCTTTTTATCAGAAGCTATCAACAATCAGAATTAATTTTTGCAGCTTGTGTGGAACTGTCAGCAGGTGAACATAATCGTAATGACGTTGTGTGACCGTCCTCTGTCGAGACTACGTCGCATGATGCCGAAACGTCACTTTTCCAAATCCACGGCCGCCCGACTCTCTTTTCAACTTCTCGAGGCGATTCGCGATCTTCATCACACTGGAATCCTTCACCGTGACGTGAAAGCGAGCAACTGCGGATGGCACGCGTCGAGCCGACGCATTTTGCTTTTTGATCTCGGATTTAGCAGGAAATATGTAAGTTTATTGTTAATTGAAATGAACAGTTTTTATGTGTGTCTACAGCTTGAACTGGACGAAACCAAAAGTCAAATGCGTCATCGGTCTGCTCGTCAATCAGCGGGATTCATGGGTACTTCCAAGTATTGTAGTGTGTTTGCACACGAAGAGTTGGACCAGGGAAGGCGTGACGATTTGTGGGCGTGGCTTTACTCGACTGTGGAATTCTTCCTGGGAACACTTCCATGGGCAGCTGAGGAGAAGACAATTTTAGTCAGTATTCAGAAGAAGAAGGTTGGAAAGAAGCTGTTTTTGAAGTGTCCAAGAGAGATTGTGCTTATTTATGAGCATGTTCGGTGAGTTTACTATAGTATGGAGCAATAAGCTTGGCTCTATAAATTGAACGTTTTCAGTCAACTGAAGTTTGAATCGTGTCCTGATTACTCCTTAATGTTCGCTCTGTTCCATCAAATGTTCACTCGTTTCGAAATTGACCAGTCTGATCCATTGGATTTTGAGGAAGGATCCGCGCACTTTGACAAGTATTACAAGGATCAAAGGTCGGAGAGTGAGGATGAAGAGAAGGAGACGGAGGAGACGTCATTCGAAGACCTCTCTGGTGTAGAAATGGATGAAGTCCACAAGAGCGTCAAGGAGGAAGATAAAAAGTTTGGAAGGTAGTTGAAAAGAAAACCAGACGGCTGGAAAATGCTTATTAAATTGGAAGCCGTGCCCATTGTTGTTTTCAGCTGTCTGGTTTTTTTCCCTAATAAACTGTTCATTTTTTATAATTCCAAGATTAGGGTTGCAGAATCGCCGCTGGATTCAATAGAGCACTCACACGCCTGATCAATGTCAAGGTACATATTTCAGTCTGCGCCCCTTCTTTTTTCAAATTTATTGTTTCAGAATGACTTATTCGAAGCCTGAAACCATCATCGCTGAAGTTTGAAGCCGTTTTTCAATTCAATGAAATTACTCGGTCACTTTTTTTAATTCTCTGTTTCGAATAAAAATACCGTTTTAGTGTCGTGAAGTCAATTCTCTTGTGTTTATTTTGGTGGCTTACAGTGCGCGTCATAAAGATATATTGTGTTTTCAACTACAGTGCGTAACATAAGTATAAGCGCACCCCCAAAAATGCATGGTACTGCGTTTGCATGCAATCTGAAGACTCGAGACTTTGAAAATCGTAATCAGCATGCAAAATTACCCCAGGACTACATAGTCCAAGTTAATATTCATAACACTCTTGAAATGGGCCTGAAAAGTCTGAGAAAAGTACTCCTGCAACCGTAACATAAGTATAAGCGCACCCACCAAAACAGATGAAAAAACTCAAAATTTTTTTGCAAACAGTCAATGAATGTTGTCACGTACCTTCAGAATTTAGCAAAAAACTTCCTCACAGTAAAAACAAAACCGAAAAAGATCATTCAATCATGCCACGTGGCACAAATCAGTCAAACACCGAGAAAACGCAAATCAAAGCTTTCAACACGGCCAGATGGTCGAACTGAGTAATTGTGAAGCTGCAGAATCATTCCACAACGTGCAATAACTATTATATGAGAAATCAGAACCTTTACGAAAAGTTTGGGGTGCCGCCAAAGCCGTCTGTCAGAAAAAAAACAACATTAGTCGACAAGTTTCATGCTCTCTAAAGACGTGCTACGACACCAAACGAGAACTCAACGCCATAGTTTACAAGCAAACGTATGGGAAAACAGAAAAAAGTGATCCCAATATCAAATGAGCCGTATTGAGACCTGCGACGCAACTCACCGACGATCAAACAATTTGTGGTTTTGACTTCAATTCGAATTCAGTAATTGTTTGGTACCAAAACTCTCAAACCAAATCTTATTGGTTCCAAGTTGGTTTTTCTGATCGGAAAAGTTCAATTCAAACAACGCGGGTAGTTACGAATACGATTGGCACGATCTCTTCTAGAATCCATTCGATTTCTCAAAACGTGAATTCGGAGGAAGAGGCATAATGGTGTCCCGTGTTTTTATTCTTCTGCTTTACTAATAATACATTTTTTATAAAAGCTACTCAACTCGAATTCATGTCAGAACATCCCAAAACAGCAACTCCTCTTGTTCCTCCGTCGATATGGCCTCATCTTCCAACAAGATAACGCATCCACGCATGCCAGTGGACTGGCTCAAGATTAAAAACCGCGATGTTTTCACTTGTCCAGGATGCTTTCTGGACTAGAACCTATTGGATAACATCTAGGGACTGTTCCTCGTCGATTTCACAACCAAGAAAAACCATTCTAGCCGATTGCTGCACTCGAGGTCGCCATTCTTTATGAGTAGAGTATCCTGGAGCAGGAATTCAAAAACAACACTGACTAAGACATCCCAGGCGTATCTCATTCTATGTCCAACCGTGATTATGGAGTTATAAACGTTAATGGTACAGCTACTAATTATCAACTTGTGTTTTTCTTGAGTTTTTCCGATGTTATGTGGGGTGCGCTTATACTTATGTTACGGTTGCAGGTGTACTTTTTTCAGACTTTTCAGGCCCATTTCAAGAGTGTTGTGAATATTAATTTGGACTATGTAGTCCTGGGGTAATTTTGCATGCTGATTACGATTTTCAAGGTCCCGAGTCTTCAGATTACATGCAAACGCAGTACCATGCATTTTTGGGGGTGCGCTTATACTTATGTTACGCACTGTAGTTGCAGAGTTGACGAGTGCCATTAAGGAAGAATGGGACAAGATCATGCCATCCTTCAACTCTGCAACTGTTTGAAACTGGATACCATTTTGATGAACATCAATTCCAGACATTCTCGACGGGTTCTGAAGAATTCGCTGGCAACTCCAAAACTTTGAATGTTTTGATTGCGAACCGTCCCATAGCGATAAAAGCGTTGATAATGAATATATTGATAGGAAGTAGAGTTCCTAATTTTAATTTTTTTTGGGCCTATTAGATTACTGTACATGAACAACATATTGTCCCTTAAAATTAGTCATGCACATCTAACTGCTACCGTACTCCCAAAGAACGTCGGAAAAATTCAAAATGGACGATAAGAGGTCAACATTTACTTGCATTTTGAATTGATTGATGACTTTGTTGACGGTCGGTTTGGAAATATCGAGGCGTCTAACAAGGCTCAGTGTCCTTCGGTATAGAGCTTGGCAATAATAGCGCGGTGTGGAGAGGCTCTCATATCGACGATAAAACTTGGAATGATATGATATCTGATTATCAACTGCTTATATACAGTGCCGTGCAAAAGTATACGAACCGGGGTGATTTTGACTGTAACTCAACTTCGGATGATCCGATCGACCCCAGACTTGCAGGGATTGAGAAAAACGCTTAAAAAACGAGTTTGAACAACAACACAGAAAATTTACTCAATAGAAAAAATGTTTTTGAAAAAAAAATTAAAAACGTCGAAAAAATGGATATTTTGATTTTTGATATTCAGGGCGAGAAAAAACAAAATGACAAGTTAAAAACCGGGGGAAATGTTTCAAAATGATCCAATTAACTTAATACTTAGTCGCCATGCCTTTGACTTTGATAACGGCCTCACATCTTTTTGCATGGACTCGATCAAATTCGTCAGGGTCTGAAGTCGAATCTTGGTCCATTCTTCCTTGAGTTGCTCGAACTTCTCGGTACAATTTTTTGGCTTTTTTGTCTTTTAAACGTTCACCAAGGACCTCCCAGAGATGCCTGATGGGATTCAGGCCGGGAGATTGGCTTGGCTAGGTCAAAACGTTTACTCGACGCTGTGCAAACCAGTCCTTGACGAAGTGGGAAGTGTGCTTCGGATCGTTGTCCTGTTGGAATAACCACCCACGACCCATCTGAAATCTTCCATATGGCAGCATTTCCTTCTCCAAGATGTTCTTGTACACGTAGCGGTTCATGATTTCGGTGATTCGGATAAGAGGGCCTACGCCATTTGCGTGGAAGCAACCCCACACCATGACTTTGCCACCACAGTGCTTAACGGACGGAACCTGGTACTTGGGATCGTACCGTTTGTCAACTGGACGTCGTACATGAATGATTCCTTCCGTATTAATCATCAAATACTTCGACTCGTCGCTCCATAGTACCTTATTCCACTTCAGTGCCGATGATCCTTTGCCTACTTCAGTCAAGCTGAACGGTTCTTCTCCGGAATTATTGGCTTGTTCACTGGGCGCCTTCTGAAGAGTCTCGCGTGGCGCAGACGTCTTTTGACAGTGTCCTTGGACACCTATAAGCCATGTCAACTGAAATTTTCTGAGAAATGTTCAAAAAACTATCCTGAACTCCATATTGGTCCTTCAGCTCTGAGTTGATGTTCGTGCTTGTCAGTCGGGGATTTTTCTTGCTCATCCTGACAGTGATTCTGTCGTCTCCTGATGATGTTTTTGAAGGTCTTCCAGTAGCTTTAGATAGGTTTGGAGTGTTCGAGGTCGCCCAGATAACCGATTTTGAAGTCTTGAACTGCTTCGCGAAGGTGGGCATGTCCAGACCCATCTGACGACCACGGATGATAGCCATCCGCTGAGAATTAACGAACTACGACAGCCACGAGGTCTACCCATTCTAAATAACAACATTTATGCATGAAAACACGATAATAATTGAAAAAATGAAAAAAACAAAAAAATCGGATTTTATCGATTTCCGAAAAATTCGAAAATAAGTCTGCAATTGTTGCTGCTTACCGTAATATTTTATTCAAACTCATTTTTTAAGCGTTTTTCTCAATCCCTGAAAGTTTGGGGTCGATCGGATCATCTGAAGTTGAGTTACAGTCAAAATCACCCCGGTTCGTATACTTTTGCACGGCACTGTAGGTCTCATATTTTCTAAAAACTTCAAAAGTTTTCGAAAATACACTTGGCACCTTGCCAGGAACACCCATGAAAAATTCTACATAATTATCGGCCACACTGTAGAAGTTTTTTCTATTTTTTAATGTACGGCATCCTAGGGCAGAAATAAGGGCACGTCGCGTTGGCAAAAGTGAACAACATTTCCATTTTCGTATTCTTCAACAATTATTTGCCGGATTTGCGATTGGTTAATCGATGAAAAATTCGCCATGTTCAGCACACTGATATCGATTTTTTCGTTCGCTCCATTTATTTTGATCATTTGTTCCCGTGGTTCTAAAGAAGACTGTGAAGAATGTGAAAGTGAGCGCAAAAAGAGAAAAATGAGCAAAACAAGACGAAGGAAGAACAAAGCCAAGAGCGTGTCACACTCGTCAAATACAATATCGTTAACCGGAGAGTCGAAACGGTCCAGACAATGGACATCTAGATGGAAAAAGCACCTCAAGAAACAGAAGAAATGTTCAAGACCAAAGCCAGAGTACGAGCCACCGCCACAAAACGAACGACCGCGACACCCCGGATTTGAAGTCCAGTTGGAGCCGAACGATGGTTTGAATACTGTTCGTCAAATTGAGAATTTCCGTGACGCTCAGGGTTTCTAAACTTTTGTTATTCTTTTTCTGTTAAAAAAAATGAATAAAGACGAGTTCCAAAACCGAATTTATTTTAATAATCACGGGTGTTTTTTTTTAAGTAAATAGAGGAATGAACTGAAGAATTTTGAAACTTTGGAGTAGATTTAAAGTATTTTAAGTTAACATATTTATTTAGTGAATTATAATGGATTCGTGGCGGAGTGACAATTTTTGTCAAGTTTTCATTTTAAAAAATAGAGAAATAAGTGAAGAAATGAAGAGATTTTTCGTCTCCCAGTTTCACGTGAAATGTCACTCCGTTACGAATCCATTATGGAATAATTGTTGTATAGAAAATTTCAGATGTGTGTGTATGTTTGTGTGTCCGCTGAGCTTTCCATCGCGGGCAGGCCGCCCGAAAACGCTCGTGCCCGTCCGGGCAACGGGCGCCCGCTGCCCGTCCGCATTGCCCGGTCTGCAATGTTACGTGACGGTGTCCTAGGATAGAAATAAGGGCATATCGCTTTTGCAAATGCCGAATCATAAAAAAAATATTTTGTCACGGGAAATTGAATTTTTAATAATCCACGCGGGCATTTTTGTTGACCGGGCATCGGGCGGGTTAAAAACGCCCGCCGTGGAAAGCTTAGTGCCCGCACATTCGAGTATTCCACAAAACTCGATCCAGCAGCATTTTGATCGGCGTTAAAACAATTCACCAATTTTACGCTAGACGGACATCCTCTCATCTCTTGTTAGCTTTTTTATCATTTAAGTCAATTTATACGAAGATTGGGGAAAACTCTGATATAGCCCCCCACACGAAAGGAGCCCCCGAATGTTGGAATAGCACCTCCACGCATTGAAAATTGGGGTTGTATCAGTGGGGGTGTTTATCCAAATTTATGGGATTCTTCTATTATAGCCATCCACCATTGTCCCCCCAACAGCTATTCTGATATTGTTGATTTTTATTTGTTTGTTCAACTTTTTGAGTATTATTCCTGTCCCTTCTAATTATTCTATTAATTTCCCATGATATCGCCGCTTGTTGTCTCGTTTTACCTCGAACAAGGCTGGACAAACAGTTAGCGTAAACTTCCCCAGGCATAAATAGAGTGCGGACTCTCACAATGCTGCTATTTTTTCGATGAGGGGACAACACTACCGTTGTGATATTTTATTCTTGTTATTAACCAATATGATTGTTTTGTCATTTACTGAACAACGAAACTATTGCACCAAATGGATCCGGGTAGAGGTTGGCGATTCATGTTGGCAAATTGCCAACTCGTATAAAATCAGTGTGGATAATCTGAAGAGTTTCAATCTTGGTGTGAATTGTGACGAACTATGGGCCGGAGTTCAGTTAGTATATTTTTAAGTCCACTGGTTGTAAGTTATACATTTTTTCAACGCAGACTGTGCATCGCAACATCCACATCCAAACCGAAATGCACCAAGACTTATAAGGTGGCTGCCGCTGACTACTGTTACAAAATCTGGACAGATAATGGATTGTCCGAAGTTCAGTTTATGCAAATGAATGAAAACTTGGATTGTTTAAAATTGGCATTAGGACAAGAGGTGTGCACGAGTATAGACGGAAATCCAAAAGTTGAATTGAGAAATATGACCACAGGAGAGAAGGATCGTTCGCCTTTATCATCGATAGAAGATGAGCAATCGTGTTATGAGTTTGCAAAGTTTGAAACTAAAAGTGACACGTGTGAAACGATCGCTGTGGCCTTCAACCTCAACTTGGCTATGATAGAGAGCCAGTTTAATTGCAGTAATTCTAAAGTGAGTCTTGCCTTTCGTCAATATCTGTGAGTTACGGAAACAGCGCTTTCCGGCATCACTGGTTGACTCGAAGTTACTTTTTAGAACCGTCAATTTTCAGATCGGTGACACAATTTGCGTCTCTCGCAATTACACGTGCCAGCACCGGTACACGATACGAAAAGGTGATACGTGCAACTCTATCGGCAACATTTTTAAGCTAAACGCAACGGAAATTGAGGAAATGAATAGTGATGTTCGTTGCGACAAATTGGTTGTGGGCCGGAGGATTTGCGTGTGGTCAGTCCATCAAAGAACTCTGCCAGATATGAGGTGTCAAGAATTTAGTAAAGTAAAAAAAGGTATTTAGATCTTATAAAGACACACATTTTGACTCATACATGTTTTCTAGAGACTTCATGTTTCTCCCTAAGTTCTCAATATTCAATACCAATAGACGAATTTCAATTTATCAATCCGACTATCAATTGCCTACAAAAAGTGCCAAAAAGCGTCAGGTTGTGCACTTCTGCCTATGGTTCACCCAAAAATTGTTCATCGATTCAATCGGGACCTTTTGGCACGTCCTGCTCGGAACTAGCTCAATCTTTGTCGATGAGCGAGCAATTATTGTTGAAGCTCAATCCGATTCTGAACTGCGATCGTCTGCGCGAGTATCGACAGGTTTGCGCCGGTCGTGGCTCGTTTGAATCGTCCAAATGTATCGACAGTTTGCGAATCACACCAGAGTTGGATAAGTGTCGGAAAATCGTTGACATCACTGGATTGACAACGGACCAAATTAAGAGACTGAATCCGCTTATCAAATGTGGTTTGAAATTGAAGCACGGAACTTTAGGTACATAATTTACAATTAGAAACAAGAATCCTTCTTAAAGTTCAATTTTAGTCTGCATCAACTCGTTGGGAATGGATACGATATCAGCGCAACAAGTTGTGATTTCAAGTTTTAAAAGCCTTGTTCCGGAACTGCACAAAGAATTTAAGCATTTCCTGATGAATCCCAACCAGAAAAACTCTGAAGTAATGAATAAGCTGATGACCTCAGCAATTCAAAAACCCGATGTGAATCGTCGAATGAAAGAACTTTATCGCATTGATGTCAATTTCCGGACAATAATTGATAATCAACACCCGTTAGCACGCGAAAAATACTGTAAGCAGGTTCGGCAAACTTCAATGCCGTGAGTTGTTCATTTAGGCGTACATACTTGTTTATAAGAATAAAATTTCCAGAAAGAAAATTAAAAACTGTTTTTGTGAAAAAGTGGAACTTTTGGTGTACTGTCAAGCGCTCGCCTTTCAAAACTTCCAGGACAATGATGCAAAAACATTTAAAAACCAAACAATGATTTTAAGAAGCTCTTCTAGGCCGAAACGATCCGTGGGCTGTCAGTTTACTTTTCCATCTCTCAAAAATGGATTTCTCAAAGGAATAAATGCATTTACAAATCCGTGTTGGGGAGGCGAGTGTTCGATTCCTTTCGGTTTGGTCGAATTGGCAATGGAAGCAAACCTCTGCTTACCAGTGGCCAACATCGCTCACGACGTCATACATTTCTGTAAAACTGACGGACACGATTGTTCAAAGGCAAATCCGGACCGACTCGACGAGCTAAAGGTGTTGGCGGATCAGAGTATGGGCGGAAAGTTCAAAATGTGCGCGATCGGCCACAATTGGATACAAAAATTGCTTGACGCCGATGCGGGGCTCTGTTGGGACATTATCTCCGCTGACTATCACGGTTTTGTTGGTAAACTGCAAATTGAAGCCACACTTCAGTTGATCCTCTTCAAATTGATGGGTGGTGCAGTCCTCAAAGTCCACGATTTGATGTACCCGCGCATGTGCGAGCGATCACAACTTGAATGCGAGGATTATTGCAAATGGAGAGATTGGAAGAATGGAAAAGCGTATGGTTATATTGAAATGCGTGCTCTCGCAATTTTTGGGTGGAAAGGTTTGAAAGTATTCGAAGAGACATTCAGTGAGCCGAGAGCTCTTGGCTGTCAAGCTGGAAAGGAAGCGGCCGTGGTTCTTCGCATTGAACGAACATGCAAAAATCCCAAAGATCGTCAAGTGTGGAGATGTTGCTGGAGTGGCAACGATAAGTGCACTTTCGAGTTAATGGGCCATGATAAGGGATTCTTTTTCAAGCCATGGAAGAAGACATTGTTCACGTGCGAGTTCATCGATAGAGATCTGCACAATGGACAGAAACTCGGATTCGATGTGTATGGCGGAAAGTCGAAGAATAAAGGAAAGAAGAGTTTTTACTACTTGGTGAGAAACGATGGAATCTACTTTGGAACCGAAAAATACAAGGAAGACACGTTGGTGCAAGCATGGGACAATCCGTGCGAGGGAGTGGAAGAAGAGAAGCCAAATTTTGTGAGGGAGGAGCCAAATGGGAAATGTAAGCACCGTAGAGTTACCGTCGTAACTTTATTAGAAATGTCCCTGTAATAGAGGTTCACCCATAGCTTTCAAAAAAAAATTGAAAACAATTTTTACATGCATCTCTAATACAGTTTTACGGTATCGCCTGAAGTTTTCTCCGTCACATTCCCTTCTGACGTGGCCGGCGACAATAAAAATATGTATTTCAGCATCTGTCCCAGCATCTGGTTGTGGAAAACGTATCGTCGGCTACTACACCGGATGGGGAGAGCGCGAAATAACTGAAAATCAGCTGAAAAAGTTGACTCATGTAATTTTCGCATTCGTCGCCATGCATCCGGATGGAAAAGTTCAGTTTGGTCCAGTGTCTGAAGACGATGCGGGCCCGGAGGCGGGTGTCAAAGCGAAACGTCGATTTTTGGATATGAGAACGGTAGTTTACTGGGAGCATTATCAATTTCAATCTATATTTTCCGAGACGTTATTATGGGAGCAAAGAAGATAATTTTTTGAAGGAGAAATTATTATTGAAATTCTTTATTTTAGAAATACAAATATTGTAGAGCCGCCTCGAAAGCAAGTGCGCTCCATTGAACTCAGTGCTTTGCAAATTTCCTTTTTGCACGGGGTGCTGACGATTGCCTTTTTCCCAAACCTTTTTTTGCCGGCCAGCCCACGCGCTGCGGTTGCGTTGCGTGACAACGCTATCTCTCAGTCTTCGTTTCGACGCTTACACACTCTCTGGCTGAAAAAAAGAATTAATTTCGAAAAAACCTGAATTTGCATAAATTAGCAGACCGCGGAGATTGTGTTCAACGGAGCACATTTTCGCAATGGCGCCATTTTTTTACAAGTTCTAACTTTTTGACAAATTTCAACCGCTTTTTTTATATATTCTCAATTTTTACCACAAAAATTGCTGATTTTTTAAAACAAACTTCCCCAGTATTTACCGAACAATTCTAAGTTCTGATTTCAGTGGAGCGCGCTTGCTTCCGCGTTGGCTCGACTATACAGTGCGTAACATAAGTATAAGCGCACCCCCAAAAATGCATGGTACTGCGTTTGCATGCAATCTGAAGACTCGGGACCTTGAAAATCGTAATCAGCATGCAAAATTACCCCAGGACTACATAGTCCAAGTTAATATTCACAAAACTCTTGTAATTTGACTAATAAGTCTAAAAAACTGCTCCTGCAACCGTAACATAAGTATAAGCGCACCCCACATAACATCGGAAAAACTCAAGAAAAACACAAGTTGATAATTAGTAGCTGTACCATTAAAGTTTATAACTCCATAATCACGGTTGGACATAGACTTTGATACGCCTGGGATGTCTTAGTCAGTGTTGTTTTTGAATTCCTGCTCCAGGATACTCGACTCATAAAGAATGGCGACCTCGAGTGCAGCAATCGGCTAGAATGATTTTTCTTGGTTGTGAAATTGACGAAGACCAGTCCCTAGATGTTATCCAATAGGTTCTAGTCCAGAAAGCATCCTGGACAAGTGAAAACATCGCGGTTTTTAATCTTGAGCCAGTCCACTGGCATGCGTGAATGCGTTATCTTGTTGGAAGATGAGGCCATATCGACGGAGGAACAAGAGGAGTAGCTTTTATACAAAATGTATTATTAGTAAACCAGAAGAATAAAAACACCGGACACCATTATGCCTCTTCCTCCAAATTTACGTTTTGAGAAATCGAATGGATCCTAGAAGAGATCGTGCCAATCGTATTCGTAACTACCCGCGTTGTTTGAATTGAACTTTTCCAATCAGAAAAACCAACTTGGAACAAATAAGATTTGGTTTGAGAGTTTTGGTACCAAACAATTACTGAATTCGAATTTAAGTCAAAACCACAAATTGTTTGATCGTCGGTGAGTTGCGGCGCAGGTCTCAATACGGCTCATTTGATATTGGGATCACTTTTTTCTGTTTTCCCATACGTTTGCTTGTAAACTATGGCGTTGAGTTCTCGTTTGTTGTCATAGCACGTCTTTAGAGAGCATGAAACTTGTCGACTAATGTTGGTTTTTTTCTGACAGGCGGCTTTGGCGGCATCCCAAACTTTTCGTAAAGGTTCTGATTTCTTATATAATAGTTATTGCACGTCGTGGAATGATTCTGCAGCTTCACAATTACTCAGTTCGACCATCTGGCCGTGTTGAAAGCTTGGATTTGCGTTTTCTCGGTGTTTGACTGATTTGTGCAACGTGGCATGATTGAATGATCTTTTTCGGTTTTGTTTTTACTGTGAGGAAGTTTTTTGTTAAATTCTGAAGGTACGTGACAACACTCATTGACTGTTTTCAAAAAAATTTTGAGTTTTTCATCTGTTTTGGTAGGTGCGCTTATACTTATGTTACGGTTGCAGGAATACTTTTTTCAGACTTTTCTGGCGCATTTCAAGAGTGTTGTGAATATTAACTTGGACTATGTAGTCCTGGGGTAATTTTGCATGCTGATTACGATTTTCAGAGTCCCGAGTCTTCAGATTGCATGCAAACGCAGTACCATGCATTTTTGGGGGTGCGCTTATACTTATGTTACGCACTGTAAATATACTGAAACCAATTTTTTTCAGAAAGCAAGAAACGTCAACAGCGGAGTATACATCCTGTTTGCAATCGGCGGCTGGGACAATTCGCAGTACTTTGCGTCAGTGGCAGCTGATCCAGAGAAACGAAAAACATTTATCAATTCGATAGTCGATTTCATTGTACAGTACGGGATAGACGGCGTTGACTTGGACTGGGAGTATCCTGACATGAAAGGCGGCGACCGAAACAACCACGTTGCTCTAATAAGAGAGCTCCGCGAGCGGTTCGATCGCCTGCAGATAGAAAAACAACGGAAGACGCGATATTTGATAACGTTGGCATCAGCGGCAGGCGATTGGAACATCCGCGAAGGATACGACTTGGCGGCCATTTTGAAGCACGCCGACTTTATCAACGTAATGACATACGATTATTACGGTGCGTGGCGATCCAAGTGGGGAGCGTTTACGGGTCCTCCTGCTCCGTTGTACTTTGGAAGTTTGAAAGGGTTCTCGGGAAAACTGAACGCAGACTTTTCCATGAAATACTACGCGTGTAAATCGAAATCACCGTCTCAATTAAATATGGGAGTGCCGTTCTATGGACGATACTGGCGCAATGTAGGCGCACCGATTGATGAATCGGATGATATGTGGAGGACGGCTCAAGAGGTAAACGGTATTTTTGAGGGCGGATACGTTGGCTGGCGAAACTTGGAGAGAGAAGGTTGGAATAAAGGAGCCGCTTCGTGGCATGACAAGACAAAGACACCCTACATTGTTAACGCTGGTGCACGAATGTTCCTAGGCTTCGAAAACGAGAGAAGTCTTCGCGAAAAAGTGTCCTACGCAACCAATCGTAATCTCGGAGGACTGATGATATGGGCATTAGACTTGGACGACGACGCAGACACCCTTCTAAGCATTGTCTCCTCCGCTCAATTGTGTTCGGGTGGATCCGGAAACACCATCACCTACAAATGTAATCCAATCGACGAAGTCAGATGGTGGACTCCAGAGAACTCGGACGAGACCAGACAAGGTCAGTGTGGTAAATCGGCTCCACTCATCAATGGATACTATCCGGTCTGCGATCCGGACGACCCGGGATTCTCGTGTTGCGGAGCTGCCGGCTACTGTGGTAGTGGGAAAGAATACTGTGAGTGTGACACCTGCGTCAACTACCGGAAGGACCCCATGGCAATTGTCAAAAAACCAACGAAGCCAACACGTAAGGTACAGTGGTATCTGATGAGCGACCCGGATGGAAAGCGAGGAAGGTGTGGTAAAGATGTGCCGATGCTGAATGGAAAGGTGCATTTAGAAGAGCAGGTGTAAATAAGAAAACTTAAAAATAAAACATTTTCAGATGGCGATTTGCAATCCAGACGACGATTCAAAACATTGTTGCTCAAATGGCGGGTATTGTGGCACCGGCAAAGAGTTTTGCTATTGTAATGGATGTGTGGACTATAGAAAGAAAAACTAATATTAATTCACTATTTCTCATAAAATGTTCTACTTTTACGTGTACTCTGACCATATTTCCTGTCTATTCTTGCTAATCCGTTTTCTTTATTTCCTCTTATACTTTTCTTCTGTATTTTTTCTTTTCACGTACCGCAACGGGCGTATACAGATAAATAAATAAATAAATTTAAGAACAAGGTTGTTTCTCGAATTTTATGTTGTCCAAAAATGTATGCAGATATAGATTACAGTTATTGAAAAAAAAAAATCAATGATAAGCTGAACTCTGCTTTTGATGTTTCGGCGAGAGGAACGAGCTATAGATGATATCAATGATTTTCTAGAAACGGTTGATATTGGAGAAGATGACAAGAGCGACAACGAAAATGTTTCTATGGATTTTTAAAAATCTTCTTTTGTTATTAGTTGATTTTTGTTGTTGTGTTCAGAAATAAATGCATGGAAAGTAGAAGCGCGCCTCTAATACAGTCCGTTCCATAAGTATAGCGCCCCCCTCGAAGTAGTCTGTCTTGGCACTCCCGGGCAAAACTGCAACATGGGACATTAAAAAACGGATTCAGCATGCAAAACTACCCCGGAAATATCCGTTTTGTGATATTGTGCCTGAAGACACCCATGAAGCAGATAGATGTATGAAAAAATGGCTCCTGCAACCGTAACATAAGTATAGCGCCCCCCTCGGAAATTTCTTAAAAATCCCTACTAATGAGGAAATCTGTGCCTGGATTGTTTCAATTTTATGCTTTATGCGCTTTTAAATAACATGTGGTTATAGTTCTCATATTTTTGCCTATATTGTGAATAATTCAACCATGTTTCGTGGAAAACACTTTTCTGGCGCCGAACAACTCCAAATTGACGCCTGCAAAACAACCGGGAGGTGAATTTGAGTAATTACACAACACTCGAAGTGTTCAAAAAAGAGAATCAACAATTTTATTAAGAATCCGAGCCGTTATAAGCAGTCTACGAAGTCTGGAGTACCACCAAAGAGACAAGGTGAAACATCATACGGCATGTTTCGAACTCAATAAAGACTTGCATTGCTATGAAACGAGAGTTGAACCACGATGCTTTCAAACAGAGCGTCTGGAGAGCCAATGACATGGATCCAAACCCTGTCCAGTAAGTTATGAAGCCCGCTTCACGACTCACCGATCCTTTCAAGGTCCGTGATTTTGAGTTCACGCATAAAAGTTTTTCTAAAAACTTGAATGAGGTAAATGTTGCTAGCTAGTTGCTACAAAACTCGAATCATGAGCTTAGATAATCTTTTCTGGGGTTTAAAGCTTGAATGGAGACGGTTCGGATTGTTACAGTATCTATGTTCATTATGCCTGATAGAAGGAGTATTTTCACTTGCTGGATAGTTGGACCTAACGTTTGTCTCCACTCGGATGATCTTTTCCGAGTATGAGGAAGTCATCGAGAACCACCTATTACTATTCCGACGTGTTTTCAACCGGTATTGTTTTGTTTTTCAGCGAAAAATTCTGCAATCCATGTGAGTATCTAGACTTTGGACTAGTTTAAACCTAAAAATGTCGATTTGTTTTTATGTTCTGGGTGTGCACACGTTTTGAATCTTATGGAGAACACCTGAGGAAAGCTTGTGCAAAGATTTTCTGCCCAGAGTAGGCAATAAAACTTTGTCAATTTTATGAAAACTGGACCTTTGTACGAGTGGAAGCAAAAAGAGCATGAATTCGTGAACAAGATCATCCAGTACATCCCAAAGCCTATTAATTGTATGCCAAATTGTGTTTACAATCTGGTTACGTCTAATGAACGTCAATAAAGTATTAATTTTATTATAAATCTTGATTTTTTGGAAATTTCCGAGGGGGGCGCTATACTTATGTTACGGTTGCAGGAACCATTTTTTCATACACCTATCTGCTTCATGGATGTCTTCAGGCATAAAAGTTATTTCCGGGGTACTTTTGCATGCTGAATCTGTTTTTTTAGGTTTCATGTTGCAATTTTGCCCGGGCGTGCCAAGGCAGAATACTTCGAGGGGGGCGCTATACTTATGGAACGGACTGTAGAAGCACTTTTGGAGAAGAGGTTGAAAAATAGAGGCGCGTGCGCTTAAATTAGAATAAATACGGCATTTCCTTTTTTGTTCATTGTCTGAAAACTATTAGAGAAGAACAACATCAGTATTTCTTCAAAATTGGTATTCAAAATTAGTAGGGTTTTTTACACAGAATAGCGTCAATTAAAGGTAAGGTGTAAAAAAAAGACGAAATTCATCTTTATTGTCAGCCAAAAAAAAAGCAAAACCGAAAAATTGCTTCCTGCGTAGCGCGGAAAAATAAACAAGAATACGAATTTTTGGCCGGTATTTACGTTGGAAAATAAAATTTAAAGTGCGTGAGTTTTTTCCCGAAAACAAAAATTCTTGCCTAATTGTAAGCATGGTCGCATTTTTCTACCGTATTTTTTGCTGCGTTTAGCTGCATAGCCGCTCAACTGCGTTAAAACTGATACGAAGAGGAGTCGCAGAGAAGCAGAGTACGCGGAAATTGTTTTTTGTGACGCAGACAAGTAGAGTTCCTCTCAGAGGAGCGCGGAGCGCATTTATATCAAAGTTTATTTATTTATTCACGGGTTGAGAAAAAAAAACATTTCGAGATCTCAAAGAAAGAGGTGAGAATGGCACAATGAATAAATAAAATTACTCGACATCACCCCGCAAAGTTCAGGCCATCACAATGTGAAAAATATAGAAAATCAAGTTAATGTGAATATTAATGAGATAATTCAGAAACCGTAATCTACGATAAAACATTATTGCTCAATTTAAATATACGTAGTGCACGGTATCGCGCTTGAGCGGCGTAGCGTTCAACACCCGTTTGCAGATATATTTTTTACGTGAAATAAGAAAGAAATACTTTTAGAAACTCGTAGACATATTCTCAAAATTCCAGTTCCCCCAAACGCAGACTTCTTTTTTTCAACGAGGAAACCATTTTTGCTCCGGTTGGTCCTCCATTTTTTCTTATCCACTTTTGACTCCTTTCAGACCAGAAACGAAAACACTTGAGTGTCCCTTTCAGCTGCTCGAACATTTCTTTTTTCCGCGTCTAGACTTCATTGAATTGGAATTATTTATTCAAAAATGAAAGATTCAGAAACTTTTAGAAAGGAAAAAGAGAAGATAAAGGGTGAATGGGATAGTAGTGGGAAAGAAAAAAGAGGTTTAAATAATTCGATGCGAATAATAATAATCAGTATTACTATTAGACGAATAGATTTTGGCATTGAGATTTTGAAGAAAAAAAAAGAAGGAAAACGACGTGGCAAGTTTCTAAAAAAAAAGTGATCCGAACTAGCGAAATGGGGTCACACTCGTGTGATCTGATATCATCTATTCAACAAATGCGCTCCAATGATAATTTACATTCTTTGTCGGGCGGGAGAGCAATTGCAACATTCAACTAAACACAAAAAATACCTAAATGCGAAAATTGTGGCTAATTTGGAAATGAAATTGATTAATTCATTGACAGATGAACAGTTGTCTTGTCTTCTCCAGGACAGTTTGTCGGAACTGGCAGGAAGCCATTCTTCTTTGAAGTTTTTGGTTTTGCAATTGTGCTAAACGTGGAGAGAAGCTGAAAGAAAAATACTTTTAATACATATATTCCCAATGCGAGAGCATCGATCGCATCACACTTACCGATCGATTCGAAGTTTTGTTGATTGGCGCTCCACTGTGATTTTCCGATGACTGTGGACAACAAACTCCAAATGTGTGTAGAAATTCTCTGCAATATTAATTGGTAAAAAATGCCGCCATTTTCGTTTCCAAATTATATACCTTCTAAAAACGTGCGACATGAGTGCGCAGAGCACAAAATTGACAGCACTATTGATAAGCGATAACAAGTCGAACACGTTGTTGAGTTGAAGCGTCAAAAATGTGAGACGAGGATGTGCGCCGGCGGCAAACGTCAGAATTCCTTGTGGCAGTTCAGTGACCAGAAATATGGCTACGATTCCGGTGAGCATTGCGGTCGTTCGCTCCGCTTGCGAATTTCCATTACCCATTCCACCGCACAGACGGGAACGACGTTCGCGGGCTTCGATGAGCATTCGGACGAGCAGAGTCATGAAGATTGTGAGAAGCAAACAGGGAATCAGTTTCAGTATCAGAGCTGCAATAAATAAATACTGATTATTGGAGTCGTTGATTGGTATGAGTATTTTTCCTTATTCTTTTTAATTTATATGAATCACTTCACTATTCTTTTTCATAGGGAAAATTTGCTTTTATCCAGAGTAAACTTTATAATTTTAGGTAAATTTTTCTAAAAATTTGTAAATTGTATGATAGTCATATGTAGAGAAAATAAAATGACGACATTTTTCCTTCCAGGGCTCGCCTCCCCTGTCTTCTAATGCGCAAGAAAATTCGCAGTGGAGCGCGTTTGCAGTGAAAAAATTCACGAGAAATGCGCCAAGGACCAAACATTTTGGAAGTATGCAGTGCACGGCCGTTTTTCGAAATCTATTTTTCTCATTTTTGAAAAATGGCCGTGTAAGGCATTTCGCAAAGACACCATTTGGACAGAAAACATCGGAAATACACAAAACACGCATTTTACAAATTTTCAGGGGAAATTTATGTCGTTTCATTCATTCTCAACATGAATATCAAACAATTTACCAATTTAATCACAGAAGCATGAGCCGGGAGTCAGCAAAAGCGCCTGAATGCATATTTAACATTTTTGATTTTCATGTTCATATTCATATTGCGTAGCTTTTTTCTTCGGAAAATGTGAAATAACAATTTTTTAATTTTTTAAAGGCGATTTGCTTCGACTTTTTCGATCCTTGTCTTTGTTGCGGCCGGGCGCGTTTGCTGACTACCCGTTAATGTGTGGTTTCTATCAAACTCTAGCTTCAAAGAAACCCTTATACTCACCAGCCATCCAATAATTGATTCTCTCCCAATCACAGTTCCACCATAATGGCTGACTGAGCCCGTAGAACCGAATCAAGTCCGACGGTCTCCAATCATTTTGGTATTTTCCTTCCAAACACAAATCCGGAACCACGCCCACTTCTCCTTCGATGATTCGATACCGAATGAAGATCGGAAGGCTTCCAATGCAAGCGATGAGAAAGGCCAAAAAGATTGCCAAAAATGCAACGCCAAATCCATTGCACGGCGGAAGTCGCGTTTCCGATCGGCTTCCGCGATAGAGTACCAAAAATCTAAACAAAAATAAAATTGAAAATTCGAGTGCAAATTGTTATATTTAATTTCCTGCTCACCTCAAAATTGCCATATTGACGGTGAGCCATAGACTGCACGAGTGCACAAAAACCGAGAAAATCGCATAGAACTTCGTATAAATTGCCCATGGAAACGAGAAATACCACGGATGACACAACTCGACGTGTTTATACATGAGATAGGTGGCCATCAATGAGGCATCACAGACAGCGATAACCACCAGGAATAGATTAAAAGGCGATTTTCGCATTGCCGGTCGAAGAAGGACCACAACAATCGAGATGTTGGCGAAAACACCGACAACACACAAGAAGACGTAGACGTAATTGTGAACGACGGTGAACGAGGCGGAGAACGGGAGAAGCAGCTGTAAAAGCTGAAATTTGTTGGTCGGTGCTCAACTAGTGGGGGGGGGGGGGGTGGGTTTGGGATTTTGTTGTAGGAAGCCCCATGCAGTTGAAATATTAGATTTGTGTTTTCATGCGTGTTCAATAATATTTGTTTCATTCGTCGTAAATTTCGACGCTTGTAGAGGCACGGTGGCATGAGGAGGGAGGGAGGAACCGCGTATTACTGCGTCGCGAAAACCAGGCAGAGCCGCTCGTGCGTTGCGGATGTGGTCTCGCCGCGACCAGCGCGTATACGGTAGTTTCTTTACATTTTTTTTTGCATTTTTTTCTGTTTTTGCATTGTTTTTTGTGTTCGTATTTTTCGTAAACAAACTAATGTATACGCGCTGGTCGCGGCTCTGCCTGGTTTTCGCGACGCAATAATATTAAAAGAGTTTTAAAAAAGTCCCGTGAATAATTGCAATTTATTGGAGAGAACAATCAACCAAAATCGTGAGAATTACGAAATCCTATTCAAACTTATTCGCGGGCTTTTTTTAATTTTTGGGCCTTATCTCGCCTGGGCGCGATTATTTCTCATTCCCGCCTCATGCCCCTGTGCACAAAAACGCCGTACATAGATGGGTCAGACTGTATTTTTCAATCTAAAAAGTTAGCCGAATTTACCAAAACTTTCAAAAAAAAAAAACAGGTTCAGTTTTTCTCTTAAAACTTAAAAATTCCTATAACTAGAGTGTGGGACAGGCCTTTCGAGGCTTGCGGTGGGTGTGATGGAGTTCATTAATAAAGAGCACATCATACTATCGTCCACATTCAACAAAAAAACCGGCCGAATCGTCAAACTGTCCACAATAATGTGTGTCCGAGAATATAGTTACCATTTTTTTTATCGGCAAAAAACTCGTAACCATCCTGAACAACCTGATGCGCCCTGGCAATCATGTCAATTCAGAGCGCTTCAATTTTATTCACCGTGAATATTCTGAGCCCAACCGCTGATCGAATTGTCCGGATCACTCCAGAGTAGACAAATGTGCACGGAGGGGACGGGGAAACTCGCAGAACACGTCAATTTCGGTGGAAAAAATGTTAAATTTACAGTTTACCGATTAGGTGAAACTATTACCGCAAACTGATTAGGTAAAACTATTACCGCAAACTAGGTAACACGTTAAACGGTAAATCCCACCCCTGGTCGCTACGCAGTCAGCAAAATAGCCGTCGTGGTTTGTGTGTTCCTTTAGTAGCCTACACTATGTCTGATCCCCACAAAACAACTTTAACATTTGAAAGTCACACGACGTTGTAAAGTGTCAAATTTGTAGCGACACTGCGCTGCGAATAGATCAAGCCAATTAGACGTTACTTCTCGAATAAAGCAGCAGGATTGGATTTTGAGCTTCTCAGATATTTCTTTTCCTTGTTGCCTCCTTAATTTGCACTGACACACATCGATGTGGAGAACACTTGAATCGTACTTCTTTTTCTTCTTTTGTTTACCCCAAATCTTTTCCTCATTTCTTCCATCCCATTCGGAAATGTTTACACCTCCAGAGCACTTAATGTTTTTGAGGAGAAAGGATCAATAAATCTCATGAATTCTTTTTCTTCCTTTTTCATTTTTTGGGAAAAATGAACATAAGTGCACGAAAAAAAGAAAGAAAAAGAAGGGATCCTTTGCTTTTTGGCAAGCAAATCTCGAGAGAAAAGAAAAGAAAGACGGTGTCGTGGAATGAAGCAAACATTCCCAAACAACACGAATTCTATTTTCGCGAACACCACGGATTGATGGATTCTCTTGTTATTTTCATTTCGTTGTTCCCGTTTTTGGAATTACGTACAGATCGGTGGTACAACAGATTTGAGAAGGGCGCGAGGGCGCACAAAAATCAAAAATAATAATAATTTGTTTGTACATTTTCTGTTTACCCTCTCGGAGTTCGTTTCGGTTTTCTGAGAAGAGGTTCATGTTCAATGGCTTTGGTGTCTGCGGAATAAAGAGAAAAAAAAAGAAGAATAACACCGACTTTAAAGGAAGGAGGTGCCAACTTTCTGGGAAATTTGTTTAAATTGTACTAAAAAATTTCTGTTCGTCGGATAATGAAATTATTTTTTCACTCGAAAATTTACTTTTTTGAGAAATTCGAATCATTATCTGATTATTTAGAATGACACCATCATCTTAATCCAAAAACGAGGCCTTTTTGTCAAAAAATGACCGAACCTTAGGGTTTTAAAAATGCCACAGGTAGAAACAACTTTGGAAGGCTGGGGTGCCGGGGAGTACACGAAGTGGCGGAAATTCAAACGCAGTTTTTCAGTGTTTTCCTCGCATTTTTTGTTTCAAAATTTTGCATGGATTTATGAGAAATAATGCACCGACATAATTTCGTTGTTTTAGACAACAGATAAATGTGTTTTGATCAAAAAAGTAACGAAAAAACCAATTCGAAATAAAAATTTCCCACACCTTCATTATTTGCCCGGTTTTCTTCCCAATTCCGGGTTAAATTGACTCTAGTCTCTGAAAATCTCTGAAAATTGCATCATCGAACCAACATTTACATCAGAAATTATGCAAAAGTGAATATCGATTTTTTTGATTTACATGACTACCGTAAACCTCTAATAGAACGGCATGTCCTTCTATTGTTTCGTTTCATCACAACTGCCGGGTATTTAGAGGTTTGCACACCAAACTTCGGTCGTCTCATGCCTGCTTGGTTAGAAAGTGTTCTGCCGAGTTTCAATTTTCAATTGAATACGTGAATGTTATTGTCACTCCACCACGAATCCGTTATAGTATATTTAAAGTTCCAAATTTTTCATTCGCCGCATGGCTGGCGCATTGGATAACGGGCGAGGCGTGGCACACGCAAGAAATGAATGCGAAATCAATTAAAACGAAAGAAGAAGAACACTTTTAGAAAAATGTTTGGTATACAATCCTCTAAATACCCGGCAGTTTTGATGAAATAAAAAAAGAGGGCAAGCCGTTCAGAGTTGCACGGAAGGAACATTCGCTAAATCGAAATACGGTATAAAATTGTTTAGACGGCATGTGGAATCCGGAAAAATAGTAATAAATTTTTCTGGGGAAAATGGAATTTTCTTGAAACCGTGGCCTCCGGTTTTCTAGGCCACGATCTTCGATTTCATGTACTCCCCGTGGTCTTCAGTTTTTTTTTAAATCTAAAATGTTTTTTGGGCAATTTTAATGTGATATTGGTAAATCCCCCCACTCAAAACTAAAGCAGTTTCTCCTTCAAGTGAGCTCGGCGCCGCCGCCAACAGTCTAATTTCAGGTTGCTGATTCAGAGAAGACGAGTAAAGAAGAACAAGGAAAGAAGAAAAAGCGGGCGAAAAGTAGTGATTTCCTCGCGTACTTGCCTACAAAGTACACGATTCTAGTTACCTAATTTTCTCGTTGTTTACATATTCAGCCACTGATCCTTTTCTCTATTATTTTCCCTGAAAATAGCAGTTGTTAATCCCCTGTTCTCTGCCTGGAACGTGTTCTTCTTCAAGCCACGTCACTCTTTCTGTCGCCGAACTTCCGTCCGTCTCTAACTCTAATTTGACAGGGCCCGACTCCTGTGACCTCTAGTTTCTTCTTCTATCGTTTTTTGTTCGCACCCAAAAAAAAAGGGTTATTGCTGGCTATGTAGCAAGTTGCAATGATGACATCCGTCCTTCTAAACGATCTCTTTTTTTCACAAGGACGAAAAGAAACTCAATTGAATTGCGTGTTCTTTTTGTGGCAAAAATGATTCAATTTCAGTGTTGCTCGCAAGAAAAAAAAATAGAAGAATAGGAGAAAATGTTTCACGGGTATATTTGGCATTGATCTCCGCGGGCGGCTAGGGATCACAGGGGAAGGAGGCGAGAGTCAGAAAACGCGCCCGGACGCGGACGCACAGGTTCTGAATTAACGTAAAAACGCGCATAGCTTTACTATTTTTACTATTATTGTTGTCCATTCGCGAAAAAAGCAAGTGCGCTCCACGAAACTTAGCACTTCGTGGATTTCATTTTCGTCGCCAAATTATTCAACTTCACGCTGAATTGACACGTGAATTGAAATAATTTGGCGACGAAAATGAAATCCACGAAGTACTCAGTTTTGTCGAGCGCACTTGCTTTTTCGCAAATCGACAATAAGCGTTAATTTTTGTCAGTATGTGTGTATGATTTCGTGTTACGAGCATTTTCTCAGCTCCTACTGGACCGATTTGCACCAAACTTGGCGAAAACATTTTCAAGCTCAAAAGGCATGAGGTGGCCAAAGTTTGGTGCGAATCGGATAGGTTGGAAGAGTAGCATACTCAAGGCCGCCGAGAATCTTCTAGTTTTTACAAGTATGTGACTGTTTTTTTTAAATTTTGAGCCACGGTGTGTTGAACGGTGCACCGCTGCAAATGCGCCCCCTCGCACTACTCATTGAAAGAAAGTTTTATGGTTACGGTCACTGTCTTTGAAATATCGCATTAATCAATAAATTGACGTGATTTTCTACCTTTTTTTGTACTCTTCCGCATAATAAAAAATTAATGAGTCGATTAGAAGCACTTTTTGTTGAATTAACAGAATTTTTTCATGCGTTTTCAATGAAATTTTTTTTGAATAGTCGTAAGTTTCGGCGCATGCACAGAAACCTGTAACGTTATAATTTGAAAGCGCATGTGACGGCAATTTGCATACTTTTTATTATTTTTGAAAATATGTACGCTTCAACACACCGTGTTGAGCCTCATCTGTTGAAACTCCCGGTTCATGCCCCTGTTGAGGTAGGGCACAGAAGAAAACAAATAATAAATAGGCAAAAAAATTGATTCGAACAATAATTAACGTATGTATATTTGTGTGGTGGCGGTGTTGACTGTGCTTTGCTGTGGCGTTCACTCGCCGTCCCGTTCCGTCCCGCTCCTCGTATGTTTTTGTTTGAGGCGAGACGAGACGAGAGGGAACCGGTGCGGTGGGAAATGAGCAAAACCTCATAATTAGGTACGAAATATGCACACAAATTTTCTTTCCTTGTCGATGATGGTGGCGGGCGGGAAAGGGGGAAGGGAAATGATCACAACTTAAGGCTAGAAAGATCGGTGACTCACCTGTTTGAAGTGGTCGCGAGCCTCCTGTAGCTCCGTCGAGTTGAGACCCATGCAGCTCATTGTGGATGGACTGTTGGACTGAAAACGAGTCGAAATTAGATTCTACGTATTTTTTGCAAAAACGGAGAGAGATAGAGTGAGAAAGAGAGAAGGAGGGGAGGGGGGGGGGGGGGGGGGCGGAAGATTCAGAAGCAAACAACTCTGGTAATTGGGTAATGCGGCTAATAGTCATTGAAAACGGCTCTTCTAAATATCGGTTGGCAGCGCGGCTAATATAATTTTTGCATTCAACACTTATGGGAAGGCTTCTTTGGCGCTTACGCAGCGCTTATGCAACGTTTTCCAGGCGCAAAAGTAGAGAACAATTGCAATATTATGAATTCGTGGCGGATTGACATTCGAATTCACGTTTTTATTCGAAAAAATTAGGAAATATTGTCCATTCGCAAAGAAAGCAAGTGCGCTCCACAAAACTTAGTACTTCGTGGATTTCATTTTGGTCACCAAATTATTTCAATTCACGTGAAATGAAATAATTTCGCGAAAAAAATAAAATCCACGAAGTACTAAGTTTTGTGGAGCGCACTTGCTTTCTTCGCGAATGGACAATAACTGAAGAAATGAAGATGATTTTCGACCCTTACAATTAGTTTTTACGTGAAATGTCACTCCATAACAAATCCATTATAATAGCCCACAAATTCTTAATTTTCGGGTTTTGTGAAGAATAGCTATCAGAAACGGCTATTAGCCCTCAAATTCGAGGCGTGTAAGATCGCCTTTAAATGCATTTGACACCCGCCCCAAATTCGACGGCTATTAGCCAAACATTTCTCGAGGAAACATGATGCCAGCGCCTATGATTCAGAATTGGATAGGACAGAGCAAAAGTGTGAACTTTTACTTTTCAAAACACTCCAACAAGATTTATCCTTTTTTGACCTTTTCCCAGAAAAAAAGGTCGCGAAACCCGAAAGTGAGTTAGAGCAAGAATGGAACGGAACGCAGTTTTTTATGCAAATTCAAAGAAAAAGGACAAGAGAATTCACAATGCGCATCTTTTGGACTTGCAAAGAAAAAATAACAAAGAACGGAAGCACGGAGACTAAAAAAACCGTCCAAAAACAAAAAAATAAATGAAACGAAATAGAGAAAATGAAATAATGTGATCCCTGTGTATTCGTTTGCCTGTTGTCAACAATATCAACCCAAAAGTGCCGTGCTCGTAATCTGGGTGGAGCCTCTTTTAGCTCACCCGCGCTCCGCCCACTTTTGAGCAGCCCTCCCTCTCTATACTCCCCACCCTGATGAAGAATATGATGGTGTCAGTTGCAAGACACACGAAAACGCCAACATAAGGAGAAAATGGGAAGAATAAGAACAAAAAAAGAAGAAGAAGAAGAAGCCTAAACGACAGATGACGCGACACGGCGACGGAAGTGTGTGGAGGCTGAAACCCAATAGTAGGAGAGGATTAAGCGGATATTTACGAGAAGAAAACATTGAAAAAGGAGATAAAGGAATAAGCTTAAACTGTCAAATGGGTGGCCGAAAAATGGTTTAAGTTGATACCCAGCTTTAAGAGTGATTTTTAGAAATACAGCGTGAAAAATGTTGTTCTTATCCGCCTTACAATTAATCTAATCTCCTTGGTCCAATTGGATTTTTCAAAACTGATAGAAATAAAGTGGTTAAATACTATTCAAAATAACATCTAACAAACTTGTTCAATTCAACTATGGTCAAGACTTGAATGCACAAAAAATCTCTAATATGTAGATCATTCGTAATTAAGGCTTACCGACTCTAGCCTAATGAATATATTTATAGAAATACCAAGAAATGTTTTGTGAAAAGAAAAAGAAAAATAATAGGACGAAAATGAGGAGAATGCTCCAGTTGGTCTAAAAAACTGTTTTTATAAATCCTGCAGAAAGCTGTTCGTTAGGACGCTCCGGTGTACCGCAGGTTTTGTAGCAAAAAAAAACTGCAATTTTCCTCGGAAGCCTCCATTTTTATACTTTTTTCCCGAAAAAAGAACGCAGCTTTTAGTAAAAATACAGACAAAGTTGACTCAAATGGGATTTTTCGAGGAAAAAAAACGATGATTTGTTTTGAATTTTACCTAAAAGCTGTGCAGTTTTCGGAAAAAATCGCTTCAAAAGTTCAGAAATTATTTACGATAAACACCGTGCAGTTTTTGCGGAACATCGGAGCGTCGTAACTGGATTTTGCTCGTGAATGCATTCAGCTGGTTTTTTTTGTAAATTTGTTGCTTTTTTTCATTATTTCTTAACTTTTCAAATAGAAAAATTGGAGACAAAATGTTAAAAATATTTACCAAAAATTGAAAAAAAAAATTAATTTTAAAAGTGAGGCCAGAGGCCGGATTCATGAAACTGGAAAACGAGAGGAAAGGCGTTTTCCGGAAAACAAATTTTGGAAATTGATAAATTTTTTGTGATGGTGGTGAGAGACGCAGAGAAACTGACAAACCCATTTTCCGGAAAATGCCGTTTTCCAGTTTCATTGCTCCTAGCAGGTCCGGGTATTTACTTTTGTGAAAACTGCTTCACAGTTCGCAAAAAGTTTTAAGTTTTTTTTCCTGCTCAGGTATTTTTTAGTATTGGAAGTTACATGGCTATTACTGTATTTACTATAGTTTAAGCGCATACGGTATGCCGCATGCGGCATACCCTTCTATTGTTTCATTTTATCACAACTGCCGGGTATTTAGAGGTTTGCAGGCCAAACTTCGGTCGTCTCATGCCTGCTTGGTTAGAAAGTATTCTGCCGAGTTTGGTTTGAAATCCTTTAAATACCCGGCAGTTGTTATGAAATGAAACAATAGAAAGGCATGCGTTTAAGTTAAAGGAAATACGGTAGCCATCGAAAATAATTGCAAGCCATCAAATATGGCTAAAAGCCATAACTAATGCTTAGCTCGCGGACAATCGGAGATCGGCGCAAGTTCGGCGACAATCAACGCGCGAGCGGGAGTTAGCCATCAAAAATGGCAAATAGCCGACGAATTCGGGGCCTGTGCCAGACGCATTTGGCATACGCCCTGAAGTCGACGGCTAATAGCCAAATATTCCCCGAGTACGTCATCTTTATTTTGACAAATGAATTCGTTCTAGGCTCCACCGGAAAACATTTACACCCCACAAAAATACGAGATTAGGTACAGAGAGGAGGCAAACGAAAAAGAAAACATATGGTTTTGAATTGAACGCCCGTCAATTTTTTGAGCACAAAAAAGTGGAGCGACGACGGCCAAAAAAAAAGATTTCATTAAGCTCACACACACACACACACAATGGAGAGGTGCTCCTTCTCGCTTTGCTCTTCTGACGCTACTCATGCGGCCACAGAGGAGCCGCCAACTCTTTTGTGTAGAATTTGTTACGTGTCTAATGAGAGCATTAGCCATTCGAGAACTTTTGTGAGTGCTAATGAGAACGACGAGAAGAAAATGAGAAGAAGACGTCAGGTAACCGTGCACTGAATCACGGGAAAAATATGAGAAGGGGACTCAAAAAAAAAACAAAAAAATGTATTGTATGGAGTGGCACCAACGAAATATGCATGCATGTCTTTTAGCCAAAACATTCTATTCTTACCACTCCTTCTTCTTCATCTTCTTATTCTTGGTCTCCTTCTCCTTCTTTTTGCATTTTGGTCACGTTTTTTGGAACGGATATGTATGTGTCTGTGGCTAATGAATCAGCATTGTTAGCCGTAGTCGGTGGGAATCCGATTTTTTCAATCAAGTTTTGATTTCTTCATTTGTTTGGAGTTTTGGTATTTTATATTTGGAATTTCGCACGATTCGAGCAGCGAAAAAACAAAAACTTTGCTTCAACCTTTTTGAAAAACAACGGATCAAAAACATAGAGTACGGTCAAATGCGTGTGTAAATAGTCTGAGATAATCATCATTTTTGTTAGTGCACACATAACAAATTCTGGTGAATTTAATAAAATTCAACAGCAAAAATCACAGTGTTTTGATGCAAACATTTTTTTTTCTAAATAAAAACAATTAAAATTTCTGAAATTGATTGCCGCCACATGCGTGTTCAAAGGTGCTAATGCGCTGCAAATTTCGACATAGATCTGCCTAAAATGGAGCTGTACACGAAAAAAACTTCGGGGAATATAACTCAATAACCCAAAATGTACAAGGGAACACTCAGTACAGCTCCCATTTTAAGCAGCTCTATTTCAATACAGTTCTATTCTGAAGTAGCACCAGATCAATGGAGCGCGTTTACAGTTACGTACGTGTCAGCACACCCGGAAAATATAAAAGCTGTGAGGCTTTGAGTTGGAATTTAAGGATATTTATTTCCTTAAATCGTACATATTGCACTACCACGGCTCTGGCACATGTTTCAGTTTCCAACTGAATTCGAGATAACGATTTAGTTAGATTTATTGCAGACATGGTTAAGAAACGAATTCTGGACAATTTAAGAGCTTGCGCGACAAAATCGGTTGGAAATAAGAAAGTTATTAGCGATTTTCTAAAAATAAATGAAATTTCAAGCATTTTCAAGACAAAGGTTCTAATTTTACATTTGCTTGATAGATAACTTTGTAAACACTATTAAAACGAATAATTTTGACAGCCCAGAACCGTGAAAAAATGGCTGCGAAATAGGAGTTTGAACTTTCAGGGCTAAATTTACTGCTAGGTGGTCTCGCCACGATATTGTGGCAGGTTACGGTTGGCGCAGAAATATTTACTTTTTTTTAGAGAAAAACACATTTTGCAACTATCGTAGCCTACCACAAGAGCAGCTTCCGAGCGAAATTCAGTTACGACGCTTCAATGCTCCGCATGTCTCGAAGCGAAAAACTGCACGGTCTTTATTGTAAACAATTTTAAATATTTTCAGCAATTTTTCCTCGGAAACCTTTATTTTCACCTTTTGTCCCCGAAAAAGCACAGTTTTCAGTAAAAATTCAACTTTTAAAAAAATTGAAATACAGAAATAGGAATTTTCGAGGAAAAAAGTCGCCGAAAGTGATTAATTTTTGGTGAAGTTTTACTAAAGAAACATTGGCGCGTCTAAAATGTTTTTAAAAAAATTAGAAACGAGAGAAAAAATCAAAATGAGATTTTGATATACAGTCAATTTTGTTTTCTTTTTAAAGTTTTTCTCGTGATTTCATAACTCACATAACATGAGTCATAGAGTATGGTTTGAGGGTCCATAGCCTTTCTTTTTTGTATTTAATTGTATCTTGAATTATTAGTTGGGAAAAGCTTACTTACTTATTATTAATTCAATTTTCAGTTGAAACTTTTTTAAAGAAGCTAAGGGGGTGTGGCCTGTTAGATTTCGGCAAGAAGATTGAATTGATAATAAATACTTATTTACTTTCTCGATCCGTCCATCGATCACGTGGTGTGAAAAAAGGCAAATTTTGAATAATAATAAATAAAAGAGAACTATTCCGAGAAACCTAGAAAAAAACACTTTAAAACTTCTAAAAACAATAATTTTAACAGTTCAAACTATCACTGATCAGAGAAGACCAATAATTTAAAATAACAAAAGATTTAAATACTGTTTATCACAAATACCCCCACGTTAATGTGGGTAAAAACTATTGGATGTTATTGAAAACTAGCCCTCAGAGACGTACAAACTGATAAAACGGGTGGTAGGACTGAAAACGATTTCTCATGAGATTTTAGAGACTTTGAACGGCCGCAAAAGCTGAAACTGTTTGTTCAGTTTGTGAAATTGTTTTTTGGATATGTTATCTCACAATCAGTCAACGGCACATTTACACGACGGCTTGCTTTTCGAGGGACTAGGACTTGTCTTAATCGGAAAACAAAAAAAAACTTTACTCAAAACGCCCCATAGCAACCATACTGTAACGGCGCACGTCACGGATTTAATGGCGTTTAGCCAAAAATTTCCCGAATAGTTAAAGCAATTTGCAATGAATGCAATGAAACAAAAAATAATTTATTTTTTTTTGTGACGCTGTGCGAAAAAAAAACTTTGAAAACTTTTGTCTACATGTATTTCTCGGTAGACATCATTAGCGGAAGCAGATGAACGAAAAAATGAGGACACTGTACTTTTTGGTTGAAGAAAAATGAAATAAAGTATTCAGTAAAAACGAGAAAATATGTGAGAAAAACGAGTGGGGATTGAGTGCGACATGCGGAGCACATCGGGACAACTACATTGCCGAAAATCAAAGACCTTACAGGGGGTCAAATAAACAGGAAATTCTAATTAAAATTTGGTCATTGATATGATCAGGGGAGCCGAATGTTTTTCATTATATTCAAGCGTGTGGCCAAAAGACTAAAGGGGTCTTAATGAACAGTGTTGATCCTTCCTCATAAAAAACAACGTTTTCCATTCGGGTATTCAGGATTTCAACAATTTTGAATGGGTGATTCAAAATTACCGTAAAGCCAGATCTTTTTAAGCGGGCTGCTTTTTAAAAGTTTTACATATTTTTCAAAAAAAAACCACAAAAAAAGAGAAACCGGTCAACAAGAAACAAGTGAAAAACAAATAAAAATTTTTTATAAAAACAAAAAGTGGGAAATTAATTAATGATGTCAATTTCTTATTAAAGCCTCTATGAGTGAGATGTTCTATTATATGGGTCGCTCTACATATCATAGGGCCGACTGTATTACAGGTTTTACGGAGGTTTTCATGTCTGAGTTTTTTCAAATGTCCGCCGGCTATCAGCCAGAACAGACTATGAAAAATGTTCCTAGGAAAAACGTAAGCGCGTCCATAGAGTAGGACTGTACTGTCCCCCCCCCCCCCTGCATCAGATGCCCACACTATAATACAAGCCCCTTCCAGATCCCTTTGAAAAATAAAAGCCCATGAGCTTTTTATGGTAACTTTCAAATTTTTTATGGTAACTTTGAAACAGAAAAACATACGTCTCAAATATTTCTAAACATTCTCAATGTAACTAGACGTGCCCCACCGCTAAATAGAGAAATAATATTTTAAAAATAAAATGAAAGGAGTTAGACAAACGAGAAGTTAGGCAAACAAAGAAACGCAGACGTGATCTCGGCGGCGCGCATTTGCAATTTCGCGCGCTGACAACAATTATCCTAAACTTTTTGCGTTTCTTGATCACGTGTAATCTAGTTGCCTTGGGCAAGTCACCCACCCAAAACTCCTTTATTATCGGCCTACACGTATCAGCGCCATGGCACTCTGTCTAGACCGCCATACAAGCTATTAAGCGCCACAAATAATATAAAAATAGAAGTATTTTAAGTTCACGTGAGTTCACGCGATTTAGTGCCACGTGGATATTATTTATTTTGAGCGGCCCCATTGGCCATTTAGTTCTCGTTTTCTGTTTAGCTTTTGTGATTTTTTCCTCCTTGCGGTGTTATTTTTTGTATATAAACTCTTCGTTATAATCCGTCTTTGTCTTCTTTTATTAGGAACCCGGCCGTTTTGAATAAAACGGGCCAACTATCTGCTTTTTTCCAAAAAATTTCTTCCCATGATGAATTGCCCTCTGGCAACAAACAATTGTCATTAAAGTGTCCGGAGGGCAGCGGCGATAAAAGTACGCGCGCGCGCACGCACGCGAAATCAAATCGAATGCTAATTCTTCTTTCACTTTTCTCTTTTTTTGAACGGATTAAATGAAAAAGTTGATGAACAAGAAAAAAAAGAACTCGAAAGACTAATGGGGTTATTCACGAAATGGAAAAAAATGGCAAAAAACGGCAAAAAACTGCGCGAAAACTCGGAAAATGCTCCGATTGATCTGAAATTTTGGGAAATGAGGGAAAAAACTCTCCCGGACATTCCCACAAAATTTCAGACTAAAATATCGATTTTAAGCATTTTCAGACAAAAAAGCAATAATTCTTAAAAATCGATATTTTGGTCTGAAATTTTGTGGGTAGGTCCGGGAGAGTTTTTTCCCTCATTTCCCAAATTTTCAGATCAATCGGAGCATTTTCCGAGTTTTCGCACAGTTTTTTGCCGTTTTTTGCCATTTTTTGCCATTTCGTGAATAACCCCATAACTATTATAAGAAATGGTGTAGAAGAGTTCAATAGATTTTCAGATTACGTCGTGGGAAAATCTAGTTCGAGTGTATGTATACGGTAGATCCTTAGAAGTTTGTCGATCAGTGTCCGCTCTTTTTCAGTACAAGCGCTTGAATGAGAAAATTGAGCCGGATTTAGTGACAAATTGGGAATTAATATTTCACGCCTTCTGTGAATTTTGCGGGTTAGTCAGCGGTCTATGCTGAACCTAAGAACTTTTGTTCATTCTTAGAAGATGCAACGTTGTCTCAACTTCTCGTTTGTCGCTCAACGAGCACTGTTATTTGAAACTGAGCAACACGGACGGACGACAAATCACATGTATTCAGAAGGCAAAAATGTCTAGTTTTCTAATTTCTGCACGACTCTATTTTTGATCTGCATAATGGAATGGAATGGAATGAAATGATTGAATGTGCAAGACGTTGAAAAGATACAAGGTTGGCGGCTCAAAGGTTAATAATTCATAGATTTGGAATACAGAAATGCACAGAAACAAATTACGCAAAAAAAAACGAAAAAAAAAGACAGTGTTTGTTTAAAATTGAATTAGTACTTATAAAATTGTGTTTTTTTTTCAATCTTGGTTATTGGTAGAGTAAAGATAATTAAATTCTGAAAGATTTCAATCATATTACTGCATCGATATAGTCAAAATTCATGGGAAAGACCAGAAAAGAGAATTTATGGGGTTATTTATAGAAATGTCGAAAAGGGCTTTTAAAAAATGGCAAACACTTTGGAAGCCGCGGAGAATGCTCCGATTGACCTGATAATTCGGGAAACAGCGTTAAAAGTACTCTCGGAAATACTCAGAAAATTTCAGACCGAAATAATGATTTTTAAAATTTTCAGAAAAAAAATTTTTTTTTTAAATTTATTACTTTAGCCCAAAACATTCTGAGCATGTCAGTGAGTATTTTTGGCATTATTTCTCAATTATTTCTTATTTTTTAAATAATTATCCTTTCAAACTGCACTTAATTCATTTATTTTTTGATTAGTCATTCACCACTTTCGAAATTCCTGAAATAAATAAAAAAAATCAAACTTTTGTCTATATTTATGAGAAAAGCGCTAGAAAAACAGCTGACTAACACTTAAAGTTCGGTGGAAACTACATAGTTCTACGAAAAATCAAGAATCAAAACATGCTCTTTTCCATTTTAATTCTTTCGAGCAAGCATCGTCTACTTTTCCTTTTCTTCTACCTTTTATCCGCATTAGTCTGAAAGTGAAGAAAGTGAACGTCATGTGACTTTTAGTCTGAATATTCTCAAATGCTCGTGTACTAAACGCTCTTTTCTTTTCTTTCTGAGCTCATCGTTCGTTCCATTTACCATGATTGAAAAGTGGAATAAACGGAGAAAAGAAGGATGATTTTCAAAGTTGGAGATTTTAGAATAATGGCTTCTGTATTACCAATTTTTGGCGCGGATATGACAGATTTAGGCAGCTACATGGCTATTAGCCGTTCAAAATGTCTATTAGCAATTGATTAGGGCGGATCGCTCGCGCCTACGCGGCGGGCTACGTTATGGTTATGGCAAACGCGCCCTGTCGCATTTCCCTGCGTCTCCGCAAGCTATAGCGTTGTGCCAAGTTTAGCTAAAAGCGCTCAAAAATAGAGACGCTGAGACGCGAGAAATGACTCGCGAACATTTCCTTTCAAACTAATTTACAGTAACGTATAGTCGGCGAATGCATCATCAGCCTCGCTCTACGGCACTTTTCAATTTTCAACAGTGTAGTGCGCCTTTTTTTAAGCGAAAAATCAAATTTTAACTGCAACTCGTTGCAGATACGTCATTTTCCATTGAAAAAAAAGAATACCACTAGAATTCGAGTTAATATTGCAAGTGCCACGCGGTTTTACAATAAATTTGCAGTAGAGCGAGGTTGATGATGTATTCGCCGACTATACTTAAATTGTCCTGAGTCGCTTTGGCGAACTTGGCAATCGGCGCATGTTTGGCAGCAATCGGAGCACTGGAGAAAGCCATCGAAAACGGCTAATTTGGCATAAGCCCCTTAAATAAATGGCTAATAGCCGAAAATTCATTTACGTTGAAAAATTATTGCGCAGGAATTAAACCGGCCATCTCGAATAAAAACCCAAAAGTAAAAACTAAAAAATCAAAAAACATAGCTGCTGAATAATACAAAAACAACTCTGCTAACCAAAAAAAAGGTGCTCGAAATTTTTGGCTTTCCATCGAAAAAAAGTAATTATTTCCAGGTATATTATCTCTGTGCAATATTGTTATTTTTTCTTTTTATCTTTTTCTAAAGCAAAAGATTGGAATTACAAAGTACGACAGCTGAAATTTCACAAAATGTTCACAAAAACGAGAGAGAGAGAGAGAGAGCTGTGTGCAAAACTGTTCATTGTTTTGCCAGAATTCAAACGCGCTCTACTGACGAAATTGCAGGGAAAGTATGAACGCGAGTTCGTGAGCTTTACGAGCAGGCGGCTCTTTTTGCTCATAAATATTTGATTCGCTCAAGTGTCGTTTTTTTATATTAGTGAGCTCGCCGATCGGAGAAATGAGAAAATGGAGAAGAATGTGACATGTTAGTCATTTTTGATACCGTCTAAAGATTATGCTCAGGGTTTCATTTTTCGACGATCAAAATACCGAGTAGTTTAATAGAAAATTAAGGATTAAAATGTTGAAAGAAGAAGCAGCTAGAAACCGGGAATTTCAAAAATTACTCTTCACGCGAATAGTTAATATCAAAGATACGTACACGACGTGTTAGAACCTACGTGAAGGCGAACGCGCTCTGCCGCATTTATCTGCGTCTCGATAGTGATATTCTGCCAAGTTTAGATAAGTGCGTGCAAAACTGGAGACGCAGACACTTGACCTCCGAAATTTCATTATCAAAAATTAATTTTAAAACGTAGTGCACGGGAGCGCGTTTGCAGTGGCGTAGCGACGTAGCTTTCAACACCCCGTGAGGGAGGAAGTGTGTTTTATTCTGATACACTAGAAAAATCATATAAACAAGACATGGACAGGAAATTCTTCCGTTTTTAGGTTATGAAACTCGACGCCTTTTTCCGGTTACCAGGCACGTACGACACCCTCTAAAACCCAAAAAAAAAAGATGAGAAAGATGTCAGAAATCACTATCCAATTCTGCGTGGGACAAACACTTCCTCTGGATTTTTTTTTGGCAAAAAGTTTGAAAAAGAAGTTCACGAAAGTACGAAAGTGTGACACACACCTCTCACTCTCTCACCTTGGTCGTGAATTATTCATGACTTTTTGGGCCAGTTTCATGTATGACCTCACTGGGCGCAGCAAACCACGCTTCCGTGGCGCAATAGGCAGCGCGTTCGGCTGTTAACCGAAAGGTTGGTGGTTCGAGCCCACCCGGGAGCGAAAGTTTTGCAAAACCATTAAAATGAGAGAAATTTTGGTTGAAAAAGCACGTAGATTTGAGGCTCCGCGACATTTCGCAACGTGACCTTCCGAAACTGTGACGATTCGCAACTCACGTAACTTTCGCTACTGTGACGTTTCGCAACCAGACGTTTCGCCGCTCGTATAAATCGAAACTGGGACAATTCGCTACTTGTCACTTCGAAACTAGACTATTCGAAACCGCGACTTTTCACAACTTTATGTTTGGAAACTGTAAGGTGTTCTTACATCATATTATTTAGATTTTGTTATTTTGTCTCGTTTTTTTATGTTTCACGTGACTTCCGTTTAGCAAAAATCCACTGCGAAAGACAACAAATTCCCAGATCATGAGTATCCAACACAGCTTTTCGGGATCAATTCTATGTATCCGCAACGAAGCTTCAGTGTTCCTGTTTGACAAGGAAACAATTGATCATAACCCCTATCATCAGGTAAATCTAGTCCGTACCAAATCTGAGCATTTTTTAAAGGTTAATCATCGCCGCAAGCTCCAGGATATCATGAAGGATATTAAAATCATTAATGCAATCACAAATACACCGATTCCTCCTCCTCTACCACTAACTGGTTTAGATCATTTGAAAGTGAATCTAGCGGCAAGAAAGTATATCTAATTTATTATCGGCCCGCCACGTCGGTCAAACGCGCTCCTCTGAACTCAATACTACGTGGATTTCATTTTGGTTTCCAAATTATTTTATTTCACGTTGAATTTACACGTGTAATGAAAAAATTTGGAAACCAAAATAAAATCCACGTAGTATTGAGTTCAGCGGAGCGCGTTTGACCATTTTGGCGGGCCGACAATACTTGTTTTTATTTTCATGATAAGTTTTAACAAAATTAAAAAAAAATAGAACTATCTTGTTGATGCAGTTTCGAAATGTCTAGTTGCGAAAAGTCTAGTTACTAAATGTCTCATTCCCGAAATGTCGCAGTTTCGAAATTGCAAGTTTCGATTTATACGAGCGTCGAAACGTCTGGTTGCGAAACGTCACAGTAGCGAAAGCTACGTGAGTTGCGAATCGTCACAGTTTCGGAAGGTCACGTTGCGAAATGTCGCGGAGCCAGATTTGAAGACGAAAAAACCATCAAATGAGTTTTCAATGAGCGTGAGCAAATATGGATAATGGTGTTTTTGAAAGGACGACCCTAGTGTGTTGAGCTTTTGGTTCCGTCAAAACCTTAATAATACATTTCCGGGGCAGTGACTAAGCTAAGCGAGCCCAGACAATCGGAACTTTCCAAAAAAGGAAGTTTTTTGTTGTAAAAAAAGAAAATGAAGCGAAAAAAAGATGAAAAGTTCTTTGGTCCGTAAATATTTCAGCAAAATGGAAGAAAAAACAAAGAATGTGCAGCATGAACGCTATTGTTCTCCATGCAAAGGAAAAAATGTGTTTCTTATTGTAAGGAAGGGTTAGGTTAAGCTAATAAGGAAAAAAAATGGGGCGAGATTTTTTCAGTTTCAGTGGTTTCAATAAAATGACATGCATTTGAATTTTCTGTGTTTGTCCCTGTTTGCGTTGCACAAAATAATATTGCTCCCGAGTGGGCTGGAACCAAAAAAACACTCATTTGATGGTCATTCAAAAAATTTCTCATTTTACTTTTCTTGCAAAATATTATTTCGCTCCCGGGTGGGCTCGAACCACCAACCTTTCGGTTAACAGCCGAACGCGCTGCCTATTGCGCCACGGAAGCGTGGTTTGCAGCGACCAGTGAGGTTATACATAAAACTGACGGTATGTGGCAGTAGTTTGTATCAAGTTTGCGAGAAAATCAGTGAATTTTCATATTGTCGGCCAGCCAAAATGGTCAAACGCGTTCCGCTGAACTTAACGCTATGCGATTTTCATTTTGGTCTCCAAATTATTCCATTTCACGTATAAATTCAACGTGAAATGAAACAATTTGGAAACCAAAATGAAAATCGCATAGAGTTGAGTTCAGCGGAGCGCGTTTGACCATTTTGGCGGGCCGACAATAGTAATCATCTAAATTTTATGACAATGCAATCTTTTGTGCATTTTTTTTAATTTTCCTTAAAAAAAGGAACTAAGGTACTCAAATTATGATATTAATTGTAAGAAAACACTGAAAAACAGTAAGAGTGATGGGATCCTTCAGAAGATGTGCTCTTTTGGTCAGGAGAGCCCACATAACCTCATTGCTCTCGCATCAATGCTCGCTTAGCATGCACTATTTGATTGGAGCAAGCAAAAAGAGCACAAAAAATGCGTCCGGTGTGGAGGATGGGTGGATGGCATCATCGACGACCAACGTTTTATGGAAGAAGAAGAGAGAGAGAGAAAGAGAAAAGTACTAAAACATTTCAGAATGGGCCCTTTTGAGCACCAAATCCGTCTGCTATCCGTTCCAAAAAAAAATCAACCTATAGGATAAAGATAAAGGAAAGAAAAATTTTGGTTGAACTCAAGAGTCAAATATCATATCACTCTGTTTCTTTTTCTTTTAAGAACTGCCAAGAAATATTGCGACAAACGAGTCTCAAGCTTTTGCTTTCTTTTCTTTTTTTCTTTCACTGAAACAGCTGTTTCGCAGTGGTGACTGCTCTTGACAAGTTTTGCAAGAAAAAATAATTATGAAAATGTAAACTAAACTAATTTATTTTTGCTGGCGCAAAAAAGAATAAATTATTAAACAAAACAATTTTTTTCAAATACAGTAATTTAAAATTTTCCGCGCGAGACCACACTCCTAGTTTCCATTATGCGGCTTTAAAAACTACAGTAAACTTTTGACGGAATTTTTCTTAAAATTTCGGTGATTTTCGTTCATTTTCGTTAACTTTTGTGTTTTTTCTATCTCTGTTTATTTAAATAGTTTAATTTAATGGACCTATTCATATGAGAAAAAAGACAAAAAAAAACGTTTTTTTTCCTATTCATAGATGTAAAAAAACGACAAACAATGTCGAAAAACGAATGGTAAACAAGTGTTTATTGACCATGATAGACCATTGATAGTGAGGAGGCACAGAGATGTTTACAACCCCGTGGGAACGGACTTGTTTACTAGTTCATGCAAACTCCGCCCCTTTTCTGCGCCTCCTCACTATCAATGATCTATCATGGTCAATAAACACTTGTTTACCATTCGTTTTTCGACATTGTTTGTCGTTTTTTTACATCTATGAATAGGAAAAAAAACGTTTTTTTTTGTTTTTTTTCTCCTATGAATAGGTCCATAAGAAATTTTTTATTTTCCGTAATTTTCAGCAAAAAAAACACATTGGGAGAAAGTGTACATATTTTTCAAGAACAACAAAAAACAGCCTTTGATTAATTTCTGATTTTCGACGGAAATGTTCAGTCTGCGCGGAGAAATCGGGTGGCCTAGGAAACGTCATTCTACAAAAATTTGTCTTCGACTTTTCCGATGTTTCCCCTATTTTCCTAAAGTTTGGTGCTTCAAGCTCACACGGAATAATGTGCTCAATGAAACTTGGCCGATGTTTCGGATTTCCAACGAGCATTTTTTAAATATAAAATTTTTTTTAATTGCGCAAATCTGAAACGTTGAAAATTTGATTTGAATGACCGTTCAAAGAGAACACTTTCGGATTGTCCACAGAAAATAAATTAATATTCTCATCATTTTCTGTGTTTGTCCCTATTTGCCTTGCACAAAAAGTTTCGCTCCCGGGTGGGCTCGAACCACCAACCTTTCGGTTAACAGCCGAACGCGCTGCCTATTGCGCCACGGAAGCGGTGCTGGCAGTGACCAGTGAGGGCACACATAAGACTAAGAGAAACTGGGAGGTTGCTTGTTTAAAAAGTGTACGACCATATGTAAACGGCGAGAATCGAGCGTGATTGATCTATTGTGGGCCATTTTTATTTACCGTAGAGCTTATTTGCATATCTATTTACGTTCAAAACTGAAAAATATCTAATGGACCTATTCATAGGAAAAAAAAAAACTTTTTTTTTCCTATTCATAGATGTCAAAAAACGTCAAACAATGTTAAAAAACGTTAACAAATGTCAAAAAACGAATCCTATGAATAGGTCCATAACATAAATCGAATTTGGGAAACGAAACAAAAAATGTAAAAAAGAAACATTCTCTAGGACAAAAGATAAGAAAGGACACCCAAATGAGTGATTTGAAGGTATTACAGACAGAAGCTTTTGGCAAAGAAATAGTAAAAAAAATTAGCCGTTTGGCAGAAAAGACATGTCGCGTTTTTTTTTTGTTCTTGTATCTTCTTTTTCCTTTTTTGTGCAACTTTTTGGCCAATGGATGAAAAAAGAGGAAAAGTACTGAAGAAGTTGGTGGGGGAAAAGTGAATGTGAATGCATAATAAACCGGAAATTGATGATTTGCGTTCCACTTTTTCATACTTTCTTCAGTGAAAAGAAATGTCAAGTGCGTTGTGCATTTTCATCTGAAAATGTGTTAATGCTCCACTACCGTAATAAAATTTTCAGAAAAAAAATTTGCTTAAAGGTAAAATTCACTCAATTATCATCATTTCTAACCACTGGTGTAATCAGCTCTTCGGTTTTTTTTTTCTTTATGTTAGATGACGAGCAAAAATTATTAAAAAAGGAACAAATTGTCTCGTTTGATAAATTCCAGAAATTAAAAACAGACAAAGGGCATTCAAATGTGAAAAGATGAAAACATGATTTTAAAAGATAAAAAGTGTGAAAGTGGACGGAATGCTCATTTGGCCGCAGGGCATCTCCACTAATCGGATCTCCCGCCTCTTCTCTTTCTTCATTCCAATCCAAAACGAAACTTCAAACTTTTTCATCATTTTGTACCGCAGGTATCCCATACCCTTTCGACCCTTTCCACTGCTATCAAAAAGGGGAATTCGCCAGTGCATGCGTGCGTTGTCATAGTTTCCAACTGAAGATAACGATTCCGTTGGATCTTGAACATTTTAAGAGTTTTCGCACGGCGTGCCAGACCCTACGTAAAGGCAATCGCGCCCTATCGAATTCTCTGCGTATACGCATGCGTCTCCACAGTGGCGTTCTACCAAGCGAGCAAAAATGGAGACGCAGAAACGCGAGATATGGTGCGCAAAAATTCGCCTTTAAGAAAATGTTCAAAAACGTATTGTCGGCCCACCAAAATGGTCAAACGCGCTCCGCTGAGCTCAATGCAATTTTCATTTTGATTTCCAAATTACTTCATTTCATTTCATGTTGAATTTTATTGTTTACATTCCTTTTTGCATTGTTTTTATGTTTATTCTTCAAAGAAATATGTGTTTTCGTTTTTTTTTGTGAACAAACTACCGTATACGCGCTGGTCGCGGCGAGACCACAGCCGCAACACACGAGCGCTCTGACTGATTTTCGCGACGCAGTAATATGTAAAAATGATTAAAATGAATATTTTAAGCGCTGGACCGCCCGGCAAAATGGCTGAGAAATAGGAATTCAAAAATTCAGCCTCCCCTCTCACTCCCACGAGGGCACACAACCAGCGCGTTCTTGTCTTCGCCATCGACAGCGCTTTGAAAGCACACACTCGGTGGCCTCGTCGGCAACACGTTTGGGTGTCGTCCAGCAGGTCACTGGTTCAATTCCTCTCGCCTGTCCGTCCTTTTCAATGGAAATTGCCAGTTCTTTACCGATTTCCGTTTGGACGGGGAAGGCATACAACCCAAAGTCACCATTCATAGTTCACATCATTGCCTGACGAGTGATGTGTCTCCGCCAGGTGTCTCATTTTTTTACCATTTTTTTGTTCCGTGTCGTGGTTAATAGGGTTATCAAATACTTTGGAATAATTGATATGATTTAAGAAAAAAAAGGGTAATTAATTTTTTTTTCTGCGTTTTTGATGTTGTTATCAGTTCTGTTCTCAAATTCGAAACGATCATTATTAAAAAATAAAAATTTTTTTTGGAAACGATAAAAATTAGCGGAAAAGCAAAAAATCAACAAAAAGTGTATAACAAGAAGGGATTGAACAAAAACAATTGTATTTCGGGACGTTTCGCAACCATTCAGAGAAAAAAGAAACAATTCGCAAGAGTTTCGAAACGTCCCGAAAAGCGAGGAATAACAAAAGAAGGATACCCATGAAAAAAGAAAAATGATAAGAACTCAACATTCATAACAAGATGCCGATGCGTTCAATCGGTCTGTAGTTTCGCCTCTTCATCGTCACCATCTTCTTCCGTTTTTGCATCTGACGGCTTCAATTCATCCAAATCTCTTGCTCGGATCGTTGGCTCTCCAAAAACATCATCATCTTCCACCAAATCCGTCGACGTCTTCACGTTTATCTTTGTGGTGGCAACGATTAAATCAATTGATCCTATTAGTGAGGAGATCATTTTCTGAACTTCCATCTCGCGGGAAAGTGTTTTCTTGAGTCGCTCGACTTGGACCACAACGTCTTTCGATAGTTTCTCGGAGCCGTAGACATCTGAAATCGAGGTAAATAAAATGAAAAATTCAAATTGAAGGGATATTACCGAAAAATGCGACTAAGACGTCTTTCAGCGTGGCAAAGTAGATGGCTTTGAAGAGATGATGGTTTATAAATCTGAAATTTCAAAATATTATATTTATATTTTTAGCATACTTGTCGGCGGCCGGGCCTCACAATCAGGCCGATTTGAGTCACAAATCAGGAAAATTTTCTGATTTTTTTCACGAGATGTTGAGGAACTACCGTATCTTTTTCCTACAAAAAATAACTGCGTAGGGCCAAAAAAACACAAAAAAAAACGTTATTTCTGACATGAATAAATAATTTCATAAGAATAATAAAAAAAACAGGGGGGGGGGGGGAGTTGGCCAAAAAAAATTGTTTTTTTTTTCGGTTTTTTTTGTTGTTTTTTCGGGTGAAACAAAAAAAGTTTGATAATGCACGCGAGACGGCCCGTTCCGCGACAAGTATGATTGTTAACCTTTCAAAACCAATATTTAAAGTTTTAAAGCCCAAACACATACATGAGCAAATTCTTTTGAACTCCAGAATCTTGTCCGGCAAGTGCTCTCTGCATGGCTCCTCTCATCAGAATCACTCTCAAATATCCGACAACCGACGCGTCTTGACTGGATTTAAATTTTCCGGAAAATAACATTCGAATCACCGCCGCATGTTTGAAGTTAGTCAACATTCCGTCAATTTTCGGGATTTTCAGCTTATCCGTATTCTTGGCCACAACCTCGACGACCTCATCATCTCTTCCCTTTTCTGTTAGTTTCACAGCTGGAGCTGCCGTACGAATCGTCGATCGTTTATCCTCGATTTGTGCTGATGCCGTTACTTCTTTCTTGATGTCGGCTCGTCGATACAAAGCAAGCAAATTTCCCATTCCGATAGCCATAGTTTGATCATCTCTGGAGACGTCAATATCGAGCACTGGGGATGGCATTGACCACGAGTTGATTAGAGAATAGTTTGTGGTTCTGAAGGCGTTCACTCTTCTGTCAATTCCAGCCGTGAGGAGACACGTGGAATTTGTGGCAAGACGCAGAGAAGTGACCGTTTTGTAGTGGGCTTGAAGGGCGGTCAGTTGGCGACCGGTAGTTGTATCCCAGATTCTGAAAAATGATTTTTTTGGTCCACAAGTCTGCTGCGCAATCCTGCACTGAATGATCTTGCCCTGCTTCGTCGTGGCCAGGCTTTCTCGATAGTTCCGACCAGGCTTTCTCGGAAATTTCCGAAAAGTCGGAATTCCGATGTCGGAAATTTCCGATTCCGGTTCCGAGGCAGTTTCACTTCCGAAAAAATTTCCGATTCCGTTCCGAAACAAAAAGATTTCCGAAAATAATTCCGTTTCCGTCGGAAATAATTTTGTTCCGATGTCGGAAAAAACATGTTTTTCTGTCGAAATTTGGCAACAAAAATCTTTTTCTTTTTTTTTCGAAAAAATTCGACCATGTCCGTGACACAAATTTCCTTTTTAAAACACGAGTCTACTTATCTTTCCACAATTTTTTAAACTTTTTTGTGGATAATTTAAGATTTTATGGGCCTATTCAGGTTCATTTCCGATTTTTCCGATCGGAAATCGGAACGAGAATTTGAAATTTCGGAATTCCGACGGAAATTCGGAAATAAAAATGAAAAATTCGGAATTCCGTCGGAACATCGGAAGAGAAAATTACAAAATCGGAAATTTCCGAAGGAACTCGGAAGAGAAATTTTTATTTCCGAGAAAGCCTGGTTCCGATTCTGATAGACCTATTCACAAAACCTAAAAAAAAAGAAGAAAAAGGAAAAAAATTGCGGGAAAAATCGGAGAATGCTCCGATTGACCTAAAATTTTGGGAAATATTGGTAAAAAATCTCCTGTACACACTCAAAAAATTTTGGACCAAAATATCGATAATTTTTAAAATCGATATTTTGGTCCACAATTTTGTGCGCGTGTACAGGAGAACTTTTTCCAATATTTCCCAAAATTTTAGGTCAATCGGGGCATTTTCCGGTTTTTCCCGCAATTTTTTTTTCCGTCATTTCCTTTTTTTCCGGTTTTGTGAATAGGTCCATGATATTATTTTAAATTTAAAAAAATCCGTTTCCGGTTCCGAGTCTAAGTTAATTCTAAAATAAATCCAATTCGGACCGTATTTATTTTCCGAAGTTGTTTAGATTTTCTATTTTTTTTTGGTTAAACATAATTTTTTATTTACAAAGTCATTACCAAAAAAAAATTGACTTTTCCGTATTTTGTATTTATTTTTCGCCTTTTTTTCAATAGTTTTGCAGCCAGAAAACTTTTTATGGAATTTCCGAACGCTTTTTCGGGATATTTCTATGGACGGAATTTCGGAACAAAAAAAAATTTATTTCGAGAAATCCTGGCGGCGACAGACACCCAATCTCTTTTAATCAAACCCACCTGACAATAGGACCAGCCGCAGTGGCAATCAATTGTTCTCCTGGCAAAAAGAGCACCGATTCGACAGGATGCTCACAATTCAACTGCATCACTTGTTCTTTGCTTCGAATATCCCACAGGCCAACTTTGTGATCGTACCCTCCGGTCAACACGATATGATCATTCATAGATGAGACAGCTCCGCATCGGATCGCATCCTCGTGCGCTTGAATCTCGACAAGAGGCACCGCATTCACACCATAAGCGGTATCAGCGACCAGATATTGTTTGATTTTTCCATCGTCTGCCATCGAGAAAACAGTGTCTCCGCGAGCCGAGAAGTGGACACTTTTGACGGTCGATTGTGATGCTTGCATGACTCGAAGAGCCACTTTGCTCGAGCCCGTTGTTTTTTCCACATCAAACACTCGTACCTTACCTTCGTCTCCTCCGATAGCTGAAGAATCATTGTTTTTGTTTTTGCCAACGTTTTTGAACACGTACAGTGCTCGTCATAAAGATATGCCACCCACAAAAATAGGGGATTAAGAGAAAACTGGAAACTTTTGATAACAACTGTTAATGCCATCATATTCAGCGCACCAAAAAGTCGCAAAATTTACTGCATCAAAATGTTATGCCACCTTTCAAGAAAGTGTAAATTTCTTACATCGTTCCACATTTGTTCGAATTTTCAAGTTTTCAGTTGGTTTCAGGACGTTATCTTGTTTTCCTGTGTGTTTCATTCAATTTCCCATCATATCTAACTATTTCAAATTTTGGAAATAATTTAGAAATTTTCTTTAATGGGGTTATTCACAAAACCGGAAAAAATAGAAGGAAACGGAAAAAAAAACTTCGGGAAAAATCGGAAAATGCTCCGATTGACCTGAAATTTTGGGAAATATTGGAAAAAATTCTCCTGTACATGCTCAAAAAATTTTGGACCAAAATATCGATTTTAAAAAATTTCAGAAAAATCGATATTTTGGTCCAAAATTTTTTGAGCATGTATATACAGGAGAATGTTTTCCAATATTTCCCAAAATTTCAGGTCAATCGGAGCATTCTCCGATTTTTCCCGCAATTTTTTTTCCGTTATTTTATTTTTTTTACGGTTTTGTGAATAGGTCCATAAAGCACCTGGCGCACAATAAATTGCACAGTTAACAACGTTTTTAATTCCTACAAGTAATTTTAATCAACATGAGACGTCATAAACACCATAAAACCAACTGAAAACTCGGAAAGTCTAAAAAATAAGGGGATATCATTTTTAAGCTGTAGATTCTGCGACTTTTTGGGGCTATAGCCGTATTTTTGACGCAAGTTTTTAAACAATTTGGTTACGCAGGTTTTATACGCTAAATTTGATATCATCAACAGTTTTTTTTAATTTCTAGTTTTCTCAGAAACCAATCTTTATGACGCGCACTGTATAAATCGTCTCACCAATAAGTCTTCCGTCGTGTCTAAAGTCAATCGAGCACACTCCCTTCTTGAATCGACTGAACAAATTGAGCGGTTCGCAGACTACTGTATCGTAGAGTGTGAGACGAACACTGGAAGTGGTTGCCACGTGGAACGGCTTTTTCGGCGAGATGCGAACAGAGGTGACGACTGACGGCTCCTGGAAGACGGTGAGCTGTTGCATGCGTTTCCAGTAGACGACTTCTTCGTCGAGCAGGATTGTCTCCTGTTTTCTCGAAAGAAACTTTTCCGCTGGCAAGTACGGTGTGGCCATCTGAAATTTAAGTTAGATGTGAAGGAAAAAAAAAAGTTATATAAAGTATTCAAGTTTGAGTGAAAGAACACTGAAACGTAAATAGAAAAACTCAAAAAAAAAAAACATTTCTAAAATCAATTTTTTTTGGCAAAGGGAGACATATAAAAAACAGAAAAAATAAGAAAAACAATAATAACGAAAACAAGTAAATAAGGCTTCCATTCGGACCAATTTTCGTCCGTCCGGTCCGTCCGTTCGTCCGTCCGTCCGCCGTCCGTCCGGTTCGTCCGCGGACGGTCCGGTTCGTCCGGTTCGTCCGTTTCGTCCGGTTCGTCCGCCACGCTTTATTTGGCTGGGAATTTTAATTTATGGAACTCTCTTTAAAAATTCTGACATTGAAAATGTAAGTGAACTCGCCAATTTATGTAGAATTAGCTTTGCAAAAACAAATTTTTTAATTTTTTTCCGAATTTTTGATAGCAGAAACAAGACATTTTTGTTGATATTTTAAAGAAAAAAGAACAAAAACAGCTTTTGAAAACAAAATATAACAGAAACAAAAAGAAAAACTAACAAGAAAAAAAACGGACGAAGCGGACCGACCTTGGACGAACCGGACGAACAGCGGACGAAATTCGTCCGCTTTTTTTTCGTCCGAATGGAAGCCTTACAAGTAAACATATAAAAGGGTAACAAAAAGCAACAAACTATCTTCTCTTTCCAAAAGCCGCGAGAGCTTGTTTCTCCAAATCCGCCACATCCATTGGCTCATATTCATCGTCGTCGTCGTCGTCATCTTCCTGCGCATACTTCTTTCGCACGGCATCTGGATCGGGAAGCCACGAGGTATCCAGTTCATCGTCACTGTCTTCTTCCTCCATTTCCACGTCATCAATCTCTCCGTTTTTCCTCATCTTTTTCGCTAACTTCTCTTGTCTTCGCTGCTGTCGCAACTCTCTAAATCGGCGACGATCTTCTTTATCACCACGCTTCAAATCTTGTTTTGCCTTTTCAATGTCCAATCCATAAGAAGTAATCGTGGATGGTCCTTCTACCTTCGCCTCTTCATCGTCATCCTCATCAAACGTCTTTTTACTGTTTACGCGAAGTTTCTTGTTGAGAATCTTTTTGGCGGCTCCAACTTTCGTTAATGCCTTCTTTAGAGGTTTATTCTTCTTCAGAGTGATCTTCTCTTCGCTTTCCTCTTCGATTTCTTTTTTAACCTCCTCTAGTTTCTCATCCAAGTTATCATTGGCCTCTTTGACAGTGAAAAGAGCATCATCGTTTTCATCAATATCGAATTTTCCGATAAGAGACGCGTCTTTTTGTGGTTTTTCTTCATTATCCGACTCTTCGTCTTCGTCTTCTTCTTCCTCTTCTCTTTCTATCGCATTAGATTCTTTTTGAACGGTTTTGGAATTCTTATCAGTTTGTTTTTTATCCAAAAACCGCACTCTTGGCACAGAGACAAGCCCAAAAGAATCGGCAAGCGCAGCGGCATCAATCGAATTAACATTGAAAACCTTCTTGTCTCTCATTGTATAAATTGCTCTCAAATACGCAACAATACTTTTCTGAGCGTACTCTTTGAGTTCTTGCGATTCGGCCAAAATACATCTCAATTTAACACGTAAATCACTGATCGCTTTCGGATCGATTCTCAGCTCTTCGATCGGAATCGAGTGTCTTTCCAATTTGGCAATCATTGCTATCTGTTGAGAAGACGTGACCATCAGAAGAGAATTACCCGAATCGTCCATTCGTGCACTTCGACCCACACGATGAATGTAGTCGTCGATTTGTGCGGGACAGTCAACCTGAATAACCCAATCAATGTGCTCAAAATCGAGTCCTCGCGAGGCAACATCGGTGGCAATCAAAACTGCTGCTTTAGTCTCGTCGAATTTCGTGAAAGTTTCAATGCGTTTCTTCTGGTTCATAGTTCCCCACAATCCCATAACTGGAAGTCCTGGCCGCAGTTGTGAGAACACTTCGGTTAGGAAGCGAGCTTGTTTGCAACTGCTCACAAACACAAGTGACTTCTTCTTTTTGTGCGCTTCGATAAAAGACCACAAAGTGTTGATTTTATCCTGTTCTTCGACGATTACATACGATTGTTTCAGGTTGTCGGGTGTTGCGTTTGAAGCGTTCTCGTGAACAGAAACAAATACAGGGTCCTGAAAAAAAAAACGGAAAATAATTATTTAAAAATTTTAGGGGCGCTTCTAGAACTGCATCATGATCAAAAAAAAAATTTCCGAAATAATTTTGCGGAAAATCGGATATCCGATTGCATTTTTTAAATTTGTATTTTCCGGAAGAGATTGCATTTTTAAGAGTTCTTATTGTTCATTCGCGAAAGAAGCAAGTGCGCTCCACGAAACGTAGTACTACGTGGATTTCATTTTCGTCGCCAAATTATTTCATTTCACGTGTAAATTCAACGTAAAATGAAATAATTTGGCGACGAAAATGAAATCCACGTAGTACTACGTTTCGTGGAGCGCACTTGCTTTTTTCGCGAATGGACAATAACAATTCGCGCAACCTGCTTCTTTGAAAAATTAGAAAATCAATAAATCAGCTCAAAATTCAGTTTTGAGACGTTATTGGTATTAGAAGGGCAGCTGGAAGTACGGAACTTTCCCGATCCTTTTCGAAATTTTTTCCGACGGGAAACAAGGCTGGGCGTAAAATTTACGGATCAAAAATAAGTAAAACCGTAAAATTTTGAATTTCACTGCTCGGTAAAGAAAATTTATTACTGAATCCAGAAACAATAACAAAAAAAAATGTCATCCAATTAAAGCAAAGTTGCGATTTTTGGGTTAGTTTCGGTATTTAACGTCCGAAAAATAGGTCGAGATTTTTCAAAAAACAAATTTCCAAAATTTATCCAAAAATTCCACTGTAAGAAAAATTCTACGTACTTCTGCAGTACCCGGAGAATTTTTTTAGAAAACTATTTTTTTAAGTGTCCTACCAATCTGATGATAATAAATACTTTTAAAATTTTTACGGATGAAATTTTACGGAATACGTAAAAAATTTTACGGTGCTTCAAAAAAACCCGTAAAATCCGTAAACGTAAAAACCCAGCCCCAACGGGAAAATTTTCCAAAAAAAAAAAAAAAAACGTCGGAAAATCAAAATTTCCGTTTTTCTATTCCTACCAAGCCTGATCATAATAGAAATCAGCGCCTGTTATTTTCCCCCATATTTTTATCATTTCAAATGTGACGAGAAAGAAAAATTGAGTTCTAAAAGCGAGTACATCCAAAAATTTGTTGTCATCATTCAAAATTAAAAAAAAACTCACATTGGTACAAACTCTACTCAGATCCTTGACATTTCTGGTCTGAGTGGCCGAAAACAAGAGAGTTTGTCTCTCCGCAGGAAGATTACAGATTATAGAATTCAATTGTTTGGAAAATCCCATATCAAGCATTCGATCAGCCTCATCCAACACAAGAACTTGAAGACAATCACAATTCATCTGCTCGTTCTCATCCATATGCTGTAGAAGACGTCCCGGCGTGCACACAATGATGTTGACTCCAGAGATGCGATTTCTCTCAAATGCAACTTCACTTCCGCCGATAACAAGTCCACACGAGAATCCGTGATGTTTTCCAACTGCATTGATGGTGCTGAATGTCTGGAGAGCGAGTTCACGAGTCGGTGAGATCACAAGAGCACCAAGGCCGTATTCCGGAGACCATTTGGCGCGCCACAAAGCTTCGAGAACAGGAATCACGAGTGCAAGTGTCTTTCCACTTCCTGTTTTCGCAGCTCCAACGACATCGGATCCAGTGAGAGAGTAGGCGATAGTGTCACGCTGGATTTCAGTCGGTTTCACGTATTCGTTCTCTTTTAAGCCTTCAAGAGTTTTCCAGGAAAGAGGAAAGTCCTCGAAGCTGTGAAATGTGCGCGAAGACTTCTAAAAATCAATTCATATGAAAAAAAAAACGTTTTTTCTGGAAATATTTAAATACGAACTTTGAGCATTTCCTGGTATTTGTCCTGAACTTCGTCTAGCATATTCTCTTCTTTTTGTTTCAATTCCTGCTTTCTCTTTTTCATCAATCTCTTTTCTCGGAGAATTTTCTTAAAACTCGAGTCATTCTCACCATCGAACTTTCGTTTTCGTCGATTATTTCCACTTTTGCCGTTCGTGTGCGGCATTTTCTAGAATTTCGCATTTACAATTCAAGCTTTTAAAAGATTAAAAAATCTTTAAGATAATAAAAATAGGATATAAGAACCAAATTATTTGAATAAAGCTGACGAAAATAAATATTTTTTTAAATAAAAACTATGCATTGGGCATATCCAGATTAACAAGAAAAATTGATCCGGGAGAATCAATCACACCAAAACAAAAGGAGTGCCACCCAGATTCAAAGTAATTAGAAAATCAAGTAACAAAAACACAGACCTCGAGTACTTCAACTTATACAAAAATCATCGAAAATTCTAAATCTCGCAATAAAATTGGCATTATTATGACGATTTTGTTTTCAGATAGAAGTAATCAAGTTTCCAGGACTTTTCAACGGGGACGACAGGAAGAAAATAGGGGAAATTAATTTAAAGAAAAGAAACAACGGGAGCACAATTTCAGAGTTTAGAAGTCGTAGGTGAATCCGAGATAGTCCTCGTCAAACTCTTGAATTCTCACATAACCGTCTTCTCCTCCGGTGGCGAAAATGGTTCCAGAAGCGTGCCACGTCATTGTGTTGATTGGTCCGAAATGTCCCTTGAATCTGGCGAACTCCTCCTCGAACACCATGTGGTAGATCTTGGCCTCGAAGTGACCGGCTGACACAGAAGTCTGGGTGACCTGCATGGCGTCTTCTCCTCCTCCAAGGCAAACGTGATCACGTGTTGGAGAGATACACGCAGAGTTTACCGGACGTTCGGATCTGAAGTACTTCGTTTTTTTTTTGTTTTCAATCGAGCATGTAAATTAATTAAAGGGGGTGCCACTTTCTGGGGAAAGTGGCTTAAAATATACTCTAGAGTGGGGGATTTACGAATATCACATCGAAATCGAACGAAAAATTTTTTCTGATTTTTGGCGAATTTTACAAAAAAAAATAGAAGACCACGGGGAGTACACGATTTGGCGCGAAATTCAAACGCCATTTTCTTTTTCAACATTTTTCTCTCGTCTTTCTCGCATTTTTTGCATTAATCTATGGGAAATAATGTACAAACATCATTTCGTGTTTTCAGGTACCAAAATAACGCGTGTTAATAAAAAAATTAACAATAAAACAAATTCGGAACAAAATTTCTCATACCTTTCATGTTTGCCCGTTTTCCTGCTCAATTCCGCATTAAGTTCACACTTTTATCTGTAACGTTTATATTTGAACAATAAATGTTCACAAGAAATTATTTAAAACGAAGAATCGAACGAAAGGCGAAAGGCGAATATCGATTTTTCGATGTTTATGACTAAAATGTGTTTTCGCGATTATCTAAAATTATAATAAGCGATTAGAACATGTTTTATCGAAAATCGATAATAAAAACGAGGAAAATTGCACGAAAAATAAATATTTCTGGTGAAAATGGATCTTTCTAGAAGCCGCGGCCGCGGGTTTCCTAGTCCACGGCCACGCTTTTCGTGTACTCCTCGTGGTCTTCTATTTTTTTGTTGTAAAAATCATAAAAAATCAGAGAATTTTTTTCGTGCGATTTCAATGTGATATTCGTAAATCCCCCACCCAATAGTATATTTTAAGCCACTTTCCCCAGAAAGTTGGCACCCCCTTTAAGATATTGTCGGCTCACCAAAATGGTCAAACGCGCTCCGCTGAACTTAACGTTTTGCGATGTTCATTTTGGTTTCCAAATAATTTCATTTCACGTTGAATTTATACGTGAAATAAAATAATTAGGAGACTAAAATGAAAGTCGCATAGCGTTGAGTTCAGCGGAGCGCGTTTGACCATTTTGGCGGGCCGACAATATTCAAATAGTTATTATATTCTTTCTGTAAAATCGCCCGCCTTCAAAATACTGAAAATTTTAAGGGGGAAATTAAACGATTCTTAAATATAGCCAAGTGGCGAGGGGGTAAAACGGTATAGAAGTGTCTGAAATGGAGCTGTATTGTTACAAAACAGCTCGAAAAATGTTATGTTTTATTATTTCGCGCAGTTTTTTTTTAGAACAGCTTCATTTCAGGCCGTTCTAGAAAAAATCCAGTATAGCCACCCACTACAATATAGGACCCACGCTATAGTATAGGCCCCCACATAACTGAACAGTGGGATTCTTTCCGATTTTCTGTGGGTGTCTACTTTAAAACATTTGGGTGCTCTGACTAGAATGTATTATTAGAGTTAAGGCACCTATTCAGTGGTAGTGTATACTGGTTTCCTAGGGAATCTTTCACAATAGCCACCCTTGCAATCCAATTTGCGCACCCACACCAACGGGCTGATATTTGCACTTCAATATAAGTACCCATCATACCAGAATGGATACCCATGCGCGGCGCCGACTGTGGGTGTTCATACTATAGCAAATCCAATGGGTACCTCTTTTGATAAATGTGGGTGCCTATTCTGTAATAAACCCCAGTTCCGCTACACTTTGCAATTTTTGCGCGCTCTTTTCACAAATTTTAGCACAGTTAAATATCCGTATTCCCATGATCCACGACTAGGCAAAAACCACACATAATGAAAAACTCACTTGTACTGCTTCAACTTCTTCAAGTCATTAACATCAAGCAAAGCGGCAGTCTTATCTCTAGACGCCGAAATCAAGAACTCTCCATTTGGAGACATTTGAAGATCTTGGACGCTGTACTGAAATCAAAAAGTTGTTCACTGCTTTCTTTTCTTTGCACAATGAAAATTTCTTACACGATGAACCGACTCGTTGGTGTTAATCGCGTTGCCTGGGTTTCTCAAATCGTATTGTTGAAGGAGTCCCGATTCAAATCCGATCGTCAGCTCATCATCCAGTTTGGTGAAGAGAGCGGTCGTCGCGTTGACGTCAAATTGGGTAGTGAAGCACGCCTCTCCACCATCGACCATCTGAGCGCTGTCACGAAGATCGCGAACTTGGACGATCGACAGATTTTTGGTCATTTTTTGAGTGGTGAAGCACACTAGGTTGCCTATAAAATTTATTTTATGGTAATTCACTAATATAGCCCCACGGCTGATATGGAAAGTCCCCGGTCGTATAAAAATAATCTCCTATCATATGAATATAGTCCCCCACCATTTTTACATTATGGTTTGAGGGACTTTACCTGTCTCTACTTAAGGTGTTTTGTTGGTATTTCATTGGGGGGGGGGGGGGTCTTATTGTACTTATCCCCCGATTTGGACCAAACTTGGCGCAAAATGTTAAAACATAAAAGGTATGAGGCGGCCGAAGTTTGGTGCAAATCAGTAAATTTTGAAGGACAGAATACTGATAGCACTTACGGTGTTTCACCAGTTGCACCGCCGAAAATCGGCTAGTACTTGTAAAACTGCTTACCTGAATAGGAAAATCCACATGACTTCATTGGTGTCTGATGGTTAATCGTGTGAATACAATTTCCGAGTTCAGCATCCCAAATCTTCACAGTCAAATCTCCAGAAGCCGTCACACACTTTGCAGTGTCCCAGGTGACGTCAATATCCCAAACGGCTCCGTTGTGTCCATCGTAGCTTCCTACAAAAATAATGTTTACGAAAGATTTCCAATATTATTTACCAATTCTCTCTCCATTCTCAGTGTACCAAACACATGGCTTCTTGTCTTTCGCGCACGTGAAGAGCAAGTCTCCCTCGCGATTGAAGCGGACCCTGGTAAGAGCACGTTCGTGTCCTTTCAATGAAAGCGGACGCATTTCTGTATTGAAATAAATTATATCTATGACACAAAAGTTTTTTGTCCTATTTCAAGAATTTAAAAGAATTCAACCTAATTATTCATAAGGATACCATGAAAACAAATAAATAAATATTTTTTAATCAATTTAAACGCATTTATAAAGCCGGAAAATAATGGGACAAACTGAAAATCACAGAAAAAAAGTGAAATAGGATTTTTTTTTTTTCGTTGCAAAATGTGTGCAATTTGACGTGACGCGCATTGCGGATCGCTTGGTTCCAACTGCCAACCGTAGTCCGCCAAAAATCAGCTGACATTTTTCGATTTTCACTTGGATTTTCCCCCTTTTTCTGGTTAAATATTTCGAAAAAACGACTATTATAGTGTTAAAAGGTAAGTTAGCGATTTGTATAGTACAAAAGTTCGTGAAAATCTTGGTCTCAATGCTTTTTTAATTTTCATCGGGCCTCACAGTTTAATACAGAGTTTCCTCAATGAAAATCAAGTTTTCAGAGATCGATAATGTTACAACTAAGATTAATAGCAAGTCTACAAAACTCGTCACGCGCAGTTAAGTCACGGGTGCGTATGCGTATTTTTCCCAATTTCAATTGAACAATCAATGCTTTCAGGCTCTTTACCGCAATTTTTCTTCACTGACAAAATCACCAACGTTTATCAAAAATGCCACACAGATTCTTAATAAAAACGTGAGTTTTTTCTGAAAAAATTTGGCGATGCCAATTTGCGAAATGTTGGCCTTTTCCACACTGTCGTTCTCTGCTATTTTCTCTTTTTTGTGCGCTATTTTAATTCATTTTTTATATGCGTCTTTTTTATAATATTTAGCACTAACGACAAGAAGGGAATATTTACGAATAGCAAAAATTTGTGAAAAATAATGTCAAAAATGGTCCTGCACACGAAAATTTTGGACCGAAAAGTCGATTTTACAAATTTTCAGAAAAAATCAAAATGTTTTATTTTGGTTCAACATTTTTTGAGCATGCCCAGGGGTAGGACAAAAAAAATTTCAACAAAAAACTTTTTTTCGTTTTTATGGAGGTTATTCACGGAACCAATAAATAGGCAAAAATTCAGCGAAAGTCCGGGGAATGTTCCGATCGGTCTGCAATTTTGAGAAATCATAAAAAAATACTCTCTGACGAAAATTTCAGACCAAAATATCGATTTTGAATAATTTCAGAAAAATCGATATTTTGGTCTGAAATTTTCTGGGAACGCCCGAGAGTATTTTTTTAATGATTTCTCAAAGTTTCAGACCGATCCGAGCATTCTCCGAATTTTGAATTTTTTGTTCAGTGAATAACCCCATAAAAGTACCAAAAAAGGGCCTATTTTGTCAGTTAAATGGAAATTTTCCAAATGGCGGTACAAAAAAATCCAAAAAATTTTTGTTTCACCCAAAAAAATCCCGAAAAAACATTTTTTTTTTTGGTGTCACCCCTGCCCAGGACTATTTTTGACATTATTTCCCAAAGTTTTAGGCTAGTCGGAGCACTTTCTGAGATTTCCAAAAATCTTTGCTACTTTGTGAATAACCCCATAATTGAAACAACCGTAGAAATGGGACGCTCTTTCGGTCTCAATTTTCCTGGAGATGAGAATTTGAGTCGACGAGGAAAATTGATAATGCGCGAAAACTTGAAAATTGAAATCAAAATGACACGAAATGCACAATATTTATTACTGGTTATCCGTGAACCTAAACGGAAAATACAACAAAAAACATTGCAACGATAAAGATACGAACAATTAATTCTTGACGGAAGCGTCGGATCCGAATTCGAAGCTGAACTCTCCCTCGTTGTTCTGTTTGCATTTCACGTTCTGTCCGTTGTCGAGCTGTCCACTTCCGTTCAACTCCAACAGCTCCAATCCCTGCTTCTTGTTGAGCACACATCCGATCGGCGCGAACGAGATGTATCCGTTGCTCATCTCGCACTTGTAGCGGAATCCAACACTGTTTCCCTTGTACATGCGATCAATAGTCTCTCCATGGCTCACGAATTGCGATTTCTCGTTCTTCTCCCAGCTGGCAAAGCATCCGGCTGTCTCGTACTTGCTCACGCACTCCTCATAATAGCTTCCCTTTCCGATGCGTTGACGATCGCCGAGCGAACAGTCGTCTCCGATTTTAACAGCGCTAGCAGTGAGAATAATAGCAGCGAAGAGAGCGAAAGTAGTGGACGACATCTTCTGAAAATTTAATATTATTCGGATAAAAAATCCTTTTTTTTAGAAAAGAGCAGTGGTTCAAGTATTCACAAGGACATGTTTTCACCCCGGTGCCAGCAGCCAAGTGCCTTTGCAGGTTAGTATCTTTTTTAGAACTGAAATGAAAAGAGGAGAAGAGATGCGATTGCTGCCTGAAACATATGAAACCCTGCGGGGTTTTATAGCGACTTTCGGACACCGCTCTGGGAATTTCTTTTTTGATTTTATTTGAAGCACGCCGCTGTTCTGTTTGGGGGCGGATGGGAACGAATAATTCCTGTGAAAGCGATTTTTAGGCTCTGGGACGTTTTGAAACTATGATGATTCGAAACCAGGCTTGTTCGGAAAATGCTTTTCGGAAAAGGAAATTTTTTCCGAAATAATTTTTCGGAAAAACGGATACCCGAAATGTTTTCCGATTTTATTTTTCGGTAATTCGGTTATCCGATTTTTTCCGATTTTCGAAACTAAAACAGGATTTTTTTTTTAAATTTTGTATTTTCCGAAAAAGATTCTTAACAATTGGCTCATCTTATTTCTTTGAAAAAATACGAAAATCTACAAATTAACAAAAAATTCAGTTTTGAGAAGTTCTTGGTACTTAGAAGCGACACCTAAAAAAAACTGCACTTTCCCGATCATTTTCGGAAAATTTTCCGACGGGTAATTTTTCCGAAAAATAAATTCGGAAAATTTTCCGTCGGAAAATCGGAATTTCCGTTTTCCGACTCCGACCAAGCCTGTTCGAAACCTACCACTTTGAAACGTTAGTGCTATTTTTCGTCGAGGTGTTCCCACTATTGGCAAAATTTGGCCAAGGATAAAATCAGAATTTTTCAAAATTTATCGGAAAATTTAGCGCTAAAAAGGCACTAAAGTTTCGAAAAGTCCCTGTTTCGAAGTGGCAGGTGTCGAAACGCCTTGTTTCGAAACCTCCCAGAGCCGATTTTCAAGCACAATTAAATATTAATCATTATTTTTTCAGGCTTCCGGACAATTATCTGGAGTCCAATTAATAAAACGGCTGATAAAGTACGTTTGGCCAAAGGATAAACCGGAAATTAAGCGGAGAGTTCTAGTTGCTCTTTCACTTCTAGTTGCCGCCAAATTAGCCAACGTTTCCGTTCCGTTTCTGCTTCGTGACGTCGTGAATTATTACAATGGAAAAGCTCCAGAATTCTTCAAGCTAACATTCGATGGAACCACGTCGCAAACGATTTTCACTGCGGGAATCGCCACATGTATCGCGTATGGATTGGCTCGTGCAACTGCTGCCGGATTCAATGAGCTCAGAAACGCAGTGTTTGCAAAAGTGGCTCAAAACTCTGTTCGAAGCATTTCAAGATCAATTTTCCTCCACCTGCACTCGCTTGATCTCTCGTTTCATCTGAATCGTCAAACTGGAGCACTTTCGAAAGCAATCGATCGTGGAACTCGTGGAATGAGTTTTGTTCTTTCTTCACTAATTTTCAATTTGCTTCCAACCGCTGTGGAGATTGGAATGGTTACCGCGTTGTTCACTGGAACTCTTGGTTCAGAATTCGCGTATCTGACAATGGGAAGTGTTGGAATGTACGCAGTTGCCACGTTAGGAATCACCGGATGGAGGACCAAATTCCGACATCAGATGAATCAAGCGGATAACGATGCTGGAAACAAGGCTATCGACTCGTTGATCAATTATGAAACTGTCAAATATTTCAATAATGAGAAGTTTGAAGCTGATCGGTATGATCATTACTTGAAAAAATACGAAGGAGCCTCACTGAAAACCACGTCTTCTTTGGCTCTTCTCAATTTCACCCAAAACGCCATTTTCTCAGGAGCACTTATTGGCGTGATGTGCATGGCTGGAAATCGAATCGCTGCCGGAGATTTAACAATTGGAGACTTGATTCTTGCCAACACACTTCTCTTCCAACTCTCAATTCCTCTCAACTTTTTGGGATCAGTGTATCGTGAAGTTCGTCAGGGATTGGTTGATATGAATCAAATGTTCTCACTTTTGACGTTGAAACCTAAAATAGTCGAGGCACCTGACGCTAAGAAGTTGAACATCGTCGGAAATGACATCAGTTTGAAGTTTGAAAATGTTCACTTTTCGTACCTTCCCGAGAAATCAATTCTTAAAGGATTGGACTTGGAAATCCCAGCCGGAAAGAAGGTGGCAATCGTTGGAGGATCAGGATCCGGAAAATCAACTATTGTGCGTCTTCTTTACCGCCTCTACGACACAGACTCAGGAGAGGTCAGAATCAACGGAGAAGAAACACGTGGATTGACACTCGACTCGCTTCGACAAAACATTAGCATCGTTCCACAAGATTCGGTTCTTTTCCACGACACCATCTACTACAATCTGGCATACGGAAGACCATCAGCTTCTAAAGAAGAGGTTATTCAAGCGGCGAAGATGGCCGATCTTCACGAATCAGTTCTTCGAATGCCAAATGGATACGAAACTCTTGTTGGAGAGCGTGGATTGAAACTGTCGGGAGGTGAAAAACAAAGAGTGGCGATTGCCAGAGCTATACTGAAGGTATGCTTTTTAATTCTGATTGTGAGGCCATAAGCAAGAAACCTTATCATAAAAAATGCAGCGTCTTCTAAATTTCCTTTCGGAAAACGGTTTTCCTGTCGTTTTACAGTTTCTTGCATGTGGCCTCTGAACTTATATTCTCAAAATAATCGTTTTCAGAATGCTCCATTTGTGATTTACGACGAAGCAACATCGTCCCTTGACGCCATCACCGAATCCAACATTATGAAAGCATTGAAAGGAGCTGTCGAGAAACGGACATCGCTTTTCATTGCCCATCGTCTTGCCACAATTGTAGACGCAGATATCATTTATGTTCTAGAAGACGGAAAAGTTGTTGAAAAGGGATCTCACTTTGATCTACTCGCACAGGACGGGCGCTACGCTCTGTTGTGGAGATCGCAGAATGTTCACGGAGTTGCCGTAAGTTTTTTTAAACGATACATGGGCTGTGAAAACAAATTTTAATAATTATGTATTAATTTTAATAGAGTTGCCGTATTTACTCTATTAGAAGGGCACCTCTAATTGGTGAGCAGCCTCCAATAGAAGGCAGCATTTTGAAATTGCGATGTTTCCATTTTTTTTGTGTGATTTTTCAGGTTTTAAAGGTTATTTTTGAAAATTATCAAGAAATTAGTGAAAAATATGTTTTAAGTTATTTTTGCGAAGTCTGCTTCAAAAATAGAAGTGCATGCCCTTCTAATAGAATAAATAAGGTGGTTGAATTCTTAGCGGGGGTGAATAGCGCAGCCGGTAGTGGTGACCGCCGCCGTTCCAGAGGTCACAGGTTCGATTCCTGCCCTCACCCCCGGGTTCACCCAGCCTCTAATTGGGTAGTAGAGAAATCTACGAAGATTGCTCGGTCATTTCCCTAGCCATGAATTGACTTAAATAATGTCTGGCTCTGAACGGTACACCACCAGTCGTCCGCGTACGGAGAAAACCGTGATCCGCAGTACCTTCGGTACTTGAAGAACGGATCGACTTTGTAATCTTTGTTGTTGTTGTAATATCTTTTTGCCAATTTTTGGGATAAATACAAGAGTGATCATCTTTTCAAAAACATTTTAGTTTTGTGATTGAAAATTTTAATGGGCCTGGACCGAAATATCGATTTTAAACATTTTCAGAAAAAAATCAATATTTTGTTAAAATCGATATTTCGGTCCAAAATTTTCTGAGCAAGCCCGGAAGCATTTTTGACAGTTTCTCCCAAAATTTCAGACCATTCGGAGCATTTTCCGAGTTTTCTCCCAGTTGTTTGTCATTTTTCCGTTTTTCTACTGTACTTTGAATAGGTCCATAAAAAAGGTATTTTTTTTCGAGGCTGCCGGTGAATTTTTCGAAAATCCGAAAAAAAAATATTTAAAAAAATATCTTCCCTGATCTCTGGCTTACTGGTGGAAAATCAAATAAAAATCACAAAAAATGCAAAAATTTTGGCTCCCGGACGTTTCGAAAGTGGTCTTTTCGAAGGTTTTTCTGGATTTTGTGGTCGCGGTGTTTGAGGAATTTTCCTTAAAATATTTTTAAAAATGATTGTGTGAAACACCGCGTCGACAAAATCCAGAAAAACCTTCGAAAAGTCCACTTTCGAAACGTCACACTTTCGAAATGTCTACTTTCGAAACGTCCGAGAGCCAAAATTTTAATTTCCCGCCAGATAAAAAGCGTTTGTACGGCTTCTCTGTTTGCGGTGCCTTCCTAATAGAGTTAATACGGTGTGTATTCATGTTTTTAGCCAAAGAAAACAAAGAAAGATGACGAAGATCTGATGCTTGAGCTAGACCTGGACAAGTGCTGCGGAAGTTCGAGTTGCAATCGCTAGATTATGAAATTGATGACGTCTTCTGTTTCTCAGGGATACTTTTCCAACTGACCTAACCGACCATTTCATCATTGATAAATATGCCAACTTTCTCGTTTATAGGAACATTTTGAATTGTCTCTGTGTTTTTTTAATTCCATTTTTCTTGCTCTGTAGTCTTAGCCCGATTTTCCTTTTTTTTTTTTCTAGAATCGGGTGTGAAAATGTGTTATTTTTTACAAGTCTTCCTTCCTGTTTTTCTTTTTTCACATCTGTGAATAGCTCTTCTAGACTCGTCATGTTGCTCATTGTTTCAGTTTTTCCACTTCCCGGCTGAAATTATTTTTTTTTCTTCTTTCTTACTCGTGTCAATATTATTTCCCTTTTTTCTCGCCAATTACAATTCCCAAGCGCTTTACGCGTCAAGTGCCAAATACAACGATTAAGATTTTTTTTTCTTTCTGATAGAAATAATCGTTTGGAAACGATTTCTAAATATTTCTTATCTTGTAAATAATTTTCAATGTTTTAATTAACAAAACATTCTTTACAGAATGTCTGGCTGTCTGGATCAGATCCGTTGCAATTGCACGTTCGATTTGGAAGGGCGCAGGTACTGTTTTTTTTTTTGAATCTGGGAGTTTTATCATAATTTCGAGATTTCACAAAAAAAAATGATTTTTTTTTAGAAATGCAGTGGCTTCTGTGACGTCATCTGCTCTCTTCTTCATCGCGTGGTGGCTGATGATCGATACAGCAGCTGTATACGATAAGAAGGACTGGACTAACGTCTATTTCATCATCACCATTTCAAGCACCATCGCAATGTTCATGGTGAATGCGATCTCGAATAGTCAAGTTCGTGGAGAAAGTCTTCATGAGGGGCTTCTTGGAACTAAAGGTTTGTTTATTGGGTTCACCACTACTAAACAATTACTATTTTTCTTCAAATTAAAAAAAAAACTTTCAAAAAAAGCTCAACGTTATTGAAACCAAAAAAATGTTTCCAATTTTAGAATTTTAGGAGTTTATTTCCCATTTGTTGCTTTATTTTTGTTTCGTTTCATATAAAAATATCATAAAATGTATCCATATTTTTTATGAAGAAAGGTTGAAAACGATGAAAAGTTGCCGAAAACCGTATGCGGAACATAATGTACACTGCGTACGGTAGCAAGTGTCGCTTCAAAAAAAATTTTTCGAAAGAAGGGGTCTTTCGAAACTTTTCGAAACTTTCGAAAAAATTTCGAAACATTTTCGAAACATTTTTCGTATTTCGAAAAATTTTCGAAAGATCTTTCGAAATTTTTTCGAAAGCCGATATTTGAATTTCGCGGCGTGAGCAGGGGTGGAGTGGAGCGCGCTTGCACTGAATCATGGCGAATTCTATTTTTCTTTTTTCAAAAAATGTGTTTTCTTATTATTGGCCATTCGCGCAAGTGCGCTCCACAAAACGTGGATTTCATTTTCGTCGCCAAATCAGAACTATCCTGTATAAGTTTTAAATAAAATTTGTTTTATTATAAAATAAAAACATGCATGCATATTGAAGCATGCTTATTGAATAGTTTTGATTTGGTTCTGATGCGAACAGTTCTGAATCGGGGTAGTTCTGATTTAGGACAGTTCTAATTCGGGACAGTTCTGCTTTGGGACAGTTCTGATGCAGGACAGTTCTTATGGGGTTATTCAGGGTCGGAAAAAATAGTTTTTTTCCTTTTTTTCCTTATTCAAACGACGGAAAAAAAAGAAAAAAATCCGTGGCCGCGAGAGTTTTTTTCCGTTGCTTTTCTAGGCCATCGCAAAGGTTTTTTAGGCCCTCGGCTGTGAGAACTGCGAAATATCGATTTACGGGCGAATAATTTTTGAAAATTGGTTTCGCGCGCAGGTCTCACAGCGGAGGGCCTAAAAAACCTTTGCGATGGCCTGGAAAAGCAACGGAAAAAAACTCTCGCGGTCACGGATTTTTTTCTTTTTTTCCGTCATTTGAATAAGGAAAAAAAAGGAAAAAAACTATTTTTTTTTCCGACCTTGAATAACCCCATTATACAGGACAGTTCTGATTTGAACAGTTTTGATTCAGGACACGGTTCTGATTCGGGAGAGTTCTGATTTGGGACAGTTCTGATTCGGGGAAGCCCCTCAAAATCTAAAGCGCGTGGCAAGCTGTCTTATTCTGCGTCTCGTCAATTGCACGTTTTCTGCTTCAAAGTTCATTCCAAAAAATGCGAATTCGCATAAATGGGCACACTGCCAAGATTTTTTTAATGGAGCGCACTTTCTCCAGGGCAATCGCCAGCATCCCGTGCCCGTGCGCTATGTATAAAGTAACAATTGAATGAAAAATGATCTCAAAAATCTTTCGAAAATCTTTCGAAAAAATTTCGAAAAAAGTTTCGAAATTTTTTCGAAAGATTTTCGAAAGATTTTTCGAAATTTTTTCGAAAATTTTTCGAAAGATTTTTCGAAATTTTTTTCGAAAATGCTTCGAAGCGACACACTGCAAGGGTGGCAAGGCTGTCACACGGCCGGCCCCGGCCGGCCTCGGCCCTTGCGTTAAAAACCTACAGAGGGTTTCCAAAGTGAATACACGGGGTGTTGAGAGGTACATGAAAATTAAAATTTAAATTTCGCGGGAAAGTTGCCACGTCACTCGCGAAAAAAGAGCGCGAAATGGCGTATTCAAAATGTCGTTACTGCGGCGCCGCAGCAATTTTTTATTAATTTTTTTCTTATGGGTTCATATCTTTTGCATGATTCTAAATATTTAAAAAACATTTTTCTATTTTTTTTATGCAGAAAACGTATTCCGCCAGCGCCTCGTTTTTGAAAATCCAAACCGTTTCAAATCTGTAACAACCGCGTTTCCTCAAATCTATGTGAGCAGTGAAGCGCATTTTCACGATGTACTCTTCAACACGCCGTGTGAATAATTCATAGAGAAATAATAAAAAAAGGATGAAAAATCAAAAATTATACTAAAATAACGATAATCTTCATGAAATTTGTGAAAATGATAAAAAAGTTGAAAATTTAAAAAAAAAATTTGGTTTTTTTTTCGATTGGGATAATTTGAGATAGGTATAATTCTTTCACAAGGGGAATTTTCATACTTTTGTGAGTATTTTTTGTGTTGTCAACTTTGTTCTAACTTTTTATGATTAGCAATAAAAATGATTTACATTTTTTTAAAACTTCTGGTTTAAATCTTGATTTTTTAAATGAAAAACTGTTTTAAAAATGAGTATTGTATTGTATTGTATTTATTACGTTTCAAAAATAAACGTGAGTAGTAAGCTTTCCACGGCGGGCGTTTTTTGCCCGTCCGACCCGTTCGGGGAAAGGGCCGTCCGATCCCCGGGGAAAAAGAAAAATGCCCGCGTGAAATGTTTTTTATTTTTTCCAACTATTCAAAAAATGGAAGAAAAAAGTTCACGCATTTTCTACACATTTTTTCAATTTCCCGTGACAAAATATTATTTTTTATGATTCCACATTTGCCAACGCGATACGCCTTTATTTCTATCCTAGGAAACCGTCACGTAACATTGCAGACCGGGCAACGCGGACGGGCAGCGGGCACCCGTTCTCCGGACGGGTAACGGACGTTTTCGGACGGCCCGTCCATGGTGGAAAGCTTAGTGAGTAGTGGTTATCTTTTAAATTTATTGTCTAAACTTTTTCTGGCATGAAGAATTATGAAAAATCCAATTGTACCTGAAAAATCGCAACTTTTTATATTTTTTGTGTGTCGTAAAGAAGAGATTGAAAAATGGATAAAGGAAACAACTAAATACACAAAAATGTACAAAAACTGATTTCAAAAAAGTTTTTATTTGTATCTCAAAAACTAAAAATTCAAATTTTTTCATTTTTTGAATATATTTTTTTATTTTTCACATTTTCACACATATTTCTGTAATTTAGAACCAATCTGCTTCATTTTTGTTCAGTTCAAATAGTATAGAACCTTTCTGTAGATGTTTAATGCTAGGGCCGAGGCCGCGGCCTTCCAGGGCCGCGAGATTTAACAGCCTTGAAGGGTGGGACAAAAAAAGTTGTCAACACAACAAGAAAAAAATTTTGCCCTTAAAAAATTACCAAAAAACCAAAACAAATTGCAAAAACAAGTGTGGCAGTTAAATGGAAATTTTTCAAGTTTTTGTTGAAAATTAGAGTTTTTTTGTTAATTCGGAGCATATACCGAGTAAGTTTTTGCCCAAAAGCCGGGATTTTTTTCGCCTCCGCGGCTCTACAAAAATAACCAAAAAAATTTTGCCGACGACGCATTATCAAAAATATATTTTTAAAAATTTATCTCGCTAAAAACCCCGAAGAAACAAAAAAAACCGAAAAAAAATTTCTTTTTTTGGCCCCACCCCTGTACGGTAGTCTGTAATCCAAGTGTTTCTTTCCAATCTCATTTTTTTTTCAAAAAAAAAAAATGCGACGCAAAAACCTTAAAAAAAATGAATTACTGGATCCAGAAACAATAAAAATGACCAACAACAAGAATTAAGCATTAATTTTGAAAACAGCTCCTAAAAATTGAAAATTGCGTCGTTAAACCTGGGAGGGTTTTTTAAAAAATTTACAGAAAAAACCAAAAAATTGTTTTTTTTTCTTACCAAACATAAGAAAACAGCTCTAAAACTTTTAAGGATTTTACCAATAAATTTTACGATGTCTGGGATTTCCGTATTGAACCTATTCAGCGAACTCAGGCAATTGAAAAAAAATATTATGAGAAATTTTAGTAATATTGGCGAAGATTTACAAGAATGTTGTGAGGCACAATAATATTGCCAGAATTTCTTGTAATATATTGGATTTCTTGCAATATTGCTGAGCTATCTTGTAATATTACTGAGTTTTCTTGTAATATTATTGAGTTTTCTTGTAATATTACTGAATTTTCTTGCATTATTACTAAGTTATCTTGTAAAGTTTCGTGTTCTTATTATAATACTACCAAATTATCTTGGGATATCTTGGAGATTTTTAAAAATTTATTGAAGTAAAAAATCAAATTTCAATAAGTGGGTCATCGAAAAATGTCGGGAACAAGAACATCATCCGATTTGCAGAAGCCATTAAGGTAAATGTCTTCTTTTCCTGAAATCGTTGACTTTGTTTGTATTTGTTGATTCGATGCTTGCTCAACCACATAGTTTTTCGTCATTTGATTGAGTACCTTAAGAAATTGAAAATTAATGGGGCTATTCACGAAATAGCAACAAATTGTGGGAAAATTCGGAGAATTCTCCTATCGACTTGGCACATTGAGAAAATATTGAAAAAAAATAGTCCCGGACCTGCTCAGAAAATTTGGGGCCGAAATATCGATTTTAAAAGGATGAGAAAAAATCGGTATTTCTGTTCAAACTTTTCTGAACCTGTCCGTTGGCCGTAAGCAAGAAACTTGAAAACGACTTTTTCCGGAAAATAGATTGCTTGTTTCTTCTCGTCTCTCATCGGAATTATTCTCATTTCGCTTCCCAGTAAACGGTTTTCCTAACGTTTTCCATTTTCTTTCATATGTCCTCGGGACTATTTTAAACATTATTTTCCAATTTTCCAGGCGAATCGAAGTGCTCTCCGAATTTTCCCACAACGTTTTGCTATTTTGTGAATTACCCCATAAGAAAAAGAAGGAAACGTTTTGAAATTACAAAAAGTAAGAGACAAGTCAATGAAGTGAAATGGCTAATGCTGCGTTCAAAGTGATAAAGATGGAGAAAAATAGGTGTCCAAATTGAAAATGAAATTGTTACTTTTTTTAACGTAAAAAGACTGTAACCGTACCCAAATCGTGGCGTGACCTCATTTTGTGTCAACTTACGGAACTTTTCGACGAAATTGGAAGGTCTCACCACGATTTGGTTACGGTTACAGTATTTTTATGCGTAAAAAGTAGAAATTTTTCTCTTCACTTTGGACACCAATATTTCTCCATCTTTATCACTTTGAACGCAGCATAAGCATCAAGATTTTTTGGTGCTTTTTTTGTTGCTATTTTCGCATATGTTTTGGTTTCTTTGATATATCGAAAATTTGAAACCCGTCAGGTTTTTAACTGAACGCAACGCAAAAATCTGAGCGGGCGTGTCTTTTCGGTGCTACCTCGGAATAGAACTCGCTCGAAACAGAACTGTAGCGAAATATAACTGTTTCGGAATAGAACTGTTTCGGAATAGAACTGTTTTGGAATAGAACTGTTTCGGAATATAACGTGGAGCTGTAGTGACCCAGGAAAGCTAGAGCAGCTCGAATAAGTATTCAGTTGTACATGGTGGGTTATTGAGTTCGATTCCGCACAGCTTCATGTACAGCTCCATTTCTGGTAATTCTATTTCACTACAGTTCTATTCCAAAACAGTTCTATTCCAAAACAGTTATATTTTGCTACAGTTCTATACCGAACGGTTCTTTTCCGAACAGTTCTATTCCGTAGCAAGTTCTATATTGCTACAGTTCTATTTCGAGTGAGTTCTATTCCGAGGTAGCACCGTCTTCTCGTGATACCTATTATGAAAACAAAAAAATTGCAACGCGGTGTTTGCGTACTTTTGAAATTCAAACGGCCATTGAAGAAATATCATGGCAAATGAAGAGAAATGTTCCAACTTTCGTTTGAATTTTAAAAGTACGCGGTATTGTGTTTTCAATCGAGTTGCAGCATGAGAACGAGCGATAAAAATACATGTTTTCTCTGCTCCTCTTCGAATCGAACTGTGTTCGTGTGGTCGCGCACAAATAAGTGGGCGGAGTCTCGCGTTCTCATGTCGCAACTCGATTGAAAACACAATAACACCGCGTGTATTTTTTTAATGAATGAATAACGGAGAATTTTGATGCTTCGCCAAAGTTTAAAAAAAGTATTCATCTCTATTTTTGCGATTGTATTATTGATTCAATCTTCTTGCCGGTTTAACGCGGAAAATCTAAGACCAAACACCTTCAGCTTTTTTGAAAAATGTCAACTAAACTCAATGAAAAAAGTTGAGTGATTGTGGCCACTCGTCGCTTTTTCATTTCTGAAAAATATCTTTCATGTTTGCAGAATTTTCACGTGAAACCGGCAAAAGATGGAGTCACAGCAGAGTCGCGCGCTCCGCTCTGACTGGCTTTCGCGACGCAGTAATAACACAGAAAACAAATAAATTGAAGGAAAACATATTGTCCATTTGCGAAAAAAGCAAGTGCGCTCCACGAAACTTAGTACTTAGTACTATTATTTAATTTCACGTTGAATTTACACGGGAATTGAATTAATTTGGCGACGAAAATGAAATCCACGAAATACTAAGTTTCGTGGAGCGCACTTGCTTTTTTCGCAAATGGACAATAGAGTAAAGTATGTATATACCGTAAAACCTGTATTAGACTTGCATGCAAGTTCCAATTTCAAAACCTCGCCAGAGTGCAAGTTTATTAGACAGACAAGTCTATTAGAGGGTGCAAGTCTATTGTTTAAAAGCCTGGACCGGGTGCAAGTCTATTAGAGGGGCAAAGTATCTGGTTTACGCCACTTTTGCCACTGTTAATGCGTTTGGTTAGTGGGGCAAGTCTAATACAGGTTTTACGGTAAAAATCAATATCAACGAATACGTGGAAAAAAAAATCTTAAAATATAGGGAAAAACGGCAGAAATGCGCAGAACGCGATTGGAAAAATAGATTAATGAAAAAATCAATATTGCGCAATTTCTTGAATTATCTTGAAAAATCTTGTAATATTGCAAATTTCTCACAGAATCTTGGAACTTCGTTTAATATCTTACAAGATTTTTTAAATCTTACAATATCTTGTAATTTCTCGTGTTTCTTGAAATATCTTGTCTAATATTGCGCTAGCAACGTTGCTGACGCATTTTCCTGCCAAGACAAATGCGCCAGCCAAATATATTGTATAATCTTAAAATATGACGATTTCTCAGAATATTACTAAAATTTCTCATAATATTTTTTTTCAATTGCCTGAGAAATGGCAAAAATGAAAAAAGTGAGAGAAAACTCGGAGAATTTTCCGATTGTCCTGAATTTTTGTGAAATGATTTCAAAAATTTTCCAGGACTTGTTCGAAAAATCTTGGACTGAATTTTTTCCAAAAACTATTTAAAATCCATTTTTAGACCAATCGAAGCATTCTCCGAACTTTATCTCAGTTGTCTGACATTTTTTCTTTCAATTTTTTGACATTTCTCTGAATACCGTATTTCCTCTAATTTAAGCCCTTCTATTGTTTAATTTCATCACAACTGCCGGGTATTTAGAGGTTTGCACACCAAACTTCGGTCGTCTCATGCCTGCTTGGTTAGAAAGTGTTTTGCCGAGTTTAGTGTGCAAACCTCTAAATACCCGGAAGTTGTGATGAAATGAAATAATAAAAGGGCATGCGCCTAAATTAGAGGAAATACGGTATATTGTGAAAACAAAAAATTGCAACGCGGTGTTTGCGTACTTTTAAAATTCTAACGAAAATAGGAACGAATGTCTTCATTTCCCATGCTGTTTCTTTCGTTGCCGTTTGAATTTTAAAAGTACGCAAACACCGCGTTGCAATTTTTTTGTTTTCACAATAGGTCCATAAAATCGGAAAACTCGGTAAACTTAAAATAAAAATCCGAGCCCTGACTTAAATCCACAGAAATAAAGGATTGTTAATGGGGAGGCGGGCTCTAAAATGGGATGTCTGTCATTAGCTCCAAAAAAGAGTTTAACTCCCCATTGCCAACTCAATACCGAAAAACGAAACCGGATGAACGATTTCTTAAGATTCAATTTTTCTTCATTACAGTACCTTATATGTATTTATGTGTTCCCTTTTAGTTATGTTTTTGTTCTATTCCCTTCCAATTGGCCGTAACAACAATACACGCATTAATATATCAACATTTTATAAACAAAAAGTTGCGAACGCTTGAGCAATCTTCATACTTTTGTCAAAAATAAAAACATTTTTAGGAGCCCGCCTATGGCTGATGGCCGCCTTCGTCGTTTCGTTTGCCTCTCTTGTTGCCGCCACGTGGATCCTCTTCTCTGATTATGTTCTCCGTCAAGGTGATCACACCGTCTGGCCTGGAGTGGCTCTTTTCCTCACCAATTTTATAATTTTCGCCTCGTCATGCGTCTACAAATTTGGGCGCACCGAGGAAATGTGGGCTTGAGGGAGATGAATAGAACGGTGACGTCTTCTATTGTTTTTTTTTTATTTTTAATTTGAAGTTCTACTTACTCTCTTTTTTTCCAGCCATTTTCCTTCGCTTTTCTGTGTAACTTATTAGCATTCAAATCTCTCAAAAAAAGAAAATAATATTTGTAATTTCTTTGTATATACCAACATAAGAAGGTTGTGAAAAAAGGTCCAATTAGTCTCATCTTCTATGCTGGCTTTTACTTTTCATTTTCATTCAATCCCCGTTTTTTCCATCCAATCATCACAATTTCTTTGCTTTTCGAAATAAACTTTTATGTAGTCGTCACGAGCCAAATCCCACGGATTTTGCCAGTATTGCACCGCCCGGTCGCGAGACATTTAATTAGGAAAAGTGCGGCCTCCCCCCTCCTCTCCCCACGGGAAGAAATATGCCATACACTACTTCATGCGAAGGTAAATCGAGCCCTCCGTGAGCTTGTTATTCAACACTTTCCGCCTTCCGCTTCGTTTTCTTTTGCACGACGACGACGTGGAGATTTGGATGTATCGCGGATTACGTTGTATATTACCTTCTATTTTCTCATATGTTAATGTATATGTTTGTTAGTGGGTTGTTACGCAGCGTCACAGTTATCAGTTGAGGGGATGTCTGAGTGTCCGCAGGATTGCACAACAGGCTTGTTTAACACAAAAAAAAAAACGAATTATAATGGTCGATGCTCAACAACGGCTATTATAGGTTTCGGAAGTTGGAAGTTAAATACGATGTTATGATTCTTGGCGCGGCTCAATGTGAGGAATTTTGGGAAGGTTCGCGTATTTTTAGTCGGTGTTTTCCTAGAGCTATATTTTTTTAAATATTATTCTCGTTTCAGCAAAGGTCCATCATCCTTTAAAATGACCGCTTTCCCATTAGGAATATCGGCACGAATTTTGGCACAGTTGAATGGGTGCGACCGTAATCAAAAGATCGCAACTTGAAAATAAAATATTTCCTCACTCCTTCGCTCGCTCTCTCGTTGGATGAATTACGGTCACACTGATTCAACTGTGTAGAAATTCGCCACACTCTGTTTTTTTCAGAAAACGCAGTCTGCTATTTACTGTTTTTTTTTTGCAAATTCTTGGGCAAAAAAGTGGGCGATGATTCTATTTATTGTGTTTTCAATCGAGTTGCGACATCAAAACGTGAAACTCCGCCCACTTTTTTCACGCGATCAGTAAATTTTAGTGCATTTTGAATTTTTGCGTGAAAAAAGTGGACGAGATTTCACGTTTTGATGTCGCAGCTCGATTGAAAACAATATATAGTGACGGTTCTTAAACAGTTTTCACGTGAAAATCCCGTCAGCGATTCTTGTGTCTCCCGGGAAATTCGTGAGTATCGAAAATGACAGGAAAACCGTTTTCCGGAAAACGAAAATTGGAAAACGCTGATGTTTACATGCTGACGATGAAAGACGCAGACAAGCAATTTTCGGAATACAGTTTTCCTTTAGTTTTCCAGTTTCTGGCCTCAGAGGAGCTTGAGCGGGGAGTCAGCAAACACGCCCGGTATCACAACTGAAAATGCTTACTAATGAGGCTCATAATTATAGTCGGCGAATACATGACAAACCTCGCTCTACAGAAAAATTCCTGTAAACCCGTGACGCACTTGTAAGAATATCTCGAATTCTAGTTGTATTATTTTTTCGCTTCAAAAAGGGCGCACCACACTGTTAAAAAAAAAAAGTACCGTAGAGTGAGGTTGATGATGCATTCTCCGGGTATAGTATAAAAACAATCACGTTTTTATATTAATTTTGTGTGTCCGGGCGCGATCGCTGACTTTCATCTCACGCCCCTGTGAGTCGATCCATTTTCCCGGGGTGTAGCTTACACGCTTTCTGCCGCAAAAATTGGCGCACTGCCAAGATTTTTCTGCCCAGTTCAATGGTGCACACTTTTGCGAGGGCCATAGCCAGCACCTCTTGTCGGGATTGTGTTCCCTGGATTACACACTGGTTGTTATGGATCCCTGTAAGTTCTACCGGGAACCCATTAAACTTTCGCGGCCAGACGTGGCCTTGGTCTAGGTTCCCATGTGCTATCGGTAGAACAGGGAAATAACATCATTAAATATGTATATTCCGAGCCTATACTATTCTCGCTACAATAGTTTCAATCGCTCAAAACCAAGATGCCAATTTGTCACGTGTCAAACTCATGCATCGCCACTTCTTCTCTCCCCTCTTCTCATCCTCTTTCCGCGTGCTAATCCGCGCGTCCATTTTTAAAACTCGAGTACTTCATTCATCTTCTCAACGCCTTCATAACACCTCTTCACTTTTGCCCGCTAATTGGACGAGAGATGACGGGAAACGAGGAGAAGAAGTTCGCCTTATTAGTGCAGTCCATTGAAACGCATGCTCTGAGCATGTAGTGAAGCTTAACTTCCGAGCATTATTATCTTGTGCACGGATCTGCTCGCATTGTTTTTCCATCCGCCTTCCAATCAAATCATATCGGCCAAGTAATTGACTTTGGCTCGGATCGAATCGCGGTGGCAGATGGCTTCTTCCTTCCCCCTTTTTTTCTTATTATTATTCTCATTTCATTTTTCAATTGTGCGAGCACCTGAGCAAATGCAAAGCTTGAACAATTTCTTTGTTTTGCACAAATATTTCCAATTTACTGTAGCTTAAAGACTATTTATTTGGATGGCAAAGGAGAAAAAAAGACATTTATCTCCACTGTCCTTTTTCTAGTACTTTCGTCTCGTGGCTAATAGCCGGCTTATAGCGGGCGATAATGGCGACTAGTCGTCGGATATGGCTATTAGCCGTTATGGTGCAGAGTTGTGGCGCCTTTATGTGGGGGTACTCGCTTTGAACTCAATTTCTTGAAATTGTTATCTGTTCCCTGTCTTTCTAATCATATTTGAATAAAATAACGGGCTCAGGAGAATTGAGTTCTAAACCGTCAAGCTCTATTTTGTAGCAGTTCTAAAAGCGAGCAACCCCGCCCCCCCCTTATGTAGTTGGAACCGCTGCTAACAGAATATTCACCAAAAAAGTCTGCCAGATGCATTCGATGGCTATTAGCCAAAAATTTCCTAAGTTGCTCCCAAATTTTAACAATAGAAATATAGCGAACATTTTAATAAGAAATCCGAAAAAACCCTAAAAACGATAGTCTCTCTGTTAAAACTTTTTAAAATATTACGGTCACCTCATTTCAGCTGTGACCGATCGTTCTGAATTCTCAGGGAATTTTTGGCGCGTATATGGCGAGAGTCGGCATCTAGGTGGCTAATAGCCGCTGAAAATGGCTAATAGCCGCCGAAAAGGCTAATAGCGGGCTATAATGGCAACTAGTCGGCTAAGCCGACGAACTTGGCTATTAGCCATTATGGCAATTAGCCGCCGAAAAGCGCTATTAGCCATTATGGGGTAATGCCACCGCCTATAAAAAATTCGACTGTTCGCAACGCAGCGATAAAATGTTTACATGCAACAATTAAAAGAGACAATATTCGCGCTTACTCAGTGATTTTGTGAAAATTATACCCGACGGAAACGGCTAATAGCCATCGCATATGGGCGTGTGCCAAATAAATATGGCACACGCCCCAAATCGGTGGCTATTAGCCGTTTTCAATGGCTATAAGCGAAAAATTTTCTGAGTTTACTCGTGTAAGAATTTGCATTTTCTAGGCCACAGCTCTCCTAGCTGAGACAAGAGTAATAGCACCTATTCTCATTGGTCCCATGAAAATTTTTTATTGGGAAAGAAACATTATAAAAATGGTGATTGTTGTTGCCCATTGAATGCATAAAGCCAATTTTTCCCATTTTTCAATAAAAAAACAATAATAAGGGTCCAAAAAATGTATAAGATTGCAAAAAAAGGAACCTTACAATTAGCTATTTTTCTTCAAAATGTGAGAGAAAAAAAAATTGAATTTTTCGAAAAATTCCATCTTTCTTTTCTGTGTTCTAACAAGGCCATGTAAGGCAAACTTGGGATACTTTTTCGCTTTTATATGTAACTGTGCGATATAAAACTGCTACATAATAAAACTGGATCAGAATAGAACTATGCGTTTTGGAACTCTTGTGCGGGGAGCGCGTTTGCATTGATCTTCTAGACATTTTGCTTTTTTGTTTGTTTTATTGTTCTTTTCCGTCATTCTAATTATCCCAAACTTTGTGTGATTCCAAAAATGGAGAAAAATTTGAATAATCTGGAAAAGGGCACTCACAAGATGATCCATGTAAACGCTCTGCCCCGCACAACAGTTCTATAAAACACAATTTTATTCTGATACAGTTCTATACTGCAAGTTCTAAGGGCGAGTACCCACGGCCAAAGTTGCCACCCTTCGAATTCCCCACAAGAAAAATATGGGGCGGAGCTCACGGTTGGCAGCACGAGTCCGCGAACACCAAGCGCCAAAGGAAAATGGGTGTTATTCACATGCAAAAACAAGCTAGAGCTCTTGCTATGTGTACAATGCAAAACAAAGTTAGCTCAATTTGATACCAAAAACCCCGAACCCTAGTCGTTAATGCTCGAAATAAACGTGTTATCCACTCTCTCCGTTTCTTAAATCCAGGATTTCTCATGGTTACTCTCACATTTATCTCTCACTCAGTTTTATCAAATTATTTCACTATTTCATCACAAATAAATACTTAAAAATGGAAATTTTCAGATCGAATCGTTTAAAATAAAAGTGTATCATTGGAAGCGAGAAGAATTGAATGTGGCGGACGACGGCGACCACCAACACGTACGTTTGTCCGTATTGTGCACAAGTGTGATGACCCTGTAATTTGGTTATCGTTCTACCACTTCTTCCTTTTATTCCACTTTCACATCTTCTTCTTCTTCTCTTTCTTTTTCTTCTTTTCATCACTTCTTCATAAAATAAAATTCTGATAGTCTGTTGTATAGTAGATATCCGTCTCTTTTTTTTTTTTTGCTCTTCTCCCGGTGGAATTTTCTGAAATATTTCTGAAATAGAGGTATTCACTAACGAAATATGTAAAAGGAAAGCAAAACAAAATAAAACAAGTAAAATAAACGTCATTTCAAAATTCCCCCATATGTTTCAAATCAATCTTTTTGTGTAAATATTATACAAAATGAGATGGCTAATGCCTATGAGAATTGAAATTTTTGTATCCGTAGTATTAGTAGTGGTCAACGCAATATATTATCTTGCCGCCACTTTAACAAGCCTGATAACTTTGTTGTTTTCTTCAAATGTCAAACACCGCCGGTCAATTTCCGCAACCACTTAAGCGAGGACCACTTTGAAGGCAGTGGGAGGCGGGGGACCTCATTGACACTGATTTACATTCGCCCCACTGACCTCTTGTCTTTTGCTTTTTTTGTTGTTCCAAAAGTTGTGTTGTTTTAGACAATTTCGAGTCATTAAACATGTTATGCTCGCCCATTCTATTTCTCTTTTTTGCACAATTTTTGATTTACTTGATCTTTTTGTAGTTATTCTGGCTTTCTGATCTGATAAGCCTTAAGTTTTAGGCCACCAAGCACAATAATTGATGCGCCAAAATCTTGGTTCCTGAAACTGGAAAATAAGAGGAAAATCGTTTTCATGTTTTATGGATCCTAGCTCTGCTTTAAAAACTTAGAAAAAATAATTTTTTTAAACATTTTTTCTAACTAGAACTGATCACGCGCACTGCTACAAAAAAAACGAGCAATTTTGGTCTTAATTTTCGAATTTCTATTGTGTTTTCAAACGAGCTGCATCATGAAAAGATGAGTCGAATATCCCTTTTTGTCTGCGTCTCTTCAAATAGCACTGTGTTTGCGTGGTCGCACACAAGTAGGTGGGCGGAGTTTCGCGTTCTCATGTCGCAACTCGATTGAAAACATAATAATTCTCAGTCATTTTTCAACTTTTTCGGGTGGCCCGGCGCTTAGAATATTCGTTTGAATCGTGTTTACAAAGCTCTTTATGAATAAAATAGAAATTTAGACCCTTTGCTATGAAATTTCTGAAAAACTTAAAATTGTAGTTATTCTCAGCAAATCGCTAATAACTTTCTTATTTCTCAACCGATTTGATACTGGGGGGGGGGGGGGGGTGTATATCACAACAACTAGTGCGGGGCTTTAACAATTTTTTTAAAGCCCCCACCATGTTCTATTAAACCACCCCCAACCGCTATTGTGACATACACCCCTCCTTGAAAAATCAGAACTGACCTTTTTTTGGATCGAAGAATGCTATGGACCGGGGGGCTCTTCCAACGTTTGTGTTGGGGGGGGGGGGCTATATCAAAACGATGCGGGGGTTTTAATAGGCTGGTTTTAACTGACTATCCAGAGCGATTTTCATGCAACAAAAACAAGATACAGTTTTTGATACCCTGACAAAACCAAGGAAAAATATTTTCAAAACCGAGGAAGAAGCCCCGCCCATTGCGAATGTGCGGCACGCATTTTTTACTAAAAATATTGAAAAATTTGAAGAAAAACTGCGCCGCAGAATCGCAAATTTTCCCCGGTTTTGTCAGGGTCTCAGTTTTTTAAAGTTTCGAATCCAGTAGAAAAAAAAATCTGACAATTTAGAGTTTCTACATATTCCAGACTCCGTCAAGACCGTCAAATGTTCTTTCACGCGACACTCGCCCGCAGTTTCATCAATGCTCTCAGTGTCCGCGGTGATGACGATGCGGTGGATCGTCTCAATTACTACTACACGCCTCTCATTCTGGCAGTTTGTTGTCTTGTCATTTCTGCCAAACAGTACGGAGGCACGCCGATCGAGTGTTGGGTTAATCCACACAGTAGGGAATCAATGGAAGAGTACATTGAATCGTATTGTTGGATTCAAAACACTTATTGGATTCCAATGTACGAAAACGTACCGGATGATCATACGGCAAGAGAGGAAAAACAAATTGGATATTATCAATGGGTTCCGTTTATTTTGATAGCTGAAGCATTGATGTTTTCATTGCCGTGTATATTTTGGAGGTTATCTAGTTTTCAATCAGGTAATAAATTTTTTTTTATTTTCGCAGTGATGACAAAATACGCTCCATTGAACCTTGCCTTTTCAAATTCAATAATTTTTCGGATTTCTTTTTATATTGCTATTGCGTTTTCAATCGACTTGCGACATGAAAACGCAAGTGTGCATTCACCGTTCTGTCTGCGTCTCTTCAAATATCACTGTGTTCGCGTGGTCGCGCACAAACAAGTGGGCGGAGTCTCGCGTTCTCATGTCGCAACTCGATTGAAAACAAAATATTTAAAATCATTTAATGAGTGCCAATTTCCATAATTTCATAGAAATCTTTGAGCAAAAAAAACATTTCAAACAAAAATTTTTTAAATGTTTAATTCAACTGATTTTTGCAACAAAATTTTTTTTTTAATATTTAAAGTTCATGAAAAAAAGAAAGAAAATTCGTAAAATAAAATAATTAGGAAACGAATATGACGAGTTCAATGAAGCGCATTTGGTCCAGGCTTGGTCGGAAAAGTTTTTTCGGAAAATCGAATCCCCGAATTTTTCCCCGAAAATGCTTTTTGAAAAATCGGAAAAAAAATCTTTTATTAGGAAAATTGCCTATCTTGCTTTTTCTCCGTTGCTTTTGAGATTTTAGTGAGTCTTCGAACGTTCCGGCCATTTTCGGGAAATTTTCAGTCGGAATAAATTTTCCGAAAAAAAATTCGAAACATTTCCACTTTTTGACTGTACGTGGACCTTGAGCGGAGTTTGATTTTTTCAAATTATGAGAAATTGTTCTGCTTAAAACACTATTTTATTTTAAAAAAGCCCGATACCCGATTTTTCGACGAAGTCTGATTTGGTCACTACTTCTCGTTTCAGGACTAAATATTCAAACACTTATAAACGCGGCATGTGATGGACAAGCTCTTCTTGATCATGCGGATCGGCAGAAAGTAGGTTCATGGTCTAGAAGCCCATATTTTAAAACGTATTCTCTAGGCGGTGGAAGCAATCACGTGCAATTTCGTCGACAATCTCGACTTGCAATCTCCAAATGGAAGAATTCGAGCACGTGGATGGATAGCTCGAATCAAGTTTTCACGATTCCTGTCCGGTCAATGCATCTCCATTGTTTACTGTTTCACAAAACTCTTGTATGCTATCAATGTGGTTGCCCAATTTTTCATTCTAAACGCCTGCCTCAAAAGCAGCGAATTTTTATTTTTCGGATTCCAAGTATGCAACACATTCATGTTGTCAATCAACTTTCCTCGTTTTCCAGGTGCTCACCGACATCTGGGCGGGTCGTCCGTGGACCGAAACTGGCCATTTTCCTCGTGTAACACTTTGCGATTTTGAAGTTCGCTATCTCGCAAATCTCAACCGTTATACTGTACAATGTGCACTTTTAATCAATATCATCAATGAGAAAGTTTTCGCGTTTCTATGGTGTTGGTACATGATTCTGGCGATCATCACGACTTGCTCATTTTTCTACTGGCTCGCAAATTCGTTTATCCATTCGGAAAAAGTGGACTATGTGATGAAATTCATTCAAATCGCCGAGTCGAGCGAGTTCAAGAAATTGCAAAAATTTGAGAAGGATGCAACAGTGGAAAGACTTTACACAGTTATTGCATTCGCTCCACACCTATTGGATAGTTTTGTATCGGATTTTTTGAAATCTGATGGGGTAAGTAATAGGTTTATTGCGTGCATGACAAAAAACTTTTTTGTTTGTTTTAAAAGTATTCAGAACTGCGTAAAAATGTTTTTTAAAGCCTACCGTACCCATGGATTTTTAAAAGGAGATGCCAGCTTTTTGGGGATTTACGAATATCATATTAGAATCTGTACAGAACAATTTTGTGATTAGCCAAAAAACGGCAAAACTGGGACGTTTCGAAACGTCCCAGAGCCCAAAAAACATAAATTTTTTCTGTGATTCTAATGTGATATTCGTAAATACCCCGCTCAACTCTACATTTCAAGCCACTTTCCCCATACAGTTTGCACCTACTTTAAACTAGGAAAATTCCATTGTGACGGGAAAAATTATCAATTTCCACCTAAAAATCAACAATTTATCTGATTTTGCGAAGGAAAATTGATATTTTTAAAATAAAACACAAAAAACCCCTTTTCATAATGGACCTATTCACAAAACCGGAAAAATAGAAAAAAACGGAAAAAAATTGCGGGACAAATCGGAGAATGTTCCGATTGACCTGAAATTTTGGGAAATATTGGAAAAAAATTATCCTGTTGACGCTCAAAAAATTTTGGACCAAAATATCGATTTTTAAAAATTTCAGAAAAAATCGATATTTTGTTCCAAAATTTTGTACAGGAGAATTTTTTCCAATATTTCCCAAAATTTCAGGTCAAGTTCTCCGATTTTTCCCGCAATTTTTTTCTTTTTTTTTCCGGTTTTGTTAATAGGTCCATAATGCCGCGTCCAAAGCAGTGTGCCTTATCGAAAAAAAATTTGTCGACAAATGCCCTTTTTGACAAATTATCGACAAAAAATTTGTCGAATTTGTCAAAATTTTGTCGACAAATTTATCGACAAAAATTCGAATTTGTCGTTTTTGTCGATAAATTTGTCGACTCCGTGCAGTTCTATTCCGCGCAGTTCTATTCCGTACAGTTCTATTTCGTTCAGTTCTATAACGTAGCAGTTCTATTCCGTGCAGTTCTATTCCGTGGCAGTTCTACTCCGTGCGAGTTCTATACCTAAGCACCCCCGAAGGAACTGCCCGGAATACAGCTATCCGAAATAGAATTGTAAAATTTGATGTCTTCTGCAGTTTTACAACAACACTTCGAAATTGCGCGCTGCGCATTATTTAGCCAATTTGTCGACAATTTGTCGAAATTTTTTGTCGAAATTTTGTCGACAAATTTGTCGAATTTTTGTCGAAGTTTTTTGTCGAATTTTTGTCGACAAAATTTCGACAAATTTGTCAAAATTTTTTATCGACAAATTTGTCGAATTTGTCGATTTTTTGTCGATAAATTTCGACGAAAAACTTTGACAAATTTATCGACAAATTTGTCGAACCTTTGTCGATAAGGCACACTGGTCCAAAGTTCAAAAAATTCCTGAAATCAGGAGTTTTTTGCAGTCCAAAGTTCCACAAAAAATCCCAGAAAAAACAGGCGGTGACAGTTGAAACCGGTGTTACCGTAGTTGCTTCGCTGCGAGACCTTCTATGTTTAAACTTGAATTTTCCCACATTTGTTCAATTTATTATTTTTTGCGGGAAAATTCAAGTTTAAACACAGAAAGTCTCGCAGCGAAGCAACTACGGTGTCGTCGGTTTCAAATGTCACCGCCTATTTTTTCTGGGATTTTTTGTGGAACTTTGGACTGCAAAAACTCCTGATTTCAAGAATTTTTTGAACTTTGGACGCGGCATAGGGAATTACAGATGAAAAAAAATGCGAAAGTTGGTTTTTTAGGTTCTGATGCTCCGAATGATATCGAATCATGCTGGAGACATGATAGTTGTTCAATTGATACGAAATCTTTGGCAAGAGTACCGTGAGAGAAATTGGAGGGAATTCGAAGAGCACGAAGAGATGAAAGATGTCGAAATGCGACGAATTCAAGGAACTAGGGAACGAATTATTATTGCTAATCCAGCACAGACAAAGTCATATCTCTAGTCTTTCTATATTTCCATACATATTACGGGTACTAATAACTTTTATCGTATTTCATTAATTTTCAGTTCTTTCTATTCTAGAAATTGTAAAAATTATTAAATTATTAAAGAAACGAATAGTTTTATATGTGCCAGGTGGATAAATCATTTACATTTACGAATTAAATTACAGTTTTGAATTAAAGACCAGCTTTTGTTGGAAATCCTTATAATTTAGTAGTAAGAGATGGGAGTATGAACGAATAAATGACAGATAAAGAAAGGGTAAGGATAAAATCAACAAAGACGGTTTAGAACCACATTGGCAGATGGGACGAGGTCTAAAAAATATGACTGTAAACCCCAAAATAAAAATTTAAAAACTTACTGAGAGCCTTGAGTGGAGTTCCCATGTCGTCCTCGCTGAATACCTTTCGTGGAAACGGTGTCATCAGAGAGAATGAAATACCGTTCGCGTGATTTGCCTCAACCCAGGCACGCACCATCGCAAGTGGCTCATTGACATCGAACTGTTGGCGGACAGTTTGCCCATCGAGAAGACGAAATTGGAGGGTGGTGGTGCTGTAATCCTTTGGTGGAGCCACTTGCACTGGGGCGACCGAAACCGGTTTTTGTTCAGGAACCGGCTGACCGCTAGCTTTAGCTTTACGAGCCTCCTTGTCAAGACGAATCTGCTCTAAGACGCGTTGTCTAGCAATTTCATCTTCTGACTTCTCACGACGACGCTGCTGAGCAGCTTCACGGATATCGCGATCTCTCGCTGCTTCCTTAAGAGCAATCATTGCTTTTCCGTCATCACGACGCTTTCGCTCCTTCTCCCGGGCCTCTTCAGCCTCGATTTTAGACTTTTTCTCCTGGTGAACCTTGATCTTTTCTCTGATTTCAATCACTTTGGCCGCTTTTTCTTCAGCAGTCAGTGGTTTAACACCTTCAGTGCTCTCACTGAAATTCTCATGCTTCGTCTTCGACGCATGAAACATCACCGCGTCGTCGTTGGCCAAAATTTTTCCACAACTGTAGGTTACAAATTAGTAATTTCGCGAAAGCCACGAGAAAAAAACTTACTCGTCACACTTGTAACTCGCGACTACTGCCGGTGCGTCTTTGTTTCCTTCTTGTGGAGCAGCAACAGCCGGAGCATCAGAAGAAGATTCTCCCGTCTCCTGAGCGGTTCCAGAATCGTCCTTTTGAATCCAATCCAGAGCCTTTAAAAGAAAATTAGATGAGATATGAACTTTAGAATGAAAACTAATCACCTGATCCATACTTCTTCCGTCAGCCGCAGCAGCTTCAGCCTTTTCGGGTGGAAAGCCCATATCGATAAGTTGTTGAGCGACAGACATTCTTCTGAAAAAAAAAATTAAATAAATAAGAAAATTAAAAATAAAAGACATTTTTCTGAAATTCTAGCCAAAATTGTGGAAAAAATTGATGATATTTTTAAAGGAACATGCACTTTTCGCCATGGGTCTCACAGCGATTTGCCTAATTTCACAGCGCGTAATTTGAAAAATAATTTTATTTTTTCTATTTTTTTCACAAAAAATTCACAAATTTCAAAAAGAATTGTTCTAGATATTTCGAGTTGAAATAAATACATATATTGTGAAACATGGACGAAATGGATGATTTCTTCGGGAATGACGATTTGGATGATGCAGAACCGATGGCTGATGAAGCAATCGAAGGTAAATAAAGCACTTATTGGATTGCGAAATAAATAAACATGTATTTAACATTCGCAGATAATTCTGCTGAGAACGAAGGAAGTAAGCGGACAATCGAACCGAAACTTGCACGAGCGAAAAAATTAACGGTTAGTATTTAAATAATTACATTTTCTTATCTTCAAAACAAGTTACCGGTAATTTTCTAATAGAATACGCGACTGGTGCTGAACGAGAGAACGTTAACGGGACCGACTGGAATTTCAGCACTGAAAGAGACATTCAAAGATTTCAAGCCTGACCCCAAAAATGATCCGTACGCGAATCTCGAAAAAATGATGAAAAAGTACGCGTATTGGGCCCATTTAATGTTTCCGAACATGAAGACTGAAGACGTTTTGAGTCGAGTAGAAACACTGGGCACACGAAAGCACGTGAAACTTTATGTGACCAAACAACGACTAGGGATGGATCAAGAAGACGATGAGAGGGAAAAGGAGAAAGAGAAGTCGTCAAAGGACGGAAAAATTATTGACGATGGAGCTGAAGATGATGACGAGCTCACAGTTCCGACGCGAGAAACAGAAACTCCACCGCCTCCACAAACGAGTTCCACAAAAGAAACATTGAAAGCTCTTCCGGCAGAAAATTTCAACGAAGAGGACGAATATCAAATGATGGAAGAGGAGAGACGAAGAGAAGAACAAGAGGCAAAAGAAGCGGAAGAAGCTGATGAGCTGATGGCTGACTTTGACACGAACAACGATTGGTGATGTAAATATTGTGGTAAATATTTATTTCTAATTTTCACGTCGACTTTATTCATTTATTTCTTTTTACGTATAATGTCTTGGTTGTAAGTATTTATGACCTTCGGCCGAATGAACTCATTAATCCTGTCAAAGCAACAAAAAAAATGTCATTTCACGGTTATCTGTTATGATATGTCACAGCCAACTCTCTCACCGTCTACAGAGAATTTGCTACCAATGTGGGTTTAATTTAAAGGATTTGTCATTTGAAATATTTCTTATCATTTCAGAGTTGGACTGAGCATCTCGGGAACCTTTTCCAAAGTTCCGTTTGCCACCACTGCTCACTCGAACGTATTCAAAATGCAATCAAAACTCTACGGACGCTTTGTCGCCGTCAAAATTGTACACCGGAGCAAGATCCCGCCGAATATCGCCGAGAAGTTTCTACCTAGAGAACTTGAAATCACAATGAAAGTGAGACATCCACATATCGCTCGATGCCTTGCAATAACCAGGCCGATCGCTTCCAAGATCGTGATAATCTCGGATTTCTACGAGCGTGGAACTCTGCTCGATTTGGTGCTCCGTGAGGAAAGAATCAAAGAACATCCATTGGCCGCCACACTTTTCCGACAAATCATCGAGGCTGTCGACTATTTGCACAAAAGAGGTATCGCACATCGGGACGTAAAATTGGAGAATATTATGATTGATGGAAACGGAGACGTGAAATTAATCGATTTTGGTTTCGCAAGACACATCGAAAGACGCGAGAGATCTCGATCTTTCTGTGGAACTCAGCCTTACACGAGTCCTCAAATCTCCAAATTCAGGCCCTATGAAGCATTTTCGGCCGATTATTATGCTTGTGGGGTCGTTCTCTATACAATGGTCGTTGGAAAGTGGCCGGTTAGTGGTTTTAAAATTGGAACAAAAAACATTTAATCGAATATTTTATTTTCTTTTTTTCAGAAAATTCAGACTTCTACCGAATTGTTTCCGGAATTCGCACCAACGCAAGCATGTCGTCGGCTAATATCTTCTCTGCTCGACGAAGACGAGTTGAATCGTGCAGGTTACGATGAATGCGTGAACTCTGAATGGATGGCGGCCCAACCTAATTGGGTTTTTGCCAATTACGCCTACTTTTACGAGAAAGTGCCCACAAGGACTAGTGATCAGGATTTGGCAAACTGTGAGATGGCAGAATGTTGATGATTCGAGTATTTCGAAACAGTATCTTTTGTAAACTTTTCTGCTCTGAAGTTTTCGTTTAAAATGCACAATATTGATGTTCAATTATTGGAAACGGAATAAATTGCTTCCATTTTCTAAATATGTATTTTTTTTTGTTATTTGAATTAACGGATTTTCAAGCTAACCTTCTGAATTCTTACCGCCACCAAATCCCTCCCATCTCCAATTTAATGGTCCTCTTGTGAAAACAAAAAAGTTACGACACGGTGTTTGCGTACTTTTGAATTTCAAACAAAAATTGGGAACATTTCGAAACCCTGACAAAACTGACAAAACCGCGTCCGAGGGAGAGGCTCCGCCACCTTTTGCAACTGCCGCACGATGTTTTGTACTGAAAGTGTTGAAAATACAGGAAAAAGTACACCGCAGACTTGCAACTTCACCGGTTTTGTCTTCCCTGGTTTCGTATTTTTCCTCGCAGACATGCTCTAAAAACTTTTGACTGAAATCGACTTTTTAAAAAATAAGACCAAATGTCCTTTTTAAAAAATAAGACCAAAATGTCCTGAGCATGTACAGGACTATATTTTTGGCATTATTTCCCAAAATTTCAGCCCTATCTGAGAATTCTTCCGAGTTTTTTCCCAGTTTTTTGTCATTTTTCCGTTTTTCTACAGTAGATTGAATATGTCCAAAGCACCGCATATGACGACAGTTGTGCATACACTTTTTGCCGCGAAATTTGAATTGTGGCCACGTTTTTGAAAATTTTCTCAATATCCAGCGCAGTACTGCGCCGCAGGGTTTTTTTCTTATTGTTGTTATTCATGGTGTAGCGAAAATATCAAACATACATTTTTTACTTATTTTGCTGAATACCGTTGAATAACCTCATTTTGTCTAAATAATTTATTTTTGCTTTATCATTCCGTCATAAATATTTAAATTAATTCTTCAGATTCTCAAATGGAGGAAAAACCGCAAGTTTTACAACCGATAAATAGACTGGAAAGATTGGGAAGATCGAATACATCGCAAAAAGGAGGGTGAGTATTTGATCTAAATCAGGGCTGGGCGTAAAATTCATTTTTTACGGATTCCGTAAAACGTATTGTGAAAACAAAAAAATTGCAACGCGGTGTTTGCGTACTTTTAAAATTCAAATGAAAAGGGGAACAAATCTCTTCATTTCCCATACTATTTCTCTCATTGCCATTTGAATTTTCAAAAGTACGCAAACACCGCGTTGCAACTTTTTTGTTTTCACAATAAAATTTCAAATGCCGCTGTTTAATAAAGAAAGTTCATTGCTGAAACCAGAAATAATAACAAAAAGTGGAAAACAATTGACTTTTTTCGAAAATGGTGATGTTTTTGTTTAATTTCAGTATTTAACATTGAAAAATATATTGAGCTTGTTCTGAAATCATTTTGAATACATCCCACTGTACTGAAAATTCTGTTTACTTCTGTACTACGTGGATTTCATTTTCGTCGCCAAATTATTTAATTTCATGTTGAATTTAAATACACGTGAAATGAAATTATTTGGCGACGAAAATGAAATCCACGAAGTACTAAGTTTCGTGGAGCGCACTTGCTTTTTTCGCGAATGGACAATAGCTCTACAATTTTACGGATCTAATTTTACACTGCCTCAAAAGTTCATAAAATCCGTAAACATAAAATCCCAGCCCTGGTCTAATGGACCTATTCATAGGAGAAAAAAAAAACAAAACAAATGTTTTTTTTTTGTTTGTTTTTGTTTTTTCCTATTCATAGATCTCAGGTAACATCATATTGAGCTAATCGAATGGCCGCGATAGTCTAATCAAACGCAGATGAGCGACTAACGCGTCCTAGGTAGCTTCCGATTAATGTTTGATTAGCGTTTGATTGTTCGATTAGCATAGTGCATGCGATCGATTAGACTAGCGTTTGGAATTTATTAGACTGGTGTTTGCGATCGATTAGATTAAGGGATGGGTGTTACTAGAAGTAAATTATTTATTATTAGATAGCATTTAAAAATAAAAATTGACCCTCAAAGTACAAATATTTATTGAAAATAACTTTATTTATATTTAGTAACACCAAAAATGATAACAATAAGCGATAGTAATACATTTTTAATGTAAGAAAAACACCAAAATGAAAACAAGAAACCGAGAATTTTGACACTGCGAGATCTCGGTGGCATGTCAAATTTAATAAGGAAAAATAGAAATTAAACGACAACACTGAATTTGCGGTCAGCAATGAGCCAAGGAATATCGGAAATCGTGTAACCGAGTTCTCCAAAAATGATATGCTTCTTCTCGCTTTCTATTTTGAAAATTTCAACAAAAAAAACCAATATAAACTGCCATATTTTGGATGCCATTTTCGGAAAACTCCGCTGCGCGAATTGCAGAATTACTGGGCAGAAATGAGTGAATATATTTTTAACAAAATCTGCATGTTGACCGTTAACTCAGTATTTTTGTCTGGAGATCTATTTTTACTTCTTTGTTCCAACATGTCATCGAGATTTCGTGGTGTGAGCATACTGGGTAGTCGCGTAGTCAAAAATCATCGCCACGAATCCGAGCACATCATTCTCCTTCATCTGCTCGCACTTGACTCTCCGCAACGAGTGACGAATATGGTTGCTAAAAATACATTGTACTGTATATCTTACAACAATTAGTTTATAGAAACGAGACTTACAATCAGTGTTTAATGTGATGCTTTAACAGCGCGCCGACTTTATAAGAATGTTCGTCCATCAATCCCATTCCGTCCACTGCGAGGAAGTTGACAAGTACCTGTAAATTGGAAAAAGATGAAATGGGTTGTTTCTAATGGGGTTATTGAAAAAATGGAAAAAAAATTGGGCAAAGACTCGAAGAATGTTCAGCTTGGTCTGAAGCTTTGGAAAATAATGTAAAAAATACTCCCGGGCATGTTTACAGCATCTCGGACCGAGTTATCGATTTTTCTGAATATTTTATAAAATCGATATTACGGTCCAAAATTTTCTTATCATATCCGCGAGTATTTCTGAAACTATTTACTAACGTTTCAGACGAATCTAAGTATTCTCCAAGTTTTCCACAGTTTTTTGCTATTTTTCCCGTTTTCGCCTTTTCTATGAATAGTCCGAAAAATGTATTTATAAAAAACTAACCTGTGCGAAAACACCATGCGAAAACCATACGATTGTTTTGGCGCATCGACGAATGCCTTTAAAAATTAAAGTTAAATATTTAGAAAATTAAACACGCGAAACGAAAAAAACTGTGGCGAATAGGGAAAACAAATTTTTTTTTAATCAATCCATGACGAACGACGAGAAAAATTGTTGTATTAATTTTTAAAATACGAATTAGAAAAAAAAACACTTGTTTTCCCAGCATTATTCAAATAAATGCAAAAGTCCCAAAACTGAAAAATAAGATAGCCACAAAACGCGCAAATGCAATACTGACGTGTTTTGCGTGCTATTACCGTAGGCTAGTCAAAAGCTAGCTAGATTTGCCACCGATCGATTAGAATCGGCCCCATTCGATTAGTATCGGCAGTGGACGATTAGAATTGGCAGCGTTCGATTAGAAAAGGCATTGTTTGATTAGCTTAATATGATGTTACCTGAGATGTCAAACAATGTTTAAAAATGTCAAAAAACTAATCCTATGAATAGGTCCATAAATTAATCTGCTGGTTTGTTTTTTATTAATTTTTACGTAAATAAATGCATTTAATTGCAGAAAATTTTCAATTAATGATTTTGAAATCGGAAGGCCACTTGGTAAAGGAAAGTTCGGAAGTGTCTACCTGGCACGAACAAAAGAGGGTCATTTCCATGCCGCCATAAAAGTATTGTTCAAATCGCAACTAATCAGTGGAGGTGTCGAACATCAGCTGGAGCGAGAAATCGAGATTCAATCACATCTTCATCATCCGAACATTATCAGACTTTACACGTACTTCTGGGATGCCAAAAAGATCTATCTCGTGTTGGAATACGCACCCGGAGGCGAAATGTACAAACAATTGACGATTAAAGAGAAGTTTTCGGAACCAATAGCTGCCAAATACATGTACGAAATTGCTGACGCTCTTTCATATTGCCATCGAAAAAATGTGATCCATAGGGATATCAAGCCAGAAAATCTGCTGATTGGTGCGAATGGAGAATTAAAAATTGGAGATTTTGGATGGAGTGTCCATGCGCCTTCTAACAAGTTAGTGATTCTTTTGTGTGTGATACAAATTATTTTAATTTTAGACGTCAAACAATGTGCGGAACTATGGACTATCTTCCACCAGAGATGGTTTCCGGACAGGCGCACTCTGCCGCCGTCGATCTGTGGGCGATCGGAGTGTTGTGCTTCGAGTTTCTCGTCGGAAAGCCACCATTTGAGCGGCAGCATCAAGCCGAAACGTATGCAGCTATCAAGGAAGCCAAATTCACCTATCCAGAATACGTGAAAAGAGGACCACGTGATCTAATTGGAAAGTTACTACAAGTCGACCCGAAGAAGAGACTTTCGCTGGACGGTGTAAGGATTTAAAATTATTTGTTTTATTTCAATTTTCTATAATTTTTATTTCAGGTGATGAACCATAGCTGGATTCTGGCTATGATAGAAACTAGGCAAAAGGCTGAAAAACAGCAACAACTGGAAAAGACTGCCTCTCTCCGGAACCACTAGATGATTTATCGGTATTTCTTTTTTTGTTTTTTCAATAATTTTTATATGTCAAATAACCGATCTCTTTCGCGCCAATTATTGTGAATTTCTTTGTATTATGTATTTATTATGATTATTCGTTTATCCAATTCAAAACATAAATTTCTCTCCATGTTTTCTTTGCGCCGCCGAATGAATGCGCAATTCAATTCAATTATCCTCGAGTGTAACACTCTTCTCGCCTTTCAGATGACGTGCTTTCTGGCCAAAGGCAACTCTCGTGATTAGAAATGAAAATTCTCATTTTCTACACGGTTTTCTCCTAGCCAGGTGAAATTCGCCAATTGCTTATTTAATTCTGGTGTATTTAACTTGCCAAAACTTAATTTTTCTTTTCGCGTATTTAGTCTCTTAAAATTTGTTACGCCTGCGAATCTTCGTTTCCCCGAAAATATATGTATATGCCTAGCCTTTTCCTTTCCTAATTTTTTTCAAAACGCTAAATTTTTTTTTATCCGATAACTTCAGCGGTATTGAGCGAATTCAGAACTCTTTTTTTCGCACAGATTCGTCTATTGTGCATGCGTTTTTGAAACTGAACTGGAAGCTTTTATTTAGCAGAAAGTTAATTTCATAAAGCATTGGAAGAGAGCTTAAAATTTTTGATTTCCGTGGCAACAAACTTCACAAAGTGCCAATTAGCGCCTGCTTTTTTTTTTGTTGATTTTTTAGACTTTGGAACTTTAAAATCACATTTTTCTGTTTTGGTGATAGTTTTCTAAAATTAAAATGATTATTTCACCCAAAAACCTTTTTGATCTATTGAATGTACTGTAGAAAAACGGAAAAAATGACAAAAATCTGGGGAAAACTCGGAAAATGCTCTGATTTGTCTGAAATTTCGGGGAGAAACTATCAAGAATACTCCTGGGCATGCTCTGAAAATTTTGGATTGAAATATCGGTTTAAAAAAATGTATTAAAAAAAATAAATACTTTTAAAACCGATATCTCGGCCCAAAATTTTCTGAGCATTCTCGCAGTACTCTCCCAGTTATTCGTCATTTTTTCGTTTTTCCACTGTACATTGAATACGCCCATTATTATCAATTCAATATTTTTGACCGTTATAGTAAACAATGTAGCGAAAAATTTAAACTGTTTCAACTGAATGCAGTGCAAAAATGTTAGCGGGTTTGTCGTCTCGTTATGTCTGCGTCTATTACAATTTTTCGCGGGTGCATATGGTATCCGCGATAATATAAAAATTAAAATGGGCGGAGCTTGCGTAGAAAAGACATGATGGAGTGCCGAGAAAAAAAAAATACGAAAATGTTTAAAAAATTAATGGCGGCTGAAAACGGAAAATGTATGGCGCGGGACACTCTCAATGCTGGACATTTTGAGCAGAAAACGCCAAATGCGCATTCTTTTTGGTCAGTACTGTATCGATAGTATTTAGTATTTATTTATTGATTGAAGGGCAAAGCCACTAATACAAGTCAATTTTTACATTAGGTCAATAATTGTGCATAATATATCGTGATTTCATTTTTTCCGGATACAGTATGGATTTACCGCCTAAACTCTAACTGTGATTGGAAAGAAAATTGAAACGGTAATATTAGCACAGAATTATGGATAGGTGTGTTGGTTTTTTTTGTAATAGGAAAAGCCTGGCTACATCTAAATTTATTTGGGGAATCGGTGCTTAGTTTGCTTCCTCCATGCACCTTGGAAACAGACACAGAGAAACTTAGTTACAAACCCAAACATAAATCTCCTACGAGGAAAATATTTAAAAAAAATTTCTAAGTTAGGAAACTGCCCTTTTCCCCCATCTTCACCAGAACCTAGGTGGATTTTTTTTCACACCACACTCTTGTTTCGAAATATGAACTCTGCATTACGCATGCACCAAAAGTCTTCTTTGCTTCTTATTTCTGTCGCTTTTCCTTTTTTCTGACCAACACCACAAAACGTTGTAGCCTTTTAGTGCCCGCTGTCTGATTTTTCTTTCCATGAGTTTTGCAACAAGAAAAATAAATATTACGTTGAAAATAACTTGATTTTCTTTTATTTTCTTTTCTTTTTCTCCTTTCCAATTTTCAGAGCATTGAGCGTTTTTTTTTTCTTTTTCTATAGCTCAGAAATCGAAAGCATGCACTCACTCTATATTATATTTCCCCATTTCCTGATTCCAATGCTCTCTGGATCTTCTACCACGTGCGATGAATTTCTCCGAAATCTTATCTTTTCTTGACTTGCTCTTTTTTTATTTCTTCCCAAAAACGATTTGGCGTGTTCGCATAATTGAGTGACGCAAAGAAATTGGAAAGTGGCCATTTCGGAGTGGCGTGGAGACAACCATTCTGTGGAGACAACTCGTGCACCCACCCTTTTCTCTTTTCTTATCTGCATCTAACCACAATCTCAGACACAAAAGAATATAGGTTTTTTCCCCAAAATCAGATTGCTTTTAATTTGTCTTTTTGTGGTTGCGAAGCTCCGAAATGACGGGCGCAATATATTTCGTTTGTCGTAAGAGTATTATTAGGTGTTCACAAGCGAAATTTAGTCACGAAGCTCCGATGTTCCATCACTGAGACCTGCGGAGCATCGGAAATCTCTTTTTTAAACCGGCTTTTACAATTTTCCGCTTGATTTTAAAGTTACCTAACTTTTTTTCACGGTTTTCTGGCAACAGGTTCAGTTGAGCCAAAATAAATTTCGAGGCTTGTGAGAATTCATGAAAAATTTTATGCGAGTTATTATCAATTCAATATTTTTGCCGGCTACAGTAAGCAGTGGCGAAACTCCGCCCCTCAGGTTTTTCAGCTGAACGCAGTGCTGAAATGTGCACGGGTTTGTCGTCTCGTTATGTCTGCGTCTATTATAAAACTTGCGCGGGGGCATATGGTAGCCGGAAAGAATATTTAACGATAATATTTGTAGTCCAAAGTTCCAAAAAATCCCAGAAATAACAGGCGGTCACAGTTGAAACCAACGTTACCGTAGTTGCTTCGCTACGAGATTTTTTATGTTTAAAGTTGAAGTAAAGAGACTCCACAAAAAGGGGAGGGGTGGGGGGAAAGCGCTGAAATGTAGGAAAGAAAAGTGGAAAAATGGGTGGAGCCAACCGCAAAAGTACCGTGAACTCTTGCGACATTTTTTCCTATTCTCAGTACGGAGCGCTGCAAACGCGCTCCCTTCGCACAGTGATGGACGCGGCCACGTTGGCGACGAGAGAGTGCAGAAAATTGAGAGAGCCGTGGCCGATGTTTTGCTCTGGTTTCTCTAAACCTCACTCCAAATGCATGCGAAATTCATTGTTCGATTGGAGCGAGTTATCAGCGTTTTATACCGAGTATACTAATGCTCGAATCTCTGGACAAAAAAAATTATTGAGCAAATGTAGGAAGATTCAAGTTTAAACATAGAAGGTCTCGTAGCGAAGCAACTACGGTAACGCCGGTTTCAACTGTCACCGCCTGTTATTTCTGGCAATTTTTGTGGAACTTTGGACTGCAAAAAACTCCTGATTTCAGGTATTTGACTGCCTTTTTTAAGACGCCTTTTTTTCCCAAAGCCCACGCGCTGCGGTTGCGTCGTGTGGCAAGGATGTCACTCGTTTTGCCTCGAAAACTAGTTTCGAAAAATGTGAATTGACACATCGACGAGTTCAACAGAGCGCACTTTCCCCAGCATCTCGTGAAGCGGAATATGTTTTTTTGTGTCAAATATATTAGACATTTTTATCATTTGATGCGAAAAGGGCGGTGCAACTCAGCCTAGACTCATGTCTAGAAAAAGACAAAAAAACAAGCCTGCTTCCAGTTCACTGACATTTTGAAATCAGTCTATTATGAATCACTATGTTTCAAAAATAGATGAAACTGACTAACAACTTTTGATTAAAATGGGCACAAATATTTACATTTCTCGAAATTGTAAAAGCAAAAATTTTCAAGTCAGAAAATAAAGGACAGTAAGTACATAAATCTAAGATACTGAGACACCATTCAATTAGATTAAGAGAATTGCCGGCGAAAAAAAAGGTGAAAAGTTGGTTTTTCTAGCGTTTTGAAAAATTATCGGAACTTGCGTTTTTTGAGGTATTTTCAAAAAAACATTCAAAAAAAATATGATTCCAAAGAACTCGGAAAATGGAGCGCGTTTGTATCTTGCAATATGAGCAGGAAAATAACATGTTCTGTTCTTTTGATTCTCTAGTTTTGATCCAATACAACAAGCGTGGGTGCATCTAGAGCTACATATTTTGAGTTTTTTTATTTCGCAAGTACATATTTCTTCCTCTCTTTCCTCGCTAAATATCTAGAGCATTTTCGATGCACGTAAAACAAAAACATTGGCACCATACTCGGCAAATTTTGGGCCGGGTAAGTTTTCAATTCGGCTCGGCCCGCCCCGTATGGTTGGCACAGGCTGCTAGCGACTGCCCTCGCGAAAGTTAGCTCCATTGAAAAAATCTCGGCAGTGTGCCAAATTATGCGAATTCCTAATGAATTTTTCCAGCAGCGTTTGTAAAAAATAAAAGGCTTGTTGCTTTTAAAGAATTAAATAACTGTGTAACCGTTCGAATTTCCTGTTCTGGGCGGTACTGCTGCGGAATAAAACTGTAGCAAAAAAGCACTGCTTTAAACGTAGCTGTACTGAAAAAAACTGCGCGATATTGAACTACTTTTCGAGCTGTTCTAGCTGTTCTGTGTCACTACAGCTCCATTTCAGGCAGTTATATTTTGCTACAGTTCTATTCGGCAGTAGCACCAGAGGTCAGAGCCGGCAGAGTTTTCAAAATGTGCCCAGTCACGTATTTACAAATGCACTTTATCTTTAAAGTTGAAAATATGCCGACATAATTAGCTAGTGTGCCGTGGTTTTGCCAAACTCTACATTACCAATGTATGTACTTTGTGTTTCGATGATACGAGATGGAAGGCATGTTGTTTCTAAACGTATCAAGTTCTATTTCTCACGTTTCGACTAGCGGTCACCTGCGCAGAATATTCGCCTACTGAAATACTTTCAGAAGTTGTTTTTAGAATACCGTAAATTCTCTAATAGAAGGGCCCACATAATAGAACGGCCCCTAAAATAGACCGGACCCTCTCATATAGGAATGAATTTAACACGTTTAACACAGAAAACAAAAGCTTCTTCATTGGTCCTGGAAATGCTTTTCCTCAGTTTTGTCGTCATCGGTTTTTTCTTCCCCTGTTTCGGGTTTTCCCCGGTTTTGCCAGGTTCTCTGATTTTCGGGTTACTGTGGGTTGCCGATTTAAAAAACAGTATTTCCGGGCTTGAAGCCAAGACTTATCATTAGTTGTGGATTTTTAAATTAGGTCCCACCTCTCTGCCTAAATTTCTAGTGGTTTTATTATCTTCTCAATTTTTTTGGCCAAAGGGGCGGAGTCTAATTTAAAAGTTTTCTTTCAAAGTTCACACCGCTGCGAAGGTGAAAACTTTCAAAAACATAATATTATACCTATGCGACATAGCATCGGATATGCCATTGAAAAAGCATGAAAAATCAGCTGTTCTCAAAATTGGCTTCAAAGTTTTCTTCGTCCCGAAAAGGTGAAAGCACTAGTGAAGCTGCCTATTTCGCACATTTTACATTTCCAGTTACAGACATGCACGAGGGGTTTTCGCTACGACTACTACTGCTCCTTTATCTTCTGCTCTGGTTGCTTTCGCCTCTTTTTACATTATCACAAAACTGATAACATAATAGAAAAGATAGAAGAGTATGAGCAATAGGTGCCAGAGAGAGAGAGAGAGAGAGGGAGAGAGAGAGAAAAGAATGACTCCCCGGTGCATTAATTAATTTTATTTGTGAGGAAGAGTGAATACATTTTGTTTTCCTTTTTCTTCCGCTTCTCTTTACCTTCCCTCTTTTCTTGTACACTGCATCCAATCCACTTTTATAGTCGTTTTGCTGTCATTCTGATTAAATTCAACATTTCAGAGAAGCCGAATGGTGTTTGGGTGTTTTGACCGGTTGAGCGTAGAGTACTGTTATCAATGTATGCATGGTCCGGATGGGTGAGTCATTGGAATCTTTGTTGGCCAAAATTCTACGAGCTTGGGCAGAAGTTTGTACGGGAAATTTTCGTCTCCCGCATCCTGATTTCTGGTTTTGGGAAAAAACATAATTTCAAGTTGTTCTATGCATTTAATAATAGACCAGCTAGGTTTTATATAGGCTTTTTATAGATTTTCACGTTTTAAAATATATGTACATTTACTTCCCCCCCCCCCCTTTTCCCTCTAGTCTCTAATTGAACATCGCCTTAACAGATGATTTTATAATTCTGCGAATCAAAGTTCACCCGTCATTACTAGGTGACATTCTAGGTAACATTCTAGGTAACATACATTACAAATTATCTTTGTCCATTCCTTTTCCTGCCGAAGTACGTAGAAATTAATTTGTGGTTAAATCCAACTATAATTATTTAGTTCAAGAGTAATGATGATAAATTATATTATATATATTTAAAACTATGGGAAAGTGTGGAATTTGGAAAATCGCTTCTAAAGATTGCGAACTTTATGGATTTACGGATACCACGAATTTCGATCGGTTAAAATTTATCAGAAAATACGGATGGATTTTGTCGTTTAAGATGGGAAGATTGTTAAGAAAACATTTCTGGCCAACTGTTTTCTAGGCCAGCGGACTCACCTCGTGTACTCATCTGGGCCTTCTAATGTTTTTGTTCAAATTTAAAGGGACATTCGTAAATCCTACGCCCAATAGTATATGATATATCTTAGAATAGTTTCCCCGAAAAGTTGGCACTTCCTTTATATTATAATGTGAATCTGTATTTGCAGTTGCATGGTACCGAGTCGGCACGGAGAAGGGACCGATATTCGAGCATACAATGAAGAGCTAGAAATCAAACTTAGGCCATTAGCAAAGTTAGTTTTTTTTTTCTAAATATGTATTGCGCAATTCTGAAAATGTTTGTGAAAATCCGACTCAGCGCGATTTGAAACAACGAACAGGAGTTCGCGGTTGCTTTGAATTGGAAAATGTGAGTAAGAAATGAAGAAATTTTCTAGAAAGTTGATGAAAAGAAAGAATCGTGCGACAGTTGCTTTTGTAATTGCGCGTCCTCTTATTCGGCTCACCGACGATTCGAAACCCGACGCTTCGAAACCGCGACAAACAGACACCGTGCGCTTTCACAACCCGTCGACTCGCAACCCCGACACTCTGAAACCCGACTTTTCGCAACCCGGCATTTCGCAACCATTTTTTCGGTTTTCAGATGTTCAGAAGTCTGAAATTTTTTTAACATTTTTCACGTGACATATTTAATGAGTTGGAAAAAATTTGACCAGAGGCTCTTGCCAACTATGCAAACCTCCATATTAAGTATTTATACGATTGATCTTTACTGATTCAGTGTGATAACCGATGAGTATACAGTTCAGAAGATTTTTTTTTGCCGTGCACAATGAATTTCTTCAAATATAAATAGGTATTTCAGATTTCGCACAGAAGACATTTGAAAAATTCGAGCAAATATAATTTTTTCCTGAAGTATTTTACTACGTTTTCATCCTATCGCAGCTTACACTTACATGATCCGAACTTCCTATGCTATTCGAGAAGCTATCAAACATTCTTCAAATGTGGAACTTAACCCAAAGCATACTTATTTTATGTATATGTCATTACTTTTTTATCTTGCCAAATATTGGTTGCGAAATGTCTTGTTGCGAAAAGTCGGGTTGCGAAAAGTCGGGTTGCGGAGTGTCGTTGTTGCGAGTTGACGGGTTGCGAGAGCGCGCGGTTTTTATTTGTCGCGGTTTCGAATTGACGGGTTTCGAAAGGTCGCGGTATCAATATCGACGTGAGTGGCGAATTGACGCGGTTTAGAAGTGTCGGGTTTCGAATCGTCGGGGAGCCTCTTATTCTTGCAAATATTGCTTCCTGAATTTTTTAATTGAACAATACTCTTTACATTAATAAATGTATATTTAATTCTCACGAACATTACAGAAAACAGCACTTAGAAATTGAAAACGAGTTGGCAAACGAAAAGAAGAATTACGGGCTTAGCATCAAAATTCTCATACTAGGAGGTCCTTCCAGCGGAAAATCCACAATTTTCAAACAAATGCAGTGAGTTTTTTCGAAATTTTTGACGAGGAGAAATTCATAGCGGTGCTACAAATTAATTTTTGGCGCGTACATGGTGGATATAGGCAGATGGATGATAATGGCTACTATCTACCTAATTTGGGTATGAGAAATTATGGCTGACCGCGGCTAATAGAATGTTCGTATCTAACAAACAACCCGGCTTTGTTTATGCAACGTTTTCCCCATATCCGGAGTTGGAAATCTAGGAGTAGTTGAAGAGTATAGCTATCGGAAATGGCTAATAGCCGTCGGAAATGGCTACTAGTCAGCAAATTTGGGCACGCGCCAAATATTTTTATTCTTTTGGAATTCGGTTTTTTGCCAATTCGAGTTTAACACAAAATCATTCAGAATAATTCACGTGGACGGATTCAAAAAACCGCAGGAACTGTTACAATACAGAGGTCTGATTGATAGCAACATACGGGACATTTACCTCCAGTTTATTGGCGGATCACGAATTCTAAACATATCACTCGAATCCATACAACACATTTTATTTGATATTGATGATTTATACAAAGAAATGTCAAATGATTTTGCTGTTAGGACTACGCCAGATCTATGCGAGGCACTGACGGAATTTTGGAATTCAGAACCAATCCAAGACTTGTTTAGGAGAAGATGCGAGTTCGAACTTATGGACTCGACGAAATAGTGAGCGTGTTTTACTGTTCGTGTTAAATTACTATTACATTTCAGCTATTTTGACAATTTGAATAGAATATCAAATGCAGAGTACATGCCAAACGAGTCTGATATTGTGCATTCTCGAAAAGCAACTTCCAGTATAAACAGTATAGTTTTTGAATATACGGGCGTAAAATTACAGTTCGTTTTCGTTTTTCCTCTTCGACAAAGTTTAAAATTTAACATTTTCAGTATGATAGACGTTGGTGGTCAAAGATCGGAACGAAACAAATGGTTGCACCTGTTTGATGACGTAAAAGTTGTTCTTTTTGTCATTGATTTGACTGGATATGCGAAAAGATCAGATGAGAGCCGTTTAGAGGTATTTATGCAAATGTTCACATAATGCATAAAAATAATAATATTACCATGTTAAGCTGACTCGATATCCGAAATTGTTCAGTGGTTTCACAAAAGACGCTTACGATATGAAAGTGGCGTTGAAAATATTCAATGAAATATCGGGAAATAAAGCGCTGGGAAATGCAGTCTTTTTGCTTTTTTTCAATAAAGTGGATCTTTTCAAAGAGTTGGTTCCACATGTCAAACTTCAAAATTGTTTCACTAAATTTGATAGTGAGTCTTTCTTTATGTTATATTGTTTTCAAGTTTTCTGACTGCTACAGTAAGTGGTGGAAATTTTGTTAAATAAAAAGAACTCGAAATTGGAAAATGCTGAATAATGCTCATTTTTGCATTTTCCATGCTAGCTTTATGCGCCACCGCTTACTGTAAATAAACGTAGATAAGTATGTGCATTTATTTTTTTTAAAGGCATACCTTTTGATTGGCTCACGAGCCGGGGAATAATATGACAAATCTAGGGTAACCCCGAATTTTTCATAGTTTGCCACACTTTTTTCGGTTTTTATTTTCCAATTGCGTTGTGACATCTCTACTCAGGGAATCGTCGGCAGTTTTCCCCGATTTAGGGCATTTTGTGGTGCAAAGCGCCCACTAGCTGACCACCAGGGGTCAGACCAACAAAAAATTATTTTTCGGGTTTTTTTTGGTGAGACAAAAAATTTTGGATTTTTTTAGAGCCGCGGAGGCGGAAAAAATTCCAGTTTTTGAATGAAAACTTAGTCGATATATGCTCCGAATTGACAAAAACTCTAAATTTCAACGAAAACTTGGAAATTTTCCCTTTAACTGGCAGAAATACGCTTTTTCTTTTGGAATTTTTTTTGCTGTAGTTTTTTTGGTAATTTTTTTAACGACAAACATTTTTTTTGTCCCATTCCTGCTGGCCACTAGCTGCCCCGGGCTGGTCTGCCGAATCTGGTAGGAATTCGCCATTTTGCTCGAAAATTTGCTTCCTCGTTTTTCCATCAGCTGCCCGAAATTCCCTGAGTTAAATAAGCGGAAACTCGAGAAACGGTCTTCATACTTGCATACGGGGCTAGCGCCATTATCGTTTTTACAAAAATTGTCTTCGGTTCTGACTTCCCCGGTTTTGTCAGTCTTAAATCATATAGTAACGACAGTCCGATCTCTATTATAAATCGAAATTCGGTCACATCTCGAATATTCTCATTTTTCTACGATGCTTTGCAAAACCCCAAAAAAAAATATGAATTCGTTTCAGAAGAAAACAACTACGACGAAATGAGCAAGTTTATATGTGCAAAATTCATAAAAGCTGCGAGCCAAAAGAAGTCTGTATTTCCTCATTTCACAACTGCCACCAATACGGAGAATGTGAAAGTGAGTTAGTTTAATAATTACATACAAGAATTCTTCCTGATCCACTTTATTTTGATTCTTATTGCAGCTCGTATTCCGCGCGTGCATGGAAAGTGTGTTTAAAGCAAATTCGAAAGCCACCGGTCTTTCATGAACGAAACGTCAAATATGGATTACCCGGAAAAGTTCTACCGTGCTCGCGTCGCGCAAGTCTGGTCTGGTCTGCAATCAAGCTTTCAAAGAGCACCAAGAAATCTGAGGATGTGTCTGCAAACTTTCACTCTAGCTGGACAAATTATTAAAGGATTGACTGATTGATTGCCAATTTCCAACAAGTGCCTCTTTTGTCCGTATTTCCCAATTTCATCTTTCACTACTTTAAATAAAACGGAGTGTTCATCTTTCTTTAGAAGTTGGGAAAACTTGAATTTTCAGCGATAAAGGTTTCAGGCCGGGGGGTTTCAGGCCGACATCTATGAATATGAAAAATATTTTTTGTTGTTTTTTTTTCATCCAAAAAAAAACTTAATTGTCCCGAGACGTGAACCCTACGAAAAGGTAGTACGTTTTTCCCGGTTTTACCACTCTCCACTTCATTTTGAATATTGAATTTATTGAAAAAAGGAGTATGCCGCGTATTCTAGTTCATTCAGTTCTTCTACTCTTCTTTGGCATTCTCGTCGATTCGAATCCATTAGATTTGCCAATATTCAAATTATATGATGTGAAAGAAATTCGTTACTTTGGTGTGTTTGATCCAAATTCTTCCTCTTTTCCATTCGTGAATTTAGCTTCCAAGTACAATCCACACTTTGTACCGTGCAAGTACGGTGTCCAAATGGCGTTCGATCAGCCTCATTTTGTTCCCACTGTCAACGAATTTGCAGTTGATATGCGGTGTGCAAGTGGATCAGAAACTATGAAAGTGAAATTGAAGAATACGACAAATTACGCACTCGTTTGTTGTCTTTCCGAAACTCCTTGGAAACATTTGAGAACCTATTCGATTCAGGGAGGAGGCGGACTATTGTGAGTTGTTTTATAGAGAAAATTGAAAGTGAACGCGTGCATAGTTGAATTTGGAAGAGGGATTAATATTCATTTCTGAAAGTTTTACCCGCCGCCCACGGAAAACTAGGCCATGTCTAGGCAGCGCAATGAAAAGGGGGCGGAGCGTGCATATTCTTCTACCCACTTTGGTTTTGGATCTTTCTGAGTCTGTTACGCCAATACTACATACATAATGGCTTATATTACAACTTGTTCTTATGTAATCGACCCTAAGGAATCGATTGGTGATATCAGAATTTGCTGAAAACCCCTAATTTTGGCTGAAATTTTCAGAAAACTGAAACGGAAGTCAGAAATTTGAAATTTTCGGGTCCTTCTAGGGGGTGTACACGGTACTTTTTATTTTTGATTCCGATAGTTTTTGACATGCTGAATCCATTTTTAAAATAAAAATCGACTTTTTACTTTGCCATTTTTTGGTACAGCCCGTCAAACTTCAACAAAATTTTCAGCAAAATTTTCAGCGATGACCCCCTATTTTTATTGATGGAATTCATAAAACTAATGTCAGAGATTTCACAACAAAAATTTCAGAGCCCTACAACCCATTTAAACTACTTTTTATAGCCCTTGAATAGGCACCGGTCATCCACTTTTCGGGTTTTTTGCGTTTTTCGGGTTGATGTAGGTCGTACACGCATGTTTTTATTTTGGAATCGGATTCTCCGTGAAAAATTACATCGATTAAAGAAATAAAAATCGAACTTTTACTTTGCCATTTTTTGGTACAGATGTTCAAAGTTGAGAATTTAAGTGAAAAAGTGCCGAAATTTCTATTGCGGTTGATATTTCGCACACACAGTGGTGTTCCGTGGGCCGCTATAAGATGTAGGCAGTCGCACCTTGCCTCTTTTGCTGTCGGCATGGCGCAGTGGTAAAGCGCTTGTTTTTGAAGTTTTGTCGCCGTGGTTCGATTTTTTCCACATTTTTTTGCGTTTTCTGGCCTGCTCCGAGTTTTTGCTGACTGGTAATCGAATATTTAAGTTATTTAAAGTAAAAAATACAAAAAATAGTTGGAAAATTGATAAAAAACTATACTTTTGTTGCGTATTTAGCAAATAAAATGAATTTCTGCCAATTTCTTTGTGTGAATTAAAATTCGGCGACAATTTTCAATTATTTTTTTACAAAGTACAAACTTTTTCGAACATTAATTTCTCCCTTTAACCAATTTTCAGTGAAATAACCACGGAAATCGAATCGCTTGCGACACTCTTAACGCGGTCGGCCTTTCGAGACGCAGAGAATCAGCGTGTTTCGATTTGGTCCCGCCCCCTCACTGGGTAGAATTTCAGTACAAATTGGAGGGGCATAAAAAGGACTGTAACTCGAAAACGAATGAATATTTTGAGCTGAAATTTTCAAAACGTACTTCGATTAAATAGTTGAACATATTTATATCGAAAATAGTGAGCAAAAAACCGTTTGAAAATTATGTTGTGGTGCCTAGCCATGTCCTTATCTTTGTGAAAAGTAGGCCCGAACACGTCGTGTTTCTTTCCTTTTTCGTTTGAATTTCCAAGAGAACGCAATCCCCGTGTCGCAATTTTTGTGTTTTCCCAATAAATAGAATTAAAAAAATTAAACAAGGGAAGTTGAAGAAACGAGACATTGCGAAAACGGCTTCCGGACGTTTCAAACCCGGTATCCGCAATCTGTCGTCGCTATACTTCTGTAGTTCTGTTCGTTCTGGGGAGTTTTCCCACGAAAAACCGATTAGAGCAAAAAAAGTGATTTGTGTGCAAATCCGCGACGACAGATTGCGCATTTCGGGTTTGAAACGTCTGGGTTTGAAATGTCAGGGAGCCGCGAAAACAAGGTCACGTAGACATTTCTAGGCGCCGAAAATATCAGAATAGGGGAAAACACTGTGTTTCCTGTCATTAACCCAAAAAATTTTAATTGTTTTTTTTTATCTAATTATTGTGTTTTCAATCGAGTTGCGACATCAAAACGTGAAACCTCGCCCACTTTTTTCACGCAAAAACTGAAAAAGCACTAATATTTAATGTTCGCGTGAAAAAAGTGGGCGGAGTTTCGCGTTTTGATGTCGCAACTCGATTGAAAACACAATAAAAAAGAAAGTTCCGTCATGTTCACCCTGGGCCATTTTGCCTCGAAAAGAGGTCACGTAATCCCGTCCGTAAATATTCTAATTTTATTCTTGGTCTTTTCTTCTCATACTTGTGATTTACGAACATCCTTTCTGAAATGGCTATGTCAAGGTTTGTTAACGCCCATTTCTGAATCGGTTACTGTAACGGCAAGAAAAAGGGGACAATTGTTTAGAATAATCCTTCATAATTGCAGACTTGCCTCCTCAATCGTCTCTGAATTGAATGCAACAGGCGGTGGAATCATTTTACCCTCTATTTTAGCCAAAAATGCGCGAAAATCCCGGCATAAGCGAGCAAGCGCCCAGAAGAATGGACAGGTGCCGGCGAAAAATGTGGCAAGTATCGGATTTGTGTTTGTGGGAGCCGCAATCGGGCAAATTATCGTATTCATAATGTCACTTATCACTTTGATTCTTTCAAAAGGACGAATTCGATTGGGTACGTTTCAACTTTTCCTATTTTCTGTATCCCCTTTCGAATTGCAGAAGCACCTCCTGATATGGACTACGAAGTGGACATGGAACGAAAGCCAGTTAAACCTCCGCACGCTTCAAGAAGTTTGATGATGTCCGAGAATATGAACTCTGATCTCATGTCGATGTCACAGGCAGCACTTTAACTCTCAAATACCTTGTATAATAAATAAATATTAATTCGTTTGATTGGCATGGAAAAATAGTTATGCTCACTATCAGTTAGTTGATCCGTCGATTACGTGGCGTGACCGAGGATCACAGCTGCCTTCGTTAATTGATATTTCTTTCCGCAAGGGGTCGTTCCACCTCTGAGAATCCATTGTTGCATCAGTCTCATCCATCTGCCATCGTTTCTTCGCATTATGTGTTCGGCCCATCCAACCTTCTTTTTCTTGATGACTAGTAGGGGATCTCGGACCTCCGATTGTGCTCGGATATCTTTCCTGTGCAGATTCCTCTGACATTGTTCCGATAGTAAGATTCCGACTAATCGTCTTTCTAATGCTGCGTGGGTCACTCTGACTGTTTCAGAAAGTACCCTTGTGAATGTCCAAACTTCAGAGCCATACGTGAGAGCCGATAAAACGATGGAATCGAAAAGTTGAGCTCGGATTCGCAGGCAAGACAAGGCATCTGTGGTGTTTGTGATACATACATGCTACTCGGCGTCTTCGGTGAAGTTCCGGCTCCAATTCGTTGTTTTTGTTGAGTAGCCTGCCGAGGTAAACGTACTCATTGATCTCTTCGATGCGGATAGTCTCGTTGTTGTGCGTTTTCTTGTCTGGCCTTTTGCTGGAAAATTTATTTTTCATCACTTTGGTCTTGGTCATTGATTAGCATTCCGGACAAGTGATCGTCGTGACCTTTAAAATGTCAGCATGTCAGCTTTCCGAAGACGCTCTCCAGACAGACTGAGAGCAGGTTCGGAGAAATGGGGTATCTTTTGCGGAAACCTCTCGTGATCGTGACTTTGACTTTCCTATGGAATGGTGTGATGGTGGTGGTGCAGATGGTGTAGCACTCTTGTAGTAGGACAATATAGGCTGGCTGGACGCCTTGACTTTTCAGGCTTTCCCAGATTGCCTGTGGTTCAACACTGTCGAAGGCTTTGTGAAAGTCTATGAAGACAAATGTGAGCGGTTGCTGGAACTCGCGTCCAATCTAGAGTAAGCTCAGCATGAACCGTTCTGATTTTCAAGGAAAAATAGTTGAAAAAATTCTGTAAAAAGAAAAACGGCACACCATTTTTCGATGCGCATCTTGGCGTGTTCGGGACTATGATTAAAAAAAGAATTTAAGCGAATTTTCGCGTGGAATTTCTCGCGTCTCTGCGTCTCCATTTTTGCACGCGTTCAGCTAAACTTGGCAGAACGCCACTGTGGAGACGCAGAGATTGCGATAGGGCGCATTTGCTTTTATTATCCATTGAATATTCTTGCCGGCTACAGTAAGCAATGGCGCGAAAAATCGAAGCTCCGCCTAATCAGGTTTTTTCAACTGAATTCAGCTGAAAGCAGAGCAAAAGTGTGAGCGGGTGTGTCGTCTCGTTATGTCTATTTACGTATATTATAACACTTTCGCGGGCGCACATGATAGCCGGCAAGAATCACGGCGTGCTAGACCCTACGTAAAGGAATTCGCGCCTTTTCGCATGTGTCTGTGTCTCGACAGTGGCGTTCTGCCAAGTGCAGCTAAATGCGTGCAAAAATGGAGGCACAGACTCGAGAATTGGCGCTCGAAAATTTGATCTCAAAAAAGTTTTCTAAAACGTAGTCCCGAACACGCCGTGAGAATATTGAAACGATAATACGAAGGGTCAAGCACGCCGTGTCAAACGCAACGAGAACCTGGAAAAACACGAAACCGGGGAAATTTTGCAAGTCTTTCTTGACTTTTACAACACTTTCAGTACAAAACGCGTGCCGCACGTTTGAAATGGGCGGCGCTTCTTCCTCGTGTTTGGAAATGTTTTCCCTGGTTTGTCAGGATCTCAATGCAACCATCGTTTGTATACTATGAATTTTAATGCAGGATTGCATTGGATTAAAATGACAGAAAAATTTATTAGAATACGTAGAACCATGAGCCATGATACTTTCAAAAATAAGACTTTTTAGTTGGTTTAGCTATTTATTCTTTTAATAAATTCATGTTTTAATGTGTACCGAGATCAAATACCATTCACAAATCATTCAACAACAGCGTTTCCCGTCTCATCAGTGAGCATTGTCAGTATTTTGTGTGCCATTGCAGGTCCGACTCTTCTACCATTCTCGGCCACCAATTCGCCGATCTCTTTCGCCGCCGTAGAATAGTCCATTTTTGAGTATTTGTTAATTGCAACAATCGGATCAGGAATCAATGTTAGAATCGCTCTTTTCTGCGCATTTGAGAGTCGATCTATTGTCGAGAGCATTTTGCTCCACCAATCTTGCACGATTTCAGATCGACTTCCAATTACAATTCCCTATAATATTTTGATCGAAAGACATAAAAAATAATTTTTAAAAAGGAGACGAAGAAGAAGAAGAAGAGAAAGCAAATAACCTTTTCCCCCTGATACTGAATTTTGTGATGTCCTCTTCCTGACTGTCCTCCACTTCCATCTTTATTCATCGATTCCAATCTTTTCTTCTCTCTTCTCGAAAGACTTCTCAAATATTGCGCTGTGAAAAGTGCGAGTTCCGAAAGAGTTTCGAGTTGAATAATCTGAGCCCGATATTTCTCAAAAATCTCAATGGCGAGATTGTGCAATTTCTTCTTAACAAGCTCCAGTTTTCCAAATGAGACGATTAACATTGTGCAGCGACCGTTTCGAAATCCAGAGCGTTGCTAAGGAAAAAAAAAAGAAAATGAAGTTTAATAATTGCATTTAAATTTCATACAAGCCTGCCGCGCAGCTCAGCCCTAAGCTGAACGCTAATAAAGTTTTTTAAAGACTTTATTGCCTCAATTTTTTACGCAGGTTCAAAATTTTTTTGTTCTTATTGTGGAAAAGTGACAGACAGACAGCTAGATCTTAGTTTTAAAAATGACTTCAAGGTTTGTCTTACCTCTTCAATAAAATGCGGCAGTGAATTCGAGGAAATGACGTCTTTTAGGGTAGTGGCTGGAACGACAATCGCAAACAAGTCTTGCGTTGACTGAAAAAAATAAACCTATTTTTATTAGTGCTAACTTAGAAAACCATTTAGCACCTACCGAATATTCGAATCTTTGGCTTTGTCCGTCTTCGTCTTCTCTCAATTCTACACATTTTCTTCGCCACTCTATTCTCGTTCCCAAATCTTTCTCGATTTTTAGTTGATTTTCAATTTTCCGTTCCGCGTACAACATTCGAATTTCAGCTTCTAGACCAGCTGAAAATGATCAGACTATTTATGTTCGAAAACAAATTGACAGTGGGCAGAGCTTCGGAGATATTATTGTTTTAAAAAAGTTGTCACCTCCAAAGCCGCGTGAACTTTAAAATTAGGCTCCGCCTCTTCACGCGAATTTTATGAAGTTTTCATTTCCCTTCACTTTTTGTTCATGAAAATTTAAAAAGGTTGAAATTCGCGTGAAGAGGCAAAGCCTAATTTTAAAGTTCACGCGGCTTTGGAGGTGACAACTTTTTTAAAACAATAATAGGACCGCAAACACCGAGTGCCAATAATTAAAATTACAGACGAAGCGTATCGAAAACATGTTTCCCGACGTGACAAAACGTGTACAGTTCGCATTTCGAATTGATTGCCGCCGACATTTCCCTTTCAATCTTCCGAGTTTCCTTTTCTCTCTGAAATTCGGAAGAAAGTCGTCTAATAAGAAGACTTTAGATGACTTGCCTCTTTCTCTTTTCTTTTTCTAATCACTTCATTTCTTTTTTCATCTTTTTCCAATGCAATTTTTTCTTTTTTAAGCTCACGCTCTTTTTTCGCATTGTCTTTCTCAGTATCGGTTAGTTTTCGTTTTTTCGCGACGGTTTCAGATGACGAGACGACGACGTCTTCAAAGTTTTGGGAAGATGATGATGACGATGACACTTTCTTCTGGAGATTAATAAGTTTTTCGAGCTCATCCATGTCATCTTCCAGCTCATTTCGTGATGGAATCGCCGAACTTCTGTGGCGTTTATTGACGGCGTCAACCAGGGAGAAATTGGTTTCACAGCTAAATAGAAGATTTAATATTTTCTTTCTTTATGCATCTAATCTGATCTATATCAGCTCACACTTTTTGCGAAGAATTTTGTTCGACGATTGTGGTTTCTTCTATGAGAATACACTCATCATCGTCGCCTAAATTGATAACGTCGTCCATCTGAATTCCATTTAGATTATCCTTTCAATCTTATTAGACTATCTCTGTTCAGATATTTTATTCAGAAATCTACTAAAAAGTTATCTGAATGAACTGAATTGTGTTTCATCTCTCGTCATTTTTATTGATTGATATTTAGATAAATAAATCGTTTTAGATTAACAAAAAATGGAGTAAAAATTAGAGGGAGGGTGAAAAAAGGATAACAATTTGTATATTCGTGGAGCGTTTTCAAACTACGAATAAGTTAACAAGCAGTAGCGTAAAAAGGATTCAGATAATGTCAGCAATGTTCATTGGCATCTCGTCGATCTGAGTCGAGTAGTACTGTTCGATATCTCTCAAGATTCTGACATCGTCTTGTTTCACAAAGTTGATAGCAACTCCCTTGCGTCCGAAACGACCGGAGCGACCGATTCGGTGAATGTACAACTCACGGTTGTTCGGCAAATCGTAGTTTATGACCTGAAAATTAAATAAAAATATTGATTGAATTAAATCACGGGGTTATTCACAAAATATCAGAAAACTTTTGGGAATGCTCGGAAAATAATCATATTGGCCTGAAACTTTGGTAAATATTGACAAAAATTGTCCTGGACAGGCTCAGAAAAACGTTGGACCGAAATATCGATATTAATAACAGTCAGAAAAATGCCAATCAGGCTCTGTTTATTCTGAAATCTTGGGAACTATGTCAAAAATAATCTCTGGAAATTTCGATAAAAATAGAATTTTAAAAATTGCCTTTCGGTCCAAAAACTTCTGGGCATGGACAAGAGTAATATTGACAATATTTCCCAAGGTTCAGGTTCCGGGATTTTTCAATACCAGACGTTCCACAACCCGTTCTTATAGTCGGCGAATACATCATCAACCTCGCTCTACTGCTAAATTTCTGTAAAACCGTGTTGCACTTGCAATATTAACTCGAATTCTAGTTGTATTCCTTAGTTTCAATGGAAAATGACGTGTCCACGACGAGTAGTAGTTAAAATTTGATTTTTCGCTTCAAAATAGGCGCACTACACTGTTGAAAATTGAAAATTGCCGTAGAGCGAGGCTGATGATGCATTCGCCGGTTATAATTTTGAAAAAAAAAACTATTAATTTTTAATACTTCCTGTTAAGGCCAATTTTTTCTTTTTTAAAAATTAACAGCTCAATTTCAGGCAGTTTTATTCCGTGCGAGTTCTATTCCGTAGAAGTTATATTCCGTTCTAGTTCTATACCGCAGTAGCCCCAAATTAGAAACGGACAAATATACATTTTTTGGAAATATCCTCTACGCGAGTTTCTTGATTTCTTGACCGGTCTAGACTGAAATATACTTTTTTTAATTCAACTCTCTGTTTTTTTTCAATACGGTTTCCAAACTTCTCGGTCTTGAAATGTCTGGTTTTGAAACAGTTGCTTTTATTGCTATTTTGTGGATAACCCCAATAGAATTGCACGAAACACATCTTCATGGGTCTCTTAAAGGTATGTTGCTATAAAGATACGATTCAATATACTCGGTATAAAACGCTGATAACTCGCTCCAATCGAACAAAGAATTTCGCATGCATTTGGAGAGAGGTTCAGAGAAATCAGAGCAAAACATCGGCCACGGCTCTCTTGATTTTCTGCACTCTCTCGTCGCAAACGCGGCCGCGTCCATCACTGTGCGAAGGGAGCGCGTTTGCAGCGCTCCGTACTGAGAATACAAGGACTCAGTTTGGATGACTACACGCACCCTATGCACCTTTCCGAAGGTTTTCGTAGTATTTGAAGTATTGCAAAACTATTGGATAGTTTAATGCTATTTTTGCCTAATTCCTCAGTGGTTCCTGCGGCTCTGGGACGTTCTTTTTTTCGAAAAATTTGCCGAAAATAACGGGCTAAAAATGCACTAAAATTCCAAGAGACCGGTTTTGAAACGTCCCAGAGCCGTTCAACACACTATTTTTAAACTTTCGATAATTTTGAAAACTTACAAGTGAAACCTGTGGAACGTCGAGTCCACGAGCCCAGACATCAGTGGAGATGAGCACTCTGGTGTTTCCGGCTCTGAACTCTTTCATCACTTCATCTCTGTCCTTCTGCTCCATCTCTCCGTGCATCGACGACACTGTGAAGTTGGCCTCCTTCATTTTATCGGTGAGCCAGTCGACCTTCCTGCGGGTGTTACAGAATAGAACCGCCTGGGTGATTGTGAGAGTGTCGTACAGATCAATGAGTGTATCGAACTTCCACTCTTCACGATCGACAGCCACGAAAAACTGTTTGATTCCTTCAAGAGTCAACTCGTCACGTTTGACGAGAATTCGAATTGGATCAGTCATGAATTTGCTGGTCATCTCGAGAATCTCATGGGGAAGTGTGGCGGAGAGGAGAACGACTTGAGCACCTGGTGGAAGATAACGGTAGATGTCGTAGAGCTGTTCCTTGAATCCCTTGTTGAGCATCTCGTCGGCCTCGTCAAGCACGAGCAATTTTATGGCACGCGTGCGGAGATTACGACGTCTAATCATGTCGAAGACACGTCCCGGAGTTCCGGAGACAACGTGTTGTCCATAGTCGAGTTTGCGAATGTCTTCTCCAAGATTGGTTCCTCCGATGCAAGCGTGGCATTGCACATTCATGTAGTCTCCAAGAGCAAGAACCACTTTTTGGATCTGCACAGCCAATTCTCTGGTTGGAGAAAGAATTAGAGCCTGAGTCTCGCGAACTTGAGTATCTAGGGACTGCAGAACTGAAATCGAGAACGTTGCCGTCTTTCCTGTTCCGGATTGTGCTTGCGCGATGACGTCACGAGCTCTGAGAATTGCTGGGATGGCACGTTGTTGAATGGCTGATGGTTTTTCGAATCCGTAAGCATAAACTCCACGGAGAAGGTTTTCTCTGAAAGGCGGAGCAATTAAAAATCAATATTAAATAAATAAACTTACTTTAATCCCATTTTATCAAAAGTTGGGACAATTGCAACTTCATCTGAAGATTCGAATTCGACCGAAGCCAAATCATCGTTCTGTTTTTTCTTCGAGTCGGCCATTTTTCGTGAGAAACACCAACTGAAACGTCAGATAGAATAGAAGGGCAAATGAATATGTGACGACAGGCAATGAGCAGATGTGCGAGGTTAAATACGCGCAGTGAGCATTATCGATTGGTAGCCCTAACAAGGGAGAACAGCGCGTTTTCGCATACAATTTTTAGTCCTTGTAGAAGCGAAAAATCAAATTTTAAAAGATTTTACAGAATCCTAATTGTAAGGAAAAAAAAAAAAAGGAAATTATCTTTTTTTTAAATCTAAATATCGTCCGAGCGAAGCACAATTAGCGGCAAAATTTTGAGCAATAGATAAGTGCATCTAATTAGAAATAATTTTTATGACCAAATTACAAAAATTCTCCCGAAACAAACCAAAAATAAAGAGAAAAAATCGTAGGACTTGAATAAAATTTTTTTTTTTCGAAATTCATAAAAATGGCCGTGGACTAGTTTTCCCCAGTTGGGTTCCTCTTCCACGCTTGTGTAGATTTACGGGAGCGATTATTGATTGATTATCGCGATGACTGTACTTTTTATTTTCTCTGAAATTTCGAAATTCATCATCAAAAGTTTCATTATTATTCATTTTTAGAAAATGGGTGGAATATTCTCAAAAAAGGACAAATCTTCACGACCACCGGCAGTAGTCTCCGAACAGGATAATGCTATTTTGGTAAATAAATAAATTTTTATTAAAAAAACAAAGCAAATAGGGGCCTAAATAAAGATTTACGAGGCTAAATAAATATTCAAGGTACTTTTCGAAAAAGATCTCAAAAATCAGTAATTGAAGTCGGAAAAGTTGAGAATTTTGTTTAAAGTTTTCGTTAATTTACAGGCTTTAAAAACTCAAAGAGACAAAATGAAGCAGATGATTAAACGAAAAGAGAATTGTATGGAAAAGGAGAGACAATTGGCCAAGCAACTGCTGAAAGATGGGCGAAAAGAGTGAGTAGAGATATTTTAAATTGATTGAAAAAAAAATAACAAAATTCTAAAATTTCCAGTCGCGCCCTACTCCTTCTCAAAAAGAAACGATACCAAGAAAATATCATCGATCAAACGCTAAAGCATCTGAGCAAAATTGAGCAAATGGTACAGGATCTGGAATTTGCGGAAATCCAACAACGTGTCACCGATGGACTACGCCAGGGTAATGAGGCTCTGAAAAAGATGAACGCTTTGTTCGATATTGATGAGATTGATCGGATTATGGAGGAGACGAAAGAAGCGGCAGAGTATCAGGAAGAGATTTCGAATATGTTGTCCGGTCAACTTTCAAATACTGATGTATCGGACGTGGAAAGAGAGCTTGAAGAGTTGCTTGCTGCCGAAGGAAAACTTGACGAAAAGCTGCCAGACGTGCCGACTCATGAGTTGCCAGAAGCGGAGAGGCAAACTGGTAAGTCGGTTGTTCATTGAAAGGTTTTAGAGAAATTACTAAAAAAAATAAGACGAAAAGGCAGAAAAAGACGATTTGATTTCTCTGAAACTTGGGGAAATTATTTTGAAAATGTTCCCGGACCAGGGCTGGCCGTCAAATTTAATTTTTTCGGATCTCGTAATGGGGTTATTCACAAGACCGGAAAAAAGGAAAACAACGGAAAAAAAACTTCGGGAAAAATCGGAGAATGCTCCGATTGACCTGAAATTTTGGGAAAAAATTTATTTACTGATGCCTCCTTGCCCTAGTTTCTTGTTGTTTTCATTTTCCTTTGTTTTTGCACTTGAAAAATTACAAGGTTAAAATTGGGGCAAAGAGGCGGAGCCTAATTTGAATTTCAAGAAAAACAACGAAAACTTGTATTTTCTTCCTTACCAAACATAAAAAACAGCTCTAAAATTATTACTGATTTTACGAAATCCGTAAAAAATTACGATGCCGCAAAAATACTATTCAAGTACCTCGAAAAATGGTTCGATTGGCCTGAAACCTTGAGAAATCATGTCAAAAATATTTCTGGACATGCCCAGAAAAATTGGACGACCGAAATATTGATTTTAAACATATAATTTTTTTGTTGTTAAAAATGATTTTTAATCGATATTTCGGTTCAAAAATTTTTGAGCTTGTCCGGGAGTATTTTTGAAATCAGTTCCCAAAGTTTCAGGCAAATTGGAGCATTCTCTGATTGTGAGTTTCCACTTTTTTTGCTTTTTTTACGGATAGCCCCATAAAATCCGTAAACGTAACATCCCAGCCCTGCTCCCGGACACTTATAAAAAGATTTGGATTAAATATTGCATTTTGGTTCAAACATTGTTTTGACCCTATTTCTCATATTTCTCAAACTTTCATATCACTCATCAATTTCTATCTTCTGGTCCTATTTTTGGAGAGCCTGAAAAAACCGAGGAAGAAGCCCCGCCCATTGCAAGTGTGCGGCACGCGTTTTGTACTGGAAGTGCTTTGAAATACAAGAAAAAGCGTGCCGCCTACTTGCAAAATTTTCCCCGATTTTGTCAGGGTTTCATTTTTTGGCATTTCTATGAAAAATTTCACATAATGCATTATTATCGATGCAATATTCTTGCCGGCTACCATATGCGCTTGCGAAAAATTGTAATAGACGCAGACATAACGAGACGACACACCCTTTCAGTTGAAAAACCTGAAGAGGCGGAACTTCGATTTTTCGCGCCACTCTTACTGTAGCTGACAAGAATATTGAAAAGCTTTATTTACTTGAAAAAACTTGTTATTCCAGAAAAAGCCGAGAAGGAAAAGCCGCGCAGAGAGAAAATTGCCGTCGAGGCGTGAAATTCTAGTCTGTTTACTTGTAAAACTAAAACCATGGTTTATTGCACATCACTTATTCTTGTTTTGTATTTATTTTAATGTTTTGAATAAAAATACATTTTCATCGTTTTTTTCCTGTATGCCCCAAAAAGAGATTTGTGCTCTGATCAAACAAAACGAGAGAATCGAGACGCAGAGAGGTTTACAAACTATTGACTAAATATTTCTATCCATTGCTTTTCATCGAATCACAATTCCCCCAGAATTTCCAACACAATGCCAACGACAAGACGACGTCATCAGTCAGCAAAAGTTGATAATTGTGCTCCGAACGGTGAGTCAAACGGAATAGGACAGGAACGGTCAATACGTCTTGTCGGGAAACCAGCGTAAGCTTATTCAAATATTTTGATTTGCCGCCTCAAATGAGCACACGTTTGCGGATGACGTTTCCGTCCAGTTTTCTTTAACCAACTACTCATTAGTTTTGTCCCCTGGCCAGAAGGATTGGATTGCCCAGTTTTCTGGAAAATAAAACTAAACAAAATATTTCGCATTCCAGCAGTTGTTTATATTCATTCTTTCATCGTCTTCTTCTTCATTTTTTATTAACTATTTTTTTTTCATAAATTTGTTTTCTTTCAAATTGAAAAATGCTGAAAAAAAAAGCATTTTTCTTGAAGAATTTATAGGGAAAATTGATAATTCTTGAAATTTTTCATTTAAATTTTAGATCTGTTGCATTTTGCTAAGCAATTCAAAAATTAAATAAAAAATGGCCAAAAAATTAAATAAACTTGATTTTTTTTGAAACTCCCTCGTTAATTCGCGCTAAACACCGGGCAACCCGTCATTTCGGAATCTTGTTGTTGGTTTGAAACTCTGGTGGTTTGTAACCTAATTTCTTGTGTATAAGGCCGGTGGCTACGTTTGCAGGAACTGGCTTCATTCACAGGATATTAAAAAAACAGTTTTTGTCACGTTTTTCGTTTTTTTTTTCAGAAATTTCGGGGCGAAGGGTCTAAATTTTCATTTGCTTTATAGGTAGCCTTGTAAAGCGAATATTTTAAGCTATTAGGGATTCGTTGCGTAGCGACTGGATGTTGCAAGTTGTACACCAGCAAAATGAAAAAAAAATTGCAAAATATTGTTTCCACTCTCGCCGCCAAAAGGTGAATCGTGGCGAGACCCAGCGATTGCTGACGCAAAACTTGAGACGCTGTCTCGCTATGTCACGAATTCAAAATTATGATTTTATTAAGAAAATTGTTTCAAGACCGTTCTCTTGGACGGATAAGAGATTCCTACAAAACCGTGGAACAAGCAACGCCCGCCACTTCTGCAAGTATGCGGAACTGTTTTTCTGAATTCTATGGAATTTCCGCCGACTCACGACGCACTACGTTTCTGAAAAGTTGTTAAAGCTCATTTCTCACCTCTCTGTGTCTCCATTTCTGCGCACGTTTAGCTAAACTTGGCAGAACGCCACTGTGGAGACGCAGAGAATGCGACAGGGCGCGTTTGCCTTCACATGTACACACCGTGCGACTTGCAAAAGGGGCGGAGCATGATCCCCGATTTTGCCTTCCTGTCTATCCACAATACACTGTAAAATAGAAAATAATGTCCTTCTAATAGAGAAGCATGCACTCTTGATAAGCAGCCATCGTGCTCTTCTGACCAACGGTTTGTGTGTGTGTGTGTGTGGCGTCTCCAGTTACTCCCGGGGAGCTCGTGCCCCTGCGACAACAGCTGTGCTCTAGATATGTGCTCATTTCACTCCTGTCGCTCCTGTTTCTTCGTCAAAAACCTTCACTTTTTGTTCGGACTGACTGGCTGACGAGTCGGATCGAAGCACATCGCCGTGGAGAAATTGGCTACTAAATAGTTTTCTTTTCGTTATCTTTTTCTTTTTTTTCGAGGAAGTGATTGATTCTTTGCCGATAAATCACTTCCTCGTTCTCTTGCAAGGCTCCATGAGAAAGGACTTTTCTCAAGCAATGTTTCCCATTTTTATTTAATTTTTAAATTAAACTTGTTCATTAATCAATAATTCATGAGACGAATTAAGAGAAGCCGTCCTCCTTTCATCAAAACATTTCAATTAATGGATGTTTGATGCCCCAAATATTTTAAAATATTCTGTCAGTCCCTAAATTTAGCGAAAATGGCCCTATTGCTACTCACAAATCAAACTTTGGAATTATTTTAAGCTTTTTATCAATGGGTGTTCAGGACTATTGTGTTTTGAATCGAGTTGCATCATGAAAACAGGACTGCACTCACCGCTTGTCTGCGTCTCTTCAAATATCACTGTTTTTGCGTGTTCGCGCGCAAAAAAAGTGGGCGGAGTTTCATTTTTTGATGATGCAACTTGATGGAAAACACAATACGTAGCCAAATTATAACGTTAGGAGTTTGTGTGCAAGAGTGTAAGGGTCGAAACTTACGACAAATAAAAAATACATTTTTATTGAAAAAACATGTAAAAATGTGTTTTTTCAACGAAAAGTGATTCTAATCATGCGCAAAATTAGACAAATATAGAGAAAAGTGATAATGAGATCATTAAGAAACCGTAATCTATCATAAAACTTTCTTGCTGAATAACTTTGAGAATAAGTAGTGCGCCGGGGCGCGTTTGCAGCGACGTAGCGTTCAACACTTTGTGAAGGGTTTCTGGGGCCGAATCCAGGAAACTGGAAAACGACAGGAAAACAGTTTTCCGGGAAATAAATGTCGAAAAACTCCACAATTCGTGTGTTAAGGGTGAGAGACACAGAGAAAAAGTTTCTGGAAAACGATTTTCCTGTCATTTTCCAGTTTCATGGATCCTAGCTCTGGTTAATTGAAGGAACTTTAGACAAACTAACAAAGCCTGCTGCGCAGCCTTTTATGTCGACTTGATTTATGAAGGGGCGGCAGAAATCCATATCAGAGTCAGGATCCATGAAACAGGAAAATGGCGATTTCCGGTAAATGGACTTGCCTGTCTCTCTCTGTCTCTCATTACCATTATAAAAAATTCATCAATTTCCAACTTTTTTTCCTGAAAACTCTTTTCCGGTCGTTTTCCACTCTTATGGATTCGGCTCCAGTGCTGGCCAAAAGTATTATTATGTTCGCAGTTCTACTGGGGTCCTGAAAGTCTTACAATGCGCTAAAACCCCTCGTCACCCAGTCCAATACCCTTTACCATTAAAAACATGGTGGGAAAGTTTCAGGATCATGATCAAAGTTATCTAATTATTAATAAACTTTTTCCCAGCACTGTATCATAGGTTTTGTGGGTCTGTAGTTCTATAGTCATTCCCAGAACATTCAAGCCCGCCCTATCGCATTCACTGCTTCTCCACAGTGGCGTTCTGCCAAGTTTAGCTATTTATTATCGGTTGAATATTCTTGTCGGCTACCATATGCACCCTCGAAAGTTTTATAATAGACACAGACATAACGAGACGGCACACATGTTCACATTTTTGCACCGGGGCGGAGCTTCGATTTTTCGCGCCACTGCTTACTGTAGGCGGCAAGAATATTTAATTGATAATGAACGCGTGCAAAAATGTAGTCATTAGTAGTCCCGAACACGCCGTGAAGCCATGAGAAGAACTTTTGGCAGAGCAGAAGATCATGACGCGTTTGCTCCATCTATCCGTCCGTTTCTCTCAAGAGCATTTTGTGAACCCATTAGCATCATCACAATCATCTCTTTTTCAAAAAGGGCGTGAAGTACTCGAATGGCTATGCGCCACACACGCACAGAAACTGAGAACAAATAATAGGAGACGCTCTTTTTGCTGCTCTGTTTCAATTCTCCACTCTTCTCCTCGCCATGTTGACCGTACCGATTATCCAGCCGACGCCAAACACAAAACCGTTCACTTCTTATTCCTGTTCATCTCATTCCGATGCTCTAATTGTTTTGTGTTCCCTTGTTGTGTTGTTTCTACAGATTCCTGTTTTCTAATCTGAATAAGCAGAGAGAGGGAGAGAAAGAGGGAAACACGCTTTACAACTACAGTCAGACAGCTTTCTGCGGTGGTGGTGATAACCTCACGTTGATCAAATCAAATGTCCTTTTTTTTGCGTAATTTCTAACTCAAAGTTCAGAATCATTTTAATCCTCTACAGAAAAAGAGGAGAAAAACTGGAAGGATTCCACTTTTAATTACCTACCAATTTGTGTGACGTCAATCAAAAGGCTGCCTGTATTTGTTTTTTTTTGCCATAGTCAAGGACTTGACAACTTTTTGTGTTGAAATTCCGAAAAAAATTGCAATAAATTGAGGGAAAACTCGGAAAATGCTCCAATTATAGCAAGTTTTGGAAAATACATAATGCCGAAAATACTCCCGGGCATGCTCAGAAAATTTGGATTTTAAATTTATATTTTTGACAATAAGTCCCAAAATTTCAGGACAATCGCAGCCAATTTTGTTGTTTTTTTTTTCCTTGTTTCATCTTTTCTATGAATAACCCATTGCAAAGAGCTCATGCAAAGAAACCTATTGAATTATGTACTAGAAATGTAAAAAGAAAAGAGAAACTGGGCTTGTTCGAAAAGTTTAATCCCCTTGAAGCTTTATCCCACATAATTATTTGCCCGCCTTCATTATTCTTTTTTTTTTCTCCAAAAGTTTCATTTTCATTTCTTCTCCGCTTCCCGCTTTCTTTTCTTCTCTTCTTCTTATTTTAGAAATAGAAACGGACAATTTTTAAGAAAACAAAATACTTTGCTGCTCCGTTTGAATACCGTACTGGCCAAAACGAATACGCTTTTTTCTATTTTGTGTTCAAATTAAATTCATGTGATAAACTTTGAGTGTGTCCCACAAAGCCTGGAAGTGTACTGCTGCTTTAAAATTTTTTGGGCTTAATATTCAGACCTAGAACTACATTTTACTAGTTTATAACTTTTTTTTACAACCACTTTAAATAGTACTGTAGGTGGTAGAAGCGGGGTAGCCTCCTCTGTGACATACACTCAAAGTTTGCCATTATTGCAAAGAAAAAGCAAAATTCCCATTCTCAGTACTGTATTTTCCACATTTTCCAACCCAAAGACAACAAAGGAAAAAACAAGAGAAAAAAATAAAGAAAAACACCCGTTTTCCGGCTGATAAATAGGCGTTTCGATCGTTTACGGAAGGAGAAAAGTGCCAAATTGTTTGTTTTGTGGTTTTGCCAACGATAGATAGACTCGACCAATTGACCACTCCAGCTCCACTCTCGCCCGAGCTCACTTTCATTTTGTCAAAAGTTCAACATTGTAGAAATGTTTCCGACCGACAAAGTGCCGTCGGGGACCAGAACAACGTTCGAGACGCGGAGCACCAGGAAACGGCTTGTGCAAGTGGCCGTAACTGTGTCTGTTGTGATTTTGCTTCTTTCTGCAGGTGAGTTTTTTTTTTGTTGGGAATGTCCTAATTTGTTGGGGCTCGGTGTTTCTGAAAACTGTGGCGGACCGGCATTATGCTACCAACCCAACCGTAATCTAATCTACTGATTGGCCGGCACCTGTAATTTCTTTTTTTAAGGCTAGTCAGCAGCATTTTTTGTCAATTATTGACATGATTTTAGACATTTTCAGAAAAGTTTCCTTCAGATGTTATAGGAATGTTAGTTCGCACCATTTGCATTTTTCATTCATTTTTCTCTGTTTAAAAGCCAGATTTTGCCTATTTTTGAACTTCTGTTTTTAGTTTTGCTTGAAAAAGTATACTTTGAAGAATAATCCGGCGGTCTCTAATTGCGCGGAATACATTCGGGAGTTTCGAAAATCAAGCCGGCATGCCGGACAAATAGAGTATAGAATACGGTAATCCAATCTAGCAAACTCCGTCCACTTTTGTTTCCTTTTTTCGATGATTTTTTATTGGAATGCCATCAAGAAGAAATTAACTACCCTCTTGTACATAAGTCCGGTTTTTTTGTTGCCAAAAAATTCTCTGACCGGGCACTTCTGCAAACAAACTACATAATAAAACAGTGGAAATAAATAGTTATGGAATATGGTCATAGTACATGTGACCAATGGTTGATCAGATTAGAATAGATCACGGTGGTCAACACGAGTCGGAAAACATCGAGTAGCAGCATCGGCATCATTAATTTAATTACTGAATATTATGATTAATGTTCACAAAACAATGAGATGCACAAAAAATTAGCTAATTCGGTTTATTTTGCTCACGTTTTTCCAAATTTTTTTACGAGATTCGGATTCGGATAAAACTGGAAAAATAATTCCAAAAATCGGGGAACCAGCCCACGCAAGTCTGCGGTACAGTTTATCAGTATTTCGTAGCACTTCCCATAGTGATTCTCTTCTCACCGGCCACGAATTTCTAGTTCATACAAAGTAGAACCGAGCTGCCACAGCTCCGCCTCCGCAGCCTAGCTTTTGCTCTGCAATGCGAAAAATCAACTTGAATTGTACAGAGCACGATTATTTTTTCACGGCAAAGGAAAACCTAGGCCACGCAGTTTTTTCGGTCATTCAATTAAACGGTTTTTATTTTTAGAAATCGGTTAGTGAAAAAAGAATCACCATGCTCTATAAACCTCTACCTCTATAGAACTCGTGCCGCAGACTTGCAAGAGTGACTGGGCTTGTTCCTCGAAATTACCTGATCGTTCTTCTCTTTTTGACATCTGCAAATTTATCTTTCATCGCTGACTCTACCATGCGCAAAAAAGGGGGGACTTCGGTATATAACTCACACGGAATAGAACTGCTACGGAATAGAACTGCGCGGAATAGAACCGGCTGAAATTGAGCTGTACCGACACAGAACCGCTCGTCCAACTCGAAGAATTATTTCGTTGTACATTGTGAGGCCCTGAGTCTTATTTCGTGCAGTCAGTACAGTTCCATTTCAGCCGGTTCTACTCCGCGCAGTTCTATTCGGTGCGAGTTCTGTACCATAGTACCCTCCAAAAAGTGGGCGGGGTTTCATGATTTGATGTACATACATATTTAGCAACTCGATTGAAAACATAAAACATACATAAAATGAACACAAGGAAAATTAAAATTTCACCTTTTTTTGTAAAAATTATCAATCCATCCCCTCATTACAGTAATTGGATTAGTGTACGGAAGTTTCTACCTGTACCGAAGATACGTGAAAGATGCAAATGATCAGCGAGAAAGTGACGAATATTTGCGAAAACTTGTGCGGCAAGTCAACGATTCACCAGAAACAACGTGGAAAGCGAAATTCAACAAATTTGGAGTTAAAAATCGCTCGTACGGATTTAAATATACGAGAAATCAGACAGCGGTCGAAGAGTACATGGAGCACATTCGAAAGTTTTTCGAGTCGGACGCCATGAAACGGCATCTGGAGTGAGCATTGGCGCGCATTTTTAAAATATCTAACTAGGGAATGCCGTAGGGTCAGGCTTTGGGAATTTTCTTAAAATTTGTACCTTGGGGTTATTTTGCCTCCTGAATCGATTTTTCGGCAAGAGTGAAGATCAACTCCCCACCGATGGAAGAACAACCCCACACCAAAAATAACAACTCCCCACCAAAAAACATGTAACACGGAAAGTTCACGTAAAAAATTTGGGTGTGTATACGTATGACCCCAAAATGTGGAAAACTAAGCCGTGCCGCGCCACGTGGCAAGCTCCTTACTGCGCTAATCAGCCAATGTCAATGCGCAATCGAGAAGATCGAATCGAAGTGAAAAAAAAAAAAAATTCACACAACTGAAAAAGTCAGTTCCCCACATAGTTTTCATTGTCTTGGTCGCCATAACTTAATTCGGGGTAAAACCAATGTGAACTTTTGGGTGGGGAGTTAAAGTTCCAAAGTGGGGAGCCAATATTCTAGTGGTGTGGGGTCAATGTTCACAAGCCCCTCCTGTGAACATGTTCCCCCCAAAATCAACAGTGGGGAGCTGTTATTCATGAACTTACACTCCCCAAATCGGTAAAATAGCCCCCCGGAAAATATCGTGTACTTGAGCTCCCCGAAAAAAAATAAAAAATTTTTCCACAGTGTGGGGGGTCAAACTCCCTTTTTGGGGAGCTTTATTCCACGTGTGGGGAGCCATATGTGGGTGGGGGGCTTATGTTCACATTCGCCCGATTTTTCATAGTCTCCACCTGCACAAATCGCAAAAAGCTCGAAAACGAGCTCATCAAAATGCTCATGGCGACCACCGTTTTTATCACCGCCCTTGGCATGCACTGTTCGGCAAGCAGCGGTGGTCGAGTGGTGTGCAGTTCACAGGTGATTTGCGACTTATGCATTATACGCGCGGACATACAATTTAAAAATTGTATACAAATCGCCAAGAAGATAATCGCGATTTGAGCACAATTTGTAAATAAAGCATTGTCGACATATGGTCGGAATTCCCAAATTATCGGTAAATTATTGACAAATCACGAATATACAATTGGCAAATCCCGAACGAACTCTCGCAACGAAAATTTGCTCATCATTGTTTGAGGCCCAAATAAATTAATTTCTGCCTCAAAATTTTTATTTTTATGCTACTTTTCTTGGTTTTTTTGTAAAAATGCTTCAATATTTTTGTTGTTTTTATACCGTCTTGCTTTTTTATTGATTTTTCTTTAGTTAATTTTATATTTCCAGGCGTCCGGACAGTCAATCCCAAAAACAGCGCGCGGGAACCAAGGAAAATGTGAGTTTTAAAATTTCAATATAACTTGAGTTTAAAAATATTTTTAAAATATCATGGCAAATTTAGAAAAAAAATGTTCAATTTTCAGTTTTTTTTTGTTTAAACCACCGTGCTTGATATACAGAAAGCCCTAGTGTTTAAAGTCGCTCTTTAAAATCAAATATTTTCTGAAATTTGTTGGTTTCATAAAATTCTAAATCCTGTTGACTTTCAACAAAAAATCATTACAAAAGAGCTATTCGCTGTTGAGCTACAACCGTTTTCCTGCTCATTTTCTATAGCAAATGAATATTTGATTTGATTTGGTTTGATCTAAAAAATCGAAAAATTGTTGTAGATCACTTTTCAAAATGGGCATTTCTCGATAAATATTTTCGATAAGGCGCACTGAATAATCCACACTGGGGTATGAGGAGGGAGTGAGTAAACGCGCCCGGACGCACACACGCACGCATCGAAATGAGGCCCAAAAAATAAAAAAGGCGCGCAAAAAATTTCACATTATTGGAGAGAAAAACCAAAAAAAAATCGTGAAAATCACGAAACTCTATTCAAAATTATTTCGCGCGCGTTGGTATTTCTCTCTGATAATGCAAATTTTTTCGCGCGCTTTTTTATTTTTTGGCCTTATTTGGATGCGTTGCGTGTGTGCGTCCGGGCGCATTTACTCACTCCCTCCTCATACCCCAGTGAATCCAATCCTTTTTATTTTCTATTGAAATTTGTACTTTTCCTTCAATACTTTATATTTTCAGGTTCCGATCAGGCTTTCTCGGAAATAAAAATTTCTCTTCCGAGTTCCGTCGGAAATTTCCGATTTTGTAATTTTCTCTTCCGATGTTCCGACGGAATTCCGAATTTTTCATTTTGATTTCCGAATTTCCGTCGGAATTCCGAAATTTCAAATTCTCGTTCCGATTTCCGTCGGAATTCCGATTTCCGATCGGAAAAATCGGAAATGAACCTGAATAGGCCCATAAAATCTTAAATTATCCACAAAAAAGTTTAAAACATTGAGGAACGATACGTAGGCTCGTGTTTAATGCCGCGTCCAAAGTTCTAAAAATTCCTGAAAGCAGGAGTTTTTTGCATTCCAAAGTTGCACAAAAAATCCCAGAAAAAACAGGCGGTGACAGTTGACACCGACGTTACCGTAGTTGCTTCGCTGCGAGACCTTCTGTGTTTGAACTTGAATTTTCCCGCAAAAAATAAAAAATTGAGCAACTGTGGGAAAATTCAAGTTTAAACATAGAAGGTCTCGCAGCGAAGCAACTACGGTAACGTCGGTTTAAACTGTGACCGCCTGTTTTTTCTGGGATTTTTTGTGGAACTTTGGACTGCAAAAAACTCCTGATTTCAGGAATTTTTTGAATTTAGGACGCGGCATTAAATAGGAAATTTGTGTCAGGGACATAGTCGAATTTTTTCCAAAAAAAAAAAACGATTTTTCGTACCAAATTTCGACAGAAAAACATGTTTTTTTCCGACATCGGAAAAAATTATTTCCGACGGAAACGGAATTATTTTCGGAAATCATTTTGTCTCGGAACGGAATCGGAAATTTCCGACATCGGAATTCCGACGGAATTCCGACTTTTCGGAAATTTCCGAGAAAGCCTGGTTCCGATGCTGCTCGAATGGCCGACCGACAACGATCCCATCACGAGCCAATAATAAAGTAAGTTTTCAAATTTCAGTACTAAAATTCCAAAAAATTTGTATGAAAAATATTATCAATTCAATATTCTTGCCGCGAAAGTTTTACGTTCACATTTTTTGATCTACGTTCAGTTGAATTCAGTTGAATTCAGTTGAAAAGACCTGATGGGGCGGAGCCACGATTTTCCGCGCCATTGCTTACTGTAGCCGGCATGAATATTGAATTGATAATAACTTATTGTGTTTTCAACCGGGTTGCATCATCATGAAATGAAACCCCGCCCACGTTTTTCACGTAAATATTCAAAATTCTCTAAAACTTGAAGTTTGCGTGAAAAACGTTGGCGGGGTTATATTTCTTCACGATTCAACTCGATTGGAAAAATTTTAACAATGGTTAAAATTTTGGGATTTCCGCGAATTTTCGTATATTTGAATTGATTTGTGAAAAATCGAAAGTTTTTACTACTTGAATCAAAAATATCAACAAAAGTTTTAAAAATAGAGGGGAACAAAATCAGTTCTATTACGGATTTAAATGTATTATTTTTCAGTGCAATCAACAACGATTGACTGGCTCGCTCATCTCCACTGGATTTGTTTTCTTCTTTTCCCCGCTATTAATTTTTTTTTCTTTGCATGTAGACATTTGATTGTATTTATTTTTAATTGTAAATGTTTTTAAATACATAAATTTTCAATCAATAAAGTTTAAGAAAATTAATTATTCATCCAGGAAATTTTTTAGCGGTACGTGAATTACGAAAACAGAATAATGATAGCGAAATGTCAATTATTTGCTATCGATTGGTCAATTCTTGTTGTTTTTGTTCGCGATGTGCACACGATTTGTTAATTGTGTGGAAAATTTTCGGGATTTGTCATTTGTTTGCGAACAAATTATTGTCGGCGAATATGCTGTTTCGCGAATTGCAAATTGTTGACCGTGTTTTCGGGATGCGCATATAATTTCCAAATTAAATGTAAATTTTCGCGAATCGCGAATTATGCGCGCACAAAAGTAATGTTCACGCGTACCCATTTCGCAAACGCGCGAAAAATTTTTGACAAATTATTTGCGTCACGCGAATCACCTGTGTTGGGAGCTGAAATCTTATCGTGTGGGGATCGATTCCGCACTAGGCGAATTTTGTTTTTTTTTCTTGCTAGAGTAAAGTTTATGGAACTTGCCCACAAAAGAAGATGATACATGAATGAGAAAATTTTTACATATTTAAAAATTGTTTTTTTTTTTGATTTTTCATCATTTCAAACATTTTTTGCGTTTGTTTTTTTCCCGAAAAATGTCATGTGTTTGATGGCTAACATGGTTCTTGATATTTTTAATGGGGTTTTTCGATACATTCGTTTGTCACTTTCTGGCGATCAATGGTTGAAATTTTGTAGATTAAAACCGCAAATCATATCATCCTCACAGGAAACATAATTTGTTCAAGTATTTCTATTCCGAATCAAAGCCGGCTGTCTACATCAGTGGATAACGAATTCGTTCATATATCCTTATCATATGCAGAAAAAATGTATAAGTTTTTGAAGAAGATGAGTATGATTTTCAAAATTTTTCATTCAATAAAACATTCAAAATTTCTATTTCATGTTTTTTGTGGGCAAGTTCCATAAACTTTACTCTAGCAAGAAAAAAAAACAAAATTCGCCTAGTGCGGAATTGATCCCCCCACCATCAGATTTCAGCTCCCAACTGCACACCACTCGGCCACCGCTGCTTGCCGAACAGTGCATGCCTAAGGGCGGTGATAAAAACGGTGGTCGCCATGAGCATTTTGATGAGCTCGTTTTCGAGCTTTTTGCGATTTGTGCAGGTGGAGACTATGAAAAATCGATTCAGGAGGCAAAATAACCCCCAGGTACAAATTTTAAGAAAATTCCCAAAGCCTGACCCTACGGCATTCCCTAGTAAATTTATTTTGTTTTTAGGGAGCTAGAAAACTACAAGGACTCTGATCTTCCAAAAGACTTCGATGCTCGTCTAAAGTGGGCCAACTGTCCGTCGATTTCAAATGTTCCAAATCAGGGCGGATGTGGAAGTTGTTTTGCAGTTGCTGCTGCCGGTGTGGCTTCTGATAGAGCTTGTATTCACTCGAATGGCACTTTCAAGGCGTTGTTATCAGAGGAAGATATTATTGGATGCTGCTCGGTGTGTGGAAATTGTTACGGAGGAGATCCCCTCAAAGCTTTGACTTATTGGGTCAATCAGGGTCTGGTTACAGGTAAATAAAAAAAAGAGGAGTTTATTATTTGAATAATTGAATTTTAAGGAGGCCGCGATGGCTGCCGACCGTACTCATTCGATCTCTCATGTGGGGTACCATGTTCTCCTGCCACGTTTATGGAGGCTGAGGGAAAGAGAACTTGCATGAGACGGTGCCAGAATATCTACTATCAGCAGAAATACGAGGAGGATAAGCATTTCGGTAACACATTATTTGAAGATTTTACTAGCATTGTATTATGGATTCGTGACGTAGCGACTCGTTGTGTGCCAGCAAAATGAAAGAAAAATTGCAAGAAATTGTTTCTTCTCTTGCCGCCAAGAGCTGAATCGTGGCGAGACCCAACATTTGCTGACGCATAACTTGACACGCTGTCTCGCTACTTCACGAGAAAAATTACAGTATTTCGAGGACGGTCTGTCAATAGTTTGTCTGTTATTGTGTTTCAGTGAATTTTAGTCAGCATTTTCCCGTCATTTTTTCACTCAAAAAGCCAGGGCGGAATTTTTATTTATTGAATTGAATGTTTCAAATTTAGCGAAATGACTAGAAAATTCTGAAACTTAACCCGAAACAAAAAAAACCGCCCCTCTCCGAAATACCGTAATCCATTTGAAAGGAACGCAAAAAATAAATTACTTTCAGCCACATTTGCCTACTCGATGTACCCCCGTTCGATGACAGTGTCTCCAGATGGAAAGGAACGTGTCAAAGTACCCACAATAATTGGTCACTTTAACGACAAAAACACTGAAAAGTTGAATGTCACACAGTACCGTAATATCATTAAAAAGGAAATTCTGCTTTACGGACCGACTACAATGGCTTTCCCAGTGCCAGAAGAGTTTCTGCACTATTCGAGTGGAGTGTTCCGCCCGTATCCTGCCGATGGATTCGACGATCGGATTGTGTATTGGCACGTCGTAAGATTGATTGGATGGGGGGAGTCGGAGGATGGAAGCCATTTCTGGCGTGCTATCAATAGTTTTGGATCGCATTGGGGTGATAATGGTAAAAATTGAGCCCATTAATTAATTAATTAATTAATTAATTTCGATTACAGGGTTGTTCAAAATTAACACGGATGACATGGAGAAATACGGATTAGAGTATGAGACTGCGGTTGTTTAAAAAGATATCGAGATTGATGTAAATAATGATCCAGTGGACCGAATCTCACCTAGAACTTGGCAAAATACTATATTTATTCTCGAACATTCATTCGATCTTCTTTTCTGACTTTTGCAGTAATAGTTCATTCCATTTAAATATATTTATATCGAATGCTAAAATTGCCTATTTTTCAAACATCTTTCAAATTTTTTGCTTTGTTTCTTTTGTTCCACCATAATTTGACTTGAAAATTAATAAAACTTTAAAAACATGTTTCTTATTTATTTGTGGAGCTGAGATCTGGTGAAACGTTATTTTCCACTGTTAAACTTATAACAAACTTCATTAAAGGGGGTGCCAACTTTCTGGGGAAAGTGGCTTAAAATATACTCTTGAGTGAGGGATTTACGAATATCACATTGAAATCGCACGAAAAAAATTCTCTGATTTTTCATGATTTTTACAAAAAAAAATAGAAGACCACGAGGAGTACACGAAAATCGTGGCCGTGGCCTAGGAAACCCGCGGCCGCGGCTTCTAGAAAGATCCATTTTCACCAGAAGTATGTATTTTCGTGCAATTTTCCTCGTTTTTATTATCGATTTTCGATAAAACATGCTCTAATCGCTTATTATAATTTTAGATAATCGCGAAAATACAGTTTTGTCATGAAAATCGAAAAATCGATATTCGCCTTTCGTTCGATTCATCGTTTTAAATAGTTTCTTCCGAAAATGTTTTGTTCAAATATAAATTTTACAGATAAAAGAGTGAATTTAATGCGGAAGTGAGCAGGAAAACGGGCAAAAACAAAAGGTATGAGAAATTTTGTTCCGAATGTGTTTTATTGTTACTTTTGTGATCAACACGCGTTAATTTGCTATTTTAAAACACGAAATGATGTTTCTACATTATTGCCCAAAGATTGATGCAAAAAAATGCGAGAAAGACGGGAGAAAAATGTCGAAAAAGAAAATGGCGTTTGAATTTCCCGCCAATTCGTGTACTCCACGTGGTCTACTATTTTTTTTTTGTGAAATTCGCCAAAAATCAGAAAAATTTTTTCGTGCGATTTCGATGTGATATTCGTAAATCCCCCACCCAAGAGTATATTTTAAGCCACTTTCCCCAGAAAGTTGGCACACCCTTTAATGAGTAATGCACATATTGTGTTTTCAGTCGAGTTGAGACATCAAAAAGGGGAAACTCCGCCTACTTTTTTTAACGCGAACATTAAATTTTATGGATTTTTAATTTTTGGTGTGAAAAAAGTGGGCGAGGTTTCACGTTTTGATGTCGCAACTCGATTGAAAACACAATATTCATCAATTTGGTTAAATATACAGTGCGTCCAACAATTTTAGGACCCCCCTCGATTTTGGGGTCCCAGACAAAACCGAAAGTGATTAAAAAAATCAGTGAATGCAGTTTGATTCAGAATCAAAAATATCCCCCAGTCCCAGATTTTCATGATCCTGCCATGTGCCGTCCCCGCATACGACTAAAAAGTTCTATTTTTGACTGTCCAAAAATTATAGGACCCCTTGAGAAATTGAATGCGCGGATGATTTTTTAGACCATATTTTCTCCTTAAATTTATTTTTCATAAACTTTATATCATTTTAAACTAATTCTAAAACTATTAGTCATAAACTTATCATATATTTTTTTTTTCTTTGAAGTAGGCTTTCATGGAATGGTTACACTTAAGCCAATAAATCACATTAAATGTTGAGAAAACCAGTTTAAACGCAAAATACGTTCTAAAAATGCGAAGATTATTAATATTTGGTATCCCCGCCGAATTTCTGGATCACTTTGATCACCCTGTTGGTGGCTCATAAGTATAGGACGTTTTGATTTGGCCTCCCTTCATCTCTTCAACTCGGCTTCAGTGATTGGATCCCATTCAGCCTTGGTAGCATCCTCGAGGTTCTGGATGATGTTCAACTGTTTTCCGTGATGATAGACGTGACGGACAAGAATACCACATAGATTCTCGGTTGATTGAGATCTGGGCTACAAGCTGACCACTCGTTTCAAATCTAACCAATCCCTTGTAGAGTTGCTGATGTGAGTTGCGGCGTTTTCCTGTTGGAAGATGTGGGTGTTGCGTCGTTTGCGGAAGCTTCTGCTTCTTCCCGTAATTGATAGGATCAGTGCCATAGCGACGAATAGCATTCCGGCTTCTTCCAAGTTGCCGGGACATCTCATTTAGCTTCAATCCCAGTTTGTGCATCACATCACATTTGGACTGTTCCGCGGGAGTGAGGAAAGGAACGCGAGCCATGTTCGAATGAATGGTTTGCAGGCATACTTTTAGGATATGGACCAATTGCGCTTTTGTTTACGGTAGCTGCACTTCAAACTTTCAGCACACACGACATTACCGTAACATTAGTAAACCCAGCTCATCACAACAACACAGCTTACATAGTCGATCAGTTCTTCAAATACCGAAGGTACTGCGGATCACGGTGCTCTGTGTAATCGGACGACTGCTGGTGCACCGTTATGTCTTTGCACATGTTTCTATTACCCAATTGGAGGCTGTGTAAATCGAGGATGAAGACGAGACCCGAACCTGTGATCTTCCGCACGACAGCAGTCACCACTACCGACTGAGCTATTTGCTGAATAGGCAAACATACAAATTATGTACATGAGAAGCCTACAAAAACAGCTCAAAAATAGTTTAAAACAATATAAATTATATAAAAAACGAAAAACATGGCCAAAAAAAATCACCCGCGTGCTCAAATTCTCAGGGGGTCCTATAATTTTTGGACAGTCGAAAATAGGACTTTTTCGTCGTATGCGGGGACGGGCCATGGCAGGATCATGAAAAATTGGGACTGGGGGTTATTTTTGATTCTGACTCGAACTGCATTCACAGATTTTTTATATCACTTTCGGTTTTGTCTGGGACCCCAAAATCGAGGGGGGTCCTAAAATTGTTGGACGCACTGTACTAGGTATAAAACGCTGCAAACTCGCTCCAATCGAAAAATGAATTTCGCATGCATTTGGAGTGAGATTCATAGAAATCAGAGCAAAAATCGGCCACGCTCTCTCAATTTTCTGCACTCCCTCGTCGGCAACGTGTCCGCTTCCTCCACTATGCGAAGGGAGCGAGTTTACAGCGCTTTATACCGAGTATATTGTCGGCCCGCCAAAATGGTCAAACGCGGTTCGCTGAACTCAACACTATGCGATTTTCATTTTGGTCTCCAAATTATTTCATTTCACGTGTAAATTCAACGTGAAATTAAATTATTTGGAAACCAAAATGAAAATTTCATAACGTTGAGTTCAACGGAGCGCGTTTGACCATTTTGGCGGGTCGACAATAGAAGAAAACATTTTTTTCGCGATATGCCCTTGCTCTTCCTAAGCAGGCAGTAAAAAGTATGCATTCGGGGGGAATCGAACCCCCGTCGAATGCTTGGAAGGCATCCATGCTGACCATTACACCACGAACGCGGTGATGTTTAGAAGAGATAAAAGTAGAGAAAAAACTTGAATATATTCATTTCCAATCGCATTTAAAATATCCCTTTGTCAAGAAGGCAGTTGCGAACGACACGAATATGGATGCGAATATACAACAGATAAGATAATACGGTAGAAGCTGAACGTCGATGCGGTCACAAACAAGATTCCGATTTTCCCGATTTCTTCCTCGCTTCTATTTCATTAAAAACACAGCGCGTTCGTGGTGTAATGGTCAGCATGGATGCCTTCCAAGCATTCGACGGGGGTTCGATTCCCCCCGAACGCATACATCTTTTCTCTTTTTGCAAAATTACGATTTACATCATAGTCGTGTAGTGGGGCGGGGCTTGCTCAAATGAACTGGTCGTGCATTTGAAAAAAATGAAGAAAAACGCGCTTATGAGCGAAACATCGGCCACGCTCTCTCAATTTTCTGCACTCTCTCGCCGCCTCGTCCACTTTGCCAATGGAGCAAATTTGCAGTGCCATGTAGCGAGTATATTAGATCGTTCTGTTGCGAGAAATGATTAGTATCTAGAAAACGAAATTTATTCTTAATTCTATAACAACTAAAACAGTTTTAACTTAAATTTAAAAAAAAACCTATTATTTCTTCATACTCGGACTGTTCTGCAAATGCAAAAACTTTGTCTTCAAATTCTGAATTCGCCTATTCTGTTCGATTTGTCTTTTCCGAAGTGATCTCCAATATAGCCATCCATCCTTTTCCGGGTCCAAATCTTCAAATTCTCGTGGAGGTCGAAGATCGAGTTTGAACAGCCAATCGGGGTATTCCGAATCGGGCAGAATCTTCGGTCCCGGTTCGTCTCCTTGAATGTAGGCGTTGATGCAGACATGCGTGGCAAGCTTTTCCGCGTCCTCCTCAACGAAAGACTTGTCTAATTTGACGGCAGCGGCAGGAGCTGTTTTGGGCGGTGCATATGAGCGAGAGAATGTGAGCGAAAGGCGTTTTCCATTGCCTATTATCACTGCCCGGAGCATCTGGAAATGGATAAGAAAAATGGTTTTACAAAGGGAAAACAAGATACTTGATGAAGATGCGGACATTGTGAACAGAAAAATTCAAATATAAAGAAAGGTACATTTTTATTTTCCGAAACAACCGAAAAAAAAAATTAGTAATGTTTTGAGAAACGTATTTAAAACTGAAACTGAAAACTTTGAAAAAAAAAAACTGATATCAAACAAAATTGGGAATGTCTTCTTTTATTCCAGAGCACTCAACTTGCTCTGTTTAACACGTTTTGCATCTGTTTGGACCGGTGATTGACGTCCTCTTTTGACAGCACCCGTGCTCAATCGATTAGATGGCGCAGTAGTAGAAGATGAGGGAGGATTATAGTTCTGGACGTACATCTGCTTGGGGCCCACACTACCACCACCGCCCAAAACTTCTTGGAATGAGACAGCAAGAGACGTTTTGGAAAGAAGCGATGGTTTACCGACACGACTTTTGATCGTGATCTCTTCGCTGTTTTCGGTGAAAGTGTTCTCCGTCACTTTAATCATTCTTCCTGCTCTCTTGAACAAATTGTCATCTTCTTCCGGCTCGTCGAGCAACATAAGTTCATCAGCATGTTCCATCTTGTATTTCAGCATTTCCACTCGCTCTTTTTTCTTTTCTTCGTCATCTTCTTGCTCTTCTTCATCTTTCTCTTCATTGTTTCCAGTATCCTCTCCCAATTGGATTTCGACTTCTTCCCGCAATTTGAATCGGAATTGACGATTTGTCTCGACACCTCCTAAATCTCCATCGGCGAGAAGACGATCTTGAAGTTTGGCCAAAGCCCTGAAAATATAAATTATCGTAATAATTCACACAAATTGTAATGCACCAGAATAAAACATGTAGTTTCACGGAAACCTGCCAAAAATGCAAAACAATTCATCGAAAATTAGGAGAATGCTCCGATCCGTCTGAAAATTTGACAGTGAACGTCAAAAATACACGGACATGTGCAGAAAATTTCAGACCAAAACATCGATTTTAAAAATTATCGATTTTTTTTCCGAAAATATTAAAAATCGATATTTTGTCCTGAATTTTTTTTGCACATGTCCGGGAGTATTTTTGACATTTATTGTCAAAATTTCAGACTGATCAGAGCATTCTCCGAATTTTCGCTGAATTTTTGCATATTTTGCTGGTTTCCGTGAATTTTCCCGTCCTTTTATTGTGTTTTCAATCGAGTTGCGACATCAAAACATGAAATCCCGCCCACTTTTTTCACGCGAACATTAAATTTTAGTGCATTTTGAATTTTTTGCGTGAAAAAAAGTGGACGAGGTTTCACGTTTTGATGTTTTTTTTTTTCGAAAAAGAGCAAACCTTTGTTCCTTGGCGCTCTCCTGCTTGAGCAACAGCTTGTAATTCTGCCTTCTAATAGTGTCATTGTCAGGAACGTCATCAGCGTCTCCCTCTTCTGCTTCATACGCATTATCAGCTCCATCCTCATCGTCTACGTCACTTCCGACATCATCTCCAGAAAGAGAAGCTTCCTCATCGAACAACGTCTTCTTTTTGATATTCTTTTTGTATTCTTGATGCTCGATGCGTTTGATAACTGCAAGCTCGTCGTCTTCGTCATCAAAATTTGGCTCCGGCACGGCCTCGTCTTCAACTTCTTCCTGCTCTTCTTCATCGTCAACCTCGTCTTCTTCTTCTTCATTTTCGACTCTACCCTCTTCCACATATTCTTCCTTTTCTTGTTCTTCCTCTGATTCCTCGTCACCACTCACAACAATCCTTTGCGGACGTACTTTTTCTTTTTCTTCTTCTTCCTTTTTATCTTCGTTTGACTCAAAAATATCATAACTTTCCGGAACTTTCGCAGACTCTTCATGTGAAATTTCATCCTCATCGTCGCTATTCAACATTTTTGACTTGTTTAACGTTTTCTTTTTCATATATTGCTTATCATCATCATCTTCGTCATCTGATTCAGGAATTGGTACCTTTTCAGACTTGGCTTTTTCATCATTCAAAAGCAACTGAAGGGTGTCCGGAACTGACTCCTTCACTACATTGCTATCACCAAATGTTCCAGAACAAAGATCTAAAAGTTCCATATCGTCCGCGGAGTCATTCGTGAGATTAGCGAAAAGTGGTGCGTGTTCTTTACCATTTTTCTCGAATTCGCTCGTTTGGGAATGCCTGAAAAAATCAATTTAAACTTTTTTTTGAGATAATAACACTTCTACCAGAAAGGCTTGTTCGGAAAAAATTGTTTTCCGAAATAATTTTATATCGGTTTTTTTTTTGTTTCTTGGAAAACCGGATAGCCCTATTTTTTCCGATTTTTCAAAATCAAAATTGAATTTTTTGAAAAATTTGCATTTTCCGGAAAATATTGCATTTTTAATTTTTATCTCAATTATGGACCTATTCAAAGAACTGTAGAAAAATGGAAAAAATGACAAAAACTGGGAGAAAACTCGGAAGATACTCCGATTGGTCTGAAATTTTGGGAGAAATCGTCAAAAATGCTTCCGGACTTGCGCAGAAAATTTTGGACCGAAATATCGATTTTAGAAAATTTTCAGAAAAAAAATCAATATTTTTTAAAATCGATATTTCGGTCCAAAATTTTCTGCGCAAGTCCGGAAGCATTTTTGACAGTTTCTCCCAAAATTTCACCAATCGGAGCATTTTCCGAGTTTTCTCCCAGTTTTTTGTCATTTTTTTCCGTTTTTCTACAGTACTTTAAATAGGTCCATTAGAGAAATATGTATTGCCCATTCGCGAAAAAAGCAAGTGCGCTCCACATACGCTCCACACGCTCCACATTTCATTTTCGTCGCCAAAATATTTAGTTTCACGTTGAATTTACACGTGAATTGAAATAATTTGGCGACGAAAATAAAATCCACGAAGTACTAAGTTTCGTGAAGCGCACTTACTTTTTTCGCGAATGAACAATAAATCAAAACATTAACTGAAAATTAAAAAAAAAATTCAGTTTTCAGAATTTCTTGCTAATTAGAAGCACTACACTATCCCGAAAATTTTTGGGAAAATTTTCCATCGGATTTTTTTTCCGAAAAAAAGTCGGAGTCAGAATTTCCGTTTTCGGATTCCGACCAAGCCTGCTGCTAGAACGGGGAACTGCCTATTTCTCAGCCATTTTTAAACAAATTTTCTGAGCGATCTGGCGCTTAAAATATTCACTTTACAAAGCTACCTATACAACAAATAAAAATGTAGACCCTTCGCCCCGAAATTTCTGGAAAACTTTCTTATTTCTCAACCGATTTTATTGCGTAAGTTCTTAAAATGTCCACAATTCGATTTTTAATTAATACTGCTCAAAAAATCCCACTTATCGATGTTATTCAACAAAATCGTTATTTTCAGTGGTAGTGAATAAGATGAAAAACGATTTTTTTAAAAACCTACGAATCAAAATTTGAGATGGTTGATCCTGGACCAGGCCTCTTCTTGATGTTGAAAACGTCAAAAGTGAACGAATCGTTGAGTAAATTCACACTTATTTCATCATCATTTCGCTTTTGCTCATCCATATCCTTCTTATCGCCTGCACCCTCACTATCATCGCTGCTATCGGAACATTCTGGTTTGTAGTCTTCGTCGTCTTCGCTGTTGTACTCGCCGTTGTCGTTCCTCGACTTTTTCGGTTTTTTCTTCTTCTTGATAATCGCTTCTTCCTCTTCTTCGTCACTCGATGCTTGCAGATGCTCATTGTCTTCTTGATACATCTTTCGACGCTGATCTTGTTCTTTCCGACGTTTTGCGGACATGGACGCTTGTAGTTGTTTCTTCATGTTTTCTCTTCTAATGACTGGAAATTTATCTCGTACAATAATTAAAACTGAAAAAAAAACGACTTACGACTTTTTGGAACATTTTTTGAAATATTGACAGGAACGGCAAATGTCTTTCTGCTTTCCGGATTACTTTGTTTTTCGGATATCTGACCAGCGAACATCTTTTTGAACCACTGATTATTGGGATCATCCTGGAAAACGATCATATATTTATTTATTAATTTAGAAATGTATTTAAACAATAAATAAATAAATAAACCCCACGTCTTCCGTTGTCAAATCAATCGTATTATTCGCCGTGTTGAGAACTTTTCCGAGCTGTGGGGCAATAAAGGGATTTCTCGCCACTGCAAGAGCTTTACGCCTGTTAAGTCGACGATTTTTCCGTTCTTCTTCTTCCGTTTCATTCGTCACCGTGTTCTCATTAACAAGCAATTGTTCCTAAATTTTTACTTTTAGGAGAATCGTAAAGGTTAAATGCACCAAAAACTCACTGCGGAATCCGATATCGATGGTTCAGCTGTTAAAGAAGACGGAGAATCGGTATCATCAACTGTTGAAGCTGTGGAAAGAACCGATTCCATCGAATTCTCTGAAAAATATAAATAAAATTTAAAAATAATTGTAAATGTTTTGTTTTCGAATTCAAAATAAAGCCAATCATTCAGTCAGTATTTATTTTTTCTCAGCAGTTTGCTAAATTATTTAAAAATTCATTCAGCAAAGTTGAATATACAGAAAATTGATGGAAGGGCGTGCAAAATTCAAAAAAAAATTCCGCTGTTTTCAGAGGTTGGCAGCACGCCAAGTGTTTGAATTGCCGCGTTACCGTAGCCTGCCTGCACATCAAACATGTCTGACTGGAGAAGTTTGCGATACAATTCCTTACTCTTGTCACGCCGCTATCCTCTGTGCGGTCCTTTTTTGTTGTTGTATCTGAAAAGAACTCTTCGAAAAACGAAAAATGGTAAGTGTTTTCTTAATAAATCTATAAATCCGTAGTTTTTATTCCCTCGAAGTCGAAAAATCGTTGGAAAAAATTTAGGACTAAAATTGAATTTTGAGAAATTTATGTTTACGTTGGGCCTAATTAATCAAGAACTGTAATTTAGAAATAATTAAACTAATTTTATGATTATTAGCTAATTTTTCACCGAAATAGCGAATTTTACCATTAGTTGGGAAATATTTCGAAATATTGGTAAATGATGTAAGATGGTGAGACTAATAATCGATATATGTGTCTATTTTTTCAATTGTCAGGTGAACTTCACGATCGATGAGATCCGTGCGCTTATGGATCGCAAGCGCAACATTCGTAACATGTCCGTCATTGCTCACGTCGATCACGGAAAGTCTACCCTCACCGACTCCCTCGTCTCCAAGGCCGGTATCATTGCTGGTTCCAAAGCCGGAGAAACCCGTTTCACCGATACCCGTAAAGATGAGCAGGAACGTTGCATTACCATCAAATCTACGTAAGTGGTTATGTTACTTCAAAAATGTGAAAATTGGATTTTCAGTGCTATCTCTATGTTCTTCGAGCTTGACAAGAAGGACATGGACTTCGTCAAGGGAGACGGACAGGTTGAGATCGCCGAAGTCGACGGAAAGAAGGAAAAATACAACGGTTTCTTGATTAACTTGATCGACTCCCCCGGTCACGTTGATTTCTCGTCTGAGGTTACTGCTGCTCTCCGTGTCACTGACGGAGCTCTCGTCGTCGTTGACTGCGTATCCGGAGTGTGCGTCCAAACAGAGACTGTGCTTCGCCAAGCCATTGCTGAGCGTATCAAGCCAATTCTCTTCATGAACAAGATGGACCGTGCTCTTCTCGAGCTTCAACTCGGAGCTGAGGAGCTTTTCCAGACCTTCCAGGTATGATCCTGTTTTCAACATAATCTAGTTGCAATTTTCAGCGTATTGTCGAAAACATCAACGTCATCATCGCCACTTACGGAGACGACGATGGACCGATGGGAGCCATCATGGTTGATCCATCTATCGGAAACGTCGGATTCGGATCTGGACTTCACGGATGGGCTTTCACTCTCAAACAGTTCTCTGAGATGTACGCCGATAAGTTCGGAGTTCAGGTAATTGGCGTTTATTATGGTAGGATTAATATTTGGAATATTTAAGGTTGACAAGCTCATGAAGAATCTCTGGGGAGATCGCTTCTTCGACCTCAAGACCAAGAAGTGGAGCAGCAGCCAGACTGACGAAAGCAAGCGTGGTTTCTGCCAGTTCGTCCTCGACCCAATCTTCATGGTGTTCGACGCTATCATGAACATCAAGAAGGACAAGACCGCTGCTCTCATCGAGAAGCTCGGAATCAAGCTCGCTAACGACGAGAAGGAGTTGGAAGGAAAACAGCTCATGAAGGCTTTCATGCGCAGATGGCTTCCAGCCGGAGAGACCATGCTCCAGATGATCGCTTTTCATCTTCCATCCCCAGTTACCGCTCAGCGCTACAGAATGGAAATGCTCTATGAGGGACCACATGACGACGAGGCCGCTGTTGCCATCAAGAACTGCGACCCGAACGGACCACTCATGATGTACGTCTCCAAGATGGTGCCAACTTCTGACAAGGGACGTTTCTACGCTTTCGGACGTGTCTTCTCTGGAAAGGTTGCCACCGGAATGAAGGCTCGCATCCAGGGACCAAACTACATTCCAGGAAAGAAGGAGGATCTCTTCGAGAAGACTATTCAGCGCACCATTCTCATGATGGGACGTTTCATCGAGCCTATTGAGGATATCCCATCCGGAAACATCGCTGGACTTGTCGGAGTCGATCAGTACCTCGTCAAGGGAGGAACCATCACCACCTTCAAGGATGCCCACAACATGCGCGTTATGAAATTCTCCGTTTCCCCTGTTGTGCGCGTTGCCGTCGAAGCCAAGAACCCAGCTGACTTGCCAAAATTGGTCGAAGGATTGAAGCGTCTTGCCAAGTCCGACCCTATGGTCCAGTGCATCTTCGAAGAATCTGGAGAGCATATCATCGCTGGAGCTGGAGAGCTTCACTTGGAAATTTGTCTCAAAGATTTGGAGGAAGACCACGCTTGTATCCCACTCAAGAAGTCTGACCCAGTTGTCTCGTACCGTGAAACTGTCCAGGCTGAGTCCAACCAGATTTGCTTGTCCAAGTCGCCAAACAAGCACAACCGTCTCCACTGTACCGCTCTTCCAATGCCAGACGGTCTTGCTGACGACATCGAGGGAGGAGTTGTCAATGCACGCGACGAATTCAAGGCTCGTGCCAAGATCCTCGCCGAGAAGTACGAATACGACGTCACCGAGGCCCGTAAGATCTGGTGCTTCGGACCAGACGGAACTGGACCAAATCTTCTCATGGACGTCACCAAGGGAGTGCAATATTTGAACGAAATCAAGGATTCCGTTGTCGCCGGATTCCAGTGGGCTACCCGTGAAGGAGTGCTCGCCGACGAGAACATGCGCGGAGTTCGTTTCAACATCCACGACGTCACGCTCCACGCTGACGCAATCCACAGAGGAGGTGGTCAGATTATCCCAACTGCCCGTCGTGTGTTCTACGCTTCCGTGCTCACCGCTGAGCCACGTCTCCTGGAGCCAGTGTACTTGGTCGAGATCCAGTGCCCAGAGGCTGCTGTCGGAGGTTTGTGGTTGTATCGCTTACATCTGGTGACTTATTTTTCTTTCAGGAATTTACGGTGTGTTGAACAGAAGAAGAGGACACGTCTTCGAAGAAGCCCAGGTTGCTGGAACCCCAATGTTCGTCGTCAAGGCTTACTTGCCTGTCAACGAGTCCTTCGGATTCACTGCTGATCTCCGCTCCAACACCGGAGGACAAGCTTTCCCACAGTGCGTATTCGACCACTGGCAGGTGCTCCCAGGAGACCCACTTGAGGCCGGAACCAAGCCATACCAGATCGTTTTGGACACCAGAAAGAGAAAGGGACTCAAGGAGGGTGTCCCTGCTCTTGACAACTATCTCGACAAGATGTAATTTTGTCAAGTTGTTTATTGTTAAATTTCCTATTATAATAAACACGGTTGTTTGTTACTTTCTCTCATTTCTTGTGCTAATCCAATGGGTAGAATAAATTGTAAAACTAAATTAATGGAAGATAACATTTTAATGATTCTTATGGGAATAGACTCATCACTTTGGGATAGGTTTTGAAAACCTAAAAACCTTATTTAGTCTAAGTTGTTAAAATACGTTTTTTTTTCTGTAATTGCTGAAAGCCCGGGTAGTTTTGTACAGGAAGTGATATAAAATGCAGGAAAAACCGTTCCGCAATCTTGCGAAATTTTCCCCGGTTATGTCGGCTCTGGGACATTTCGAAACTTGTACTATTTTTCGTCGCCGTGTTCGCACTATTGCCAAAATTCGACTGACAAGGGAACCTTTTAAGTCAAGGTTGTCTCCGGAGAAAACTAACTATACAGGTAGAAAGAGGGACTTTGAAAACCTATATTCCCGTTTTCAAAAGCTGCTTACGAGACCTCTGAGATGCTGAAATTCCAGTCCGAAGTTAGACCATTTTACCATAGATTTTTGACATTTCTTCGACCGCGACGACCCACACTCAGATCACCGCCTTTTCCTACTTGTCAACATCCGCTAAACTATTGAAAATCGTGGCCGGGTGGCGCAGTGGTAGACTGCTTGAATGGGAAGTGCGAGGTCACAGGTTCGGTCCCGCTATGATGCATTTTGTTTTTTTTTTTTGGAATAGACAATCATCTTTCTGTTTGGGGATAAAATTTCATCATTTCTAGTTTTTTTCGGCTTACGGAACTTACACAACAAGTTTTTCACTCAACTTGTTGTGTAATGGACCTATTCATAGAATTCGTTTTTTGGCGTTTTCTAACGTTTTTTAACGTTTTTTAACATTGTTTGACATTTTTTGACATCTATGAATAGGAAAAAAAAACAAAAACAAACAAAAAAAAACATTTTTTTTGTTTTTTTTTCTTCCTATGAATAGGTCCATAAGTACCGTTAATTATCTAATAGAACGGCCCTCATAATAGAACTGCTCCCTAAAATAGAGCGGCCCCAGAAAGAGGGTAGTGAATAATAGAACGCCCGGCCGTTCTATTACAGAATTTACGGTATTTGGCTTTAAAAATTGTAATGGAGTTGCATGTAACAGTATTGTTCGTGGTTGCGTATTTCGATTAAAAGTGCACTTCTATTGAAGGCTGCAACATTAATTTCTGAAAATTTTTAAGTGTTTTTTTTTAAACTATTTCCAAACTCTCCAAAATAGTTAAAGAAAAAAACAAAATGCATCAGAGGGGACCGAACCTGTGACCGCGCACTTCCCATTCAAGCAGTCTACCACTGCGCCACCCGGCCACGATTTTAAATAGTTTAGCGGATGTTGACAAGTAGGAAAAGGCGGTGATCTGAGTGTGGGTCGTCGCGGTCGATGAAATGTCAAAAATCTATGGTAAAATGGTCTAACTTCAGACTGGAATTTCAGCATCTCAGAGGTCTCGTAAGCAGCTTTTGAAAACGGGAATATAGGTTTTCAAAGCCCCTCTTTCTACCTGTATAGTTAGTTTTCTCCGGAGACAACCTTGACTTAAAAGGTTCCCTTGTGAGGTAAATTAGTTTTTTTTTTAATTGACTGGAAAAGACGACACATCCGTTCACATTTTTGCACTGCCTTCAGTTGGAACACCTGAGGGGGCGGAGTTTCGATTTTTCGCGCCACTGCTTACTGTAGATTGATAATAATATTGTGAAAACAAAAAAATTGAGACCCTGACAAAACCGGGGAAGTGGCGCCGCCCCCTTTTGCAACTGCCGCACGATGTTTTGTACTGGAAGTGTTGAAAAAGTGCGCCGCAGACTTGAAACTTTTCCCCGGGTTTGTCCATTTTTTCCCCGGTTTTGTCTTCCCTGGTTTCGTGGTTTTCCCCGGTTTTGTCAGGGTCTCAAAAAATTGCAACGCGGTGTTTGCGTATTGTCGAACCGCCAAAATGGTCAAACTTGCTCCGCTGAATTCAACGCTATGTGAATTTCATTTTGGTTTCCAAATTATTTAATTTCACGCGGAATTTTTACGTGAAATTAAATAATTTGGTGACCAAAATGAAAATCGCATAGCTTTGAGTTCAGCGGAGCGCGTTTGACTATTTTGGCGGGCCGACAATACTTTTAAAATTCAAACGAAAATGGAGAGCGTGACAAAACCGGGCAAAAACGAGAAACCGGGGAACACAAAACCGGGGAACGCATAATCGGGGAAAAAATGTCAAAAACCGGGGAATTCGACACTGTCACGCAAAATTGCGGACAAAGCGGAATTTCAAAATTCAGCATGTCATTGTCTGAACATTTTCCGCAATTTGCGCGAAAAATCAGAGTCATCCGCAATTTTACGTGACAGTGTCGAATTCCCCGGTTTTTGACATTTTTCCCCGGTTTTGTCACGCTATCCGAAAATGGGAACAAATCTCTTCATTTGCCATGCTATTTCCTTCATTGCCGTTTGAATTTCAAAAGTACGCAAACACCGCGTTGCAATTTATTTGTTTTCACAATATCAGTGAAGATTTGGGCCTAGTTTGGACGGTTGAGCATACTGTAACCGTCGACAAGGAACGAACGTGGAACATATCACATTCTCGCAGATTATCGTTTTTTCGTTGAAATTCGCAACTCAAACAAGCAACATGCTGCTGGCATGTTTGACCACACAATTTTCACGCGTAGGTCATGTGCTATCGTTTAAAGACTGTTGACCTAAAATTTCGGCGCGACTGAATGCGATGGTGAGACGAGGCGCTGCGCTTTTTTGTCAATTTCCCGATCACTTGTCACTCTTTCTCTCTCTGAATTTTCTCGCGTGTTTGGCTCACCTCTTTTCGCTGTTAACCAAAAACTTTGTTCGGACCAACCACTTCTCTGTGCACTCCATCACCCATATACTCTTTTTATGCTCTGACGGCAGTGATGCGATGCGAAACTATGAAGGAAGAAGGGAAGGAAGAAAAAAAAACGATGGATGGCGCAGAGACAGAGCCAACACAAAACATTTGTGTGTTTGTGAGTGTGTGAGTGTGTTCTACGTCCGTCGATTCTCGCTTTCCTCCACTTCCCCCAAAACCCAATGGCCCTTTCTTTTCCCAGGAAATCAGTTTTTTTTTGAATGGCTATTGCCAATTAGTCAATTTTTTTTCGATTTGAACAGTTGAACTAAATGATCTCGCATTTTGCTCTCTAACAGTTTGTTGACAGTCCAAAGGAGAATTCACCGAAACAAATTAAATTCTTCATTGTTTTCAAAGGAGAAAAAGAAGAAGAAAACACTCTTGAAAGTCGTGTTTTCTTCTTCTTCGTCTTCTTTCGTCCCAAGTTCTCTCGATAAATATTATCTTATCATTTTCATCAAACTTTGATTTCTGAAAATTATTTTCTCTCTCACACTTTCCCATCTCACTGTCTGACTCAACCAGCATCCCTTTTGAAAAATGATCGGATCATTTCACATTGTTCGCCCTGATCATTATTGATTTCGTTCCGTGTCTGTCTGGTTGAGTGCAGTTCGGCTACTTGTTTTTTTTCTGTTCTCCGTTTCATTCTCACTCTCACATTCCCATTGACGGTTTTTTACTTTCAGGGTTATTCGCCGTCGTTGCTGCTCCTCGAATAATGACTTCTCAAGTGCAAGATGTCGTGAGTTATATTTGTATGTAAATGGAAATAAAAAACCTCTGGGAAATTCCATCTGACTTCTGAGGGAATATGATATTGGGCTATTTGCCAGATTTGGAGCGATTGGCCCCGCGAAATGCCCACTAGCTGGCCCGAAGTTCGCTGAGTTAGCCTATTTTTTCTTTATTTCGCGGATACTAGACACAACCAAATAATATCATCGTAATCGCAAAATAGAAGAGAAGAAGTGTGCGATAGACGAACACCGCGGTGCAAAAACGAGGCGGAAGGAATAAATGACCTCGACAGTTGTCAGAAATTCGAGTGGATAGCGAATCGATTGAAGAGAGTCTTTGATGAAAGCGACAAACGAGTGGAGCAGAAGAAGACGAAGAAGAAGAAGAGAGATCTAGTTTTCGGCAACTTTTTCCAGAGAGTCGGGGTCCATCAGGGCAAATATTGACTTCTCCATTGTAGAGGGCACAAATACTTCAACAGTTATTTAGTTATGCTAAAAGCGGAGGAGTACGTACGTGAGAAGAATGCGAACATTGTTAAAAGTGGTTGGGACGGGCTAGATGGGTTGGAGTTGAAACCTATTGGTAGCTTGCAAACCTTTTGTTTAAAGGAGGTGCAAACTTTTTGGGGAAATGGTTTTAAATATTTTATTGGATGGGGAGTTTACGAATATTATTTTAAAATCGCTCACAAAAAATTTCTCTGATTTTTGGGTGAATTTTATTTTCAAAAAAGGTTAAATGACATCCAAAAGGAATACATGAAATGGCGGGAAATTCAAACACATGTATTGTTTTTTACCATATTTTTTTTGTTTTTCTTGCGTTTTTCTAATTTTTTGCGTAATTTTGAAAAATCATGCGTAGGGGGGTAATTGCAAGAAAAACAAATATTTCTGAGAAAAATTGATTTTTTTAGAAATCGCGACAGCCGGCTTTCTAGGTCAGCTTCTTACAATTATGAAACCGGCGGCTTCGTGTACTCCACGTGGACTTTTATTTTTTCTAATATACCGTAAATACTGTAATATAAGCCCACCTGTATTAGAAGCCCACCTGTAATATAAGCCCACCCTTGAGACCCCTTTGAAAAATAGAAGCCCACCCTGTAACAGAAGCCCACCCTTTAATAAAAGCCCATCTTGAAATTGTAGCCAACACTCAATGGGTCCCGGACCTTTAGTTTCCTCGCTCTTTTGGTACGTTTTTTATGGTTACGGCTGCTCTTTGGGTACCAAATTTGCAAATTTCATACAAAAAAGTTGCCATAACTAAAGAGCAATTGTACCCAAAGAGGCCGTACACAAATTTGGTACCGTAAGCAAGTTTGATCGAAAATCAATCGTGCCCAAAGAGTCTGGGACCCATTGATTATTGGCTTGGAATTGTGCGCGTTTCATCGCGATGTGTTCAATTTTGCATTACTTTCACCCGTTTTTAAACATTTCTATTAATGAAAGCGGTCATCAAAGCCACCAGTGCTGAGCGTGACATTTATTTTTTTTATTGATTCCATATTCTGTTTTCAGTCGAGTTGCATCATCAAAACAAAAAATCCCGCTCACTTTTTCACGCGAATGTTAAATTTTTTCACAGTTCAGTAAATAAAATTGACTATTGTCGGACCGCCAAAATAGTCAAACGCGCCCCGTTGAACTCAACGCTATGCAATGTTCATTTTGGTCTCAAAATTATTTAATTTCACGAATAAATTCAACGTGAAATGAAATAATTTGGAAACCAAAATAAAAATTGCATAGCGTTGAGTTCAGCGGAGCGCGTTTGACCATTTTGGCGGGCCGACAATACTAAAACCAGTAATAATATCAAGAATTATAATGAAAATGGCGAAAATAAAACAATGCTGCAATTTTTGGTTAATTTTTGGTAGTTAACATCCAGAAAAACGTTGTTTTTTTAGAAATCATATTGAATGATTTCCGAATTTGGAAAATTTTGTCGTAAAATAAAAGCAGATAAAGCGACACACCATTGGATTACGAAAATTATTATTTTTAAAGTTACAAACATCTATTTTATGTTGTTAGTGCTCTTGAATTAGAATTTCTGACTCGCAATCAGAATTTGATATTATGAAAATTGTTATTGGTTTTTTGAAGTTTTTTTTTAAATGCGGATAAAAAAAGAGGGTTGAAAAATAGAAGCCCACCCTGTAATAGAAGCCCACCTGTAATATAAGCCCACCCTTTAGACCCCTTTGAAAAATAGAAGCCCATGGGCTTATAATACAGTATTTACGGTATTCGTAAATCCCCACCCAATGGTATGTTTTAAACTTTTTTCCCAAAAATTTGGCACCTCCTTAATATGATACGAAATGTATAATCAGATGACCAAAGACCGTCAAGGCAAAGGGTCAGGTTCATTAATTTGGGCATTTCTAGAAGTTGTTGAGAGGAAATAATTGCATTTAAAACCAGTTGTTAAAATTAAAGGTATTTCCAAATTTGTGACCCTAGCCACTTCCCTCGTGAGAAAGCACGGGGTATTGGTTTGGAACAAGTGCGAAATATATTTCGATGACTAAATATCGTTCTTATAAAGTTGCAACTCGGCGTCGGCATGGCCTGGTTTAAACAAGCTTAATATATTTCACACGAAATCCCTTCGACAGCAAACTAAAGTGGGCGGAGCTTGTGTGAGCCCGAATGGGTAAACACAAAATGATACTTCATTAAATCTATAAACTGTGTACCAGAAACGTATTTAAAGGAAAAAATAATCAAAGTTGGAGAATAGAAGCGGTGAAGCGTGGTGTAACTCATGTGACGAGAAAACGTCTCTTGGCTTTTCTCCGTCTACAAATCTAGGTGAACCGTGAGAATTTGTAAGAACAGCAAGCCTTGTAGCGAGTTTTCTCTCAAAGCACTCTCAAGAGCTCTAATTTTCTAAACTTTGTGCCAAATTCTATCGCTGCAATCAAGTTGTGTTTTGCTGTTTTCTTTTTCATTTTCGTTTTCGTTTCCATTTCATAGTTTCGAGATGCACACCTTCAACCTCTTTTCACTGCTCTCCATATGCCCATTTATCCACTAATTTTGAAGACTTCTTCTGGCAATGCGAACTCCAATTCATGGAAGTGTTGTGGCTCCATTGGAGATGACCAATGGAAACTTTGTAATGTCTGGTCCTGCATCGTATCGACCCAGTGCTTCCAGAAATTTAGAAGTTTGCAAGAGTTGTGGTGACGAAAGAAAACATCAAATGAGATGGAGTTCTGTTGAAGAAGTTATCGTTGAACCTGTTATTGCAAATGCTCAGAATGATAAACGAAATGAATCTTGGGTTATCGAACATTCTGGTGACGATTGGGATCTCGAAAATTCGAATTCTTTATGCCGAACTTGTGATTCTATGCGCCCTCGCTCGGTGTCTGATACGACACATTTACCAGGAAATTTCTATGACGACGAAGAAACAATGGGTCGGTTAAGTCATGCGAGTCGCTCTCATATGAGTCAGAATATGGAAGAGTGTGAATTCATCGACGTAATGGAAGGTTCCAGTGGTGTTATCATTGAGGAACTAGAGGAAGAAGAGACGATTTCGGTGGGACAGAAATGGGATGATGTTCCCGTGAAAGGTCTGATCCAAGAGCCAGAAAGTTTCGAGCCGGTAGTCTTGGAGAATTCAAGAACAGACGATCCAGTCGAGACTTTTCAAACCGATAATAGCGCCTCCGGCTCGGAGTTTATTCAAAGCGTTCCAAAACATCAATCAACAATGGGAGAAGAAAAAGTTGTACCTAAAATTCTCACCCCCGAGGACTACAAATTAGAGAAACAACTGGAGCAAAGATTGGAGAAAGTTTCCCACGACGATCGCCGAAAGTCATTTGTTACACCATTGGAGACTTTGTACAAAGAGTACAATCATCAGCCAATTCATATAAATGGAGTTATTCGAGTGGTTCATACTCCACCACCACCACGTAGAATCACTACTGTTGGAAATTTACGGAGAACATCGTCGTGTGGATCTATAAGAAATTATGGAGACGCTTTCAACAAGAAACCGTTTTGGTACATTGATGAGACTTCTGAAACGACTGATTCGTCTTCGGAAACGGATAATGATAGTAAAGTGGATGTAGTTGAAGTGGAAGAGGTGTCTGAAACGTCTTCTTTGCGTTGCTTGATTTGCTTTCCCCTCTGTCAGTTTTTTAGCAGCTGGAAAAGCCGTGTGAGTTTATCCTCTCTTTGCATTTCTGGCACTTTCTATCCTATCCTATTATCGGAATTTTAGATTTTTAAGGAAAATTCCATAAAAAGATTTGAAAAAAAAATGATTGTGTGCAAAAACCACGACGAGAAATTTCAAATAAACTTTCGAAATTCAGCCCGAGAGCTGAATTTCTTATCTAAATTTTCATTTTTAAAAGTTCCGGTTTTAAGGGTTTTGTATTGTATTTGTTAAGAAAACGTGAAATAGAGAAAGAAGAAAAAAAAACAGAAACGAGAGTTAAAAAAAAACGGAAAAATATCAATGTTATGTTTTTTGTTTCAGGAGCTGGTGGAGGCCGGAGATACTGTAGCCGATGTGAAAAGTGGCAGCTCTTCTGGAAGAGGACGTCTCGCTCGCAGAATGACGATTGAGGAGGAACACGCTGGAGATTATTTCAAGTAAGTTTTTTATTTTGTCTCTTCCCCCACTATGCTTCGCGCGTTATGAGAAGGTTTTCGTATAGAATAAAACAAACATTCATGTTTAATTGATTGAGTTATGGTGAAGAGGATTCAAGGGAGCATCGTTGTTTATTATGATTCATTCCGATACGAAGAGCAGCGAGGTTGTGTATTCCTAGTCTTTCCATCGGTTGCCTCATTCGATTCATCATTGCTTTTTTCAGCTTCTCACGTCATCCATTTTTCTCTCTCTCTCTCTCTCTCGCTCGAATAATTCATGCTCCAATTAGCGGAGTAAAAAACGAGACGAAACGAGAATAATGTTTGTGTGTGTGTGTGTGTGCAAAAGCTCCCACTTTTCACTTTGCAAGTGTTTTTAAAACCCCAATCGCATGAATCATCGTGCCAGCGCGTTCCCGTCTTTCGTTTGATTTCGAAATGTGCGCGACCTTTTTTTTTTGTTTTGATGTAGAAATTTCATTTCCGTTCCCACTTTTTCTCACAAGTGTGCGACAGATTCACGGTCATTGCGCCTTTTTCTCTCAAGTTTTTGAAAGGAACATTTTGAACTTTCAAAGTCGTAATAAATCATTTGAAAGAAGATGTTATCTCCGAATATGATCCAGCCTACATGTTTATTTATCTCGGTTCTGTCAATCATTTATCAAAAAGTATTTTTTTCCGTAAGCATCCTCTTCCAGTTTACATACATGTATATACAGGGTGGGGAATAAATATGGAGCCGCATTAAAAACAGTGTAAAATCGTTCAAATTTGAGATTATTTTCTACAAATCTAACAAAATGTTCATTAAACAACAACAAATAAGTGACATTAACAGTTTTCAAATCGTCCACCTTTCGCCGCGATGACAGCTCAGAGTCTCTTCGTGTACGAGTCAATGACGGCACGCAGGTGTTGACATCAAGATCGTTCCACGCTTTTTTCAAAAAGATTTTCAAGGCTTCTAAATTTGCGTTATTCTTTGTGGTCACTTGCTGGGTTAAATATCCCCACACTGCGAAATCCATCGGTTTCAAATCCGGACTCGAAACAGTCGATTGAGGAAACCAGGGAACTCGGCTTCCCAACACTGTTGAGTGGCTCTTGGACATGGAGCAGGTGATCTGTCATGCTGGAAGATTTAATCACAATTTCCGAATTGGGAATTGGACCAAGGAAGCACTTAGGACTCCAAAATTGTCTCAATATAGTATTCCGCGTTGATTTTGGCTCCCTCCTTCACTAAAACCAGTTGAATCTTGTCATCTGCGCAGATTCCTCCGAAGACCATCATTGATGAAGAATGAGACGTTTTATTAAGGCATTTGTCTCTTTGATAGACAGACTGGAAGTCTACAGCAATGATCCTGTCGTTCTGACCATTTTTATTGGCTTCCACGGTGAATATTTTCTCATCTGTGAAGAGTGCCCTCAGGTGCGTGCCACGTCGCGCTCTCAATGATAGCAGACCGAGGTGGTAAAGCGGCCATCATTACCCTCAAGTTTCATATTATTCGCTAAAACGTTGGAAAATAGTTAAATACAATATGACTCGTTAAAAAATAATATGTTAGACGCGATTTGTGTTTCTGCAAGCTCAAAAACTTACGCAAAGCCACGGCTCCATATTTATTCCCCACCCTGTACATTATTTACCACGAGATGTTATTATGTGTTCACGAACGAGGTTCGCAAACGACGCTCCGATGTTCCGCAATTTTTCCACTGTTCCGCAGTATTCGCTGCGAGACCGCAGTGATAAACTGCGGAACATTGGAGCGTCGTTTGCAAACCTCGTTCGTGAACACATAATAATGCGCGAACAAAGTTAAAGAAACGCGCACAAAGTGACGCGAAAGAAAAATGGGCGGAGCCATCTGTAAAAGTTCCGCAAACTCTTGCGACATTTTTTTATCATAATAGTTTTATGTTCAAATTCTCTTTATTTTATTTTTTTGAAATTAAAATTATCGCATTCCTCGAAGAAAAAGAACAAAAATTAGGCTCTGCTCATTTTCCCACCTTTTGGTGCGGTCTCAAAAAGTAAGTTAAAAAACAAAATTGTACTGTAGAACATTTAAAGGGACACGACACTTTTTCGTAAAACGACCTTTCAGTACAAAACGCGTGCCGCACACTTGCAATGGGCGGGGCTTCTTCCTCAGGTTTTGAAATGTTTTTCCCCATATTTTTTCTTCCCCGGTTTCGTGGTTTTCCCCGGTTTTGTCAGGGTCTCGCTTTTTTAATTAAAAGATTCTGAATTTTTGGCATTTGAATTTTTGGTTTCTAAAAACGCAGTCGCCAAGAATTTACATGTTTCTCGAATATCCAAGGGCTTCTCTTTTTTTTCCAACCGGCCTCGCCTGGCACTGCTCCCCTTTTCGCTTTTGCTCGTCGGTGTCTCGTCTTCTTCTCTTTTTCTTTGATCTCTCTGAATATTCCACTCTATTTTTGTTTCTGTCAGTTTTTAGTGTCCGCGCATGTGAAATCTGCCTCTTCTCTGTGCTTTCTAAAGATTTCATCATTGCTCAGGAAAATGCCTCTCTTCTCCTTTATCTTCTTTGCTTTTTTCTTTATCCGTTCTGCAAGAGTTATGTTGTTCTCAATCTGACAGTGAAGTTGACGGAGTTGTTCAAACTTTTATTTTACTTTCTTTGCAGAAATGTATTGTGTTTTTAATCGAGTTGCGCCATCAAAACATGAAACTCTGTCCACTTTTTTGAAGCAAAAATTCAAAATGCACTTAAAAATTTATATTCGCGTGAAAAAAGTGGGCGGGGTTTCACGTTTTGGGGATGCAACTCGATTAAAAACACAATAAATAGAGGAAAACTTAACTCACTTTTCACTTTATCTCGGTTCCCTCGGATGATAATATTAATTTGCAAATTTTTTGAAAATAGAGAAAAAAAAATGTTAATCTGAATTTCACAATTTTTCGCAAAACCTCTGCAATGAGAATTTAGTTTCCAGAATGATCTCTGCTCATCTGTCTAGCTCGTCTAGTCATATGTTTTTCCAGATGACCTCTCTTGTTGTCGCGTCTAGGAACTTGGCAGTTTGCATCACAAAGTGATTTCTGTATTTTACTTGACCTCGAAAGAGAGTGTCTTCTTAATTTTTGCGAAATTCTGAGAGCAAAAGTGTATAATTGGATAAGAGGTGGCCTTCCTCCTTTAGAATAACCTGTTTTTGTTTTTCAATTGTTCAAATTTTCTGTGTCGGATACACACAATCAGTCTCGTTCCCTTACTCCTTCCTAGACCGTCAAAATTTATTTTTTCTCTACAATTTCACATTGCAATACAATGAGATTTTGGTTTTGTTTCCATGGAAATAAAACATTTATCTTTTAGATTGAAAAAATATTAGATTGGAAATATAGAAAAAAAGAAAACATCCACTCTCTTTTTCTTTATTCCTACAAATTTCGTTGCATATTTCCTTCTAATCCGCTTTCTCTTTTTCTCGCCCATTAGCCCATATATTTTTTTTTGAGTCAGGACATATAATCTTTGTGTCTTCCACCTTTCTACCTCACCACTTCATTTCTACGCCCGAGCTGTCTCAACGAGTGGCTCGTCGTCGTAAATTCATACCGTCAAAACGGGAGCGTTAACTACCAAGCATTGCGAGCATCCGGAGAGCGACTCGGGGAATTCGACAACATCGCCGACGCGTTCCGAGCCTCAACCTATCATCCAAGAGGTCGTCGTAACTTCTACCGAATCGCCGCCAAAATCTCCACCGTCAAAGTTTTTGAAACACGTGGCGCCCGCTGTTGCTTCTGAGACTCAACTAAAGTCTCAATCGACTTCCTCATTCCGCGAACTATTTGTATACGCTGCACCGACTTCCCCTGAAGATTGGGAATCAGAAGACGACGAAGAGGATTCGTGTCCATTAGGTCAACGCAGAAGAAGCAACATGAGTGACGAGTCGTTCCGAAAAGAACTCGAAGCATCTGGATATGATAAGTAAGTTTGACCTCTCCGTGAACTTTTGGCCGAGGTGTTATATGCGCTTTGCTTGAATTCGTTATTATTCGAAAACTAACTCGTATACGATGTATCGCTTTTGGTCATTCATCTCTGGCGACAGAAATCTTACCAGGTCGTCGATGAGAAGCATTGAGAATGCAAAGCATTTGGCGCATATAGAGCAGGTAACCTTGCCAACGGAGTAAAAACTGAGAACATTCTAAAGGCACCGTTGACTCCTTGTCTGTCGAAATTGGTTGGTGAGCCGGCAGCTGTAGATTCGAATAACAACAGCGAGAAGTCACCGGGCGAAAATGGAGCAAAAGATGAGGGAATTCGTCCAAAAACTCATGTCTGCTCTGTTTCCAGTTTCAGACAAAATCCTTACAAGACTAGGTAGTACAAACACAGTTTTTCGCTGTCGAATTATATTGGGGAAACGGAAACTAATAATTTCCACAAAACAAAATTCTACTTGTAACAAACTTTTAATTTGCAGGCAAGAGCAAAAGTTGGTTGCGGTACCGGCCACTACCCACATGGAGCACTTGTGCCGTCTTGATATCCGCGAGGCTCCGCATCTCGTCCGTCAAACTGGAATCATTTGTACTATCGGACCTGCTTGCGCCAGCGTCGATATGCTTCAAAAGATGATTCAGAACGGAATGAACATTGCTCGTCTTAACTTCTCCCATGGATCTCATGAGGTTATACTTTTATTTTTTAAATTTTTTCCACAAATAACTTTAATTTTTTTAGTACCACGCTGGAACCATCGCCAATGTTCGAGCGGCAGCTGATTCATTTTCGGATCCACGTGTGATCGGAATCGCCCTCGACACAAAGGGACCTGAAATTCGTACCGGATTGCTTGCCGGTGGAGCATCTGCTGAAGTAGAACTCGCCAAAGGAGCCTCGATTCGTCTCACCACTGAATCCCACCTTGCCGAATCCGGAACTGCCATCAATCTGTATGTCGACTATAAGAACATTGCTAAAGTTTTGGCCGTTGGCTCTCGTGTCTACATTGATGACGGACTCATCTCGCTGATTGTCGAGGAGGTTCAAAATGAAGCTATCGTGTGTACCGTCGAGAACGGAGGCATGCTCGGAAGTCGCAAAGGAGTCAACCTTCCAGGAACTATCGTCGATCTTCCAGCCGTCTCTGAGAAGGATATTAAAGATCTGCAGTTTGGAGTCGAACAGGGAGTTGATATCATCTTTGCCTCGTTCATTCGTAACGCTGATGGAATCCGTACGATTCGCAAAGTTCTCGGAGAGAAGGGCAAAAAGATCAAGATTATTGCCAAGATTGAGAACCAGGAGGGAGTCGATAATGTGAGTTTGAAAACATTTTGGAAACTTAATAATTTTCTTATTGCAGGCTGATGAAATTATTGCTGCGTCGGATGGAGTAATGGTGGCTCGTGGAGATTTGGGAATTGAGATTCCGGCTGAGAAGGTGTTCCTTGCCCAAAAGGTTTGTGTTTTCTTTTTGTTGTTGGAACAAAATTAAACATGTATTCTGGTAATCCACTACTTTTCAATGTTGTTTTTTTGATAATGAACCAGAGGCAATTTTTATTTTTGTAAAGCGGCGGATACGCAAAGAGCAATTGTTTTTAGACGAACATTTGCCCGGTATATATTCTGAGTTAGCATCCATGAAACAGGAAAACGGCATTTTCCGAAAGATGGTTTTGTCTGTTTTTCTGAGTTTCACAATCATCACACAAAATTCATAAATTTCCAAATTTCGTTTTTCGGGTAACGTATTTCCTGCAGTTTTCCAGTTTCACGGATCCGGTCTCTGAATGTAATCGTTTTTTTTTAACGAAAATTGGGAAATTTCCTTTCAATTGGTATTGTGTTTTCAAACGAGTTGCAGAATGAAAACATGAGTCGGCTATCCCTTTTTTGTCTGCGTGCCTTCGAATTTCACTGTGTTTGCGTGGTCGCGCACAAATACCGTCGGCGAATGCATCATCAGCCTCGCTCTACCGCACTTTTCAATTTTCAACAGTGTAGTGCACCTATTTTGAAGCGAAACATCAAATTTTAACTGCAACTCGTCGTGGATACGTTATTTTCCGTTGAAAAGAAGTGTAAAACTATAATTCGAGTTAATCTTGCAAGTGCAACACTGTTTTTTTAGGGATTTTAGCAGTAGAGCGAGGTTGATGATGTATTCGCCGACTATAAGTGGTCGGAGTTTCGCTTTCTCATGTCGCAACTCGATTGAAAACAATATTTAGAAACATGATTTTTCTTGAATGCAAACAATTTATTTTGTTGCTTGTTTTTGGAGGACAAAAACATTTTTTATGTCACCTGCTCTTCAATGTTTGCTCAAGTTTGCACTTGAAGTGTAGATTTGAAAAAAAAATACATCTCTCAGAATACGGTAGAATTCAGATGAAAGGGATAGTTGGAAATTTTAAAAGCAATAAAGGTGTTTATAAAATGCTTTCTTAAATCATCTCTCATATAATTTCTTTTAAGATGCTCATCTCGAAGTGCAACCGTGCCGGTAAACCAGTAATTTGCGCCACCCAGATGCTCGAATCGATGGTTCACAAGCCACGTCCAACCAGAGCCGAAGGATCTGACGTCGCCAATGCGGTACGTATGTGTTTGGTCTTGGTCGCCTCGCTAGTATCTTTATAACGGTAAAAGAGATGCAGCGAAGGTCGACTCGTGTGGTCGAGTGGCGTGCGTGTTTGCCTGTCGATCTAGAGATTGGGGTTCGTTCCCCTGGGGGCACAGAGTTGCAGTTGATCGAAACTAGATCATGTGCGCTAAGTTGTCCCGAAAGAGATTCGGATTATAAGAAAATGTTGCTTGTCGTCGAGTAATATTGATATTCATTCGTACATTTTTTTTCTTTTGTAATGTTTTGTTTTTCAGGTTCTTGATGGAGCTGATTGTGTGATGCTTTCCGGAGAAACTGCGAAGGGAGACTACCCGATTGACGCTCTTAAGATTATGCACTACATTTGCAAGGAAGCTGAGGCTGCTGTTTACCACCGCCGACTCTTCGACGAGCTTCTTCTGAACACTCAAAAGCCAACCGACATGTCTCACACAATCGCCATTGCTGCTACCTCGGCTGCCGCATCGTGCCACGCCTCTGCAATCCTTCTCATAACCACTACCGGAAGATCTGCCATTCAATGCTCCCGCTACAAGCCAGCCGTCCCAATTCTCACAATCTCGAGAGACGTTGCCGTGTGTCGTCAACTCCATCTGTACAGAGGAGTCTTCCCGGTTCACTATCCAGCCGAGCGTGCTGCTGACTGGCCAACTGACGTTGATAACAGAATAAATCACGCGATTGCAATTGGAAAAGATCGTGGATTCATCCACAAGGGTGATTTCTTGGTCGTCGTTACCGGATGGAGACAGGGGGCTGGAGCGACCAACACTCTGCGTATCATCACTGCTGAATAAGCGGCTACTCATTATTCGTATTTTCTCGATAAACTATTATTGCATGATTGTGACTAACCCGTATTCAGTTTTAGTATGTTTACAGGTTCTTATCAATACCATCTGGATACTGAGTTATGCGTTTTCCCCCCTTTAATTTTCCCCGGTTCTTACCGTTTTACCTATATTTAGATATTGTATTCATGGCCCGATTTTCCTTAAATTAAGGTACTTTGCTTAGTTTCTTCATTTTTTTTACTTTTTAGATGAATAAACTTGCTAAAAATATGAATGTTTGTTGTTTATATTTTCAAGGTGACGTCATTTGCCAAAATATGAGAATCAAATAACATTGATTCTCATATTCAGACGGGGTTTAAAAAAAAATAGGCTCGTTGAGAGGGGGAAATTTCTGCATTTATGGCCACCTTATTTTCATTTATGGCCGCGCCATAAAGCCCGCTACCTTTTCAGTATCTACTTTAGTTCAGCTAAAAATTATTTTAATATTTTTGCCGACTACCATATCCGCCCGCGAAATTTCTATAATAGACGCAGACATCACGAGATGACGCACCCACTCGTATTTTTGCACTGCGTTCAGTTTAACAACCTGAGGGGGCGGAGTTTCGATTTTGCACGCCACTGCTCATGGTGTGTTGAAGCGTACATATTTTCGGGATAATTACAGAATAGCCACCCACAGTCGGCGCCGCTCATGAAATTGCCGGGTAGTTCGCCCATTTTCGTCGTTGAAAACCTTTTTTATCAATTAGTTGAATATCTCCTAATGTTTAGCAGTAATGCACCGAAATTTGTAGCCTCTTCTGTGTCCGTATTCCGTAAATATTCCAGTAAATTCCAGTAATGGGTGGCTATTCTGGAATGATGGGTGGCTATTATGGAATGATGGGTGGCTATACTATAGCGAGTCAAATGGGTACCTATTTTGAAATATATGGGTGGCTATTTTGAAAGATTCCCTAGGAAACCAGTATAGCCACCCATTACCACTGAGTGGGTGGCTTTACTGTAATAATATATTCCAGTAAAAGCACCCATATATTTCAAAACAGCCACCCACAGAAAATCGGAAAAATCCCATTTTTCAGGGTGGCTATACTATAGCGTGGGTGCCTATATTGTAGTGGGTGGCTATACTGGAATTTTCCCTTTCAAAAATAATAAAAAGTACGCAAATTGCCGCTTTCAAATTATAACGTTACAGGTTCACTTGGGCAAACGGTAAAGACCGAAAGGCGTGATCTGATGTTATGCGAAATCACCATTCGTGTAAATTGAACAGATAGAGTAAGAAACTAAGCAAATAAATCAATTTACTGACCGAGTATGTAAAGAACGTTTCCGATTTTGGTTGCCTAGGAACATTTTACGGATTTTACGTAATATTAATCCGTAAATTTTACGCCCAGCCCTGGCTGAGAGCCCCTCAGTTTTTTGAACGCAATGCGAAATTCTGATTGGGTGTGTCTTCTTGTCATCTCTGCGTCTCTTAAAAGTTTCGCACCAGTGCGTACTGTACCGACAAAATTGAGATGACAATACAGTTCGTTCGAAAAGTGTAGCCGCACCGCCCAAAGTTTGTTTGTCCTGACGCGGACGGACAGTACGGGTACATGCGACCTATACAATCGAATTATACGTACGAAAATATGTCTGTAAACATTCATGTTGTCGATTTTCAGATTCTGGACTGCTTGGGCTGGTGTTTTTCTTTTCTCGCATGAACTCTTGCGAGTAACGGGGGCTCCGCGACATTTCGAAACTGTATTAGCCTGCATCACAATCTATGTATTTTATGAAAAATTGGGCTTGTGTCGTTATTACGGCTCGGGGAATTTCGAAACTTTCGTGCATTTTTAGAGCTAAATTTTCAGAAATTTTTGATAAATTCTTCGAATTTACCGGGAAAAGATTCGACAACCATTTTATCCTTGGCCGAACGTCTTTTTCGAAACGTCCCAGAGCCGTTATTACACTCTAGGGATGAATCAAAGTCACAAAGAATTAATTTCATTTTGATCGGACTTTTTAAGTCACATGTTATACTTTTGACCAGACACGCCGGGACAGAAAACTTTGAGGGGGGGGGGGGAGTGGAGGTGGTGCAGTAATTATGCAACGGACTGTAACTTTGAGCTTTGTGTTCGGGCCAGCAGCTGTTTCTCAGCTCATACTGGACTGTTTTGCCACAAAAATTGAAGAAAAATTTTCAATCTTAAGGGGCCCGGGGCGGACGGGTTTTGGTGTGTTTCAGAGTGACCTTAATACATTCAAAACAATTTAGCGACAGATTGAGCAAAAAAAAAGTTTATTGTTTTTATTGGTTTTTTAAAAAGTTTTGTTGGCACTCTCTAAAATCGCCGAAATTTTTCGAATGGATTACGGTACTCTCCCACAAGAATAATTTTTTAAATTTCATGCATTGCATTTTCGAAGCCAAAGAAGAAGCGCAATTTCTACGCGGTTGCTCTGATTTTTTCTTTCAAAACTGTCATACTGTAACCGGCAAGAAAGTAATGGTTCGATAATTTTTATTTTTTAATAAAACAAACATAAACGGCGTGAATGTACGATGGAAGAATGAAAAGAAGGTAGAAAAAGATATTGAGGCAGACTGAACAGTTGCACGATTCCGTTTTGTACCAGACTGCTAATGGCTGAAATTTAATTATCAAGAAGTATGCTCGGCGAATGCATCATCAGCATCGCTCTACGGCACTTTTCAATTTTCAACAGTGTAGTGCGCCTGTTTTGAAGCGAAAAATTAAATTTTACCTACAATTCGTCGTGGATACGTCATTTTCCGTTAAAAAGAAGTATAAAAACTAGAATTCGAGTTAATCTGTCAAGTGCAACACTGTTTTACAGGAATTTTGCAGTAGAGCGCTGTTGATGATGTATTCGCCGACTATATTCAGAATAACGTAAGTATTAGATTTACCAATACGTTATCGGAGGGACCATCAAAGTGACTTTTTTGTTCATATTTGAAATGCCTGTTTTTCTATTTCTTTCTGGCTTGAAAACTCCTGATTTTTATATGAAAGAAGATAAAGGATATTTATCAAGCACATGTCCCGGGTCTATTTGAGAAACTTTGCAATAAAAATGATTATAAATTTTCCGGAAACTTATTGGTAAACCTGATAAATTAAATATCGAACATACTGGAAAAAGGAACATCAAAAGGATCATTACGATGCGATCTTCTGGAGTCTCCATAGTTCTCACCATCTTTTATTTACTGTAAATAGAGAATTTAAAATTCAAAAGTGGTTATTTAGAAGTGACACAGAAAGTAGCACTTGTAGAGAAGAATGGAATGGCTTTTATGTGTGAAGCCGACATCATGACTCATGTTTTTGTATGAAATGTGAATCATCTTCCAATGTGCGAAAAGCTGAAATTGCGAAAAAAAAAAAAACAAGAAGAGTTATTGTGAAATTGCATTCCAAGTTTCTTCCAATTTTTAAACATACAGAAATACACATACTTTTGCGCTAAAAACATAAATTGAGAGAATGGTTTTAAACCATCATCAAGCGCAGAATGAAGACTTTGTCTGGCCAATCCAACTTCGCTTCGTAGGAGTCCAAGTATACGGCTCTTAGTTGTAAGATACATGGTGTATTATCAATTCAGTATTCTTGCCGGCTACAGTAAGCAGTGGCGAAACTCGACTTTCAATTTCATGCATGTTTTCTTTAGATTTTCAAAAAATAACATTTCTGTGAAAATTGCGATTCGAAAGGATGTTCTTGGCGTTTTTTCATAGAGGAGTCCATTCTCTGCGTGCACTATTACATTTTGGATTGATTTTATGAATTTCCGATTTTGCAATAAATTTTGTTTACACTTAAAAATTACAAAATTTTTTGGGATGATTAGAATGACGCGAAAGAACAATGAAACCTACTTGTCACAGGTCGGTGATACAGTTGTGTAATAAGGCAAATTTTTCATTTAGGGTGTCCTGCAAGGTACAAAAATTGATCCATTTATTTTTTTGTTGTATATTGACGACCTTTTAGTATCTTTTCCCAGAGGTGTTCATACGATCGACTTTGCGGGCGCTTTTTTTTTGATAATCAAAACGTATTTTAACATTGTTACGCACTGATACCAATTTCCAAATCTATATCAATACATCAAGCCAGGCCTGTCGGGGTCGGATGTAGTGTTGAATACTTCCTCCCTTCGCACATTCCTCGGTTTAGCAGGCCGTTGAAGAGTAGGCGAAATCGCTACGAACAGCACCAATCACTGCCTCAGTCCTAGTCGGAATCTCATTATCGGAACAACGTCAGAGGTATCTGCACAGGGAAGATATTTGAGCACAATCGGAGGTCCGAGATCCCGTACTAGTCATCAAGAAAAAGAAGCTTGGATGGGCCGCACTGATATTTAATCAGAAGAAAATATGGCAGATGGACGAGGCTGATGCAAGAATGGTATCCCATAGAAGAGAAGCGACCCATTGGAAGACCACGGATGAGATAGAGCGACTCCCTAAAGAAAGATATATCATTATTTGATGGCGAAGATCTCAAAACCATAGATGCGAAAATCCGGGCGCGCCCACGGGCCGGACACTAAAATGTTCAGCCCTTGTCCGGCCCGGGCGGGCCCGCCTTGAATTTTTGCGAACGGATACTGCAGTTTTTAAAGTCAAATCAAGGAAAACGCGCAATTCAATTGCGCAGCGACCGTTGGATTTAAAATTGTTGGTTTTTTTCACTACTTTTTCGATATTTCCTTGGCTCCGATGACCTTTTTGAGCGTTCCAGGTGCGAAAATTCTCGAAATTTCAGTTCCAAGTGGTGATAAGTCAGTAAAAGTTGTAAGTTTTGAACAATTTAATGCGTTTTGCAGTACTCAATCTACAGAAAGACAAGTTCTGTAATGAAGATTCGAAAATTGCTCTTTGGAAACGATATGGTGAGGAAACGTACACATAAAAAAAGAAGAAAAAGAGAAGTTCCATGTGATTTTTTGTAAAAAAGTCTTGTAAAGTGGTTACTTTTTTACTTTGTTAGATTAAACATGATTTGTTTTCAATAAAGTCGTTGTTTTTTTTTACTTTATTGCAAAAATTACTCGAAAAATTTTCTAACCTGAACAAAGACGTGCACAGACGGGCGTTTGACCATTTTGGCGGGCCGACAATAAGTACTATTGTTTTAAAAAAGTTGTCACCTCCAAACCCGCGTGAACTTCAAAATTAGGCTCCGCCTCTTCACGCGAATTTTATGAAAATTTTATTTTCCTTCACTTTTTGTTCATAAAAGTGTTAAAAGATTGAAATTGAGGCGGAGCCTAATTTTGAAGTTCACGCGGATTTGGAGGTGACAAGTTTTTTAAAACAATAATAAGTAAGTATCAATACATCAAGCCTGCCACATCACCCTGGTTTACCTATCGCATCATTACGGGTGCCACAGGTCGGCGGAAACCTTGCCATTTGTGACGGCCCTTTGACGGGTTTCGCGGTATTTAATCGGCATTTTGCGCCATGTATTTTTGCCGTTTTTGCGCGGGTGTGCTTTGCACAAAGTTAACGCGGAGGTTTTTCAAAACAATAATATTGTCAAACCGCCACGAAAACAATAATATTGTCAAACCGCCACGACGGTCTACCATTTTTTTTCTTATGCCAAACAATGTCAAAAAACTAATTCTATGAATAGTTCCATAAATTTGGTTGAAAAAAACTGTGTTAACTCGCTTCCCAAACTATTTTATGACAAATCGGGCTCGTGAAAATCTATCGCTGCATTTTCTTTAAAGGCTTGTAATGTATGCATATTTTGTCATACTCTAAAGAACCGGTAAGAAACAACAGTGTGCAAAAACTGATAATTTTTATTCTCTAATATAACAAATGTAAACACCGTGAATGTATGCTGGTACAATTAAACAGAAGAGAAGACAGATATTGAGGCAGACTGTACCGTTGCACGATCCCGTTTTGTACCAGACGGCTAGTGGCTGAAATTTAACAATGGATAATGCGTATGAATAAAATATTGAACATACTGGTAACATGTACAACAAGCAGACCATTACGACGCGATCTTGTGGACTATCTCTTACCACCATCTTGATGTCAACGGAGAAGTTAGAATTGAAAAGTGGTGAGAAGAACGGGTGGTGGTAGAAATATGGGCGAATCGCGTTGGCAAATGTGGAATCATATAAAGTTCCATTTTTCACGCGAAAAGTTTGACTTTATCAAAAGTTAAATACTTTTGATTTTTTTTTCATTTCTAAAATGTTTCTTCTTCTTTCTTTTTGATTGTTTTTGCATTCATTTCTTCTCAGCGATTTTTTTTCCGAAAAGCCGCCCTTGTCACAGTCCTCAAAAAAACTTCTTCATTTGCATACACTCTCGCTAACATAAGAACACACAAAGCCCTCATAGATGCCTCGGAAAATTCGACCTCACCGATGCGTCGGAAAAGCAAAACATGAACTCAGAATATCTGCTCAAAAACTTTCGGTATTTGTTCAGAATTTTTATACGAGGCATGGGTAAAGTCGAACCCTTTTAAGACAACTTTGAGGGGTCTGCGTTTTTTTCCGGAGCAGCGGAGAGGTCGAAGGTTTTCTGAGGCCGCCATGGAACAGGGGCGGCACAGGCGTTTGAACGCTTGTCCAGTAAGCGAACGACGCAGGTTCGAGTTTTTTATTAGTCTCGGGCGCTCAGTTCGCTTCCGGCATGCAGTTTGGAAACAGATGTGCTTCTATTAGAGGTGCGCTTCAATTAGAGGGTGCGATTCTATTTTTCAAACATTTATTTCTGAACAAAACAATCAAAAAAAAGAAACATTTTTGTTGTGCTCTTGTCAACTTCTCCAAAATCCGAGACCCCACGAAAAGGGGACAAAGTGTAGAAATGTGGGAACGAAAAGGGGGGAAATGGGCGGAGCCAATTGCAAGAGTGCCGCAAACTCTTCCGACATTTTTTCTAAAAATAGTTTTATGTTCAAATTGACCTTATTTAATTTTTTTGGATCTAAAATCCTTCGAAAAAAAATCAAAAAATATTAGGCTCCGCCCATTTTCCCCCTTTTCGTTCCCACATTTCGACGCTTTCCCCTCTTTTCGTGGGGTCTCCAAAATCCATCATTTCTAGAAAATCATTGACATCATAAATATCTCGTTCCTCTTATCGACGCATCAAAAGCAGAGTTCAGCGTATCATTGATTTTTTTTTAAGTTATGAAAATTTATCTGTGCATACATTTTCGGCCAACATAAATTTTCTTGGCGGTGACGGAAGCGACCTTTTTTACCAAACGAAGCGACCTATTTTCTAAATTAATTTGTTCTTAAATTCATTTGTGCACTTGCTTCTTCTCTTTTTGGCGGTTCTTCAGCGTCTGAAACATCGACGACGTTCAGCTCCTCGTCTTTATTCATTTTTCTGTTCGATCGTCACTGAGTATTGAAAAAGAAAGCAATAAAATACATTGTCGGCCCGCCAAAATGGTCAAACGCGCTCCGCTGAACTCAACGCTATGTGATTTTCATTTTGGTATCCAAATTATTTCATTTCATGTATAAATTCAACGTGAACTAAAATAATTTGGAAACCAAAATGAAAATCACATAGCGTTGAGTTCAGCGGAGCGCGTTTGACCATTTTGGCGGGCTGAAAATAAAATATTTAAGATCGACTGCGAAAAATCAAAAAAAAAAAAAAAAAAAAGTCCGCAAAAACTGAGACAAGGAAATAAACAGCCAGTGAGTGCGCCTCCATTAGAGGGTGCGCTTCAATTAGAAGGTGCGCCTCTATTTTTCGAAGCACCTCTCAGGGTGCGCCTTTATTAGAGGTGTGCTTATATTAGAAGAAACACGGTATGTATAAAGGGGATATTTAAAAATGCAATGCACAGCACCCCAGACTTCCAAAATTGTTTCTGCTTGTCGCATTTTTAAAACCCTAAGGCTCGGTCATTTTCTGGCAAAAAGGACTGGTTTTTGGATTAAAATGAAGGTGTCATCCTGAATAATCAGATAATGATTCGAATTTCTCAAAAAAGTAAGTTTTCGAGTGAAAAAATAATTTCATTATCAGACGAACTTGGTGGCGTATTGGACGGCGGGGGAGGCGTGCAATGTTATACTCTGCTTCCACATATTTCAGTTAATCTTCGGTATCAAGTCGGAAAGTTTTTGCATGTTGATTCAGCTCTGTTCAGAGAATTTCTGGTGGTTGCTGAATGAAGGGCCACTGCCCATATCCATGCCGTCTAGCTGTCGAGAGTTTCTGCTATTAGAAATTTGCCATTAACAATTGAGGAAATATTTAATTTTTTTAAGATTCATTTCAAAATGATGAAAGAACAGTGAAATATAAAAAGTCAGAGGGAAGAATGATGGGGACAAGAAGTGCTGTGAAAAAATAAGAAAAAAGTTATGCGTATTCGAAAACTTCTGTTGGAAGAATTGGTCCCGCCGAAAGAAGAAAAAGGACAAAAAATGGAAAAAAAGAACTGAAAAAGCTGTGTAAATGTGCAAAAAAAGTGTTCGTCACATTTAAAAAAAGATACCGCCAAAGACCAAAAAAAAGGAGGAATATTATTTAGAAACACGAGAAAGAGAGAGCAAAGAGTAGAGGCAAAATGCAAGAAAAGGGAAACAATAAATTTAAGACGATTTCAGACTATTTACAACTAATGTACTGGAAACTTTGAGTTTTATATTTTTAGTGGTGTGGCTTTTCGATGTGGAGGGAATTGTGCTCCTAGAGGCGGATCAAAAAGGAGATAAAAGGTAAGTAAAAAAGCAGAAAAAGAAAAATATGAAGAACACTAGAGACTAGACAAAAGAACCCTTCAGGATGAAGAATAAACGTTGAAAAACAAAAAAAAGAAACATTATGTGAAGTTTAGGGTATAATTGGGCACAGGGGGTACTGTTACCAAAAAAAATAGTGAGTGAGACGATGAAGTGAAGCGAAAAAAAATGGGAACACTGGGGGAAAAAGACGATGAAAGAAGGCGAATATTTTACGAGTTTGCAGCCATTAGACGTGCCTGGAATATGAATATTGTATGTGTGCTCTGGTGCACTTTAAATTACCTTTGCACACTCTGGACACAAAATCTCGTGACCGTCCGTGATGAATCCTTTGCCTACGAGCGACGTCGTGCATTGCGCACAAATGAAACAGTCGTTGTGCCAATGCCGGTCTTCGAATGAGATGAATTTGGCGCCACCGATTCCTGGAAAATGTTGTTGAGGGGTGTTGGAATAAAGGTGACATAGCACGCAGTGGAGCGCGTTTTTAGTATTATCCGGCAGGCAAAGAATGTCATTTTTCAACAGATTCTTTGAATAATTCACTCGACGAATTTCATTTTCTGATAATTCACGTTGAAAACTTTATTTTAATCCGAAAACGAGAAGGTTTCGTCAGAAAATAGCCGAGCCTTAGGGTTTCAGAGAATTTGAAAAGTTTGAACTCAAAAGCTGTCCATGAGCACTCCCCGCTCCCAGGGCGCATTTCTAGTGCATTTTTCGTGGACAATTTGAAAATTTCGCAATATTTTCACCATTTTCTTGATTTTTGTCAAGTTTTCAGGCATAAATATTCAGTTTTTTTCTCATTTTCCAGTTCTAATTTTAAAACCCTAAGGCTCGGCCATTTTTTGATAAAAAAACCGCGTTTTTGGATTCAAATCAAATTTCCAACGTGAATAATGTGAAAATGGAGCGCTCCGAGTGAAATATTCAAGCAACCTGTGGCAAAATGGCATTGCTGAATACGTATGATGGCGCCAAAAATTCGCTCTAATCGCACAGTAAACTGTGCATGAGTTTGGAGTCAGGTTTAGAGAAATCAGTGCGAAACATCGGCCACGTTCTCTCAATTTTCTGCATTCTCTCTTTGCCAACGTGGCCGCCTCGTTCACCGCGAATGGAGCGAATTTACAGCGCTCCATATTGAAAATACAAGGGAACAAATTTAAGAGGCCGTATTCATAAACAATTACCATACGGTAAATGAAAGAGTAAATGGGGTGCGTGACTAAAAATAGCCATTTCTTTGTTACAGAAACCGTTCACGGATCGTTTTTATTTCCATGGATTCAGTAAACATTTTAAAATCTTTCATTTTCTGCCTGGAAAACCATTTACCTTTTCATTTACCGCAAGGTAAATGTTCATGAATACGGCCTAAGGGTTGAGAATAGCGAATGTCGGGCAACTAATGGGCAACGAGGCCACTAATTGCCGAGCCCAATGGCAAATTGTAACGGGATTCGGCAGTTCTGTCCGGGGCAGCTAATGCGCAGCTTATGGGCAGCTATTGAGCAACTAGCGACCATTTTGCAATGCAAACTGCCAAAAATCCCCTGAGAAAGATTACAACCAAAAAAAAAAGAGAACAAACCAGTGATGGGTTTGGTGCACGCATTGCACCTCTTTGCAAACAACTCTCCATAACATCCCGCACAGTACGGCTTCTCGTCTTTGCTGGTAAATCGTTGTCCGGCCAGCGACGAGCTGCAATTTGTGCAGCAGAAGCACTCGCGATGCCACGGCTCATTCTTGTACGTCACACCGCCGGCGGTGATCACCTTTTTGCACTTGCTGCACCGCGTGGCAAACTTCTCCTCGTAGCACGGACCGCAGAAGACGTCTTCATTCTTCGGAATGAACGATTTTGTGCCAATCGCCACTTTGCAGTGCGCACAGCAGAAGCATTTGTCATGCCATTGTTTGCCTTTGTACTCCATCTTTTTCATGCCTGTAAGAAAAAAAAAAGATGACAGAAAAAGTAAGATTGGCACTGGGAGGCATAGTCTAAAAAAAGAATTTGACAGAAAGAAGAAGAAGAAGAAGAAGATCTGGTCTTCTAATTGAGTTAAAGTTGTGCCAAAGCAAAGGAAATTTGTGTGTTGACTGACCTGCTCGGAAAATCTCATTGCATCCATCGCATCGTGTCGCGAAAGCCTGATCGTAGCAGTTGGAGCAGAAGACTGAAAACAGAAACATAATTGTGGACAAGTCTGCAAAAGAAAAAACACGTACTTCGATCATTTTTGCTGCCAAAAGGCATGTCGACCAGTGAGATCTTGCACATACTGCACAGGAAACAGTGCTCGTGCCAATGCTTGTCTTTGTACGAAAGGTCCTGCAAACGGCAAAAAATAGAGTTAGTGGGGATTAACATGTGGTAACTCGGAGGGTAAACATTGTTTGGAAGCGTGCCAAACCTTGTGATGGGTTACTGTATTGTCCTAAAAATACATACAATAGCATTTCTTCGTTTTTTATGGACATTTGTTTAGGCACCGCAAAAGGAGGGGGCGGAGCCTTTCAATTTTTTCTCCTCGCTTTTATTTTGAGAGTTTGCGCTCCAGTAGCCCGAATACTATTAACATAATTATGCATACCAAAATGTTTTCATATGTAACTTCCACGCAGAATTGATTGGTGATATTAGATTTGACTGAAAATTTCAAATTTCAGACGAAATTTTCAAAAAACTAGAACGACGATCAGGAAAAACGTTGTAAAATTATCTATGGAGGTCTCTGTCACGGCTGGTTTTTATATTTCTGATAGATTTTTATACGGAGAATCCGATGTTTGCATCAGATTTCCTCTCTCTACAATTTCACGCCTTCTGGACGTCTCCAAAGTACAACCAAAAATATCTGAAAATTTTCAGCGATGAAAAATTCCCCATTTTTTAATTTTTTTTTGTTGCATTTTTTCTGATTTTAGTTTCGATAAAAAAAATAAATTATAGTTTCGAGACCCTGAAAAACGGAGGAATGAGCTCCACGCTTCTGCGGCACAAGTTTTGTAGAGGTAGTGATATAAAATGCAGAAAAACAGTGCCGCAGGCTTGCAAAAGGGGTGGTGCTTGATCTTCGCTTTTTGACAGTTTTCCCCCGATTTTGTGAGGGTTTCGCATTGTCGTAAATTTTTCTTAATTTTCTTGAAAACTGTTGCATCTTTTGAGCCAAAAAGTCAATAATTTTTCTGATTTTCAGGGGGAAAACTGATAAACTAAAATTGCTCGTCTGTTATCCTGAAAAGCCATAAAATGAGATCAGGCGTTTCGGAAAAATACGCAAATTTTTTTTGCGGTACTTCCAAAAAAGGGTGTAGAAACAAATTGCAATTTTTCCGAATTTCGACAATAGTTAATACTTTCAAGACATGGAAAAATTGCTAGAAACAATGGTTTCAGAAAATTCATCATTTCGTTGGAATTTTCTGCTTGTAGACCTACCGTAATCTAATATTGCAAGCTCCGCCCATTTTTAATTTTTAAATTTATATTTGCGTGATGTAAATATTCAGTTTTTAGTGGTTTTGACATTTTTATCGACTCAATTTTTTCCTGGTTATCATATGTGACGGCGCAAAATTTGTAAGAGACGCAGACATCACAAAAAGACGCCCGCTCAGATTTTTGCGTTGCGTTCAGCTCAGGGCTGCACCGGTTACTGTAACAAAAAAGTTGTGCAGTCTGCACTTCTTATATTTGACGATATTTCCGTTTTTTTTGGACTTAAAAAAATTCTGCAGCAGATGTCGTCAAATATAAGAACTGCAGAATACGCAATCGCTGTACCCCTCCGGATGGCCGCGGCTATTTTGTTTAAGAGACCGGCCGCGGAACAGGACTACGTGTTTTAAAATTATTTGAAAGCGAAATTTCGTGTGGCATTTCTCGCACCTCTGCGTCTCCATTTTGCACGCGTTGAGCTAAACTTGACAGATCACCATTGCGGAGACGCAGAGAATGCGATAGGGCGCGTTGGACTTTACGTATGGTCTAGCGCCACTGCTTACTGTAATCAGAAAGAAAACGGAGCTTGCGAAGTTACTGACAGTCCGCAAAGCATACACAAATCAGAAGAAGCTCACCTTCGAATCGATCCCAATCGGTTTGGCGCACTCGTCACACTGATTGGCGAACACGTCCTCGTAGCATTTGATACAGTACGGTTGTTCGTCCCTCATTATGTATCTCTGTCCGGTGAGTGTCTGATCGCATTGCCAACAACAAAAGTGATCCGAGTGCCAATCTTTGTTCATCGCTTTTGTGTATTCGCCAGCGAAGATGAGCTGCAAAAAGGATGAGATAAAGGAGGGAAAAAGGGGGAAAAGAGAGAGAGATAGATGGTTGGTTGGTCCATTTTTTGACACAATCCGAAATGGGTCGTTTCTATTTTTTCTATCTCTCTCTCTCTGTGTGACTCTCTGTGTCACCTATTAATCATGCAACACTGCTCTCCCTAACCCGGGCCCTATGTATTCCTCCGTCCGACGCCGGTGCTACCTCGGAATAGAACTGACGCGTAATAGAACTGTAGCGAAATTGAACTCGCTTTGGAATAGAACTGTAGTGAAATTGAACTGTAGCGAAATAAAACTGTTCGGAATAAAACTGATCAGAATAAAACTGTTTTGGAATAAAACTGTTCGGAATAAAACTGTAGCGTTTTGGAACTAAATTAGCAATGGAGCGCGATTGCATTGCTTGCTCATTCAAATATTGGAATTTCTCATGCGCGTGCTTTTTTCAACAGTTTTATATTTGAGCTATTCATCAAAAATTGTTTGTTTTGTTGTTTTTTTGAATAAACTTTTATCATTTTTTTCTCGGCCCGCCTTGACGGCCAAGCAATGCAATCGCGCTCCATTGCTAATTTAGTTCCAAAACGCTACAGTTTTATTCCGAACAGTTTTATTCCAAAACAGTTTTATTTTGCTACAGTTCTTTACCGAACAGTTCAGTTCCGAACGGTTCTATTGCGAAGCAAGTTTTATATCGCTGCAGTTCTATTACACTTCAGTTCTATTCCGAGGTAGCACCTCCGACGCCACCACTTCACTTCACTTCCCCAATTCATTTTTGTGCATGTTTTCGGAGATTCACCGCCCGTTTCGCTTTCTGGCAGCCACGTATAATTGAATATGTTGTCGGAGAGAAAAAAGAAGAAGACAATTTTCGAAATGAACCTTTTTGTCTCTCGGACGGAATTTCATTGTGCCAAAAGCGGTGAGGAGCAGCAAAAAAAAAAACAAAAACATAGACAACTTATATAAATTGCTTCTCAGTTGCTAACAAACTACAACACCTGGATTTTCTGGCTTTTTTCTATGGATTCGACATCATTGCATTAACTGAAACTAAACTTAACGACACATTTCCGGATGCCCTACTATCATTAAATGATCGATATTATGTTACTCGAAAAGACAGGAATCGTCACGGTGGTGGTGTTGCTATTCTAATCTCTAAAAAACTTCGTTTCACACCAGTTCAAATGCCTGCGGAATTCGATCTCATTGAAATATGTTCAATAGACGTTATTCTCAAGGATTCATGTGTTAGAATTATCGTGGTTTATCACCCGAATCACAGCTCTCCTGTTGATGGTTTATTGTCTGCTCTGGAAAAACTATTGTGCTCCAGCTCTCCTTGTATTATTGTTGGAGATTTCAATTGCCCTCATATTGACTGGATGCAATCTACAGCTCGTGACAAAAATTGTGCCAAAATTATCGATTTCTCCTCTAATAATGGCTTGGAGCAACATGTTCGTGTGCCTACAAGATGCAATCCGGATAACATTTTGGATCTATGCTTTTCAAACATGCCAGTGGTCCGTGATATCAGAATTGGTGAACTATTCAGTGATCACAAGTTGGTCACCATTACGTTAGCTTTCAAAATGAAGCAACGCAAAGTTGTCGATAAAATACGGAACTATGTATAAAAAAGGAGATTATACATCGATTAACTACTATTTATCTAATATCAACTGGCCTCGATTATTTGTCAACAAAGATGTCAACTCAATGTATGCCGTGTTCGTGGAAGTCGTCAACAATTTAGTAGCGAAATATGTTCCGTTGGTTAATTTCAACCCTTTGAAGAAACACTATCCAGTGGAAATTCGTCAGAAACACAAAAATAAGTTGGCTCTATGGAGGAACGAGGGAAACTCTGAGAATTACCGACGTGCGGCTGCGGAACTTAAACAAATATTGATTACTTATGAGAAATCTCGGATTGAAGAAAAACTACTTAATGGCTCGCAGAAAAACCTTTTCAAATTCATATCAAGCCATCTTCGTGCTTCTAATGAGATTGGAACGCTCAAAACCGACTCAGAATTGATATTTGAAGACATTAAGAAAGCTGAGACGTTTGTTACTACTTTTTCGAAAGTTTTTACCAAGGATGACGGAAAAGTTCCCACGTTTCCTCTCAGAACGCCTGCTAAAATAAACAACATCATTCTTGAGCCATTTATAGTGGAGCGAGAGCTGTCCAAGCTAAAACCTCGAAGAAATACAACTCCAGACGAAATCCCGTCACTGCTTCTGAAGAAAATAAACACTGCAGCTGCGTTACCGTTATCTCTTATTTTCAACGCATCAACATTTTCTGGCACGGTTCCTGATATCTGGAAGACTGCAATTGTTCGACCGCTTCACAAAAAAGGAAGGCGATGTGATCCCAACAACTACCGGCCAATTTCATTAACATCGGTTGTCTGCAAAACCATGGAGCGCTTGATTCGAAGGAACATTGTGGAATTTTTGGCCAAAAATCGTTTGCTATCGGATAAGCAGTTTGGATTTCGTGCAAAAAGGAATACGGAGGCCCAGCTAGTGGAATATGGTGGAAAGCTTCTTTCCAGTTGCATTAAGGAACAAAGTTGTCTATCTATCTACGTGGATTTTCGAAAGGCTTTTGACACTGTGTCTATTCCCAAACTTCTTGCTAAACTCGAGTCTTATGGAATCCATGGACATTTGCTGAAATGGCTGCAGTCTTTTCTCTCAGCGAGGTACCAAACTGTTGCTATTAACAAGGTCCTCTCTGGGAAAATGGAAGTATCTTCTGGAGTGCCTCAAGGCTCAGTGCTGGGACCATTGCTGTTCCTACTTTATATCAATGACATTGGTGACATGCTCAAGTCGGATTTTTTGTTGTATGCAGACGACTTGAAATTATTCTCATCCAATGAAAACTTCGTCAAGCATGATCTGGAGGTTATCGCGAATTGGTGTAAGGAATGGCAAATGGAAGTGGCTCCCAACAAATGCGAAGCCATCCGATTTTCTCTTCGAAGGAAGTTCTGCAAGTCTACTGTCACAGGATTATCACTTAACAATATGCCTATATCTTCTTGTAGTCAAGTCAGGGACCTTGGGGTCATCTTCAGTCCGGATTTTTCATTTCAAGCACATATTGAAAATATGGTTCGAAGATCTTTTCAAAGATGCAACATACTATTCAACATACTGAAATTTTCAACAATGGAGTCGCTGATCAAATCCTTCCTAGTATACGTGCGTCCTATTCTGGAATATGGCAGTGTTATCTTTTCACCTATTGGAACAGTATTGATTAGAAGAATCGAATCAGTTCAAAAATCGTTTGTCTATAGATGCTGTACGAAATTCGGAGTTAATTATGCATCTTATTTTTCTACTCTGGAAACCTTGGTTCTCGAATCGCTGGAGTACAGAAGGCTGATCACGGATATGATGTTCCTCTACAAGTGTATCGTCGCTAAAGATATTGCCTGCCCGAGTAATTTATATCTCAGTTTTGCAAACTGTTCTTCTTTAAGGAGACATTCCTACTATTTACGATCAAATATTTCTAATTTCACCAAATATAGTTCTCAATTTTTATGTAATAGATCTCTTAAGTGTTGGAATTCATTACCAGATGTTACTTTCCCGGTTAAAATTTCCCCCCGTGCCTTCAAAACTAACCTCCGTAAATTAGATCTTTCCAATTTCTTAACCTTAAATTGTACGACCTACTGATGTTTAACTCTATTTTTCTTGTCAAGTTTTTAAGTTGAATGAGTAAGAGGACTTGTTTCCCTTCATCAATAAATAAATAAACAAACGCAACAAAAATAAAATAAAATTGAGGACAAAATTTCGGAGTTTGCAGTTTGGAGACAACTGCCTTTTCACAATGAGCCATTGTGCGTTTATGGCTCTTATAAACATTTTGGATGGAATTTCCGATTCCCAGTCGTTAAGCAGGGGCATGAACCGGGAGTCAGCAAACGCGCACGAGCGCACAACTTTAAACGTTCAAAAATTAGATCCAAATTTATTTAAAAAAAACGTGAATATCATCCTGATAAGTGAAGAATCCAAATCGGGAGAAATTGCGCATTTCAATTTGTATTCAAGCACTTTACAGGTTAAATGCTGTGGATGCATATAGGGTCCGTATTTGAATCGATTTATTTATTTATATAGGAATTTACGAATATTAGACTCTAGATATATAATAACATCGCGCTGTTCGATTGACGTTCACACGTTTTACTTATTTAGCCGCAAAGGGCACAAACTTAAGAGAGCTGGTGTAAAAAAAATCAGCGCCGAAAAATCAAGTCGAGACCAATACCGTAGGCTTCTACATGTCTAATAAAGTTTGTTTAATACAAAAAAAATACATAAATAATTTTTATAAAGCATCCAATGGACCATATGGCCGACATGGTTCAAACACGGACACTATATGCATCCACCGCATTTAACCTGTGAGCCCCTGTGGTGGAAAATAAGGCAAAAAAATGTAGATGAAATCTCTTTCGCCCAAAATTTCAGTGGATGGATGCCTATATTTGGCAGCCAGGCAGCAATTCAAATATCTAAACGGGAAATCTCAGAGGGAAACGGAAAAAGGTGTCGGAAGGGAGTTATTTCGAAGAAATAAACGAAGGTGTGTCAGCCGCCACGTCGTCTCGATTCTGGCGAGAAGAATATTTTGGAAACGCGACAAAACGCGCGGCTCATCTGTGCAGGCAGACCAACACTCTCGGCGGCGACGTTTCGTGAAAGAAGAAGAAGGCGGAGGAGGAGAAGAAGAAGCGGCGATACATGACGACGTCCCCGGAGGATCGGAAGAAAGAATGAGAAGAAAAAGAAGAAGAAAAGGATGTGCGTGAAAGAAAAAAAAGAAAGAGATAGAGAGAGAGACGACTTCCAGAAATACCAGCAAAAAAGGCCATATATGCACATACATATACCACATGCAACAGCGCATTGTGTTGTCAGTTTAAAACCACTAAAACGTCTCGTAGATACATATGTGTGATCGGATAGACAGATTTCGGATCTTTCAAAAAAAGTTCAACACCTAAACATGCTAGTCGTTCAAAAACCAACCCACGCCAGCCAGTCAGTAGAAAGTTATTGGGATTTTTTCTAGAGATCTGATGTTCTAAAAATGAGATTCAGTGAGCTTCCTAACCAGATAGACATTTCAATATGGTTTATTTTTCAAGCCATGCCCTGCCACCAAGGCTGGGGATGCGTCAGTGCGCTGGTGCGTGTGCTGGCACAGTTTCAGTTGCCGACTGAAGATAACGTTGATTTAGTTAAATAAATGGGAGTAGAGATTGTAGAGAAAAAATTTGTGGACATTTTAAGAGCTTGCGCGATAAAATCGGTTGAGAAATAAAAAAATTATTGACGATTTACTGAAAATAACTGTTAATTCTAGTTTTTCAGGGCAAAGGGTCTAAATTTCCATTTGATTTATAGATATTGTTGGCCCGCCAAAATGATCAAACGCGCTCCGCTGAACTCAGTACTACGTGGATCTCATTTTGGTCTCCAAATTATTTCATTTCACGTGTAAATTCAACGTGAAATGAAATAATTTGGAAACCAAAATGAAATCCACGTAGTACTGAGTTCAGCGGAGCGCGTTTGATCATTTTGGCGGGTCGACAATAGCTTTGTAAACACGATTAAAACGAATATTTTAAGCGCTGGATAGCCCGGAAAAGTTAAAAAATGGCAGAGAAATAGAAATTCGAAAATTAAGGTCTAAACTTTCCCGCTTTGGTAGTTTTTCAGGATTTTCAGGGCAAAAGGCTCTAAATGTTTATTTGTTTTATGAATAGGTTTGTAAGTGAAATTTTAACAAATATTTTAAGCGCTGGATAGCCCGGAAAAGTTAAAAAAAAATGGCCGAGAAATAGGAATTTGAAAATTCAGGCATAAAGGCCCATGATGAAATGTGTTCAGACAACTTTCTCGACGGTAACTAGACTTCAAAATTTGTCTTAAGCTAATTTCTGAGTATTTTTTGTTGGTATTTCAGGTGCAAACTCTCGGAAAACTACCGTTTTTTGTTTAAGCTTTCTCTATTGTTTGAAATTCACAGAAAATAAAAAAAAAATGTCTATTTTTCGTATTCTGAATTAGGTGTCGCACAAATGTAGTTTCTGGGAAAATTCTTTCAATATGCCGAAACTAAATCCGTCTAAACCTAATCTGTGATCAATATATTTCGGAGTTCTAGACTTGGTCGCCCAGAGTCCGTCGGGCGCTGGAATCTTCGGCTACCATTGCTGATAAAGCGACCCGCACTGTCTACACTGATAGTGTGCCAACAAAATTAGAAAATACAGTAGTTAAATGAAAAACACGAGCCAAACCACCAACTATCGCTCACGGTGTTGAAAAGAGCGGTTCCGTGCAATTGATAAAGCGAGAAAAGCTCGGACGAGAAGAGATGGAACGACGAGGCGGACGGCACACGCCAACGAACAATTGTTTCTTCTAGGCGAATGGATGGAAAAATTGGAGGTCACTGAGCAATTGGGATCAGTGGAGATGACGTCAGAAAGAAAGAAGGCGTCGATTTAAAGTGTTGAAATGAAAAGAAAAGTACATAGGAGCTGGCTGGATGGATTGGATTCAATGGATGAATGGGCAAAGGTGGTCAGTTATAATATCAATTGATGAACAGCTGGAAGAAGGAAGGAAGGAAAGAAAGAAAGAAAGAATCCTTGCGAAATTTGTGAAACTGCACGAGCAGAGACAGAGAGGCGTGGGCTCTTCTCTCATTTACTTTCTCCCGACGGGAGGTGTAATATTCTTCACTCTCGCTTTATTCTCGATTTCTTCTTCTTCTTCTTTTCCACTCTTCCAATACACTAAATGATTAACAAAAAACTTCAACGTCGTTTGTGGAGCATACACATACAAACACATAAAACATGAAAACGAGGGAGAGGAAGAGAAACGGATGGACCTCTCGGATTTCACATGCCGTCAAAACATGTGTTTGTCGCGCCATGGCCGAAATTTGTGGGTTTCACGTTTTTTTTTTGTTCAAATTTATTTTCTAGGCGTTTCTTCAAGACCAGAGGCCACATGTAAGAAACTGGAAAACTGGAAAACGACAGGAAAACCATTTTTCCAAATATGCTTTTCTGCTTCTTGCACCATCATCATGAAAAAATCAGCGTTTACCGAATTTCGTTTTCCGGAAAACGATTTTCCTTTCGTTTTTCAGTTTCATGGATCGGGTCTCACAATCAGAGATGTGAGGAATGAAATTTTTCAAACGGAAAACGGCGGAAACGGAATTCAGCACATCTCGAGATCTGTTCCAGATTCACTGTCACACCATCCAAATTACGAGAAGAGGGAGGGGAAGAAGTGAAACAACATGCAATATTAATATTAGTAATAATAATTATTATAATTTGATTGTTCCTGGTCGCCAAAAAAAACGCGAGAGAGAAAGAGAGAGAGAGTGTGATGGAGAAAGAAAAATAGAATAGATGGTTCACATCAGGGATGTGCGTGAAATTATTTTTTTCACGGATCCGTGAAAACGTGAATTCACGGTTTCGAAGAACCGTGAAAAGCCGTGAAAACCGTGAAATCCGTGAAAAAACAAATTTTCAAAAATTGATCAAAGTATTGTGTTTCAATAGAGTTGCATCATAAAAAATGAAATACTGAACTCAACGAAACAACTGTGTTTTGTTTTTTTTTGGTTAAACATGACCAAATCAGAGTCTAGAAGTGTAGTAACAAAGGTTTGGAAGTGTACTATCGATTTAAAAATACTTGTGTAGTACTTTTTTACCTGAATTTAATTTTAAAAATTGATCACTCTTCATGGGGTACCCGCTTTTAGATTTGTGTGGTTGCGAACTGCTACAAAAAAGAACTGTGCGGTTTAGACTCAATTTTCTTGAGTCTGTTATTTTATTCCTGTCTTTTCAATCATTTTAAACAAGCCCGAGCTGGCGCCTATCGGCGACAGAAAAAAATAGTGAAATTGACATGAACATTTAATGTTCAAAATATTTCTTCTGTAACGTGTACCCACAGGCAAAACGCGTAGGATTTCAACAGATTCTAAAAAGTACGTCAAGAGAATTGGTAGAAATCAATTGAAATGAACTCTTTCTAGACTCTGTTGAAACTCTTTCCAAAACAATGATCAAAAAGAGTTTCAACAGAGTCTAGAAAGAGTTCATTTCAATTGATTTCTACCAATTCTTTTGACGTACTTTTTAGAATCTGTTGAAATCCTACGCGTTTTGCCTGTGCCAATTGGTGTAGTGGCTAGTGAGTTGCAAATCGAATCTGCGCTTCCAAGTTCAATTCCTCCCCAGGTTGATGGGGTTTTATCGCTCCGAGAGAGAATTTTACCTGACCCTTCTAAGCGAACAGACGGACATACTTGAATAGCGTAATATATATCATTTTAAATATGATTAGATAGACAATGTTTACAAAGGAAAAAATAACACTCTCTCATGAAAATTGAGTTCTAAACCGCCCAGTTCTAAAAGCTAGTATCCCCTTTCATGTACAACTCCTTTCAAAAACACTCTAAATTGTTGAAATGAGAATTAAGTAAAATTCTATGTTTCTCTGTCCAAATTCCATCAATTTTTAACTGGTCCTTGCTTTGCCTACAGTACCTTTAAATGGAATCGTACGAATAAGTGTTCAACTAGTGAAATGTAGTCTTGAGTTTAAAAGTTAAACATGATAAGGTTGAAACCTTAATTGAGCATTTTTTTCGACACTTTGTCGTTTTCTGACAGTAAAAACACTAAAAGGATGATACAGCAGTCATTGCACTAGCCTTAAAAATATTTAACTCAATCACGAAAATTTCACGGATTTCACGGAATATTTTTTCACGGTCAGCCGTGAAATAATTTTTTTCAAAAAATGCCGTGAAAACCGTGAAATCCGTGAAATCCGTAACCGTGAAATCACATCCCTGGTTCACATCTAACTGGAGGAAGCAAATTGATTCGCTCATTGTTTTTTGAAAACTGTGATTTGAAAAACTGAATTCAAAAACTGTACAGACTATCTGGAAGGCGCGTACCGACTCGGAGGAATGAGACCAACCCACCCAACTCTGAGCAATTCGGCCCTCACGTATGGCGCTCCATCTCTACCATCTTGTTCGCTGCTATTATGTTTTCACAAGCGAAATTCAGTTACGACGCTCCGATCTTCCACAGGTCTGGCCTCACAGCGAAAAACTGCACGGTCTGTATCGTAGCTGTGAGGTGATACCTGCGGAACATCGGAACGTCGTATTATGGATTCGTGATGTAGCGACTCGTTGCTGCAAGTTGTGCGCCAGCAAAATGAAAAAAAATTGCAAGAAATTGTTTCCACTCTCGTCGCCAAGAGCTGGATCGCGGCGAGACCGAACAATTTCTGACTTTTTTTTCGGAAAAGCATTTCAATCGAATTTTACAAATTATTTTGTCGCATAAACTTTTTGCAGAGAGGCGAAAATTCCGCACACTAGAAAAATTATTTTCATGGCATCACAAATTTCCCTTATCGCTAATTTTTGTTTGCTTGAACTCGTGCAAGTCAGAAGACTGAAAAGTTATTTTTTTAGTGTCCAGAAGTGAATTTTGAGAAACGAAATTTAGTTACGACGCTCCAGTGTTCCGCAGGTTTTGCTGCGAGACCTGCAGAAGATCGAACGAAGCCTAACGTAACAAAAAAGGTTCATAGAGAAAACTAACAGAAAAGAAAAGACGAGAAAAATAGAACCAAATGGGGATAGACAATTGGAAGAAGTTGTCAACGATACAAAATGATTTCGAGTCACGCAATCTCGACCAAAAAAAGAAAAAAAGAAGTTCCCATTGTTTTTGGACCACACAGACACCTCGAGAAGACACGAGATGACGTGACGATTGAGAGAAAAAGAGAATAGACGAGTCAACGAAAAGTGTTTCAAAAAATTCAATTCAATAGCTCATCCGAGTCAAAAAGAAACGAGAAAAGTTTTATTAACTGCAAAAAAAACTTCCTTATCTTATCTTTCAGGAAACATTTGAAATTGTATTTGATTTTCCCATATTTATTTCACACAGAAATGTCTCTTCGTATTTAAAATAAATAAATAAATATGTACACTGTGTATTTTGCAAACTTTTCTTCTTTCTACCATTCGTTTGCATTTTCAAAGAACTCAAAAAAAGTGTCTTTTGTTTATTTTCTATTTTTTTTTCTTGTGGTAGTAGGATTAAGGAGTGGGCTAATTATTGCGGCTTTTTCTCTTTCAAAAGCTAATAAAGGAACAGAGAGAGAAAAAACAAGAGAAACAAGGAAGGAAGGAAAAAAAAGATGAAAGAACACCGGAAACCGTCGGGGGAATTATGATTCACTCATCAACTGTCTCCACTTTTTTAAATACGTTTTTTTTGTTTAACTTAACCTTTCAAAAAAAAAAAATTGATAAATACAAATTCTCTTATCAATTCGAACGGAATGAACGTTTGAACTGCTCGAACCGTGTAGCACGGCGCGCGAGACGCTACGTAAAGGCAAACGCGCCCTATCGCATACTCTGCGTCTCCACAGTGGAGGTCACCCATTTTTAGCTGAACGCGTGCAAAAATGGAGACGCAGAGGCTCCAAAAAGGACTTTTGTGTAGAATAAACTGTTCGATCTACTGCTAATGTTTGTTTTTTTTTAATCTCTGCTCCATCCATTTTACCAAAAAATTCGCTGCCACTAAACGGAGAATGCGTCCGTCAGTGCGTTCGCTGGCACTGTTTAATTGAAGAGATTTCAGGGCAAAAAAGGCTAAATTTCCATTTCCTTTATAGATAGATCTGTAAACCCGATTAAAACAAATATTTTAAGCACCGAACCGCACAGAAAAGTTGGAAAATGGCTGAGAAAAAGGAATTCGAAAATTGACGCCTAAATTCACGGTTCTGGCGCGTTGGGGACTAAATTTCGAAAAAAAAATTTTGAAAGCTTTTTGAAAAATCATTTGAGAGCTATTTCTCGCGTCTCTATGCCTCTATTTTTGCACGCGCTCAGTTAAAAACGGGTGACCTCCGCTGTGGAGACGCAGATAATGAGATAGGGCGCGCTTGCCTTTACGTAGCCTCTAGCACGCCGTGGTAGCAGTTTGTTTTTCTGCTATTTTTTGGCTAAATTGATTAAAAACAATATGTTAACCGAAAGCTCCACACTGCAAAATAGAGGACACCTAAATATTTCAAAACCTCCGCCGCACCCAGGAAGTTTGTCACGATTCCATCGGTTTAGTGAATCATTTTTTCGAGCAAGTGCGAGTCACATACTCTGATAAAAATAGTTTTCAGCAGACTCCAGAGAGCGTGACAAAATCGGGGAAACATTTGCAAGTCTGAGGCACGAATTTCGTTCAACATGCTGGAAAAAGCCGCATCGCAGAATTGAAAAATGTTCCCCGGATTTGTCACGCTCTCAAACTCCACGATAACGGCAGATCAAACAGGTGAACATTGGTTTTTAGCACGACCTCGTAAACGAGTGATGGCGGTGGACAGAGATCGTAACGATCGTTTTGAACAAAAAGGGCAATGGAATTGAGAAAAAAGCGAAAAACAAACTGTGAGAAGAATGGAATGAGTGAACGCGAACGCGAACTAACGAACGAATGAACGGGCGGTCGGTCGGTCGGACGGACGAACGGACGGGCAAAGGCTCATTTCAGTCAGTCAGTCAGTCACAATTGACAATTAATATTAAAAGTGCAAAAAGATGGTACAATACAAATACCATACCTCGTCACACGCGAAACAGCGCGGCTTGTGTAGTTCGGCGTAATGTCGCTCACAGTAGATTTGATTGTCTTTGACGCAATACGTCAGGTCGACGAGAAGCTGAAAAAAGAGAGAGATGAGAAATGGAATAAAGCAAGACTAGGTATTACTTGTTCGCAAGCCTGGCAAGTGAAACAAGCCGGATGCCATCCGGTTGAGTCTCCGAGTTTCGGCGCAATCACCGCCATCTCGTTCGTCTCCAGAATTCCGGAACACTTGTGACACTCCATCGCTTTGTTGATGTTCGAAGAGACGTATCCAATGTCGAGGGCGATCTCGTTTCGAGCATTCACAAACTCTTCGTACACTTTTCGTTCCGTTTGTGTGGTCAAGTGTCGGCAGTAGGCGACAGACAGGTCTTGACGTGGAAGTTGGAGGAGAAGTTGCTTTTCGCGAAGTTTCTCGCCTGACGAGTTGGTTCGTGGTACCACGTTGTTCGGCAGTTGTGACATGTACTCTTCTACCTGCAAATTTCAAAGGGGTTTTTAGTTTATTGTTGTTTTTTTTTTGTTTGTGGCTCCTAGATCTAGATCCCAATCGAATTTGTATTCAAGCCCATTTTATTTTTCAATGGGTGCGAATTATTGGAAAAACCAAAAATTGCAAAACAATTTTTGCGTACTTTTGAAATTCAAACCGAAAATCTCTAGATTTGCTTATGTACGCAATCACTGTGTCGCAATTTTTCCCCGATTTTAATTTTTATTTTATGGAATTTCGAGTATTTTAAAGGGATTTTGAGCATTTTTGCCGAGTTTTGATCATTTTTTATGAAAATTGGATTATTTGGGGAATTTTTAAGAATTATAGTGGAATTTTCAGCACTTTGGGACTTCTAAATTATTTTAATAGAATTTTGAGCATTTTAGAAGAAGGTCAAGCATTCTGAAGCGGTTTTTAGCATTCCTGGGCAATTTTGAGCATTTCTATAGAATTTTAAACGTTTCAGAGGTATTTTGATCATTTTAGTGAAGCTTTGAGCAATTAAATCAAAATTTTAGAATTTTAGAAAAATTTTACTGAAAAATAGAGGCATTTTCAAAAAATCGCTGCCCTCTTTTTTCGAAGATAAATAACGGTTAGTAACCTCATAAGCTCCGCCCACTGCTCGGTTGTGCTGGCTGGAACGTAATTGGTTATGCGCTTTAATGAGAGGAACGCTGCTTGTCTGCGTCTCTCTGGCAGGTTGCCACAAATTAACAACATCCGCGCACTCTGCTTCACTGCGTCGCTTTGCTCAGAGTCTTCGTACCCGTTTTAACGCAGCGAGTCGCTATGCAGCTAAATGCAGCCTACGGTAGAAAAATGCGACCACGCTTATTGTGTTTTCAATCGAGTTGCAGCATGAAGAAAGGAATCCCCGCCCACTTATTTGTGCGCGATCACGCCATCACAGTGCTATTTGAAGAGACGCAGACAGAACGGTGTTTGCGGACTCATGTTTTTATGCTGCAACTCATTTGAAAACACAATAGGTCAGAATTTTTTCTGGAAAAATGCCCGCGCAGTTTATGTTCTATTTTCCAACGTTCCGGCCAACACTCCGTGCCGAACGCAATTATCGGCGCTTACAAGCTAATAAACAAACAAAATTCTTGAGAAATTGAGCCGAACGGTAGGTAGCCTCTTCATTTCTCCGACAATACATAGTAGTACTAGATAAAAGCGGTGAATTAAAAAAAACAGTAAAGTTCCATTTTTCGTTCAAATAAACAACTTTCACACCCAAAAAAAGAAGCCAAAAAATCTAGAACGCTGGCTGAAAAGATGCATTATAACCGGCACCCCCACACGCCCCAAAAAACCGCTCTGGGACTTGAAATAAATCAAATTTGGCGGCCAAAAAACTCACATCTATCAACCAGTTGTGTTTCGATTTTCGAAACAGTTCGCCAGCTTTTTGCATAAATCGCAACATGAGCGGATCGCCACGCATGTTTTCAGTGAGAAGGCCCATTTTTCTAGAGGAATGTGATGTGATAAAAGTGGAAGAGAAGGGCAAGAAGTGAGCAAATGTAGGTGGAAATTGTTGATGGAAAGGGAGAGAGAGAGAGAGAGAGTTGGAAAGTTTGTAGATGGATTAACTTGTAGAAGACACGATGTAACTAAGTGAGGGAGAGCAAAAATAGAAAAAAAAAGAGCACAACCAAAATAGAACAGTTTGCAAGTACCAAAAATACGTTCAAAGATACAGGAAGAAAAGGTGTGGTGGATGTGCAGCAGTTGGTCAATATTGATATGAAAATAAGAAAGAGTCGGACTGTCTCCTAATAAACGGATTATGGAGAGCAAAAGGGGAGAAATTGAGGGTGAGAAAAAATTGGGTACACATAGATACACGTATCAAATGAACTCTAGTCTAGGGAGATGTATAATCACAGGTAAAATGCGGTGGATGCATATAGCGGCCGTGTTTGAATCATATCGTTTTAATGTATTCTTCGCATTAAAAGAAACTCATTATAAAAATAAAAATCCACCCAATACGGACACTATATGCATCCACCGCATTTCACCTGTGATTGTTCAAAAAGAAAAGAATGTTGTGACGTGGAAAGATTGGAAAAATGTCTAGGAATCAAGACAGAGAAGCCTAGTGCAAATATGTAAACATGATCCTCTAACATTTTTGATCTGGACGGATAAAAAATGGTGTGTGCAAACAGGCTCGAAGCAAGGAAAAGAAAAGCAAAGCAAAGGATGATAAAGATTTCAAATAAGGCTGAATGGACATAAATACATAGAAACCGAGATACATATGAATGAAGGTGTGAATGGGCGGAGCGGGCGGCGCGCCGCGCGTCGCGCGCGCAAGAAGAAAAACGAACAGATGGCCGAGGCTATGATTGATAATGTTCTTCTCATCATTCATTAACACATATTTATCTACTCACCTTCTTTCTCGACAGGCCAGGCGGCACCCACGCGTATCCATGACCCACTGAACCGGGCACTTCTGTTGGCACGGCCACTCCGGATTGCGGCATTCCGGCTGAAAACGGTACATTGTTAGATAGTACGGAAAGGCAAACGCGCTCTATTTTTCTGCGTCTCCACTGTGGAGGTCACTTATTTTTAGCTAATGCGTGCAAAAATGGAGGCGCAGAAAGCGAGAAATTTTGAAAAATGTTGTGATCGGCCTAAATTTTCGATTCGCTATTTCTCAGCCATTTTTAAACTTTTCCGGGCGGTTCGGCGCTTCAAATATTCGTTTCAATTTTATTTACAAAGCTATCTATTTATTTACACGGCCTTTATTTTACACAGATTTTTTTAAAATCGTTTTTTTTCCTGCCTTTGCCCGCTTCTCTGCGTCTCTATTTTTGCACGCCCTCCACCGTGGAGACGCAGAGAAGGTGATAGGGCGCGTTTGCCTTTAAGCAACGTTCATGCATACTATTCAACTGTCAATAAGAAAATGTTCTAGAAAATGCGCTCTATTGATAAAAATTCATTCGTACAACGACTAGCAGCGATTTTACTTTTTACAAGCCAAGCCGGCATCTGTAACTGAAACAGGCGAGTCTAGTGGATAGAAATTGAAGAATTTGCTGCTCAAATTTCAAAACAACATGCTTCCCCTTCTCTATTCTCCAGCGTTCGAACGTGTTTACCTGGTGGTTGGATTCCGAGTCGATTGTAGACGTTGAGAGCTTGATTTGGCGGCAATTCGTGATCCGATCGATCGGCCTTGCAGTGCACGCAGACTTTTCTGCAAAAAAACAATGATTTTATTGGATAATGGGGGACACTACATGGGGGACACACAATTATACAAAACTCTTGAGAAAAAAATAGAAGGAGAAGATAGAGCCATTCGTTTTGTACATAAATAAATAAACAAATTTCACTGCTTGATCTTCAGGAGCAAAAAGAGGAGGATGATGGTGACGTGGCAAACTTCAAAGCGGAAAGAAAACAAGAATTTAAAGAGAGAAAGAGGGAGAGAGAGAGAGAGTACGAGCACATCAGAATGCGGCAAATGGCAACACAGTCAATGTCGGATTGCGGACGGATTCCCGCGGGACGGACGGCAACAGAGCACAAAGAAGAGCTTTAGTTGCCACCATAGGCAACCCACTAAACATTTGCATTTCTAGAAACCCCTAACTTCAAAACATATCCACAACTCAGCTGACGAGTACTCAAAACAAGAGAAACAGCAACAAAAAATGAAAATAAAAAAAAGAAGAAGTTTCGGATTTTTTGGCAATAAGGTTTTAGGCGATAATGATTCGCAATATGTTGAGTAATCACCGTAAATATTCTCAGTACGGTGCGCTGCACGAGAGAGTGCAGAAAATTGAGAGAGCTTGGCCGATATTTTTCTCTGATTTCTCTGAATCTCACTCCAAATTCAAACGCGATTTACTGTGCGATTGGAGCGAATTTGCAGAGGTTCATACCGAGTAAAGAACATCTGGGTTTTTCTTATTTAAAAATCGCCAAATGCCCGTTTTTTTCCCGCGATTTTAATTCGTTTTTTTCGTTTAATTTTGCGGAAAATTTTGAGAAAAAATTAGGAAAACGGATAAAACATTTACAAAATGTAATTTTTTTTTTTTTTTTTGCCCTGGAAGAAGATTTGCAGGGAAGGACAAACTTTGTGCAAAAACGCTTTAAAAATCTGCAAAACATTCTGTTTTTTCGTTCCTAATGGAATCATCGCATTATCCCTACAAAGCGTGTAAGCGACGAGACGTAGACGCGAGACAGCGTTGCCACGCGACGCAACCGCAGCGCGTTGGAATTTAGCAGCAAAAAAGAAAAAAACGTTAGAAAAAGGATACATGCTTATCAGTCCCAGAATGTCCTAAGCACGGCACCCAACGCTTCCAAAAATGTTGGCCATTGGCGTATTTTTCGTGTACTCCCCGTGGACAATCTGACAATTTCTTAACAATTTTTGAATTTTTTAAAAATTTTCCAGGGCTTTGGAAAGTTTTCCGGTATAAATATTCTGTAAATAAATATTTTAAAAATTAATAAAGATATACTCAGTATAAAGCGCTGCAAATTCGCTCCAATCGAACAATGAATTGTGCATGTATTTGGAGTGAGGTTTAGAGAAACCAGAGCGAAAAATCGGCCACGGCTCTTTCAATTTTCTGCACTCTCTCGCCGCTCATGCGGCCGTCTCTTTGGTTGTTCTCATGGAGCGAATTTACAGCGCTCCATACTGGGAATAAATACTTTCTAATTTTCCAGTGCTAAATATTTTCAAAACCTGAAGGCTCGGCCATTTTTCCACAAAAATTCTTCATTTTTGAATTAAAAGAAAGTTTTCAACGTGAATTATTTGAAAATGGAGCCATTTTTCAGAAAAATGGCGTTTCCCGAGCACTGCGAATTTTTTTGCTGATCCATGGGGGAGGGTGTGCTAAGTTCAGGGTTGTAGGCTACTGTACACCCAAATCAAAAAACGAAAATATCAAAAAGTCAAAGAAATATTTGCTCTCTCCCCCATGCATATTAAGAATCACCACCAACAACAAAAAAGAGCACAACCCCACTATATATACATGTATATAGTGGAATCCGATTTCCTTCTCTCCCCAGTCCCCGGTTTGCTCTGCCGCGCCTTTTCATCACGTCGTCGTGTTCGGCCCAATTTTTGTGGCCCCATAAATTCGACTATTATTATGAGATTTGAGTGAAAACGACAAGGGAGTCGTCCTTTTCTTTTTTTTTCTTTCCCTTCTGGCAAACACTCAAAAATCACCCGTTTCCGAAATTTTGGAGCCAAGCTCTTTGCTCTATTAGTACTAGTAGTAGTAGTAGGCGTACTTTGATTATTGCCACGTGTCATTCGAGAAGTATTGAATTACTAGGAGTTGAAATTTGTATGTTTGTTTGTCCCTGGGAATAAAAATAAAGTGAAGTGAAGAGGAGAGGACCAGATTATGGAAATTGGAGGAGTGGAATGGAACATGTGATTACATTTTGTCTTTTCTTTTCAGAGATTATGGGAAACAGAGAGAACATCTATTTTTAGGGCCAAGTTTGTTTTTGAAAAAAAAAAAGAACAAAACAACTTTAGAACTGACCAAGATAGCCTAATGCATCACAGTGAAATTCAGTTTCGACGCTTCAATGTTCCGCAGGTCCGGTCCGGTCGCGCCCTATCGCATGTCTGCGTCTCCACAGTGGAGTGCATGCAAAAGGAGACGCAGAGACCTTGACGCGTGGCTGCGAGACCTGTGGAACACCGGAGCGTCGTAGCTGAATTGTGAATGAGCAGAGAAGTGGTGGATCTGAAAATCAAGGAACCAGCTTGAAAAAGAAAAAGATGATGAAAAACGAAGAAGAAGCAGCTTTTGACGTTTTCATTCTGTGAGGCCCGCCACAAAACTTGGTTTATCCTGGTTTTGGCCCTCCCTGCCCACCCCCCTTCCTCCCAGATGAGCAATTTCATTGTGCATCTGTGGCCCCCCACCAAACTTTGCATTTCGTTTCTCCCCTCTTTTTTTTTTGTTCGCATCGCTCGTTAGACGTCGACACTGATTGTGTCCATTTGCCATACACGATCAGTGTCCCCCGGAAACAAAATGAGTTGGCGCCTGGCACTGAAGGCGACGTTGACGTCTTCTTCTTCTTCTTCCTTTTCTTCTAACTGACTTCAATCTCAATCTCGATTCGAGCCAGCAGGCAGGCAGAAAGGATGGAAAAAGGAGAAGAAAGAGGAGAAGAAGTGCGCCATAATAACATTTGGTAAATAAATAAATTCACAAATTTGCAACGAGAGAGAAAGAGAGAGAGAGAGAGAGAGAGAAATGGAGACCGGAGCAAAGATGATGACCGATCAAATTAGCAAACGCGCCCGTCCGAACGCGAACGCGAACACGATTGAGAACGCACAAATTCAGCCGCTTTCAAATGAGGCCCAAAATTGATATAAAAACAAAGTGTTTAAAGTTGTGCGTTCGGGCGCGTTTGCTCACCGATCGCACAGGGCGCCACGCGCTGCGGTTGCGTCGCGCGGCAACGCTGTATCTCGGTCTGCGTCTCGCCTTGTCGCAGTGGCCAACACTCCGTGCGATCGGATCGGAAGAGGTTTTTGGCTCGCTTGGAAATAGATCCCCCACTTGTAATTGCTAGTGAGCGGACATTGAGAATGAGCAGGTGTGTGTGAGCAAGATTTATATGGAAATGGAAATGTAATGGAAACAGAAAAAGAGATTGACTTGCTACGTACTACGCAGGCAATTATGATCACCCCAGGCTCAATTTTGCGAAAATTTGCTCCGTTGAATACAATCTTGTGTCAATTTAAATATGCGAATTAATGTTTTTCGAAATGAATTTTTCAGGCAGAATGCGTCTAATTGTAAGCGACGAGACGCAGACTGAGAGACAACGCTGCCACGCGACGCAACCGCAGCGCGTGGGCGTCGGCGGCAAAAAATAGTGTTTGAAAAAGAAGTAGTGGCCAGAACCCCGTGAATTTCTAAAATCGGGTGAGCGTCGATGGAAAATAAATGTTGGCGGCCTGCCACGACGGTCAAACGCGCTCCGCTGAACGTGGTATATTTTCATTTTCGCCATCAATTTATTTATTTTTTTCTGTCTTTTCTTCATTTTCTCTATGAAATCTTGATTTTTCTGGTTTTTTCTTTGTGAAAATAATTATTCAAGACTAAATTCGTAAATTTTTGTAAATTTTTCCGCAAAATGCATAATTTTAGTCAAAAATCGATATTTTTCCAATTTTTTTCCTTTTTTTTCAAAGGTTTTTTTGTTCAAAAAACATAATGCCTGTGTGGTTTAATAATTTTATTAATAAATTTTATTAATAAAAAGGTTTAATAAAAAAATTTACTTTAATGTGAATTCTAGCGGTTTTCCGCCAAAGTGGCGAAAGACGCAGACTGAAAGACAGCGTTGAACCGCTACACAACCGCAGCGCGTGGGCGTCGGCGGCAAATGAGGATTTCAAAATTAAAAAAAAAAAGCAGTTGCCAGTACCCCGGGATGAGATTTGAACAAAGTACCTTTGAAATAAAAGATTTTCGAATTTTTGGAATTTTTCAAATATGGAAAGTTGAAAAAATTTCGATTTTTACTAATGATGCGAAAATTTTCAGAAAATTGTACGAATTTGGTCTCGAATAATTATTTTTACAAATAAAAAACTAGAAAAACCAAGATTTTATACACCGATTGAGGGGGTACGACAGAATAGAAATAGGCGAAATAGAAATGCTACAAAATAGAAATGCTACAAAAAAGAACTAGAAAAAATAGAACGGCTACAAAATAGAAATGAGCGGAATAGAACAGTGCGAAATAGAAATGTGACAAAATAGAAATGGGCGAAATAGAAATCGGTGCGATGGAGCGCGTTTGCATTATTCTTCGAATTTTCCGATTATTATAGGATTTTTCAGTAATTTTCAGATATTTTACGCACTTAACAACATCGAAAATGAAGAAAGGTATAAAATCAATGCAGTTTCAGAAAAAAAATGGAAAATCGGCGAAAAACTGAGCAATTGAAAAAATAATGCAAACGCGCTCCATCGCCAAAATTTGTTCTATTTTGTAGCATTTCTATTTCGCTCATTTCTATTTTGTAGCCGTTCTATTTCGTAGCATTTCTATTTCGCTCAGTTCTATTTTTTCCAGTTCTTTTTTGTAGCATTTCTATTTTGTAGCATTTCTATTTCGCCTATTTCTATTCTGTCGTACCCCCCCCCCCCCCCCCCCCCGATTGAATATGAAAGGACCAAGTTCAGTGGAGCGCGTTTGGCGGTTGCGGCGGGTCGACAATATGCAAAGAGATCCATTAACCTCGCTCTACGGGCTTTGCAAAATTGCGGCGCGCTTCTTTTTTTTTTAATTGCACAAAAAAACCCTGCAAGAGAACAAAAAACAGGTAATCTTGCAAGTGTAGCACGGTAGGCACAGTTCGTTTTGCAGGAATTTTCAGTATATCTCAAAGATCTCGCTCTGTCTGTCCCTCGCCCTCGTTCGCGTCCACTTGTCAAAACTATCAATTATTCCAAAAACAAGCAGCTTCTTCTTTTTTTTTCAAGAGAAAGAGCCCGAAAGGTTTGTTTTGTTTTGTTTGGTCCGTCCGTCCGTCGGTCCATCGCCAACCAATTATCATTACATATTTCTTTCCAATTTTCATTCCCCATCGAGTGAGACAACGAGACGCAGAGATAGAGACGGATGTAAGATTCTAGAGGGAAGGCCAGGATGATGATGATGATGGTTGGGGTGGTGGTGGCGGTTGAAACTCGATATTCATATGCTGCTGGTGCTGGTGGTTCGATTCAAATAAGAGGAATGGAATGAAATGAAAAGAATAGAGGAAAAAGTAAAAGGAAGAAAGAGCAGAAGAAAAAGAAGAAGCTCTGCATTTGGCATTGCGCTAAACGAAATGAATGTATGTACTCGTTGTGAAGAGTTCCCACGCCGTCAACATTGTCAAAAAAAGAAAAACTTACATGGCCAGATCGGTGTGAACGACGCCCGAAGGTGGTGGGGCAGCGGATGATTTTCCACTCGGCACCCGTTTCGGCGGTTGTCGTCGTGCCGGAGGACTTCCCACCGATTGATCATATTCGGAGGATGTGATTTGTACAGGAGCAGGTCGCGAGTCTTTCCTTTCCACGGGTGGTGAGCACGAGAAGCTGGGCGTCATTCTCGCGTGTTTTGTATTCGAGTTGGAGTGATTGGGTGGAGGTTGTGGTTGTGGATGCGGTTGTGGAGGAAGCGGCGGTGGCGGCACTCCATTCTTCTCCTTCTTCTTGCCGCGCCCTACCATTCCGCGCACCATTGCACGCATTATAAGTGATGAACCAGCAGCGGTTACCTTTGTCGCACCATCGGAATACAAGAAAAGTGACAGTGGTGGTGGTGGTGGTGGGGGGAGGGGATGAGACACACGCAGTCACTCAGCAGGCGCACAAACTGGCTCTCGTCGGTTTGGTGGGTGTCCTGGACGGACTCGTGTGCATATGTGTTGTGGGTGCGTCGAGAGAGACGCAGACTCGAAACAGCGTCGAAAGGGGGCGGAGTTTGTTGCTGAGCTCAGCGAGGAGACAAGAGTGTCCAGAGAGATGGGCGATGGATGGTGGTGGAGACGGCCCGGATGTGTCCGCTTCACTGCGCCAACACCACCAACACCTCTTCTTCCTTCTTGTTCACACCTTGTTTATTTATATGTACAAGCTTCACTGCGTTAAGCATTCGTTCCGTTTTCGTGCAAGCTTCCATCCATTAATTTTTAAATACACACGTGTGTACATACTTTTATGTATTTACATTTGTTCGGGACACTTTTCAGAAAACTTTTAAAAGATCAAATTGTTTCTAGAATGCCGTTTGGTTTTGACTCTTCATTTGGCTTTCTTTTCCAAATTCTCCTCTTCCTTTTATTTTCGTCTGATCGAACACCTGATCGGTTGAAGGTACAGAGATAGAGAGAAAGAAATAAATCCGTGTCTGCCTTCTTCCGTTTCTCTGTTTTCTTTCTCTCTCTCTCTCTCTCTCTCTCTCTCTCTTTCTCTCTGTGTTGATTTCATTTTTACAGCGCCATCATCACCATCATCATCATCTCTAACACGAGACGAAATGCGAAATTCGAAATGCGAAATGGAAATACGGCTCGGCTCGGCTCCCGTCGGCCAAACACGAACCAATTTAACGATTTTTCGCAATTCCTGCTAATTGGCAAGTTTGCCAAAACATGTGGTTGCAATCAGTGGGCTCAAACGGTGGCAAAACCGATCGGTTTTTTTTAACCGTTACCCTAAAGGGCTCGTCCAGTGGAGCGCACTCGCGTCGCGAATCGTTCATATGAATGCCCTCCGCGTGGTGAAATGCGGTGGATGCATATAGTGTCCATATTTGAATCATATCAAACATTAGATGTACATATAATGATTCCGCATTTTTCGATTAACGTTCTCACATTTTACTAAATTAGCCACAAAATTTGACAAAGTTTGTGTAAAAAAAGTCCCTAGAAAAAATTAGTAAGAAAAAAGACGGAGTAGTCGCCAAATGCCGCAGGCTTGTATCAATAAATACAATGTATTTTTTTCCATGCGAAAAATAAAGTCCTTATATAGCGTCCAATGGATCATATGGACGATATGATTCAAATACGGACACTATATGCATCCACCGCATTCCACCTCTATAGAGGTCAAGGGTTCAATACTTCTTGATTAGTTTTTATTTTTTTCTTCCTTTTTTGAACCATTTTTGATTAAAAATTATAAAATTTGGTTACGATTTCCATGAGAAAATCACTGAAAAAAATTTTCTGAAAACTTTTTCCGAAGACAACTTCTGGGGTTTTTCGAGGTGCTGTGAAACTTTTTTTTGCCAAAAAACCACTGGAACCGTGAGTTTGAGATCGGTTGAGCACACTGGTTACAATGCCGGATGCTCGCTGACAAGTGCCATCCGTCGATTTGTCAAAAAGATGAACACGAGTTTTGCGAAAAAAAAAGAAAGCCACCCTCGACAATAATTCGGATGAATGACATAACTTGCTTGGCATTCGACATTTGCCTCCAGAGATTTTGCACTTAACCACACAGCTAACCCATAACATTTGATACTTGTCTTATTCACACTACGAGTGTCAGACGAGTCGAGGAGTGCCGTTTGATGCTCTTTTCATGTCCTCGTACCCGTTTTTGCAGTGTCAAATCGCTTAAAATCCCCTCGGGGGCATAGTTTTGGGTGGGACGAGCAGGAGGCGGCAAAACAGCTAGCTCTCGACGCGGATGAAGAAGAAGAGGAAGAAAGGATGAAAAGAAGGAGGAGGAGGAGCACTTCACTTGAAATAGAAAGGGAACAGCCGTAAGGAGCAAAAAATGGATGAAAAACTAATAAATCAGTAAAAAAAGAAGAGGGGGAAATGAGGTTGTCTGGGACGGAATCAAAACAAAGTAATAGCAACAAAGCAATAAATTTTTGATCAAATAAATCCGGAGAAAATGTGCGAAAAATAAAAGCAAAAACAAACAAACAGCTGATGATCGAATTGATAATGGTGGTGCAGATGCGATCAAAAAACAAGCAGAGCCAAGGGATTGGTTTTCCACAAATTGAACGCAAGTTCACGGGGTGTCGGGTGCGAGAAAGTGCGCTCTGTAGAACCCTGACAGTTCGTGTGAATTTCTCAGAAGGTTTGTAAGCGACGAGGCACAGACGAGAGAGAGCCTTGCCATGCGACGCAACCGCAGCGCGTGGGCGTTAACGTCAACAAACGTTCATAAAAGATAGTCCCCAAAGGACGTATGCATTAACCTCTTTTACCGGGCGAAACAGTTTGTCGGTCCTTGTCAAGGGCTCATAGGGCTTTGCCTGTAGGCCGTCGAGCTTTGAAATGGGGTCTGAAGGAGTTTTTCGTGATTTTCGGCTTTTGAAACCTAAAGTTTACCAAATACTGGTCACCAGACAAAGACCGAAAAACCCCTTCGCCCGACAAACGAGGTTCATGCATACGGCCTCAGAACACCATGTGGGGTGTCCTTGCGAAATTGTGTTCTTTCTTGCTAATTTCTCTTAACTTTTGAAACGATTTCAGAGCGTACTACGAAGAAAATACAAGTACTGTGCACTGCGGACTTTCTCGCATTTCGTCTCGCGTCTCTCAATTTTCTAGGTAGAAAATAAGTATTTTACCGTTGGCCTAGTTCTCTATGGCCTACGTTCCGATGGACCCCGGTGAAACTTTCAGAAATTGAAAAGGTGAAAATTTAAAAGTTGACAAACCCCCCCCCATGTTTGTAAGGTTGCCGTGTGCAAACCCAAAGTTAAAAAAAAATTCAAGGGAAAATACAGGCGTTTTAATTGTTCTCAATGTACATAATTAAGGCCCAAACTTCCAAAAAACGGCAAGAGGAGAAAGGAGGCCACGCCCCCTCTTCTTACGGTGCCTAAATACAACAATTTTCGCTACTCTGTCGCAAGAAGCGGTCAAAAAGCGGCAAAAATTCACCGGAGCGTCGAGGTGGGTTTCGCAGCGATCGAAAAAGAAGACCACAACAACCGAGACGACACAGAGAAAAATATGTACAGTTTTTAAAAATGTTCAACTTTTCCTTGGAAAACTTACAATATTGCTAACTTATTTCTCACAGGACGGTACACCATATGAGTATGAGCCGGGAGCCAGCAAACTCGCTCCGAGGCACAAGGGTAATTTTTGCGATTTTTGTCAAAATTTTAAACAAAATTGAGAGAAATAGAACTTGAAAAGGTATTTAATAACATTATTTTCATATTTTCAAAAGAAGAAACCGACAAAAAACATTAAAATCACAAATTCTAGTTAAAGAATCCTAAAAGTGCGTTCGGGCGAGTTTGCTGTCTCGTCATGCCCCTGTGAGTTTAGTTGACACTTGATGTTTGCGGACTAGCTCTGAAAACCGTAATCCTGTGAGCTTGGCTCAGCGAAAACAATCGAATAAAAGTGGGCGGGGCTTAAAGGGATTGCGTATTACGGTTGGTGTCCGCAAACACGAGCGCCAACAAAAAAGAATTGACGATATCGGCATTAGAATAGTGATTTCATTGACGAAAAAGGCAGTAAAAAATTTAAAAGATCAAAAAAGAGCAAATTCGTGACCCCGACAAACCCAGGAAACAAGCTCCACCTCTTTCGCAAGACTGACTGCGGCACTAGTGTTGTAGAGGAACTGCTATAAAATGCAGAAAAACAGTGCCACGGATTCGCAAAAGGGGCGGAGGTTGTTCCCCGGATATGTCAGGCCCTCGAAAACTTAGATCATTGTCGTAAAATACGGTTTAAGGAGTGTGAACACATTGACGACAAAATGAAACTTAGAGTTCTTAATAATTGTGATTTTTCTTTGAAAATTCTTCTTCTAGTTCAAAAACGCCAAGGACGCAGCCAATTTATAACGTCAATTTATAACATTTACCGTAAAAATGGTCAAACGCGCTCCGCTGAACTCAACGCTAAGCGATTTTCATTTTGGTCTCCAAATTATTTGATTTCACGTAGAATTTACACGTGAAATGAAGCGTTGAGTCCAGCGGAGCGCGTTTGATCATTTTGGCGGGCCGACAATAAGGAACTATTATTGTTTTAAAAAATTTGTCACCTGGCGAAAGGCGCGAATTCAAAAAATAGGCTCCGCCTTCTCGCCAAAATATTTTTGCAATTCTGCGCGCGCCAATTTGCAATCGCGGTGCGCGCGATTTTCTGCGTCGAGTTTTTGTCCAGTGTCTTTCAATTTCTCCTGGAAACCTGTATAAAATTGTTATTTTGAAGCGAATGTGGCAACTGTTGATTTAAAGTGAGTTTTTAATTGTCTTCAGTCGATATTTGTTAGTAAAGCAACGAAAATTCGACGCAGAAAATCGCGCGCACCGCGATTGCGAATTGGCGCGCGCAGAATTGCAAAAATATTTTGGCGAGAAGGCGGAGCCTATTTTTTGAATTCGCGCCTCTCGCCAGGTGACAAATTTTTTAAAACAATAATAATCTTCTCGACAGAAAATTAAAATTTTGGAATGTTTACGGGCTTCATGGCACTACATATAAACAATCCAGATACGAGCCAACACACCTTGAACCGCACAGTATGGACGAACGAATTTGCAGGTGCATACATAGCCTGCAGTGCTCAAAGAGCTCCTATTGAGGAGATTGAGTTGATGTGAGGAAACTTGTCTAGCCGTGCACGGAAACGAAATTCCCATTCCGACCTTTCCATTCTTGATTCTTTGCTCTTTTCTCAGTGCTCAATTCTCGTTGTTCACAACTTCGGCCAACCGATCGGCCGTTAGTTGTTTATGTTTATAAATTGTGCAACATCCTTATTTCGAAAAAAGGATGGACGAACGACACACAAAACGAAGAGATCGTGCGGAACGAAGATACGCAGACAATCGTACGAAGCGTCAAAATATAGTTTACGCTCCGTTTGAAATGGGACGAAGAGAGAAGAGCCTAACATTTGCGGGTGCTTTTCGTCCGGGTTTCGGCTTATGACAAATGCACTTGGTAATTCGATTTGAATTGAATTGCGACTTGACTTTTGCAAATGAAATGTTTTTGGGAACAAAAATGTAATATACAAATTGGGGGTGACAATGAAAAGAAAAAGAAGAGGGAAGAACACGGAAAAGTGGACAGAGAAGGGAAAGAAAATGATGAATCAGAAAATGGTGATGGTGGTGGGGGAGAGGTGTGGAGTGATGACATTTGAGCACAAAATGAGTCAGATGGGGATGATACAGTCTAGGAAACATTCATGTGCACATACATAAACATGGACCCGAAACATCTGGTTGAGCTCATTTTCACAAAAAAGTGTAAACTCGCTGAAATTTATTTTTAGATTGGGCTTTGAAGTGCTCAACATTAAAGAAAAACGGTGTAAAGGGGGCTCTCGGACGTTTCGAAAGTAGACTTTTAGAAAATTTTTCTTCAAAAATAAAGCGCTGATTAATTTTGTTTTCAATCGGGGCTACAACGTGAACGCACGAAACGCCGCCCACTTATTTGTGCGCGACCACGACAATCACAGTACTATTTGAAGAAACGCAGACAAAAAAGGGATAGACGACTCAGGTTTTCATGCTGCAACTCGTTTGAAAACACAATACAGCCAAGCGAAAAACATGATTTACGGTATGATGTAGTCCGTGCCCCGAAAAAAAGTGTGGTTCTTGTTTTTTTCTTGTTTTTTTTTTAAATAATTTGAGCATTTTGAACTCAAAAAGCACTACATTATTAACTAAAATGCGATATGAAATGAACGTCGTACTGGCAAACGGAACGGTCGGCAACATAACTAATCAATACACTTAACAATTATCAGTGCTCATAGCGAGTGGGGTCATAGGCTAATAAACAACCAAAAATTCTAAGAAAATTGATAAAGTTTGAACGGAAATTAAGAAAAAGGTTGCAAATTGTGGTCAAAACTATTTTTAAAAAAAGACGAACATGCTCATATAATTTGTTTTTGATAGTAAAAATGGAGTAGTCTTAAATAAAAATGGTTTCGAACTTGGAAAATAGAAAATGCGTTATTTTGGATGATCGTTAACAGTTGTTGTCTTACAATGTGCCCTTTCTGGCGTTCTATTTTGATATACTCTGTATTCTCAGTACGGAGCGCTGCAAACTCGCTCCTTTCGCACAATGGACGAGACGGCCACGTTGGGGGCGAGAGAGCGCAGAAAATTGAGAGAGAGACCGTGGCCGATGTTCCGCTCTGATTTCTCTGAATCTCACTCCAAATGCATGTGAAATTTATTGTTTGATTGGAGCGAGTTTGCAGCGTTTTATACCGAGTATATAAAGCGCTGCAAACTCGCTCCAATCGAACAGTGAACACAAATGCGCATGCATTTGGAGTGAGTGAGATTTAGAGAAATAAGAGCGAAACATCGGCCACGTTCTCTCTCTCAATTTTCTGCGCTCTCTCGTCGCCAACGTGACTGCGTTCTCCATTGTGCGAAGGGAGCGAATTTGCAGCTCTCCGTACTGACAATGACAATACATTTTTAAAGTTTTCAGAAAGTTCCTAAGAAAAAAAAAACTCAAAATTCTTAAAATCTACTTGCAAAAATTGTCCAAAAAAGTCAAAAAGCAAAATAAAAAGAGGAAAAGCATAAGGAAATGATGATGATAATGGACTTGAATGTATGAAAGATGAAGAAAGAAAAGAAGAAAAAGAAGAAGAAGAAGACGTGATTCTTCAGATGAGCACTTCTAGAATACGGGACATTTGATACGTTTCCCTATCCTTTCATTTTGACCATTCTGGTCAGAAAGAAAAAAAAAGTATTCATTTTGGGTCCAACTACGACGAAACAGAAATCAGTAATACTACAAAAGTATTAAAAATTTGATTTTGAGATTCTTGGTTTTTTTGTTGAAAAAGAAAACCATGAGAAGGGAAACAAACAAAAGGCAAAAAAAAATTTAAAAATAAAAAATAAAAATGAAAAAGCATCCAAGAATAGCCTAAAAAAGGAAAAAGATGACACTTGATACGAGCTCTAAGGCGGCTCTTTTTCAGACTATGATTTCTCGGCGAAAAAAAAAGACATGGCTCCTCTTTTTTTTTTTGTTGGTTGGATAAAAACGATGTATGTTTGCGTGTTGTTTGCCGCCAAACCATTTGAAATTAGGGCTGCGAAACAAACGAGGATGAGGAGGAGAAGAAGAAGAAACTCTGTTAGTCTCTGCGACCAAATCGGCAGAGCCCGACCGCCCGCATTGCGAATTGTGCTCCCTCCAAAACGGAAGAGATCCGAGCACATCCGGCACAATAGAAGAAGTGAGGATAAGTGAGAAAGAGGAGCATGAGGAAGAAGTGAATGCATTCATAAGTACACATACATACCTCCATGCGTGTTGTTTCCAACCGAAACGGCACTCTTTGTCTCGACACCTCGCCCCGTCTTCCACGTCACAAAGATTCATCGCGTCGACGCGAATTTCACGACCAATTGAGCCACTTCCACTTCCTGTTGAGCCTCCGATCATGGGCATCTGCAAATTCGTAATAGAGAGTGGAACTGTGTTTAGGGAATTTCGTTTCCCATTAAAAAAATCAAATTACAAATTTTATTTTATTTTATTTATCACAACACAACACAACAACAACAAAGATTACAAAGTCGATCCGTTCTTCAAGTACCGTAGGTACTGCGGATCACGGTTTTCTGCGTACGCGGACGACTGGTGGTGCACCGTTCAGAGCCAGACATGGCTTAAGTTAATTCATGGCTAGGGAAATGTCCGAGCAATTTTCGTAGATTTTTCTACTACTCAATTAGAGGCTGGGTGAACACGGTAGTAAAGCGGACTTGAACCTGTTGCCTTTTCAAAAATTTTAATTTCTTTTCAAAATTTTAATTTCACCATTCTCCTCGTTTTTTTTGGTAAAATTGTTTTTATAGTCTGTTCGAAATAAAGCTAGGGTCATGAAAAATAGGACGCTGGGGTTATTTTGGATTCTGAATCGGCTGAAATTTACAGATTTTTCATAACTTTTTTTAAAGTTTTGCCAAAACACCAAAAATCAAAGGGGTGGGGGCTATCATGGATGGAGTGTAGCGGGCTATTAGCCGCCGAATAGTGCAATTGACAGACACCCGGAATTTGATTACTAGTAGCCTTTTTCAATGACTGTTAACCGAAAGTGTGCTAAGAAGTGTCCGTACTGCGGACCACGGTTTTCTGCGTGCGCGGACGACTGGTGGTGTACCGTTCTGAGCCAGACATGATTAAAGTCAATTCCTGGCTAGGGAAATGACCGAGCAATCTTCCTAGATTTCTCTATTACCCAATTAGAGGCTGGGTGAACCCGGGTGGATAAGGGGGACTCGAACCTGTGTCCTCTCGGACGACGGCGGTCACCACTACCGGCTGCGCTATCCAATAATTGTTTTTCTTTTAATTTTCTTATTCGGCTTTAAAACGTTAAAATTACCGCTTTTAGTCACAGAGTAGGCCTTTTTATGGACTTATTCAGCGCAGGGAAAAAAACCGATTTTCGTGGTTTTTTCCCTATGCAGGTTGTTTTCCAGGAAAAAAAACCCATCGCATCGAGACCCGGCAGTGAAAAATGCAATGCGCTTTTAATTTTCAATGGGAAATTGGTTAAAATTCAAAGGCGCATCGAAATATTTCATGGGCCGGTCTCGACACGATAATTTGTTTACGTCAAAAAACTCCGACTACCGTAGTTTTTTGTCCTTTTTCCTCAAGCTTGCATAGGAAAAAAGCCACGAAAATCGGTTTTTTTTGCTGTACTGAATAGGGGGGTAGAAATACAAAATTCGTCTAAATGGGCGAATTATAAGGTTTTGGGAATCTTTATTTTGAGAAAAATGTTTCTGCGACAAATGAGAAATTGGACTACTAAAACTTTAAAAAAATAGTATTCTTTTTTTTTAACCTGAACTGAGAAGTAACAGAGAAAAAACTCGAAAAAAAGGAGAAAGTAAAGAACAAAAGATTCCAACTCTTTTGAATTTTGTCGCAAAAAAATGTCTGAACATGTTTTTTTCAGACCAAAAAAAGAGGAAGAAAGAAAAAAGTGAAAGAGTGCAAAAATATGCGAATGGCATTCCTTCAAATTCCAAAATAGTTTCTCATTGGAAAAGGAAATAAAAAAAGGTTATGGGAAAATAGAATGAATATTTCAAAAATCCATGCTTGAGTGAAAATCGGTAGAGAAGAGAAGAGAAAAAAGGGCCACCCGAGTCAGAAAAGTGGACGAAAAGGCGCAGATGTGTTGCGATTTCGATTTATTTCTCCCCGAAACTCGTAATTGTAAACGATTCATGGAGCAAATGTAGATTTAACTAACCGACAGGGGCGCTAAATTTTTGCCTAATCAGTGTGTGAGGGAGATGCCAATATTTTGAAAAAACTGCTTTAAAATGCAGTTTTGGGTGGAGAATTTTGGAATATTTTATTAAAATTGATCAAAAAATTTTCGGTGATGTTTGGCAAATTACAAAAAAAAAGAAGATCAGAAGGAGTACACAAGGTGTGCAGTCGCTCGCCTAGAAAATCGGCAATCGGCAAATTTTTTTCTTAATCATTTAAAAACAGTTTCCCCAAAAAGATGGCACAATGACTTCTCGAAGTTTTTTTCCGAGAATTCCAAGAAATAATTAGATTTTGAAATAAAAAGCGATTAAAAACTGTGACATCGGTGTTTCGGATTGCTGTAGAATTCTTTGATTTCTATCCCTTCCACAAACTTAAAACAAAACATGTGCAAATTCTTCGTTTTCCATTATATTGTAGAGCGGGGAGTATGCAAAAACCATGACCTCCAATTTTTTTTTGCCTACCCAGTTTTCACAAATTCGCAAAAAACATTATCCATCCCTGAAAGTTCTACCGGTCGCCAACGGAACGTGCACTGCGGAATGACCGACGTCTCGTCTCGCGTCTCTCTATTTTCCACGTGTTTTCGTGTGCACCTTTAAACTCTCGCGGCGAGACATCGGTCAGTCGACAGTGCACGGATCATGGGCAAAGCTTCATGGATAGATGTTGATTTGGGGAAAAAAGACGAAACACTTTGAAAGTTTATTTCCATACATTATTTTTCTAGAAAATTTATTTTATTTTTAATGAGCTTTTCAAAAAACTACAGTAAGATAATTTCTCGAAATAAAAAAAAACGATCCCAACATTGGCAATTACGGAGCCGCGTGCAATCAGGCGTTGAATAGAAAAATAAACATTTCCCTAATCAGATTCAAAAATTTTCAAATTTTCAAATAGGCCTTCATCCAGTTGGAACAAAGTTGTTCGAAAAAAAACACTTGAACTCTTGTGTCAACTCAAACAAAACAGGAAAATTTCAAAAATTGAGAAGAGTCAATAACACACTTTTGATCTACACACAAATCGAGTGTCTAGTCGAGAAAAAACATTGAAAAATAGTTTGTTTTTGCGTGAAAGTCAACAAAAAGTTGCATCTTATTCCTCTTTGTCCATTTCGGAAAGAGAGAGCGTCAAAAAGACGAACAATCGGAGCCAAATGCAGTTGGCAATTGGTCTCTTCGTAGGCGGTTTGTTGCCGATTTTTAATCCAAAAAGAAAGCAACAAAAAAGAAAGAAAGAGTTTCGTTTTCACTGACGATTTTTCACAAATTGGATATTTGTGGGAGAATAGAGAAGAAAATGTACAAAACGTTCGATAAAGTGCGTGGGATTTCGATTTTTTAATGGTCATAACGATAATGCAAACGCGCTCTATAGCACTTTCTGTATTTACGGGGGGGGGGGGGAATGGGCAGGGAGTCAGCAAACGCGCTGTCGAGAAAAATATGTCCAGAAGTTTAAATAAAGGCGCATTTTGGAAAACAAAATATTTTTATGCTTTTCTCCAAAAAAATCGTAAAAAACGCCTCAAAATTTGAATTTCAAGTAAAATCCGTTGGAGCGCGTTTGCTTTGACTCCGCCCACATAATAAATTCTTGAAATCGTGGCTTTAGCTAAAAATGGTGAAAAACTGATTTTTAGCCATTTTTTGTTTTTTATTAATTTTTATCAATTTTCTGTATTTTTGTTTTTGGAAATATTTGAATTTTTTTGCGGTGGATTCGAAAAAAAAATCTTGTTTTTTAAAATCGCCAATTTAGGAGACAGTTTCATGTCTAATTTGACTTGAATCCGGCTTTAACATGGGCTAAATTAATAAATAAAACATCACGCAGCAGGAAATTTTTGGAGCTTCACGGATATAGGCAGCTGCATGGCTATTAGCCATTGTCGAAAACAGCTTGCGACTACTAGGAGATTGCCGTAATTTTGACGCTAATGTGGGATACAACCATAAAAACAGCTAATAGCCGTCGAATTCGGAGCCTGTGCCACGTACATTTGGCACGCACCCCGAAATTGACAGCTAATAGCCAACATCTCCCTGACAAGCGACCAAGAAGCGCCAAAAAGCTCTTTTAAAACGTGGCAACAATTAGAACCTAATTAGACCCAGCAAGAAACGATATTCCAGAGAGAGAGAGAGAGGTGAAATGGAAGTACATGAACATATATTTTGGTTCGTTTGGAAAAAATAGAGAAAAGTGGTGTGCAGACATTCTCTGGAGGACCATTCAATTCAAATATTTTTTGACAAAAGATTTCTCCGTGCACACACATTCTCTGTTCGCATACTCACATACACACACATACTTTATTTACTAGTCTCCAGATAATTGTCATTTCACTTCTTTTTTTATCCCCCCTCGATCTTTGAATGAAAGAGTTCTGCTTGACAGGGCCATCATCTTACCTTTCTCGTTTTTTTTTAAACATTCAATTTCACATTTTGTTGAATTTTCTGAACGCCAAGACTGGCGAATGGAATATTAGAACGAGTAGTAGAAGAAGAAGGAGAGCACTTCATTCCATACATTTTAGAAAAGGAATGAATGACAAAAAATGGGGAGGAAGAAGAAAAAAGATAAATAAATTGGATTAAATGACCCCACCCCACCCATATGAGCTTATTAACTCACCCTATACGACGGTCTGATATTGTTGTAGTTTCGATTGACGGCTGTAGTTGATTGACACACCTGAATTACTCATCTGTCTATCTGTTGGTTTGTTTGTGTGTCCATCGCTTACCTTAAAAGCGGCCGGATCTTCAGTTTTGTCAAGTTTCTCGTACTCTACAAACGCTCCTTCTTCCGCCGGCTTCTCGTTCTCGTTTCCATACGATGAGTACTGAAAAATGGGCTTCAAAAAAAGAAAATAATAGAAAATGAAAGGTGTCAAAAACCGGCAACTGTTGTTTCTGTTTTCTCATTTACTCTCTTCTGAAACCGCAAACAGGGAAACAAAAACATTGCAATATTATTTTATTTTTTGTCGCTTTAAATTCTCTACCAATCTGCCATAAAACAAGACAAATAACAACAAAAAAAATGACAAACAATTGCGGGAAAATTCGGAAAATTATCCGATTGGATTGGACTGAAATTTTGGGAAATATTGTCAAAAATACTGCCGTACATGCTCAGAAAGTTTTGGACGGAAATATATTGAATTTTTTCAAATCGATATTTCGGGCAAAACGAAGCATTTTCCGAGTTTTCTCCCATTTGTTTGTCATTTTTGGGACATTTCAATGAATAGGCACATTAAAAAGGAAGTTTTTACGCAAAAAAAAGTTTTTTTTTGTTGAAATATTCATAAAGTACTCATATTTCAGAATTTTAGGAAAATTGAATTTTTGAACTTTTTTTCCGAAATGAGCAGGTCCTAAAGGCTGATCAAACAAAAAAAACGTGTTTTTTTGTGAATTTTGTAGAAGCTTTTAAAATATAGTCGGCGAATACATCATCAACCTCGCTCTATTGCAAAACTCCTGTAAAACAGTGTTGCACTTGCAAGATTAACTCGAATTCTAGTGTTTATACTTATTTTCAACGGAAAATGACGAATCCACGACGAATTGCAGGTAAAATTTGATTTTTCGCTTAAAAAAAGGGCGCACTACACTGTTGAAAATTGAAAAGTGCCGTAGAGCGAGGCTGATGATGCATTCGCTGAGTATAAATAATTCCAACGACAAGAAGTTTTTTAAATAAATAAAAATTCCCCAACAAAAAATCGGTTTCCTACGGCTTTAAATGAACATTAATATACTCGGTATAAAACGCTGCAAACTCGCTCCAATCGAAAAACGAATTTCGCATGCATTTGGAGTGAGATTCAGAGAAAAGAGAGCAAAATATCGGCCATGCTCTCTCAATTTTCTGCTCTCTTCCTCAACGTGGCCGCGTCCACTACTGTGCGAAGGGAGCGAGTTTGCAGCGCTCCGTACTGAGAATAAAATTCATTTTTTTTTTCGCGTACCTAACTTCAATCATATAAGCCCCGCCCACTTTCCTTTTTTGTATACATTTCTGTTCAAAGAAGCTCTGTGACGCTGAAAAACCGAGTAGCAAGCCCCGCCCCTTTTCCAAGCCTGACGCACGATTTCTGTGCCGAACATTTGCAAAAGGGGCGGAGCTTGTTCCCCGGTTTTTTTTGTCAAGGTTTTCAATATTCTAAAGCAAATAAATACAGATTGCGATATTACGGTTGGTGATTCCAGTCTTGTTTCAAGAAAAAGAGCCAATAAAATGTTCCCTAGCTAAAAAAAAAAGGAAACCTCCGGGTCATCAGTGACGTCTTCAATAATCATCCGATGATTCGAATTGTTGTTGTTCGAAGAGCTGCCGCCGTCTCTGTACGGATTGTTCACAGTGGACAGCATCATCTGGAAACTTTTCATTTGCTTTTTATTATTTTTGTTTTCTATTACATATTGTTATTGTTTTAATGAGAAATCGAAGAACACGAACAAAATAAAAGAAAATAACTTTTTGGGTACAAATCATATATTGGAAGGGGGAAGGAAGAAAGGAAAAAAGAAAGTTCTGTAATTATTGAGAAGTGGTTGTAGTTGGTGGAAAAGGACGAAAATGAAGAGAGAATATGACGATAACGTCCATATACTTGAATGGCAACGTCTTCTTCTCCATCTTCTTCTATTTCTTTTTCCTCCGATTGAATTCAGGTCGATTAGCCACAAGGATTACGGTGGCAATAGACAGGTGAGAAGACCACTAGTTTCCAAACTGGTTCGTCTTATTTCTCCGTTTGACGGTCAGTTCGAATTGTGGAAATGAAAAAATAAAGTGGGGAAAAAAGAGGATGAGAAGAGTGTGCGGTTTTGAATTTTAAATAATTGCCACAATGAAATGAGAGTGTTCCGAAAAAAAAAACATGGACAGGTGCATTCGAAAGGTTTTTTTGAATCGTTATTGTTTTGGGGTGAAAGAATGAGAAAATTCAAATTTGCTGACACTATCTTGGCGGTGTGCCAATTTTAAATTTCAAAAACGTATATATCCAAACACGCCGTGAATTCAACCTTTTTTACGTGTAAATTCAGCACAATCGGGCACAGATTAAATTAGTGTGACCGTAATTCATTCAAAACAAGATACAGAGAAGCGCATTTGCATCAACATTCCAGGCAATATGCCGTGCCGAAGGTGCTACCTTGGAATAGAACTGAATCGAAATAGAACTGAAGCGAAATAGAACTCGCTTCGCAATAGAACCGTTCGGAATAGAACCGTTCGGTAAAGAACTGTAGCAAAATATAACTGTTTTGGAATAGAAATGTTTCGGAATAAAACTGTAGCGTTTTGGAACTAAATTAGCAATGGAGCGCGATTGCATTGCTTGGCCGTCAAGGCGGGCCGAGAAAAAATAATAATAGTTTATTCAAAAAAACAACAAAACAAACAATTTTTGATGAATAGCTCAAATATAAAACTGTTGAAAAAAGCACTCGCATGAGATATGCCAATATTTGAATGAACAAGCAATGCAATCGCGCTCCATTGCTAATTTAGTTCCAAAACGCTACAGTTTTATTCCGAAACATTTCTATTCCAAAACAGTTTTATTTTGCTACAGTTCTTTACCGAACAGTTGTATTTCGTTACAGTTCATTTTCGCTACACTTCTATTCCGAGGTAGCACCGTGCCGAAGCCTACGCGCTGCGGTTGCGTCGCGTGGAAACGCTGTCTCTCGTCTGTGTCTCGCCGCGCTTGCATGCTTTCGGAAAAGTTCACAAAAAAAAAACTAAGAAGTTCTTCTGGCAATCGGACATTTCGAAAATTTTTCTGCATTTTGTCGTCGCGGTGTTGGAGGAATTTTCCCTTACAAGCTTTTTTTAAAATGATTGTGTGAAACACTGCCGAGAGCCGTTTTTCCACCGAACTCATCGGGGCGCAATTTGGGAGGGAAGTCACCAGCACCCCGTTTTTTGATGTGGCCTGATTAAACTTTAAATCCTTCTAATTAGACCCATCGATTTTCTAAACTGTTCTAAACTAGAGGCGTATGATACATTAGATACAAACCGCAAATTCTAACAGTGAGAAGCACGGGACATTAATGTATGAAAATGAAAAACAAGGAGTGAAACGGAAAAATACGGTAACACGCCGATGAGCAAAAGCATGTCGGAAACTGAAAACCTGAACGGAACGGAGTGAGAGAGAGAAAGGATAATGAGAGAGACGCATACACAATACGCTTGTTTGTCTATTTGTTTGTCGTCGTCGTCGTCAAAAGCGAACCGGACAAAAAAGTTGTTTGAACGGAAAAAAGAAGAGGAACAGGAAGAAAAATAGAAACCATTTGGTTTTAGACGGGAAGAAGGAAGAATTAATCAAATTATGATTCAGAGTGCCCAAAAAACAGGACAATGGACAGACCGAGAGGGAGTTTGATAAATGGTGATATCGGAAAAGGGCAAGTCGGCAGAAAAAAAGAGAGAAATGATCAATACGGTAAGTAGAAGAGAGGGAGAGAAGTGTTACTTGTTCTTCTTCTTTTTCTTCATCATCTCACTATTTGCCCCCCTACCGGAAACTTGTCGACCTTTGCGGCAGGCAGTTTTTTGCTTGTTTTATTTTGTTTTGTTTTCAGCTTTAAATTTTTTAATCACAAAATTCTGACCGTAACCTTGAAAATGAGCAATTTTTTTAGTTGAAAAGATAAAAGGTAAGATCCAGGACAAAAGGCTGTAGGGGAGAGAAAGAAACGAGAGGTCGTTTGATTTGTTTGATTTGATAGCGAAATGAAATGAAAGCGAGAGATTCGGTGGATGGATCGAATTAGGGATGGAACGGAATCAGATAAAGGTAAAGAGAGGGGGAGAGAAATAAATAGGATACAAGACAGAGCTCAAGTGGGATACGAGCGGAGTACAGTAGCTTGCTGAAAATGATCAAGAAATGCTGGGAAAAATGTAAAATATACTGGCGGACATACCCTAAAAATTTAGGACCAAATTATCGATTTAAAAATTTTTTTTTTTTAAAGTCCATATTTTGGTCCAAAATTTTCTGAGCATGTTTGGGAGTATTTTAGAGATTTTTTTGCTAAAGTTTCAGGCCAATCATAGCATTCTCCAAAATTTTCCTATTTTTTTGAAAAACCCCGAAAAAAAATGAAAAATCAATTTTTGCCATATTTCCAAAAATTTTAGATGTTCAATTTCCGCCCTATTTTTTTCCAAATTTTCATTTTAAATTTTCTGAATTTTTTTTATGAATATCCCTGCAAAAAAAGGGAAAAAATAAATAATTTTAATGGCACTCGGTGTTTGCGGACTCACGCTGCTAACCGTAACCCAAGGAGCCTCTCCTACAACATTTTCACAGGTATTTCTAAAAATTTACAATTTTTGCTGGATGTTGGTGGTTTTCAAGATTTATTGATTTTAAAAAAAACTGTATATTTAATTCACAAATAATTGAAAAAATAATTAGATAAAAGTGGGCGGAGTTTAGCTGACTATGATGACGGTATGTAAAAAACTAATTAATGACATTTTTTTTTATTTTCCGTAAAATAATGTCAAAGTTAGCTCGCTGCTATATTTTTTCCAAAATTTAGCAGCAACCTGACCTGTGGAATATTGGAGCGTCGAAACTGAATTTCGCTATTTGAGCATTTGCAATAGATCAAGATAACACTACGACACTCCGCTCAAGCACTCTAGTCTAAATAGAAGGTTTTTAAGTCTAATTAAGCCAGATCAGAAGCTGGTTGGTTATTATACTTATACCTTCCAAAATTGATCGAAAAAGAAAGAATGAAAGTACCGAATTGTTACAGTCGAGAATAGAAGAATTAGAATTAGAAAAAGAAGAACAAGAAGAATCAGAAGCGGTAGACAAATGGAAAGATACGCACTTATTGTATTGGTGATGAACGATGATAGTGCTTGCGGAAGACGAAGAAAACATGGTGCGAGAGTAAAGAAGCGGATCGAGAGAGAGAGAGAGAGAGAGAGAGAGAGAGAGAGAGAGAGAGAAGAAACAGGTTTGATAGCGGATTGAATACAAACCGCTAAATTAATGCTGACGATGATGATGCTGCTGCTGATGATGGTAGGTTCGAGAGGAAAACGAAACGGAGGCAAATTGACAGGAAATAGAGCTGCGGAACAGATGGATGACCTTGTGGAAGGAGGAACAAAAAAGAGGATTATTATGTATGTACATATTTTGAAAAAAAAGAAGAAGTGAAAGTAGGCAAATTGGCATGGGATAAATGTTATGTTCACTGCCGTGCGGTAAACACTTCATGTTACTTTTGAAACAAGACGAACGAAAAATGAGGAGAAGGTACTGTAAATAAATAAGCACTTGAAAGTGTAAAATGAGTAATTGGACTAATAGAAAAAAACGGCTCAAACAATTGAAATCTCTTTTTTTTTCAAGCAATTGTAGATTTTTTCCATAAAAATGCAAAATTAATGCGCATAAAATTACTGAAACTTCAAGTTTTGTGTAGATTTGTTCTGAAAAATCATTAAAAAACTCATCAAAAAACTCATTTTTTCTCTTCGTTAAGCTAAAATAAAAAAAAATTTCTCTCCGTTAAGCTAAAATCGGTTTGATTGAGGCAGTCACAGAACCAAATGTTTGCCCTTAAATAGACTTAAAAAATTTCTAACAACCTCATCTATAATCCAAAAAATCCAGGAATGGCTTCGCTGCAAATCCCAGACACGGTGTTCTGAGGAAAATAAAACTTTCTAAAAGTCGCGGTCGGCGGTTTTTTTTTAGGCCAGATGCGGAATTCTAGATCCCCCTTTTTTCTCATTTCGTTCTTCTAATTTTACGCTGACGTAATTCGACAGCACTAACCGAGAGATCAGTAAATGCGCTCCACCGAAATGGCGCGAACTACAATTTTTAAATGTAGTTTCATTGTTTTGAAGCATTTCGATGTGTCTGAAGTAATTTGATCCCAAAAATAAATTGTTTTCGTATGAAAACGTGATAAAAAATAAACGCCGTCACTGAAATAATAGATTTTTCAATTTTTCAACGGTTAAATTTGCCATTTCCCTATTCCCAGCGTGAATAGCTAAATAAGGAGATACATTATTTTAAACAGGAGCTCACCGCCAATTCAAAAAAATTTGGCTCTGGAGAGCACGGCGTGCTATACTCTAAACGCGCCCTATCGCATTCTCTGCGTCTCCACAGTGGGGTTCTGCAAAGTTTAGCTAAGCGTATGAAAAAATGGAGACGCAGAGGTTCCAGAGATGGCTCGCGAAGCTCCGAAAACTCCCGTTGACTCACTTAAATTAATGATGAAACAGAAATCGAACGAAAATGAAGCGATTTTGGACAAAAATGATTTGAAAATGCAGGCGCAGTACCTTGAAAAAGGGGTGTGTCTCTTGGCAAAATGACAAAGTATGGACGATAATTTAAAAAATAGGGCCAACTTCGGGACAGCATTTGACGGAGCGCACTTACTGAAATCCCGGTTGGTGTTGTCGATTTACGTATGCGGTCTATTTTATTAGAGCAATTTAAAATGATATTCGTAAATCCACGACTAACAAATAAGTATATTTTAAAACAGTTTATCCAACAAAAAAATTGACATTTTCTATTTTTAAACTATTACTTTAATAAGAAAAAATGAGCAAAAAATCCAGTAAATATTACAAGAAAAACTAAGAAATTCGCTTGAAGAAAACTTGTCCACTGTTGGTTTGTTTTGAAAACCGGCTGAAGTTAGGAAAACAGTGGAAAAATGTGTTTTCTGCCAATTTTTCAATGAAATTGAGAAGATTGCAAAGTTTCCCAATTAAGTGCAAAGTGGAAAGGGGCAGCAAAAACCTTGCAAAATTAAAATCAACCAAAATAGGTTCCGCCATAGCCAAGAAAGACAGTAATGAACACACAAAAAAGAGAAAAAAGAAACCAAATGAGGAAGCGTTCAATGTCATAAATATCTGATGTGATAAATGGCTTCTTGAAAAACAATTAACCATCAATCGAATGATGAATTGATATCGTTTGTTGGCGTGATCAAACTTGTTTTTTCTCCTTTTAGCCTAGAAAGTTTGCAAATGGAAAGGCAAAAACGCTCCAGTGCAGTTGACAAATGATGAGCAACACAACACAACACCAAATATTGACATAGTTGGACACAAGAAAAGACACGACGACATCAGGAATCGACAGATTACATGAACGGAAAAAGCATGACGACAGGAAGGACGGACGGACAGACGGAAAGCCGAAAAACAAATGAGAAAAGGGGGAAAAAAGAAACTGAAGAAGGATCAAAGATGGAGAAAGAAAGGGGAGAAAAAGAAGGAATATGAGGTGAGAACAAGGTCATTTGAATTTTAAATGAAGAAATAAATACAAGAAGAAAAAGAAGGAGAAAAGGAAGAAAAAGAAGAAGAAAAAGACGACGTTTGTTCTCTCAGCTGATATCGTATTTCTAACTTTTCTCACTCTTCTGAAGTAACAGCTTCTAAAATACCGTATTTCTATATTAGAAAGGCCCACAGTAATGTACTAAGCCTGCTCTAACACTGACTATGATCTTTAGAATATTTTAATAAATACAACACTTTGCTCCCATAAATGACCCACCCTAACCAATAGATTTAAGTAGAATTTTATAACACGAACTATGGATGAACCACGTCCACATGAGACGAGAGATCAATCTATCATCAATTACAAAAAGCCGCAAAAAGAAGAAGAAGAAGATGAAGAAGAATTACGTGGCACACTTCTTCAGAAAAATCATGTGATAAAAAGGGGAACACGCAGTAGGAGCGATGATAGATTAACACCAGTTGACAATGTTGCAGAAGAAGAAAATGGCCTTACCTTAGAGTTTGGAGTGTCATCGTACACTTCCACAATGATTGGTGATGACGTCTTCTGAACTTTTGACGGTGGTGGCGGTGGGGATAAAAGTGGCGAACGGGGTGGTGATGATGGTGAAGAAGAGCATGGAGACATGCCCTTGATGTTGTTTTCAGTTGATGACGTTTTCACGTATTGCTCGTTTTCCTGCAGAAAAAATAAAGCTTCTCAATTAATTAAACAATTGAAGGGAACGGTTTGCTATGTAGAAAGGCAAAAGCGCACTATCGCATTCTCTGCGTCTCCACAGAGGAGTGCTGCCATGTATTGCGTCTCTGCGTCTCTGTTTTTGCACGCGCTCAGTTAAACGTGGAGCGTGTTTGCCGTCACGTAGGATCTAGCACTCCGTGCTTGAAATTTCACTTTAACGCTTTTTTTTTTTTGAAAAAAATGTCGTCCCGAACACGCCGAGAGAGAGAGAGAGAGAGAGAGAGAGTTTTGCGGTGTATATTATCAATTCAATATTCTTTCCGGCTACAGTAAACATTGGCGCGAAAAATCGAAGCTCCGCCCCCTCAGGTGTTTCCAACTGAATTAAACTGAACGCAGAGCAAAAATGTGAGCGAGTGTGTCGTCTCGTTATGTCTGCGTCTATTATCGACACAAATGAAATTTGTATTATAATTTTTAGAACTCCAAGTCAATTTGTATAATGAACCGCTGTCAAAAAAAAGAGGCGAACTACCGTAACCTAAATAATGATGAGAAACGGTCCTGCTGCTTTTTTTGTGCCACGGAATTCGGCAGATTTGTCCGAGGCGGCTAGTCGGCAGATAACGAGCAGCTAATGCTCAGCTAACAGGGTGCTATTGATTAGCTAGTGGGCAATTTACCGAAAAATTTTCTGCGCAGTGTTTGATAATTTTAAAAAGTTAAATAAAACTCGAAAAAACAAGATGGATCTTTTACAATTAGTCTTTTGGGAAAAACGTTTTTTTTTTTTTTGAAATGTTTCTTGAACGTATTTCACTTTCATCGAGAAAAAAAACCATCCGTTGAAAACCCGAAAAAAGTGGGAAACGCCCAGAAAAGATAACAACCTTCAAAATCAGCACAAACAAACGGTTTTAAAAAGTTTTGCAATTCCCTGTATTTTCTAAAACTTTTAACTTACCAGATTAGTGTCGTATTCAATGACCTGAGTATCTTTCGAATAGCACGAACACAAAAGTTTGTGAAGTGCTCCGTGAGCTGATGGCATCACTCCGTCGACAGCGATTCTGAAAAAGGGAGAAGGAAATTAGAAAAAAAGACGAAAAAAAAAAACAAAGGAAAACAAAAACAATTTCGAAACGATTTCGATCGCCTAATGATCAGGGAAGGGTGTGGCCACTTTTCAACAAAATCGATTATTCCTATCTATCTATTATCATCATCTATTTTCAAGGATCAGATGATTATCACCGCTTTCACGTCTTCAAGAAGTCGCATAATGAACTATAGAGAGTGTGGTGAATGGGGAGACGCAGAATAATATGACATATTGTCCAAAATCATATATACACATCTTGAAACATGTGGGGAAAGGCGCAGGTATCTTGGAAACTAGGCAATCGCGCTCTATTGCACTAGGCTTGTTTTAAAATGGTTTTTTGTATTTATTTACGTTCGCGCTTATTGATTACGGAATCTTCTAGCCTTTTAATTGTAAAGCTGAGAATTTCTGCTAAAAATTTCTTAAAAACGAGCATTGTCCTTGAATTTTCAAAACTTCACTCTAACAACTGCAAAAAAGGAGCAATTCTTTAAGCAAATAGAAAAGAGAGAGAGTGGCTCAAAGAGCTCAAAGTTGTCGTTTATGGCGCTTGTAGCCATTTTGGAAGACGTCCAAAAGGATTACCCAACAGATTATTCCAATAGAAAAAGAAAGAGTTTTGAACAGTTTTTCCGTCATGGATCTACTTTATGGCGTTCACAGATCACATGGGCACGAACCGGGGGTCAGCAAGCGCGTGCGCTTTATGGGAAAGCTCTTAAAACACGCAGAATATGGGTTTTTGGGATTTTACATTAAAAAAAATTTGTTCTCGACCTGACTATCGACCAATATAATAATTTTTACAAAATGAACATAAACATTGTTTATTTTACCCCGCCTTTTAAGATAAATCTTTAAAAATAGCCAAAAAATGTAATATTTAGCGCAGAGGCGAGTCTTCCGCCGCTGATCGTTACTACGGTAGGCTATTGGTCTCTTTATTAAATGCAATTGTGTGCCAAAGGAATTTCGCTAATTGAGTTCTGGAGATTTTCACGACAGAACAATTATCCAAACAAACATCTTTCCGGGGCGTGGCCTATATCACAGCATGTGTTTTTCGGGTTGCTGTAGGTTGCCGCTTTATTATTACCTTTTTTGATAATACCTACCGCACTTACTCTAATTGCCCGGCATGCCCTTCTATTGTTTTTTTTTTAAATTACAACTGCCGGGTAATTAGAGGTTAATGCACCAAAATTCGGTAGTCTTATTCCTGTTTGGTTATGAAGTTTTTCGCCTAGTTTGGTGCGTCAAACCTTGAAATGAAAACAATAGAACGGCGTGGCGGGGAATTAGAGTGAATACGGTAATTGTTATGGAAAGTGAAAGGTACAGCTGAAAGGGCAGGAAAAAATAAGGATGAATTCTAAAAAAAATACTCCGACATGCCCTTTCCTGAGATACGGTTGAAGAAAGAAATAATGTTAGACCGAGTATAAGAATAAAGCGATAATAACTTCTTTCCTTTTAATCACGACAAAAGAAAATATATTTCGTTTTCAAAACCCGGTTAAAATATATAAATTTCATATTGTAAAGGCCTAATAGGAAAGTACTAAAAACAAAAAAACCAGAGGAAAAAAGAAGAAGAAGAATAAAAAACTCACGAGTCCAATTGATAAGCGAGAAGATATTTGAAAGCATTTGATAAATCTTTTCCGCTTAAATTGTCCGACATCTTTTCCTTTGTTTCCTTCCCTCAAAAGTGGCCAAGTTGAGAGTGTCTTTCTCTTCTGTAAAGAAGTTTAAGTGCACTAATTCTTTTGGAAAATTTTTGTTGAAGGAAAAGAGGAAAGAAGAATGACGTGGCAGAGCCCAAAAGCCTCCGTGTGCTTTTCAAAATACTTTGCAAACTTCGAACGGACGAAAAAAGAGAATAAGAAGAAGAAGAAAGGAGTAACCTATTTGCAAAGCGGCTCTGAGAAGGTACGCAATAAGTGCAAAAGTCAGGAATTTCAATCATCTTTTTTGTACTTTTTGGTTCTTCCTTACCGTGTAAAAACGACTTTAATAAAGACTATTGCAATGTTCCGCTTAAATTCAAAAAGTAGAGACTACCATGAGGCTTCTGTCAATTCAACTTTAACTTGTATTGAAATCTATACCTCAAACAAATCAAGATGAGCACGATCCCGAAAATTGCTCGCGTAATGCGAAATGTAAATAAGACACAAAAATGAAAGTGGAGAAAATGAAAAAAAGAATAAAGAACAATGGAGTTGTCCAGAAGCTCTGAAAAACTTTCTGGTTTAGAAATCGGCGGATGTTTTTTACCGTTTAAGTTATTTGTTTTAGTTAAAAACGATTGTATGCAGTGAAGTTAATTAGGTTGTGAATGAGTCGGTTCTCTGCTAGTTTCTATATAAGCATGGGGGAGCCTCTCCACAAGGCTTTCTCGGAAATTTCCGAAAAATCAGAATTCCGTCGGAATTCCGATGTCGGAAATTTCCGATTCCGGTTCCGAGGCAGTTTCACTTCCGAAAAAATTTCCGATTCCGTTCCGAGACAAAATGATTTCCGAAAAGAATTCCGTTTCCGTCGGAAATGTCGGAAAAAAATGTTTTTCTGTCGAAATTTGGTACGAAAAATTGTTTTTTTTATTTTTTAATTCGACCATGTTGGTGACACAAATTTCCTATTTAAAACAAGAGTCTACGTATCTTTTCTCAATTTTTTAAACTTTTTTTGTGGATAATTTAAGATTTTATGGGCCTATTCAGGTTCATTTCCGATTTTTCCGATCGGAAATCGGAACGAGAATTTTCAATTTCGGATTTCCGACGGAAATTCGGAAATGAAATTTTCATTTCCGAGAAAGCCTGCTCCCCACCTCCCCCGCCCCAACCTACCCATCGCCAAAACATGCCTCCGCATTTCTGGAAATGTTAAATTTCCGCCACAAACCTGAATAGTTGACGTGCTACTATTATTTTTTAAAGTGAGGAAACTATCTGAGTGCTTAAAATTGGATATCTGACACTAGTACAAAAAAGAGTGGGGCTCCCCACTGCCAACCCCTACTTGTTTGCCGTCATTTAAACTGTATCTGATATTGTAGGAGGCTTCTAATTGTAAGACGCAGATAGCCGTGGACCTACGTGGTCTAGCCCCATGTGGTGAGGCCGCCCAGAACTTGGTGTCTGATAAAAATGCATGTATTTTTTAAGGCAGAATTTTTAAACAGAGGTTCATAAAACATTCATCAAAACAGTTAGATAAGAACACTTCAATCAACAACCAATAAGGGTAACAACTTTTCACGGTTTTACGCATTTTTGCCAGGTTTTATAGTCGGCGAATACATCATCAACCTCGCTCTACTGCAAAATTCCTGTGAAACACTGTTGCACTTGCAAGATTAATCCGAATTTTAGTTTTTACACTTCTTTTTAACGAAAAATGACGTATCCACGACGAATTGCAGGTAAAAATTGATTTTTCGCTTCAAAACTGGCGCACTACACTGTTGAAAATTGAAAAGTGCCGTAGAGCGAGGCTGATGATGCATTCGCCGACTATAAGTCCCCACGTTTTGTCACGCTCTCTGGCGCTACTGCGGAATTGAACTGCAACAAATTAGAACCGGCTGAAATAGAGCTGTAATGGCACAGAAGAGCTAGTACATCTCGAAAAAGTACATGATGGGTTATTCAGTTCACTTTCGCGCAGTTTTTTCCTCCATTTCACGAATAGCACCGCCCTCACAGTTTCAAAATTTAAACTTCGCGGCGTTTTGAAATACTCGATGGAGCGCACTTACTGCATCTCTGCGTCTCTTCATTCCAGTGAACATTTTTTTTGTTTTTACCGGTCCCGTTGAGCTTTTCGTGAAATTTTTACTTTTTCTTTGATATTTTTGTGTTTTTTTTTTGTTGAAAATGTGTTCAACTTTGCGGGGAAAATTTGCCACTGTTTTAAATTCTACATCACACTGCATATTCGAGAATTTGGCATTCGAAGAGTTTCTTTTTCGGGTAAGTCTATCATTTCTTTCATTAAATTAAAAAAAAAAAAACATGTATTTTTGTTTGTTTCAGACACATAATGTTCTCTCTCACGGAGAAGTTTTGCTAACGTGGAGCAATACACCATCGGTCGTAGTCGGAAGACATCAGAATCCGTGGATCGAGGTGAACATTCCATACGCGGAGAAAAACGGAATAAAAGTTGTAAGAAGACACAGTGGCGGAGGAACTGTTTATCACGATCTGGGAAATCTCAACATTTCTTTGCTCACCACACACGCACAGCATTGTAGGCCGAAAAATTTGAAGGTTTTATTTATTTTTGTTTGTTGTTTGAAATATTTGTAAATATTTAAATTTGCAGTTTATATCGGACGCTCTCAATTCGCAGTATTCTCTGAATATCATTCCTAATAAACGTGACGATATGGAATTGCAGCCTGGAAATAGAAAGTGCTCAGGAACAGCGGCTAGAATTGCACGGTATAAAACACATTTTTTAAAAATATAATCTATGTACAATTCCAGAGGGCAAGCCTACCACCACTTGACATTGCTGATTGACGCCAACCTCTCAATTCTCTCAAATTCTTTGAAATCACCATGGCAGGATCAAATCGAGACGAATTCCACGAGAAGTGTAAAGGCTCCGGCTGTTGGTTTCGTGAGACAGGAAAATCCGACGGTGACAGTGGAAAACTCCCGAAAAACTATTGTGGAGGCTTATCGGTTGGTTAATTAATCGTATTTTTTGTTAGTTATCACATTTTTAAAATTAAGAACCCTCTTCGACGATTCTCGCGTTGAAAACGTCGACGTCGCGGCAAAAGTTCGAGAAAATCCGCAAATCTCGAAAATAGTTGAAGAATTAAAAACGTGGAAGTGGATTTACGGGAAAAGTCCAAAGTTCACATATTCTGATTCTAACGGGAATAAAGTGGAAGTGAAAGATGGGCTCGAAGTGGATTCTGGAAAACCTTTTATTCTCTGATCTGATTTATTGGCTCTGGGACGTTTCGAAACTTTTGTGCATTTTTGCGGCATACTAGTGCATTTAAATTTCCAAAAAAATAAAAATAATTTATAAAAGGAAAAATAAAAGCAAAATGAGCGTGTGTTGGTGTCAATTGGCGAAAAAAGCTACACAAAAATTCAAAAAAGTTTCGAAGTGGCATGTTTCGAAACGTCCCAGAGCCGATTTATTCCCTTTTTTTTTACATCTTTTAACTTTTCTAGTCGTAATTTTCGTTTTTTTTCCTTTTTTTGTTATAGACATTGAATTTTTCGTAGAAAACAATTATAGGTCATGAGGATCGCGCATCCTGAACCGTGGAGAGAGACGAGAAAGCAATTGCGTAGGTTTTTATTCAAACCTTTAATATTTTATTTAGTTTTCAGTAAAAGTGTTTTTCTTCAGTGAAAAAATGGGAAGGAGTTCGGGTGTGCAGTGAGACATCTCCATGGTACATGAGCATTCCGACGCAGTTCAGCCAGTTACACAATGTGCTGCCCGAGGAGCAGGAAGAGATGGTTTTCACCGAACTCAAGCTGTTTTTGCTGGTTAGTTTTTTTTTTTTGGTTTTCGTGAAAAGGTGCTAAATTTTAAAATACGACCCCGCACAACCCACAGCGTCTCGTCAAATACTCAAATAAAAACATTGCCAAAACAATTTTTTTGTCATATTTCTGCCAGTGAATCGGACAATTTCCAATTTTTCGTTAATAATTAGAGTTTTTGTTAATTCGGAACATATACCGACTAACTTTTTGACCAAAAACCGGAATTTTTGTTTCCGCGGTTCTACAAAAAAAAAATGTGTTTGCGTACTTTGAAAATTCAACCAAAGATTAAAAAAAGAGAGACCCTGACAAAACGAAAAAAAAACCAGGCGTGGCATCTTCTTAAATTTCTTGTTGTTCAGGAAAATTATCTTTTTAGGGTTATCAAACAGAAAACATTCGAATCGGAGAGTATGACGATCACTCTTTGCCGGTTTCCGTCCTCGCCAACATCTCATTCGATCCGTACATTCGATCAGAACTCGAACGGTTTCATGACATTCTTATAACGGTTGCAACTATCAAAATCTGCTGTTACGGTATCTATTTTTGTTTTATTTTATTACCCCAATGCTCGCTTTCCTCCAGCCATCACACACGACGCCATAACTTTCTCCCCCATCGGCGGTGCTGTGGCCGCTACAATTCAAAAGAAAGTGAACGGATACGTATCGAACATTTGCACAAAACTCGACGGGCTCTCCGATGCGACTCAACAAATGAACAATTTGTTTCGCGAGGTGCACACAATACACGAATCGCTCAGTTTCTATAGCGAAATTGTCAAATCAATATATTTGGAGCAACTGATTGGAGGACAAGTGCTCACTCTTCTCGATTCGAAGCGTCGCCACGTCTTCAATGGAAGTGTCGTTCAAGATCTGGATGACGTTTTTCAAGCCGGATGGAAAGTGTTCGCTCAGTCAATTGGACGACTTGTCTGCAAATTCGAAGCGGATCATCTCGACTATGAGTTTGTGATTTGGTCGACCAAAGAAATGACTGACAATTTGAGTAAAAAGTTGATTACAACTCACGGAAGACAGACGAAATCGACGAGATACGTGATAATTGAATCACTTTGTCCCAAATTCTTCCTGAAATATTTGGATATTCTGGCAAGATGCGCTGAATTTGGAGACGCTTCAAAATCGGGAGGAACGAATAGAAAAACGATGAAAAACGGAGAAAAAGAATCGGTGGAAAGCGTGATGGAAGATGTGAGAAATGTGGATTGGAGCAATTTGGATGTGGCAACTACTGTTAGAATGGTACGTCTTATTTACGATAATAACATTGTTTTGTCTGACTAAAAAAAATAAACAAGAAAGCGACAGAATTATAAAAACAAAATCATTGTTATGATTTTGATTTTAAAAAATTTATGTAATGTGCTAGTCCACAACCAGAGGCCATATGCAAAAAAAAAACTTAAAAACGAAAGGTAAACCGTTTTCCGGAAAACAAAAATCGAAAAACGCGGATTTTTGCATGACGGAAGAGTGAGACACAGAGAAACATGTTTCGAAAAACGGTTTTCTTGACGTTTTCCAGTTTCTTGCATATGGCTTCAGAACGGGGAACTGAGGCCTGAATTTTCGAATTTCTATTTCTCAGCTGTTTTTCAAATTCTGTGTTTACAGAGCTATCCATAAAGAAAATGGAAATTTAGACCCCTTGCGCTTAAATTTCCGAAAAAAAAACTTGGAAATAGTTAATAACTTTATTCGCGCAAGTTCTTGAAATGTCCATAATTCGATTTTACCTACCAAAACGACTGAAAGTTATAGAAACGAAAATAAGGTACTTAAAACTCTGTTGATTTCCAGCTAGTACAATTCTCCCGTAAGGAATCCGCATGCCTACTTCGCGAAATCACATCGGCCACAAATGTTGATCAAGCCATCAGAGACATTCATGAATTGCTCATAAAAGGATCTTGTGCTCATGAAGTTATGCTCTTCGGTCTCAAAGCAGATGTTCTTCTCAAGCCAATCGATGTAACACTTTCCCTCTTCATTTACCGTTGTTTGTTTTTCTTTTCCAGGAAGTTGGCAACATACGAATGAAAAAACTGACAAACGATGTGCTCGGAGCAGCAGCTGAAAAGCATCACCCGTTCTGGAAGTATTTCAGTTTCATTATCGATCGACAGAACGTCTTCCAAATGCTCGGACAACGAACACTGGCCTCGATGGACAAATATCGTGATAACGTGACGCCCACTCTGTACGAATGTATTTCGGTGGAAATGGCGTGTCCGATTGAAATCGAACCGATTATTTCCACGTCCGCCGTGTTCACTCTCATCCCAATCTTTCGTATTTGGCTGCAACTTCATGTCGCTAGTTGGAGTCTTGCTAATTAGTGAGTTTTTTATGTGGAACGATTTTTTTTGCAAATTCAAAAATCCGAGTGGGCGTGGCTTCAAGAGACCTCTGCTTTTTTTGAGGGTTCCGGCAGATTAATGCAGTTTTTTGTTGCGTAAGAGCATATTGTAATGTGATTTTTCATTACCCTAATATCTTGTGTATAAGGCCGTTTCATCTCTTTGTGTGCCGATTGCCGCCAAACTCGAGCCACTTACCCGCTATATCCGATCCAAACTCTCGCCGATTGCTGATTAGGCGCGAGCTGTGCATCAATTTTCAACGGCTAATAGCCATATATCTGCCTATATCCGTCATATTCGCGCCAAAAATGCTCTGATTTGAAAGTGACTCTTGGACATTTCGAAACTTTATTGCATTTTTAGCTCTAAATTTTCCGGTAAACTTGACAAATTCTGCAAATTAAAAAAAAGGTTCGACAACTATTTTATCCTTTGCTGAATTTTGTCAATAGAGCGAACAAGGCGACGAAAAATCTTTATCTTTATTATTATTAAGCACTGAAGTTTGTCAGTATGTGTGTGAGATTTCATGTCACCAACTTTTTCTCCTACTTCTAGCGGACCGATTTGCACCAAACTTGGCTAAGCATTTTGAAACACAAGGGGCATGAGGCGGCCGAAGTTTTTTTCAGAATCGAACAAGTTTGAATGGTAGCATACTGTATGCACTTAGAATTTTCTCTGTTCCCACTTTCTCGAGTTCACGTGTGGCGTATCGGTCTTTTTTTTAAGTCTACGAGTCGCGCCCGCATCTACTCCACCAGCGCGGTTGATTGGAGTGTTCCTGTGGTCAAGTGGATAAGCGCTTTGGCTGTGATTCTTGATTTGTTTTGTAGGCCGGGGATCAATACCTTCTCTTCTGAAAACCGAGGGAAAGCACTAAATTGGGGAATTCAAAACCGAGAAAGTTTCGTCAGTTTAGTTTTGGTTTTTTTCTTTGACAATTTAGAGTACGGTGATTATTTGATGGTTTTGTGCAATGAATCAGGAAACAACTACCAAAAACTGTTTTTTCCTGCATGGAATAGGTTCGTAACACAATTCTAACGCAATGAATTGTTTAAAAAATGGGTAGATAGGAACAAAATAACATTTAGATTTAAATAAATTCAATTTTGGTGTTGCTAAATTTCCTGTAAAACTTTTTCAAAATTCAGGGAGACTCGCGCGTCCCCAAGCACACCCAGAAGGTTTTTGACGGCGAAAGCCGGCAACAACCTTCTGGTAGCACTAAAGCTTCGAAACGTCCTAGAGTCTTCAAAATAAATTCTAAACTTACAGTCGTGACTCGGTTCGCGGACAAATGCCAAGTCGATCATTATGCGATGTGGCCACGAAAAAGCATCTGATCCACGCACTCGACGCGGCAATTTCGAATTTGAAACAAAAGTGGTCCTCCTATGTGGACGTGGCAATCGGTCTCTACTATGAGAAAGTGCAGAAAGCCGTCTCTCTAGATGAATATACCGAATGTCAGGACATTCTTGCTCGAGATGTTACAAAGGTAAATATTTGTTAGAATTTGGATTCACATTCGTTTCCGCTTGCAGATGATGGGAATAACCGAATTGTCTCAGTTGGAAAATATCAAGGACATTTTGAACATTGTGTGGAAGTACGATAGCAAAGAGAATACTCTAGCCGATCTGATGGCCGATTTCGAGGAAATTCAGTCTCGCGCCCGCATGGATTCATTGATCGTTTCGTGATTTGCATGTCTCTGACGGTAAATATTTAATTTCAATTCACTTATATCTCTCTGATTTTGGGTATTCAAATGTGCATAATTAATTTGTTTTTTTTCTTCTTTTGAGTATTTAAATTAAAAAGTGAGTATTTTTGACAGTACAGCGTGAAAGAATTAAAAAAAAGAGATCAAGACAGAAAATTAATGCGATATGGAACAAGAAAAAATAAATATAAACTTTCAAAAAAAAAAAAATAGAATTACGTCATTTCTGTGCTCGACGACGGGCCGGCTCTTTCAGTTAAAGGCTCGTCTGGAACAGATTGTTGCTGCGTTCTCCGTCTCCGCTCTTCTAAAACTGTTCGCAAGTGTTTTAACGTGGCGGCATCAACAAAAGATTGACCGATGGCGTTGACAAATGAATGAATCGTTCCGCCCATTATGACATTGCAATAGGCGATGCAGATGAGAAGAATCAAGAATTGGACGGAAAAGACGGGAACGTAAAATCCACGAGAGTTCAGAGCACTCTACAAACAAAATACCGTTTTTTTTCTAATCTTCTCAGTACAGTAACCAAAAAACCACTTACGAGATAACTGACGAGTAAATGGGAGACAAAAGCAGCGACACCAGGCACAAACGCAGATGGAATTCTTGAAATTTTATGGCAGGTATCCCACACCATAATAGTCCACGTCACGTTGAACAGTGTAAGTAGCTGGGCGGACAGAACGTAGTACAATGGAAGGAATTTTCCGGCACGATTCGGATCCAAATATCCTTTTTGGAGAGCCTCGGGAAGACCAATTGTTCCGGGTCCGGAGAAGGCGGCAAATGCGTTCATTGTGTAGAATAGAGCGGCGATAACGCCCATTCCGAGACCGCAGACGAGGGCGAGCATGTGACGAGCATTGTGAAGATCACTCACTCCAGGAGCCACGGACACTTGTCCTTGTTCTGTGATTTTGTTGAGACCTCTGCAAAATATTTTGTTGGGTCAAATGTTAGTTTGTCAATAGCTTTCACGAGGTTTTATAGGACTTTTAAAGAAGACGCTTTGTTTTTTTTTGTCACTTCGTGTAATCCTTTTGGATTTATAACTTTTGTGAAATTTTCCAAAAATGAGATAATTTTTTGTGCGATTTTAATGTGATATTCATAGATACACCATCCAATATGATATTTTAATGGACTTTCCCCATAATTTTGGGTTCATTCTTATAGTTATTGTCAAAAACTCCAACAAAAAAATCACATGAAAAATATGGCGAAAATTATCAAATTGGTTTAAAACTTTATGGAATACTTTCAAAAATTCTCAACAAATTTTCCATTTGAATTTCAAAACGTATTTCAGTTTTTCAATTTTAAATAATATTTAGGTTAAATAATAAAAAAAATTATGGACCTATTAAAATGACAAAAAACTGGGAGAAAACTCGGAAAATGCTCCGATTAGTCTGAAATATTGGGAGAAACTGTCAAAAATGCTTCCGGACTTTCTCAGAAAATTTTGGACCGAAATATCGATTATAAAAAGTATTGATTTTTTTCTGAAAATTTTCTAAAATCGATATTTCGGTCCAAAATTTTCTGAGAAAGTCCGGAAGCATTTTTGACAGTTTCTCCCAATATTTCAGACCAATCGGAGCATTTTCCGAGTTTTCTCCCAGTTTTTTGTCATTTTTTCCGTTTTTCTACAGTACTTTGAATAGGTCCATTAATATTTAGGCTTTGAGTACTTTTGAAAATTCAAATAAAAATGCGAAATTTCTCTTCATTTCCTATGCTATTTTTTCATCTTTGTTAGAATTTCAAAAGTACGCAAGCACCGTGAAACTATTTTTGTATCTCGATGCCTTAAGCATTTTTTGTCAGTTTTTGGCAATTCTATGAATTTATTTTTGCAAGCAGCTGCCGTGAGAATCAAAATTTAATCAATATATAATTTTTAAATTCATAAAAACTCACCTCTGTGCCTTTTTGAGCAGCATAAAGTACCCGACCCTCGAAATCTCCTGCGCGACGATACAAACCGCCAACGGTGTCAAAAAAGAGTTGGAAACGATTTGTGACCATCCGAACCAGGCGAGTGATGAGAAAAGAAGTGAGACTAGCCAGAAGAACGCTCTGGAATAGGCTGATTAAGACGGCATACTTGTTTATACAAACCCCAGAAAGAAAAGGATAATTCGAACAGGATCATGAGCAATAAAAGTATAGAAGAGAGCCACGGACGGTGAGAAGGCGGCAATATAGCAGCAAGTGGTAAGGAGGTAACCCATGGTCTGAAATGAAGATGAGTGAGTGACTGGAAAGGAAAATGAATAAATAATTGATGAAATATTTAGTTGAATAGTAAACAAGGTTATTTAATCTGGAAGACTGCAAATTATTTTAATTTTATAAAAATATTTAAATTGAAATAAATAAGAAAAGTTCAATTTTATTCATCTTCTCTAGGGTGATGTGTGCAATTCAAATAAAAATCATGTATATATGTACCAAATCGACAAAACATACAAATAAATAAAACGAGGATAGAGGAAAATGAACAGAAAAAAACAGGGGGAATTGTATTTAGGGCTGAAAATGGCTACTCGCATTAGAGTTTGGGGTGGGAGCGAATGTCAAAAGTGAGTTCCGATTCTCCTCAAAAAGCCGGTCGAATGATATGTGGCTTCGTGATGAAAACAAGAAAAAAAAGAAAGGAAGGATGGAAAACGGCGTTTCTACACATTTCTAATCACACAGAAAATACCGAATAGGATGAGAGGTTAACAGATAAAAAGAAGCTGTACCGGACGGACGGGTCAAACAAATTCGATAGAAAAGTGGCGGAGGATAAATAAATTGCAAAGCGGAAACATGTAAAGCTCTTGTGATAGATTCCTTTTTGGTCAGTTGACTTTTGCGTAACTCGGCGGCGAGAATTTGCGACGAAGAGCCTTGATAATGTAGAGTGGCAGACACGAAACCGCCGTGATTGCCGTAGTCTTCGAGATGAACACCCAGGAAAGTACAAACTGACGGTCAAAGTATTGATCGAATATAATTAGAGAGATCATGTAGAGTCCCAGTGACAGAGCCTAAAAGAATAGGAAATTGGAATTATTTTTATTGGGAAAGTGGTTCAAAATATACTATTTTGGGGATTTACGAAAATCACACAAATAAATGATTTCTAATTTTCATAATTTTTACGAAATGGAACATGTTCAAATTGACCCTCTTTCATTTTTTTGAAACTAAAATCATCAATTCCTTCGAAAAAAGAATTAAAAAAAAATTAGGCTCCGCCCATTTTCGTTCCCACATTTCGACACATTCCCCCCTTTTCGTGGGGTCTCGTTTTTTCAGCGGAATTCGAAAATTCCAATTTAAATTTATTAGAAAAAAAAATCAGAATTTAATTGAAAAATTTCCGGATGTATTTGGAAGATACCTTAATTATTCTAATTTCCCGGCAGCCTCTAATTACTCCGCGTCCAATCAGGAGGTTCGAAAAATAAGCGGGCATCCCGGGCAAATAGAGTGAATACGGTATGTGGGTTTTTTAGAAAAAAAGGGGTTAATTTCGAAGATTTGACAATCCATAGAGGTCACTTTAGATTGTAGAATTTCTGCATTTCGACCCGGTTTTTTCTAAATTAACCCGAAATGAAACGTCTGAGTTATCTTCTTGGTGTCCTTTGGTAATAATTTTTTTTTCATTGCACATTTTTTCCCGGTTTTATGTTTTTTGTAGACCATACATTTTTTTTTAATATCTTAAAAAAGTTACCTGCGCAAGAAGCATTGCCCAATGCCACGTGTGCACCGTCATAGCCACCATAATAAGCTCTGTGACGATTAGAGCCGAAAACGAGATCGATACGACGTGTATGAAGTCAGCGTCAAACACCAAAAGGGCGCCATACATAATGACGGCTCCTTGATAAAGAGAGATGAGCACCCAGATGCAAAACGTTTTGTAGGACAGCGATCTTCCCTTTCCGAGCTCTTTGTACAATTCGGGATACGTCAGCGCGTTGGTGGCAGTGACGTCACGATCGACGACAAGTGAGAAGACGGGAAGCATGGTGTAACACGTGGAATATGCGACCATCAAAACTCCTTGGTATAGAGAAACAGAGGCGAAATAGAAGACACACGAGAAGATGGCTTGCATTGTGGAAATGATGAGACCACGATGCATTACGAATTGCGATAAGGCACACGATCGTTTATAGCAGAATCGTCCGTGAACCAAAAGAAGACGGCATACATGTGAGAACTGCGTGATCGAGAAATCGGCGGCAAGAGAAGCTTGTTTTCCTTCGTTCGCGTCGATTCCGATACCAGCATGAGCCGCTTGGATCATTGAAACGTCGTTTCCACCGTCACCGATAGCGGCGACACGAAGCGGGGCACGGTACTTTCTCAACAACTGCACAATTTGAGCCTTCTGTTCCGGCGAACAACGACAGCACACGACTGCAGTACACGCGCAAACGAGCTCGGCGACTTCAGCTTCGTAATACTGTAGACATACGTTCAATGCAGATCCGGGCATGACGAGAGCAACATCGGTTTTCCTTCTCAGATTGTTCAATTCGTTGTGAGCATCCGTCCGATTGTGCACATTTCCAAACACGTGAATATTATCAGATCTCGAGAAAAGTCCACTGGATTTCGCAATACAAATAGCTGTTTCAAGCTTATCTCCAGTAAGCATCCAAATTTTGATTCCCGCATTTCTGAGCAATTCGAGCGAAGTAGTCACTTGATCCTGTAGACGATCTTCGACTCCAGTAAGACAGAGAAGTTGAAGATCCCTTTCAAGCATCCGATTAACCACACAAGCCATATTCTGAGATCTGTCCGAAATCGACATTTTTGCTGCATGGTACGATCTGTCAAACGCCTCGAGTTCAGCTGCAGAGAGTGGTTTCCGGGCGACGACAAGTGTGCGGAGACCCTCGCGAGCCATGTTCGAGCACTCCTCATCCAGCCAATCGTTATATTGCACCATTCCGCTCATCACAGTATCTGCTCCTTTCATCAAAAGGGTCACCTCGTCTGTCGTTTCGTCTTTAACAATTATTCCCATTCGTTTCGTCTCTGATGTGAATGGAAATACGTGCAAAATCTGGAACTGTTTCGTAAGGGTTTGTCCGTTGGGAAGAAGAACGCTGAGCGACATGGCGTGAAGGTCGCGACTCGCAAGTCTCACTCCGACAGTTTCCGTCCATTTCACGAGGGCCACCTGGAAATTCGAATTGTTGTTTTATTTACTTTTACCGGGAAAAGCATGCATAACGTATTTCCTCTAATATAGGCGCGTGCGCTTCTATTGTTTCATTTCTTCACAACTGCCGGGTTTTTAGAGGTTTGCACACCGAATTTCGGTCGCCTCATGCCTTCTTGGTTAGAAAGTTTTTTTGGTGAGTTTGGTTTGCAAACCTCTAAATACCCGGCAGTTGTGAATAGAAGCGCAAATGTAGACTTTTGTCGACGCGGTGTTTCACACAATCATTTTAAAAAGCTTTTTAAGGAAAATTCATCAAACACCGCGACGACAAAATCCAGAAAAACCTTCGAAAAGTCCACTTTCGAAACGTCACACTTTCGAAACGTCTACTTTCGAAACGTCCGAGAGCCCTTTAAAAGTATTTTTCTGGAATGGACCAAAAAAAACATTTTTATTATTTTTTATTTTTTTTGTAGTTTTTTTTGTAGAGAGAGGCAAAAAAAAATCCGGTTTTTGGGCAAAAACTTAGTCCGTATATACTCTGAATTGACAAAATACTTCCAATTTTTAACGAAAACTTAGAAAATTTCCATTTAACTGGCAGAAATACGCCTGTTTTGAATTTTTTTTTGGAAAATTTTTTGAGGACAAAAAAAATTTTTTTTTTACTTTTTTTGCCCCACCTCTGATAAGGACAACTCGTTTCTCAGCCGATTTCTGATGAAATTCGAAATATTAATTTTAAAAATTTTCCAAAATCAATAGAAAACCCGTTTCTGTCTTCTGGAAACCAGAACTTTGTCTGTTTCCGTATTCCGTCTTTTTGAAATTTTAATTCCGTGCAACACCGCTAAATAAACACGCGACGGACGCAGTTTAAGAGAAAAAGCGTTTTATTAATTTCTCTGGCTCGACTTCGAGAATTATCATCAACGTTAAGAAATCCTTACTTCATCAGGGCTCGCAGCCTGGTACGACGTCTCTCCGTTCTCAAAAATTGGTGTGACATTATGACAGAGCGCGATTGCTTCCACAGCGTTTTGAAGTTTTGCAGAGAAAGAATGTCTGAAAACAAAAAATAATTCGATTATGAAAACAGTAAAACCAGAATTGTATCTTACTTGGCCAGTCTTCCAGCATAGGCACTTTGAACGTGTTGTCCGACTTCTTCGAAAGCATCGCTGCTGAAAGCGACAGTTCCCAAGTGTATCTTTTTAAAGTGCATCTCGTTCTTTGTCAGTGTTCCCGTCTTGTCCGACAACAAAAATGAGATTCTGCCGAGCTCTTCAGGGATTGTAGACGAGCGAATGACAGTATCAGGAATGTGTTTGTCCCTTCCAATTTGCCACGAATAGAATAGTTTGGCCATGTCGAGATTAACGCGAAGAGAAATCGGAATGATGTAAGAGAAGAGGAGAATGAATCGCATAAGATATCGGTACCATAGATTGTCCAATCCCTTCATAACCACCATGACAGAGGCGAGAACAAGTACAAAGACAAAGAGCAACTTGGTGAGATTGTTGACTTCCAGGTCGAGCAGTCCGACTTTGCTCTCGGGCAGCGTCGTGTTCATCACACTTCTTGTTTCGCGACCAGTGTACACAACAATTCCAGCGGCAGTTCCAGAGGCTACAACTGTATTCGCCCAGAGTACATTCTCGACGTTTAAGGATCCATCTTGCACAGTGTCGTCGATTGTCATTTTCAAAGTTCCTACGAATGCGTGAATGTCTTTTTGTGGCTTTTCCGCGTAAATTTCACAATTCAATTCCATAATCTCGGCCTCATTCTGAAGATGTTGGGTGAATGGCACCGGGATTCGAAGTTTCCAGTCGGTTTCTCCGTCGAGTTGATCAGTTCGAATAAAGCACGCACCGGATTTGTCCGTAGTTCTGAGCAACACCACATCAGCAGGAACTCTTCTATCTTTGTGCATGATTATCACATCTCCGACCTCAATATCCGCACTTCGCACTTCAACTCTCGTTCCATCTCTCGTCAGTTTTTCATATTTCTCAGAATTCAGATCACGATCACGAAGATAACGAACAAAGTCGTCAAACGCTTCTCGAATGAGGGTAATTGTGAGAACGAATCCAAGTGGTCCCCAATATGTGATAGGAGCTCCTATTTGAATAGCTGGGATGAATTGCGAGCAGGCCATCAAAAGGAAGTAGAGATTCAAAAAGAATTTGAATTGTTGGAATAACACCTCAAATAGATAAAATTACAAATTTGATAAGTGAACGGCTCTGGTACGTTTCGAAACTTTAGTACATTTTAGCGCTGAATTTGCCGGTAAAAGATTCGACAACTATTTTATTTTTTGCCAAATTTTGTCAATAGTGCGCACACGGCGACCAAAAATAGCACCAAAGTTTCAAAATGACAGGTTTCGAAACGTCCCAGACAGGGCTGGGACCAAAAAAAAATTTTTTTTGTTGTTTTCGTGTTTTTTTTTGGAGTGAAACAAAAAATTATTCGATTTTTCGTAGAGCCGCAAATTTGGAAAAACTTTTTTTGTCCCACACCTTGTCCCAAAGTCAAATAAACAAATAAAACGACTTACAATCGGAACAAAACTGAAAATGTTGTACTTTTGATTGGACACTGTATTCGGCGCAAACGTCACATTCGCATCATGTCCAACTGGACCGTATCCGACTCGAACTGTACGAGAGTGCAAAACTCGTCGCCGCGAAAATAACGATCGGCAGCATCTGAAAAGTCATTTAGATGAAAGTAAAAAACATTGGGAAATTTTAAATGTATTTAGAATCCAGAACCTGCTAAACTTTGACTTCTGCTTAACTTCCAATAGTTTATCGATTAACACAGTATTCGTTTGATGGTCAAAACCAATCATTTCGAGTGTTGGGAAAGTGCGAAACAATGCAATGTGTGCTTTTTTCCCACGGTTTTCTTTTTCTTATATGTGGTTATTCACGGAACCAGCAAAATATGCAAAAAAAATCAAAAAAATTCAGCTAAAGTTCGGAGAATGCTCCGATCGGCCTGAAACTTTGAGAAATCATTTTAAAAAATATTCTCGAACATTTCCAGAAAATCTAACTAGGGAATGCCGTAGGGTCAGGCTTTGGGAATTTTCTTAAAATTTGTACCTGGGGGTTATTTTGCCTCCTGAATCGATTTTTCATAGTCTCCACCTGCACAAATCGCAAAAAGCTCGAAAATGAGCTCATCAAAATGCTCACGACGACCACTGTTTTTATCACCGCCCTTGGCAAGCACTGTTCGGCAAGCAGCGGTGGTCGAGTGGTGTGCAGTTGGGAGCTGAAATCTGATGGTGGGGGGATCGATCCCGCACTAGGTGAATTTTGTTTTTTTTTTTCTTGCTAGAGTAAAGTTTATGGAACTTGCCCACAAAAAAAAACATGAAATAGAAATTTTGAATGTTTTATTGAATGAAAATTTTTGAAAATCATACTCATCTTCTTCAAAAACTTATACATTTTTTCTGCATATGATAAGGATATTTATATGAACGAATTCGTTATCCACTGATGTAGACAGCCGACTTTGATTCGGAATAGAAATACTTGAACAAATTATGTTTCCTGTGAGGATGATATGATTTGCGGTTTTAATCTACAAAATTGCAACCATTGATCGGCAGAAAATGACAACCGAATGTGCCGAAAAACCCCATTGAAAATATCAATAACCATGTTAGCCATCAAACACATGACATTTTTCTGAAAAAAAAACAAATGCAAAAAATGTTTGAAATGATGAAAAATCAACAAAAAAAAACAATTTTTAAATATGTAAAAATTTTCTCATTCTTGTATGATCTTCTTTTGTGGGCCATTTCCATAAAATTACTCTAGCAAGAAAAAAAAAACAAAATTCACCTAGTGCGGGATCGATCCCCCCACCACCAGATTTCAGCTCCCAACTGCACACCACTCGACCACCGCTGCTTGCCGAACAGTGCTTGCCAAGGGCGGTGATAAAAATGGCGGGCACCGTGAGCATTTCGATGAGCTCGTTTTCGAGCTTTTTGCGATTTGTGCAGGTGGAGACTATGAAAAATCGATTCAGGAGGTAAAATAACCCCCGGGTACAAATTTTAAGAAAATTCCCAAAGCCTGACCCTACGGCATTCCCTAGTAAGACCAAAATATCGATTTTGAAAATTTTCCGAAAAAAATCAGTAATTTTTAAAATCGATATTTTCGGCTGAAATTTTCTGGGAATGTTCGAGAAAATTTTTTTATTGATTTCTCAAAGTTTCAGACCGATCGGAACATTCTCCGATTTTTCGCTGGATTTTTTGCTTTATTTTCATATTTTGCTGGTTCCGTGAATAACCCCATTACTTTTTAAAAAATACATTTATTCAAATATTTAATTTTTCATCTCCTTCTAAAACTCACAACAAGCCTCCTTTTGCAGCCGAAGCAGCTGTGAAGTTCGACTTGAGTGACGCCGTTTTATCACGTATCGTGGTTGTCACGCTATCATCTTCAGACTTTACGAAATGAACGCTAAAGTCGTCGACGGAAGATTTTTGAGAAGATGACGCCTCGTCACTCTTCTTCTTTTTGCCCATATCAGTCAACCATTTAATTCGAGCGGCCCCTTATAACCTAATTTTTAGAACAATTCGAACTCTGAAAAATAAAAAAAAATGGAGAAGAAGAAGAAAGGAGAAGAAGAAAAAGAAGAAGGCGAAGGCGAGAAGGAAGGGAAACGGAACTGTGTCGAGTAATAAAAGACAGAGTAAACAGAACAAAAGTGTGTGCGCTGATTCATCCGGAGCGACGGTCACGGATCGCATAAATAGGGAATAAAAACCATCTTCAGACAGACCGGAAAGACGACTGGCGACACTTTCTAAAGGTTCGAAAGTTGGGGAGTATGAAATTGTGACGGTGACGGCAACGATGACGACGATAATCTGATTTGCGTTGCTTGCTGTACATAGAAGAGAAGAACGACAAGCCAACGCCGCAACGCGATGCGGTGTGACTGTCCATAATCCGGCGGGTTTCGACGAATGGAGCGAATAGAGGACCAAAGTCGAAGATCGAATGACCGGCAGACAGTTTTGAAAACAAACAAACTGCCCAGTAGTGTGCCTGATCGAATCAACAAAATTCGCTTTCACTCAAAATTGATATCGAGACGTTGCAAATAGATTCGTACTACTAACCAGGGTTGGGATTTTACTACCGCGTCCAAAGTTCAAAACATTCCTGAAATCAGGATTTTTTGCAGTCCAAACCGAAGTTAACGTAGTTGCTTCGCTGCGAGTTTAAACATAGAAGGTATCGCAGCGAAGAAACTACGGTAACGTCGGTTTCAACTGTGATCGCCAGTTATTTCTGGCAGTTTTTGTGGAACTTTGGACTGCAAAAAACTTTAGATTTCGGAAATTTTTTGAATTTTGGAGGTGGCATACGGTTTTCCTGGATTGTTGAAGCGCTGTTTTCTTCTGCTTTTTATGAAAAATAGTACACTTTTCGTGTTTTTCATGAAATTAAAAAAAAAACCTTTCCAGGTAGTGCAGAAGTAGATATCACCTCCAGTACAACTAGATTTATAAAAAAAAATTAAAGGAAAACTCAACGGACGGAAACTTAACAAATAAAAAAAGAAGGCGATTTCGAAGAGAGGTCTCACGAGGAGAAAAGTTGGGAATTTTCATGTAATTCACACTTATTTCGTTTTTTCAATGTTCAATTTTTATTATCGGGTTGTCTGATGAGATTTTTCTAGTTCGACTTACCTCGCTATCGATCACGAATGTTTGCCTCAAATTTTTCTAAATTTCTTTCCATTTTTCCTTCTTATTTTTTAGTACCAGCGCTGGGCGTAAAATTTATTTTTCATGGATTTCGTGAAAAATGTCGAATTTCCCTACTCAGGAATTTCATTTGTTTTATTATTAGACAACTTACGGATCTTAAACGACTGATTCGAATAATTATCGTGGCTGGATGAGATTCATAAATTTCCTCGCGAGACCTCGGGGGAGTTTACAAATCTCACGAGAAAATTTACAAAACACATTCAGCCACGATAATTATTCGAATCAGTCGTTTCAGATCCGTAAATTTCCTAATAATAAAACAAATTAAATTCCTGAGTAGTGAAATTCGCTTTTTTTAAAACTGAATCCATAAAAAATAAATTTTACACCCAGCTCTGTTATGGGTCTATTCACGGAAACCAGCAAAATATGCATTCAGCGAAAATTCGGAGAATGCTCCGATCAGTCTGAAATTTTTACAAAAAAATGCCAAAAATACTCCCGGGCATGTGCAGAAAATTTCAGACCAAAATATCAATTTTTTCTGAAAATTTTCAAAATCGGCATTTTGGTCTGAAATTTTCTGCACATGTCCGTCAGTATTTTTGACATTTTTTTGTCAAAATTTCAGACTGATCGGAGCATTCTCCGAATTTTCGCTGAATTTTCTGCATATTTTGCTGGTTTCCGTGAATAGACCCATTACTAAAAAATAAGTACGGAAAACATCGTGTTTTCAATCGAGTTGTGACATGAGAACGCGAAACTCCGCCCACTTATTTGTGCGCGACCACGCAAGCACAGTGCTATTTCAAGAGACGTAGACAAAAAAGGGATAGCAGATTCATATTTTCATGATGCAACTCGTTTGAAAACACAATAAAAATACATTTCTTTTTTAAACTTGATGCAAACATTCGCGGTCGTTAGCGATGTAAGGTGAACTAGAAAAATCTCACCAGACAACCCGATAATAAAAATTGAGCATTAAAAAGACGAAATAAGTGTGAATCGCATGCAAACTCTCAACTTTTGTCACCCTTTTCAATTTATCCAAAGTGCAAACAATGACTTATGACAGTTAGAAAGAGCTCAACTATGGTTAAGCTGGTGTTTGAGAATTTGAACGAAAACTACAAATCGGGGCATTTCAGTATTGAGATAGAATATGTGCATGACGTTCAGGTCGTGTGCGAGCTGTTGATGGTGGGGATGGATGAGGCGAACAATTGAACAAATATCTATCCGAGCGGTTCGTTCGCACTCGCTCCTTTCAAACTAACTGCCCCTTCCCAAATGTGTGTGTGTTTATGAGAGCGCACTCTTTCGATTGCACCGCGATGAACAGAAATGAGAAATGAGAAATGGCGATGATGAAAAAGCAGAGGGCAAAGAAGAATAGAAGAGTGCGACAGCGACAGCGACAGGTGGAAGTGGTGAATGGTAGAAAGAAATAAACAACTCCAACCGCATATTTACTCATAGAAACTGCAAATTAACATTTTCCTTTGAGAAAGAAAAAAAAAGAAGTGAAATTCGCCAAAGCGCACGATTCAACTCAATTTTGAAGTTGGTTTTCCATATTTTGAGCAGTTTGTATCTAATCTAAATACTTATCATGTGCGTCTTATAAACAGGAATAGGAAAACAGTATTCTAGGGGTGACATGACATGCGACTTTCTCATGATATAAAAAACGGCAAACAAAACGCAATGTAACACAAAAATGGGAAGAACACACAGATGGAGCCAGGCAGAAAAAAAAACGAAGCGCCGTTTGTATGTGCGTCCATGTTTTTCGTCTGCGTGTACATGCATCTCGCCTCGATCAGCGATCGTCGCAGATTAACTGTTACAACTGCGGTGACGGCGTGGCGGCCATGAAGAGTAGAGTGGGACGAGAGAGCGAGAGAGAGAGAGAGAGAGAATGAAAAGAACGACAATCGGAAGAATTGAAGAAGGACGGCACCAGTATATTTTATGGAAATCTGCCACCCGTTAACCCACCCGGAATATTATAATAATAATCAAAACGTCACCGACCGACAAGCGACAGCGTGTAATGTGGTCGCCAACATAAATAATTGGACACTTTCGTGTCATTTCCATTTCTCACGCGCTTTAGTGCGGTTGTCAAGGAGAGCAAAACAGGGCAAAGAACAAGAACAAGAAAAAAATAGCAAGGAATATGAGGAGGGCTCGGTGAGCAAAATCATTATGAAAATTTTAAAAATTTCATTTATCTTTTTGTTCACTTATTCCATTTCACGGTGAATTTATACGTGAAATGAAACAATTTGGAAACCAAAAGGAAAATCACAAAATACTAAATTCGATGGAGCGCACTTGCTTTTGTCACAGATGGACAATACCGTATTTCCTCTAATTTAAGCGCATGCCCTTCTATTGTTTCATTTCATCACAACTGCCGGGTATTTAGAGGTTTGCACACCAAACTCGGTGAAACACTTTTTCACCAAGCAGGCATGAGGCGACCGAAGTTTGGTGTGCAAATCTCTGAATTCCCGGCAGTTGTGATGAAATGAAACAATAGAAGGGCATGCGCTTAAATTAGAGAAAATACGGTATATGCGAACTCAACTACCCATATTACCCTGACTTTGAGAATTTCGGTCAAAAAATTATGAAGTTTGTGGGAATATAATTATAAAAATGCAATTTGTGTTACTCATAATTGTATTTTAAACGGGGTGCCAACGTTATGGGGGAAAATGCGTTAAAATATACTATTCGATGGGGATTTACGAATATCACATTAAAATCGCAAAAAATTCTAATTTTTGGCGAATTGAAAAAATATTAGAAGACATCCAAAAGGAGTACACGAAATGGCAGGAAACTGAAACGAATTGATGGGGTTATTTACGAAATAGCAAAAAAATTCTGCAAAAATTCGGAGAAAAAGCCCTGAAACTTTGGGAAACAATGACAAAAAAACTTCTGGACATTCCCAGAAAATTTCAGACCAAAAAATCGAATTAAAAATTTTCTGGAAAAAATCGGTAATTTTTAAAATCGTTATTTTGGTATGAAATTTTTTGGGAATGTGTTTTCCCGTTTTTCTTGCATTTTTTCTAATTTTTTAGCATTTAATTTTGAAAAATAATGCATAGTTGCAAGGAAAAAAAGTATTCTTTCTAGGCCAGCAGCGTCGTGTACTCCACGTGGTTTTCTATTTATCAATTTATTGTCGGCCCGCCAAAATGATCAAACGCGCTCCGCTGAACTCTACACTATGCGATTTTCATTTTGGTCTCCAAATTATTTCATCTCACGTGTAAATTCAACGTGAAATAAAATAATTTGGACACCAAAATGAAAATCGCATAGCGTTGAGTTCAGCGGAGCGCGTTTGACCATTTTGGCGGGCCGACAATACCAAAACTCAAAGAGATATTTTATAAAGCAGATTTCCCGAAAAGTTGGCACCACCTTAATGCAAAAGTATACATTAAAACGCATATTTTTCGGCTCTCAGACGTTTCGAAAATTGTTCTGCATTTTGTCGTCGCAGTGTTGAAAAAAAAATTGTGTGCAAACATCGCGACCACAAAATGCAGCAATTTTTCGAAACGCAACACTTTCGAAACGTCCGAGACCCTATTTTTCAATTAAAATGTAGCCACGAAAAATTTTGAAAAACCTTGTTTTTTAATTCTCTGGATTAGTCTCAAAAACTACATTTTAACGTTCATGAACCGTTTAAATAGTTTGAAAGAAAACTAGAAAGAAATCAAGTTGAAATTAAAATCACATGCATATGACTACCATAAATGAATCAAATCGAAATGAAAACGATGACTCAAATGGAATGCTTTCAGAGTGAAACATATAGAGAGGGAGAGTGAGAGAGAGGTATGAAAATGTCTACTTTGTATGCAAACTAACAACAGAAGCGAAAGTATTCTGGGGCCGTGACTGTACTGGTTTGTGAGTTTCCATTCAAGTTTTTTTTGTCCCTTTCTCAAAAAATGTTTCGCTCCGTGAGCTCTTTAATCATACATCCGCATCAACCCATTTTAATTTGCTCTTTTTGCCAAAAACCAACAAACTCACCTTGTCATACTGAACGTAGACGAAGATGTGGATGACACAGAGGGCAGGAGATAGACGTCGTCCGATCCCTCGATTCCAATCTAAAACAACCAATTAGATGTATGGATGGATTTAGAAGACGTCACCTCAGAATCAGGCATTGAGAGAAGACGTGAATACTCGTCGGCTTCTTCGTGGCTCGTTGCCAGCCGACTGTAGCGCATACAATGTGAAATTACCCAATTATTCTGTAATTCATTTCAATTTTGGTTTTTTTTTTTTAGTTGAATGGTTAAAAGTTCAAAAGTATTAAATCAAATGGTAGTGAAACCAAAATTGACAATCAGACAGTATGAACATTTTTTTTGTAAAACGTGTTTTTTTTTTCAGATCAAAAATATAAAAATGAAAAATAAGCTCGAAATGGCAAAATGGGAAGGAAAAAAGGGTGATGTGTGTTTTCAAAATACTCGTTCAATAAAAAAGGAAAACTCGACAGTTGAACTGAATATACAGAGAATCTGGGGTATATGAGTGGGTACATAGAATAATATAATTTAAGAAAAAAAAATCAGACTAATTTGATGACGAGCACTCCAAGCACGCCGCCCAGCGTGGCGGCAGTGACTCCAATCAGAGAAATTATACTTCCAGCGAGTTCTCGCGAATCCTTGTCGATCGACCTGCAGATAAAAACAATTTCAAACAGAGGAATAAAAATTATATTTTTTAAAGCTGTGGCGACCAAAACTTTCTTGAACATATTATAGGCGAAAATTATTTTTTTCAATGAACATTTTCGTTTTTTTTATTTCTCCCATAAAAACAATGTATTTTTCGTCTTTTCTAGGCACAAACCATACAGTGAAAATGTCCAATTTAACAACAAAAAAAAAACATCATCCTTATAAATAAAATTCCGTTTGGGTCTGTAACTGAGTTTCTTGATGTATCTGTTTCCAAACCAGACAACCGTTTTATTTTTTAACTTCGCAAATTTAAATACTCTCGCTAAATTATTTCACAAAGAAAATGTGAAAAAATGAAAGAAAAATTATTCACGAAACAGCAAAAAAATCATGGAAAAATTCGGAGAATGCTCCGATTTGCCTGAAAATTTGGGAATCTTTGGCAAAAATAGTCCCGAACTAGATAAGAAAATTTTGGACCGAAATATCGAATTTAAAAACTTTCAGAAATATTCAAAATTTTTTAAAAATCGATATTTCGCTCTAAAATTTTCTGAGCACGTCATGTCCGGGAGCATTTTTTACATTATTTCCAAAAGTCACAGGCCAACCGGAGTATTCTTTGAGTTTTCAGAATAAATAGTATTTTTAAATTTAAATAGGACATTTTCGTTAATTATTTTCCATAATTTAAAAATGTGCAAAAGTAATAGAAAAACTGAAAAATTAATTTTACGACGAATATGAGACCGAGTTCTATGCGAAAATTCAAACAAAAAAATCGCATTGAATTTAATTTGGGCAAAATTGAATTGTTTTATTGGGAAAATATCTTAAAATTTCTGCGAAAACGCCAATTTACCGTAATTTTGGGAAAAAATTAAATTGAACAATCAAAATGTAATGTACAGTATTGTGTTTTCAATCGACTTGCGACATGAGAACGCGAGACTCCGCCCACTTTTTTGTGCGCGACCACGCGAACACAGTGATATTTGAAGAGACGCAGACAGGTAGCGCACAAATAAGTGGGCGGAGTCTCGCGTTCTCATGTCGCAAGTCGATTGAAAACACAATAGGATTTTCAATTTTTTTTTCGAATAATCTTTCGCTTTTTCTCCGTCTTTTTGAAAAAAATATTTTTTAAAGCAAAACAATTTCTTTAATTAACAACATAAAATAAATTTTAAAAATCAAACTGCGCTCAAGACCCACGCACAGTCAAAAATAGAAATGTTCCGATTTTTTTCGGATCGTTCGAGGATCACCAAAATCTCAGATTCAACAGAGAAAAAAACAAGATATGCGATTTTTCGAAAAATATTTTCGGGAAAAAATTCGAGTATTCGATTTTCCGAGCAAGTCTGAGCTAGGATCCACAAAACAGAAATTTGAATTTTCGGGAGAATGGGCTTTTCTGTTCCTGTCGCTTTCCAGTTTCATGGATCCGGCCTGGTGCGCCACATTAATTTTTAAAAAAAATTGCGACCCTGACAAATCCGGGGAATTTTTTTAAGTCTGCGGACCTGTTTTTTCTGCATTCTATGGCAGTTCATGGGATTGTTCCCCGGCTATGTCAAGGTTTCAAAAAATCCCTATTTTAACAAAACAACTCACGTTGTGGCTTGAATAGTCGCATTGGTGATGCAGAATCCGTGAGACGTGGAGAGCAGGATGACTAGAAGGATGAAAACGCCGTCGTATGGAAGAATAGCGTGCGTGTGAGCTCTTGGAACCACGTTGCACGCCGCAATCATCGGAATCAACAGGAATCGAAGGCAGGCGACAACCAGAAGGTACTTCTTCGGCTGGAAATAGAGAAATAATGATGTTTTATTACTTATTTGCGAAATATGACTCACAAGTCTGAGCTGATTTGCTGTCGATCTTCCGATGAGGTCTCCAATGTTGTAAAGAAGGAACGAAGCGACAGCGGAGAAGTATGCTGAAAGAAAATAGTATATTTTAGAAAACTTTACATTCTGCACTGACAGTTCCACGTATGATTTCTGGATGTACTGTGAACCAGACTTGTCAGTCCCGGATAAGCTGCAAGTGTGACTATAAGGACGACAGAAATTGTTGTCAGATCAATCGACGACTTAAAATTGTAACTTTCTCATTATTGAAATCAATCAATTCTCACTTTCATTATGACGTTCGTATACTGTGCCCAATTCGATTCCATCACCATCACATTTTCGCTGCTGTTATCCACATCGATCGGCGGGAAATGACTGGCCTGCGTCTCTATGTTCACTTCGTTCGCTTCTCCGTCTTCGTCCAAAAGTCTCTCCTCTTCAATGTCTTCTTCGACTGATGGCGTCTGATTCGCCAACCAAAAATAGGTGGCCAGACTGACAAAGCACATGGCGAGACTGCATCCGAAGTACATTTGACCGTTGAGGACCACATTTGAGGTTACCGCCTGACAAAGGATACTGAGAAGAGCTGCGAGCACTCCGGCAAATGATTGACCGACCATCACTGCCTGCGTCTGAACAGAGAGAATGGAGTGGCTTGAATTTTATGTTTTTCTTTTGTTGTTGATGTTTTTAGAATTTTGCAATGGGGATATTCACGAAATAGCAAAACATAGGAAAATTTTTTTAAAAATTGCGCGAAAACTCGGCGAATGCCCCGATTAGCCTAAAACTTTGGGAAAAATTGTCAAATAACTCCCGAACAGGGGTGGGACCAAAAAAAAAGGGTTTTTTTTTGTAGAGCCGCGGAGGCGGAAAAAATGCCGGTTTTTGGAAAACAAAACTTAGCCGGTATATGCTCCGAATTGACGAAAAAACTCTAATTTTTAATGAAGACTTGAAAAGTTTCCATTTAATGGACCTATTCACAAAACTGGAAAAAAAATTGCGGGAAAAATCGGAGAATGCTCCGATTGACCTGAAATTTTGGGAAATATTGGAAAAAATTCTCTTGTACACGCTCAAAAAATTTGGAACCAAAATATCCATTTTGAAAATTTTCAGAAAAAAAATCAAACATTTTTTAAATCGATATTTTGGTACAAAATTTTTTGAGCGTGTACAGGAGAATTTTTTTCCAATATTTCCCACAATTTCAGGTCAATCGGAGCATTCTCCGATTTTTCCCGCAATTTTTTTCCGTTTTTTTTTTCCGGTTTTGTGAATAGATCCATAACTGGCAGAAATACGCCTTTTTAATTTTTTTTTTGTTATTTTTTTGAGAAAAAAAAATTGTTTTTGTTTGTTTTGCAATTTTTTGTCCCACCCCTGTTCCCGAACATGCACATAAATTTTTTTACCGAATTATCGATTCTAGAAATTTTCAGCGGAAAAAAATCATTATAATCGGTAATTCGGTCCAAAATCTAGTTTTTAACAGATTTTTTGGCAATTTAAATCCACTAGTATGCCAGCAAAACTGCACGAAAGTTTCGAAACGTCGTCTCAGAGCCTGTTTCCCAAAGATACAGGCCAATGAGTTATCGCGCACTTTTTTCCTATTTCACATTAATTGTAAGACCAATTTCTCGTAATAATTCGACAAAATCATAGTTGTTTGTTAAAAAATAAACAGGAAAACTATTAAACTCACGTATCGGGATGGAAAAATAGCAGACAATCCTAGAACTCCACCGGCCATCATTCCAAGGGAACCGAAGCATGCGATGGAGATAAGAGCCATGGAGACGTTGAAGAAAAACGTTTGATCATTATCAAAGTTCATGAAAGTGAGAACGATAGTGGGCACGAAAACGACAATGACCAAAATGTGTCCCCACACCATTCTGCAGCTGTTCGACAAGCTTTTCGTTGCAAAAACATTGAGAATTGATCCGAGAACACACGCAAGTCCACCGTAAACTGTGAGATAGGCCTCAAAATTCGCCTGCATTTCTGTTGGTGCATTTTCAGCGACTGCAGAAATAACATTTATTGTTGAGACCCTGAAAAAACCGAGGAAGGAGCCCCGCCCTTTGCAAGTCTGTGGCGCGATTGGTTTTCCTCGGTTTTGTCAGGGCATCAAAGAAATCAACAAATTTTGGGAAATTCGTGATTTTTCATGAAATGTTTTGAATTTTTCCTCGCTAAATAATTTTAGCAACAAAAATTAGAAAATACTACTAATTCATGTGACACCGCCAGTCGTGAAAATCGATCAATAACTCGGTGAAAACTGTATTTTCTCTGTTTCTCCTATTTTGCTGCTGTTTTTTGTACAGTCCCCGACTGATGGTTAAAAGACCAACAATTGAATAACTTCGTTTTTTTTAAATAAAGTGCAACTTTAATAACATCATAGATGTTTCACCGTACCGAGAACTCTGGTAAATCGTTTGGAGTTTAATCAGCTATGTTTGGAGTTTAACTCGAACAACGGCCGATTTCGGATTTAATCAGCCAGGAGTGGAATTTAAACCGAGTCAGGCATATTACTGACGCGCCCGCCTTTTGCGTCAACATTGGCGCACTTTCGGAAATCTTTAGGATATTTTCGAAACTCCTGTTTTTTTTTCAACATTTTCTTTATTTTTTTCATTTTTGTACGTAAAAATTAAAATATTTTGTTGTTTTTTATTAAAAAAATTCGCACTCGCCAAGGGGTAATATTTTGCGGCCCGTTGTGAAACAACGGGGTTTTTTTTTAAGTTACCAACTATTCTATTTAACATTTGAAGATTAATAATAAACACCACGAACAATTGTTTCGGATCACAAGTTACCGCAAAATTCTCCCTGTAAAACATTTTTATCTCGCCTAAACATGGTTTTTACAGATAGGCCAAGTGCTGCACAATAATTGTTGATATCGACGTTGGCCATCCCTCTTCAAAGGTAATTTATCATTTTGTTCAAAGCTTCTGATGATTCGATTATTTTTTTAGGTATCTTTCACACCGGTCGTTCCACGTTGCGAAATCGATGATCATGTAAAAAAAGAAAAAAAAAATCTACTTTCAAGTGCCAGTAGGGACATAGGAATATAATTACGGTATGTTTTCATGGCGAATTTTATGAACCATTATGGGGTTATTCACGAAATGGCAAAAAATGGCAAAAAACGGCAAAAAACTGCGCGAAAACTCGGAAAATGCTCCGATTGATCTGAAATTTTGGGAAATGAGGGAAAAAACTCTCCCGGACATTCCCACAAAATTTCAGACCAAAATGTCGAATTTAAGCATTTTCAGACAAAAAAGCAATAATTCTTAAAAATCGATATTTTGGTCTGAAATTTTGTGGGAATGTCCGGGAGAGTTTTTTCCCTCATTTCCCAAAATTTCAGATCAATCGGAGCATTTTCCGAGTTTTCGCGCAGTTTTTTGCCATTTCGTGAATAACCCCATTATAGAATTGCAACAAAAATAAGTCCCCGGAATAGAACTGTTTAAAATTGAGCTTCATAAAAAAAAATAACTGCTCCAAATCGAACTTAAATAACAACCATGGACAACTTCCATGTCAGTACAGTTCTATTTCGGAAACTTCTATTTTATTTCATTTATATTCCAGTTGTCGGTCTGCAAAATGATCAAACGCGCTCCGCTGAACTTACTGTTAGTACTTCGTGATTTTCATTTCGGTTTCCAAACTATTTTATTTCACATTGAATTTATACGTGAAATGAAATAATTTGGAAACCAAAATAAAAATCGCATAGCGTTGAGTTCAAAGGAGCGAGTTTGGCCGCCTACACTGCCCCCAAAAGAGGGAAAGCGCAAAACAACATTGGCTAGCGCACTTTGCGTTTGCAGACGCAGAGATACAGAATTTAGCACAACGCCTCTGCGCCTCTGATCTCTAATGCGTGCAGATAGAGCGCAATTGCACCGTACCTCGCCGAGAATAATTGCACCTTTTGATTATAACGAAAAAACGGGAAGAAAATTGGTTTTTTTGAAGAAAAAATGTATGAAATCGACATAAAACAATTAAAGTTATTTTTTCGAAACATTAAACACATAATAAATGTTCTCTACACTCGGTTAAATGGCAGTTTAAAAAACGCCGGATTTTACCGTTTTCTGAGGCGCTGCAGCTATATTTCTGTGAATTTCTTAATGTTTTGATTTAATGTATTTTCACAAAGTACAAAAGAAACAAAAAAACCTCATTTTATATCAGAATTTCTGAAATTCTGTGCCAGATGAGGAATTGTCCGTCATTTCCAATTCGTATTTCGTCGCCAGTTTTGAACTTTTCCGACTGATTCTGCGCTTAAAATGTGTGTCTCGACCATGCCTACAAAGCTATGTCTAAGACATTAGGAATATTGAGCCCATTCGGCTGAAAATTTGAAAAAATGTGATTTTGCCGTTATTCCGATTTTTTTATATTTCGTCCTCATTTCTCCACCGATTTCATTGAGCGACCTCGTAAATTGTCGAATATACCTGTATAAACAAACTGTCGAGCGGGCACTCGATTTTCCTGATGTTTTTCCTTTAAAGTCACAGTGCGCATTGCGCGCCGCCAGATGCAAAAGATAAACTATTTTCACGTGACCTCTGGCGTGCGCGGAAACGTGGGCGGCGAGCTTGCTGGATTCAGACAGGCGGTTAGATTATTCATTCCCAGATTCCTAATTCCTGATTCTTTCTTGATTCCCAATTCTTATTCTTGCCTTTGGTGTTCTGATTGGTATTCGTCAGTGTCAATAAAGTGTTTATTGACCACCTTCGTTTTGCCGTGAAGTCGTGAGCTACTGGTAGCCACGCACCGTCTTCTCAGTCGCTTCATCACACGTGCAGCTAGCTTGGGAGGGAGCCCCCCACCAAGATAGTTCGCGCACTTGGGGGCCGAGCCAAACCGCCGAAAAGTGAGCTTTCCACGGAGACTCCGGGAAACTCAACTTTTCACTCCGACTTCATTCGCACCGCTCAATTGGGAGGGAGACCCCCACCAAGAGAGTCCCGCGACATCGACTAGGATTGCGACCATCCAATTTTCGCGAGAGAAGACAAACGTTTTCAGTGTTCCGGGACAGAGACCCTGCCAGACACTTGAAAATCTCGATTGTTGGTGTTTCTGGAAAACATCCAATCAATCAGCTAATTTCGGATATAATCCGATAACGTTGGACTTTTCTCGGGAAAATTGAAGATTTCGAGTATTGTGATAAATTTTGCAAGACCTGCATTTCTCACATACTCTTTTACACCGTCATTCAAAATCTTGACAAAAATCAAGAACAGATGACGTCAACAACAAAAATTGTGATCGAACACGAACTGGAGGACGAAAACGAACAAGACGGTGGACACAAAAACGGATTCATCGACGAGGCTGTTCTCGATGAGGACATGGATACCGACCACTTCGAAAAAGAGCACGAGGCGAGAAAAAGAGAAGATGAAGTTCGCTTAAAAAGGATCGAGCAAGAATTCAGAACATATGGAAAAGTTTCCCCGAATGCGGTGAAAAAAATTATCGAGCCAATCAAAAAAAGATTCTCGCAGAGGGAACAACTGATTGTGAAAAAAGAACACAAAATTGTCGAACTTCACCAAAAAGTTCAGGAATTGACGAGTGATCTTCAGGAAAATGCACTCTTCGACAGCACGTCCGATAACGAAGACGTCAGGGCCATCCAAGAGTTCATGATGATGAACGGAATTGGCAGCGTGAAGGATATTGACGACATTTTGGATGAATGCAGCAAAAACCGACGAAATCTCATTGAAACGAAAGAATTGTTGCAGATTACTATGCGTGAGGAGAATAATCTCAGCGGCCGACTTCTCAAACTACGAGCCCAAAACACAGAGCTACTGCGCAAGATCGATATCAAGGATAAGGAGATGGAGTCAATGAAAAGGAGTTTAGAGCAAGTTGACATGAAGCTCAACGCAGAAAGGCTAAAGAAAGAAAGTGAAAAAGTGGCGTACGAGGAAAATTGTTACCAGGACACGGACGATTGCCCACCACACAGACTCTCGCAGAATGGCTCGCGAGGAATTCGCAGCCTTCGAGATGAACAAATTGATCGAATTGAAAATCCAAGGGGAGAAAATCAGGACACGGATCAAGCCCTTCAAGAAGTGTTTAACAGAGAGGGCACGCAAGATAGTGGACGGTACAGAGAGAGGAGTTCTCCATTCCAGTCTGAACTGTCACTGCTCAGCCAACTTTACCTTGAGCAGAACTTGCCAGAGCCGCCAAAATATACCGCAGAGAAGGACTCTGTGAGCATAGGAGCATTCGAAAAAACGTTTGCAATGAAGTTTGGCCGATTATCCGCAGAGCAACAAGTCACACTGCTCGAAACGAAATATCAATGGCGTGGAATGGGAAAAGAAAATCAAAAAGGAGAAAACTGATCTTAGGACAGTATTCACAGCCACTAATGAACCCATTAAGCTGATTGAGAAAGTCTCGGTCGAAACTTCCATGCGGACCAGGACTCGAAGATTGACTTTCTACGTTGCCGCAGTGGACCGTGAAACGATCATTCTGGGAACTGGAGCATTCAAAGCCATGGGAGTTCAACTAAAGATCGATGAACCGTCGAGAGATGTTCGAATAGTCGATGGAGTTAAACTGGACAGGCATGGACAGAAGATCGTTGAAATTTTCGTCGAAGGCATCATCCATGAAGAAAGAAGACTCTGCCTCATCACTCCAACTTCAAAATGTTTGACTGCGGGAGTTTGCCAAGTGAACAGTGAAGGAAGATCACGGATCAAAATTGCCAACCATGTAAACGAAAATATTCTTTTTCGAAAGGGGCAAAGGATTGCAACTGGAGAACTGAGCGGGTTCGAAATCTTGAATAAAAAACCTGAACTGCTAAAAAAGTTGAACAGCTGGTTTCGGGATATAGATGTTACCAAAACGTACAAGCCGACAGTGTGCGAGGTCAGACAAGAAGTCCAAGTCGTTGGAAGTCACTCGAATGGCCCACTCGAAAAGGACGGGGAGGATGCCGTTGGCAATTTTCATTCAGATGCGGATTCCAGATTCGGACTTGCTCATGGACGAAAGAAAGGTCGACAAACTGCGAAGAAGAATGTCAACAAAGAGCATGAGATGCACACGAGAAGTTTCGATGAGAGAAACAATGAAGCCAGACGTGAACAGCATGTCCAGCCTGCGAACCGAACGTTCATGCGCCCGCGTAGTTGTTTGGTGAGGAACACCTTTGGCGAGAAGTACACCAACCAACCCGTCGACACGCTGCTTGTCATGGCACCAGGTGTTTCGGAGAATGCAGTCCCTCTAGCTTTCACGGAAAAGCTGATTTTGAAGAGATCGCGGTCCGCTGAAGAGATGCTGCTGAAGCAACTCAAGAAGAAGCGCTACTCACGGATGATTATGATCATCCCATTTGCGACTGATAATGGTTACGTGGACCAATGGTCAAGGCTGATCAACGTGGTGCCGGGATCAACAAAGATCTTGCTGATTCCCGCGCCCACCTCGATTAACGATTTTTCACTGGCTGGAGCATTTATCTCTCTTGTGGCGAGCGTGAAGAGGTCGAGAGGTGAACTCGACGTGATTTCTCCGGGAGATCGGGTGATTGCACACAAGAATCAGAGGCTTGTGGACCTGGGCGATCAGATGAACCCGTTCGACTACTGGCATGTCATCAACAACGTGATCCGCGGACGGAATCTGGTATGGCAACCGCTGAAAGTGAGTGTGGTGGATATGGGCCAGACACGGAGGAGATCGGAATTACGCCAGAGACGGCAGTACCCGCATCGCGAGAAGTGATAATTAATGTTTACATTTTATCGTTCCTTCCTTATTGTTGTGTGTCAATTATTTTAATTGTTGTTATTGTTGTAAGGCTTTTTCTGATCGTTTTGTCCGGTTGGTCCACAGCTCATGCCGATTTCGTTCCATTGTTTGCCGTTGTCATGCACTGTAGGATCACACGTTTGCTTTTGTGGGCGGACTCGAAAAGGACCGGGATGTCGAGCGGGCACTCGATTTTCCTGATGTTTTTCCTTTAAAGTCACAGTGCGCATTGCGCGCCGCCAGATGCAAAAGATAAACTATTTTCACGTGACCTCTGGCGTGCGCGGAAACGTGGGCGGCGAGCTTGCTGGATTCAGACAGGCGGTTAGATTATTCATTCCCAGATTCCTAATTCCTGATTCTTTCTTGATTCCCAATTCTTATTCTTGCCTTTGGTGTTCTGATTGGTATTCGTCAGTGTCAATAAAGTGTTTATTGACCACCTTCGTTTTGCCGTGAAGTCGTGAGCTACTGGTAGCCACGCACCGTCTTCTCAGTCGCTTCATCACACGTGCAGCTAGCTTGGGAGGGAGCCCCCCACCAAGATAGTTCGCGCACTAAACGTATCTAGAAAATATAACACAAATATTTCTAATTTAATAAAAAAATTGAGAAAACCACATTTCCTGTTGAAAATGAGCGCTCGTCGGCAAGCGCGCCAAGGCACTCAAAGTGCGTCAAGCTTGCTGGCGCTTTCCCGCTTTTGGGGGCAGTGGCCTACAATACCGTATTAAAAATGTTTCTCTCATTGTCCTTATAATAATTTTGAAGCAACCCAATAAAATTATCAAAAAACAGCTTATGGGGTTACTCACGTTAAGAAAAAACTAATGGCGGAGGCCTTGCGGTTACTTTTTTTTCCTTCCCTAAATAAAGAACAACCCTATCAAAAATTCAATTAAATCTCGGAAAAAATGATAATTTGTCTTCTTTATTTTTTACAATTTTTCAGCGAGTCCTATGAATTCCCTGCGTGACATCGATGCCTGGATTTGGGAAGATCACCTCGTCTGGGATCGAGTGATTCCGCCAAAGCTCAACGACAAACGTAGGAAAATAAGAACATAATCTTCTCAATATTTTATTTTGTTTAGTATTTTTTATTTATTTGCTACTGTGTGAAATTGCGGTTTAATTTGAATAAAATTGCCTTTTTCCAGTTTCTGCATCGAAATAACTCGCTCTTAAAATACTAAACGCAGCGCACAACGACACTCCGCTCTCAGATTTTGGTACCTGATCAGCTTGCATTCGAGTCTGATCAGCTACGAGTCGGCTTTAATCATGCACCGCCAGGAGCTGATTTTACCCAGATTAAACTCCAAACCAATCTGATTAAACATCAAACGATTTACCAGAGAAGATGGTCCATGCGAAAAAGTATGCACGAAAATCAGAATTTGGAATTAAAAGTGAAGCTAATGTCTATATACTTTTCAAAGTAAGTATAAAATTAGTTTGCAAGATCTTCCAGTAACCAATAATTCCATTAATTTTCGCAATTTAAATATCACTCACGTTGTTGTTTGATAAACCAACTGCTTTTGATTTCCACCGGATCCTCGTCGTGAGTCACATTCCGCAATTTGTAGTAAAAATACTGAAAAATTGTCAAGTCCAAACATCAAGATTGCGGCACACTGTTTATTTACAAACTGATTTATTTAGTGGAGAATAAACATAGAAAATGAAATGCGTAACAATGCGAAAAATATTGAGCGAATCGGAATAAACGCTTCTCAAACGATGTGACTCATCGATTTTTCGCTCAGTATGGTGGCGGCGATTTTATCAAAAAATATTTTACGGAAGGCAGAACAGAACAGACAAAAAAAAAGAACAGAAAAGCGTCATGGACAGGAATGTTGCGAAATATTTTTGCAAATCTACGTGTCTCTCTTTCTATGTTTTTATACCTCTTCAAATTAAAACACATTGATAACAAAAAAGGAACAAACCTCATGAGCGTTCATGAACGCATTGTTCGGAAACATTGAACTGATCGATACGATCGTGAACGCAATGAATATTTTCGCAGACATTTTCTCGGGAGTGCAAGTTTACATTCAGACTATTCCAAAGTCGAATCGAATAACTTAAATAAATATAAAAAGAGGATAAAAATTATTGATTGACTTTGGAAACTGGCCGAACGAACGGCCACAGCTTCCGAGAAAAAGAAAGCGCCGGCGGGCAAGGGGCGGGGCTAAACGTGACTCCGCCCATTGCAACAGTGCGGCACAGACTTTGTTGGGTTTTTGAGAAAGGAGCAAAAAAGAGAACGCTTGTGCACATGGAGCTTTTTTAAAGTTTTATTGTGAAAACGAAAAAATTGCAACGCGGTGTTTGCGTACTTTTGAATTTCAAACGGCAATGAAAGAAATAGCATGGGAAATGAAGAGATTTGTTCCCATTTTCATTTGAATTTCAAAAGTACGCAAACACCGCGTTGCAATTTTTTTGTTTTCACAATATTTTGTTTTCTGAATATTTTCCTTTTTTGGTGCTGTTGGTTCAGTAATGTTGCAGCTAGGCAATGGGCAGGCTGGACGCCTTCACTTTTACGCTTTAAAGCAGACGGCTCGTGGTTAAACAGTGCTAAATGTTAAATAATCGCTGTCCATTCTATTCCAAACCACCACTTGAAGCTTTAATTACCACGCAGTGGGTTTATAGCTTTTTTGTAACCCACCCACGCTATAGTATAGGCACCAGGGTTGTGCGGAATCCGCAAAAATCGATGAATTCCGCATACCGTATTCCGCAAAACATGTTCTAAAACAATTTTTAAATATTTGTTTTCGGAGTTTCATATTCAATTTTTGGCACACACACGGTGTCCCAAAGTGGAAAAATGTCTTCAACTGTCTGCACTCTCTTCTCTCTCTCTCTCACCACCGCAGCGCAACTATTTTTTCAACGGGTATTTGTTTCTTTTTTGATTTTCAGCAAAACTAGACCACTTTTTGAAAATCTGTCATTAAAATATATTCTTCAGGTCAAATGCTTCATTTTTATTACAAAAACACCACGATTGGTGCAGAATTGACGGAGGAGATGCATTTTAAAATGTTGAAACATCGAGAAAAAAACCGAATTCGCACGTTTCGAGCTGGTCGTGGTATTAAAATGTTCGCGAGAAAATTCTGCACAAGGGAGACATTTAAAATGCATTATTATGTTGCAGAAAATTGAGTTTTTAGTAAAATTCTGTACTAATTTTTTTTAATGCATCTCCTCCGTCAATTCTGCACCAATCGATGTGTTTTCGTAATAAAAATTAGGCGAATGTGAACATAAGCCCCCCACCCACATATGGCTCCCCACACGTGGAATATAGCTCCCCAAAAAGGGAGTTTGACTCCCCACATTGTTGAAAATTTTTTTATTTTTTTTCGGGGAGCTCATGTACACTATATTTTCCGGGGGGCTATTTTACCTCTTTGGGGAGTGGAAGTTCATGAATAACAGCTCCCCACTGTTGATTTTGGGGGGAACATGTTCACAGGAGGGGCTTGTGAACATTGACCCCACACCAATAGAATATTGGCCCCCCACTTTGGAACTTTAACTCCCCACCCAAAAATTCACATTGGTTTTACCCCGAATTAAGTTATGGCGACCAAGACAATGGAAACTATGTGGGGAACTGAAAATTTCAGTTGTGTGAATTTTTTGTTTTTTTTTTGCACTTCGATTCCGTCTCCTCGATTGAGCATTGACATTGCTTGAGTAGCGCAGGAAGGAGACTGACACGTGGCGCGGCACCGCTAAGTTTTCCACATTTTCGGTCATGCGTATACACACCTATCTTTTTTACGTGAACTTTCCGTGTTACATGTTTTTTTGGTGGGGAGTTGTTATTTTTGGTGTGGGGTTGTTCTTCCATCGGTGGGGAGTTGATCTTCACTCTTGCCAAAAATTAAGCATTTTACCTGAAGAATATATTTTAATGACAGATTTTCAGAAAGTGGTCTAGTTTTGCTGAAAACCAAAAAAGAAACAAATTCCCGTTGAAAAAATAGCTGCGCTGCGGTGGTGAGGGAGAGAGAACGAGAGATGCGCCAGCAGTTATTCCTAGCGGCGCTTTTCCCGTCCGGGACACCGTGACACAGATCAAACTCATCCTCATTTGAAAAAATTGGCTTTGAAATACCTTTCCTTGCCCTAGACATCATGTGAATCGGAGAGACTTTTCTCCCTCTGAGCCCTTATTTCAGTTCAAAAAAGATGACTACTGAATTGTTGGACACACTAACGTTTTGCTCTCAAAACGAATTTACGATTTCGCTATTGTGTTTTCAATCAAGTTGCAGCATGAGAACGAGAGATAAAAAGACATGTTTTCTCTGCTTCTCTTCGAATCGAACTGTGTTTGCATGGTCGCGCGAAAAAGTGGGCGGAGTCTCGCGTTCTCATGTCGCAAGTCGATTGAAAAAACAATAATTATAATAAATTTTTTTTGAAAGTTCACACTTGAATCAATAAATGTTTTTTCCTTCGAAATAAAAGTTATGTCTATGAAAATATCATGTTCCGCAATAATTCCACAAAATGCGGATTCCGCATTCCGCAAAAAAAGTTCGAAAAAAATTCCGCATTCCGCAACTCTGATAGGCACCCACAACTGAAAAATGGGGTTTTCCGATTTTCTGTAGATTGAATAATGTTTGCAAATTTTTAGACGAAAAAACGGACAATTTTCGGCTCGGCAAAATGGTCAAACGCGCTCCGCCGAACTCAACGCTATGCGACTTTTATTTTGGTTTCCAAATTATTTCATTTCACGTTGAATTTATACAGCGAAATTTCGCCGCAGCGTTGGCGTGGGTCTCGCAGCGATAGAATAAAAAGACAACAACAGTCGAGGAGGCACAGAGAAAAATACTGTTCTGTCGTGTGAAAATTACCCTGGATTTACGGGAGTAGTTGGGAAATTCATAAATCAGTTCTATTGGACAATTAGGAGAAAGTGAAAAATTCATCAAGGTTACTTATTTTTTGGATTAGAATACGATCCACGAGAGTGATCAGTTTTTGGTTCATTTGGATTAGCAGCTGGTGGACCGTCAATTGCAAGCGGATCGGCAACAAAGTACGATCCGGTGGGCTCTTCCCAAGAAGCGGGCGCTACAGATTTCTGAAATGAATTGATACATTGAAAAGTACTGCGAAGAAAATTACATCCGGATTCTCCGTTTCCCAATCATACTTTGACAGTGGAGTGACCTTCTCATCATCCATCACTTGCCGCAGAGCTTTGAAAAACATGCTGAAAATATATAGTGCGGTAGAGCGCATTCTCTGACTGTTCGTACTGATAATCTGGCCGTTGATAATAATTTAATGACGCCAAATGAGGCATCAATTTGCTCATACATGGTGGCATATTCTGCATGACGACGTTGTGCGGAAGTGATTGTTTCATCTGTTCGACACGCTCACGTTCCGATTCGCCTTGCCACGGAAGTCTTTTTCCGCCGTTCAGCTCAATGAGCACATAGAGCAGCGACCACACGTCATCACCGCGTCCTTGCTCCTTTTTTAACGACATATTCGGTGAGACGTATGGAAGTGTTCCGCGGAATTCGGCAGTGCCACGTGCTTTTCGTACTTCCCATTTACCTTTTGTCTGAAAATTATTGTTTTGCATTAGAGCGAGTCGAGCAGGTCATGACACTTACAAAAGCTGCAAACATTCTGGCGAGTCCGAAATCTAGAATGTGCACAATTCTTGCTCGATCCTTATCCTTTGGGTTTCCCAGAAGGAAATTCGCTGGTTTAAGATCGCGATGAATGTATCCGTGATCATGGACATACTTCAATCCGTACAAACACTGTATTCCCACGCGACTCCAAGTGCCACGTGAAAAACCATTCTTCACTACTGTATTCTTTACTCTCAACTGTTTCAAATTGCTGCCCAGTAGCGTCATCACCATGAAGCAGTAATTTTTCCGCTTTCCCGCCAAATATAGAACTGGAATGTGCGGCGCTGGTCCTCCCTCGTTTAATCTTTGCAGAACTTGAAGCTTAAAACAACAAAGGGTAAAGAATTCAAATGCGCTTCACGCAACCAAACCTCTAATTTGATCGCGGATCCGCCCTCAACAGTATTTGATTCCGCTTTGAGCGCCGCCGTTTTTGTCGGATCCATATCATTTTTCACCAGGTAAACTTTTCCAAATCCACCTTCGTCCAACACTGGTCCTGTTCTCCAGTCGCCAAATCTGTGAGTGATTTTATGCTCATCATAGAGGTTTTTAACAGACCTTTTCCCTTCTTTGAATGTAACATTTTTCATTACATCGTCGTCTTCTTTCGAAGGCATATTTTATCAACTAAAATTCTCGGTTTATCGAAATAATTTCGTTTTCTTGTCTCCCCGCTAAATAAGTGTTGTATGAATTTAAAGTGTCACGTGAAGTTCATGGAACTCGACTTTGCCTTTTTAAGAACAAGAAAAGATGCACATGAAGCGAGTTGTCGATTGATCCACTTGACAGGGGGAATTCCTCGAGGCACTTTATAAAATTGGGTACACCCTCTTGCCAACCTTGAAGCCAAGAAGCTCCAAATGGCGTGGGCGGTAAATTGGCTAAATGTGATAGGGATAACAACAAATCCTCCGTACTACATTCATTTCAAACCTCTCAAAACGTTATGTGCTTTTGGTTTTTTGGTGTCAACATTTTTTGACGGTTTCTGACAGCATTTGATATATTCTGACCAATCCATAACCACCTGTCAAATAAATGAAAATTAACAGAAAAACCACAATATTTCAATAAATCATCAAAAAAAAAAGTTAATAGAAACAACACGAAATTATGAATTCCATCTCAGCACTTGGCCACGATTCCGCTTGTATCGATAACATCTGAGAAACCGTTTTAAAGCAGTTAAAAACGATTGCGTAGCTCAATGTAATTGTCAGTGAATTGTCAGTTTACCTCCACGAAGCTGCCAAGGTGCTGTCCCTGGCAGATGTGCCGAATTTCGTGGAAGTTTCTTCTCGACAAATAGCGGCATCACGGCCGACTTCCTGCCGAAAATCCTGGAAACATCGCTAACCAGAGGCCTTATGCATGAACCTTTTTTGCCGGGCCAAGGGGCTTGTTGGTCTTTATCAAGGGCTCATAGGGCTTTGCCTATAGGTCACCGAGATTTGAAATGGGGTCTAAAGGTGTTATTCGTAATTTTCGAGTTTTGAAACCTAAAGCTTGTCAAATACAGACCACCAGTCAAAAACCTACAAACTCGTTTGACCGGTTCATGCATACAGCCTCAGAATAAGAAGAACTTTGTTAATTCCATGTTCAATCATGTTTTCGAAATTATGCCTCGCCAAGGAAAGCCAGTCGATAATTATGTGTCTCATATTATTTTTCGGCGTGTACTGTCTTTTTTTATCATTATTCAAATGCCTTCTATCTAGACTGATCTGTTAAAACTCTGTCAATCTTTCTTTACATCCAAAAGCCTAAATACAAAATAGAAATCACATATTTTTGTTTAGACCCCAACAGAATTAACTCTAAAATAAGTTCCGTAGTGTACAATGGGCAATTTTTCCGGGCAACGAGTGTTAAGTTTAAGGCTTATTTCCACTTCTTTCTCTATTTCTCTGTGCTCACCTGTATTTGCTCTTCAAACTCCAAGTCATAAATAATAACCAAACAGCACAGTTTCATTGATTTTTCACACTTTCCACTTTCCACACTTCACACTTAATTTCCAGATTTTCATCCTTAAAATGAATAATATTGACACACCATCTACAAATTATTTTGCATCACAGTGCAAAATTTGTTTAAAAGAAGGACATGGACAACATTTTGGCATAGAGACGTGTCGAGCATGTGCGGCTTTTTTCCGGTAATGCCTCTAACTATGAGCGAGTTGTAGAATTTCAGTGAATTTAGAAGAGCAGTGGTGCTGAATCGAAAGTACAAGTGTCTGAAACGGAGTGGAAAATGTGAAATTGGCGAGGAGAAAGTATTGTGTAAATTTTGTCGTTTCAAAAAATGTATTAGCCTCGGAATGACAACAGAGAGTGAGTTATTATTTTTTTGTCTTAAAAAAAAATTTCAAACCTTCATTTGTATGTAGATGTCCGAACGGACCAAGTGATAAGATGTGACCAGGAAGAGTCACCTGAAGTTTCTTCCCAATTAGTTCCAGCAGGGGAACCTGGAAGTTCGAGTTCTGACGCACCACCCGTAGAGTACTGTATAATACATCCAAGGACTCGAAAACCAGCAATGTTGATTGATGTTAATGCTATTATCAAAAGGAGCAAGGCAGTTTTAGAAACTGCAAGTTTTCATTTCTATGAAAAATTTGTTATAAATAACTGTTCCATTTTTAGTACTTTCTAGAGGATGAAGATTCAATTCTCCATCTAAATCCGCTGCAACGAATGGTTCATTCTTTACGAAAATTGCGGATTAAGCAGAAATGGAATCCTGAATTTTTTGTGAACATCAAATTCTACGACCTGTTCGGAATGTGGGAGAAACAAATGGTAGATGCCGCACAATGGCTAATGTATGCAGACGAATTCAGAAACTTACCTCCACATGAAAGAGTACGTTACAATAAATGTCTTGAAATGATACAGGAAACGTCATTTTAAGGTGGCAATATTCAAAACTGTGTGGGCTGTTTGGCGTCGTTTTGAAAGATACACAATGACGGCGAAAATGTTCGGACAGAGATGTTATGATGAGCAAGTTTGTTGATTAATTACTAAAAAAAAAGGAAAATAAGTAAATGCAGATTCTCTTACATTCTGATCAGTGCGCTGCCCGGTTCGGAAATTACCACGTTGATTATTCAAACGTTTCCGAATATGGATCCGAAAAATTCAAAAAGTCAGTTGTTTTCATTTTAGAGTGTTTTTTTACAAATGGCTTGTTCTCGCTTGGAATGAGAAATCTTTTCGGTCGATTCGTAGACTCTGGGACGTTTCAAAACCTGCCAATTTGAAACTGGGACGTTTCGAAACTTTTTTGAATTTTTGCCTATGGTTTTTCGCCAATTTACACCAAAACATGGGGGCATTTGGTAATTATTTTTCGTTTTTATCAGTTATTCTTATTTTTTTTGGGAATTTGAATTCACTAGTATGCCGTAAAATTTAAAAGTTTCGAAACGTCGCTGATCCGATTCGTACCCCACGGCCCATTGGCCAAAACTTTTTCTTCAACTTAATATTTTAAGTCTTCTATAAAATTTATAATTTATAGTCTATAGACTATAATACATATGGTCAAAAGCGTTGAATTTATTCGTGAAATGAAATAATTTGGAGACCAAAATGAAAATCTCATAGCGTTGAGTTCAACGGAGCGAGTTTGACCATTTTGGCGGGCCGACAATACCGTAAAACCTTTGATAGTGCGGCCAGGCTGTATCAAAAACTATTTTTTCCTATTTAGAAAAATTGGTTACTAGGAAGCACTACATTTTATTTTTCAAAACAAAATTTCCCCTGTTATTTCTCTGTGTCTCAAATTTTGTACCTGTTTAACTAAACTTGGCAGAACGCCAACAAAGAACTATGGAGACGTAGAGTAATGCAACATGGCGAGTTTGTATTTTAGCTCGCCTTGGGGCGGATCTGATGCCGCAACGTGTTGAATAATTTCTTCAAAATGTACTAGAAAAATGTTCAGAGTGTTCGGCGGAAAAATGATCCAGTACTACGATATAATTGTGCAGCCGTATTTGGAGATGAATTTAGACACCACAGAAGTGACATTCATCCTTTGTCAAATTGTCTGGAACTATGCTGGAAGACGACTACAGGGGCAAACGCAGTCCGCTGGCGAGCGCTTTTTGGCTGTCATTTCAGACAATTTGCATGAATATTATGAAAAAGACAGAACAACCAGCGAAAAGGAGAGAAACTACGCAGGAAGACTAGCGAAAATGATGAGGATGGTTAATCAGATATTGGTAAATATGTCGTGTCAAAATTGTTGGCGATGAAACAAGACAACCCGGTCTGGGCTTAATGCTTGACCAACAAGTTTAATTGTTTTTACGCTTTTTACGGGCTAGAGTGAAGATCAGCCACCACCAATGGAAGAATAACCCCACACCAAAAAGAACAAGTCCCGTCCTGGAGCCTGTTCTCCCCAAAATCAGCAATGGGGAGCTGTAATTCATAAACTTGTTCTCCACGAAATTATCCACAAAAGATGCTGAACATTTCTAATTTGTGATAGAAAATCCCATTTCTTAACTCGTTTCAATCGTTTCCCGTGATTTCTCTAGTCACAGTTGAAACCGGTGTTACCGTAGTTGCTTCGCTGCGAGACGTTCTATGTTTGAACTTGAATTTTCCCGTAAAAAAGAAAAATTGAGCAAGTGCGGGAAAATTCAAGTTTAAACATAGAAAGCCTCGCAGCGAAGGAACTACGGTAACGCCGGTTTCAACTGTAACCGCCTGTTATTTCTGGGAATTTTTTCAGAACTTTGGGCTACGACTCCTGATTTCAGGACTTTTTTGAACGTGTTTTATGACAAAGTTCCAAAGCGGAAGGCTAATGTTCTATCGATGTGGGCTAATGTTCAAAAGCCCCTCCTGTGAACATGTTCTCCCCAAAATGAACAGTGGGGAGTTGTAGTTCATAAACTTGTACTCACAAATCTATAAAAAACATCCAGGGAACTCATTGTCAAGGAATTATCTGCGATGCCCTGACTCCCATCGGCACGCCTGCCATTTTGCGGGGCCAATTTCCCACTAGCTGCCCATTAGCTATCCTGAGCGCATCTACCGAATCAAGTGGCAATTTGCCATTTTGCTTGGCAATTAGCGGCTTCGTTGCCCACTAGCTGCCAGAAATTCCCTGACAATGAGAATAGATCGTGGTTGCCTTGTTTCTGAACCTACAATAAATAAAATGCGAATAATTGGTGTTCCAGAATATCCAGCTAAAGAGAGAGGAAACCATGGATATGGCAATGCTTTTTGATATGTTTAACATTGTGATCACGGAGCCTGAGTTTTTTAGAGTGTGATCAACTTATTGGCGAAATTAAAAAAGAATCCAGATGTTTAATTTCCAATAAAAAATGTTGTTAATGTATTTTCTCTTACAATTTCACGTGAAATGCCACTCCGTCATGAATACATTATAATATTTAATTTATGTGATTACTTAATATCAAAAAATATTGGATAAATGTATTTAGAATGGAAATAAATATGAGCAGGAAGGATACTGTATGCTATTTTGCAATTCTGGATGTTCTCATCGTTCCGATCTAGTTGCATCATTTGTGCCTGTTGAAAAATTTACGTCATTTTACACAAATTTCAACAAAGAAAGTTACCGAAGTACAATCAATCCCAAAACCACAAGGGTAACTAGATATAGGGTTGCTGTAATCGTGTTGAATACATCAATTCTATGTTGTAGCACCGTAACTAGAATTGTAGTCAATCGACATAGCTATAAAACACTGCGTAGCGACTCAAAACTTTTAGGTTACAATTACCAGGTACAGGATAAATAGCATGAATAGATTTTTCGATCGACTGCAGATTAATATCGCAAAAAAATACGCTTCATAAATCTGAAAAACCTCTATTTTTTTCTTTCTAATCAAAAATATGCCCACCATAATGTAAGAAATTTGTGCCTCCATTACAACTCTTGCATTTAAAAGTTCCAACGAAATACGGATGACACCCAATATTACATAGATTATGGAAAAACACTGAAGTAATGTCTGAAATTAGTATTTAGTCATATTTTTAGAGAGCATAATTATTTACGATTGGACGGACAACTGTGAACCAATCTGTGTTTGTTAACTTCGGATCATCCTTTTTATTCAAACGTTTCATTTTTTTAGAATATGTATGCGAAATATTTAATTAAACTGATTTTCACGTAGATCTCGTAGATTCCACGTGACACACGCTGTGCAAGAGAAGGTCGCGCATGAATACAAACAATTCACGGTTTAATAAATAGCTTTTAAAAAATTATTTCAAATTTTTGATTCAATTCAGAAGTGCCAAAAAATATGATAAACAAGAAAGAAGAGCGAAAAAAGACTTATAAAGATTTCGACGATGAATTCAATTCGATAACTGTTTTTTGCAATTTTCCGCTTTTCGTAAGTTCTTCGACGTATTTTCAAATGTGTAATGGTCTTTTTTTACAGGTTTTTCCGTTCACCATGTTGTTTTCATACGTAATCTACATCATCATGTGTATTTATTTTGAAAAACTAAAATTTTCAGCTGTTCTAGTGAGATTTTCAACACAAACCCTTTCATCATATCATTTTACAGACGATGTTTGCTTTTATCAACATCGTCGGATTATACAGGCGAACGAAAATTTGGTATCTGATAAGTATGTCTTCCTGTGTGAGTGAATGGTAGAATTTAAAATAAATTAAAGCTTTTTCTTTTTAAAATTTGTTCGTTCAGATTGTCGCTGCTTTAGGATTCTTTGCCTATTGTGGGCTGGCCTGGACGTCAAAATGTAAGAAATAAATAATTTTATTTGACGTCTTACATCAAAGATTGCAGACTACGTCGAAATACCATCGAATCGACTGGAACTTTCTTTGAACACTTGTGTTTTCCTCGCTATTTGCAACATTTTTTCCGCGATTTCCTATTTCGATTTTGCGATGTTGCAACATTTTCCGAAAACTGTTGATAGAAAATAATAAATCTCGTTTCTAATTTGTTTTGATCGTTCGGATTCATTTTGGCGTGATACTTGTGATACTTGTGAGTATATAATCTTCCTTATATAGAAAATTTGAGATTAGTCTGTTTGTTCATGTGTCTCGCACAATCAAGTTTGCATTCCACAAAACTTGATCCCACGACATTTCGATTAACGTTCAAAGATGTGAACCATTTTACCACAAGAGTCACGAGAACTTGAGGAAGTTATAATGGATTCGTGACGGAGTGACATTTCACGTGAAACTGGGGAACAAAAAATCTCTTCATTTCTTCAGATATTTCTTCATTTTTTCAAATAAAAACGAGAAAAATTGTCACTCCGCCACGAATCCATTATAGAGAAAGAAATTAATACAATTATTATTGTTGGCCCGCCAAAATGATCAAACGCGCTCCACTGAACTCAGTACTACGTGGATTTCATTTTGGTTTCCAAATTATTTTATTTCACGTTGAATTTACACGTGAAATGGAATAACTTGGAGACCAAAATGAAATCCACGTAGTACTGAGTTCAGCGGAGCGCGTTTGATCATTTTGGCGGGTCGACAATATAAAACATAGAATAAAAAAGAAATGTTCGACGTAGGCGACGTGGTCGCCAGAAGCCACAGGCTTGTTATTCTTATAGAATAAGAACACATATCGGGGTGTTTAAATTTTTTTTTGTTACAAGCTATGCGTGCTGCGCGACATTTCGCAACGTGAACTTTCGAAACTGACGATTCGCAACCCACGTAGCTTTGGCTACAGTGATGTTTCGCAACCAGACATTTCACCATTCATATATACTCGGCGAATGCATCATCAGCCTCGCTCTACGGCACTTTTCAATTTTCAACAGTGTAGTGCGCCTTTTTTGAAGCGAAAAATCAAAATTTAACTGCAACTCATTGCGGATACGTCATTTTCCATTAAAAAGAAGTATAAATACTAGAATTCAAGTTAATCTTGCAAGTGCAACACGGTTTTACAAGAATTTTGCATTAGAGCGAGGTTGATGATGTATTCACCGACTATAAATCGAAACTCGGACAATTCGCAACTTGTCATTTAGCAACCAGGCTAGTCGAAACCGCGACTTTCCACAACTGTATGTTTTGAAACAGGAAGGTTTTTTACATCATATTTTTTGATTTTATTTATTGTTTTTTCTCGTTTTTTTAATGATTCAAGTGACCTCCATCTAGCAAAAATCAACTGTAAAAGACAACACAATTCCAGATCACAAGTAGGTAACTTACCAGTATATGTATTATTTAAAACTTTAATTTTATTCATTCAATTAAATACATCCATGCACATTTTCTAACATCTAAACAAGAGATCTGAACCGTGTGAAATAAAAACAAATTCTCAAAACGCTTAAATTGAATCACATTTTCCGAATCCAGTGGATGGTTCCCATTGGCCACTTTGACATTGCAACGTGGCAGTTCCAGTCACTGCGAATCCCTCTTCGCAGTACAAAAGTGCAGTTGTGCCGTCTTCAAAATCAAGTGAAGAACCACTTTGAATATACACAACTCGCGAGTTTTTCGGAGGTGAGAGTGGCACACAGACTGATAAAGACGACGATTCGGCGCCATTCGAGCACTTTCCCATTATTGGACGGAACGATCCTTTGCGGCATGTTGAAAATGACGGACCAGTCGATTTATAGCCTAGATTACACTTGAGAGCAGCAGTGGTTCCGTCGTCAAACATTCCTTTCGTTGAGAGACCGGAGAAAGTAATCTGGAATTTGAATAAACAGAAAGAAAAAAATTATAAAATTTCTAAATTACGAAGGATCTTCAAGAATACCCATAAAGTCTTTTTTCAAATGTTTATAAGGGAAACAATTTAAAACTGTTTCTTATGTTAGCGCAAAACATTTCGCTCAAACAGTCAAATTTTATCAAATAAGGTTCTGCAGTCATTTAACTCCCTTCAGAAATTGACTGTTAGGAACTTTTAAATTCAAAGATACCGTAAAAACTGTATTAGAAGCGCCGCCGAAATAGAGGCACACCACGAATAGAGGCGCATCCGTAGTCATCCGCGATTTTCGAGCTTTTTTCCAATTATTTGCCGTTATTATGTGAATCCCCGCTTCTTCAATATTCAGAGCGCTTGATTATAAAAAAAAACGGAAATTTCGCGGAGCCATAATTTGCTCCACAGATGGAATGGGCAGATTTTGACTTCAGAAATGGATTCAGCATAGCTGAAGATCCTAGAAGGTGCTGGTCGTATACTTCCCTAGTCAGTGATCAACTTTTCTAAAAAAAATAAATTGGAACCAAACCGATGAGAAACTCAAACCTTGGACACAAAAATGATTCCATTCAGGTTTGAAAATTAATGGCGCACCCTCTAATTAAACCGCCTCTGTAATAAAGGCGCACCAAAATAAATCGCCTCTAATACATTTTACGATATATCCAAAATTCAAATAACGGTGAAATTAGAACGAACCTCTCCGAACGCCGGAGCCATTGGCGGCGGACATGTCTCTCCAGACAGCACAATTTTCGGAATTTCTTCAATCGTCACGTTCGAATTGATTTCTTTCGGAGAATCGGCCACCGGTAGGGTAATGTTGTTGGATTTGACAGGCGATTTACGAAGGAATGTTTGTACACATGTCCCCGGCAACGGATTCCACACACCGTTTGTGCAAATGGCGGATGGAGATCCGGAAAGTGTGGAGCCAATGTTGCAGAGAACTGTGGCAGAGGTTCCACTTGGATATGGTCCGAGACCAATCGCGCTGTAAACTAGAGTTCCAGAGAGAGGATCACCAAGTCTGCCACATGAAGTTCCTCCAATTTCATTTCCCATGAGTTCGCAAGTTCCAAGAGAAGCGGGTGCCCAAATTCCATTGCTACACGTGGAAGTCATGATACCGTTGGGCACGTATCCACTTTGGCACGTGGCAGTGACTATTGTGAAAGGTGGATATGGTCCAACTGGATTATCCTACAATTTGTGTCATTAAGTTTTCGGAGTGAAAAGTATAAATAACTTTACATTCGAATAGGTCATCGTGGCTCCGAGAACCGGTGCTATTCCAAATGGACACGAGGTCGATATCGGTTCTGAAAAAAAGAAAACAAAAAATAAAACCCGTAAAAACAAAACATTGCACTTTTTAGCCTTTCATGCAAACCTTTTTGTGTCTTTTGACACGAAGCTAAACCGGTTGGAGACCACACTCCGTTGTAACACGTGGCAGAAGTGTAGCCACCGACAGTGACAGAGTAGTTAGTAGCGCATTGAAGGGTTACGGTGGTGCCCTGTGAAAGTGAGAAGTGACACTCAACAATAACAACAAGAACAAGAACAACATACACTTGGATACACACCAAAGCCCGATGTACTGTAATTCAGTGTGCCGTATATGGGTGTTGACATGACGGAACACGATTGGTTAGTGGAGGACGCTACAACAAGAACAATAACACCTACTGATGAATGACGTGGCGAAAGAGGAAAAAGAAGAAGAGGAAGCCTACCCTGCTGAACGCAACTACCGATTGTGCTGGGCGACCAACCAGAAGCGGTGCAAGAAGCGAGTGAGTTTCCGGAAAGGGTGTAACCGTTGTAACAGACGACGTTGACGATCGTGCCGACGGGTATCCGAGTGCTGACTGTGGGTGAATACTCCATTCGACCGTTGGTGAGAGTGCCTTGGAAAGCGGACAGCGGGGTGCATCCTGGAAATGACATTTGGACTAAACACCACTAGACAATATTGGAAAGGTAAATGGTGAAAAGGATGATGAACAAGGAGTTCGCATTCATCAATTCCATCGTTAAATTCTGGAAATTCGTAGACGACAGGAAAGAAAGTAAGAAAGAAGTTCAACGTTTATAAATTCAACAATTATGAAGTTTTTGTACATGTGGCTGAAATTTCTGTGAAAACTCCGTTGGTGCACGTGGACGTGCCACCATTTCCCTGCACTTGATATCCGCTTTCGCATTGTAGTGTTACCACGGTGCCAGACGAGTAGGGCGCCGTCTGACTCGTCACAATGCTACCGTACGGTGGAGCAATTGGCAGGAATGAGCACGTGGCGGTGTTATTGGCTGAAAAGAGCATGCGGGAAGGGTAGGAATGGACATGCTGGATAAGGATAAGGACGGAGTGTGGCGAGTGTATGGGGAAGAGAAAAGTACATACCTTGGCCAATTCCAGTGGTGGATCCAGAACAGGATCCAAACGCAGGCGACCACGCGGCGTTTGTACAGTAGGAAATAGTGTTTCCCAACGCGACTTGGCCAGAGGGACATGACATTGTAGCAGTGCTTCCTGAAGATTGTTGTTTTTAACAATATTTTCTAATGTGCCTATTCAGCTCAAGAAAAGGTCCAGTGTTACGCGTTTTTTAATCATATGCAGAATTGCGGCAAAACGTCAAAAAAACTACAGTAGTCGGAGGTTATTTAAGGTTCACAACCCGTCGTTTCGAGACACGGCGATTGAATAATCCGATTCGTCTTAAAATATTGGCAGCATTCCAATTGAAAATTAAAGGCAAATTACAAGTTTTATTCGCTACGGGACATTTAACACCAGACGTCTCAAAACCGTTTTAACATGGAAAAATACGGTATTGTCGGCCCGCCGAAATGGTCAAACGCGCTCCGCTGAACTCAACGGTATGAGATTTTTATTTTGGTCTCCAAATTATTTCATTTCACGTGTAAATTCAACGTGAAATAAAATAATTTGGAAACCAAAATAAAATCCACGAAGTACTGTGTTCAGCGGAGCGCGTTTGACAGACGTGGCGGGACAACAATAGAGAGTTGCATCGAAAACCACGAAAAAGTTAAATTTGAATTTAACTAGCAAGTCGTTTTGAATATAGGCCCGATTTCTACCCCATCCGTGTTAACATGGTTTTGAATAGTCCCGGAGCAGTTTTAGCGCCGGTTTCTCAACGCGAAAGTATTTTTCCTAGTAAGCAACCTGCATAGCAGGGGTGGGACAAAAAAAAATTTTCCACAAAAAAAAAAATTTTTTTTTGCTCTTAAAAAAATTAACAAAAAATCAAAAAAAAAAATTTTTGTCCTCAAAAAATTTACCAAAAAAAAACAAAAAAAAAAAACGTATTTCTGCCAATTTTCCAAGTTTTTGTTGAAAATTAGAGGTTTTTGCCAATTCGGAGCATATACCGAATAAGTTTTTACCCAAAAACAGGAACTTTTTTTCGCCTCCGTGGCTCTAAAAAAAATTGTTTTGACTGCGGCGCATCATCAAAACAAAAAAAAAAGTTTCGGCTCACTCTTACCATCGAAAAAAAAAACAAAACAGTTTTTGTCTCATCCAAAAAAAAACCCGAAAAAACAAAAAAAATCGAAAAAAAAAATTTTTTTTTGGTCCGACCCCTGCTGCATAGTGTTTTAAAAAAATAAAAAATAATAAAACAACGGTTTTTCATCCCCTAAATACGTCCATAAATAGGTTCAAACCTGTAGTCCACGGGGCGAAATAACCGGAAGAATAGGTCACGGTGGCACCTGTCGGAGTTAATGGAGGTGTGTAGCAAGGGTTGGTACTAGTTCCTGACGAACTGCAACTGCCCAAAGTGGGCGTCCAAACACCTTCCGAACACGTGGCATAACTGTTTCCGGTGAGAGTAGCCGCATTCAAACATGTTAATGTGGCTGTGGTGCCTGCTGAATGAAGTACCATGTTTCCGTCACTGTATACAACTTGAGAGTCTGTGGGAACAATCACTCCGATGCACTGTGTTCCGATTGCGGTGCTACTTCCAGAGCATGTGGTTATGATTGGCGGTGTCCATGCTCCGGTGAAACACGTGGTTTGTCCGATTTGAGTTCCATTCGAACAAGTGACACGTGCAATGGTGCCCGATGTGAAACTAGTAGCGAAACTCGATTGTCCATCATAAGAAACAGTTTCACCGGCCGGTCGAGTCAACGTGGTGCATTGTCCTGTGCCTGTTCCTGTTCCGCTATTCGAACATGTTTGCGTAATGCTTGGACTCCAGATTCCATTGGTGCACGTCGTAGTTCCCAACATAGATCCTCCAGTCGTACACGTGACAGTTGCTACGGTGCCCGAAGTGAAGCTAGTGGTGCTCAAACTGAATGGTGTGTAAGTTGCTTGGGCTCCAGCCGGTACTGTAAGTGCGCTGCATTGACCAGTTGTCGATCCTCCGATTAGTGAACAAGTGCCAAGGAAGGTTGGCGTCCACATTCCGTTCGAACAGGTAGCCGTGGAAGCCCCACTGATTTGACCAGAGGTGCATGTTCCTGTCACAGTGGTTCCACTTGGGAATGGTCCAATTGAGCCACCGTTAGAGTAGGTCACAGATCCACCGAGTGGAGCAATCATCGCGGTGCATTGAATAGTTCCAGTGGTGTCCCCGGGAGAAGATCCATAATTGCAATTGCCAAGTGCCGGAGTGAAAGCACCATTTGTGCATGTTGCCTGCGAGTTTCCACTGAGAGTGTATCCACTGCTGCAAGCCAATGTGACTGTTGTGCCAGCCGGTCGCATAATCTGAAAGAACGGAAAGAATGAGTGAACAAGCAATATTGAAAATGTGTATTGTCGGCCTGCCAAAATAGTCAAACGCGCTCTGCTGAACTCAACGCTATGCGATTTTCATTTAGGTCTCCAAATTATTCAATTTCACGTATAAATTCAACGTGAAATGAAATAATTTGGAGACCAAAATGAAAATCGCATATTGTCCATTCGTGAAGAAAGCAAATGTGCTCCACAAAACTTAGTACTACGTGGATTTAATTTTCGTCGCCAAATTATTTCATTTCACGTTGAATTTACACGTGAATTGAAATAATTTGGCGACGAAAATGAATTCCACATAGTACAAAGTTTCGTGGAGCGCACTTGCTTTTTTCGCGAATATACAATAGCGTTGAGTTCAGCGGAGCGCGTTCGACCATTTTGGCGGGCCGACAATATGTATGTACATCATATGTGTTTCCTTGCGAATACGTGAGAACTCCACCGATCAAAATAGGATTCATGCACGAAGTGGTCGTAGATCCACCAGTTCCAGTAGAAACTGCTCCGTAATTGCAAGTTCCAAGAGTTGGAGTGAAAACTCCATTTGTGCAAGTGGAAGTGGAATCTCCGCTCAATGTATAACCACTGTTGCACATAAGAGTGGCTACAGTGAGCGCGGGACGGGTAAGCTGTAACAGGGAAAGTTTATTATGAACAAAATAGGGGTTGCATTAATGCAAACAGTGCGAGGAAACCTTCAGTACTCACATCATAAGGAGTACCCTGACTATACGTGACTTGTCCGTTAATGACAATTAGAATTGTGCAAGTGCTTGAGGATGAAGAAGTAGAAGATGTTGATCCAAAAGTACACGTTCCAAAATTCGGAGTGAAAGCTCTTCCCGTACACGTTGATAATGAGTTTCCGCTAAGAGTGTAGCCGCTATTACATTTAAGGGTGGCAGTGGTGAGGTAAGGACGAGTGAGCTGAACAAAGGGGAATATGTATGTACATACATGGGGGAATATGGGGGAATAAAAGGGGAATATGTATGTACGTACATATCTATATGAACTGAAATTCTCCATCAATCAGAAGACGCGGAGCAGAAGCATTTTTCAATGGACACTAGAAACTAATTCTATGAGGAAGCTTTGCAAACTAGGACGGATGGACGGACAAAAGGACAGTGACGATAACTGTTAAATTAATGAACTCACATCATAAGTATTTCCCTGACTGTAAGTTATCACACCATTGATAACAGTGGGATTTGTGCATGTTGTTCCAGTCGAATCCGTGCCTCCAGCTGAACCACCCACACAATTTCCCAGTGGGGGATTCCAGACTCCGCTGAGACAAGTGCTAGTGGTAGAGCCGGTAACGGTGTTCATCAGATTGCATGACAACGTGGCAGTCGTTCCGGATGGGTACGTTCCGACTGCAGGTATTAGTATTTTCGGAAAGAACTTGCGTCGCTATTTTTGATGCTGAGGTTTTCTCCACTTTTCGCCCAAAACCCGTAAAAAACGTTTGTGAAAAAGCTTTTGAAAGCGAGGTTTTGTTGGCTATTTCGGCGCGTTTAGGTAAACTTGGGAGAACGCCACTGGGGAGACGCACAGAAAGGTGACAGGGCGCATTTGCCTTTACGCACTGGGGAGGGAGTGAGGAAACACGCCCGGGAGCACAACCGCGGCGAGTCCAAATGAGGCCCAAAAATGAAGGGGAGCACGAATAATTTCACATTATTGGAGAGAAAAACCAACCAAAATCGTGAAAATTACAAAAACCAATTCAAAATTATTCGGGCGCCATTTTCATTGTTTGGGCCTCAATTTGAAGCGTCGCGGTTGTGCATCCTGGCGCGTTTCCTCCCGTCTCATGTCCCAGTTTTCACGTAGGGTCTATTGTCGAGGCGCAACAATCGCCTACGTGCTCTACCGCACTCGAAGCATGTCGCGTCGCGTTTGGCCAGGTTTTTTTTTACCTTTTTTCGAATATCTTTCATACTTTTTCACGGTATTTTTTTTCGTGTTTTCATGTTTTTTTTTTGAAAGTTCTCTATTCTTCAAATTCAATGATTTTCAGATATTTAGGATCGATATGATTTTGAGCAAAAATGCTCGTTTTGACAGAATTGACTGAATTTTTAGTGTCAGAACAATATTATTTACCATTCCATTACTGTGAAAAAGTATGAAATAAATTTCAACATTTAGAACCGACCGCCGAAACGCGAACAGCCGCGACACGCTTCGCGTGCGATAGAGCAAGTAGACGTCTCGAAAATAGGGCTCTTGGACGTTTCGAAAGTAGACGTTTCGAAAGTGGACTTTTCGAAGGGTTTTCTGGATTTTGTCGACGCGTTGCTTTACACATTCATTTTAAAAAGTTTTTTTTAGGAAAATTCCTCACACCGCGACGACAAAATCCAGAAAAACCTTCGAAAATTCCACTTTCGAAACGTCCGAGAGCCGAAAATAGCACCCCGTGATATTTGCAAATTAAAAGAAAAACTCTCACTAGACGAATAAGTTATCGTTCCACTTGTAATCGCGGGAATCGCTTCGCAGTTGCCAGTCGTTTGTCCGAGAGCAAGAGCATTCGTACATTGTCCTGAATCAATTGATTTCAATACCTTGTTAGAAATTTCCGAATAACTTACCTATAGTCGGGGACCACACTCCATTGGTGCACATTGTGGACACTGATCCGGAAAGACTGTATCCTAGATTGCACATAAGGTATCCAGAAGTTCCTGATGAATATTCAACAGTCGGGTTTGCTTGCATAAAAAGAATGTTTCCATTGGCAGGAGTGGCAATTGCGGCACAAGCCACACCAGTTGAGATCTTAAAATTTCACGATTATTGTGTTGTAAATATTTCTTGAAAATAAATACATAGATAGGATTGGAAACTGTTTGGAAAGTTATTTAAGTTAGAAGTCTATAGAAGTAACTGAAAGATAGAAAGATAAAAGTTGAAATATGTATAAAAGAAGGAGAAGAACAACAATTTCATTGAACTTACTTGTCGACGATATCTGTTTCTGTGCTAAAAATTCAGACAATACAAATATACGTTAACCAGTCTAATCTAACATACACTCTGGCTAAGTCTTCGAATTCCTACCGCTTCACATCGTCCAATCTTTTGATCCCATCCTGTCGACGTGCACGTGGCTGCCGAATTTCCGATTCCATAGAAATTACGGTCGCATTTCAACAAGATGACCGAGTTCAAACCGTACGGAGAGCTGGATGAGTTGGCGAATACTAACTGAAATTACATAATTCAGCACATGCACATCATAAGTATTTACTTCTCCGTTTCTGGGAGCTGAAAGTATCGGACACTTTAATTCGAAAAGTGAGACGCAAGAAGGAAGATTTGGTTGCCATTCTCCGTTCACACACTTTGAAGACGGAGCAGAGTTTGTTGGAATGTATCCGATTGAGCACAGTACTGTAGCTCTTGTGGCAGTCGGCACACTAGTTTTGGAAGTGATTGTTGCCACGTTGGCAGAGTAGATAATATTGCCATTTGGTGTCGAGGAAGGGATTTGGCATTCGGAAACTCCATCGTTTTGCACTGGACTTGCAGCTACTAAAAGTTGTGGTTTCTTCTGTTCCTGACAATTTCCAAGTCCTCCTTTCGGATACCATCCTTCTTTTGTGCACAAAAGACTGCTCTGTCCGTCATTTACAAATCCATTATTGCAGTGGAGAGTGGCTGTTGTACCGATCGAATAGACGTTGAGTTGATTGTTAGAATAGGTTATTTTCCCGTGATTCGTGTCCGAAAGTGTCAAACAGACACCGTCGTCAGATGAGTTGAAGAGCACGACAGACGGAGTTTGACGCCATGCGAAGCAAAGCGGAAAGTATTCTTTCTCGTAGCCAGGAAGCGATTGGCCAATGTTGTCGAAAGAGTAGGCGTAATCTGAAATAAGCTATGAACGGGAAACAAGTGGAAAAGCTATGATATAGCTGGGCCCGAAGATTTTGGGTTAATCGAATATTTGTTCAGATTGAGGGATTTTTTTTTATTAAAGCAATTGTCTTAATTGAAATTTTATAAATTTTTATTATGGACTCACTCCAAGTTTCGCAAAAACTGTTTTTGACGTTTCTTTTGTTGATAAGGGTTCAAAAAAACCAAAAAAAAATTACGGTGTGTTGGCCCGTATGTTGTTTCAAACACAGAAAATTAGCGCGACGTTATAATTTGGCTGCGTACTTGGCTGCAACTATTGCGTTTGAAAAAACGTACGGAAAAAGCAAACACACCGTGGCTCACTGAATAGATTCAAGCAAAAATAAAAGGGCATAATTTAATAAAAGTTCACTTGAAAGTGAATGAGTTGAAAATGTGGCAAACATTTGTTCATTTGTCAGAAATTATCATTTCCTACTGTGATCATATATGTACCACTTGTTTCGATAACAGCATTTCCTACCTGTTTCAATGTCCCCACCGGTACCACAATCGCCCCGTCGATGCTACAACCCCCGTTAAGCATACTTCCAACCAGCTCCATACGGTAGATTTACCACTGTAGGAAATGAACATTGGTAAATGAACGTTTGCCGAAAATTTTCTTATGGATTCGTGACATAGCAAGTTATGCGTCAGCAGTCGCCAGGTCTCGTCATGATTCAGACCTTGGCGGCGAGTGAGGAAACAATTTCTTGTAATTATTTTTTTCATTTTGCTGGCGCACAACTTGCAGCGACGAGTCGCTACGTCACGAATCCATAATACTCATTTCTAATTCTAATACTTGAAAGTCTTCCAATTTGCCAAAATTCACCTTTTGTTTTGATAGAGTTTTTAATTAAAAGAAGAATAACAATGTGAATATGCAAAACAGGACTTTAACTGAAGTATACAATGACGTCAAATTAAGGTGAGACTCTTTGAAAAATAAAAGTGCATGTTTTTTTTCTATTGTAGGTTTTACCGTCTCAAGGAATTTGATTTTTAAGTGTTGCAAAAAAACTTCAAAAATGTCTAGGTGACATGGACGGCCGGCCGTATTTTTCACTACCCTTCTAGGGGGCCGTTATATTACGAGGGCCGCTCCGTTAGAAAATTTACGGTATTTGCAAGTAATCGGAGTGTAAACTTAAGCTTCCCCCCCCCCCCCCGCTATTTTCAAACAAAAAAAAACTAACGTGGTCCTGTCAGCGAATGTTTAACGAATCGATAAACCGGCACATCCGCTCCACACGAATTGTTTTTCTCGGCACAATAAAACTCGTCCTCAATATTGCTCATCGTTGAATCGTTGAAGCGAACATTGCGACGATCCGTGTGCAAAATGGCTCCATTCACTTGCATCATTGCGCTGAGCCGAACTCCACATTCAGTGATAACGCATCGTTCCGGATGTCGGGCGAGCATCACAGTGGAACTCGCCCTGTCTGTGTTTGCTCTTTCATATCCTCTCACTGATAAGTCTTCGTCAGAGATACGGTATTGGGCTGTCGAGTTGTCGAAGTTTCGTTTCCACACTCCGACCACAACTGAACATAGAGAGTTTGAATAACGGTGAATTTCGATTTGATTGATATTGGGGAAATTGAGTAGTTTTTCGATTTTTTTTTAGAATTCCATTGTATATTTTTTGGAAGCTCTCAAGTTGTCTACAGGGTGACCAGAAATTATGGAAACAGAGGCTGTATTCATGAGGTCATTCGGTATTCCGATCAGGTTCGGAAAAGCTTTTTTTTCGTTCGGAAGCTATATGGAAGCAACTGGAAAACTACAGGAAAACCGTTTTCCAAAAAAAATTTATTTGCGTCTCTCACACGCATCATGGTAAATTTAGCGTTTTCCAAACTTCTTTTTCCGGAAACTGGTTGTCCAGTTTCTATCATATGGCCTTTTTTCATGAATAAGGCCCCAGAAATCGCTCTCCACCACACAAAGCACAAAACAAAACCAAACAAATGCATTCAGAACATGCTCCGAATTCGATGGGTATTAGCCAAAAATTTCTGAGTTTGCTTTATTTCACAAAAATCTTATTTTGAATCCAGCCTGATGGCCTGAGCAGCGGTGACCTCTGCTTTTGGAAAAAGGAGCCAACACAACAGGAGAATACTACCGAGGAAGGATTTTTCAAGATGAACTAGTTTTCTGGGCTTGAGCATTCCAGCAAGACTAGGCAACCTCTCACAGAATCAAAACCATTTAGAGCTCTGCAACTTCTCAATTCCAGAATTTTTCAGTCCAGCTATTCAGTCTTGAAGAACAACATTGATAGAAAACGTGTACATGTTTTGTTTTGAATTTTCTGGAACGGTTTTGCCATGTCCCCCAATTGCTTTTCATCTCGTATTTTAAAATCACAAAACCATGAAACTAACCCAACTTTTCCGGCCTTAAACTCGATCCGCATTGATATTGTGCCAGCGTGGCACTCACATAGATCACTATCAAACAGATAATTGCAGTTGTCATACCTGCAAAGAAAAAAAACGTAAAGCAACACTTTTAGGCTAACAAGTAACACAAATAAATGAAAAAAGGGGTTCGCGAGAATGAGCGGAAGTGGTTTTGACCACCTCATTTCGTTTTCTATGGTCAGCAGTTTATAAAGGCAGAGCAGGTCTGAAAGGGCGGTGGCCGCAATGAAACGAATGAGACGGAGCCAATTCGTATAGATATCGTATCACTCCGTACATATCATTGAGCATTATTATTATTATTATTATTATCCATTGAAAACCTTTAGGGAAAAAGCAGAAAAGTTTATAAAAAAATTATTGTATTTAGTTTCATTTGAAAGAAGTAAAAGTGAAAGAGAGAAAGAGAGAGAGAGAGGGAGCAAATATTCAAAAAGTGGGACATGTTTGAGTAGATGTGGATGCATGCGCTACACGATTATTCATATATTGTTGTTATTATATGTGTACACGGAAAAAAGAAGGAAAAGTATGTAGATGGTGGTGAAAGTTCGAGTTGAGGCGGGCAAAGGAAAAGGAAAGAGAATGAGATTGAAAAGTTCCGGTCGGTCGTCATTTGAACTCTCTAGAATGCAACAAAAACATATACATAGCCTCGTTTTTTTAATAACTCCGCCCAGATTTAGCCACCTGATGTGAAAAAGAATCGTGACGATATTTAGCTGTATGAGATTCCCATTATTTTTCAACAGGGATTTACGGGGTGTTGACCAGGGCTGGGATTTACCGTTTACCGTTTACCGGTTAGTTTTCGGTAAAAGTTTTACCGATTCGGTAAACGGTAAATATTGTTCGGTAAAAATTTTACCGAACAACATTTACCACGAAAACTGTAAAATTAATTTATTCCAGTGCAAAACTGAATTTTAAACAAGTTGTTTTCAATCTCTGAAAGTTCCATCGGGGGCTCATCGGGACCTAGACCATGCAGAATAAGGCCAACGGCAAGATACGTATTTTTTACGTGGAAATTTAAGAGACGCGAGACGAAATGCGGGCAAGTCCGCAGTTCACGTTGCGTGCGCGAGAGGTGGAACTGTCAGAGATGGATAATAATGCAGAAAAAAACTAATTAAATTGCTGGTTTGGTTTGAATTAAAATGACATGAAAATTCACGTGAACCAACAGGCCTTACTTAAGCCATTACTTAAGCTTAAGCCAAATAATTTGGTGGCACAGAATTCAGGGCAGCTCTCAGGGTGGCCGAATTTGATCAATTACGCAAAATGATTGTAAGAACTTTCAAGAAAGCCATAAAAATGAAATGAGCGAAAAAAAATTAATCTACACATCTCTATTATATTTTACCAAATTTTCAAGCAAAATATGCCATTATCAGTCGCTACGCAGTCTAATTGAAGATCAAATTGGTTGGCAACATGTCCTAGTTTGAAAAAGACCGAAAAGTCAACATACTAAAACTCGTAAACCTTGTCGGCTTATTGTCATAAAATTTGGGATATTTACTGTTCTTCCTCATAAGTTTATAGCCGGATCAGTAGTGTTCTCTGTTTTACTCTCTACTCTACTCTATGTACATATTTTGGATCCCTGAAACTTCTACCGGGAGCCTATTAGAAACCTAGGCCATGGCCAAAAATTGAAAAAAAAACAGAGGTAGAACGGTATAGAACTCGCACGGAATAGAACTAGAACCACCTGAAATGAAGCTCGAAGCACTAGAAAAAGTATTTTCTTGTACATTGTGTGTCCCTGAATTCTAATTCGTGCAGTTGCATTTCAGCCGGTTCTATTCCGCGCAGTTCTATACCGTAGTACCCACAAAAAAACAAAGGTGCTTCGGTGTGCACTTTTAAACGCTCGTGCCGAGGCTTCCGCTAGGACTTTCAATGATCGATAATAAATACTCTACTCTAGTATGAAAAAAAAACACATAAACTGAAAACAAGCAGTCTATGCACCTAGTTCTAAATGTTTAATTAGTAACCAAGGAAACGGGTACAAATAGAAAACAAAAAGAAACAGAAATCACTCATTCGATTCCAGGAAAAAGTGTGATAAACAAGCCAAATTGGAAAACCGCAATTCTTCGAAAAAAAATTGTCGAATTTCATAGGGATTGTCAGATATTGGGCTGTCACAACAAAAAAGATTGAAAACACACTTGCTGGCCCGGAAGAGAGACTATGGAAAACAAAGAGACGCAGAGCGGACAGTACAAGTGAACGGATAATCCGGGCGGTTCGGTGGCCCGGTTCAGATCCGATTACTATGCGGATTCCCCCCTTAAAAAGAAGACATGAGTAATACATAGTTATAATAATGATACAAATGTAGCAGTTTCCAGTTGGAATCTTGTTGGTCATGGGTCATATGTCATGGAAAAAAAAATAAAACAAGGAGCCAGAAAGTGAAAGGTGTGTCTAGTGGATGGGCGGCAGGCGGGCGGATACGGTCGAATGGAGATCCCCGGGAACGGATGTTTTGTAAAAAAATATGTGTGAAGAGGAACGGGAACGGGAATAGAATGGAAAAGGCAGAACGTAAAAGGAACAAATACGTTTCTAGAGGTAGTGAGAGACACTGAAGCTTAGAAGAAGTAAAACGATTGTTGGGTGCCATTTGGTATTCAAAAAATAATGGGATGAGTGTTGATCCCTTTTTTTGTTTCTACTTTTCTCGAGTACAAGCCTGACACATCCTTTGAGTGTAATAACGTTATCAATACGATATGGCAAAGAATTAAGAAGATTTGAAAGTACTGAATAATATTTTTCTTTATTGTCGGCCCGACACGTCGGTCAAACGCGCTCCGCTGAACTCAATACTACGTGGATTTTATTTTGGTTTCCAAAATTTTTCATTTCACGTGTAAATTCAACGTGAAATAAAATAATTTGGAAATCAAAATGAAATCCACGTAGTATTGAGTTCAGCGGAGCGCGTTTGACCGACGTGGCGGGCCGATAATACTTCCTGCTCAATGTTGCTCCACTCTAGTATTGTTTCAATTTTCTTGCCGGTTACGGTAAGCAGTGATGCGAAAATTGGTACCCCAAGTTTTTCAACTGAACGTGCATGTATCCTGGCGTTGAACTGTTGTATACTCGGTATGAAACGCTGAAAATTCGCTCTAATCGAACAATGAATTTCGTATGCATTTGAAGTGAGATTCAGAGAAATCAGAGCGAAACCTCGGCATTACTGTTGATAACTTTCCTATTATTAAGCGTTGATGTATGTCAGTACGTGTATGAGATTTCATGTCACCAGCCTTTTCTCGGACCGTACTGAACCGATTTGAACTAAATTTGGCGAAACATTTTCAAACAGAAGTGGCATGAGGCGGCCGACTTACTTGTGATGTTCGACCTCAGTTTCCATCCTGGATACTGCGAACCAAGCCGCGCCAAGTTGCACGATCCGTTCCGACAGGGACCATGCTTGTTTAGCCTTGAGTATGCCAGTTCTTCTGCGGCCTTGCATGTTAAGGCCATATTGTGGGTGAAGATTTTTTTTTATTTTCGTGCTGATCCCCTAGGATCCCATTCTGATACGATCGCGGCCGAAGTTTAGTGAAAATCGGGCAAATTCAAAAGAGAGCATATTAAAGGCACTTGGCGTGTTTTAACAGTTGTCCCGTCGAATGCCGCCGAAAATCTTCTAGTTTTATTTAAAAAAAAAACAAAAACAACAATTTAAAAAAAAATAGAACAGAAACAGAAAGAAGAACAACGGACGAACCGGACTAACCGCGGACGAAGTTTGTCCGTTTTTTATTTTGTCCGAACGAACATATGAAGTCGTTGATTACTTTCTAGCTACCACTTCAACGCCTAAATCATCCGTTTTAAAGACGCTCTGGGAAAAGGTGGCTGATGCCTCGCTGAAAGCGCTCTTGATAGCATTCATATGTGAAGAAGTGCGCACAGATCTGTAAGATTTGACGTTTCCAGTATATTGTCGATTCGATATTCTTGTCGGCTACAGTATGCTCTTACGCGCAACAAAAGTGCATTCGCAGCGCCTTAAAAAACGTGAGGGGGAGGAGCCCGATGTGTATTCATACTTTGCGCAGCAGAGAACACTGTAGCCGACAAGAATATACAATCAATAATAGTTTGACTATTATCTTACCTGGCAGTGTTTATAGCATCGAATGGTTCCTCAACAAACATAGGATAATGAGATGTGTTTTTTGGGAGATGATTCCTGAGCACGACTTGCGCGGATCTTATTGAAATGGCATATTTATCAAAATCAAAATTGGCGAAATAGAAGAAAAATCCAACCAGCAATTCTCCAAGTGAACATGTATTTGGTGGCAGAGCTGTGAAAATATAACTGATTCGGGACCAAGAAGTCTACTGTACTGATGGCGACATGCTATTTGTATTATGTTGCCGGTTTATCATAGTTTTCCCAATTTCTAGCTTTTTAAAGTCGGTGACTGCATGATCAACCTGGCTCTACGGGGAAGACTAAAATTTGAACTGCTATTCGTGGTGATTTCGTAATTTATCTTTTTATCTTTTTACTTAATTCGTTGATAGTAATACAATTTAAGGCATAAAAATCGAATTAACAGAAAAAAGTAGACAAAAAAATACAATTTGAATTTGCGCTAATCTTGTAAGTGCGGCACGGAATTTTTCAGTAGAGTGTGGTTGATTATGTATTCGTCGACTATATTTGGCTCTGGGACGCTTCGAAACTTTATTTCTATTTTTCGTCGAGGTGTTCCCACTATTGACAAAACTTGGCAAAGGATAAAATAGTTGTGGAATCTTTTACTGGTAAATGTGGAGAATTTTTCAAAATTTACCGCTAAAATGCACTAAAATTTCGAAACGTCCCAGTTTCGAAGTGACAGGTTTCAAAACGTCCCAGATTTATATTTAACTGTAAAGCGAAATAACGCTAAACTTGTAAAAACGACGAACCAGGTAGTTTTGTTGCTATGTCGCCAAAAAGAATGAGCTCCTCGAGTGGTAATTTACGGTCAAATTTATCCGGGAAGAGGTATTGCAAATTAGGCAAAACGGCAGGTCGAACACCACATTGCAAGTAATGAACAGCCATCAGAATAATCGTATAGCTGTTTAGGTATCCATCAGGAGAGTTATTCACACCTGCGCGCATAGCCCAATGCTTAATCATTAGAGCAAGGGCTGGGAACCGAGCATCGCATCTGTAAAAGCAAGTTAAGACAACTTAATGTTATTATTAATTTACAGCGAATAGTAGTGGATCAGATGAGAATTGTAAATGCCAGCAATGTTGTTAACGTTTATATCAATATCCATGCCTTCGAATTCTCCATTCAATAACAGTTTCACAATCGGAACTTTAGCAGGGATTAACTGGCAGAATTTCACAAGTCTTTTAAATGGATGCGAATAATGTAGTCTTCTGTATGTCTTATCTATTTTCCTCAAAGTTCGCAATGAAAAACTGAAGTTGTCGCGTATTTTTAAAGCAGGATTAATATTTAAATACCTTCTATCGCATTGAAAATCGTCGAAACCTTGACCACGATAGCCGTTAGTAGGGCAGCAAAGGCACATATCGACGTCAGAATTATACGAACCACAGCCATTTATAGTTGATCCAGTAACTTGTAAAGTGACCCGCTTGTCGGTAAACAACTAAAATTGGTGATCATCGTTTGAATAGAAATTCGAAAAACCTTTTGAATCTCTTGGTAAAGCAGAAGTCTCGCTCTCATTTTCTGATCATAGATAGATTCGGGTTGGCTATTATTGAAATAATGATCCCACGTTAGCTTAGAAAGTTCAGTTAGCGAATTTAACGATTTCGATGCTACGCGACCCACGTAAGATTCTGCAGCCTGCGCCTAAAAAGGTAAATTGTTTGATTATTTTGGTTCCTCAAAAAATTTTTAACATACCAATGTTTTATTAATGATGACACCTATTGTTCTAGCCTGATAGTTAGCTGGCAAATTTTTCGTTACAAGAAATTGTTCCAGAGTTGGTTGTCCTTCGAATAATCTTTCCATCGAACCAGAATTTATATTTCCCTCCATCGAGGAGTTTCTATTAATTTTTTCATCCATTCGTACTTCATTACTTTCCACATCGTCACTCTCATCCCATTCGTCAATCATTTCTCCAATCTCCTCATCAGACTCTGAAATAATTTTTGTTTAAATATCAATAAGCCATAGATTTTAACCTGTACCCTTCGACGTTGAAGCTTCATTAGCGAAAGCCGCATTTGTAATCGAGTCCGTCAAACTTGAAGGAGCAGGAGACTCTTCCACCTCCGAATCATTTTTTGTTCGCTTCTTTGGGATACCGTCATCCGAATCACTGCCATAGTTTTCTTGAAACACTGTAGAACCACCCGCTTAAATATTATTTTTTTTTGAATCAGAAAATTAGCAGTGAATATCTTACAGTTTGGAATACAACAAAAAACTTCAGCTGGACCCGCTCCAGACATGTTGACTTGGCCGAAATCTACATTGCCAGCATTGCCCGTGTAAAGTCGCCTACGCAGTCTGAAATGTATTAATTTTTCATTTTTAGGAAAAACTTTCAAGAATTTACTCTTCTGATTTCCTTTGATCCGCTTTTCTTTTTAATTCTGAATCATCATTTCTCATAACTTGCACTTTTGGAAAATTTGCATTTTTCGAATTGTATGCGGAATAATCCTGAAGAAAATAAATCTTCCAAACGATAACGACAATTTGAAGGTGGTGCCAACTTTTTGAGGGAAATGGCTTAAAATCAGGCTTTCTCGGAAATTTCCGATTCCGTCCCGAGACTAAATTATTTCCGAACAAAAATTCCGTTCCCGTCGGAAAAAAACAGGTATTTCTGTCGAAATTTGGTATTTTTTTTTCCGAAAAAAAATCGGCCATGTCCGTGGCGCAAATGTCCTATTTAAAACACGAGCTTACGTACCTTTTCGAAATTGTTTTTTGTGGAAATTTTATGATTTTTATGGACCTATTTAGATTCCTTTCCGATGTTTCCGATCGGAAATCGGAATTCCGACGGGAATTCGGAAACAAAAATGAAAAATTCAGAATTCCGTCGGAACATCGGAAGAGAAAATTACAAAATCGGAAATTTTCGACGGAACTCGGAAGAGAAATTTTCATTTCCGAGAAAGCCCACGAATACCACATTGAAATCGCACAACAAAACGCTCTCTTTTTTTAAAATAATGTACAGGAGAATTTTTTCCAATATTTACCAAAATTTCAGGTCAATCGGAGCATTCTCCGTTTTTTTCTGTTTTCTTCCTTTTTTTCCGGTTTTGTGAACAGGTCCATAATAACAACTTCGTGTACTCCCCGTGGTCTTCTACTCTTTTTTTTTTTTTTTGGAAAAATTTGGCAAAAATCAGGGAAATTTGCGATTCATGTGCAATTTCAATGTGTTATTCGTGAATCCCCCACTCAGTACTATATTTTAAAACAGTTTCCCCGAAAAGTTGGCACTTCCTTTTAAAAAAAACTTGCGTCGCCGAGTATGATGACTTCGTCCATTTGTTTTGTATTCTTGTCTGTCTCTCTTTTATCTTCTTCGATATTGATGATGACAATGTCGTTATCCTCGTCCGTTTGGTTTTTGAAATCACCTCTAGGTTCCTTTATCGTCCCAGAGTCTGTAATTTATTTTATTTAAACAGTCAAGTTCGCTTGTACAAACTAGAAGGCGACAGGGCGTTAACCACGCGTTTCTTCACTTCTTTTCCACGGATAGTAGCAGCAGGTGTCATGTCGTATTGGGAACACTGCAACAAAAAATTTCTTCCTGACGAGATCCTGATGCTTACCCGAGATATTGATAGGTAGTCTTCCGCAATCGTCTTTTCAAATTCTTCAAAAATAGGGAAAAATGGTTGGAAATTGAAATTGGGGTCACCAAGACAAAGAGAGGCGATAACGTTGCTCGGTAAAACTGTTCGAAAAAAATCGAGCATAGCGTGAGATGCTGTCTCTTCGGCATTCCTAGAAAACTCAATATTCGTTAAAAACTAAATACAGTTGGATATATACAGATTGTTTGGACCACTGCCTTTCGCAGATAAACAGCACGCCGGAATGCCGGAAAAGCAAAGCATTTTCATTACGTCTGTGCTGTCCTCTTTTTTATTCCGCATCCCTAGATAAATCATTTTTTTGATGGCAAAATGGAAAAAAAAAACTTACTCATGCTAGTGTCTTGCAGTATCACAGGATGCCCGACAGCTATTCCCATCGCGCGCAAAATAGGAAGGATGGGTCTCCTGAATAATAATAAGAATATTTAAAAAAAAAAAACCAATTTGCATTTAACTTACTTGGTTATTGAATTACCTTGCGATTTTCGTTTTCTGGACATGGTTTTCATCCTAAATAATTTACATTGAACGGAAAAAGGGGGGGGGAGGTTTGCACGAGTAGGGTATATAAAAACGGGGGTTCAGTGATTTTTCAGAAGCGCCCCCACACCACCACTAGTGCCGCCACACAGGTGATACTGGAGCAGTAATTTTACCCCGGGGTTATATAGCCAAATTCAGATCTCCGGACATTAATACCCGGAAATCTGAAAGTGTCACAGATGCTTCCGGCGCGTTGCCGCTTAACTTTCCGGACAAAAAATAAATGCTGAATGAGATTAACATATCAAACAAAGCAAAAGCGACGCAAAACTGCGATTACACAAACGAAGAAAACTTTTCTTTTTGAGTTCCGTAAATACCGGAAAAACGGCAAAATTTACGGAAACGGAAAAGTAAAATTCCCAGCCTACCGCACGAGAAATGCGCACCGTTGGCCCTAAAAAGTACGTCTCGGCGCCTGGCGTCTCACACTCTCTCGCACGTGCAGATGGAGCGCGTTTGCACGGCCTTGCTTGCAGAAATGTTCAGAATTGAAGAATGCGTCGGAAATGCGGAAAAATTGGCAAAAAAAATGAGAGAAGACACTGAGAATGCTCTGGTTGGTCTAAACTGTTTGGATATATTGTTAAAAATACTCCCGGCTATCCTCAAAAAATTTTGGATAGAAATATCGATTTTTATAATTTTCTGAAAAAAAATTCGATATTTCAATCGAAAATTAATATACCGTATTTCCTCTAATATAGGCACATGCGCTTCTATTTTTTCATTTCTTCACAACTGCCGGGTATTTAGAGGTTTGCACACCAAACTTCGGTCGTCTCATGCCTGCTTGGTCAGGAAGTATTTTGACGAGTTTGGTGTGCAAACCTCTAAATACGCGGCAGTTGTGAAGAAATGAAAAAATAGAAGCGCATGCGCCTATATTAGAGGAAATACGGTAGCATGGCCGGGAGTATTTTTGACATTATTTCCCAAAATTACTGGGCAATGGGATCATTCTCCGAGGGAAGAAAAACACGTTTTTGGTTTTTTTTTTTTTTGGGGTTTGCAGAATTGCTGAAAAACGTCAAAAAACTACAGTAAACGTAGTTTTTTTAAACGTAAATAAACAGCTATTTGGGTCGAAACCTGATATTGGAATGATTCGGTTCAATTTTTTCTCTCTCTCTGTCTCTCGTTAAAATGTTTTGAGTGGATTACTGTCACACTCCTTTCAGCTGTATTGTGAAAACAAAAAATTTGCAACGCGATTTTTGCGTACTTTTGAAATTCAAACGACAATGAAAGAAATAGCATGGCAAATGAAGAGAAATTGACATTTTTCCCCGGTTTTGTGTTCCCTGGGTTCTCGTTTTTCCCCGGTTTTGTCGCGCTCTCCCCCTTTCGTTTGAATTTTGAAAGTGCGCAAACACCGCGTTGCAACTTTTTTGTTTTCACAATATCTGTTCGTGCTGAAAATCATGGAAGAGTAAGCGCTTTCTACAGTACCGTTCAAAAGGTTGGAAACTTTTGGTTTTTGGAGTATAACTTTTGAATGGAGAGGGTTATGGTTCTGAAAATTTGCATGAATCTGCCCCGTAATGTTTTTGACAAGCTCTAATAATGGATTTGCCCATTTTTGAAAACTGCAGATTTTTCAAAAAATTTCAGAAGCCAAAATTTTCGACCCAAAAATATTTTTTTTTTCAGATTTTTCAGGACTCGATATTTATGTTCAAAATGAAGTTTCAAAACGAAAAATATGATTTTAGTTGACTATGGGTTGATTGGACAATTTTCAGCTGACTTACAGCACTTTGAGTATCAGGGTCCACATGGGTAAGTCAACTTTAACTTTTATTGAGAACCACCAAAACCGAACAAAATCAAATAAACTTTGCTTTTTAACAGTTTTTAGCTAATTTTCCTTTATTTTGTTTGGTTTCGGTAATTCTCAATAAATTTATAGTTGACTTTCCCATGTGGACCTTGATACCTTGACCTTGATAAAGTGCTGTAAGTCAGCTGAAAATTGTCCGATCGACCCATAGTCAACTAAAATCATACTTTTAGTTTTGAAACTACATTTTAAAGATAAATTCCGAGACTTGAAAAATCTGAAAAAAAAATTATTTTTGGGTCGAAAATTTTGGCATCTGAAATTTTTTGAAAAATCTGCAGTTTTCAAAAATTACCAAATCCATTTTTCTAGCTTGTCAAAAACATTACGGGGCGAATTCATGCAAATTTTCAGAACCATAACCCTCTCCATTCAATAGTTATGCCCGAAAAACCAAAAGTTTCCAACTTTTTGAACGGTACTGTAGGCCATAGCAAGAGACGGGAGTATCTCAAGCTCGTCCGGAAGGCACACAAAAACACAAACAGACATCCCAATCTGGGTTTTTATATCAATGAGAAGAAAGCTGATAAGTAGAAAATAGAGGATACTTCGTGAATTCCTCTGAAAGCATATGAGACCTGAGAGAGCAGAAAATAGATTTCAGAAAAAAAAAAGAGAAAGAAGCGAATGGAAAAACGAAAAAAAATTATATCAAATCGAGTTTTCGCTGATACTTCTTTCCTTCCGAATACCAGAAGTGTTTAACACGAAATGAGAGCCTGCTCCGCTCGATTTTATCTGATACGGACAGTACATTTCATCGGACGAATCGCTACAATCAGCCACTTCATCACAAAGACCGCCAGGTGGAAGACATTTTTTATTGTCATGACATTGGAATTGACCAGGTAGGCAAATTCGGGGAGCTGGAATTTTGTTTTTAATTAAATAAAAGTTGCTCAAAAACTTACGACAATTCAGTTCGTCAACTTGATTGGAGCATTGCGCAAGTCCATCGCACATGTAGATTTTAGAGATGCATCTAAACATAATGGATTAATGTTTCTATTTATCTTTTTATTTCTCACTTTGGATCAGATCCGCCACATTCAACTTGTGAATCGCTGCAATTGGAAGAACACGTTTTTCCATCTGTGTGCAATTCGAATCCTTCTCCACACGCACAAGTTGCCGCACCGTTCTCACCCAATAAACATATTTGACTGCATCCGCGAACATCACAAACTGATGGCTCTGCAAGAATTTAATGTGCTCCATCCATTTAGTGATAAACTTACGATCAGGCTGAAGTGATTTGTGATAGACTTTCAGTGAATACGGTAGCAACGCAGTTTGAGCGAGTACTGTAATATTTTCTCCGTTGTGTTTACTTGCTCTCAATAGTCCTCGATATGTCCAATCAGTCCAATAGAGAAAATCGTCTGCAACTGCGAGTCCGAACACGTGAGGGACTGATCCAGCGTCTGCAATGATAGTACGACGATCACTTCCATCCATGTTAGCAGTTCTGAAAGTTTTTTTTCAATATTAGAAGAAAAAGAGTCTCAAATCCTACTCAATAGTATCCAAAAACGCGTCCGCCCAGTAAATCTTTTCTGCAAAAATATCAACAGCCACTGCATTCGGCCACGTGATTCTTTCCGTGACAATTTTCCGGAAGTGTGATCCATCCATTGAGGCGGCAGCGATGAAAGCGTTCGAGGACCAATCAGTGACAAACATCATTCCTTTGGCTGGATGCAATGCAATCGCACGTGGCAATTTCATCACATCTTTGTAGACGGCCTGTCTGAATCTTCCATCCAGAGATTGGACAAGGATATCCGATCTGAATTTATAACGATTTTACAGTATTTTTTTAGTTAGCAGTTTTCAGTTATCAATAATTTTACCTTCTCAAACTGTACAAGTTCCTGGCAACCCAATCAACAGCGATTCCTTCCAGACCATCCACATCAAACCGCTGTACCGCCTGTGGAAAAGTACCCTCAATATTCATTCGTTCGATAACGTTCGCCCCAATGTCCGCGTAGTAAAGTCGGTTTTCTTTCACGTCAATGTCAATCATTGCAGTCTTTTGAAGACCAGCGCGTTGAAGTTGGAACGATTTGCCGTCTGTGGAAATGTTCCAAACACTTTGACCGTGCGCAAAGAACAGCCAAAGAGGTGCTGTAAAAAAAGTTTATTTTGAGCTGTCACGTTTTCTACACTCACAGGTATCAATTCTTTCACATGTTTTGTTATCAGCCGCTAATTTGTAAAAGCGTTCATCGCACGAGCATTCGAACGTTCCCGGCAAATTTTCGCATTTTTGAGAGCACGCCGAGGAGAGTGATTCGCATTCATCAACATCTGAAAATTTATTGATAAGGAAGGTGATATTTCCATTGCTATTATGTACAATCTATCATACCTAAACACTTTCTCTGTGCGGCATCAAAATAATATCCAGGTAGTCGGCATTTGCAGTTTCCTTGAGTGTCACACTCTTCCAGTGGCTGCGCTGTAAATACCCATTTCTCATTTTTTCTAAAAACTATCATTTTTCTCTTACGCTTCGGTCTAGCTTTCGTCACATTTGTGTTGAGTTCACACTTTGAATCTGGATTCCTTTTCGCTAAAATTGAGAGAAAAGAAATTTCAATTTTCACCGCATCCTTGCAAGTTGTCTCCTCTCTTTCAATCAGACAATCCACATACGCTTGAATTACCGTACATTCGTACGTTTGAGAAGGTGCAGTTACTGTAAGAAAAAGCAAAAGATAAGTGGGCTGAGCCGGGGATCGATCCCGGGACCTCTCGCACCCTAAGCGAGAATCATACCACTAGACCACTCAGCCACGTTTTGTGCCTGCTTCCCATACTCTACACATTTCTGCCCCTCCCCAACTACTCACCAGTGTCTGGCGTCTCGTCTCGCAGCGTGTTCGTCTTGTTCACAAAACACTCCTTCACATTTTTGTCACTGCAAATAGAACGATGATGTGCGGACGGAAAGATGCATTGAAATGTTGGAAAAACAACAAAAAAATGCATATTACTCTCGTCTCAGCAAGGATCCATAATCCTTTAAAATGGCCACGAATTTTGACACAGTTGAATGAGTGCGACCGTAGTCTGTTCAACGAGAGAGTGATGAATAAGAGTGAACAACAAAATAAAAACAATATTCTCTCACTTTCTCTCTCACTCTCGTTGAATTGGGTTACGGTCACATTCATTCAACTGTGTCAAAATTCGTGCCGATATATGTTACTCGTGAGAAAGCGGTCATATTAATGGACCTAATCAGAGCAGGAAAAAAAACAGTTTTTCGTGTTTTTGAAACTTATCCAGGTTTTTTACCAGGGATAAAAACCCATCGCGTCAAGACCCGGTGTTAAAAAAAAATGTAATGCGCCTTTAATTTTCAATGGTAATTTGGCCGAAATTTAAAGGCTCATGAAAGTTGTGGGTTTTTCCGCAATTCTGCATAGCCTAGCATAGGGTAAACAACACGAAAATCATTGTTTTTCCTCTGCTGAATAGGTCCATAAAGGATTATGAACCCTTGCTCACGATCAGAAGAGAGTAATAGCAAATGAAGAAAAATTTCTCATTTGCGTTTGAATTTTCAAAAGTACGCAAACACCTTGTCGCTATTTTTTTCGCAATAGTATCTAAATAAAACAACATACTTTTCAACTTCTAAAAGACAATCTTTCTCCTCCTTCATTATCGCTGCCAATTTCTCTTCGCAGATTGTTTCGTACATGTTCTCGATATTCGGGGCTCGAGATTGCCTAAAAAATAAAATAAATTCCCCCGTTTCCTTTTTCTTTAAATATTTATGTAATTAAATTGAGTCTGCCTGCATTTGTGTCTGCGTCTCTTTGAATACCACTGTGTTTTTGTGGCAGCGCGCATAAAGGTGGGCGGGGCTTCATGTTTTGATGATGTAACTCGATTGAAAACACAATATGTACGTCGTTATACAGTTGACACTCCCAACATCCATTTTGCTCTGCGTAGAAACTCGCAACTACACACTCGATTGTCCAAACTTCATGCGCATAATCCTCTACGCAAAAGTGTCAAATGTTTGCCATCACATTTGATGTACATATTTCAATACAGTAGCCGAGCAAGTCATGTTATTGACACGCGTGAGCCACTCGAACGCTCACGAATTCACGCCTACCTGCAGTCGGGACGAACTCCTTGCGTGCACATCATGTACTGATTGTACTTGTCGCACGTCTGCTCCACTGAACTCAGCGGCGGATGGAGCACATTGTTGGACAGGTCGGCAGTGTAGTCGACGATTGGTCCGATACAGTGAAGAGCGGCCGCTTCTTCGATGAGATCGCACGGAGAAGACGTCAAGTGAGATAATGGAGAGGAAGAAAGGGGTGAAGGTGAAGGAGAAGGGGGTGGTGGTGGTGGTGAAGTCGTCAAAGAACTTTTTCCAGTTGTTGTAATGATTACGGGGTCTGGAAGTTTCTGCTAGAATAAGGGGATACGATCCTTTTTTTGAAAACAAGAATCATGGAAACTAAGTAATTGGTTCAAATTAGAGCGCCAGCACGGCGTGTTCGGGACTACGTTTCAGAAAACTTTTTTGAGATCAAATTTTCGAGCGCCAATTCTCGCATCTCTGTATCTCCATTTTTGCACACTTTTTGCTAGACTTGGCAGAATGCCACTGTCGAGACACAGACACATGTGAAAAGGCGCGAATTCCTTTACGTAGGGTCTAGCACGACGTGCGCCAGTGTCGAATTGTATGAAAAGTATTTAGAAAATCAAAATTCAGTAACAGTCTTCTGAATACTAATCTAAATACTAAAATTCTTTATGAGCAGGTTTAGAGTTACAAAAACTTTAGAACAAAAAATACTATGTATTACGTACCTGCATTTTTTAAAAAATGAATAGTGGAAGCATGAAGATGACCGTAACCTGAAACTGCGTGAATTTGAAATATTCAAACCCAAGGAAAAAAAGCTCACTGTAGGATAAGAATAAGAGTAGAAATAGTCGCATAATTTACCTCGTCTTCTGAGTACCTTGGAGAAATCCGAGTGTGCGTGAACAGGAGCAACTGCCCGTTCTTGTGTGTGCAAACATGGTTTACCCCCCGTCCGTCCGTCCGTCCGCCCCTCCCTTGACCACTACCCGTCCGTCTCCCGAGTAATTCCAGACACATAAATGGCGCATTCTAATATGTTTGATTAGAGGTTCGGGTCAATTGGGAAGTTGGCGGAAGGTGTGGAGAGAGTGTGCGCAAGATCGGATACGCAGACGGTCAACATAGAAGAAGCTCTGATGAGTGAGTGAGCGGCAGGAACAACCGAGTAAAACACCGATTGACAGGCCCGTTCATCTCTGTGTATTCTTGTAGACGACTGGCTTATGATGGGGGAAATATTAATTATAATTATGAGATGAATAAAGCATATTTAAAACAAAATAAGACGTATTCGCTGTCAAATTGAGCGCAAATTCGGTCTGTGGCCGGTCCTCGTCATGATGAAGCGTGGATTAATTTGGATTTGGATTAAAAAACCCCGTAAACATTCTAAGATTTTAATGTACTAAATGTTACTGAATACGGCCTCAGAGGTGTGTGGAAGTAAAATTTTCTAAAACGGAATTCAATCATCATTGAAAACAAGAAAAATTGAATATTTTATGCCGCGTCCAAAGTTCAAAAAATTCCTGAAATCAGGAGTTTTTTGGGGGGTACGACAGAATAGAAATAGGCGAAATAGAAATGCTACAAAATAGAAATGTTACAAAAAAGAACTGGAAAAAATAGAACTGAGCGAAATAGAAATGCTACGAAATAGAACGGCTACAAAATAGAAATGGGCGAAATAGAAATGCTACAAAATAGAAACAATTTTGGCGATGGAGCGCGTTTGCATTATTTTTTCAATTGCTCAGTTTTTCGCCGATTTTCCATTTTTTTTTTCTGAAACTGCATTGATTTTATACCTTTCTTCATTTTCGATGTTGTTAAGTGCGTAAAATATCTGAAAAGTACTGAAAAATCCTATAATAATCGGAAAATTCGAAGAATAATGCAAACGCGCTCCATCGCACCGATTTCTATTTCGCCCATTTCTATTTTGTCACATTTCTATTTCGCGCTGTTCTATTCCGCTCATTTCTATTTTGTAGCCGTTCTATTTTTTCCAGTTCTTTTTTGTAGCATTTCTATTTTGTAGCATTTCTATTTCGCCTATTTCTATTCTGTCGTACCCCCGTTTTTTGCAGTCCAAATTTTGAAAATGATAGCCGACTGAAACGGCTAATAGCCATGGAAAACGGCTAATAGCCATCGAATATGGGGAGTGTGCCAAATACATATGGCACACACCCCGAATTGGTGGCTAATGGCCGTTTTCCATGGCTATTAGCCGTTTCAGTCGGCTATCATTTTCAAAATTTGGACTGCAAAAAACTCCTGATTTCAGGAATTTTTTGAACTTTGGACGCGGCATTAAATAAGGCCAAGTGGAATGACCCTTTTGGAAATAGGTAGTTTCAAACTTGGCAACTGTAATCCGTCTGCTGATCTACGGTTCCAAAGTGTTGCCAGACTATTTATATTGTAAAAACAAAAAAATTGCAACGCGGTGTTTGCGTACTTTTGAAATTCAAACGGCAATGAAAGAAATAGCATGGCAAATGAAGAGATTTGTTCCCTTTTTCGTTTGAATTTTAAAAGTACGCAAACACCGCGTCGCGATTTTTTTGTTTTCACAATAGCCATATATTATTGTTTTAAAAAAATTGTCACCTGGCGAGAGGCGCGAATTCAAAAAATAGGCTCCGCCTCCTCGCCGAAATATTTTTGCAATACTGCGCGCGCCAATTTGCAAGCGCGGTGCGCGCTATTTTCTGCGTCGAATTTTTGTCCAGTGGCTTTCAATTTCTCCTGGAAACCTGTATAAAATTGTTATTTTGAAGCGAATTTTGTCAACTGTTGATTCACAGTGAGTTTTTGATTTTCTTAAGTGGGTATTTGGTAGTAAAGTAACGAAAATTCAACGCATAAAATTGTGCGCCCCGCGATTGCAAATTGGCGCGCGCAGAATTGCAAAAATATTTTGGCGAGAAGGCGGAGCCTATTTTTTGAATTCGCGCCTCTCGCCAGGTGACAAATTTTTTTAAAACAATAATAGTTTGATGGGCTTTCCCCAAATGTATTTGATTAAAGACCTGTGGATTCAGGAAAATTTATCTATCTTCTGGCGAGCACGTTTTATCGAGACATTAACAAAATCATAGAAAGGAAGAAATGAAAATAATGGTGAGAACTGGCTACGGACCAAATGAGCGCTATTTATAATCAATTCCACATCATTGCCGGCCACTGTAAAAAGTGCAGCAAAAATCGAAACTCCGCCCCTTCAGGTTTTTCAACTGAACCAGGGCTGTCAAAAATCCGGCTGGCCGCCGCCGGCCGAAAAAAGCCGCGGCTCACGGCCGGCTTCGGCCGTGCGCTCTCAACAACAAAAAAGCCGCGGCCGGCCGCGGCCGGCTCGAGGGCCGTGGGTACTGTGAAAGATCGAAAAATTGCACTGATCTCCCACAGAATTTTTGATCTCTGAGAAATATTGAAAAAAGAACACGAAAAAGAGAGAGATGTTTCATCACACTCGGCCTTTACTGAACGCAGTGCAAAAATGTGAGCGGGTGTGTCGTCTCGCAGTGTGTCGCTTCGAAAAAAATGTTTCGAAAGAAGGGGCCTTTCGAAAGATTTTCGAAAGATTTTTCGAAAATTTTTTCGAAAGATTTTCGAAACTTTTCGAAACATTTTCGAAACATTTTTCGTATTTCGAAAGATCTTTCGAAATTTTTTCGAAAGCCAATATTTGAATTTCGCGGCGTGAGCAGTGGTGCAATGGAGCGCGCTTGCACTGCATCATAGCGAATTCTATTTTTCTTTTTTTCAAAAAATGTGTTTTCTTATTATTGGCCATTCGCGAAAAAAGCAAGTGCGCTCCACAAAACGTGGATTTCATTGTGTTGTGAAATGTCTAAAATGTCAGAGGGAAATAAAGTTTATGCCGCGTCCAAAGTTCAAAAAATTCCTGAAATCAGGAGTTTTTTGCAATCCAAAGTTCCACAAAAAACCCCAGAAAAAACAGGCGGTGACAGTTGAAACCGGCGTTACCGTAGTTCCTTCGCTGCGAGAACTTCTGTGTTTGAACTTAAATTTTCCCGCAAAAAATTAAAAATTGAGCAACTGTGGGAAAATTCAAGTTTAAACATAGAAGGTCTCGCAGCGAAACAACTACGGTAACGCCGGTTTCAACTGTCAACGCCTGTTATTTCTGGGAAATTTTTTCGGAACTTTGGACTGCAAAAAACTCCTGATTTCAGGAATTTTTTGAACTTTGGACGTGGCATTACTGGCACCACCACAGTACTACTGAGCCACCTGTCTACACACAACCCGGACACATTGGAGACATTAAATGCTCTTTTGACGCTTGCAGAGAAAGTGGAAATTCAGTAAGAATACTGTAAACAAAGTTATTCAATTGTAAACTTAGACAAACGAAGCAGCAGAGTATGCAGATTGCGCGTCAACACCGATTTTTTGAAGAACGAAAAAGAGGAGGAAGATGTGAACAACGTTTCGATGCTCAGTGCCTTTTTTCCCTGATTTTTTTTTGGAACCGCTATCACGGGGTGCTGGCGACTGCCTTTTTTCAAATTATTTGTTCACGTCAAAATCCAACGCGCTAAGGTCGTTACACGTGGCAAAGCGGTTTTTTTCTGCGTCTCATCAATTACACGCTTTGTGCTTCAAAATGCATTCCAAAAAGGCGAATTCGCAATTCATAATTGGGCACACTGCCAATATTTTTTTTAATGGAGCGCGTTTTCTCGAGGGCAATCGCCAGCGCCCCGTGCGCTATAAAGTAACAATTGAATGAAAAATGATCTCAAAAATCTTTCGAAATTTTTTCGAAAAAATTTCGAAAAAAGTTTCGAAAAAAATTTCGAAATTTTTTCGAAAGATTTTCGAAAGATTTTTCGAAAAAATTTCGAAATTTTTTCGAAAGATCTTTCGAAACTTTTTTCGAAATTTTTTTCGAAAATGCTTCGAAGCGACCTTCAGGTTTTTCAACTGAACGCAGTGCAAAAATGTGAGCGGGTGTGTCGTCTCGTTATGACTGCGCCTATTATAATTTTTCGCGGGCGCATATGTATGGTAGCCGGCAAGAATATTGAACCGATAATAATAAACAACAACAACAAACATGTTAAAATTTACAAAATGCGTTATAACCCGACGATGTCAATCTCCGGACTTGGCGACCGAGCCCATCCTTGTAATTCTGTGAACTTGCTGTTCATCTTCGCATCCGAACTGCTTCCATGTTTGTGCACATGAGCTCCGGCCATTTTCTGGGCAAGCTCTCGCGCAATCGCCTCAAATTTATCCCAGTCTCCAGACGCGAGCCGAGCAATATTTGGCTGAGCCATTGCTTCCACTTGTTCCAGAGTTTTATTATCTGAAATAGTAACGTATTTAACCGTCTTTTTTCCCAAGACTAACACATTTTCTCTTTCAAATCTCTCATATCGGTGATCAAGTATCGGTAGAGCAGTTCCATAGAAGACTTTATGTTCCAATAGGGAGCAAGACCGCGCATATCGTACTGGAATCATTGTTTTTGTTTTCGACTAGAAAAAATAGGCTTATTACGTACATCTCCATTTTTTCCGAGACTAGGGTGAAACATTAATGTTTTGAACTTCACAGCCGGCACAAAGTGTGGTTTGGCTTTATTGAAGAGGATTTCGACGAAAAACGTGGATCCTTCATAGATACTTCCAGCCGGTGCTTCAATAACTACGTCCCAGATTGTTGGATCGGAACTCTGCAATTTTTGTAAGGTAACACGGTGTGTTCGAGAATACTTTTTTGACATTTTTTGATTACCATCTCTTTCATCTCCATTTTTGCCTACGTTTATCTAAAATTGGCAAACGCCACTGCTGAGACGCAGAGAATGAGATGGGGCGCGTTGCCTTTAAGTAGACTCTAGCACGCCGTGGGTAAGAATTTTTAGTGCAAAAAATGCAGGTTCTTAATTCTGAAACTACAGTACCGTTCAAAAGGTTGGAAACTTTTGGTTTTTAGGGCATAACTTTTGAATGGAGAGGGTTATGAATCTGAAAATTTGCATGAATTTGCACCGTAATGTTTTTGACAAGCTCCAAAAATGGATTTGATCATTTTTGAAAACTGCAGATTTTTCACAAAATTTCAGATGCCAAAATTTTCGACCCAAAAATAATTTTTTTTTTCAGATTTTTCAGGACTCGATATTTATGTTCAAAATGAAGTTTCAAAACTAAAAGTTTAATTTTAGTTGACTATGGGTCGATCGGACAATTTTCAGCTGACTTACAGCACTTTGTCAAGGTCAAGTTATCAAGGGGTGGGTAAGTCAACTATAACTTTCATTGAGAATCACCAAAATCAAAGAAAATGAGGGCAAATAAGATAAAAAAAAACTGTTAAAAAGCAAAGTTTATTTGATTTTGTTCGGTTTTGGTGGTTCTCAATAAAAGTTAAAGTTGACTGACCCATGTGGACCCTGATACTCAAAGTGCTGTAAGTCAGCTGAAAATCGTCCGATCAACCCATAGTCAACTAAAATTATACGTTTAGTTTTGAAACTTCATTTTGAACATAAATATCAAGTCCTGAAAAATCTGAAAAAAAAAATTATTTTTGGGTCGAAAATTTTGGCATCTGAAATTTTTTGAAAAATCTGCACTCACATAATTTTTGGCAGCTATTGGGCAGAAGTTTGGGCGATAGCCCCATGCAAACGGCCGCTTCGCCCACTGGCATGGGCGAAGCTGCCGTTTGCATGGGGCTATCGCCCATTCGGTGTGGCAACTTGCCCAAATGACGGGCGGCTCGCCCACCGCTCACTCATTCAGTTTCCTTCGTGGTCCTACTCTGCCAAAAACAGGCTAAACAGCGCCAAATGACATGGAGAATGGTACTAATAGTAAAATAAACATTAAAATTTGAATGGCGGGCGAATTTTTAGGATCCGAAAGAGTTTTTCGTCAACTCACGGAATTGCCGTTTGGGTGAGTCGCCCGGCATTTGGGCGAATCGCCCGGCATTTGACCAGTCGCTCGCCATTTGGGCGAGTCGCCCGTCATTTGGGCAAGTTGCCACACCGAATGGGCGATAGCCCCATGCAAACGGCAGCTTCGCCCATGCCAGTGGGCGAAGCGGCCGTTTGCATGGGGCTATCGCCCATTTGGTTGGGCAACTAGCCCATGAATTATGTGAGCATTTTTCAAAAATTACCAAATCTATTTTTGGAGCTTGTCAAATCTATTACGGGACAAATTCATGCAAATTTTCAGAACCATAACCCTCTCCATTCAAAAGTTATACTCCAAAGACCAAAAGTTTCCAACCTTTTGAACGGTACTGTAAATGGTAAAACTTGCATTTCTATTGCACCAACTTATTAAATATTTCCTCACCCTTTCGAAAGAAGTGCACCCATAAACTGTTTCGTTGATAAACTCGGCAGCGTTTCTACGAATAAAACCGTTTGAATCGTCGTCAAACAATTGATAATCCTGACTTTTGTCATCCGGTTCCACGAAATTCGTACTTCGAAACGAGACGAGATCATCAGTCCGCATCGCCTCTTTGATCAGATCTTCGGCGGAGACATTCGTAGGAATTATCACGTTTCGACACGAGTCAACCAAAAGTTGATCTAGGTTTTCGATTGGAAAGCCTTTAGGTATTCTGGAATAAGATTAGGCAATTCAGGAGAAAAGAATTCAATCATTTTAAAAGGTACACACATTCTCCGAGCTTCAGGTTCCGTGTATTCTGCAAGTGGCTCTCTTTGTGGAACTTGTGAAGGACGAAGTATTTTCACTTCGCTATGAATAATTTCGTCTGGAGGAAGATTTGTGGGACGACGTCCACGAACCACTGAAATTCATGTATTTATTTAGCGAATTAAACTGAAATCTGACGTCTAGATTGTGAAGTTCTTGGAGCAGAAGGTGCTGCTGTACTAGGTCCAGGTTGCTGATCATCCGACATTTTCTCAAACAGAATATTGATTACCATCACTCGGCAGAAGTTTGAAAAATAAATAATACTTATCGATAACACGATAAACATAATCAAGAAACAAATTTGTTTTATTGTACGTATGTATATAAGAAAAGGATGCCAAAGAGAATACAAAATAATATAAATTGGTTGGAAGATGGTGAAAGGATGTTGTAAAAAAAGGTTGCTAAAACGGTGAAAAAATGACGAATTGCAAAATTGGCCAAAAAGCAATAAATAGTAATTGGTTGTGTGTTAAATCTGGATGGGAAAAAACTGTTCAAAACGGGGAAAAGTGGTATTGGGAAGCGTTCGGGAAGTGACAAGTCGCATTTGACTACAATTGTTGAATTATTCCGAAAAGGGGAAGCATGGGATTTTGCAAGCTCAATCACTGGCTGGTACTCAAGCATTAGTCAGAAATATACAAAAAAAAGAATAAATTTAACACATTTAAGAGATTGGTAAAAATAAATAGAGATTGGAGCACAACGACTATCTGCCAGCACACGGTGATGGATGAAAAAGAGAAAGGAGGCGAGAGTGGGAATTAGACGGGATTCGTTTGATCAATGAGGATAAACGAAAAAAAGAAAGATGATCACAGGCTAAAATTCAGATATAGGACAGACACACACAACACGGTTGGAAACGAATCGAAGAGTGTTGTGGGTAGTCAGCTTACTTACAGCAAGAACCCTTTTGCTGTTGTTGTGGTTGGTTCATATCGACGGTTCCCGTTGGCTCGCCGTGAGCTGGTCCAATCGGAAGCTTCTTGGCAATTGCCATGAAAATGTCGTTCACATTCATTGAGGTCTACAAAATTTCATTTTTTCAAAAAAATCTATAAATGGCAAAAAATTGAGGGGAAAACTCGGAGAATGTTCCGATTGGCCTTAAGTATGCGAAAAAATACCAAAAATAGCGGTGTTCGCCCTAGTGAAAAAAATCGGCCAAATCAGAAAAAATAGTTGTCGATCGAATCTTAAACCAGTAAATTCCGAATATTTTTCAAAATTTACCGCTAAAAATACAGGTATTTCTGACCCGCCACGACGGTCAAACGCGCTCCACCGAATTTAGTACTTCGTAATTTTCATTTTGGTTTCAATGATTTCAATCGAGTTGCGACATCAAAACGTGAAACTCCGCCCACTTTTTTCACGCGAACATTAAATTTTAGTGCTTTTGAATTTTTTGCGTGAAAAAAGTGGGAAAGATTTCACGTTTTGAGGTCGCAACTCTAGTGAAAATACAATATACGCGAAATAAAATAATTTGGTAGCCGAAATAAAAATCACGAATTACTAAATTCGGTGAAGCGTTTGACCGTCGTGACGGGTGGAAAATAAACTTATTCGGCAACTTTTTTATCCTTGGCCGAATTTTGTCAGTGACAAAATATGTCACTGGTGCGAAAAAAAAAAATTGCTTTCGTGGTTTTATCCCTATTCCGGTTGTTTTCCAGGAAAAAAAATCGCGTCGAGACCCGGCGTTAAAAATGTAATGCGCCTTAAATTTTCAATGATTTTTTTTTCAATTTTTTTGTCTAAACGGCTAGTCTCTGGCGGGTCTAGCTGTTTCATTCGCTCTATTCTGTCTTAAATATGAATAAATGCATTATTATTAATAAGGAATTCGAGACCCTGACAAAACATGGGATAAGTACAATATACAATAAGACCCCCATGAAATACCAATAAAACACCCCCAAGGAAAGAGCGTTAAAATCCCCCAAACGGTATGAAGGGACTATATTCATATGATGGAGGACCTATTTTGATACGACGGGGGACTGTTTTGGTATGAGAAAGGCTTTTCGCTTATTTCCCGGGGAGAATTTAATGGTATGGGGCGGGGGGCTATACTATTATTTTAGAATACCAGGATAGCCCCCAAGATGATATGATCCCCCACCGAGTAAATTGGTGCAAAATCAGGGGGGGGGGGGGGGGGGAACTACGCCGCAGCATTGCAAATTTTCCCCGGTTTCGCGTTTTTTTTTCCCGGTTTTGCCACGCTCTCAGGAATTCGGCTGTAACTCAAAGGAGCACTGAATTGACTAGTAACGACTAGTAATTGTTTACATCAAAAAAACCTCCGACTACTGTAGTTTTTTGTCGTTTTTTCGCAATCCTGCATAGGGAAAAAAACCACGAAAAACGATTTTTTTTTTCGAGTGCTTGATTAGGTCTATAAGATTTCGAAACGTCTCAGAGCCCAAAAGAGAATTTCAAGGGTAGGATTTTTCATTATATTTATTCATCCACTTACCTTGGCAGACGTCTCCATAAAAAGAAGAGCATTGTCCTCCGCGTAGGCGTTCGCCTCCTCGTACTCCACCGTTCTCTTGTTCGCCACATCAGCCTTATTTCCGGCCAACGCCATTACAATATTCGGCGAAGCCTGTCGTTGCAGTTCTTTCACCCAATTCTTCGCCTTTTGGAAGGACTCTTGATTGGTGATGTCGTAAACGACGATGGCTGCTTGAGCACCTCGATAGTACATTGGGGCAAGGGAATGATATCGTTCCTGTCCAGCAGTGTCCCAAATTTCGAATTTAATCGTTGCGTCATCGAGGCACACCTGAAAAGCGTGAATACTGAAAAATAAATCCAACTGTTTGAAAACATACAGTTTGGGTAAGAAAAGCGGCTCCGATGGTCGATTCTTGATACTCGTGAAATTGACCTTTCACGAACCGTAAAACGAGCGATGACTTGCCTGAAACGAGCGTGTATACACGTCAAATTCATTTTCCCGTTTCTCCGACTATCAAACTATCAAATGACCTCCCTCGCAACTCAACAGAAACAAATAAACAAAACACTTGCACTAAACATAAATTGCCCTATTATTTAAAATGATTTTATTCACTTGAATGATACGGGTATTTCGCAACAAATTCTACTCACCAACAGCGCTTTCACCGAGTAGAACAAGCTTGAACTGACACGTCCTGTTTGGACCTCCCGGGCGAGCAGCTCCTGCGTTTCGGGCGGCCATCTGCGGATAATTTATGATAATTGGTATATAAAAAGGAAGCAAAAATAAATAAGGAAGAGGAAAGGTTACTATTGTGAAATCGCCGGTGTAAAAAGTGATGCACAAGTGTTTTCTTTCTCTGCGTCTTTCGATCGGTATTTATTATCTGTTCACGAATGAAATCGTCTTACAACTCTCTGATGTTCCGCAGTAGAACTTTCAGAGATTGATTATAGAAATGGGGAAAATGACAAAATTTTGAAGAATTCTGATTTTTCGAAAACATTGGAAAACAATGAAAAAAATATTGGACTGAAATATTGATTTTTTTAATGGGAACATATTTTTAATTGGGGTTATTCATTTTGTACATGTTGCATTTTTTGTCTTATTCATTTCATGGAGAAAATGCTATTTTCTGAATTATCCTGCAACAAAAATGCCGTTTTCAGCACGAAAATTAAAAAGATAATTAAATAAGACAAAAATTAAAAATTTACAAAATGAATAACCCCATATTTAACGTAATATTTCACAATCAGTTCAAACATTTTTTAATGATGTCCGGGAGTATTTTAACATTATTTTCCAAATTTTCGCCCAGCCTTTTGTCATTTTTTAAAATTTTCAACATTTCTATGAATATCCCAATCATTAAGCGGCAAGAAAATTTTAGAAAAAAGAGCAAAACAACGAAAACGATTTGGTTAGTGATGAGCTGTATTGAGTTGAGAGAGAAGGTAAACAAGCGTATCGATTGGCGGACGTCTTATTTGGACAAAACGATTGATTATGAAATTAGCAGACAGGTTTCTCATCAATTTCGTTTCATGCGTACGACGAATGCATGTATCGCCCTCGGACTCTACTGATAAAGAATGGTTATTGCTACATTTTCCCACACATTGTTTTTCAACTATTTATTTGGCATAATTGAAAATAGTGGAATAACGGATTAGTACTTTGATATTATGAGTTATTTAAATATCAAATAATGTCACGAAATCGATAAAAATAAAGAACGGACTGTTTGCGCAATACAGCAGGACAGACAGATGACACACTCACATTGAGCGCCCCAATTGGCTGCGTACCTACTGGGGTGGTGACGGCGCGACGCTGAGTATCAAATGTTCGCGTTGCGACGCAGAGAAAGAGACGGTCGCCAGAATTTTGACGGGAGGTCTTTTGCCAAAATTATTATAAATTCAGTGTTTTAAGAAACACTGGTGCAAAACACGGCCAGTTCAATTATTTTTTAAGTAATTATCTACCTAATTACTTTTTGAATAAAAAGTATTTATATATTGATTGAAAAATGTCATTGAAAAATTGAATAATAATCTACCGTAACCCATAAAGTTTTTGGCAGTATGCGCATCTCTTTTCGCAAGTTTCGCGCATGCATTTTCGGTGGTATTTTTTGCCAAAGTTTTCCGATTTTCTATTGATTTTTGAATGATCTATTGTGTTTTCAATCGAGTTGCGACATCAAAATTCACGCAAAAATTCAAAATGCACTAAAATTTAATGTTCGCGTGAAAAAAGTGGGCGGAGTTTCACGTTTTGATGTCGAAACTCGGTTGAAAACACAACATTCTGATTAATTTTACTGTCATTTTATTCCTGTGTAAATCTGCAGAAAAATGCAGGTTTGCATGGGATTGAAATGATAGGAAAATTGAATAGGTCCATTACTCTATAGATAATTGTTGCTTTTTGAGTGCTATTTAAATATTTAACAATGCAGCTAAATATTCATGAGAAAAGGAGAACATGTGAAAATTTTGGAAAAAGGTCGCTGTTTTATTTTTCGATATTATTTTCCCAATGGTGTTTTCAGAAATTCAACTCCACCCAAGCCGCATACGGCACACACTTTTTTGCAATCGTCGCACGATTATTTTTTAATTAAATTTCTGCGAAATAATATTTACTCTTTCCTCTTTTCTCAAATCCGTCATATGGTCCAACTTCCGGTGTTTTACGCTCTATTTCTCTGCCGCTCTGACTTTTCTCGCTTCGTTTAACCAAAGTTTCTTTAAATGTATTTATTTATTATGTGTTCACGAGCCGAATTCACTTACGATGATCCGATGGCCTTGCAGCGAAAGACTTTTTTTTCCAAAAATCTAGCTGCGACCTGCGGAACATCGGAAAGTTCAGCAAAAGTCACTGAATTTTGCTCGTGAACACATTAATTCCAATCAACTGTTTTCAGTGTATATAGGAATCGATTTTCGGCAGAATGAAGCGTGTAGTTCTTCTAGCAGTGGGGTCATTCAATCCGCCAACTATCGCACATTTACGGATGCTTGAGGTATTTTTTTAAAGCAAGAATCTTTAAATTCGTTTCTCCTATCAGGTAGCACGATCCCACCTGGAAACTGCACAAACACAAGTAATCGAGGGGATAATGAGCCCTGTCGCCGATTCGTACAACAACAAAAAGACGCTGATAAAGGCCACACATCGGTTTCAAATGTTGTGCGCGGCGACGAAAAGTTCGGAGTGGATCCGCGCAGATAACTGGGAATGTACTCGGTCCACGTGGACGCGAACTTTGCAAGTACTCGCCCATCACAAGGAGCAAGTTCAAGTTCGTCTCTTTTTTCTTGATAAATGAATTGGGTCAAATTCTGAAGAAAGAAACAAATATTTCAGCAAAAGTTCGGTTCCGACGTTAATTTAATTCTTGTGGTTGGCGGAGACGTAGTTGACTCATTTCCCAGGATTTTGCCAGACGGATCGAATCTATGGAATGCGGCTGATATCCTAAAGATAATCACCGAATTCGGATTGATCGTATTGGCACGAGAAGGTTCTAAGCCCTTGGATACAATTCGATCAATGAGTGTTCTTGCCGAACATGCCGATAAAATTCACGTTTTGCAAGATGAAGTGTGTCCGAGCTCGGTGAGCTCGACAAGACTTCGAGCCGCACTCGCAGCAAATCAATCTATAAAATATTCGACGCCCGATGACGTTGTCACGTATATTAAGGAAAATAGCCTTTACCGGAGCTGAATTCTCAGGTTACTTTTCGTGTAGTTTTATCATGTACTGTTCCCGAATTGATTGAAACCTATGTTATACGGGTGAAGCAAAATTAATATATCGTTGTTACTCTATTTGCCCGACATGCCGGCTTATTTTTCAAAGTCTATTTTTTCCGAAAAACCCAGAAACAGGATGGACCTTTTCAGCAGAGGAAAAAAACCGTTTTTCGTGGTTTTTTTTCTTTTAGAAAAAAAAAACAAAAACTACAGTAGTCGGCGGTTTTTTGACGTAAACAACTAGTCGTGTTGAGACCGGCGGATGAAATAATTCGATGCGCCTTTAAATTTCAAACAAATTTCTATGGAAAATCAAAGGCGCATTGCATTTTTTACTGCCGGATCTTAACCTGTATAGGAAAAAAAAACCACGAAAAACGGTTTTTTCCTGTGCTGAATAGGTCCATAAAAGTTGTGCGAAACAAGCGGCTCTGAGACGTTTCGAAGTTAGGACGATTCGAAACTGGGACTTTTCGAAAGGATAAGATAGTTGTCGAATCCTTTACCGTTAAACTCGGAAAAATTTTCGAAATTTACCGCGAAAAATGCACTAAAGTTTCGAAACGTCCCAGTTTGGAAAGTCCCAGAGCCAAACAAACACTTCCATAATATTTCAAGGAAGAAAGATCAAACGTTTTCTGAAAATGTCCAAATTCACGCCAATAATTGGCAAAAAATGAGGGTTCTGAGTAGTTAAATAAACAGGAAAAATTCGAGTGCCGGGCAATTAGAGTAAATACGGTATCTTATTGAATTTTTAAAGTAACTTTTAAAAATGTTCTCGTTTGATTTTTATTTACTAACAAATTTTGGATAAAACTGAACTTTCTGTCACTCTTACGTTCTTTTTGGCTATTTTGGGAGGTATCATGCAGCAGTATCAACATCAATACAACCTGTTCGACAACAGCATTCCTCTTCTTGTTCGATTCAAAACGAGAGACGAGTCGCTTTAAAACTTGGGACATTCTGGCTCCGCCCCTCTCTCTTTCTCATTCTTTTTCTCCTGTGTCTCATCGCACTCGCTTCTTCCAAACAATTCCAAATTCGTGCAATCCTTCTATAACAAACCGAGAATTTCACGGCTTCAAGCATTCCCCAGTGTGCACTCGGTTCCAAAGAGAGACACCCCCTCTCAAAACCGACAAAAAAGCGAAGAGAACAACTATTTTTTGGTCGCAAAACAATTTTTTTTCAAGAATATTTAAACACAAACGTTTACATTTTGGAGAATGCACCGTAATACTTCACTGACCATCATAATTCTACCGAAGGTGGTTATAACACCGGCAGGTGAGTGGACATTTTAAATACACAGGTCAGCCATCTGCTCTATTCGAATAGCCCGTGATTGTTAAAGAAAATTAAACAAAAAATATATATCAGTTAGGTGGGCGACTCGAATCAATCAGAGATGTCACCTGATGGACACGAGAGGCTCTGGTAAATAAACTAAATTGAGTAAATAAAAAACCAAAGATTTGAACATTTATGATTTTCTGAAACAGGTGCGAAAAAACACAGAGCTGACGTAAATTGACAACACTACTCTAGCCGAGCGTTCAGTAAGTGCGCTCTACCGAAAGGCCTCAGATCGGCGCGAATTGTTATTTTTTTTCCTCCTATTGCGATGGAGAGCGTTTGCATTATTTTTCAATATTTTTTTAGACAAAAAAGTGGGCGGAGTCTCGCGTTCTCATGTCGCAAGTCGATTAAAAACACAATAAGTGCGTAAAATATCTGAAAAATACTGAAAAACCCAATAAAAATCGGAAAATTCCAAGAACAATGCAAACGCGCTCCATCGCACCACGAGTTCTATTTTGTAGCATTTCTGTGTTGCGCTGTTCTATTCCGCTCATTCTATTTTGTAGCCGTTCTATTTTTTCCAGTTCTGTTTTGTATCATTTCTATTTCTCCTAGTTCTATTCTGTCGTACCCTCATTATCGCATTGGTGAGTGGCGCACCTTCGACGACTGACCAGCTTGGTGGTTTTTACTTCGTACAAACTAATAAAGAAATAAAAAACCATGAGAAAGTCGAGCCGTTTTAAATATATAAATGGAACTGCGTTCAAAAATTAGAAGTTCGCGCCAATTTAAGGTCGTTCGGTGGAGCGCACTTACTGAACTCTCGGGTGACGCTTTTGATTTACGTCAGCGTTCGAAAATTATTTTCCAGTTTCGAATTCCATAATTTGTCAGATTTTCGGAACTTAATTAAATTTTTTCCTCAATTTTTTGCCCTCCTATTAGTGATTTGTTATGCTTATTGTGAAAACAAAAAAATAGCAACGCGATGTTTGCGTACTTTTAAAATTCAAACAAAAATGGGAACATTTCTCTCCATTTGCTATACTATTTCTCTCATTGCCGTTTGAATTTAAAAAGTACGCAAACACCGCGTTGCTATTTTTTTGTTTTCGCAATATAGGGTTATTCACGAAGTAGAAAAAAAAGAAGCATTTTTTGCTTTTTTACTACTTCGTGAATAACCCCCCCATCAAATTTCGAAAGAAAATTTTATGACGGTGCGCGTTTAGAATCGTCTTTTTAGACTGGTTGTTTCTTTTCGAGTTCAAGTTATTCAAGAATTCATGAGAAAAGAAAAAAAAAACTTCAAGAAAACGGAGAAAAACATTTGGCGCGAAAGGTTCCGTATCAAGTAGTCTCTCCTTTCTGTCCGTACGCACTTGAACAGCAATCTCTGGTGCATTGAGTGTTGAGAGTTCTCCCTCAGGCTTCTTTCATTTCCAATTCAAAGACGAATGTTTTGGTCTTTCTTTATCTCTCTCTCTCTCTCTCTCTCTCTATCTCTCTCTCTCTCTTGCTCATTAGTGATTCACAATTGTCTCTTCGCAGAAGAAAGACGGACGGAGGAACAACGATTGGAAATTCATTCAAAGTGAGATAAATAGTTGGTTGCAGCGTCGGGCTCATTGTAAGCCCCAAATGACACATGAAGTGTCCGGGCAATGACTGATGATCGAATCCAAAGTGGACCCGACTCGTTCTCTCTCTCTCTCTCTCTCTTTCTTATCTCTGAATTTTCTTCTTTATTGCATTGTTTACGCATCAAAAACAGGTTGTAAATATGTGCGTTCTCGAGCACGCTTGCTGCTCCTTCTTCAGCCGTTTTTGTTGGTCAAATTGCCATTCAAACCAGCGGTGCGGGCTGTAGGGCGATTGCGCAATTGCCATTGCCATTGCCGGTTTCGGAAATTTTCATTCTCAATTTTTGTATTTAAAAATTCAAAATTATTAAATAAATTAGGAAAGGGAGGTTCGCAAATGTGACTCCGACCATCTCAAAAGAGCGCATATGGTGCACTATTTTGCAGCTGTTGCACGGTGTATTTTGAATAAAATTCATAAATTCTAGAGCTAAACAAAAACAACAAGATACTCTCAAAATTCACAGAAATTCGATGAAGGTAAGAATCGTGCGACCATTGCAGAAAATGTGTGCGCCATGTGCATCTTTTTGGATTGGGCGGAGTCGGGTTTCAGCGAGAATTCGCCAAGATTTTAAAAGTTTTGTACCGTCTTTATTTTTTTAATAATTGTTTTATCGTAAATAGATTCTTAACCTCTTTTTGCAGTTTGTTGTCTTTGAACTAAATATTGTGTTTTCAATCGACTTGCGACATAAAAACGCGAAACTCCTCCCACTTTTTGTGCGCGACCACTCGAACACAGTGATATTTGAAGAAGAGGCGCAGACAGAGTGGTGAATGCAGACTTGCGTTTTCATGTCGCATGTCAATATTTTTTCAATCGACTTGCTAAATACATTAAAACGCAAGTCTGCATTCACCGTTCTGTCTGTGTCTCTTCAAGTATCACTGTGTTCGCATGGCCGCGCGCAAAAAAAGGGGCGGAGTCTCGCGTTCTCATGTCGCAAGTCGATTGAAAACACAATATTAAGACAATATTTTTATTTAAATATCTCTAAAAATCGGTTGAACCGAAAATTGGTGTGCAAAATAATTCTGATGAGTATTTAGATAGTTTTTTTTTCTTATTTTCTCTCTATCCCTCTTTGCTCACTTGTCCACAAACAAATCACGTGAGAAGAACGGATCGAAGATGCGAAACAGTTGTTTTCGCATTGTCCTCTCCCTCTCCCTTTATTTTGCCCTCTGACTTTAGAAGGAAAAAAACTATGTATAATTTTCATAAACATATGTTAACATATACATTTTTGTAAAATTCGAAACACATTGGTCTTATTGCTCTGTGGAAAGAGCTCAACAATATTTGAGCCAAGCTTTCGAGTTTCTCGAAATATTTGTTGTAAAGTTGTATCTTCAAGTAAACCGAGCGCCTCGCTTTTTTTTTCGTCTATCCTGGAACTCATTATTGTCATCTTCAAAAAGTAGAAAAAAACGAAAAATTCCTTAAGCTTTGGACCACTTTCTTTGTTTCGTAACGTTGCGTTGTGTTAATTTAATTTAATTTAATAGAATTGTATGCGGAAATCTTTCTTCGAAAAATAAAAAGATAGATTCGACTAATTACTCTGTCCCTTCTATTATTTTCTTTTTCAACTGAACGCAAGAGACCTGTAATTAGTATTTTTCCCTGAGGAAGCTTTTTCTTTCCAAGAAAAGCTTCTCGCTCTACGTATGCGCCACGTTAGAATGCACAGTTGGCAAAAACGCAGGCGGTTTTCGCCTATTTTTCTTGGACGGCCAAGAGTGATTTGCTCATCCATCCACAATGTATTATTGATCTCGTGCGCAAATTTGTTTTCCCCTGTCACAAGTATTTGTGCATTATCTTTTCATTCTTGCTCAGAAACTTAAATATTACATTTTTACTTAATAGTGAGTCACAGAAATCGTTCTCCTCTTCATGAATATGCAATTAATAGGCAATTTCTCATTCTGCGCTCATTTCTTCTTGCTCCATATCCCGATCTTGTCGATTCTTCATCTCTATTCATGTCATAGTGTTCATTTCTCAAGACTCTAGATTAATTTCTCTCGAAAATTTTCTGAGGATGTTTTGGTAAATGAAGTTCTACTGTCGGCCCGCCAAACTGGCCAAACGCGCTCCGCTGAACTCAACGCTATGCGAATTTCATTTTGGTCACCAAATTATTTCATTTCACGTATAAATTCAACGTGAAATGAAATAATTTGGAGACCAAAATGAAAATATCATAGCGTTGAGTTCAGCGGAGCGCGTTTGACCAATTTGGCGGGCCGACAGTAGAATTATTAATAAAATTTATTTATTTAGTCTCGTAAATATTTTAAGTTTCCTCTCATTTGCTTTTGGCTCAGTTACAGGGTGCGTCAAAATTACGTGCACTACTTCAAACGCGCATCATGACAAAAGTGGAAGTCCAAAACACATGAAAATCAACAGAAAGTTTATTCAATATTTTAGAAATATAATGCCAAAAGATTATTAAATTCGGCCTTTTTTGGCGGCAATGACAGAACGAAGACGTCGTGGGTAAGATTCCACCGTGGCACGGAGGTACTCAATTTGTCCCATTCTTCGACAAAAGTATTCTCTGAAAGCTTCCAGACTAGAATGGGGTCTTGCACTTACTATATTTTGAAGTACTCTCTAGATGGAGAAGTCGAGCGGATTTAGATCCGGACACGATACAGGCCATCTATCCTTCTTTATGAACGCCGGCAAGTGGGCTTTGCACCAGTCCTGGGTGTACTTTTCCGCGTGAGGAGACGCTCCGTCTTCCTGGTATAGAAAAATGATGCAATAATGAAAATAAAAATTGAATATTGTGCGCACGAAAAGTGCATAAGCACGCGTTGCCATAGCGTGAAAGTTTAGTGCACGTAATTTTGACGCACCCTGTAGATTAATCTGGCCATATTTTTCACTTTTAAATTTTATGCCAATTGAATTAGTAAAAAAAAACAAAATTCTGAAGAATCCTCTAGAATTTCTTTGAGAGTTCCTTACACGAGACGACAAATTTTCGTTCCACCCTCTTTCTAAATAGCTTTATGTTTGATTTTTCGAGAAGAATCTATGAATCTTCCTTTTTCACATTGTCTTGCATTTTGTAATGTTTGAAGATTTTATTCTTCCTCAAGAATGACGTAACGAGCTTGTCACCTTATTTAAAGAACGCAGAATACAAGCGTCCAGCGGGGCAATAAATATTTTTTACTATTACTTTCGTCTCAACAAGGGTCCAACATCGAGGAATATCGGCACGAATTTTGACACAGTTGAATGAGTGTGACCGTAATACATCCAACGAGAGAGTGAGAAAATAAGAGAACATTGTTTTTTGCTCTATCTTATTCATTAGTTTCTCGTTGAATGGGTTACGGTCGTACTCATTCAACTGTGTTAAAATTCGTGCCGACATTTCTCGTGAGAAAGTTGCCATTTTAAAGAACGATGGACCCTTGCTGATACTTACTTTCAACAACAGTTATTTTATTTTTTCATATAATTTTTTACTCAACGAACCGTATGAACTTGAAAATTAAACTCCGCCTTTTTCCCCAAATTTCAAATTATTTTATTAAATTTTCCCATATTCCTTCAAGTGAAAATTTGAATGGTTGAAATTTCGCGAAAAAAAAGAAGCGGTGGCAAGTTTTTTTAAACAATAGTAGCATAATTGCGAGAGCACGTTTGTGCATGCGTGCTTGTTCGCTAAAACACTTTCGTGTGCGAGCCGACGATGCGAGAATTGACGCCGTGCAATTCAATTTGTATTTGTCGTCGCCTTCGCGGCTCATCTGTAGACTCATCAGACGGCGAGAACACGATTGTCTTCGTCTTTGCGTACTCTTGCCGTACCCACAAGACGGCTGCTTTTTCATATTTCCGAGAAAATGAGGAAGAAAAAGTGGTTTTCTCAGCTTATTTATAGAGAATTTTTCAAGTGCATTATCGTTTTAATTATTCGGGATTAAATTTCAAACTGGTTCATGCAAGCTCTCTAATGGACCTATTCAAGAGAGAAAAAAAAAAGAAAAAAAGTTGAGTTCAGCGGAGCGTGTTTGACCATTTTGGCGGGACGACAATATTTAAATTCAAAATTGAAATAAATAAAGACGGCTTGCTAGACCCTACGTAAAGAAATTCGCGCCTTTTCGCATGTGTCTGTGTCTCGACAGTGGCTTTCTGCCAAGTCTAGAAAAAAGTGTGCAAAAATGGAGACACAGAGACGCGAGAATTGCCGCTCCAGAATTTGATCTTAAAAAAGTTTTCTGAAACGTAGTCCCGAACACGCAGTGATAAACAACAAAAAACTAAAGAGGGTGGAGCTTCCGTAAACCCGTTTGCAGTCAAGGCGAGTCTGCAAACACCTGATGCCAACAAAATTACACAGACAATAATATTCCTTCTTCATTTTTCTTTGCCCCTCTTCTGTCATGTTCAAAAAGCGATTCAGCTGCGTGGCCTTATACCATCTGCGTCTATACGATCATCTCACTATCTCATCTACACCCTACCAATTCACCACACAGTCCCTCTTTGTCTCCCTTCTCGTTTGCCTCTTTTTCTCCCTCGCACTGTTCCAATCGAATTGCAACGTTTTTGAATTTCATCCCATCTGCGATTCCCTTTACCAGAATAGCTGGAAACCCCCGAGAAAAAAAAAAGAAAAATTGTTCATTTTTTGTTCCAACTCCATCGCTCCTGTTTATCCTACCTTTTTTTTCCCTCTGTTTTTCAAATATTTTTTGTTCTTTTCCACAATCGGTTGCCGTCGATGCGGAAGATGATTAGGAAGTGTTTCCTGTTTGTACCTCTTCTCCACGCCATTGTTTTCTCCGTTTGGGAATGTTTTGGCTCCGCGTCCGAGCCGACACGCAGCTCAACAATTCCGAAATTCGATACATCCTTTGCTCCGACCATGAATACTCACCGTTTGAGCGTTGAAATTCGTACAAAAGTCCTGTAAACATTGTTTTATTCGCTATAGACTATAGTCGGTCGCTTAAGAAATCTTTCTCTTCGTAAAAAAAAAAGAGCGTTTCTGCTGGTCCTCAGGACGTTAATCCGTGGGACTTTTTCTCCAACGGATCTTCCTAATTTTCTTTTTTTTTCATCTAATTAAGAGTGCTTATTCGTTTCGTTCCCATCCACCAGGTCCGTGAATCACATTTTCTTATGATTTTTGGTGTTCGCACTTAAATAATTTGCCTTATTCGTCTTATTTCTTGTTGTTTCTTCTTTCGTAATCGTGAAGTTACTAGGCACTAGGTTGTATTTAATTTGCAAATTTGGCATTGTTGATTAAAAAAAGTCATACCAAAACATGCCTAGTCTGTTGATAAGTGCAGAACACCTTATGGGGTTATTCACGAAATGGAAAAAAATGGCAAAAAACGGAAAAAAAACTGGGCGAAAACTCGGAAAGTGCTCCGATTGATCTGAAATTTTGGGAGATAAGAGAAAAAACTCTCCCGGACATTCCCACAAAATTTCTGACAAAAATATCGATTTTAAGCATTTTCAGAGAAAAAAGCAATATTTCTTAAAATTCGATATTTTGGCTTGAAATTTTGTGGGAATGTCCGGGAGAGTTTTTTCCCTTATTTCCCAAAATTTCAGATCAATCGGATCATTTTCCGAGTTTTCGCGCAGTTTTTTGCCATATTTTGCCATTTCGTGAATAACCCCATTAGCATCATGTGCTACGGAGCGCACTTGTAAACCTGCAGTCAGTCTCTGTTATTTACGTTTAAACGTGCCAGGTGTATCTGCGATGTGGTCGGGAAATGAATTTGTCTTTGGCATGACGAAAAAAAAACGACCATAAAAATTGCAATTCGCAGTATATCCCATGGAATGGATGAGACAGCGAGCGGGCACGTCGCTTATTCTGTTATTTTTTCGTCGCAAAAATAGTTGAAGACTCTGTTTTAAGAATGAAAAGAGCATATCTATCATAAACCGGAAGTCTTAAATATTTTAGCAGAGTTTCTAAATACTTTGGGAACGAATCTAAATAAATATGAAGTTTTTCCCACGTTTTCCACGCTCTATTTATTTATTTGCACTAGCCGGTCTTCTTCACACAAACCTTGCTTTAACCGGTTGTTTTTCATCGTCTCTGGTACTGTTTTCTAGTCCAAAACAACAAAACTGCTCTTTTATCAAGTTTTTTTTTCCCATTCCGGGGTATGCGTAGTGTTCAGTGTACGCCTCGCCATGCTAATAGAGTTAACATGCTGCGGAATTTTTGCGCGATGACAACGAATGCGTCTCGGGCTTCTTTTCTCTTCAACTTTTCTTCATCTCCTTCGTTTTCTTTATCTTCTCACTCAACCCCAGTGTCGAGCAATTAAAAGAAAAGAACCTACGAAATGTCAGCAGCGTGTGATTGCCATCATTATTCACTTTCTTGGCTCAATATTCCTTCTTTGTTTTTCCTTGAAGTTGTTACTTGTTTCTTTGAAAGCTGCACTGAGCTGAGCAGGGTATAATAAGGAAAAAATCATGAGTTTTCAAGCTCGTGACAAGTCAAATCGGCTCTCGGACGTTTCGAAAGTGCGACGTTTCAAAAGATATTCTACATTTTGTAGTCGCGGCGTTGGCACACAATCTGTTTTTTTTTTTTCAAAGCTTTTTATGGAATTTTTCTTAAAAAGATTTTAAGAATGATTTTGAGCAAACGCCGCGATGAAAAAATGCAGAAAAACTTTCGAAACTTCGCACTTTCGAAACGTCACACTTTCGAAATGTCCGAGAGCCGTCAAATCGATGGATCATTTTTCTAATTATGAAAGATTTAACCAATATGCTCATTATATCTTGAATTTCTATCTTTATAATGGGGTTATTCACGAAATGGAAAAAAATGGCAAAAAACGGCAAAAAACTGCGCGAAAACTCGGAAAATGCTCCGATTGATCTGAAATTTTGGGGAATAAGGGAAAAAACTCTCCCGGACATTCCCACAAAATTTTTGACAAAAATATCGATTTTAAGCATTTTCAGAGAAAAAAGCAATATTTCTTAAAATTCGATATTTTGGTCTGAAATTTTGTGGGAATGTCCGGGAGAGTTTTTTCCCTTATTTCCCAAAATTTCAGATCAATCGGAGCATTTTCCGAGTTTTCGCGCAGTTTTTTGCCGTTTTTTGCCATTTTTTTCCATTTCGTGAATAACCCCATAACATATATAAGAGCATTAGTACTCTGCCACACGGTTATCCTCATTTTCTTGGATAAAAGTCCCACCACCTGCTTCTCCTATTTTCCGCATAACCATTTCCGCTCACCTCATTTCATCTCTCTTGCCAATCCGAATAATTTGCCGTAGCCGGTCTTTTCCTTGTCTTTCCCGCCTCCTTTCATCAAAACAATTGGCCCATATGCGCGGTCAATCCGCTTTTCTGTTCTGCCTGAATCAATTATGCGCGCGCTGTCACTGCATTTTGTTGCTGATTCAGCAAGTGATAGTATGCTAATAGCGTCGTCACCAGCGCTTTAATCATAGCCATCACAAACAACCGCTAGAACAGTCGCCTGTCCTCCCCACAAAAATGTGTATTTCCTGGCTGTTGCGTTCGTTTACCATATGCTTTACCAAAAGTAATTAATTCAAACAAACACAACTTTTTTTTTCGCAAGAAGAAACTAATTTTGGGATTTGTAGACCACGACAAGCAGGCTGAATTGTCGCCGGACGGGTTTTCGGGCACTTCTTTCGACCAGTTGGCATCCACTAATCGTAAGTTTTTTTCTACTTTTTTCTTCCTATTTGTTTGTTTTAAAATTAGAGTTTTCCTTTCAGAAATGACGTCGAATGAAGATGTTAGTAGCAGAAATGGGACAAAAGTCAAGAAAAGTACGGTAGGAGATGCAACATCATCAACTAACGGGAAAACGAAAACTAGCGGTCGATCACATCGCAAAGCCATGCCGTTTGTTTCCTCCAAATTCTGGCTTCGCCTTGTTCGTCCGTGGAAATGGCGTAATTTGCGGCGAAAGGTTCGAAGGTTTGTAAATAGAAATTCAAATAAGAATGATATAAAGTTTTGGAGTAGATTTTTTAGAAGTGACAGCGAGAGATCATCACTGCAGAATCGTGTCAGTTCGGTGACCAACATTCCGACAACTTCTCCATCTCTTCCAGAATTGTCGTCTATATCGAGGGAGGATTCGGCCGATTTGAGAGCTGTCGCTAGCGCAGGTTAGATACGTTCAAGTTTACCTCATATCCCAGTTTCATTTATGAAAAAAAAGAAGAAGCGCGATGAGATAGTGTTATGAGTGAAGAGATTCAACATCTTAGGCAGTATTTGCTCTGAACGCCACCACTCTTACATTCTCTCACACTTGAACGATAGTGTGAACCTAACAAAAAACAGTTTTTGCCAGGAAACTGTCCACCTCTTTTTTTGTGTATTTTTCTCCTCATCCGCCTTTATATCTTGTTCTCTTTACTCTAGCCCAGGCTCTCTCAAAGCGGGTTATCAGTTTCTTGCTCTCACGGAGCACAAAGATGCTCGAGATTTCTCGTGATTCTCTACCACAGCTTTTCTTATCACATTGCTCCTTACTTTCGCATCCTCCACCCCCACCTTTCGTCTGCCTTCTCATGAGCAACAATTGTTATTGCAGGCAACTCGGAAGCGATCACCTATCGACCTGCCGTCACATCCTCTTTGAACCACCCGGAAACGTGAGTTTTTTGAGCATTTCGATGATATCTTTTATAAGTTTTCTTCGTTTTCTCAGCACACATCAGATTCTGATAAATCATTTTTTTTTAATTATCGAAATTTCCAATTATTGCAGGACACAGCCTCAGCCTCTGATTGTCGATCCGTCACACGTCTCACTCGTCAGAACACGTCTTCAAGACGAACCAACCACATCAGCATCTGGAGTGCACCGTTTTCAGCTCATCCAATCTTCTTCTTCTTACACAAATCAAGCGATTTTCAAAGCTCCACCACCTCCCCCAGAACTCATTGTTCAGCCTCCAAACGATCGTGATTCGGATGAGGAGAATATAAATTACGACCAGAGTACAGAAAGTGAACACGAAGACGAGGAGGGTGACAGTATGAAAGCGGCTGATAGAAGAGGGGAACTCAGTCCGCAAACGTCTAGAATGCTCAAGGAAGGATATCGAAGGATAGAAGCGAGAGAGCCAAACTTCACTGCTCAACCCGATAGACCTGTTCTTCGAAAGCCAGGAGCACCTTCTCGATTGCGACTCAATGGAAAAGGCGGTCGTGGTTCTAAAGAAGGCAATGAACTGCCTTCAAAACTTACCGATGACAGCGACAGCGATTCGCCTATTCAGTACAGAGACGATGAGATCAGCGTGGCAGCCGCAGCTGCTCGTCGTGCTGCCAACGTTGCGCCTCCGACATCTTCTTCGAATACAGATCAGGAGGATGAGGAAGAAGACGTGCCGATTCAGAAGACTGGCCTTGCCTCGAAAGTAGCTCGACGCGACACGATGGCTTTGAAGCTTGAAGCTCCACCATGTAAAGATGACATAAATGGGCAGACTGCGGATGACCGTAAGAAATTGATGAAAACGGCGTCAATCAAATTGGCACGGTGAGCCGAATTTTAGTGTTTTTTCTCTTTGCAAAAATGATAAGTTTTTACAGAAAATTGAGCGAACGTCCGACTCCTGAAGAACTAGAGGATAGAAACATATTGCGGCGACGTGGCATGACGACGTCTGAAGCGATGGAGGAGAAGCGGAAGTTATTGTTACGGAAACTGAGCTTCAGGCCAACAATAATGCAGCTCAAAGAGCAACAAATAATTCAGTTCAATGACTACGTCGAAGTCACTCAGGCGGAAATCTACGATCGTAAATCAGACAAGCCGTGGACGCGATTGACGCCTTCTGACAAGGCAATGATTCGAAAAGAGCTCAACGACTTCAAGGCAACCGAAATGGATGTGCACGAGGAAAGTCGTGTGTTCACCAGGCGAGTTTATATTCAGAATATACATTTGAAATTAAAATTTTAAGGTTTCATCGATGACGTCATAAAACTATACAATATCTCGAAACCAACTCTTTGTCAAATTTCAAAACTTCCTTGTCAAATACGATTTATTTAAATAGAAGCATCAAAAATCTCTTTCCTTTCTCTTCTCTGGGCATATTTTTTTTTCTTTTGTTTATATCTCACGTATTCAGTTTTCCTTCTTTTTCATTCTCTGATTTTCTCAAAATATGAAAAGCACACGTAGATCACTTAAATCAGCTAGCCGGTTGTCACACCTAAAAAACACTTCGCGCGAGAAATAAAACATTATTTGTAAAATACGATTTTGCTTTCCCTTTTTCCTCTTCAAGTTTGTACTATTCTAACAATAATGAACTTTTTCATTGTCATTTTCTTTGCTTGTGATACTTGTGAGGTTCGACCTCAGTTTCCATCCTGGATACTGCGAATCAAGCTGCGCCAAGTTACACGATCCCTTCCGACACACCACGAAGGGGATCGGCAGTCGCGCCGATTTTCACAGCGAGACGACTTGAATGTTGTCTGCGCATCCTCTTCCACGTCTGAATCCTGCTTGTGATTCTTCAAGGTAATCCTCGCTTTTGGCGGTGATCCTTCTCGTAAGGATTTTCGTGAAGTTTTGAGACGATTGAAGACAGTGCAACCATTATTTGAAATACCACATGATTCTTTTATTCACACGATTCGTAGCCAATAGGACATGAGGGTATTATTGTGGACGGGGAAAATTAAGTTTGGAAAAATAAAACATGAGGAGAAATTAGTGAACAAATCTATCGGAAAGGCAATATTTTGAATATTAGTGTCCAACAACGAAAAAGAAGAAAACCAGACAGGACTAGAATGGTTTGAGAACAAAATAATTATAGAAATCTGATAAATCTCTAAATTGAGCTAAAATTTTGAAATTATCTGTGACGCTGTACATTTACAGGGAGGGCCGAGGGAAGGAAGATTTCGATGCACAAGAGAATGACACAAGATAATTATGTATATGTTTCAGAGGTAATTACAACAACTTTACCAGTACTGGCATCACTTCGATTTGACTTTCAATCTCAGCGCGGATGTCCGAGAATCGGCCGACACGGCGCCTCAGATCATCAATGTTCTTCTGATGCCACTCCCAACATCGGTCGAAGAGAGAACGACGTTGTCCCGTTTTCAGACCCGTTTTAATAGTCTCCATTACGCGTTCCATCACTCCAATAACATCCATTTCCCAGCGAAAAAGCAACATTTTCATTGTGCAAATCATGTCACCGGCCTCGTCTTCGTGATTGCGATGCATTCTAGCAATGACACCGATCGGAACAAGTTCCGGCTCTAATACTTGTAGAGAAACGAATGTATTCATTGACCACGGGCTTGGGTACGCTGAAAATTGTTTTTAAATAATTGAAATTACTTGTGCAATTCTCTGTAATGAAACTCACTTGTAACTTCCTCCATCAAATTGAAAATCGTGTTCCTCGTCCACGGCAACGCATTCTTCAAGTTTCTACAAAGCAAGAGAGCGTAAAGGGCTTTCGAGAGTGGTTTAAGTTCCTGTGCATCATCCAGACTGCTTACTGATATTTGGGAAAGGCGATGCCAGTTGACCACTTCTAAATAAAAAACACTTTAATTCTCGGACCATTCAAAATATAATTAATTTACCCGAATTTTGGTATATGGTAGTGGGCGCGAATAACAAATAGAACAAAGATGTAGGAAGAGAATCGTGTCGGATTTTAAACACCTTCATCAGACTACTCAGAAAGAATTTGTTGAGACCAAACGATGGATCGCCAGAACCGTTGCTCAGAAACAAAGCAATGGTTCTCGTGCGGGTCTGAAAATAATTGTTTTCCCACCACTCTTTTAATCTAAACCACCTCAAATTCTGTCTGCAAAATGTTTAAATTTTCGAGACCTCCCAACTGTCGATCTTCATCGGCTCTCTTAATAACATTGTCCAAATCTATACGTAAGGTCGGTACAACAGAAAGTACCATAGTAACAAGATCGTCAATCTGATCGGTTACAATGTCTTCATCAGAACATTCGGCAAACTGAAACCATACAGTATTCGGCATTTCAAGATTTCAAATATTACCGCACGAATCAATCTTCCTAGTCCAAACTCGGAAACTCCAACTTCGATAAACATTTCAAGGAAGGACTGTAGCAAAGCTAATCTCGCATGCCAATCGTGTTTGAATGTCATTCGTCTCACAAGTTTTCCTGCGCCAAGAAATAACATTTGTTTCTGTATTTTCGACTTACCCATCGAATAAAATGGATCTCTCGAGAGCCGATTTGATTCCATAACATGATTCGCAACATTTGTTATATCAGAAAGGCACCGTACTCGAAATGAACCACTCCCAACATACGCATAAACGACTTCCATCCATGCATTCGATGTCATGGCCATGGAACCAAGAAGATGGTCTGAAATTATATTAAATTAAAAATTTCTCAAAATAGATTTCCGGTTACATGGTGTTCTATGCATTATTTGAAATATAACGTCAGTCGGTAGCCTTCCGAATCTTCCATATGGCTTTTCCTGGAGATCAGATAACCGCTTTGTAAGACTTGGAAACACTCCTAAATTAAATATTTCTTTAATTAAATAAAATAAACGGTATTACTCTGCTCTTCAATCTGTGCGTTTCTTGGCGGATTAACCGGATCGGGAGAGGTGAAAGCAGGCCCGATTGATTGCTGCGTTCTTTTCCGCTTCTGAGCCTTGCCATCGTTCGAAAATCCGGAAACTAGAACGTTAAAAATGATATTTGAGTATTGATATTAACAGTTTACCGCGTTTCCGCAAAGGAAGAGGCGGCGTGGCTGTTCGGTGTGCACTTCGTAAATTATAAATCCGCCTGCTTGGTGTCTCCATAGCGAAATCTGAAATCACACAAGTTTCGTTAATTTGCAAGTTTAAAAAATAGGACATTCTTTTCTCCGGATTTAATAGTCACAGAATCCTAGTGTTTACTTATCACAAAATAATTCGTGAATGATTTGATCAAATTTCAAAAAAATTTTCTGAATTTTTCTGAAACCAAAAAAAAAAAGAAAAAATAATAATCGATAAAAAACATTGGGAAAATAAGCGGGAAATTCGAAATTGTCCACAAACTCGCGTTGTCCACGAAGACCGTAACCCTAAACGCGTGGCGAGACCATTCCAGAAGTAGTTATGCGCCTTTAACTAAGGTACTGTAGGTTTACAACTCATTTTTTACATTTTTCCCCAATGTTTCAGACCAATCTGAGCATTTTCCGAGTTTTCCTCCAGTTTTTAAAAAAATATTATTTCCTTTTTTCTGCATATTCTCACTAATTTAATACCGTGTGGTTTCATCAGAAATTTGGACGTGTTCTTGAAATACGAATTTATCGACATTTTAGTTTTCAACGGAAAATTCAGATTTTTATCACGTATTCACAAGGAGCGACATTGAATTCACTTTTCTATTTGAAAAAAATGGAGAAATAGCCGAAGAAATGAAGAGATTTTTGTCTCCCAATTTACCGCCAAATACCACTTCTTGCGAATTCGTGATATAGTGGATTCATGGTGGAGTGACAATTTTTTTTACGTTCTTATTCGAAAAAATGAAGAAATAACTGAAGAAATGAAGAGATTTTTTGTCTCCCAGTTTCACGTGAAATGTCACTCCGTCACGAATCCATTATATTTATATATTTTTCTTAATTTTTTTTTGTTGTAAAATGCATTTTCGACGAGAGAAATCCGTTCGAAAATAAAAATTTGAGTATCCGCTGTTGAAACGCTGCAAGTGCGCCCCATTGCACTTTTTCTTTCATTTTTCGCAATTTTTATTTTTATTCACCTATTTAATAAAAAATGTATATTTTTCACCCGCTTGTTCTGTTTTTTCTTTTAAAAAAATAATCAAATTTTTTGTTGTTAAACTAATGTGTTATTTTTAAGAAATAGCAAAAAAAGCGTGATAAATAGGAAAAAATGGCATAAAATAGCGCAAAAACTGGGAGAATGTTTCGATTGACCTGAAACTTTCCGAAATATTGTCAAAAATACTCCCGGTCATGCTCAGGAAATTTTGGATCGAAATATTGATTTAAAAAATAGTTAATTTTTCTGAAAATGTTTAAAATCGATATTTCGGTCCAAATTTTTTGTGAGCATGTCCGGGAGTATTTTCGGGACATTTTCTGAAACTTTCAGGTCAATCAGAGCATTCTCCGAAATTTCTCCTAATTTTTTGATATTTTACAAGACATCGCGTATTTATTCGCTGATAATAAATTAATTTTCAGGCAATGGATTGTGACATTGCTTCTTACCATGTGGAATCGTTCAATTTTCTGGTCACTGAGGGATGTCAGTTTGCTGCACAAGCGGTTCCAGCGGAAAAATTCCGATTGAAAAACGGTGATGCCGTGACGATGAAGTTTACCTCGGCGCAGTTGCATAAACCAACACTAGACAGTGGTGTGAGTGATAAATAAAGAAAACAGTTGAAATTCATCTCGATATCATGTGTTTTCAGGCAAAACTGAGCAGTGATACACTTCCCTTGCTTCCCGCCGAATGCAGGCAACGTGGATTGACATACGCTGGAAATCTGAAAGTAGGAATTGACGTGCATGTGAATGGAAGTCGTTTAGATCTCATAGAAACGATTCTAGGAAAAGTGAGTAGAAATTTTGAAAATGTTAAAGAAATACAGTATTTTTCAAGGTTCCAATCATGCTGCGTTCCGAAGGTTGTCATCTTCGAGGTTTGTCTCGCAAAGAGCTCGTCGCTGCCGGCGAAGAGCCCATCGAAAAAGGAGGATACTTTATTGTAAATGGCTCAGAGAAAGTCATCAGACTGCTTATTGCCAATCGCCGAAATTTCCCAATCGCGATCATCAGAAAGACATTCAAAGAGAAGGGAAAACTGTTTTCCGAGTTTGGAGTGATGATGCGAAGTGTAAAAGAGAATCACACTGCCGTGATGATGACCCTTCACTATTTGGACACTGGAACCATGCAGCTCGCACTTCAATTCCGCCGAGAAATCTTCTACGTGCCGCTGATGTACATTATGAAAGCATTATGTGATAAGAACGACGCCGTAATTTCATCATTTCTCACAAGAGGCCGACCCGGTGATCAGTTCTTTGCCTCGTGTGTTATGAACATGTTGGCTCAGTGCCAAGAGGAAGGAATTTTGCATCAAGAAGCCGCCATTCGTGCACTTGGATCTCGATTCCGAGTGGCTATTTCCGATAGAATCGCTCCATGGGAAGACGATTTGGAGGCAGGAAGATTCATTCTCCGAGAATGTGTCTGTGTGCATTTAGACAGTGACGAAGAGAAGTTCTACACTCTTGCTTACATGGCTCAGAAGTGTGTTGCCCTTGTGAAAGGAGAATGTGCTCCGGAGACACCAGATAATCCACAATTTCAAGAGGCTTCTGTTTCTGGACACATTCTACTGTTGATTCTCCGCGAAAGAATGGAAAACATCATTGGAATGGTGCGACGAAAATTGGAGTTTATGTCCGCGAGAAAAGATTTCATTCTGACCTCAGCGGCAATTCTAAAAGCGCTCGGAAACCACAATGGTGGCGAAATTACGCGTGGAATGGCATATTTTCTGGCCACTGGAAATTTGGTCACTCGGGTCGGATTGGCATTGCAACAAGAGTCTGGATTCTCCGTGATTGCCGAAAGAATTAACCAACTTCGCTTCGTCTCTCACTTCCGCGCCATTCATCGAGGAGCGTTCTTCATGGAAATGAGAACCACGGACGTCAGAAAACTGCGTCCAGAAGCATGGGGCTTCATTTGTCCAGTTCACACTCCCGACGGTGCTCCATGCGGTCTTCTGAATCACGTCACTGCTTCATGCCGTATTGTCACTCATCTATCCGACAATTCCAACGTACCTGCGATGCTTTCTGAATTGGGAATGTACACGCATCAAACCGTTTCCTTAGCACCACCGAATGAGCAACTGTATCCAGTTCTTATGGATGGAAGGTTTATTGGATATGTCCCGATTGTGAAGGCCGCTTCAATTGAAAGATATCTGCGGTGTGCAAAAGTGGCCAACGATGCAAGAATCCCGTACACGGCTGAAATTGCTCTTGTCCGCAGATCCACTGATATCAAAAATGTGCAGACACAATATCCGGGAATTTACATTCTCAGTGATCCCGGACGACTGATTCGTCCTGTTCGTAATCTTGCGATGGATTCCGTGGAGCACATTGGAACTTTCGAGCAAGTTTACCTTTCGGTGGTTATTGATCCAGAGGAAGCACAGCCCGGAGTCACTATGCATCAAGAACTTCATCCTTCTTGTCTTTTCTCGTTTGCCGGCAATCTCATTCCGTTCCCAGATCATAATCAGTCTCCAAGGTAATCTTATTTATGGGGTTATTCACGAAATACAAGAAAAATTGGAGAATGCTTCTATTTGACTGAAACGTCTGGAAAAATGTCAAAAAAAAATCTCGGGCATGCTCAGGAACTAAACATTTTGGGAAATATTGGAAAAAATTCTCCTGTACAAAAATTTTGGTCCAAAATATCGATTTTTCTGAGAATTTTTAAAATCGATATTTTGGTCCAATATTTTTTGAGCGTGTACAGGAGAATTTTTTCAAATATTTTCCAAACTTACAGGTCAATCGGAGCATTCTCCGATTTTTCCCGAAATAGTTTTCCGGTTTTGTGAATAGGCCATTATCGATCCGCAGTACCTTCGGTACTTGAAAAATGGATCGAATTTTTAATATCTGTTAACTTGTTGTGTAAATATTTCGGTCCAAAATTATGTCCGGAAGTATTTTTGACATTATTTCCCAAACAGGGCTAAAATTTTACGTTTACGGACAGGGGCTAAAATTTTACGTTTACGACGAAATCAAAAATAATAACAAAAATTTAAATAAAAATGGCCAACAACAAAAATAAAGCAAAATTGCGATTTTTGGTTTAATTTCGGTATTTAAGCTCGAGAAAAGCGTTGAGCTTTTTCAGAAATTATCTTGAATAAAATTGGCTGTGTGCTCCACGAAAAATTTATGAAAAGCTCAACGCATTTCTCGTGGTTAAATACCGAAATGAAAACCAAAAATCGCAATTTAGCTTTATTTTTGTTGTTTGTAATTTTTATTTCAAATTTGTTCATTATTTCTGATTTCAGTAATTAATTTTCTTTACTGAATGCAATTCAAACATTTATGGACCTATTGAAAGTACTGTAGAAAAACGGAAAAAATGACAAAAAACAGGGAGAAAACTCGGAAAATGCTCCGATTGGTTTGAAATTTTGGGAGAAACTGTCAAAAATGCTTCCGGGCTTGCTCAGAAAATTTTGGAACGAATTATCGATTTTTAAAAATTTCAGAAAAAAATAAATATTTTTTAAATCTATATTTCGGTTCAAAATTTTTTGAGCAAGCCCGGAAGCATTTTTGACAGTTTCTCCCAAAATATCAGACTAATCGGAGCATTTTCCGAGTTTCCTCCTAGTTGTTTGTCATTTTTTCCGTTTTTCTACAGTACTTTGAACAGATTTTACGTTTTTTTTACGGGCGCTCCAAAAATCCTTAAAATCCCCGCCCGGTTTTGCAAAGTTTGGTTTTTTCTATTTTGTGAATAACCCCATTACAGAATCGCTGTAATCTTCTTATTTTTTCAGAAACGTCTACCAATGCCAGATGGGTAAGCAAACAATGGGAACGGCCGTTCACGCGTGGCATTCAAGAGCCGACAACAAAATGTACAAGCTACAGTTTCCTCAACAACCACTGCTCAAATTGGAGGCATACGAAAAATACGAAATGGACGAGTATCCGCTCGGAACGAATGCGTGTGTGGCTGTCATTTCGTACACTGGATACGATATGGAAGACGCTATGACCATCAATAAAGCGTCTTATCAAAGAGGTTTTGCACATGGAACGGTGATCAAAGTGGAAAGAATCAATCTGGTTACGGATACTGAACGAAAAACAATATTCCATAAAAGTCCAAGTGAAGAGATCAATACAGTCGGTTCGGATGGATTTCCCATTCCAGGAAGACGCTATTTCATGGATGAAGTTTACTATGTCACATTCAACATGGAAACGGGCGCGTTCAAAACACACAAATTCCACTATGCAGAACCGGCGTACTGTGGATTTGTAAGAATTGTACAACAAGGAGACGGAGATGCTGGTGCAAAACACGCTTTGATTCAGTGGAGAATTGAAAGAAATCCAATCATTGGTGATAAGTTTGCTTCACGTCACGGACAAAAAGGAATTAACTCGTTCCTGTGGCCCGTCGAATCTCTGCCATTCTCAGAGACCGGAATGGTTCCGGACATTATTTTCAACCCTCACGGATTCCCATCTCGAATGACAATCGGAATGATGATTGAAAGTATGGCTGGAAAAGCGGCTGCAACACATGGAGAATCCTACGATGCGTCGCCGTTTGTTTTCAAGTGAGTTTTGAAAAGTATTTAGGATACGAAGAAAATAATAGAAAATGTTTAAATGATGATTTATTTACAGCGAAGAGAACACGGCAATCAATCACTTTGGAGAGTTGCTCACCAAAGCAGGATATAATTATTATGGAAACGAAACGTTTTATTCAGGAGTTGATGGGCGTCAAATGGAGGTGAGGAAACTAAACTTCGGAACGTATTTTAAAGGGGGGAATGGACTTCGAAGATTCAAATCGTCTCAGAAATACTCCCGCGCATGAAATTAAAAAACAATTTTGGCTGAAAAATTGAATTCTTGAATTTGAAGGAGGTGCCAACTTTTTGGGGAAAATGGTTTTGGGCGAAGGATTTACGAATATCACATTAAAATCACACAAAAAAAATTAGAATACCAAATTCCATTCTTCCAAAAAACCTAAATTTTAGCTCTGGGACGTTTCGAAACTTGCATATTTTGTAGCGTTTTTCGCAAATTGACACCAAAACACATGCGCATTTGGGTTTTATTTTTCGTTTTTATCATTTATTTTTCGGGAATAAATCCACTAGTGTTCCGCAAAAATGCACAAAAGTTTCGAAAAGTCCCAGAGCCCAATTTTTTTGGTGAAATGCTGTCTATGAATTATTTCTCAAATATTAATACAAACAATTAGAAAAATTGCTAGAAAGACGAGAGAAAAACGATGAAAAAGAATCAATGCGTTTGAATTTCCTGTCATTTCGTGTACATATGCTCCTTTTTTTTGTGCATTTTTGCGGCATACTAAATAGGGGATTTAAATTCCCAAAAAAAAAAAAATAAATAATTGATAAAAAAATTTTGAGAATTCGCGAAAAAAAAAAACATAATTTTCCATAGTTTCAAGTTGAATTTTTACCGAATTTCCGTTTTTTTTTTTTGGCGTTTTCTACATTCTATTATGATTTTTACAATTATCTTACCGGCTACAGTAATCAGTGACGCGGAAAATCCATGCTATATCCGTCAAGAAGCTTGAAATAAATACAATAAATGTCTCCGAAAACTAATGTGCACAAACTACCAAAAGCGACTATTTGAACTGTTTTCAGATGCAAATCTTCTTCGGAATCGTCTATTACCAAAGGCTTCGCCACATGATTGCTGACAAGTTCCAAGTGCGTGCGACCGGACCAATCGATCCGATCACTCATCAACCGGTGAAAGGAAGAAAGAAGGGAGGAGGTATTCGATTCGGAGAAATGGAACGAGACGCCATCATTGCTCACGGAACCTCTTTTGTTCTACAGGTACGAATTTTTGATAGACTAAACTCTTGAGTATAAGACCGGTTTCCTATCTGCGCACTACTCTTCCACCGTAAAATGTTAACGAAAAAATCACCTTCTGAAAGTGAAAGATCATGAGCGATCTGTGCGTCTGTAATGTCTATCTGCCATATGCGATGGCGAGCATCCATTTTTCACGGCTAATAGCCATTCAGCTAATTATATTCGTCATATTCGGGCTAAAAGTGTTCCGATTTGTAAGTAATGTCGCATCCAAAGTTCTAAAAAAATTTCCAGAAATAACAGGCGCAGTTGAAACCGACGTTAGCGTAGTTGCTTCGCTGCGAGACCTTTTCTGTTTAAACTTGAGTTTTCCCACAGTTACTAAATTTTTTATTTTATACCGGAAAATTCAACACAGCGAAGCAACTACGGTATCGTCGGTTTCATATGTGACCACCGGTTATTTATGGGAATTTTTGTGGAACTTTGGACTGCAAAATACCCCTGATTTCAGGAATTTTTTGAACTTTGGACGCGGCATAACGGTCCTGTCAGCGCACTATGGTCTTACACACAAGCGACCTTATTCACAAAATATGAAACTAATATTTTTAAAATTCCATTTTAATCATTTTTAGGACCGTCTCCTCAACTGCTCTGATCGTGATTTAGCGTACGCGTGCCGACGTTGCGGATCTCTTTTATCTGTTTTGATGTCAAGTCGAGCAGGAAGTCATCTGCTGAAAAAGAAGAAAAATAATCTGGATGATAATGAACCAATTGACTACACGGAGACGCAGAGATGCCGTACATGCTTCCAAGACGATCAAGTCTACCTTCTCCAAGTGCCACGCGTTTTCCGTTATTTGACTGCTGAGTTGGCGGCGATGAATGTGAAAATCAAGTTAGGAATCGAGCATCCTTCAAAAATCACTGGCAGCTGAGCTTTTTTTCTTTTTTTTTACACATTTCCTTGACTGGTCCTCTTTTACACATTACTCTTTTTTGTAGATTCAGATTTTTCGTTTCTTGTTTCTTGTTTTCTTTTTCATTGTTAATTCTTTGTTTTCTTTTTCTCTCGTTGATCTTGGAGTTGTTATGCGTTATCGAATGATTAGTTCATAAAGTTGTTACATCATCAGGTGTCGAGACACTTTTGCCTGCCTGCCCGCTCAAATCTTTTAGTGCCGTTTTATGTGCCGTCTTGCGCACTCTCTGCTCCCTTCCCTTTCCATGTTATTTCTCTTCTCCAACAAGCCCCCGGGTGGTCACATTCGCTCTGCGCACAGGCCACAAACATTTCCCCTACGAAGTTATTTTGCTCTTTGTGTCATGACGTGGCGAGAACGGAGAACGAACACTCTGATTTTTTGTTGGTCCTCGGTCCTAGAAAAACCGAAATTCGAGACGAAAAGCCACGTGCGATAATCGGCAAAACGCCACGTCATTTATTTTTGCATCATATTTTTCAAAAAAAAAAAGAGAAGCATTTTGTTCTGATGACGTCATCGATGGGACCTTTTTGCATCACGCCCTACGTGACCATTCTACTTTTTTCTTGCTAGTTTTTTTTTTTTGCATTTCTTTTAAATATTTCGACATGAATCGTTTCATATCTGACCTACTAGGCTGTTGCGAAGACGAGGAGGAAAAAGTGAAGAATTCTAGGTTTTTTCTTTCTTTTCTCTCTTTTATTTATAATTCATGATAATTGAATAATATATATTGTTTTCAATCGAGTTGCACCATGAAAAAAGGAAACCCCGCCCACTTATTTCATCGCGACCATGCAAACACAGTGCTATTTGAAGAGACGTAGACTGAAAGGTGTTTGCGGACTTATCTTTTCATGATGCAATTCGTTTGAATACACGATGTACTTGGTATAAAGCTCTGCAAATTCGCTCCAATCGAACAGTGAATTGCGCGTGCATTTGGAGTGAGATTCAGAGAAAAGAGATCGAAACATCTGCCACGCTCTCTCAATTTTCTGCACTCTCTCGTCACTAACGTGGCCGCGTTGTCCACTTTTTGAAAGGAGCGAATTTGCAGCGTTCCGTGCTGAGAATTAAAAATTTTTTTGTTGTTTTTTTCCAGAAAAAGAACAATCAGCGAGACTACAGTGTCTGTGGTAACGAGTGGAAAAGGAGGAGGAGATAGCATGACAACAAGCGTGAAAAAATGTGACAAAAAGGCGCCGCGATTCGAATTGCTCAAATCGATGAGCATTCAGAATTCGATTGATGTCACCAATTCGGATATGGTGAGTCATGGAGCATTTTGGGGGATTGTCTCTTTGCGCGTGTAATTGTGGGTGCATTGAAGAAAATCAGGAAATACTTACTCGCACACTTGTTTTCTTGTTTTCTTAAAGATGCACGCGCGCACGTATTCTTCTATTTGAGAGGGAGCATTGTACCGCGTCCCAACTTAAAAAAAACTTCTTGAAACGCGTATTTTTTGCAGTCCGAAGTTTTACAACAAAAAAAAACCAAAAAAAGAGGCTCTCGGACGTTTCGAAAGTTTTTCTGCATTTTGTCGTCGCGGTGTTTCACACAAGAATTTTAAAAAGCTTCTTAAGGAAAATTCCTCAATCACCGCGACGACAAAATGCAGAAAACAAAAATTTTTAGCGGTTCATTTGCCGGTAATTGGTACTACTTCAGAATAAAACTGTTAGAAATAGAACTGCAGCGAAATAAAATTGCCTGAAATGAAGCTGTACCGACCCAGAAAAGCTGGAGCAGCTCGAAGTCTAAAAAAGTGTTCCTAGACTTCAATCTTCTGACTCCCGGGCTTCTGATTCGGATGCAGTTTTGCCACGGGCTAGGAACCCTCCCGAAGAAAATGTGTTTCACCTTCTTGGGCAGTATGCATGAAACAGGAAAACGGCATGAAAACCGTAAAACTCACCGTTTTCCGTAAATCGGTTGCCCTGTCCTTTTCCAGTTTCCTTAGGCAATGCACTATCCCTATACACCACCTACGACTGTTTTTGGAAAAGTAAACATCTTATTTGCAAGTCCATCTCGCATCATACATACACAGAGATAAGAATGTATTACTTTCTTACTTGTGCTTGTGAGGTTCGACCTCAGTTTCCATCCTGGAAGAATGTTTCCATCCTGGAAGAATGTATTGTCGAAAACATAAAGCGGTGACCTACCGTAACCCCCAGAAAACAAATAAAAACAATAGGGTCTTGTTTTTACTCACTCTCTCGTTAACTTTTTTTTTTTGAATGGATTACGGTCACACTCATTTCAACTGTGCTCCATCGTTTCGAGTTTACTCGTGAAATTGCTTGTTTTTCTAGGCCACAGCAAGCGATTGCTGAGACGAAATTAATATCGGCCCGTAAATCTTGTTTTTGAGTTACCACCGTAACCCGTGTTGGTAGACTTTTTAAATATTTTCTGGACAATCTTCCTGGGAAATGTTTTATTCCTGTCATATTCTTGTGTTTATTTATTTAGATTCAACTTTTTTTTTTAGCAATCTGATACTCTTTATTTCTGTATTCGTTTGAGCGTTCTCTGAACAAGCAACTCTGCAGAGTTTCTGCAACTTCTATCGAATGATAATTTCCTATCGAATGATCAACACATTCCCAAATATATTTCCAAAACAATTATTTTGGGAAACCCCCTAATCAAATGATTCAATGAGACAATTTTTTCCCATCTTATCACACTTTTTATTTCGTTTCTTTGTTCAAGTTGAGAGCATTTCTTTTCGTCTTTCGTTTAATTACTGATAACATTTATCCTTGACAATAATTACTTGTCAAAGATCAAAAAAAGGTGGAATCGTGGAAATTCGCTCTTATTTTAAGGTTTCAAAGAACTGCTGAAAAGATATTGTATCGAACGTTGCTCTCTTATCTTGCACCCGCACGTCTCAAATTACTGATCGCACCTGGCACCGTCCTGCAAATGAGTTCCTACCGGCTCCGCCCCTTTTCCCATAAACATTTCCTCCTTCGGATTTGTGCTCAAATAAAATCAATGCCTCGTGGTCTTCCTTCTCCTTTCAATTCTCAAATATTGACAGTATCCTAGATCAGATGCTTCTCCATTTTCATCTTTGTCCTCCCACTAATTCGCCACACACGTACTTTGTTCTTTCTGTCTGGAATGTAATTTCCTTTTCCTTCCTCTTCCAATTGCTTGTTTTGTGATGTGCTGTAGATGGTTGTTCAGTGTGTATCAGCTACAACATACACGTCACTTTTTACACACTGTGTCACGTTTTGCCGTCTCGTTTCCTCCGTCTCACAACTCTAACTGTATGATGACGTGATAAGAACACGAAGAAATCATCGTGGGTCTTTTTATAGCGGAGAACCGATGTTGAATATGAGAAAGAAGGAACGAATCAAGGCACATCATACAATACTATACTACTAAATACATTTCATGATTAAATTAGTGATTCCTTCAAATAAATAAATACAGTTTCTTCTTGTTCTCTAGATTCACTTTTTCCTTCATCCGATTTGATCTACGTTTCTTTTATTGTTCTTTATTGTTTGTGCACTTTTCCCGCCACGTGCCAATCTCTTTTTCGCTCTATTCCTCTTCAACCAACCGGAATGCTTTGTAGTTTTCCATGCTGTTTATGAGGTCGACCACGTCTTCGCTGCATTGTGCGCCTTTTATCTGCGAATTTCTTGAATGCTTTCGTAAATCAGACCACCGGCTGAATGTAGAGGAATTCAATTAACGAGACAGTCAGTTAATACGGGTTTTCACTATAAAAGAGAGCCGCCACGCCGTCGTTTCTCCATTGTTCTTTGCGTCGTTATCAGACGGCGACAGATGGATTGCCGTGTCATCATTCTTTATTCTCGTCCTCCTCGTCCGGTTAGTCCGGTTGCCTCATTATTTCACCAGTGATACCCTCTTTGTGTGTTTTTTAACATTTGCAGAGAGATCGGTAAATAAATATTTATTTGAGTCGAGTCTCGACAGTTTGAACCCGCTACCGTAACCTTAACACGTTTGTTCGCGCGCGTAAATAAATAAATATCAGTTGATTTTCTGTTGATCTCCCATATATAAATTAAACGAAGATCAGTTTCCGCCAGAGTTTGATCAGAGTCTAACCTCTGAATCGCTAGCCGTCTCTTTTTCATTCTTTGTCCTTGGAGGTTGTCAGTTTTTCATCAATCAGCTAGCTTTTTATGTTATTTTTCAAAATAACAACCAAAAAAACATAGATAAGAAGGCGAGAACACGTTTTTTGATCGGTGTGAAAGCTAAAAATCGGTACAAAAGAGTTTCGTTTCTCCTTTATTGTAGCATTTGAATTCTTTCCTCTACCTTCTTCTCTTTTTCGTTTCCCGTTTTTCTTCCGTAATAGTCATCACGTTGTTTGGTTTTTAGAAAAAGCTAAAATGTCATCTATCGTTTGTCATCCGATACTCAATACTCAAAACGGAATTGCCACGGATGCAAAAATCAAAAAGCAACGCCCGCCACCACTTGTTGTTTCCAGGCCTCGCGACTTGGTGCGTGCGGATCATAAAATTACAGAAACGTTGAATAATCATCACTAACTCTCTCTCCAATTTTCAGATCCAAGAAGCATGCGAAAAACTCGTAATCAGCGATCAACATCTTCGTCGCATTATGCAATTGATGGAGAAGAGCATGGAGCAAGGACTTGCAAGTGAGCTAAAATATCATACCATAAATTCTGTAATAGAACTGCCGGTCGTTTTATTTTTCACTAGCCTCTTAAGAAGGCCAGTCTATTTAAGGCCCCCGTTCTATTACAGAATTTACGGTAATCCCACGTTTTTTCCTCAAAATTTATCCATTCATATTTTCAGCTGCAACAAAAGGCGTTGCTGTGAAAATGTTGCCAACTTATGTGGATTCCGTGCCGAATGGAACAGAGGTATTCAATATTCAAATGGGAAATTTCATTTTTGGTTTCATTGTGAATGTTTTTCAGAAAGGAGACTTTCTTGCTCTCGATCTCGGCGGCACCAACTTTCGAGTCCTACATATCAAACTGGAGGGCAAAGAAACTAAAATGACTGGAAAAATCTTCCGTGTGCCGGAGAGCATCATGCGTGGAACCGGTGAAGCACTGTTCGATCACATTGCGGATTGTATGGCCAAATTCATGGAGGAAAACAACTTGAAAGACGGAACCAAACTTCCACTCGGTTTCACCTTCTCATTCCCCTGCCAACAAGATGGTCTAACCAAGGGAAAACTGGTGACGTGGACGAAAGGATTCAAAGCTTCTGGAGTCGAAGGAGCTGACGTTGTGACTCTTCTCCGCGAAGCTTGCCAACGACGCAATGATATTGACATTGATGTTGTTGCTCTTCTCAACGATACGGTTGGAACTCTGATGGCATGCGCGTTTCAGGAGAATACGTGTCAGATTGGAGTCATTGTTGGCACGGGAACTAACGCGTGCTACATGGAACGTCTCGACCGCATTCCGAAAATGGCTGGGTACGTTGATGAGCACGGAGTGACTCCAGAAGAGATGATCATCAACACTGAGTGGGGAGCGTTTGGAGACGATGGAACTCTAGATTTCCTTCGTACTCCATGGGATGATGCCGTCGATCGCGAGAGCATCAATCCTGGACAGCATCTTTACGAGAAGATGATCTCGGGAATGTACATGGGAGAAGTCGCCCGGGTTGTTTTGGAAGATCTTGCCAGACAAGGACTTCTCTTTGGCGGACACTGCGATGCCATCTCTGTGCCGCACTGCTTCCCCACCAAATTTGTCTCGGAAATTGACAGTGATATTCTTGAGGATGACGACCGCACTTTCCAGAAGACGTATCAGATTCTCGAGGATATTGGCGTCGAGACGGTGTCTGCTAACGATTGTGCAAACGTTGCCTACGTGTGTAGTCTCGTTTCAACTCGTGCTGCTCATCTAACGGCCGCTGGAATCGCCATGTTGCTCAACAGAATGAACAAAAAGCACGTGACAGTTGGAGTCGATGGATCCGTTTATCGCTTCCATCCAACCTATCCAAAACTTCTCGACGAAAAGATTGATGAGCTGATTGTCGGTGATATTGAGGTTTGATTTACTCGTTTGAGAATATTGGTTTCTAATTTTTATTTTCTAAATTTCAGTACCAATTGATGCTTTCCGAGGACGGATCTGGTCGTGGAGCCGCTCTTGTCGCCGCCGTCGCCACTCGTCTGAAGGAGGAGAAGCTGGCGGCATTGGGCAAGAAATGAATTGCATTAATCTTCACTTTTAATTTGAGCTTTATCTCCCCACCCACCACTACCCCCACTTCCAATAGATTTCGATACGGGATATTCCGCAGTTGTTTCTCTTCTCATCGCTTCTAGGCATAACTCTTCTATTGCACTCTGTCCTTTTCTACTAACCCATACCATTTTAACCCTATTTTCCTATTCAACAATGTCCACAATGGATTGCATTTATCTTAAGTTATTCATCTTTTAAAATAGTGATGTACTCATTCAAAAAGTCGTGTATAAAATACGTTTTATAAATTCAAAAATTTAAGACAACGAAATTCTTCCCAGCTTTAGATTTTGCAATTGACAAGATGAATAAGAATAATACACAGAAAAGTGAGTTTTTGCACACGAATGTAAATAAGTTACCCTATTGTTGAAATTTGTTAATTATTGGTTAGCGTAGAGTTTCTCAAACTCGAGCATCCATGTGGCAAGTATTTGAGTCTCTTCTAGCGTAATGGCATTGTAGAGAGAAGCACGAATTCCACCGACAGATCTGAAACGCTTTACGCTTTGGGAGAAGAGTTAAGAGAAACTATCACCTGTGTCCCTTCAGACTAATCATATTTCTCTCGACAGCTCCTTTGATGAACTTTTCTTCGAGTTCCTCATTTCCGGCAGCTCCTCCGATTCGGAAACACACGTTCATGATACTGCGATAGCGTTTATCGACAGCGCAATGATAGAATCCATTCGAGTTGTCGATAATTCCGTAAATCAATCCGCTTTTCTTCAGATTCAACTCGTAGATCGCCTGTAGACCTCCTTTTGCCTTTATCCACTTCAACACAAGATTTGTCGTGTAGATTCCTCCAGTTGGTGGAGTGTTATACAAACTATTGTTAGCGATCATCTCTTTGTAGCTGAAAACTGCCGGGGTGACGTCTTGTTGCTTTCCGATCAGATCCTTGCGGACAATGACGATCGTTAGACCTGCAGCTCCGAGATTCTTCTGAGCCCCTCCAAACACGACACCGTGCTGAAAATAAATATGAGCGATATATTTTTTTATCTATACCGTATTCACTTTTTTTTTTGCCAGAAATTCGGCATATTTTTCGAACCTCGTGATTGGTTTCCGATAAATTTGAGGGTGCTGGCTTATTTAGCAAAGTTTTTTTTTTCAAAGAAAAAACCAAAAATATAACTTCAAATATGGCTCTGGAATGTTTCGAAACTTTTTTGCATTTTTGCGTAGCGTTTTTTGCCACAAAAAAGCGCACTTGCTTTTTATTTTTCGTCCTTATCAATAGTGTCACGGCGTGCTAGAGACTACGTCTCAGAAAAAAATTTTGAGATCAAATTTTCGAGCGCCAATTCTCGCGTCTCTGTGTCTCCATTTTTGCACACTTTTTGCTAGACTTGGCAGAATGCCACTGTCGAGACACAGGCACGTGCAATTGGCGCGAATACCTTTACGTAGGGTCTAGCACGCCGTGTAGTGTGCGTTACCGGTAAAGATTTGGCGATTTTACCGGTAAATGTTCGAATCACGTTTTACCGGTAAATATTCGGCAAAAGAGAAACCATTTCTAAAATTTTTTACCGGTAAATTTGGCAAAATTTGTCGATTCTTTACCGGTAAATTTTACCGATAAAAGTTTCGGCAAAACTTTTTATCGGTAATTTCCCGGTAAATTTATCGGTAAATTGACATTATTTATACATGAAGAAGTGTGACAGGCCACGTTACAATTATAGTCTTGGTATCATAGTCGGTCACGCTTTAATACAGATGCAATTTTTAAAAAATGTGTAAAAGACGTGATTGTGGAAGGCCGAGGTTGCGCCACGTATCGTCTGCGTATCTTTATTTTTTCTGATATCTTGTTTTTCTGATACGTGAACTTGACCCCACGTTAAGTTTTGCCGAAAACCATTTTACCGGTAAAATTTTCGCGAAATTACCGGTAAATTTACAGATAAATTTGTCGAATTTACCGTGAAATTCGGTAAATTACCGATAAATTTGCCGAAAGTTGCGTTTACCGGTAAAAAATTTTTCGGTAACGCACACTACTTATCAATTAATTTTATTTTTTTTTGGGAATTTAAATCCACTCGTATGCCGAAAAATGCACAAGTTTCGAAACAGCCAATTAAAGAAAATACGGTAAATAATATAAACAATTAAAACTCACATCTTTGAAATCAAAAGGTCTGGCCATGAAGTTCGACGAGACGTCAGCGACAAGTGGAACATCGTGGGATTCTGGTGAGCTTGGCGTGAACTCGATTCCGTGGACGGTTTCGTTGGCACAATAGTAGAGATAAGCAGCTTTTTCATCGTGAACCCACTTCTCCTGATCAGGAACTGTCACGTAGGGCTTGGCGGGCGTGAAAACTTTCTTGACTTTTATGTACTTGGCCGCCTCTTCGGCTGCTTTGGAGGACCACGCGCCAGTCACGATATAGTCTGCATGTTCGTGGTTTCCCTAAATACAAGTAGTATAGACTTGAAAAACGACAGTCATGTGTAAGACGGGTTTTCCACAGTGGAAACAGAGATCACCTTAAGATTTAGAGGAATAGCAGCAAACTGGCCGGATCCACCGCCTTGCATGAACAAAATCTCAAAGTTGTCAGGTACGTTCCTGCAATTATATCAAAACTAATTTAAACGAATGAAAATACTCACATCAATTCGCGAATCAGAGCGATAGTTTCATTGAGAAGAGCGCCAAACTCTTTCGATCTGTGCGACATTTCTGAAAACGTTCCACATGAATTGGAAAAATAATAAATATAGATTTCTTACCAATGACGCTGACACCAAGATTGTTATAGTTGAGCTGCTCCTCTTGCATTTTCAACAAAACTTCTTCAGGCAGCTTGGCCGGACCAGCGGCAAAATTAATCTTGCGTTCAGAGGCCATTTGCTCGAATTAGTGGGTTACTTTTCTGTAAAATTAAAAAAAAATTAACTATGACAATGATAGAAATGGGGATAAGATAGCGTGCCGGTAGGCAAAAAGGAAAACGAATGAACAGGCATTAAATAGAATTGAATAGGCGGTCATTGAGACACGAGGAAGACAGTCAAGATTATATCATGCCAGAAGGAAAAATTGCAAAAGTCACGTATACGGTTCGTTGCGTGTTTCAATCCATTTTTTGACAGTGATCGATAGACAACTTATTCAACATGATGAAATTTACATCAATAGCTGGACGTTGTCCAATGAACAACATTGGTCAACTGATAACAAGTTTTACTATATATTTAACAGGAAGCTAAAGTTACCAGTGGACGTGTATTTCTGCTGCCTTATCAATGAATACTTGAAAAACCATATCGATACCGATTTTCCATAAGAAAGGAGGGTAGAATGAATCGTCAAAGAATTGAAAGTACGATGATACAGTTTGAGTGCAGCATGATTTTCATTCGGAATTCACATGGAAAAAAGAAGGACTCAAAAAAAAGAAGAAATTTTCAAAAAGCGAGCGGCATGCAGTTTTGACGCTCTTTCTCTCTGCTATTCTTCTTTTCGCGCGCTGTTTCGTATATTTTCGTCCTGCGTCTCGTAGTTTTTGTAAACGATATCTCGTGAAATTCGATGCATTGTCCGTAAGCGACACCATCAAAGACACCGTAGTAAATGAATGAAAAATTGCGGAACGCGTGTTTGCCAGTTAAATAATGCCTTTTCTTTTTTATGAAACAGTGGTTCAATATACGCAAAAAAGACGAAAACATTGTTTATTCAACCGATTTGCATAATGAAAACATGAGTCTGCATTCACCGTTCTGCCTGCGTCTTTTCAAATAGCACTGTGTTCGCTTGGTCGTGCGCAGTGTGCTTCACCGATTAAATTTTTGGCGATTAATCGACTAATTAACCGACTAATTAATCGATTAATTAATCGACGATTAATCGACTAAAATTAGTCGCTTAATCGGTTATTAATCGGTGAATTAGTCGCCGATTAATCGATTAATTTAGTCGATTAATTAATCGACTAAATTAATCGTCGACTGATTTAGTCGATTAATTAATCGGTGAATTAGTCGCCGATTAATCGTCGATTAAATGAGCTGTACCGATACAGAGCCGGTTCTATTCCGGGCAGTTCTATTCCGGACAGTTCTATTCCGGACAGTTCTATTCCGGGCAGTTCTATTCCGGACAGTTCTATTCCGGGCAGTTCTATTCCGGGCAGTTCTATTCCGGGAAGTTCTACTCCGGGCAGTTCTACTCCGGGCAGTTCTATTCCGGACAGTTCTATTCCGGGAAGTTCTACTCCGGGCAGTTCTATTCCGGACAGTTCTATTCCGGACAGTTCTATTCCGGACAGTTCTATTCCGGGAAGTTCTACTCCGGGCAGTTCTATTCCGGGCAGTTCTATTCCGGGCAGTTCTATAGCCGACACATATCTGCTAGATAGCTGCCAGATAGCCGCCAAATAGCCGCCAGATAGCCGCCAAATAGCCGCCAAATAGCCGCCAAATAGCCGCCAAATAGCCACTGAATAGCCGCCAAATAGCCGCCAAATAGCCGCCAAATAGCCGCCAAATAGCCGCCAAATAGCCGCCAAATAGCCACTGAATAGCCGCCAAATAGCCACTGAATAGCCGCCAAATAGCCGCCAAATAGCCGCCAAATAGCCGCCAAATAGCCACTGAATAGCCGCCAAATAGCCGCCAAATAGCCGCCAAATAGCCGCCAAATAGCCGCCAAATAGCCACTGAATAGCCGCCAAATAGCCGCCAAATAGCCGCCAAATAGCCGCCAAATAGCCGCCAAATAGCCGCCAAATAGCCGCCAAATAGCCGCCAAATAGCCGCCAAATAGCCGCCAGGTAGCTGTCTGGTAGCTGCCCTCTTGGAGAACGCGACCGGCTATACATAGTTTCTTGTACCGACAAATCACGGGTCCGCGTTCGCTATCATTTGAATTTCTTTAATTTGAAAAAACCATATCGACGCTCCGAAATTACGAATCGCGTATTGTTTAGCGATATGTTTCGTCGATTAATTTAATCGCGATTAATCGACTAATTTCCGATTAAATTAATCGACGATTAATCGACTAAAATTTTTTTAATCGACTATTTAATCGACTAAAACCGGTGAAAATTAATCGACTAATTCACCGATTATTAATCGAAAAAACCATTAATCGGTGAATTTTTGATCGGTGAAGCACACTGCTTGTGAGTAATGGACCTATTCAAAGTACTGTAGAAAAACGGAAAAAATGACAAAAAACTGGGAGAAAACTCGGAAAATGTTCCGATTGGTCTGAAATTTTGGGAAAAACTGTCAAAAATCTCTCCGGACTTGCGCAGAAAATTTTGGGACGAAATATAGATTTTAAAAAATATTTATTTTTTTCTGAAAATTTTCTAAAATCGATATTTCGGTCCAAAATTTTCTGAGCAAGCCCGGAAGCATCTTTGACAGTTTCTACCGAAATTTCAGACAAATCGGAGCATTTTCCGAGTTTTTTGTCATTTTTTCCGTTTTTCTACAGTACTTTGAATAGGTCCATAAGTAAGAATTTTCTGTTCTTTCTTTTGTTTTTCAGCGAAAAAAGGTTCATTGATATTGTGTTTTCAATCGACTTGCGACATGAGAACCCGAGACTCCGCCCACTTTTTGTGCGCGACCACGCGAACACAGTGATATTCGCAGACAGGTAGCGCACAATAAGTGGGCGGAGTCTCGCGTTCTCATGTCGCAAATCGATTGAAAACACAATAAATATGTTTTTAGCAAGCGGTATGGTATAGAACTGCGGTATAGAACTGCTACGGAATAGAACTGCGCGGAATAGAACCGCCTGAAATTGAGCTTTACCGACACAGAACCGCTCGAACAACTCGAAGAATTATTTCGTTGTACATTGGTAGGCCCTGAGTTCTATTTCGTGCAGTTGTTTTTTAGTACAGTTCCATTTCAGCCGGTTCTATTCCGTAGCAGTTCTATTCCGTGCGAGTTATATACCGTAGTACCCCCAAAATAAGCGGGGACCTACAGTAACCCAAATTCGGATGATCAATGACTACACCTCTTTTGCAACCTCCGCGCGGTTGTGTTTTTTATTCGTTTTTCATGTTTTCTGAATTTCTGAATTTCTGCGCTCATATTATTGATTTTTTAAGCTGAGAACTGAACAATTACACGTTTTCAAAGTTTATAATTTGGTTTGAGAGCATATTCAAAATTGTGGAAAACCCTTTAAAAAGTGTTAAAACAAAAAGATAACGTTTTTTCATGGATTGAATACATAATTTACCCTAGTTAATATGTCCATTATCCGTTTTCGCCGTTGCAGTACATTTTCACATAATCACGCGAAAATTTTAACTGCGGAGGTCACGTGAATCCACGCCGAGTCTACGTGGAAATCTATTTTCGCGTGACCTTCTGCTGTAGCCAACAAGAAAAGTGGAAAAGGGATTCAATATTCACCGTTACACGAGGTTTTCACTCAAAATGCGGATTGACTTAAAATTGCTCTTGTTATCAATACTTTTCATTTTATCGAGGAGTTTGACTGTCAAAAGTGGTACAAAAAGCGTCAAATCGTCTCTTCACACCAACTGGAAGCAGACATCACTTTTTGCCGAAACCAGTGAATATCTGGCTACAGAAAACGAAGACAACTTTTGGGAATTTGTGAAGAAAGTGCACGAACGTTCTAACGGAAGTCGTAGTGAGTTTACTCGGTGTGTGCATAGCCAAAAAGTGCGTTTTCCAGATTCCCAACAATATCAGTATGAAACGAGCGTCGCGATTGCCAAAGAACTCCTCCCACATTCTGAAATGGGTCTACTCCGTCTGTCATTGAGCATGAGAGCGATGTCGCCACGAGTTGAAATGCACCGTCGTCTCGGATCTCTGTTAAAACCTGATAATTGTGACGATTTTTTCGTTTTTGAAGGTCAATCTGGTTGTAATCTGGACGAACTGGATACCTCGACCAAGACACGTATTGATGAAGAGTTAGTTTGCGAAAAATTCATCAAAAACGTGTTCTTTTCAGAGTTTTTGAATTCGATCACATTTATCCTGTTGGGTCAACTGCTTTGAAGACAATAGTGATTTATGGGGAGCTTGGATCGTATCAACTGAAACTTCTTGTTGAGAAAGCTCGTGAATTAGCCGATTCAAAAAATGATTTGCGATTTGTTCTTCGCCATTCCATTCCAAATGATTCTCTCCAGTCTTTGGTTTCTCTATCTGGATATGGAGTAGAGTTAGCTATGAAGAATACAGAATACAAGGCAGTCGACGCGCAAAATAATGACAACGAACCGGAAAATCTGCACGGGCTCAATTTTAGAATACTGAAGTTGTTAAGATAGTTTCTTCCGAGAATAACATATTTCCTTATAGCGAGAGACACAAACAATACACGAATCAATTGGAATTACTTCGAGAAAATTTGGAAAAGACGGGTGAGATCGTGCCGCTCAAGTCATGGCAACTATCAGATATCGGATTCAAGGCTTGCCAGAAGATTGCTGAAGATAAGGATCTCGATGTTACTGAGAAAATGCTACAGGATTTCCCATTGCATGCAAAGTAGGTTTTAGCAACTATTTATCTTCGAATATTTTTAATTTTCAGCGAAGTTTCCAATGTGCACTTCGACAATTATTTTAAAATGACGGTGAAACAGTACATCGAAGTAATGAAATCGAAGGGAATCGGAAGCGGGAAGAACATTTTAGCTGTGAATGGGATAATTGTTGGCACAGAGAACAAAAAAACCGATGTGTTTACTTTGATCAACACTTTAAAAGCAGAGCAAAAGGCCATTATTGAATTTTCCGATATGGGTTTCGGATCGGAAGTATTACTTCAATTTTTGTCTCCGGATTATTACAAATAGTTAGTTTAGATTGATCTTAGTCGTCTTATATCATCTGTTGACTTATCACCTATGGAGTATACCGGATGTGACTATGCGTTAGATTACAGAGAGGCTCTACCCTCGGTGGGAACCATTACGTTTCTAATCTTCACAATTTCATTTTTCAGTATTTAAATGATCTCGAATCGTCTTCTGAACAGCTCGGATCGCTCGATACCCTTCTAGAACCCTATCCACCCGGTCAAGTTCGACGAATCTCCAGAAATATCTTTACAGTTATTATTATTTCGGACCCCTTTGAGCAAAATGATGACATTTTCAAAATGGTCGAAGCCTACGTAAAACACGGAATTCATATTAGGTAAGTAAATGAATGGGTATTTCACTTGAGATATCGATTGCATATACTCTTAGAGTTGGCTTGGTACCAGTTTTTGACGAACGACGAAACGGAATGACCGTCTCAGACGCTGTCAGATCAAAACAAGTGTCCGCAGAAAAACAGTCATTCTGGAAATCGCAAGACGACCTTCTTAGTGCAATACATGTAAGTATGGATACAACTTGTGGGAAAATTCCAGTATAGCCACCCACTACAATATAGGTACCCACGCTATAGTATAGCCACCCACATAACTGAAAAATGGGATTTTTCCGATTTTCTGTGGGTTGCTATTTTGAAGGCTCCGCGACATCTCGAAACCGGACATCTCGAAACCGCGACATCTCGAAACCGCGTCAACAGGGGGAGGGTGGTTGAAAAGAGAGGTAGGAAGTAAACAAATTTTTTTTTTCATAATTCAGTGACTATTCAACAAAAAATCGAAAAGTGCAAGATTTGAGCATCATTTCTTTGGCGGCCGCCGAAAAAAGTTTACAGTACGCAAACTGCACCTTGCATCAGAGGCAGGGGTGGGACCAAAAAAAAATTTTTTTCGGTCATTTCTTTTCCATTTTTTGGGTGAAACAAAAACATTTGTTTTGTTCATGCATGTAAGAAAAAAAGTTTTTTTTTTAAGACGCGGAGGCGCAAAACAATGCCTGTATGAACAAAAACTTAGCCGGGATATGCTCTGAATTGACAAAAAATCTCTAATTTTCAACGAAAACTTTGGAAATTTCCATTCAACTCGCAGAAATACTATTTTTTCCCCTGTAAACGTGTTTCGAGAGAGGGTGTCGAAACACTAGACGCACACATCGGTGCAAGCGCGCTCTATTGTCAATTTTCTCTGATTTTTAAAACCAATCTCTCGATCAGGAGTGGGAGAAAAACAATTTCACAAAAAAAAATTTTTGTTTGTCCTTAAAAAATTGAAAAAAAAACTGTTTGTCCCCAAAAAAAGTATCAAAACAATTTTTTTTTCCTCAAAAAAAAATCAGAAAAAAAAATTTTGTTCAAGAAAATAATATAAAAAATTGTATTTCTGCGAGTTGAATGGAAATTTTCCAAAGTTTTCGTTGAAATTAGAGATTTTTTGTCAATTCAGAGCATATCCCGGCTAAGTTTTTGTTCATACAGGCATTGTTTTGCGCCTCCGCGTCTTAAATAAAAAAAACTTTTTCTTACATGCATGAACAAAACAAATGTTTTTGTTTCACCCAAAAAATGGAAAAGAAATGGCCGAAAAATTTTTTTTTTTGGTCCCACCCCTGCCTCTGATGCAAGGTACAGTTTGCGTACTGTAAGCTTTTTTTGGCGGCCGCCAAAGTAATGATGCTCAAATCTTGCACTTTTTGATGTTTTGTTGAAGAGTCATTGAATTATGAAAAAAAAATTTTTTTACTTCCTACCTCTCTTTTCAACCACCCTCCCCCTGTTGACGCGGTTTCGAGATGTCGCGGTTTCGAGATGTCCGGTTTCGAGATGTCGCGGAGCCATTTTGAAATATATGGGTGCTTTTACTGGAATATATTATTACAGTTAAGCCACCCACTCAGTGGTAATGGGTGGCTATACTGGTTTCTTAGGGAATCTTTCAGAATAGCCACCCATATATTTCAAAATAGGTACCCACATCAACGGGCTATAGAATAGCCACCCACGCGGCGCCGACTGTGGGTGGCTATACTATAGCGAGTCAAATGGGTACCTATTTTGAAATATATGGGTGGCTATTCTGTAATTATCCCCAACTTGTCAAACACCATGAACAGTCTAATGAGTTATTTGACTGTTGCGCGAAATGCGGACAAAAATCTATGCGAGTTGCACACTTTTTCGCAATATTATGGGTTCGTGACGTAGCGATTGCTGCAAGTTGTGCGCCAGCAAAATGAAAACAATTCAAAAAATTACTTGACACAATGTCTCGCTACGTCACGAATCCATAATATTACCGAGCAGGCTTGGAAGATCGGAGTCGGAAAACGGAAATTCCGAGTTTCCGAATTTTCCGACTTTTTTCGGCAAATTTTTCCGACGGAAAAATTTCCGAAATTTTTTTTCGGAAAAATTACCCGTCGGAAAATTTCCCGAAAATGATCGGGAAAGTGCAGTTCTTTTAGGTGCCGTTTCTAATAAGTACCAAGAACTTCTCAAAACTGAATTTTTTGTTAATATGTTGAATTTTTGGTAAATTTTTTGATTTTCGTATTGTCCATTCGCGAAAAAAGCAAGTGCGCTCCATGAAACGTAGTACTTCGTGGATTTCATTTTCGTCGCCAAATTATTTCAATTCACGTGTAAATTCAACGTGAAATGGAATAATTTGGCGATGAAAATGAAATCCACGAAGTACTACGTTTTGTGGAGCGCACTTGCTTTCTTCACGAATGGACAATATTTTTTCAAAGAAATAAGATGAGCCATTTGTTAAAAATCTTTTAAAATGAAAATACAAAATTTAAAAAAAAATCCAGTTTTAGTCTCGAAACTCGGAAAAAATCGGGTATCCGATTTTCCGAAAAATTATTTCGAAAAAAAATTTCCTTTTCCGATTTTCCGAAAAGCATTTTCCGAACAAGCCTGGTACCGAGGGCGATCAAACGCAACGCTTTTCGTCATATCCGCAAAACATAAGTTAGCAAAAACACAGAAAATTATAAAAGATGTATGCGTTCGGGGGGAATCGAACCCCCGTCGAATGCTTGGAAGGCATCCATGCTGACCATTACACCACGAACGCGATGTTTTTGAAAGAAAATAAAAGCGAAGAGGAAATCGGGTAAATCGGAATCTTCTTTGTGACCACATCGACGTTCAGTCTCTACCGTATTCTCTTATCTGTTTCATATTCGTGTCGCAACTGCCTTGTTCGCAAAGGGATATTTTAAATGCGATTGGAAATGAATATATTCAAGTTTTTTCTCTACTTTTATCTCTTCTAAACATCACCGCGTTCGTGGTGTAATGGTCAGCATGGATGCCTTCCAAGCATTCGACGGGGGTTCGATTCCCCCCGAACGCATACTTTTTACAGAATATGTTTCAAAATAGGCACAAAAAATCGCAAAAATCCCAAAAGAAACTCTCATGTCAAACTAATATAAAGATGTCAATACCTCAACCAACATTTTCAGAAAGGAAATCAGTTTTTGAAAAAGAGCGGACTATCAAACTATCCCATCACTCTCCTAAACGGATATCCTTTAAATGCATCTGCTGCCACTTTCGAAAAGAAATTGTTTTTTGCTATTGATGCGCATACCGCAAATCTACAATATGCTCTGTACACAGGAACACTTCAAAACGACGTTAATATTTCCGATTGGTTTCTTAGTAGAGAAACAAACCCGGATTTCTTGGGACGAGTTAGTGGAAGGTACAGTCTCATCTATGTTCCATCTTTTGATGACAATAATAATTCAGAATAAAAACAGCGTTCAATGAGAAACGTTTTGTGAATTTCGATGCTTCTTTCGAAAATGAATTAACGTATTTGTCTAGAGATGGTGCCTCGTTAAACGCGGTTTGTTTGTTATTTTTCAATTGTTACAAACGTCTGAAAATATACTGTTTTTAAGGATGTTACTTCCTGGGTTGTTGCTGATTTCGATACCAAAGCCGGACGAAAGTTGGCTGTGGAAATTTTAAAGTCATCTGCAGTGGAAGATAATAACAAAGTGGCGCTAATTTCGAATCCAAAAGATATTCACAAAAAATGCACTTCTGATTCGGACACGTTGATTCTTGAGGAATTAAAAAGTATAGAAGAAATTATCACGGCATTGCAAAGTGAAGGGTTTTCGAGTGTCTGCTCAGTCAAGAATGCATCAAATGTGTTTTCTGTAACTGGGATACACCCCGGTGAAATGGCGACTGCTTCGAACGGAATGATCATCGGACCATTAATCGATGAAGACGAGATGATTTCAGAAGACTTTGACTATCTGAATGGACAATGGATGAAAAAGAACGCTGAGGTTTTCACTGAAATAATTGTTAATCTATGAACTAAAATATTTTCAGGTAATAGCTTCTGTTTTAAATTACGAATTTCGCAACGATGTAAGCATCCAATTCTATTCTACGCTTGCTAAAATCAAGAACCAAAATATGAAAAGGAAGGATTTCAGTGCATTTAAAGATTTCGAGCAGATGTGAGTTGTATAATTATCAGTGATAATCTTGCTAAATATTTTCTTTCCAGAAACATGGTTTCTTATCCACCACAAGATTTAAAGTCGCAATGTATTACCGTAACCTGGGTAGTGAATCCGCTTTCACGCGAAGCGCAACAAATTGTTTCCATTGTCAAATTGATCCGTTCCACTGTGAATGCACGAATTGAATTAATCTTCAATCCATTGGATCGCATTTCTGAGATGCCGATCACAAGGTTCTATCGGTTTGTCGCATCCAACGAATTGTCATTCGACGAGGACGGAACCATTGAGAATCATTCTGCTATTTTTGCGAATCTCCCACAGAAACAGTTACTTACCATGTCGATGCAAACGAACGATGCGTGGATGATTGAGGTTAAGCAAGCCGAATACGATCTGGACAATATTATGTTGGAGACGTCTGCAGGAGACGTGGAAGGAGTTTTCAGTTTGGAACATATTCTTGTCGAGGGGCAGTCGAATTACCTTTCTGGGCAGGCTACTCACGGTCTGGAAATCGAATTACAATCACGAGAGAAAGTTTACGACACTATTGTGATGCTCAATCTTGGATACTTTCAATTAAAGGTATTTGATTGCATTCTGAAAATAAATTCATTTGACAACGTTTTAGGCCGACCCGGGCGTTTGGAATTTACGATTAAGGAATGGAGAATCGGAAGAGAGAAATGAAATAATAGAGGTTGATTCTAAAAACGTTGGGGACAATATCAGGATTTTTGTCGATTCCTTTGCCGGAAAATGGTCCATTCTCACCGTTAAAAAACGACAGAAGCCGGAAGAAACCCTATCTTCTTCAATACTAAGTATTTTCGAGTCAGCGAAAAACTATTTCTTGCCGACAGAGGATCAGTCGGAAGTAATCAATATCTTCTCACTCGCTTCTGGACATCTTTATGAAAGATTCTTGCGAATTATGATTGTTTCAGTAATGAAGCGAACGAATACGAAAAAAGTGAAATTCTGGTTGCTGAAAAATTATCTATCGCCAAAGTTCAAAGAAGCCATTCCGTTACTGGCGGAACATTACGGTTTTGAATTCGAGTTTGTCGAATACAAATGGCCGACATGGCTGCGTCAGCAAACTGAAAAACAAAGAATTATGTGGGGATATAAGGTATTCAATAACGTTTCAGAGTGTAATATATTTCACTTATCGTCTACAGATTCTCTTCTTGGACGTTCTTTTCCCGTTGAATGTGGATAAAGTCATCTTCGTAGACGCCGATCAAGTGGTTCGAGCTGATCTCCAAGAGCTCATGGACATTGATCTGAAGGGAGCTGCGTATGGATACGTGCCATTTTGTGAGAGTCGGGAGGAAATGGATGGATTTCGATTCTGGGCTTCTGGATATTGGAAAGACCATTTAAAGGAGAGACGATATCATATTAGCGCACTCTATGTTGTTGATCTTAAAGTAAGAGTAATTTTTCTTTCCAACTTAAATTTTGCTATTTCAAGACTTTCCGTTCGCTCTCAGCTGGAGACGAGCTTCGTGGTCGATACTTCGTGCTATCTATTGATCCGAGAAGTCTCGCTAACCTTGATCAAGATCTTCCGAATCAGATGATTCACGAAGTTCCAATAGAAAGTCTTCCGCAAGATTGGCTTTGGTGTGAGACTTGGTGTTCTGATAGTAGCAAAGAATCGGCAAAAACGATCGATTTGGTAAACATCTATAAAACAGAAACTCTCAAAAATCAAACTTCATTACAGTGTAACAATCCATTGACTAAAGAGCCCAAACTCGATTCAGCACAGCGAATTATTCCAGAATGGAAAGATCTAGACGAAGAGATTTTTGCCGTATTGGCGAAAGAAAACAAAACTATAGATCCTTCGAAAGTGGAATTGTAGGACATAGCCGAGTGGATTATTTAGATTGACATCCCAGGTTAACCTTATACTTGTTTGTTTTGTTACTAGAAAAATGGATATAAAAATTACGTTTTTTGCATTTTTTTTGCCGCAGCGGGTCCCCTGTAGGGCGATAAAAGGAAGTCAGCGAAATGTTATCTTATATATAGAACGAACGAATTCAAAATGTTTGTATTCTATATTCTTTATTCATGTGCATCGATATACAGTGCGCGTCATAATGATAGGACACCCCCTATTTTGAGGGTTCCGAGAAAACTAAAAAGTTTGGTTAAAAATAGTTAATGCCATTCGATTCAGGATCAAAATTAACCCCCGGGTGCGAATTTGTATAATATTATGAAAAGTTTTCGGACGGTACCATGAAAAAGTCACTTTTTCGACCGCGTCATAATGATAGGACACCCCCAGAAAATGGGGGCTACCTGATGATTTACTCGATGTTTTGACATTCCAAGCTTCCAATTTGTAATAAAATATATTTTTAACGATTTTTTCAATCATTTTACTCTTTTTTTCACTTCAATCTTCTTGTTTTTTGTTAGTTTTTTTCGTTTTCCAACGGATTATTCGTAAATCGCAAAAACACCTACAGTAATCGAAAGAATTCGTGTCAAGACCATTAAAAGTTTCAAGATGAGCAATAAATCAGTAATATTAATCAATATCTTCATAACTTATTATCACTCCGATCCAAATTTAAACTATGGGACGTGGAAAAACTCTTACGATGCCCGAGAGAGCTCAAGTTGATTTGATGGTTCAGCTGAATATGTCCATTTCATTAATGAGCGCAAGAATTCATTGCTCTCGGACTCTTAATGATTGTTATATGTCTGATCCTGTGGCATATGGAACATCAAAAAGCACTGGAAGAGCGAGAAAGTTGAAACAACAAGATGAAAGAAATGTTGCAAGAGCAGTGTCGAACACCATGAAGTCGGCAAAAGATGTTGGTGCAGAAATACAACTGAAAGTGTCCAAATCAACTATTTTGCGAACAATCCAAAGATCTGGAAACATCACGCGCCAAATCATGCAGCCAATCCCTACAACAGTACTCGTGCCATCTTGGCTTCCAAGAAGATCAAAGTGCTCGATTGGCCAGCATGCTCGCCGGACCTGAATCCAATCGAAAGCGTCTGGGGCTTTCTGACAAGGTCCGTTTACAAGAACGGCAAACAGTACAACTCAATTTCCGAGTTGAAAGACGCCGTCAAGACCGAGTGGAGCAAGATTCACCCGTCATACTTGGAGAACCTGTCCAACAGTATGCCAAATAGAATCTTCCAGGTGATTCAAAAGAACGGCGGATTTACTAGATACTGATATTTTTCCAAAATGTGCATTTTTATTCCCTCACAACCATTCAAATCACTATATTTTGTTTTTCATCCAGTTTGTCCAGTTTTTCAATAAATGTAGGTTTTTTTTTTTCAAAAATTGAAGTGAAAAAAGGAGTAAAATGATTGAAAAAATCGTTAAAAATATATTTTATTGAAAATTGGAAGCTTGGAATGCCAAAATATCGAGTAAATCATCAGGTAGCCCCCATTTTCTGGGGGTGTCCTATCATTATGACGCGGCCGAAAAAGTGACTTTTTCATGGTACCGTCCGAAAACTTTTCATAATATTATACAAATTCGCACCGGGGGTTAATTTTGATCCTGAATCGAATGGCATTAACTATTTTTAACCAAACTTTTTAGTTTTCTCGGAACCCTCAAAATAGGGGGTGTCCTATCATTATGACGCGCACTGTACGGCCGAAATATAGTTGGGGAATAACTCGTAATAAATGGTAAAATAATTACAATAAATATAAAAAGTTAAAGGATGAACAAATTAATCGACCTCCTCGACAGTTGGTCCTTGTGGGAAGTTGGAAGGATTGAAACCAGCAGATCCCGGATCTGAACATCCACTCGAAGGTTGTTGTGCCGACTGGTGCATTTTGGTGAGGATCGACTGGCATACCGACTTGAGCTCTTTATCCTTGGCCTCGATCTCGTCTTTTTCAGCTAGTGAATTAGCATCCATCCAACGAAGAGTTTCTTCGCAAACCTCTCTTCCACGACGAGCATCTTCTGCCGAGAGCTTATCCGAGTGCTCGTCGAGAGCTTGTTTCACTTGAAATGCGTACGCTTCGAGTTGGTTGCGGGCGGCGACACGTTCGCGTTGTGCCGCGTCTTCCTGTTCGAACTGTTTCGCTTCGTTCACCATGCGATCGATGTCCGTTTGTGAAAGACGTCCCTTCTCGTTTCGGATCGTGATTCGGTTCGATTTTCCAGTAGACTTGTCTGCAGCAGTCACGTTAAGAATTCCGTTTGCATCGATATCGAATGTGACGTCAATTTGAGGAATACCGCGTGGAGCCGGTGGGATTCCAGTGAGTTCGAAAGTTCCAAGACGGTGATTGTCTCGAGTCATTGCACGTTCTCCCTCGTAAACTTGAATGGAGACGCCTGGTTGGTTGTCGGCGTATGTGGTGAACGTCTGGGAAGCCTTGGTTGGAATGCGTGTGTTGCGCTCGATCAGGTTAGTCATCATTCCACCGGCCGTCTCGATTCCAAGACTGAGCGGAGCCACGTCGACAAGTAGAACGTCTTTGATAGTTTGATCCTTGACTCCAGAAAGAACAGCGGCTTGCACTGCGGCACCAAATGCAACCGCTTCATCCGGATTGATCGAGCAGTTGAGTTCCTTGCCGTTGAAAAAGTCCTTGAGCAGCTTCTGGATCTTCGGCACCCGAGTCGATCCTCCAACGAGCACCACTTCGTCTATTTTTGATTTGTCAAGCTTTGCATCACGAAGAGCTTTTTCAACTGGTTCAAGAGTCTTGCGGAAGAGATCAGAGCAGAGCTCTTCGAAACGGGCACGAGTGATCTTTGAGTGAAAATCAATACCTTCGAAAAGAGAATCCACTTCGATTGTGGCTTCTGACGAGCTTGAAAGAGTTCTTTTGGCACGTTCGCATGCAGTTCGCAGACGTCGTATGGCACGTGGATTGGGTGAAATCTCTTTGCCAGTTTTTCTTTTGAACTCGTTCATAAAGTGCTGCAACATACGTTGGTCAAAGTCCTCGCCTCCGAGATGAGTGTCACCAGCCGTCGATCTCACTTCAAAAATGGATCCTTCAGCGATCGAGAGGATGGAAACATCAAAAGTGCCACCACCCAGATCGAAGATGAGCACATTTTTCTCATCACTGATGCCTTTGTCGAGTCCGTAAGCGAGAGCTGCAGCTGTTGGTTCGTTGATGATTCGGATGGCGTTGAGTCCGGCAATAGTGGCCGCATCTTTCGTCGCCTGCCTCTGACTGTCGTTGAAGTATGCCGGCACAGTGATTACAGCGTCTCTGACAGTGTGTCCGAGATACGTCTCAGCAGTCTCCTTCATCTTCTGCAGCACCATGGCCGAGATCTCCTCCGGATTGAACTGTTTGCGTTCAGCCTTCAGTTCCACTTCAATAACCGGCTTACCTTGTTTCGACTTGACAGCGAACGGCCAGTGTTTGATGTCAGTTTGCACGGTTGACTCGTCGAATCGCCTTCCAATCAGTCGCTTCGCATCGAAAACAGTGTTCTCCGGGTTACGAGCCGACTGATCCTTGGCCGCATCTCCGACGAGCCTTTCAGTGTCAGTGAATGCCACATATGACGGCGTCGTCTTGTTTCCTTCCGAATTGGCCAGGATCTCCACTTTACCATTCTGGTAGACTGCGACACATGAATACGTAGTACCGAGGTCGATTCCGATAGCTTTGCACGAAGACATTGCTTGTAGTTTGTGTTGAGAGCAGTAGAATATTCAGATTATTCTGAGGGTGACATTCTGCTCAAATCTCCTGCTTACAGGCTGCGTCAAAATTACGTGCACTACTTCAAACGCGCATCATGACAAAAGTGGAAGTCCAAAACACATGAAAATCAACAGAAAGTTTATTCAATAGTTTAGAAATATAATGCCGAAAGATTATTAAATTCGGCCTTTTTTGGCGGCAATGACAGAACGAAGACGTCGTGGGTAAGATTCCACCGTGGCATGGAGGTACTCAATTTGTCCCATTCTTCGACGAAAGTCTTCTCTGAAAGCTTCCAGACTAGAATGGGGTCTTGCACATACTAAATTTTGAAGTCCTATCCAGATGGAGAAGTCGAGCGGATTTAGATCCGGACACGATACAGGCCATCTATCCTTCTTTATGAACGCCGGCAAGTGGGCTCTGCACCAGTCCTGGGTGTACTTTTCCGTGTGAGGAGACGCTCCGTCTTCCTGGTATAGAAAAATGATGCAATAATGAAAATAAAAATTGAATATTGTGCGCACGAAAAGTGCATCAGCACGCGTTGCCATAGCGTGAAAGTTTAGTGCACGTAATTTTGACGCACCCTGTATATACTATTTACCGACGTTTTCTAGAATCTTCTGGGAGGTTCGGGAAGAGAGGCATGTCTACTCTTCCCTCCCTTTTTCTGCCACCTCCACTCATCGCGTGATGCCTTAGTCCTTTCTCTGCCTGCGTCTCTACATGGCATTCGCACTTCCTCACTCCTTTCTTTTCTCTCTCTCACTTGAAAAATGTCACTGAATGTTCTAGAATTTTCTCGACGTTTTGCTCGTTTTGCATTGGTTTTCGAACAGAAAAGTAGAAAATTCGGGAATCTTTCAGAAAAGTTTACACAGGTGTGTCGTGCCATTTAATGTTCTTAAATTATCGCACACAGTTGTGTCTTATATATTTAGAGTCAGCGGAAGACAGCGGAAAAAAATGTAATGAGGAAATTAGAAAAGATGTATGCGTTCGGGGGGAATCGAACCCCCGTCGAATGCTTGGAAGGCATCCATGCTGACCATTACACCACGAACGCGATGTGTTTGTAAGAAAATAAAAGCGAAGAGGAAATCGGGTAAATCGGAATCTTCTTTGTGACCGCATCGACGTTCAGTCTCTACCGTATTCTCTTATCTGTTGCATATTCGTGTCGCAACTGCCTTCTTCACAGAGGGACATTTTAAATGCGATCGGGAATGATTATATTCCAGTTTTTTGTCTGCTTTTATCTCTTCTAAAAATCACCGCGTTCGTGGTGTAATGGTCAGCATGGATGCCTTCCAAGCATTCGACGGGGGTTCGATTCCCCCCGAACGCATACTTTTTACAACAACATTTTTTCAACAGGTCAATCATGTTTCATTTCTCGATTCTTGTTGATGCACGTTCAAACAATTTTCATCACCAACTCAGTGAGCAATTTGATGTAAATTGTTTCGAAAATTTTATCATTTTTAGTGGGTTTTCGTTCATTAATGCGACTATTGTCGGACCGCCAAAATGGTCAAACGCGCTCCGCTGAACTCAACACTATGAAATTTTCATTTTGGTTTCCAAATTATTTCATTTCACGTTGAATTTTTACGTGAAATGAAATAATTTGGAAACCAAAATGAAAATTTTAGTGTTGAGTTCAGCGGAGCGCGTTTGACCATTTTGGCGGGCCGACAATATTTATTTATTTATTTTCTGTTGTTGTTTTTTTTCCTTTTTCATAAAAAAGCGATTGATTCTGTGTATCAGAATTTCCAACTTTAATCAACTATTGAATTTTTATATAACAATCGAAATGCGATCAGGGGCCGTATTCATGAAACCTTTTGGAATTCCGAACGGGTTCGGAAATGCCTTTTCCGAACGTTTCGGAATTCCGAACAGGTTTGGTGGTGAAAACCTCACGTACCGAGCTTCGTCTTGCCAACTGAAATGCCAACAAAGAAGCAAACCACGCTACTACGCAAACAATCGGGATCTTCGGCCGAAATACTCAGCTTGCTGGAAAATGAGGTACTCACAACAGCTCTGAAAACGATTGTCAGAGAAGCTGTCAAGGAGGCAATGACGTTAGTCAATGGAAGATGCAGCGCGATGCAAGAACACATCGCAGCTTTGGAATCGGAGCTGGGAGCGCAACGAGCTCGATTGGAAAAGCTGGAGAGTAAAATGAAGGAGACCCCGGAAACCACGAAATTGGCCACAACTGACTTTGAAAGAAAAGAGCGGGAGAGATCAATAGTGGCAATAAACATTCCAGAAGGTGGATCCAGGTTCGCGCACGACAACAACAAAATGGACATAGAGAAAGTCAGTTTGATATTGAAACACCTGGACATGGGATACCAGCCGACTGCCGTCTACCGGATGGGCAAAACTCGAGACGACGGCCGACCGCGACCAATGAAGATCATCCTACCGTGTTCAGCAAGCCAGACGGAAATCATGCGACGGGCCCATCGCCTACGATCTTTCCCAACAGGACAATGCCCACCTGTGTATCTGCGCCCGTCAATGACAAAAGAGGAGAGAGAAAATTTTCGGATGGAGTTGATGCAACGACGACAATCTCGAAGGAACTCTCAGGACACGCAGCACAAGTCAAACAACAACATCTCGGACACCTTAATGATGTAGATAAGTCAATCCCTCTTCGATTGTTTTCTCCTAATTTATTTATCAAAGTCTTATCATCCAATATAAGGTCGGTTTTAGCAAACAGGCTAGAACTAAGCGCAATATTCAATAGTCAAACATACGATTTAATAGGTCTACAAGAATCTTGGCTTAAAAGCAATACGAACAATGCTGCTATACTAAATGGGAACAACAACTATACGGTTTTTAGAAGCGACCGCAGCTCAGATCTCTGAGGTGGAGGCGTAGTGACATTAGTTAAAACTAATCTAGCTTGCGAAGAAATAGCATCAGAATCAAAAAAAAGACGCATACGAGTTTCTAGTAATTGACCTTGATGTCAATGTATCACCATTAAGGGTGATTAATATTTATTGGCCACCTTCTTGTTCTTACCAAAATACTCTTATACTTATAAACAAAATAGCTGACTATGCAAACCACCCTGGCCAATTATTAATCTTAGGTGACACGAATGTCCCAGAAATAGACTGGGAAGCCCGAGATCCAAAATCTGAGACAAGGCTAGGTCGACTTTTTACAGACTTCTGCAAAAATAATAATCTTCGTCAATCGGTCCAAAAACCAACGCGTAAAAGCAAGCTCTTAGATATTGTACTTTCCAATTTCCATCTGCACGATATCAAAATTTCAAACCCCATAGGAAGCTCAGACCATAACAAAATTGAATTCTCCTTCGACATTTTACATAGAATGCCAGAACGCCCGATCCTAGTACATGACTACAAAGATATAAACTGGGTGAAATGCCAAAACTATCTAGATTCGATAAATTGGGCCGCGGCGCTTGCGCCACAAAAAACAGTTGACAACATATTTAGCGAGTTGATTAATCATATGCAAAATGCTTTCAAGCAATCGGTGCCAATAAAACTCATAGACGCAAAAACAGGAGCTCTCCCGAATTAACTTCAATCGTTTCAAAAGCTAGTTGAATGGCATTATAAAAAAACCAACGTCACAAGAAGGGAAGCCGACTTTTTCGACTATGTTAAACTTGCCAAAAAATTTCGCAAAAAACTTCAAAAATTTCGGAGAAATGCAGAACTACTTATTCTAAAAAGTAAAGGACACAGTAGATTTTCGTCAATCACAAAACACGCACTAAAACCTAAAACGGGCGGAATCGCCAGCCTGACTCCTTCCCCAGGCATCACAATTACGTCGGATGTAGATAAAGCCGAGCTACTAACAGATCATTTTGAAGCTCAATACAGAAACAAATCACAAAATCCTTTTAAATTACCCGACAACTACGAATCATCGCAGCCCATTCCATGGATAAGAGATGATGAACTCTTAAAAATGATCTTAAAAGGAAAGAACTCTTGCTCTTTAACCTCAGACAATGTTCCGTTCAAATTTATAAAATTAATAGCTCATTCCGTCGCGAGCCCCTTAGCCCAAATATTCAATCTGTCAATGATGAGAGGAGAAATACCGAATAGTTTTAGAGACTCAATAGTAATACCATTAGAAAAAATTCCTCATCCAAAAACGCCAAGCAACTTTAGACCTATTAGCTTGACATCTAAGCTGTGTAGAATCTACGAACGCTGTCTCTTATCGAAACTTCTCCCGTACCTAAATGACAATAATTTCTGGAATAAAGAGCAACACGGGTTCAGACCAAAACGATCAACAGTAACTTGCATGCTTGAGGCAACAAACGAATGGACGCAGGCAGTAGATAACGGAGCGCAGGTAGATCTGATATATTTGGACTATGCCAAAGCGTTTGACAGCATACCACATGACATACTATTGCAAAAATTGATAGATATAAAACTGAACGCAAATTTAATAACATGGGTTAGTAAGTTTCAGACAATAGATCGTTCCGGGTGCGAGTTCACAATAAAATGTCATCACCTAGAATAGCTCTATGCGGAGTACCACAAGGTTCCGTGTTATCTCCTGTCTTGTTCGGAATTTACGTTAATGATATTCCCACTGTTTTACCCCCCGGAGTAAAATGCAAACAATTTGCGGATGACCTAAAACTTTACACCATAATAGGAAAAACTAGTGATAACAAACTCTTACAATCGGGAATAGACTCACAAGGGAAGTGTTTAGGGTCACCAATTTGGAAATTTTTGAAAATTTAACCACACATTAAAGATGGTTTGAAAACAACTCTCAAAAATTTCTAAAAAAGGGCCGCCACTAGGAACCGAGATATGACGCTTCAAAGTTTGGGCCACGCCCCTTTTCAAATTTAACACAGGAAAATGCGTTTTTTCAGTGGAACGAGCGAAAAATACTCAGCGCCAAAGTCACTGCCTTCCTCCTCCGTTTATTTCATCGGTTCGGTGGTCCAGTGGTAGAGGTTTCAAGTGGTATTGGCAAGGCGCTGGGCTCGATTCCCGCCTAGTGGAAACATTTTTGCATTTTTTTTTTCAAAATTTCAGAAGACGTGATTGAAGGTTTTCAATCAATTTCAGGACTTTTTATTGCCCTTTCGTAGTTTTAAATTACTTCAAGAACTATTTCACACGTTTTTGAGAAAAATTTTTTTTTGAAAAATTTACGAATTTTTGTCCACCAATTGATCATCATTTTTGAAATTCAAAAAATTTTGAAAAAAATTTTTCATACTCTCAATTGAAAACATTCAAATGGAGAAACCAAAGACATTTTTGAAAATCACTGAAAATAACATGCTGAAACCAAGATTCAGCAAAAATTTTCAATTTCCGTTTGAACCATTTGATTAGGCAATTACATAGAATTGTATGTCTTTTCCATATAGAAAAATTATAGACACCTTTTTGTTTATTGACAACGTATTTTAAGAGAGATAATTATAAAATTTCAATTGGTTGGTCGATTTATCAGTGCAGTAATTAAAATTATTGCCCAGTTTTTGGGCTCTAGAACGTTTCCAAACTGTTTTGCTTCCCAGTTTCGAAATGGTAGGCTTCGAAACTTCCCAGAGCCAGTTTTCGATTACAGCTTGTTATAATTTTTTTTTCAAAATTTTTTGAATTTCAAAAATGATGATCAATTGGTGGACAAAAATTCGTAAATTTTTCAAAAAAAATTTTTTCTCAAAAACGTGTGAAATAGTTCTTGAAGTAATTTAAAACTACGAAAGGGTAATAAAAAGTCCTGAAATTGATTGAAAACCTTCAATCACGTCTTCTGAAATTTTGAAAAAAAAATGCAAAAATGTTTCCACTAGGCGGGAATCTAGCCCAGCGCCTTGCCAATACCACTTGAAACCTCTACCACTGGACCACCGAACCGATGAAATCAACGAAGAAGGAAGGCAGTGACTTTGGCGCTGAGTATTTTTCGCTCGTTCCACTGAAAAAACGCATTTTCCTGTGTTAAATTTGAAAAGGGGCGTGGCCCAAACTTTGAAGCGTCATATCTCGGTTCCTAGTGGCGGCCCTTTTTTAGAAATTTTTGAGAGTTGTTTTCAAACCATCTCTAATGTGTGGTTAAATTTTCAAAAATTTCCAAATTGGTGACCCTAAACACTTCCCTTGTCAGTCCTGCAATGGTCATCTCTAGCCAAACTATCATTAAATGACGACAAAACAGTTTGTTTAACAATTGGTAATACTCCTCGTTTTTTAGACTAAAAAATAAAACATCACCGCGTTCGTGGTGTAATGGTCAGCATGGATGCCTTCCAAGCATTCGACGGGGGTTCGATTCCCCCCCGAACGCATATACTTTTTCTAATTTCCTCGTCACATTTTTTGCGAAGTCTTATTGTATACTCGGTGTAAAACGCTGAAAACTCGCTCCAATCGCAGAATGGATTTCGCATGCATGTGAGTGAGATTTAGAGAAAAGAGAGCGAAAAATCGGCCACGGTCTCTCAATTTTCCGCACTCTCTCGTCGCCAACGTGGCCGCTTCCTCCACCGTGCGAAGGGAGCGGGTTTGCAGCGCTTTATACCGAGTATATTTTCAATCAAGTTGCAGTAGTGGACGAGGTTTCACGTTTCGATGTCGCAACTCGATTGAAAGCACAATATGTCTTTAAATGGGACACATCTACACTGTACTGGACTCAACATTGCCTTGAAGTTTGGCGCAACGACACGGCGCCGCATGGGTGCCATACCGCTGCGCAGTCCTGCATCTGTTACGACGAGAGTCGTATAAATAATTAGCGTGACCCGACACGTTTACACCAGAGATGAGCGGAATTCCGTCTTCCGTCTTCCGTCTTCCGTAGTTTTTTTTGTTCCGTCTTCCGTCTTCCGAAAAAAAAAATTTGTTCCGTCTTCCGGCTTCCGTCTTCCGAAAAAATTTTTCTATTCCGTCTTCCGTCTTCCGTCTTCCGAAACTGAAAATTTTTCTTCCGCTCATCTCAAATGTTTAGCGTGTTCAGTTGTTTTTTGTGTGCGCTTCTCGGATGAATTTCTTCAAGATTTACAATTGGTGCTTTGTTGATTTGGAATCAACAAAATAAGGGCATAATTTGCAATCTCCTTATTCTCAGAAATTACGAAACAGATTTCCCAGAATCACCGTCATTTCGTCGATAACTTATTGGTGCGAGACATGGACGAGCACGGTGTGTTGGTGACTACGTTTCAGAAAACATTTTTGAGATCAAATTTTCGAGCGCCAATTCTCGCGTCTCTGTGTCTCTATTTTTGCACGCTTTTTACTAGAATTGGCAGAACGCCACTGTCGAGACACAGACACATGCGAAAAGGCGCGAATTCCTTAAAGTAGGGTCTAGCACGCCGTGACGAGGAGTGAGAAATGAAAAACATTCAACGAGCAGTTACAAACAATTTGTTTTTTTTTTGTGTCAGAGCCCAACGAGCTTCGATCGCGACACGTGGCAAAGCGGTTTATTGTCCTGCGATTCTATAGTAACGGTAGCGAGGCGGGTTAGGACTTAATCAGTGTTTATTGCATGCATCGAATACACGGGTGCGACATGATAAAGGATCGGGCAAAGAAGAAGAATATAGACAGAGTTAGGTGGCCTGGTGCCGAAGAGCCTCGATTGTGACAGACGTTGGGCTTTTATAGCGGTCTCGGTGGAAGGGCGGAGTCGTTCCAGAACGTTCGATGGTCGGCGCGCGAAGTGAAGATTGTGGCGCTTGTTTCTCAGGTCACTGTTGGCAGGCGGTCGATCCGTTGGTCAAAACTGTATGGATGAGTGGCGGTCGCATGTGGTGTGTGTGTGTGTGTGTGTAGGCTCGTGAAGAGACGCAGAGGCAAACAGTGATGTCCTTCCTTAGTTATAGACACAAATGGTTAGACAGTATTAGGCAACGAGGAGAGGCAGGAGTGACCACGACTGACGACTCTGAAAAGAATAATATTAGTGACAGTTTGTAACTGTGGGTTAAACAAAACAGTGGCTATTAGTGCAACAAATGAGCGAGTTGTGAGGGAGTTTCACACTATCAAAGAACGCTTCTATATCAAAGGTGCCGTTCTTACACAGCGTTTACGGTATTTATCTTGGCCGTACTTGGGACATCCCATTGCAATCCGATTTTCTCTATCTTCTGCCTCTTTCACAGAGTTCGCGAATAAAACAACGTAGTTTGCAAATTCCAAACGGTGAAATGATTCTCCATTGATGTCGATTCCGGTCTTATCATCCTCACAAGGTGCTGGGTCTAGCTCATCCAAGATCGCGTGAAGAGCCAGCGCGAAGAGTAGTGGAGACGACGAATCTCCTTGGCGTACTCCTCTTTGGATCTTGAACTTCATCTTCTTGTTCAGAACGTTCAGCTCTCCAATCGCCGAAGAGTTTGAGTTGTTTAAGGTCCGAATCACGTTTCTTCCGATTTGAATATTGTTCAGAACTTCGGATATCTTCGTCCAATTAACATTGTCGAAAGCAAACGTAAAATCCAGCAAAACCGCTACGAGAGGAATCTTGAATTCGGTGCATTTTACCAACATCTGCGAGACGACTTGAATGTTGTCTGCGCATCCTCTTCCACGTCTGAATCCTGCTTGTGATTCTTCAAGGTAATCCTCGCTTTTGGCGGTGATCCTTTTTGTAAGGATTTTCGTGAAGAGTTTTGAGACGATTGAAGACAATGCAACCGGACGATAATCTTTCACCTTCTTCGGTTTCGTGGTCTTGGGAAGGAGAGAAATCTTCACCGTCTTCCAGTCTTCCGGTGTTATCCCGTTCGTGAGGACTTGATTCAGTGCGGCTGTGAGATGAGGAGCTATGCTCTCAACTCCCAGCTTTAGTTGTAGCATTGTAATCTGATCCGGTCCTGGCGAAATGTTCATCTTTGAGGTGACTATTGCGTGTTCGACCTCATGTTGGAGAATTTCCGGGTCATCTGGATGGGTGTATCTGGATCGTGGCTCTCGCGTCGTCGCTGCGTACAGATTGGAGAAGTGAGTGAGAACTAGCTTCCTGATCTCAAGACGATTGTATGTCGTTGATCCATCCGGCCGTTCTAAATTCGTGAACGGGGAGGACTTGAGTGTCAGTGCTCGCTCCAGATACACCGCTCCAGAGATACACCGCTCCAGACGCTCCAGATACACATCTTTTACGATATTTATCACTTTTGGCAAAATTTGTCTGCTTCCGTCTTCCGTCTTCCGTTTTCCGTCTTCCGTAGTTTTTTCTGTTCCGTCTTCCGAAAAAAAAATGTCTTCCGTCTTCCGTTTTCCGTCTTCCGAAAAAAATTTTATTCCGTCTTCCGTCTTCCGTAACTAAAATTCCACTTCCGTTCATCTCTGGTTTACACGTACTTTTATTGTCAGGCGGCGACCTACTTTCTCATGTATAAATAACCGTTCGGTTTCTTAATAAATGCTAGTCTTTACGGCTAATCACAACAACTGGCGATCAGGATTGTGAAGTTGGACAACACCGGGATCCAACAACTCTTCGATCAAGCGCATCAGAAGACAGTAGGTTCTGAGGACAACACGTTCTTGAAGCACCGAGAATCACGCCGTCTCGGAGGTCAGAGATCACTGACACTTTTCGGATTGGACTGGAGTTGGGACGTGCTACCAATTTGTCAGCATTGGAGCCACGCCACGCAAGGATCACAGCTGCACAATTCCAGCCGGACCGGGTGCCAGACCGGTTCCCCGACAAATCGATTCACTACCAAGTTCTGCTCTTCAACCTCGCCACGGAGGGATACAAACGTCACCGCTGCCGCTGCCGACAGTGCCGATGTGGTCGTCAACTGCATGACATTGGGTCATCATCGATCGTGGAGTACATCAAATGGCCGCTATGCCATCATCACCTGCCTATCAGTGGCATCGTCTTCCGCGTTGGGATTCGTGATTCAACAACATCACCGACGGTCTGCACGCGAAGATCGACAACTTTTCGGGGAGATGTTACGACGGGAGTCGTATAAATAATTAGCGTGACCCGACACGTTAACAAGTACTTTTATTGTCACGTGTTTCGACACGTGGCGACCTACTTTCTAATGTAGAAATAGCCGTTCGGTTTCTTAATAAAAGTTATTCTTTACGACTAGTCACAACCAGGAGGTTCGAAAAATAGGCTCTCGGACGTTTCGAAAGTAGACGTTTCGAACTTTTTTTGCATTTCGTCATTGCGATGCTTTACACCAGGGGTGGGACAAAAAAAAATGTTTCCACAAAAAAAAAACTTTTTTTGTCCTCAACAAAAATTACCAAAAAAAAAAAAAACTTTTTTTGTCCCCCAAAAAAATTAACAAAAAAAATTTTTTTTTGCTGTCAAAAAAATTAACAAAAAAAAATTATTTCTCCTCAAAAAATTTACCAAAAAAAAAACAAAAAAATTTCCAAAAAGAGTACGTATTTCTGCCCTTTAAAAATAAATTTTCCAAGTTTTTGTTGAAAATTAGAGGTTTTTGTCAATTCGGAGCATATACTGAATAAGTTTTTGCCCAAAAACCGGAACTTTCTTTCGCCTCCGTGTCTCTAAAAAAAATTTTTTGTTTGCGGCACATCATCAAAAAAAAAAAAATTTTTTTTGGTCTCACTCTTACCATCGAAAAAAAAATTAAAACATTTTTTGTCTCATCCAAAAAAACCCGAAGAAACAAAAAAATCGAAAAAAATTTTTTTTTTGGTCTCACCCCTGCTGTACACAATCACTTAAAAAAGATTTCTAAAGAAAATTACTCAAACACCAGGACGAAAAAATCCAGAAAAACTTTCGAAACGTCCGAGAGCCGAAAAATAAGCCGGCATGCCGGGCTCATAATAAATACGGTATTTTCTCAGGAACGGTTGAAAACTGCTTATTTTTCATATCCTAAACTCGTGTAGGTTGGCTCTAATTTCTGTAAGAAACACACTCTCGTTTCTCTGCCCACATGTTTTGTTCGCAACGAGCACTTATGAAACGCACTGTATAAGAAAAGATGACATTTACTGAATGTTTATTATTGAATAGGTTTCACTCTTGCATCATGCCAACCCAAGAAATTTTATCAGTGACACCAGAATCGAAAAAGTTATCTTTTGATCATTTTCCGATCATTTGGCTGTTGTGTTTGCTGATTTGCTACAATGACGTGAGTGATAAATAAGTTGACCACAATATTTTCCAATTTCAGTAAATTTGACTGGCCAGTTGGAAGCAATGAAGCTGAAGAGAGATTTGGTGAGAGGTAAGTGAGCTCGAGTTGGGGAAGAATTTAATTCCTGTTGAAAGACGTGCAATACCAGTTAAGAGTGATAGTTTTACTGTAACGAGTGTACAACAGATCTATCGTAAGTGCCGGCGCTCAGTAGAACTGTTATACATACCTCTATCGCCATTTAGGCATTCGCGATTGAAGTCTCAATGTTCTATCATATTTAAAAGTTACATGAGAAAGAAATCAGATAAAAGAAACAATAGATAAATGTATTAGGTTAGCAAGAAAGTTTTTGTTATGTTTTATTTTTGTCTATAGGTCGTGACAGAGCCCGACAAAAACAAAAAGGTTATTATACTGGGTATATAAGAGATCTACTTTGTTGACAATAACATCCACTTTCCCCTACTGGTTCTCTCTCTCAAACCCTATGGACCATTTCCGTCCTGACCGAAATCACCTACGACATGTCATTCTTTTTTGTTTTTATCCAACTTGAAAAAGCCGTGGATCCATCGCCGTCTGGTGCAAGTTTATAAAGCCGAGGTCCCTCATGTAAATACCATTCACATTTGGTATTGAAAATTCGAGAACAACGACTTTTTCCTTAACGATGCTTCCCGCTCTGGGTTGTCTGTATGGTGGTCTGTTCATGGCGTGCACCAGAGATGAGCGGAATTCCGTCTTCCGTCTTCCGAAAAAAAAAATTTGTTCCGTCTTCCGACTTCCGTCTTCCGAAAAAATTTTTCTATTCCGTCTTCCGTCTTCCGTCTTCCGAAACTGAAAATTTTTCTTCCGCTCATCTCAAATGTTTAGCGTGTTCAGTTGTTTTTTGTGTGCGCTTCTCGGATGAGTTTCTTCAAGATTTACAATGAGTGCTTTGTTGATTTGGAATCAACAAAATAAGGGCATAATTTGCAATCTCCTTATTCTCAGAAATTACGAAACAGATTTCCCAGAATCACCGTCGTTTCGTCGATAACTTATTGGTGCGAGACATGGACGAGGAGTGAGAAATGAAAAACATTCAACGAGCAGTTACAAACATTTTTGAATTTCAAATCAACCACCCGGTCGTCGCTCAGAAAGATGCTCCGGTAGCGTCATTTCGATTCGAAATTTCACCCAAATCAAGGTCTAAACGCGGTGCTACCTCGAAATAGAACTGAAGCGAAATAAAACTGCAGCGAAATAGAACTCGCTTCGCAATAGAACCGTTCGGAATAGAAATGTTCGGAAAAGAACTGTAGCAAAATAAAACTGTTTTTGGAATAAAACTGTTCGGAATAAAACTGTAGCGTTTTGGAACTAAATTAGCAATGGAGCGCGATTGCATTGCTCGGCCGTCAAAGCGGGCCGAGAAAAAAATTATAAAAGTTTATTCAACAAAAAAAAAACAACAATGATGAAAAAAGCACGCGCATGAGAAATTCCAATATTTGAATGAGCAAGCAATGCAATCGCGCTCTATTGCTAATTTAGTTCCAAAACGCTACAGTTTTATTCCGAACAGTTTTATTTCAAAACAGTTTTATTTCGATCAGTTTTATCCCGAAAAGTTTTATTTCGCTACAGTTCCATTTCGCTACAGTTCTATTGCGAAGCGAGTTCAATTTCGCTACAGTTCTATTGCGCTTCAGTTCTATTCCGAGGTAGCACCCTAAACGCGACATGGGGTGCTGGCGACTATCTTTTTTCAAATTTGTTTTTTTTTTGCGTCAGAGCCCAACGAGCTTCGATCGCGACACGTGGCAAAGCGGTTTATTGTTCTGCGATTCTATCAAAGAACGCTTCTATATCAAAGGTGCCGTTCTTACACAGCGTTTACGGTATTTATCTTGGCCGTACTTGGGACATCCCATTGCAATCCGATTTTCTCTATCTTCTGCCTCTTTCACAGAGTTCGCGAATAAAACAACGTAGTTTGCAAATTCCAAACGGTGAAATGATTCTCCATTGATGTCGATTCCGGTCTTATCATCCTCACAAGGTGCTGGGTCTAGCTCATCCAAGATCGCCTGAAGAGCCAGCGCGAAGAGTAGTGGAGACGACGAATCTCCTTGGCGTACTCCTCTTTGGATCTTAAACTTCATCTTCTTGTTCAGAACGTTCAGCTCTCCAATCGCCGAAAAGTTTGAGTTGTTTAAGGCCCGAATCACGTTTCTTCCGATTTGAAGATTGTTCAGAACTTCGGATATCTTCGTCCAATTAACATTGTCGAAAGCACACGTAAAATCCAGGAAATGTCGTTTATCCATCCGGCCGTTCTAAATTCGTGAACGGGGAGGACTTGAGTGTCAGTGCTCGTTCCAGATACACCGCTCCAGACGCTCCAGATACACAGCTTTTACGATATTTATCACTTTTGGCAAAATTTGTCTGCTTCCGTCTTCCGTCTTCCGTTTTCCGTAGTTTTTTCTGTTCCGTCTTCCGTATTCCGTCTTCCGAAAAAAAAATTTCTTCCGTCTTCCGTTTTCCGTCTTGCGAAAAAAATTATTTATTCCGTCTTCCGTGTTCCGTAAAAAAAATTTTCTTCCGTATTCCGTCTTCCTTCTTCCGTAACTAAAAATTCCAATTCCGCTCATCTCTGGCGTGCACCACTGGGAACTTCTGGACGAAGGCGAAACTATCAAGGCCGAGTACTACTCTGCCCAACTGCAAAAGGTCAGGGCCCAGATTAATCTCTCCCCACTCAAAGGCCACAGAGTGCACTAGCTCCACGATAACGCCAGGCGACATGTGGCAAAAACAACAAAGTCACTGCTAGCAACGTTCAGCTGGACAGTTCTTGCTCGCCCACCGTACAGCCCATACCTTGCCTCTACTGATTATCACTTGTTCTCGGGCATGCAACGATCTCTTGAGGGAACTGATTAAAAAAGTGATGACTAAAATTGGCTTATGTCATATTTTGCATCAAAAAGTTTTGGAGGACAGGTGTTATAAGTTTGCAGAACAAATGGCAGACTGTTGTCGATAAGGAAGGCAAATAATATTGATCATTTGATTTCTCCTTCTTTGAATAAAAACTTTTTCAAAACCTAACAAAAACTTTCTTGCCAACCTAATAAAAACGATAGATCTACCCGCTTTATACATTGCTTCTTTTTCTTCCTCAGGCAAATCGCGAACAACCAAACATGCTAGAGATAAGGTTAATTTGTTAAAGAGGAACACATTTTGACGACGTTGTATTAAAAAGTTACACGAAGTGTGCGTTACCGAAAAAAATTAAACGAATCTTTCGTCAAAGTTACCGATAAATTTACCGAATTTCACGGTAAATTCGACAAATTTATCGGTAAATTTACCGGTAATTTCGCGAAAATTTTACCGGTAAAATGGTTTTCGGCAAAACTTAACATAGGGTCAAGTTCTTTACCGGTAACGCACACTAGTTACACGCTATGTTTAAATTATCCGCGAATGATTAAATCTGAACCTACCCTCGCTTAATCTCGTTCCGATTCAGAGAGTCTATACTCGGCGAATGCATCATCAACCGCGCTCAACGAGCCTTTTTAATTTCAACAGCGTGGCGCGCGTTTTTTGAAGTGAAAAATCAAAACTGAACTTCGAATCGTCATGGCTACGTCATTTTCCGTAAAAAACTAATTAAATTAGAATTCGAGCTAATATTGCAAGTGCGGCACGGTTTTACACGTATTTCGCAGCAGAGCGAGGTTGATGATGTATTCGTCGACTACATGTCCGTTGGATTTGAAAGTGTCTCACGCAATTTGGCGCCAATCGGTCCAGTATGAGCTGCCATTTTAATTTTTTCTTAACGTATTAAATCACCAAAGATAACATTGATAACAATAGCTTGCCTTGATAACTGTTCTTTATCAATTTTTCAGAGACTCACGGTGTCCAGGATTGGAAATGTGGGCGGAGCCTAATTTGCTGGCGCGTCAGCAAACTTCCATGGCGCACTTTCGCTGCTTGCGCATTTTTCGACTCTCGCATTTTTTTATTGATTTTATTGTTTTTCTTTCAGTAAAACCTGTTTTTCTTTGTAAAATGTATGTATTGTATTTTTTAATATCATAAAATTGCCCAAACTTCGCTTTTAATAAAGATTTATCCTGCAAAAACACCAAAAAACTCAAAAAGAATATTTCGAAATGGTGGCTGGACGAAATTCGACGTTCTTAGGCTTAAAAAATTTCTAAAGACCTCATCTATAATTCCGTTGGAGCACATGTGGGAAAAAATGAAGAATTTATGCTTTTTTTCACGAAAAACATGAAAAATACGTCAAAATTTGAATTTCGCGCGAAAAAATCCAGTGGGGCGCGTTTGCTCGGCTCCGCCCACATTTCAAATCCTGGACACCGTGAGACTGATAAATTAATGTTGATGTTTCAGATTTGAGAATCTTCATTTGGATACTCGAATCTCTGCATCGCATGCTAAACCTCTTGTCAATGCAGATCCAGTTGTAGTTCCAATCTATCACTCGACTACTTATCGTTTCAAGACTGTCGGCCAGTTCAATGCACCAAATCATGGCTCCAACTTCGTATATCGTCGATGTGGAAATCCGACAACTGAAAACGTGGAAGTAGTGATTAATGAGATCGAAAGTGGTCAAGGATCGTTGCTTTACAATTCTGGACTCGCTGCAATCAGCGCTGTTTTTCTGGAATTCCTCGGAACGGGTGATCATTTGATTGCAATGACTCCAATTTTCAGTGGGACGTCTTCGTTTATCAATGAGACATTGAGAAGATTTGGAGTTGAAGTTACTTTTGTGGATGTTGAAAAAGAGGAAGACTTTGCGGGTGCAGTGGAAAAGGCAATTCAGAGCAATACAAAGTTGATTCTTGTCGAGACGATTGCCAATCCAACCATGGCTGTTCCAAATCTTTTGGGCACTATTGAAGTGGCCAAAAAGCACAATGTAGGGTGAAAAAGTCCTCTGATTTTCGATTTCTTTTCATATTTAGATTCGTTTGGCTGTTGACGCAACATTCTCATCTCCCTATAACATTCAACCTCTGAAATTGGGAGCAAGTTTCAGCATTCACAGCTGGTAAGCTTATCTATCTTCATTTCATTTCACAAAACGTTATTTTAGCTCCAAATACATTGGCGGACACACTGATGTCATCGCCGGGGTTGTCACTGTGTCCTCGTATGACGATTGGAAGAGATTGAAACTTCAACAATTGACGACAGGAAGCTCGTGTTCTCCACATGACGCAGCACTTTTGACCCGCGGATTGAAGACGTTGGGCCTTCGGGTGGACAGAATTTCATCGAATGCTCAAAAGACGGCAGAGTTTCTTGAGAGTCATCCAAAGGTAAAGGGTGATAATTATAGACACTCGTTTACAGTACTGGGTGAACGGTTTTTACTATTCAAAGTGGCCAACAGTGGTGTGATTCACCATTTACCGTTTTACCGGTTTTACTGATTTAAAGAGCATCGGTAAAACTTTTACCGATTCGTTAAATGTAAATGTTGTTCGGTAAAAGTTAAATTTTGAATTATTCTTATTCATCGAAACTTTTTCAAGTTTCGGTAAATTCCGGAAACTTTTGTTCGACAGTACTTTATTTTAATTAAAATTTTTGTGTTATTTAATTATGTTTTTTGGAGTATATTGTTGTTGTTTAATTAATTTTTGTTGTTTTTGTGGAAAATGTGAGATTATTTCAAAGATTTACCGATTTTACCGAATTTACTGGTTTTACCGGTTCAAAATGTTTGAAATTAACCGTTGCTACTGTAGTCTCGTTTGTGGTGAGAGTTTGAAGTGCAGGTACTGTAACCAAAAATTAATAGTTTGTATCATAAAAGTATGAAGCTGCATGAGATGTCCTGTGAACTTGGAAAAAGCTCGAACGTTTTTTGTCGCTATGTCAATGATCCTATCAACTACGGATAGAAGCAGAAGCAGTTTGCTGGGAGACCGACGAATCTCACTTCGGGTGAAGAACGGAACATCATCAAGACAGTTTCGATTTCCCTGAAAAGCTGTACCTACAGTTTATCATCACAAAGGTGAATCGTCTACCGTACCAATCCACTCTTCAGAAGGCGATTTCTCTGGGGATCCTTGTCCGACACGTCTATTGTCAAGGAAAACAGTTCAACACCACCCTGGACCTCAAGGATGCTATCAAGGCTGAATGGGCTGCAATGACAGAATCAAAGCTGAAGAAGTTGTTTGCTAGCATGCCTAATAGCTCAGCAAAAACCCACAACGTATACGCAAACTTTGAAGCCTCATGCAACTTTTACACAAACTATGAAGGTTTTGCAACTCTCACGCAAACGATCCACAATGAACACGCGAATTTCGAGAATCTCGCAAGGTTTACACAATAATTCAGTGAAATTTCGAAAGTAAGAAACAGATGAAGAAGTGGTACAATGTTTACACAAATTTCTCGCAATAATTGCGCCAACTTTGGCCAATTCGAAACTTTTGCACGATGAATCTCTTCCAGCAGATGATGTGGCAACATGTGCGATCTTTACACAAACTTTGCACAAACTTTCCGCAAACTTTGCGCGGACTTTGGAAAGTTTTGTTATTGATTTCTTATTTTTCCGGTTTTTGTCAATTTTATACTTTTTATTGTCGGTTTTACGATCTCCATATTTCTAAATGTATTTTTATTTAATTACAGTATCACTACAGTGTGGAGAGCGTTTGACGAAGAATCCAAAAGAAGCGACTGATACAATCGTCCTGCGTATTTCGGTAATTTTTTTTTGTAAAATTGGAAGTTTTTTAACATTTCCAGACAAAAAATCCGCCAAAATGAAGGTAAATTAAGAATTTCAATCGCAATTTCATAAAATTATCAATTTTCATATTGTCGGCCCGCGAAAATGGTCAAACGCGCTCCGTTAAACTCAACGCTATGCGATTTTCATTTTGGTATCCAAATTATTTCATTTCACGTGTAAATTCAACGTGAAATGAAATAATTTGGAAACCAAAATGAAAATCGCATATCGTTGAATTCAGCGGAGCGCGTTTGACCATTTTCGCGGGCAGACAATAGCACTTTGAAACCCGTCAGAAGTGCACCAGTGAAACAACGAATGGCCATGAAGACTTTGGGAGCAGGCCTTCTCGAAAATGAAAATTTCTTCTCCGGATTCCGTCGGAAATTTCCGATTTTGTGATTTTCTCTCCCGATGTTCCGACGGTATTCCGAATTTTTGATTTTTGTTTCCGAATTTCCGAAATTTCAAATTCTCGTTCCGATTTCTATCGGAATACCGATTACCGATCGGAAAATAAAGAAACTGAGTATTATCGGCCCGCCACGTCGGTCAAACGCGCTCCGCTGAACTCAATACTACGTGGATTTCATTTTGGTTTCCAAATTATTTTTTTTCACGTTGAATTTACACGTGAAATGAAAAAATTTGGAAACCAAAATAAAATCCACGTAGTATTGAGTTCAGCGGAGCGCGTTTGACCATTTTGGCGGGCCGACAATATGTTTATAAAAATCATAAATTCTCGACAAAAACAATTCAAAAATTAATAAAAGGTACGTAAACTCGCGTTTTAAAATAGGACATTTGCGTCACGGACACGGTCAAATTTGTTTTCACAATAGGACTAACATTTCACTGCACAGCAAATTTCTATGTTTCAGACTTCGGACTCGATGCACTAGCAGTACACCTTCCGGATGGTCTTTTCACTGGCCCCATCCCATTCACGGACAGGTAAATTGTTCGATTTTTTTTGGAAAAAATCCTTTCTCTCAGGGTTGTCACATCACTGAATCCGGATGCTGAAATCAGAAAGCGTCGTGTTGCTATCACTAGGACATCTTCACTCAATCTTTGGATCCGTGTCAGGTAATGCTTGATGAGCACAATGCGCATAACTGACATATTTTTCAGGCGCGTGGCGTGTGTTGTCAACACCTGCTATGGGACTCAGTGAGAAAGTTTCGATCCCGTCTGATGAAGGTTGGAAAGCCCGACGAATACGCCACGGACGAAGCTTGGAATTTCCAGTTCGCCGACTCACCATAATCTTAACGGCGAATTTTGAATTTCGTTTTTTTTCTCACTGTTTCTCACTGTTTCACACTTTTTCTTTTTGTTTCTGCTATATTTTGTTTTCAAGAGCTGATTTTGTTCTATCGCCATATACATATTGTCTTCTCGTTGTCATTGTTTTATTTTCGTTCCGTCTCAATAAATTTTATTTTCCGAAATCCATTTGATACGAAACACCCCGAACGCGCACTACAAAACTATTGCACAATTATTGCACAGATATTGCTATAGAATTTTTTTGCACAACGTCAGCGCCAACTTCATGCAACCCTTACACAAACTTTACACAGCTCTCGCGTTGTCAGAGATTCGAAGCTGCGTAAAGTTCGTGTAAAAGTTGCAGTAACTTTGCGCTTGAGTTGTGGGTTTTTGCTGAGTATAGGGTAATCAAAGTGATCTAGAAGAACGGCGGAGAAACTATTAATTTTTTTTTTCGTTTTTGCATTTATGCAGTTTTTCTCAAAAGTGTATCCATTCCATGAAAACTGACTTCAAAGAAAACAATTTAAAGCTATACACGGCGTGCTGAAGACTACGTTTTTAAAATTATTTTTGGAAATGAAATTTCGAAGGTCATCTCTCTCAAAGCTCTGCGTCTCTAGTTTTGAACGCACTTAGCAAAACTTGGCAGAATGTGACTATCGAGACGCAGATAAATGCGACAGGGCGCGTTTGCCGTTACGTAGGTTCTAGCACGCCGTGCTATATAAAATTTATAAAAAATAGGTTTCAGTATGGTCGAAAAAATCACCGCGCGCCCAAACATAACTATTGAACAGTCGAAAATATGACTTTTTTGTGGTGTGGGGTATGAGAAGTGGTAGTATCATGAAAAATTAGGCCTGGGACCCCGAAATGGGGAGTCTTAAAATTATTGGACGAATGTGGCTGCGCAGAAGCCGCCATGTAGCCGCCGAGTAGCTGCCAAGTAGCAGCCTTTTTTGTGAAAGTTACGATAAGAGATGCTTCATGGTGTCTTCGTATTTGTGACATTCTAAATTAAAGGCCTTAGGCAGTATGCTACCCTTCAAATTGATTTGGGCCAAACTTCGGCTGCCTCATGCCCCTTGGGTTTGAACATTTTTGGCCAAGTTTGGTGCAAATCGGTCCAGCAGGAGCTGAGAAAACGCTGGTGACACGAAATCTCATGCAAGCATTGAACAAAATCAGCGTTTAATAATATTAATGATTTCAATTTCTCAGGTTCACCGCGTCTATTATCCAGGACTCGAGTCGCATCCACAGCATAAATATGCCAAACAAACTATGAAAAAATTCGCTGGAATGATTGCATTTGATGTCGGAACTGCCGATAATGCGATTAAGCTCATTGAGGTACATCAATTCTTAACTTTTCAATCAAAAAACATCTATTTCAGAATCTGAAACTGATAGACCATGCTGTTAGTCTTGGTGGAACTGAAAGTCTTATCGAACACCCACTTTCACTTACGCATGGAAAACAAATGCTCCATGATGACGAGCTTCCGCCAGTCGCTCCGGGGCTTCTCCGATTCAGGTAATCTAGAATCTGGATAAACTATTCAAATTTCCCCTATTTTTACAGTGTGGGAATTGAGAATGTGGCCGATATCATTGACGATTTGAATGTCGCTTTCGATAAGTTGTGAGAAAAGAAGAAGAAGAAGAAGAAGAAGATAGACTGATTGATGGAAATGATAACACGCGCGCGCTCGTCTTTTTGTATCGTCATTTGCCTTATTGATAAAACAAATGAACTTTTTTAAGAAAAAGAAAAAAAAAACAATGAAGCTCGAAATTAGGGAATCGGGAATAAGAACACCTTTAATTATTTATTTATTTTTTTGTTTTTTACTTTTAGTGATGGCAATCATTTCTTTTCCCTGACTCGATCCCTCAAGTTCTGTGGTGTGTTCGATCAGCGTAGTCATCATTCCACCGGCCGTCTCGATTCCCAGACTGAGCGGAGCCACTTCGACGAGCAGAACGTCTTTGATAGTTTGATCCTTGACTCCAGCTGCACCAACTTCCACCGCTTCTATTGATCGAGTAGTTGAGTTCCTTGTCGTTCAATTGGGTGAATTGCCCCTACCAGTTTATTTTTGAACTCATTCATAGAGTGATCTTTGAGTGAAAATCAATACCTTCGAAAAGAGAATCCACTTCGATTGTGGCTTCTGACGAGCTTGAAAGAGTTCTTTTGGCACGTTCGCATGCAGTTCGCAGACGTCGTATGTCACGTGGATTGGGTGAAATCTCTTTGCCAGTTTTTCTTTTGAACTCGTTCATAAAGGGCAAATTATCATTGCCTATCTTTTCTGTAACTACCTTTGTTCAGTTACCTACCTTGATCATTACCTACCATGATCTTTACCTACCAAAATCAAAAACGCTCTTTACCTACCATTACCGTTTTCGCTTTATTTGCTCATATTCTTTCTCTATCTCTCTGATATTCATGTAGGGGGATTTCAAATCCTCCCAGATAACTATTTTCGGCCTCTGCCAGTTTCAAAATTAAGTAATAGAAGAAGTAGGTAAAGAAAATATTCTATTTTCAAAAACGGTAATGGTAGGTAAAGAGCGTTTTTGATTTTGGTAGGTAAAGATCATGGTAGGTAATGATCAAGGTAGGTAACTGAACAAAAGTAGGTACAGAAAAGATAGGTAATGATAATTTGCCTTCATAAAGTGCTGCAACATACGTTAGTCAAAGTCCTCGTCTTTAAGATTAACGTCTTCAGAAATGGATCCTTCAGCAATCGAGAGGATGGAAACATCAAAAGTCCAACCACCAGATTGAGTTTTGCATTTGTTTTCGAACAGAAAACTCGAGAATCATCCCGAAATTTACACATTTTTCCCTTTAAAATTGTCATTTAGATTTCTCTGACTATCACATAACGTCTTCAGAAAAACTTCTGGTATTTGGAAAACAAGACCATCGACACGTGTTTTCGTACTTTAGGTTTGCTTGTTAGATACCTCCTCGCGGTGCTCCTCCGACAGGGGAAATTCGACAACACTGTTAGGCACAGTAGCCAAAATTCACTCTTCGCCACAAAATAGCAACGCGGTGTTTGCGTACTTCCAAAAATTCCAACGACAATGAAAGAAATGACACGGTGATTCTTTTACTACCTCGGTAAACGCCTGCAACTGTTACGCAGACTTTGGCAACTTTTACGCAGCTCTTACGCAACTGTTAATTTACGCGCTATGGGTTTCTGCTAAAGATCTGCTCAAAAGCTGCGCAACTGAGGGGCTACTACTGCTTTCACTTTGCTTTTCGTTCCTTTTCTATTAGAAAATAAAACATACTTTTATAATTATTACTTTTATTTTAAAAAAAGAAATAGCATTTAATACACATTATTTTCATCTCAACAACAAAAGAGCCGTGAAGGGCATGATTGTCGGCGGTGGCTGGAAGCCGTCCTGTGAGAATGTCACGGCGGAGTTGGAGGGAGGCGTAGTATCGTGCGTGATCGTCGACAATAGTGGTGGGTGTTGTCGGGTAGAATTTGACCTCAAAAGAGAACTCCCAGGGAAGGTCTGTAAAGTTTGTTTTGGGCTTTTAAGTCAACTGGGAATCATCAGAACACCAAAAAAAAAACAACCAACTTTTCAATTGCTTTAATATCTTCTTATCATTATACAACCAGTGTCTGATGCCTTCCTCTTTGTCGTAGAAGCAGTGAGAAAATTACTAGCGTTCTTCGATCGACAAGTCGCTCGTCACCTGGCGTAACAATGCTTCACCCTCGGAGCCGCGCTGAACGATATATTTTTTTATTTTTGTTATTTTAAGTTTTACGCCCGTCCAAACAACTTACGTTAACCTCAAACTCCATCCGGCAGGCGAACTCGTGGCGCCTGCATTTTGGGATCTCTCGGGTGTTGGCTGGGCGCCGGTGACGTGGTGGATGGTGGATGGTGTTGTTGGTCGACGGATTCTCTGTCTTTACCCATTTGCTCTGGAAATTATGGACCTATTCATTTGAATTAAAATGAATTTTTATGTCACATTTATTCAATGCATTACAACATATTAATTAATTAATCTGAATTTTCCTGAACCATTGAGTTTGAGTTTTTCTGAAAATCGCGCCTATCCATCCTGGTCAAAAAATGCATCTTTTGTCATCATTTTTGTGTACTCGGAGTAAATGTTTAAAGGCGCATGCATTTATTTGTTAATAAGTTCACTTATTTGACCAGGATGGCTAGGCGCGATTTGCAGAAACACTCAAACTCAATGGTTCAGGTAAATTCAGATTAATTAATTAATATGTTGTAATGCATTGAATTAAAATGACATAAAAATTCATTTTAATTCAAATGCATAGGTCCATTAGGAATTTATTTGGCGCTCTCGGGAAAGAGAGAGAGAGAGAGAAAGAAGTTAGACGGTTATAGAAAACGAGGCGCGTCATCGGTGCCGCGCGGGTGCATTTGAATCGCAAAAATTCTGTGACACTTTTCAAAAGGGCGACCGAACTGGGCGGAAGCATGCTTTGCGGGGGGGGGGGGGGGGATTAAATTTACTTTTTGTGATTAAAAGTTTAAAGGTGAGCCTAAAAAGATAAGAAAAGGGTTACTGGGAGCCGATTAAACACTGTAAAAGCCTTTAGACTTTAAATCACAAAACATTCCGTCACAAAGCAAGCTTCCGCCCATCTCCCTCCGGTCGCATATTTGAAAAGCATCACACATGCTTCCGGCGCGTTGCCGCTGAACTTTCCGGACAAAAAATCAATGCAGAATTAGAATAATATATGAAACAAATCAAAAGCGATGCGAAACCGCACAAAAAAACGAGCAAAAAAAGTTTTTTTGGGTTGGGCAAAACACGAACCCGCGACATTTGGATTTGTAATCACACAGGTAAAGCGCGTCCAACTTATAATAGGCGTAAGCCAAATATAGGCCTGTTCTGGGCTTAAAATAAGTCAATCGCGGGTAGCAGCGGCTACCCTCCTGCAACAGACTTATCGCGCACGCGGTGTGTGCGGCGACCGCGTTAGGCCTATTACAAGAGGCGCCGCCACGCCGGCTGTACGATGCAAGCGCGCTCGACGGCTACGAGACGAGACGCAGCGTACGCAGAGGCATTTTTGAGCTGCTTAATTTTTTTTGGGCCTTTTTGCCTTAATCCGTCGCTTTTTCGAAGTTCTTTACAGTTTGATTTATTTTTTTTTGCTAATAATTATTTTTTAATTAATCAGATATGGTTTCAATCGATACCCATCATCAAAAACTTCGACGGGTCCACTTTTTTCATGCAAAAATTCAAAATCCATAAAAATTTAAAATTTGCGTGTAAAAAAGTGGACGGCGTTTAATTTTTTGTTGACGCAATTCGATTTAAATCACAAAAATTTTTTAAATCGGCGTTTATCGATTTTTTCGATAAAGCAATTTCGCGCCATTTTTTGAGGGAAGGGGTACTCAAAAAATTGTTTCAAAGGCATATTTAAAACTTGAATGACAAAAAATATGAAACACTTTTTGGGTGGCCCTCACTAACCCGCACAGTGACGTTTTTTCTTCCTTCGATAATTAATTTTTACTTTCAGACTGCCCGACGCCGCCTCCTCAATCGACCCTGCCCGACTACCCGACTCAGCAGAATGTGAGTTTTTAGTTTATGTAGAACAAGAGTAGAGACAGAGTTTTCGGCAAAAAACGTCGATACTGGCAAAACTCGATCGATTTTTTCGGTATTTGGCGATTTTTGCGGGAAGTTGCCTGTTCGCAGTAGCAATTTGCTGTTAAAATTCCCTGCCAAAATCGGCGATTCGCCGCAAAAATCGTACAATTGCTGCCCCTATCGATTCGAAGAACGCAGCTAGCGAGCGAGTCAAACTTTTCTGATCTTTTTTCAAGCTTTTTCATGTAACCAGTAATCATTGCTTCAAAAAATTGCAAATGTCACAGCGGAGCGTGGGACTCGGCTGTGACTCTCACTTTTCGCGGCGCATTAATATGATAACTTAAAAACCGCATTTAATTCCTTTCCAAAATAGTGATCGAAGAATAAATATTGAAAAAAAAATCGTGTTTGTGGACATGTTGCTTCTTGATTAGAGTTTTATTTGAAGGTTCAGCGACTCAATTAAGTACAAAAATTTTCAGATTGTGTATGTGTCTGGCGACAATATGGAGCCCAGCCGAGCGATGGTCACTTTGGACAGGATCAATATTATAAGTTCTTTTCCTTTTTTTTACCGGCTGTCTGGGGCAAAATTTTTTAACTCCGCCACGAATTCATTACATAATGGAGTTATTCACGAAAGGGCAAAAAAGGAAGAAAACAGCAAAAACTGCGCGAAAACCCGGGAAATCCGATTGACCTGAAATTTTGGGAAAGGGAAAAAATACTCCCGGACATTCCCACAAAATTTCAGACCAAAATATCGATTGTAAAAAATTTCAGAACAAATAAATATTTTTTAAAAGTCCATATTTCGGTCCAAAATTTTGTGAGATTTTTTTCCCTTATTTTCCAAAATGTTAGGTCAATCGGAGCATTTTCCGAGTTTTGCGCAGTTTTTTTGCCGTTTTTCTTATTTTTAACCATATCGTGAAAAACCCCAGTTTCCAAAAAAAACGTGAACTCAAGTATCGCCTTTTGTACCTGATATTTTTGTTTTAAAAAAGTTGTCACTTTCGAGGCCGCGTGAACTTTAAAATTAGGCTCCGCCTCTTCGAATTTCTACCTTTTTAAATTTTCATGAACATAAAAAAGAAGGAAAATAAAAATTTTATGAAATTCGCGTGAAGAGGCGGAGCCTAATTTCAAAGTTCACGCGGCCTCGGAGGTGATAACTTTTTTAAAACGATATAAACAAAATTTCATACGGGTTTGAAAATTCGAATGTCTTTTTAAAAGTAAAACATTCTCCAGGCAGCCAAAATTTTCCTTAACCGTCTTATTTTTCTCTGTGATGCTCTTTTGTTATTTTACATGTTTTCTTTTTATTGTTTTCTCTTGTTAAATTGTATTAATATACTATTTTAATGATTTCTAAATAAATTTATTTTTAAATAAATGGTTAATTTCAAGTTTTTTAAATAAGATATTTCAGTTTTAATGTGTCGCGGTAAGCCCAAGTTCGAACTTTCAATAGCCGCGAAAAGCCTATTATAGGCGTGCAATAGGTTTTCTGACAACCGCGATAAGCAAATTGTAGGAGAAATTAACCCGCGATAAGCTTATTTCAGGCCTATTACAGGCATCTAGCCGCGATAAGCCTTTTACAGGCTTACTTCGCTGCCCTTCGCGTGTACTCGATAGGCCTTGCGCGCAACCTATTGTAAGCTGAACGCGCACTACCTGTGCACGGGCACTACCAACTGAGCCACAGAGGACAGAAATCTCTGCAGAACTGAGTGCTTATAAATGAATGATTAAGAGTGTAACGTGAGAAATAGTGGCGACGAAGTAAATATTCGCGCAAAAATGATTTTCTTATTATTTATTAATCACATTTTCTTTTTTTTTTCCTCGAAAATATTTTTTGAAAATAAATTAACCTTCCACGTTTCCGAAAAACATAAAAATGTGAAAACAAAAAGACACAAAACGCGTTTTTATTTGAAAAAATGGAAGAAAAAAATAATTATTTTGCGCTATATAATGTGGAATTCGTGACGTGAATGTCTTTTTTCATCTTTTAATTTACCACGGAGTAAAATAATGATAAAAAAATTGCAAAAAAAGCAAAATACCGACGAAAAAACGGAAAAAAACAAGCAGAGAACAGACGGGCGGTGCCACGATTTTGTGTCGCCAGGTGCGGCGCGTGTCGCGTTTAAGATCTGCGTAACATCTGCAGCCTTTTTAAAATCTGCTTAACAGGTGTTGCAACCTTCAATGTCTGCATAACATCTGCTACTGGGTTTAAAGGCTGTTTAAAATCTGAAAGGAGCTCTAAGTCATGCGCAAAAGCTGATATTGCTTCTTAGATCTGCGTAACAGTTGTAGGCGTTTACCGAGACCGGCCACGCATTTCTAGTCCCCCGATCCCAAGTATTTCCCCTCTCCCCCCTCGCACTCTCTCACTCTCTCATCACATGAAGTGGGCGGAGTTCCCTCCCCTTTTTGCAAAATGCGGCAAAAAAATTTGCGGAATGAGTTCGGCCACCACGGAAAACCAGTTTTATTTGAAATTGTACGTATAAAAACGAACGAATTCCGGTTTAAAAAATGCGCCCTAATGAGATCTAGTAACGTGACAGACAACTTTTTGATCAGACTTCATTTACAAAATCGCGACAGGAAAAACCTAATCGGGGGACTAGAAATGCGTGGTCGGCAGTTAAAGAATCACCTTGCATTTGAAATTGTACGTAAAAAATCAGACCAATTCCGATTTTAAATATGCGCCATAATGAGAGGAAGTAATGTGACAAAAAACTTCTCGATCCGAAGTCATTTAGAAAATCGCGACAGAAAAAACAAATAGGTGGACGAGAATAGTGTGCTCGGTAGTAAAAGAATCACCGTGAATGAAGAGAAACGTTACAATTTTCGTTTGAATTTTAAAAGTACGCAAACACCGCGTTGCAATTTTTTCGTTTTTTCAAATACTCGCGAAGATGGGGTTTCACGCCGGCCTAATAAGCTATCTACTAAAAAAGCTGTACTCAAAGGATATAAAGGACCCGTCAGGAATTCACCAACTCGTGGACCTATTCGAGAGAGAAAAGAAAGAAAAAAAAAGAAGTTTTTCTGATGCAGGAACGGCAAAAAAAGAAAAAAAAAAAAAAGGAAGAGAAAAATTCATTTTCTGCCGATGATAACGTAGTCATATGTGGCGAGACCCATTCAAATACACTGATGCGCCTTCAATGAACCTATTCAAGAGAGAAAAAAAAAATAAAAAAAATAAGTAAAAAAAGGAAGACACGGCGTGTTGAAGAGTACATCGTGAAAATGCGCTCCACTGCTCACATAGATTTGAGGAAACGCGGTTGCTACAGATTTAAAACGGTTTGGATTTTCAAAACCGAGGCGCTGGCGGAATACGTTTTCTGCATTAAATAAATAGGGAAATATTTTTTAAATATTTAGAATCATGCCAAAGAAGGAAGGAAAAAAAAATATAAAAAATTGCTGCGGCGCCGCAGTAACGACGTTTTAAAAATGCCATTACGCGCGTTTTTTTCTCGAGTGACGTGGCAACTTTCCCGCGAAATTTAAATTTTCATTTTCATGTACCTCTCAACACCCCGTGGGAAGAGAAAAAAGGAAGGAAATTCATTTTTCTCTTCCTTTTTTTCTTTTTTTGCCGTTCCTGCATCGGAAAAAACTTCTTTTTTTTCTTTTTTTTCTCTCTTGAATAGGTCCATCGGCCACGGTGCTCGCCGAGTTGTCTTGGGCAGAAGAAAAAAGATTGGGAAGGAGCACCGTGGCTATGGAACTTTATGAAGCGTCATACGGTCCCAAGAACAGACGGAAAGGCGACGACTTCTACATCGGATCTCAACGTCAGATCGATACCAGATCAATCCATGGCTGAGGCATTCGACTTGTTAGCGGTTAATATCGGCTGCAAGGCGACTTCGTTCCAAGAGGCGAAGAGAAAAGGAGGCGAAGGGGTCATACCCAGCGGAGCTGAGCTGATCTTGACGCGAAGCTCGCGTACGTGGACTTGCCTTTCGGATCCACAAAGACTGGCTGAAAATTCTAGTGCAAACGAAGAGGGAGTCGGACTGTATCATCACGGAGACGTTCGAGTTTCATGGATCTTCCCTTCACTTCATCAATGTCTATTCACCCACTTCGGCGGCCAAAGAGTTTTAGTCGGATAAGTTCTACATAGATCTGAGGAAAATATACACACGATTATCAAAATTGGATTCGTCGTTCATCATCTGCGGAGACTTCAACGCCGTTCTAGAATGCTCTTCAGAGGATCTTCCAGTTGTAGGCGGACACTTTGTTGTTGTTGTTGTGCAACTCTACACATTCCTTTCCGATCTTCGGTCACGAATCGGCATCTCCTCCTGGATCAAATGGCGTGACAGCCAAGCCAAGGGCTGTAGCTGCTGCCACTGGGTCCTTCCATAGTTTCGACATTGGTAGCGGCTTGACAGGGTAGCATTTCAAGAAGTGCTTCAGGTCTCCGACATCGTCATTGCATTTGATGCAGCATACCACTGGGCGGTTTTCCACTTTTGCCTTGTATTTTTCGAGTAGCAGAGATCTCTCCGCCCTCAACCGCGCAAGTTCCACCCTTGTGTTTCTTGGTAGCGTGGACTCTTCCTCGCTCAGTGCTGGTGGTTGTCTCCCGAGTATTGGGTGGATGCCGTGGTTGCTGAGGTAGCTCTTCACGAAACTTGTGTGGTTCCTCTTTTGTACGGCTCTCGTGTCGCCGCGCATCCTTCTCCATTCATCTTCTCTGTCCTCCAAGCAGCCAAGTGGCGGTGTTCGTGGCCTGTTCCCACTCGTTCTTTCCTTTGGTCTCCTGCGGCTTAGGTCACTGGTTGGGTGGCCAGGCGTCTTTATGGCCGCGATTGCAAGTTGCTCGCTTCCCAGTGTCAGCTCTTCGCTCAGCGGTAGCATCCTCGTTTCGTGGTAGACCAGTTGTTTGGGGGTGTCCTTGGTGAGGCCACAGCAGGCTTTGAGTCCACCAACATATTGCCTCTCGAGCTTCGTCTTCTGGGTCTCCGACATGAGCTGGTGCCACGCTGGTCCGGCGTATGTCGCCAGGGGCTTGATGATAGCCTTGAACGTGCGCAGCATTGTCTCCTTGCTCGATCCCCATTTTGCTCCTGCCAAGGCTCTCAGGATGTTGTTCGCCTTGGCTAGCCTGGCGCTGACTTGCTCCACATGACCCGTCATCCGTAGCATGGTGTCCAATTCTACTCCAAGCAGCCTGGTCCTGTTCTGCATTGGGATGACCGTGCCTTCCCACTTCAGTCCCGGGTCGTACTTGAACTCCTTCGTATCTGCCGTGAAAATGGTCACGGTGGACTTGCCTGCAGAGATATCCAAGTGTTTGTCCTTGAACCATTTTTGGAGGGAGTCGAGCGCATCCTGGGATTTCTCGGCGGCCTTGCTTAGAAGCGGATCTTGCACCAGCAGAGTCATGTCATCGGCGTAGGTGATGATCTTGGTGTCTGGAATCGCCGGCACGTCCCTGATGAAGAAATTGAAGAGGTTCGGTGATAGCACGGCTCCCTGTGGTACTCCTCCTCTCAGTGTGAGCCAGTTGGATTTGACATCATCATATTGGACGTTGATCCTGCGTTTGTGGAGGTAGTTTCCCAGCCATCCACACACTTTCTTGTCGGCGATGGCGCCTTCCAGTCCGCACAGCAGCTTGGCGATAGAGATCGTGTCAAAGGCTGCCTTCATGTCCAGACATGTCATGATCGTACGGCATGCCGGCTTCTCCATGTTCAGGCCTCCCACTATGCAGCTTGTGGCTTCAGTGATTGCTGTCGTCGTGGAATGGTTTTTCTTAAAGGCGTGCTGGTCCTTTGGCGATTCAATTTCGCGGCGAATTCTCTCGAGGATTATCCTTTCGAGCACTTTTGCGACTGGGGACAGTAGAGACACTGGGCGGAAGCTTTTGATCTCGGACGGGTCTTTTCCAGGTTTCGGCAGCATAAATACGTTGGCTTTCTTCCAGGAGTCCGGGACCTTATTCTCGTCGATGGATGCGTTGAACAGTTCAGCCATCAGATTGATGCAGTTGTCCGGGACGTGTTTGAGGTGCAGGTGGCATATCCCGTCCGGTCCGAGAGCTTTTGAGGGCTTCCCTTTCAGAATCGCCAACTTCACCTCCGCATGACTGATCGAGCTCGCTGGTAGTTGGGGGCGCAATTTCTTCAGCCTCCTTTTGGTCCTCCTCCATGCAATGCGTTCCTCCCGGCAATCTCTGTCTTTTCCAACAGCTACGAGGCTGCTCGCCATCGCATTCGCGATAGTTTTCGGATTTGTTGTGGTGGTGCCGTTTGGAAGTTTGATAGAGCCAGTGGATTTGGTCTTCGGCTTCAGTCCTTTGATTACGCGCCATAACGCGTTGCAGTCGATCTTGCGTTTGTCCTCCATGTCTTCGATTTTCTGGTGCCAGCACAGTCTTTGCAGTTCCCTTCGAGCAGCTTCAATCTTGTCGTTCAGCGCTTTCAGATTGCTGTCCAGCGGATTTCTCTTTTGGATTTGCTCTCTTTCTCTGGTAAGCTCCGCGATTTCCCTGGTGTCGCCTGTGTGCTCTCTTGTTGGTGTAAACTTTCCATGCGGAATGTGCTTGCTGGCCGCTCGAGTGATCGTGGCGGACAGGAAGTTTTCGAGAGAGTAGGCGTCCCTTGGTCCGGCGTAGCATGCCACCTTGGTTTCGATCGAGTCGCTGAAATCTGTCCAGTTTGCCTTTTTGAAATTCGCCATAATACGATTTGGCCGGACGAGCTTGGGGATTTCTGCCATTGTGTCGATGATGACGGGGAGATGGTCTGTGTTTAATACACCACACGTGCGCCACGAGGAGCATGCAGCCAGGTCTGAGGTGGAGATGGTGATGTCGGGAGAGCTGAGCACTCCGCTTGCTGCTCTGGTGAAAGAATCCTCGTTCAACACCACGTGTACACCGCGCGTGTCCAGTTCGTCTTCTATCATCGCACCTCTCTCATCCGTCTTGTGGCTGTGCCACGTCTTGGCATGCGCATTCCAGTCGCCCGTGATGATGTGTTTCTCGCTCGCCATGTCCAGAATCTCCATGACGTCTTCGCGGACCTCGGCCGTTGGCGAGTCGGATGATCTGGGTGGGAAGTAGACGTTCGTCACAATCAGCTTGTCGATAGTTATCGACAGAATTTCCGCAGTTTTCTTGGACGTTGTTTTCGAGATTGTGAAGATCCAGTCGTCTCGGACCATCGTGCAGACACCACCGCCGAACTTGTTCCTGGATGCGAGCGCCACTTTGTAGCCTGTGGGAGTGTAACCAAGGTTGGTTTTGTCGAGTTTGGTCTCCTGTAGGCATACGATGTCCGGTTTCTCCTTGGCGATGATGGTGGCAAGTTCGCTGCGTCTCTTACTCCAGCCGTTCACATTCCACGAGAGTATTCTCGTCGTGGCAGGTTTGGCCCTGCACTTTGTGGTGTGTTGTGAGGGAGGAGGGGGTGCTGGTCTTAGCCTCCTTTTCGCTCCAGGAGTTGGTCTCGCAGTCGGTGTCGTGGTCAGTGTCGGCGCTGCGGCTTTCCTCGCTTGCGGGATTGCCGCCTGAGCTCCAGCTTGGCACTTTGAGCAAGTGTGGTTGCGGAGATATTTGGCATAGTGATTGATGTCGACGATGGTGGTGCAGCGGAGATGTGTCCAGTCCAGACAGATTGTGCATTGAACGGAGTTGTTGCCCACGTTTTTGGTGCACTCTGTGCAAGGGTAAGAGATTCGTATTCGTGGTGGGCCCGGATTGGTCTCAACATCATTTGACAGTCGAATCATCATTTTGGCGTAGAGCCAAAGGGGTCTTTGATTTTCCGGTAACACTGGCCCCAGCAGCGCTACCTCAGTCGAAAAAACTGATGGAATTGGGTCGACGCTCCTTCCTTTCCTTGATCGGTAGGTTTTGTAGCGTTGGGTAGTTGCAGGGAATTGCTCCCCCCTGGGGGGGAATCCCGTGACCAATCGTAAATGGTCCCTGCAGTTCCACGGGCCGCGGACACTGAGATCGGCTAGTGAATTTTGCGTTTTCCAACAAAGCGACAATACCCAACGATATCTGCCGCAAACGGCTTAATAGAATGTGGACATGGATCAGTCCGGGCGGGAAAACGAAGAACGAAATCGACTTCATCCTGACGATAGAGAAATTCCAATGGATTCCGATGTTTTTTGCGATTATCTCAACTGCAGCGATCACCGAATCTGCGCGCGAGATTCAGTCAACAACTGATATATTCGATAAAAAGAGCTGTCAGAAAAGAAAACAAAGCGAGCACTGACACTCAAGGCAACCCCGTTCACAAACTTAGAACGGCCGAAGGACCCACGACTTACAGTCGCGCGCAGCAACCGCACTAAGACCAGGACCCAGATACAGGACTCCAGATGAGCAGGAAATTCTCCAACATGAGATCGAACAGCTGTTTTTATATACTCGGTATAAACGGTATACGGTATAACTTTTTTGTTAACCGCACGCTCTCTTCTTTCAAACTATGACCACTGATGACCGAACGTTTACGCCAAATCTATCTTCTTCTCTCTCCCAAAATTTTTTTTATTTCACGTGTACTATAATCACATATCCCTACAAATTCCTTTAATCTTCCTATTCCGTTTCTGAATCTTCTTCTATACCTTTACTCTATTTTTCACGTACCGCAATGGGCGTATTCAAATAAACTCTGCAAACTCGCTTCAATCGAACAATGAATTTCGCATGCATTTGGATTGAGATTCAGAGAAAAGAGCGAAACATTGGCCACGTTCTCTCAATTTTCTGCACTCTCTCGTCGACAACGTGGCCGCGTCCTCTTCAGGGAATTTTCGGCGAATCGCCGTGCAAATCGGCGCGACTGCCGAAGGGCATCCGTGAAAATCGGCGCGACTGCCGATGCCCTTCGGCAGTCGCGCCGATTTTTACGGCGATTCGCCGAAAATTCCCTGAGTCCGCAGTGCGAAGAGAGCGGGTTTGGAACGCTTTATACCGAGTATAATAAAATGGTTTTTCTAGGGATATTTTTCAATCGTTGAAACTTTAGAAAGTTCATTTTTTTCCGGTCTTTTTTATCGTTTTAAGTTGTGTTCTAAATTTTATCGTGAAATGGTTTAATTTCAAAAAAGTTATGCTCAAAAATCCCTTGCTGAAAATCATTATGGCCACAGTACTGTATCACGCATGAAACACGACAGATGGGCAAGAATCGAATTTCGAGAAGCAAATTGTCCGAATCAGAAGTGGATTTTTTGTGAATATTTTTTGGATTCAAAATTAGCGCGACTTTGTTATTATCTTCCACTGCAGATGACTTTAGAATTTCCACAGCCAACTTTCGTCCGGCGTGGGTATCAAAATCAGCATCAACCTAGGAAGTAACACCCTTAAAAACAGTATATTTTCAGACGTTTGAAACAATTGAAAAAATAAAAAACAAATCGCGTTTAACGAGGTCTCTAGACAAATACGTTAATTTCGAAAGTTTTTCGAAAGCTTGACATTGAAAAAGTTTTTCCAAGAAGTCTGTAAAAAATATGCGTTCGGGGGGAATCGGACCCCCGTCGAATGCTTGGAAGGCATCCATGCTGACCATTACACCACGAACGCGGTGATGTTTAGAAGAGATAAAAGTAGAGAAAAACTTGAATATATTCATTTCCAATCGCATTTAAAATATCCCTTTGCGAAGAAGGCAGCTGCGACACGAATATGAAACAGATAAGAGAATACGGTAGAGGCTGAACGTCGATGCGGCCACAAAGAAGATTCCGATTTCCCGATTTCTTCCTTGTTTCTATTTCTTTGCAATTTCATCGCGTTCGTGGTGTAATGGTCAGCATGGATGCCTTCCAAGCATTCGACGGGGGTTCGATTCCCCCCGAACGCATATATTTTTTCAAATTTTCTCCCCACATTATTCCGAAGTCTTATGTTTTTATATCGGATGCAACTATGTGCCTTACTTTACCGTAAAAATTTCAATTTAGTTGCACCTCCATTAGTGTTGCAGCCTCCAATTGAGTTGCACATCTAGGAAAAGCACGAAAAATAGTGTTGCATGCAACCTTCAGAGTATTTACGGTACGACAAATTGTTATCAAATATTCTAACTTTTTACAACGATAATTATTATTCTCTTTAGAAGTTTTCATCGTTTTTTTTCTTTGAGTCCGCATTTAATTTCTGTTAATAAATACACTTTCCAAAAAAACATGGATGGACGGGAAGCAGGTGTAACTTGGCGCAGCTTGGTTCGCAGTATCCAGGATGGAAACTGAGGTCGAACCTCACAAGTATCACAAGTAACACAAGTAAGTAAGAAGCAGGTTGAAGCGACAACATCTGCAGACGAAAGGTCGATCTAACACCCCTTTATGACTTTTTTAAACACTTATTGTCAAATTTTGTATTTCTGAAATTATTTAGGAAACTTTAAAAAAAGAAAGTCCTGCAAAAAAAAAACGACATATTGTGAAAACAAAAAAATTGCAACGCGGTGTTTGCGTACTTTTGAAATTCAAACGACAATGAGAGAAATAGCATGGGAAATGAAGAGAGACGTCCCCCTTTTCGTTTGAATTTTAAAAGTACGCAAACACCGCGTTGCAACTTTTTTGTTTTCACAATAATTAAATATCAGATTCAGAGATACTGTTATGAAAAGCATTTTGCGTGAGTAACTGTGTATGCTAAAAATAAATTTGAACTCGTCGTTCCTGATTATCGAATGAATGCTCCAGTAAGTCAGAATTTGGGTGGTCAATTATACTTATGAAACAATTTGTATAAGAAAGATGACATTAACTAAATGTTTATTATTAAATAGATTTCACTCTTGCATCATGCCAACCCAAGACATTTTATCAGTTTTTATTCCAGTGATAACAGAATCGAAAAAGTTATCTTTTGACCATTTTCCGATCATTTGGCTGTTGTGTTTGCTGATTTGCTACAATGAGGTGAGTGACCAATAAGTTAACCCCAATATTTTCCAATTCTAGTAACTTTGACTGGCCAGTTGGAAGCAATGAAGCTGAAGAGAGATTTGGTGAGAGGTAAGTCAGCTCGAGTTGATCTTTGCGATAGATCTACCTGTTTTCTGCATTGATTTTTTTCCTGCCTTACAGGCAAACCTCAAATGACCAAACATGCTCAGGATACAGATAATTTGTTAAAGAGTAACACGACTTTGTATTAAAAAGTTACACGCGATGTTTAAAATAGCCGCGGATGATTAAATCTGAATTGATATCAATATATAATGGATTCGTGACGGAGTGACATTTCACGTGAATCTGGGAGAAGGAAAATCTCTTAATTTCTTCGGCTATTTCTTCATTTTTTGAATAAAAACGTGCATTTTATTGTCGCTCCTTCGCAAATCCACTATATTGCATTGATATTTAACTGTTCTGAGTTAAATTTGATTTTTCATTTACAATTCTTCAAAGACTGTTAAATTAATGTTATTGATGTTTCAGATTTGAAAATCTTCATTTGGATACTCGAATCTCTGCATCTCATGCTAAACCTCTTGTCAATGCGGATCCAGTTGTAGTTCCAATCTATCACTCGACTACTTATCGTTTCAAGACTGTCGGCCAGTTCAATGCACCAAATCATGGCTCCAACTTCGTTTATCGTCGATGTGGAAATCCTACAACTGAAAACGTGGAAGTAGTGATTAATGAGATCGAAAGTGGTCAAGGATCGTTGCTCTACAATTCTGGACTCGCTGCAATCAGCGCTGTTTTTCTGGAATTTCTGGGATCGGGTGATCATTTGATTGCAATGACTCCAATTTACAGTGGGACCTCTTCGTTTATCAATGAGACATTAAAGAGATTTGGAGTCAAAGTTACTTTTGTGGATGTTGAAAAAGAAGAAGATTTTGCGGGTGCAGTGGAGAAGGCAATTCAGAGCAATACAAAGTTGATTCTTGTCGAGACGATTGCCAATCCAACCATGGCCGTTCCAAATCTTTTGGGCACTATTGAAGTGGCCAAAAAACATAATGTAGGGTTCAAAAGTTCACTGATTTTCAAACTCTTTTCCTATTCAGGTTCTTTTGGGTGTTGATGCAACATTCTCATCTCCCTATAACATTCAACCTCTGAAATTAGGAGCAAGTTTCAGCATTCACAGCTGGTAAGCTTATCCATCTTAATTTCATTTCACAAAACTTTATTTTAGCTCCAAATACATTGGCGGACACACTGATGTCATCGCCGGGGTTGTCACTGTGTCCTCGTATGACGATTGGAAGAGATTGAAACTTCAACAATTGACGACGGGAAGCTCGTGTTCTCCACATGACGCAGCACTTTTGACCCGCGGATTGAAGACGTTGGCCCTTCGAGTGGACAGAATATCATCGAATGCTCAAAAGACGGCAGAATTTCTTGAGAGTCATCCAAAGGTAAGGTGTGATAATTATAGACACTCGTTTACAGTACTCGGTTAACGGTGTTTTCTGTTCAAAATGCCAACTTTGAGTGTGTGCGAAAAAATCAGGAAGTGAACTGCTTATTTAAAAATTTTCTGTTTAAACATCAGGCCTAGGAGTGCATCTTATTAGTTGATAAATTTTTCGTACGACTAGTTTCAAAAATACTGTAAATCGTAGATACGATAATCCTCAAAAATCGATGCAATTCGTGCAGGAATTGATTTGATGGTACCGTAAAAACTCTATTATATGGCCATGGCACTCTATTGATCGGATCGAAGTTTAGCGGGCATTATATCAGAGGTGACATTCAAATAGGGGTGGCCATTTAATACAGTTTTTACGGTATATATATTCCTGCCTTCGAGAACCTACAGTACCTTTGAAAGTAGTCATATTGATAAATTATCAACTAGTAAAAAATAGGCCTAGGTTTGAAGGTTATGCACAAACATTTTAAAGTTAATAGTAAACTTCCTTACTTTGTGGAACACCCACTGTTTGGAACCGCGAATCCTAGTTAATTTTTCACATTTCTCGTGTTATCCTCCAGTTAAGGCGACATGCTTTTCAAATATGAATAGTACAATAAAGAAGAAAGATTTAATTGTAAGACCAAAGGTAAAAAATGTACAGTACTGGCCAAAAAGAATGCGCGTTTCGCTGCTTTCTGTCCGAAATTACTAAATTTTAGTGTGTGCCACGAACTCTGTGCACTACTAATTTAAAAAGTGTTTGTGTTGAACCTTCCAACCTAGGACTACATTTTACTAGTTGATAACTTTTTCTAGAAGATTCCCGGCGGCATTTGGCGGTGCAATGTTTAAAACACGTCAAGTGCCTTTACTAAACTTCAGCCACCCTATGCCCCTTGGGTTTGAAAATGTTTCGCCAAGTTTGGGGGAAATCGGTCCAGTAGGAGCTGAGAAAACGCTGGTGACACGAAATCTCACACACACATTGATCAAAATCAGCGTATAATAATATTAAAGATTTCAATTTCTCAGGTTCACCATGTCTATTATCCAGGACTCGAGTCACATCCACATCATAAGTACGCAAAACAAACTATGAAACAATTTTCTGGAATGATTGCATTTGATGTCGGAACTGCCGAGAATGCGATTAAGCTCATTGAGGTACATAAATTCTTAACTATTCAATCAAAAAACATATATTTTAGAATCTAAAACTGATAGTTCATGCTGTAAGTCTTGGTGGAACTGAAAGTCTTATCGAGCATCCTCTTTCAATGTCGCATGGTGAACAATTGCTCCGCGATGGCGAGCTTCCGCCAGTTGCTCCGGGGCTTCTCCGATTCAGGTAACCTAGAATTTGGATAAACTATTCAAATTTCCCCTATTTTTACAGTGTGGGGATTGAGAATGTGGCCGATATCATTGACGATTTGAATGTCGCTTTGGATAAGTTGTGAGAAAAGAAGAAGAAGAAGATAGACTGATTGATGGAAATGATAACACGCGCTCGTCTTTTTGTATCGTCATTTGCCTTATTGATAAAACAAATGAACTTTTTAAGAAAAAGAGAAAAACAATGAAACTGGAAATTAGGGAACCGGGAATAAGGGCATCGATGATAGATTGATTTTCTTTTTGTGTTGCTGGTGAATTGAATTGGGGGGAGGGGGGAGGCGACGAATCCTAAATACGATTTATGGTTTCAATTTATCAATCCGCTGACCACAAACCTGAATGAATGGAATCCATGTTCGACTATACATGATTATCTGGAGAAAGTGCGATTGAGAACATGTTTATTTTATAATTGATTAATTTTACAAACCTATCGAAAAATACGCAAATACCGTATTTACTCTAGTAGAAGGGAATCTCTAATTAAAGGTCAGCCAGCATCTAATATAATGACAGTACTCAGAAACGTTGGTATTTTTGTTGGTAGAACTTTTCAAATGTTGCTTGAAAATAGGAAAAACCATGCCCACAGGGACATGAGCCGGGAGTCAGTAAACGCGCCCGGATGCACATTTAGGACTTTTTCAATTTTTAATTGTGATAAAATGTGTAGATAATGTCATAACTTTTGCCCTTGTGCGTTCGGGCGAGTTTGATGACTCTCGGCTCAAGCCCCTGTGCTTGCCTTTTTAATAGAGTAAATAGGCATTGTGAAAATAGTTACCAATTGGAATAATTTGCAAAACATATTTTGAACATTCTTTCAATTGGAAAGGACCACTAGAAGTGACGAAGAAATGGGAGACAAATCGGCTTACATGTCCACAGCCGGCTATTCGTCTGAACCCATGGGCTCCAACGCCTCGTCTTCAGGATATGCTCGCGAGGTCGAGTGGCGGTGGCGGTGGTGCCGCAGGACAAGTGTTCAAGGCTCGTACCGATCAATCGTGCTATCTTGGATGGACCATAAGAGGTGATCGGCGGAATGCGACCGAAGCGAAACGATCCCTGTCTATCAAATAACCTTGTTTCTTCTTCTCTTGAAGTATCCCTAATAAAATATTAATGACAGAGTTTGAAAGAGTATTACCAATCTCTGAAAGTTCCACTGGGGCCCATCGGAACGTAGGCTATACGGAACTAGGCCACAAGGCTAAATGACGTGGAAAATTGAGAGACGCAAGACGAAAGGCGTGTAAGTCCCCAGTGCACGGTCCGTGGGCGAGCAGTTGAACTTTCAGAGATTGATCATACAGTACCGTTCAAAAGGTTGGAAACTTTTGTTTTTTGGAGTATAACTTTGGAATAGAGAGGGTTATGGCTCTGAAAATTTGCATGAATCTGACCCGAAATGTTTTTGACAAGCTCCAAGAATGGATTTGGTCATTTTTGAAAACTGCAGATTTTTAAAAAAAATTTAGATGCCAATATTTTCGACCCAAAAATAATTTTTTTTTCAGATTCTTCAGGACTCGATATTTATTTTCAAAAAAAAGTTTCAAAACTAAAAGTATGATTTTAGTTGACTATGGGTTGATCGGACAATTTTCAGCTGACTTACAGCATTTTGAGTATGAGGGTCCACATGTGTAAGTCAACTAACTTTTATTGAGAATCACTAAAACCGAATAAAATCAAATAAACTTTGCTTTTTAACAGTTTTTATCTAATTTGGCCTAATTTTCTTTGGTTTTGGTGATTCTCAATAAAAGTTATAGTTGACTTACCCATGTGGACCTTGATACCTTGACCTTGATAAAGTGCTGTAAGTCAGTTGAAAATTGTCCGATCGACCCATAGTCAACTAAAAGCATACTTTTAGTTTTGAAACTTTGTTTTAAAAATAAATTTCGAGTCTTGAAAAATCTGAAAAAAAACATTATTTTTGGGTCGAAAATTTTGGCATCTGAAATTTTTTGAAAAATCTGCAGTTTTCCAAAATGACAAGATCCATTTTTGGAGCTTGTCAAAAACATTACGGGGCAAATTCATAAAGATTTTCAGAAACATAACCCTCCCCATTTAAAAGTTATTCTACAAAAACCAAAAGTTTCCAACCTTTTGAACGGTACTGTATGTATATAACTGTGACAAGGTCGAAAAACGGGTCAAAGCAATATTTTCAGAAGTTATTGTATTTGGAAACCCAATAAATCACCTAATTGACAGATTATTGAATGGCTAAATGTTTCTCTATATAGCTGTCACCTCCTCCCCCATAAAACTACCGACTCAAAATGTCCCTCGGTTGAAATACCCAAGCAGCACAGGTGCACCCTTGGAAATTTCCAGGTTAGGGACATTCGGTACTTTGTTTTTTGGGGTGGGGGTTAGTAAATTATAAATTAAGAGCACACCTATGCTCATGAGGACTTACCATACATCACTTCTTCTCGAAACAACGATATCTTTCTCCTTTGTCAATCGTCTTCGTTTCTCTTCTCTTCTGTTCTTCTTCTTATTCAATTTATCGTCAACCTACGCCCAAAAAAGACAAGATGACCAGCGACGATCTCGTGATACAATCAAGCGGACGCCGTCACCGACCTGGCGAAGACGACGACGACAACAAATTGCCTTTCCTTTTCCCTTTCATTTACCCATTTTCTTGTATTCTCTCTTTTCGTTTCCACATTTCAATCACTTGTGTTATCGAGAAAGAAGAAAGCATTGAAAAGGGTAAACAAATATGTATGGTTTCGACCGCCGAGCTTTGGTAACCTAGCTTTATGAAACAACACGGCCGATCATTTAAGCTTAATCACCAAAGGTCGGCAGCTCACTCATCGCAAAACGTTACCGTGTGAAGAATAGAAGTGGCAGCAGCATGAATAGTAGAAGTAGAAGTAACATTGACAGTCAGTCAGTCCAAAAACATGTACAAATATAGAGAAGGGAACGAACGAAACGAGACAAGACAAGACGAGTGGACGGTGGCGGTGCGCAATGAATGTCGAATTGTGAAGGCGTTGTCTGCGGGAGGCGGCGGACACGGGCGGCGCGCAACGATAGTGCGGACGACGACCGGTGTGACCACGCCCACTCGGGCACCGCCCACACCATACCCGAGGGCCCGTTAGCCGCCAACAGATTGTGTCGAGATAGATGGAAAAGGAAGGTCGTGTACGGGAAGAGGAAGAGGAAAAGATGGTATCACTTAGGACGGATGGACGGACGGATTGGGGAAGAAATATCTAGAAGATTTGGGGATAGCGATAAAAGTAAAGGATGTGTATGGTATGACCTGAATACTTTTGAATGATAAGAATTGATAGCGCGGCGCTGCGCGACGCGACGCGGAGCGGATGTATGTAGGTCAATTATCAATTATATCATCGTTAAGAGTGGGAATGAAAAGAAGATCGCCGCGACATTTGAGTGCTCATTTTCACGAAAGAAATGAGCACAGCCTCCACTCCGCTCCACTCCACTCGGCGGCGACAAGAAGAATGCACAGTTTGCTTTTGTTTCGGGCGGCGCCGAAAGAGAGAAAGAAAGAGTGAGAGAGAGAGAGAGACGACAGAAGCCAGAGACTCATTTCATTTCAGATTTTTAAAAATAAGTTTTTGAAAATGAATAAAGCTGCTGCTCATAAACTTTGAAAGTAGCCAATTTTATCACGAAATGTCTCGAAGCGCATTTTTCGACACAGCTGAAATGAGTGCGACCGTAACCAATTTAGAAATGTAAACAAGTCCTATAATGAATTCGTGGCGGAGTGACATTTCACGTGAAACTGGGAGACAAAAAGTCTCTTAATTTCTTCAGTTATACTCGGTATAAAACGCTGATAACTCGCTCCAATCGAACAAAGAATTTCGCATGCATTTGGAGAGAGGTTCAGAGAAATCAGAGCAAAACATCGGCAACGGCTCTCTTGATTTTCTGCACTCTCTCGTCGCAAACGCGGCCGCGTCCATCACTGTGTGAAAGGAGCGCGTTTGCAGCGCTCCGTACTGAGAATATTTCTTCATTTTTTCGAATAAAAACTTGAAAAAATTGTCACTCCGCCATGAATCCATTATATTGTTTTTCGTGATTATTTTTAAACTTTGTTTACATTTTTAATGGATTACGGTCGCACTCATTCCAACTGTGTCAGAAAATGCGCTCCGAGATATGTGAGCATCTGCTGAGACGAGAGTAATATGTGGATGACTTATTGTTAAATAAAAACCACAAAAAATAGACTGACATTTTAAAAACAGAAAGGAATCGAAAAGAAGAAAAGAAAAGGCAGTTAGCAAGAGTTGTGGAGTGATAAAAGATAAGTGTCGAGTCACGAACTAACAAGCTAACAGACCAGAAGCACATTTCGTCCGGAGCGAGCGAGACTGCTCATTTGTCAACAAAACATTTTGCGATCGGGAGAGAGCAATGTGAAGAGAGAGAAAAGATAAGATAGAAAAATAGGTTTTACGAAAATTTCTCGTATTTTCGAAACAGATACATTTTTAATCGAGACCCGTTATCTCAAGTCAAAGCGAGCGGTGCCAGTCGAAATGCACATATTATTAAAACGTTTAATGAAAAAGAAAACGATACGCAATAACTATCTCCAGATGTTTGCTCGCTGCGTAGAGGAGGGAGTGAGTATATGCGCCCGAACGCACACACGCAACGCTCCCAAATGAGGTCCAAAAAATAAAAAAATAAAAGGCGCGAAATTTTTTGGATAGGGATTCGAAATTTTCACGATTTCTGTTCATTTCTCTCTCCGATTTTCAATAACCCGCCATACGTGACGCGTCTTGTGCACTTTTTCGTGTACTCCCCGTGGAAATTCCGACAATTTCGCTACATTTTCTGCATTTTCTTGATTTTTGCCAAGTTTTCGGCTCTGGGACGTTTCGAAACCTGCCATTTCGAAAATGCCCGTGTGTTTTGGTGTCAATTAGCGAAAAACGCTACGCAAAAATGCAAAAGTTTCGAAACGTCTCAGAGCTAATTTTTCAGGCATATAAATATTCAGTAAATAAACAAAAATTGAAAAAGGAAATTGTTTATTTTTCCTCCGAACCCCAACTTTCTCATTTTCCAGTGCCAGTTTCAAAACCTTAACAAGGCTGGCCCATTTTTGACGAAAATTCCTGATTTTTGGGTTAAAATGAAGTTTTCAACGTGAATAATCTGAAAACGGAGCGAACTGATCAAAAAATAATCATCGAGTGGAATATTGCAACAAAAAAAATCGCTTTTTCCATTGGCAAATGGAATGCGCCGCCGGTGAGTAATGCAAACGCGCTCCACTGCAGATTTTCGTGATACGCAGTGCCCGGAGGCGCGTTTGCAGCGTTCAGCACCCGCGATTCACAGACAGACAAGGTCATAAAACTCGTTGCTCAAGGTGATGACATCCATGAATGATAACATCTCCATGACCCCCATCAATCATCAGAATGTAGCCTTTAAAGAAAAAAAAAGCAAAACGACAGGTTTCTTCATGCACTTTTGTCTGCCGTTGATTTGTTGCCAGTTTTCGACTTCCTCTCCCTCTCTCTTTCTGACTATGTTTCCGAAACAGAGAGACAGAAATAAATAAGAATACAAAGTAACGTGGCGCCAATAGAACAAAGCGACACGAAGAGACGCAGACTATTGTCCAAAAGCCCATTACCGTACGCACCAAAATGACGGCCCTTTCTCTTTGCGCTTGTTTCGTGGTGATGACCGCACGGCTTTGTGAGCACTCTTCTCCTTCCTTCTCATACCAAACTTTATTTCAGCGACATTTTGAAGAGAAATAAAAAATGGATGGGTGCAAAAGCATGCGGTAAAACATTTTGGCGGCGCAATGAAAAAAAGGTAACAAGATCGGCCTTATACATAATAATAATAATAAACGATTAGAGGTGGTGTAAAGTGGGATTCCATGGGATCGGATGGATGGATGGGCAATTGAAAACACACCGGAAAGGTCACCAGGATCAGGGAGACTCATTTGAGGATCCGTCCGCCTCCCAAATATTGACAAGCGAAAAGATACAAATTGATAGAAAAATGAGGCAGAACTGGGGGTATAAAATGGTACGAATTGTGAGGTTTGTGGTTTTGGTGTTGGTGGTGGCGGTAGAGATGTGATAGAGACAAAAAGAAAACAAAACTATAGAATAGTGCAATAATTAAGAAGAAGAGATGGATGCAAATAATAGTCAAAATATTGGCTTAGCACTCAAATCTTCAAAAAAAAAAAGAATAAAGAAAAACAAACAACTATCAGCAACTCTATCCACATTTTTTGAGAGGGGCTGGGGAGAAACGGGGGGAAAACAGGGTGCCACAAGAATGGGAGATACCATCAAAATGGTGAACAAAACTTGTATAAATGTATGAAAAACAAGAATAAAATTAATCGGGGAAAGGGCACAAAGTGGACTGGCTGCTCACCAAGAACATATAAAACTTTGATAAGGGAGTGTGGGTGGGGGTGGTGGAGGCAATCAATCAGTTGGTAAAACTGCAAACAGGGATATACAGGAGAGCAAAATTTCGATGGCTGTCGCTAGAGACACGACCGCCGGATTTTTTTGGTACTGTACCATAACGCGGGAAAGAAAAAAAAAAGAAAAAAGTTGGAGCCCAATGGGCGCGACTAGGCTGAGTGGAAATGTTGTATAAGTTGAACTGTACTGGTTTGGGTCGAAAGAAACGTGTGCCTAGAAGACACGTATGCAATTGTTTCCAAAGTCGACAACATAGATGCGACCATCTGGTCCGACTGCCAAATCGGTCGGCCGGTCTAGCAGTTGACGTGGCGACGGCGTCAATGGGGTTGGGGTGGAGGAGAATCCGGGTGCTCCGAATGGTCCGGACAGCGACTGAAGATATTCACAATGAGTTCAATTCATTTTAAATCTTTGGCATCACAGTTTTTAAATGCAATTATTCTAACTTTGACCTTTCGCTAGTGGTTCGATAAACTAGTTGGAAAATTGGTATAATATCGGGGGTGCTACGGTATAGAACTCGCACGGAGTAGAACTGGTACGGAATAGAACTGCGCGGAATAGAACCGTCTGAAATTGAGCTGTACCGACCCAGAACCGCTCGAACAACTCGAAGAATTATTTCGTTGTACATTGTGAGGTCCTGAATTCTATTTCGTGCAGTTGCTTTTTTAGTACAGTTTCATTTCAGCCGGTTCTATTCCGCGCAATTCTATTCCGTAGCAGTTCTATACCGTAGCACCTCCATAATATCACAATCACCCCTATGAAATACCAGCGTTACCCCCACTGGAAATGTCAGAATCAAGATCCTGACAAAACCGGGAAGAATTCGCAAGTCTGCGGGGCAGTTTTACCTGAATTTAAAAACCCGTTCAGTACGAAACTCGTGCCACAGATGCGAGAGGGGGCAGAGCATCTTCCTCGGTTTTTCACATTTTTTCCCCGGTTTTGTCTTCACCGTTTTCGTGTTCTTTCCCCGTTTTGTCAGTGTCTCTCAGAATCGCCCGCCAAATCAATGCAAATACGCTCCACTGAAACGCTGTGTTTTGTTCGCCGCTAAACCTTTTTTAATCACTTTGATGCACGTTTTTTTTGTTTTTCTTTATTCAAATTTCCATGCTTTTAAAGTATTTTTTCAACTTTTTCCGAGATTGTATTGTAATTAAAATAACAGCTTCTTTAGTATTAAAAAAACGATTGTGGAAATTTATTGGAAAAACAAAAAAATTGCGAAACGATAACTGCCTACTTTTAAAAACTCAAACTAATAAAGAAATAGCATATTTAGAAAATGAAGATAATTTTTTCCGAAAGTACCGTGTCACAAATTTTTGTTTTCCAAATACCTAGGTTACTATAAACGACATTTTCTGCACAAAATGAATAATCCCATAAGGAGACCGTCAAAATCAAAACGTCGCCTTCTTATTGACCACCCCTAATACGGTGATTGCAAACTCACGGAGTAGGGAGCTGGTAGTTCAGTCGGCATCTGGAAACCGGAGGTGGCTGGACCGAGACCGAATGATGCGATGAAGCGCATGTCCTCCGAGGAAAACACTTGAATACGGTTGTTTCGCGAATCGCACACCAGAATATGCCCTTCCGGATCGATGACGACTCCTTGAGGTCGAACAAACATTCCGTCAGCTTCCCCTTCGCTACCGTACACCTTCATCTCCGACATGTTTCGTGGCGAGAGAACGGCAAGACGATGATTGTTGAAATCACTGAAAATAGTGTGGTGAATGGATTAATGACCTAATGTGCAACTTACGTAATGAGAAGCTGCCCATCTGGTAGATAGCAGAGTCCACGTGGCGAATCCAAGTTCTTGAAGAAGTAGGCTGAATCAAATCCACATTTTCTGACAAACTGTCCTTGTGGAGTGAAAATCTGTACTCGATGGTTTCGAGTGTCAGAGACAGCTATAGCATTGTGCGAGTTGGTGGCAACTCCCCATGGATAATTGAAGTATCCGACGGCTCTTCCGCGATCTCCGAACTTGAGAAGGAACATTCCATTCTCGTCAAACACCTGAATACGATGATTGTCCTTGTCCGCAACTATAACATTGTTCAAAGAGTTGGTGGTTATTCCAGCAGGACGATCGAATTGACCCGGACGGTTTCCAGAGGTTCCGAACTTTGCAAGGAAGTTACCATCCTTATCGAAGATCTGTATGCGGTTGTTACTGCGATCCGCAACTAGAACACGTCCTCGTTTATCAACGCAAATTCCCCACGGACGACAGAGTTCTCCATCTCCACTTCCTTCCTTTCCAAATGTCAGAATCGGTCCTTTTGCGGCAATCTCATCGTAGTTTCTTCCTCTCCTCACTTCCATCGTCGTCGGACATCCGTTGATCGGCGTTCCTTTGATGAGAACATTCAGAGTATAAGATCCTTCAATTGTGGGGAAGTAAGAAATTGCGACAATACCGTTTTCACGAGGTGTCATTCCAACTTCCAATGGTGTACCATCAGGCGAAATTACAAAAGCGCGCACATCAGAAGTTGGCATAGCTTGTTCCAGGTGGGAATGAGGAACTTGTTGTGGAAGAAGGGCTTGAGAAGTCGGCTGGGTAGCGGCAATCGCTGATGCGAGCAAGTCTCCACAAGCATCGCGAAGTTGTACGTAGATGACTGTTTGACGTTCGCGAATCGCTTTCTTGTATGAATCACCCACAATTGAACTGTTTTTGGCGCATGGTCCGCTTTCAATGTTTCCAAACTGTCGCATTTTGTTAAGAAGTGTTCCGTCTTGTGGAGCAGTGAACTTTAGACGATCGTCCTCGTTCACCTGGCACGCCAACATTAGCACATTGAGCATGTTGTTGTTCGGCTCAATTGCTCCGTTACTGTTTGGCAAAACGTACATCTGACATGCGGTGAGCTGATCGAAAACTTGGCGGAGCAACGAATCATCAACATCATTGTTTTCCAATAAAGCGGAAGCATTGTTACAGGCGTCTTGCAATTCGTTCTGCTTAGATTTAAGATTTTCCGCCTGAGAGAAGAGTACAGAGAGTTTCAAATTTTTAACAACTTCCACTCTTTTCAGAAGTTCCTTCTTTCTCTCCTCCAATGCATTTATATGAGTTTCAAACGACGTCCGAATCTCATTTTCAGCCGTATTCGCATTCGCCACGATTCCCTCGATGATTCGCTTGATCGTTTCACCAGTTTTCTTACATTGCCACTGAAGAATTTCACTCTCATGAGCGAGCTCTCCGACAGCCTTCCGGATATCTCCGAGAGGATGAACACGATGCTTGTTCGGATGTTCAGCGATACAGATGGCACAAAGTGGAGTGGCTTGAGCGCAGTGATCACAGATTCCGACGATTGGCGAATCGTGAGTCCTGCAACCAGACGAGGAACGTGGAGAGTCTCCACTCATCGAGTCGTTGTCCATTCCGGATGTGTGTCCTGCAAAGAAGACTGACAAAGTTCAGCGATCTGGGTGTTTCGACCACTTACCATCTCCACTTTCAGCGGATCCCAGCGTTTGACGATTCGATCCACCATTTTTAAAGTACTGTTGTGCTTGTGCTTGTGTCCGACTCATCTGAATCTGATCAAACTTTAATGGGATTTTTGAATTTGTATACCTAATAACTAAAACTGGATATAGTCAGAAAAACGTTTTCGATTGAGAAGTATAAATGAATATCCATGGTTTTGTGGTGTGGTGTGGCCTTTCGTGAAAGGAGCTATAGTACTACTCGCGAAGCCGAGAGCCAAAATGGATGAGAGAGCGCACGGCATAGACCCGTGAATTATGGGAGAAAGTGAGCAGTGGAAACGAAGATAAAGGAAGGAAGGCAGGCAGGAATGAATGAAAGAAAAAACCTTAATTTCAATCTACTCGCAAGACTTTTCGTTTTAGCGTACTTCTGAAAACAGACAATAGCTGAGAATTAGAATATCTAAAATGCGGCGAAAAAAGGGCTCATTTTTAAAGAGAAATGATGCGAGAAGGAAGCGAAAATTATAGGCCCTACCCCTGTGCGTGCTTTTCTCCGAGACGTCATACTCACCAAGTTAGCGACAAGTTGATTCAACTCCACGAAAGAGTGCGCTTTTGTAGCTCGAACACGCTGATGAGCTTGAACGCAGTGAGTGCACAACGCCTCTTGACACTGCATGCAAAAAGCGAACGACCTGCAAAAAAAAAATGGAAATTGGAGCCATTTATTATGCGATGTGGGTGGGAGGAAAAAGGGGACTTACACATTCGAGTCGCAGCCCTGGCATTGAATTGGCGTCGTAGGAAATTGAGGTGGTGGCACCGAGAACGGCGGAGATGGTGTGGTCGGGGAGGGTAGCTGGAAATGCCGGGGAATCTGTGAGACAGATAATGGACGAGGTGGAGCAATTGTGGCTGAATGCTTTGGGGGATCGGATGAAGCCATCAGTGATGGTGGCATCATCATTGAAGTGTTTGTCGGAGACAGTGGAGAGAACACTGGGGCTTCATCGTTCTGGAAACAAGGAAATAAGTAGGGAATAGTTTGCAGTGATGGAGCCAATAAAATATCTATGGGACGTTTCGAAGCTTTAGTGCAATTTTTGTCGCGTTGTTGCGCCAGAGGTGTGCGGAATTTCGTTTCCCGTTTCCGCCATTTTTTCCATTCTGTTTTCCGTTTTGGATTTTTTATTCCGTTTCCGATCTAAGTTTCATTCCGCACATCTCTGGTTCCCACTAGTGACAAAACCTGCTCCGGGACGTTTCGAAACTGGTCACTTCGAAACTGGGACATTTCGAAACTAGGACGATCCGAAACTGGGACGTTTCGAAACTTTCGTGTTATTTTTCGTCGATGTGTTCGCACTATTGACCAAATTCGGCCAAGGATAAAAGAGTTGTCAAATCTTTTACCGGCAAATTCGGCGAATTTTTAAAAATTTACCGGAAAATTTACCGCTAAAAATCTACTAACATTTCGAAACGTCCCAGTTTCGATGTGGCAGGTTTCGAAACGTCCTAGAGCCCATCTTAGCGGTTAATTTTCAAATTTAAAAATTTCGGAAAATTCTCAGAATTCACCGGTAAAAGATTCGACAACTATCTTATCCTTGGCCGAATTTTGTCAATAGTGCGAACACGGCGACGAAAAACAGCACGACAGTTTCGAAAAGTCTTGTTTCAAAACGACCCAGTTTCGGATCGTCCTAGTTTCGAAACGTCCTAATTTCGAATTGTCCCAGTTTCGAAGTGTAGAAAAATCAAGGATTCGAAAATTAAAAAATAAACTGACACATATTGGAAATAGATTTAGCTGACTAGCTCGATTTAAAACGTTTTTTTTCTTACCACAGCCAATGAGTCGAAGACGTTTTGAACCATTGGAGACTGTGGATTGTTGAGGTTCGGCATTCCTTTGATCTGCGATTGAGGATGTTGCATTGGAGACCAGACTTGAGCCGAAGAGAGGTCAAGATCCGAAAATCCAGCAGGCGGGAACGGGCGCATGACATGACCAGTCGAGGCGGGAGTCGACATTCGTGGCAACGCGGGAGACGGCGAGCCGAGATTTCCTCCAAGTGAGAATGAAAACGCACGCGCCGGATGTTGTGGTGTGCCTGACAGACCATTTTAGCGAATATCTTTATTTCGGAACTTACTATTAACAGTTCGGTTCGAGGTGTCAAGCACTAGTCCTCCATGTGGCGGAGTTTGAATCGTCGGCGAAAGAAACATCTGAGGCGGGAAGTTTGCAGCGGTGGCCGGTCCGGCACCGCAAATGTTGCACGCCATTCTCTGTTCATAGTTTAACGGTGTCTTTTGGCAGCATGACTGGCAAGTTCTGAACAAGGAAATCTTAAATTATTGTCGACCCGCCAAAATGATCAAACGCGCTCCGCTGAACTCAGTACTACGTGGATTTCATTATGGTTTCCAAATAATTTCATTTAACGTTGAATTTACACGTGCACTGAAATAATTTGGAGATCAAAATGAAATCCACGTAGTACTGTGTTCAGCGGAGCGCGTTTGACCATTTTGGCGGACCGACAATACGCTTTTTTTTCAAAAACGATTTTTCGAGCGCCATTTCTGGCGTATCTGCGTCTCCATTTCCACACGCGTTTATTTAGCTAAACCTGGCAGAACGCCACTGTAGAGACACAGACACATGCGGTAGGGCGCGTTTGTATTTACGTAGGATCTAGCACGCCGTGAATCTCAGAGAATTTTCGGCAATTTGCCGCCTAAATTGAGGCTCTCGGACGTTTCGAAAGTTTTTTCTGTATTTTGTCATCGCGGTGTTTGCACACAATGATTTTTTTTCAAAGCTTTTTTATGGAATTCTCTTTAAAAAGCTTTTAAAAATGAATGTGTGAAAACACCGCAACGATAAAATGAAAAAACACTTTCGAAACGTCCGAGAGCCTAAATTGGCGCGTCTGTCGAATGGACCCGGCCTGCACGCCGTTTTGATGGAAATTCTCTGAGAGAAAGAGCCAGACGGAAAACAGATTTAAACGGCGGGTAAAACAAAGAAGGCGGTAAAGAAAGAGAGCATCAAAAGAGCCAACGGTTCGCGCCATGTTCACGCGCTATAGTTCAAAACAGTAGTTTACTGAAGAAAAAAAACTCACTTGTGTGCACAGACAAACTGTAATAGTCCAAGATGAGAGTTCCTGGTGCATACGGCACAGACGAACAAATCTTGTGACAGCGAAGTTGGACAAAAACCAAAGCCTGATGGAGAAAAAGCATGAAACTGTTGATGAGGCGATTGGAGAATTGATGGGGGCGTGTCGAATAGCGATCCGGACAGTGTTTTAAATGAAGGCGAATGTAGGTTCATCATTTCGGCGTTTGTTTGCGGAACTGGACCAAGCAAACTGTCGTGTTGATTGGGTGAGTGTTCGCTCTGATGATGGGACATCGAGTCGCCTGAAGTGAAGAAAACTTGGAGAGAAATATTATTTTTACTAGAATAGAACTCACCTTCACTGCTGCTTCCACCCATCGAAAGTTCGTTGCCACTGTCATTCGAGTCACGTGACTCAGCATCCAGATCCGTCTGACGGCGTCCTTCAACTGGCGGTCCGCTTGTATTTTGGTCCAGAGGCGGACATCCGTTTGATGCGGTTAGCGCCATATTTCGTTTTTATGAGCCTTGTTCGAGAACAAGTTATTATATGTATATTCCAAGTCTAAAAAGAAACATAATGGTTATGAGATTGGAAACCAGCGTCTTCTAGTAGGGAAGAGCTGTCTGGAATGACAGAAAATAGAGAGCAAGAGACGGATTTTGATTTCCGGTGCAGGCGCGGTTAATGAACAGCTGAATAGCTAGTGGGATCTAGCGGAGCATGTAAACGAAAAGACACTTTTCATTACGACGACTACTCAAAACGCTCGCAATTTCATTAGAGTGACAAGCGTCGGAACAAATGGGATGAATTCGTCGTTTTTTATTTTCATTTTCTGATTCTCTTCATTATGTCGAGTCGAAATCCGCTCGCGAATAGCCGAAGGGCATCAAGAGGGAGGCGGCAAGGATCTCCGAAAATAAGAGGAGAAATGGACAAAAATTGGATTGAGAATTTAAGCCTGGTGAATATTTATATTTGAAAATGCGCGCCGCAAATTCGCGGGTGGATCAAAATGTTTATTTTCAGAGAAAAAATAATTAAAAAAAACATGCCAACTTGAATTGGCATTTTGAGTTTCGCGCTCACCTTCAGATCAAGATCGAACGAGCGATTTCAACGTCGCATTCCCGCCGGTAGTCGGCTCAACTTTTCGATTCGACCCGCTGCTGCCAGAATCGAATGTTCTTCCCACCTCCAAGCGACGTTGTTTTCCGATGAATCGAGATAATGGCAAGGCGATCGGCTCTTCCTTCTACCCGTTCGCCAATCGAGCCTGAATTTTTGAAACATTTGCAGTTAATTGTAAGAAAGAAAAAAGGAAGGAGAGAACAACATTTCGGGTAAATTTCTTTTTGAATTGAGCTTTTTTTTTGTTGATTTTTTAAGTTGATTCTCAGAATAAATAAAAAGAAAAACATTTTTTGCAAATATTGCCCCAAAATTTTTCGAAAACGGCGCGAAAGTTTTCAGAAAATGGAAGAATTTTCCAAGGAAATATACACGGCCGCGAGCAGATTACGGTAATAAAATGTTTAATTTTTAATAAATTTCCGCTTGTTTTCTGTGGTTTTTTCCCGGATAAAAATTAATTTTGAGCGACAACGAAAACTCTTGTTCATTATCCACTACTTCATACTTTTCCACGTCTCATTTTTCGGCTAATACATGCTCTTTCTTGCAAAAAAATGCAGTGTTTCAAGAGCTCTTCAGAAATTTGTAACGACTTTTTACCGCAAGTGTTTATTGTTAGACTTGCCGGAAAAACTCAAACTCAGATTTTTCGACTACGGATTTGTGAGAAAAAATTCTTATAATTGTAAATCACATGTTGGCAGGTGACGCCAACGTCTTGAAGGGATTTTAAAAGGGGCGTGGCCACGTCTTTTTAATTTGGAAATGTTGTGAATTTGTATTAACTGTTCACCAGCAAAATTCGTAACTGAATTTCGCTCGTGAACATATTATAGAAATTGATGATTAATTTTGTTTCGAAGAAAGTTTTCGGCTACAGTGTCTGCCAGTCTGCCGCGGTGTTTGCGGACATTTGTCGTCAACCGTAATCCTGCAGGTTTTCGGGAGTTCCTCGCGAAAGTCTTTAAAAATTACGACTGTGGGAGTGCTGCCCGAATCATAGCAACCTGATAGCAAACTGGTACAAATCCGTATTGTGTCTGAATCTGAGAGATTCTGACAAAATTTGGAGAGACATAAAAAAAATGCCGAGGAACAAGCCCCGCCCCTTTTCGCGTGACATTTCTCGCGTCTCTGCGTCTCCACGCGTTTAGCCAAACATGGCAGAACGCCACTGTGGAGACGCAGACAATGCGATAGGGCGTGTTTGCCTTAATGTAGGGTCTAGCACGCCGTGTGCGTCACTGTTTTTATTTTATAGGATTGCCTGCAGCAAAAGTCGTGCTGCAGACTTGCAAAAGGGGCGGGGCTTGTTCCTCGATGTTTTTTTACAATTTTTCCCGGTTTTGTCAGATTCTCGAATCTATTTTTGAAGCGGATCAAGTTTTTATTCTGAGCAATGAGTAATTTTGCACTCAAAATTCAATTTTTTTAACTCGTTCGTTATTGTGTGTTCAATCGACTTGCGACATGAGAACGCGAGACTCCGCCCACTTATTTGTGCGCGACCACGCGAACACAGTGATATTTGGAGAGACGCAGACAGAACGGCACAAAAAAAGTGGGCGGAGTCTCGCGCTTTCATGTCGCAAGTCGATTGAAAACATAATATCAGTGTTGACTCTGGCCTTAAGCGGTTCTGTTTCGGGCCATTCGGTTGTTTTTCGAAGTTTTGTTGAAATAGAATTTTCAACTCGCGTCTCTGTGTCACCGTTTTTACACTCTTTTAACTAAAAATGGGTGACCTCCACTGTGGAGACGCAAAGAATGCGACAGAGCGCGTTTGCCATCGCGTAGGGTCTAGCACGTCATGTGACGAGTGGGCGTGGCCGACAGGTTTGGACTAGATAGAATTTTGCAGAAATTTTTTTGGGGGTACGACAGAATAGAAATAGGCGAAATAGAAATGCTACAAAATAGAAATGTTACAAAAAAGAACTGGAAAAAATAGAACTGAGCGAAATAGAAATGCTACGAAATAGAACGGCTACAAAATAGAAATGGGCGAAATAGAAATGCTACAAAATAGAAAAAATTTTGGCGATGGAGCGCGTTTGCATTATTTTTTCAATTGCTCAGTTTTTCGCCGATTTTCCATTTTTTTTTTCTGAAACTGCATTGATTTTATACCTTTCTTCATTTTCGATGTTGTTAAGTGCGTAAAATATCTGAAAAGTACTGAAAAATCCTATAACAATCGGAAAATTCGAAGAATAATGCAAACGCGCTCCATCGCACCGATTTCTATTTCGCCCATTTCTATTTTGTCACATTTCTATTTCGCGCTGTTCTATTCCGCTCATTTCTATTTTGTAGCCGTTCTATTTTTTCCAGTTCTTTTTTGTAGCATTTCTATTTTGTAGCATTTCTATTTCGCCTATTTCTATTCTGTCGTACCCCCATTTTTTTGAAGTGAAGATTTACGGTTGAAGCTGGGCCCATCCAGATTACCGTAATACTCTTTTCACAGTTGCTATGGTTAAGAGTTGTGCAATGACAACAAGCTTTGGTGAAACTGATGTGAGGATAATTGGGGGGGGGGGGCTATATCTAGAGGACTAAAGGACTAGGAAAAGTGTGGTCCCACATTCAGAAAGTTGGAAAACGAATTGGGAAAAGTAGTGAACACGGCGGGAACGATAAAAGTGTGTGTGTGTGAGTGAATGGGTGAGAAAAAAAGAGAAAGAGTCTCTTTTTTTGTGTGTTTCCCTCTCTCTGTCCGTCTCCCCCAGGCCCCGGGACGTTAGGGTGAGCGTGCGTGTCACTCTCCGCTCTCTTTGTCTTGCACACTCTCTCGACACCTGGGGGTGAGCGCCGCGGCGGCATCAGGGACACGCCAAGAGCGTGCGAAATGAGGATGGAGCAGACGCCGAGGCCTGGGGGGCAGGCGACGAACAGACAGACAGAGCACACTCACACACACTCTTTCACCCATTTTTTCACAAAGTGTTTCTTCTTTTTTTTACGTCTCTCTCTCTGTTTCTCACATTGCTTCAGACGTTGTGTGTCCGTCGTCCTTACCCCCGTTCTCTCGCGCCGTGTCGGCGCAGCCGCGCGATCCCGATTCCGATTCCGACTCGTGCCAAAAGTGCAGGCATGTGTTCGAGGTGTACTTTTAGGTGAAAAGACGTCTTTACCTTCATATCGCGATTCAAGGGGTTCTCGCTTTGTTGACGGGTAGAAGGGGAAGTGGCTAGCGTCTGCAACGATCTGCAAACTGAATGGAAATATTATCGGCCCGCCACGACGATCAAACGCGCAATTTTGGTTTCCAAATTATTTTGTTTTGCGTAGCAATTCAACGAAATAATTTGGAAACCAAAATGAAAATCACGAAGCACTAAATTCAGCGGAGTCACGGGATGCTGGCGTTTGCCCTGGTGAAAGTGCGCTCCATTAAAAAAATCTTGGCAGTGTGCCTATTTATGAGAATTCCTATTTTTCGAGATGAATTTTGAAGGAGAAAGCGTGTATTCGACAAGGCGCAGATGAGAGCCAGCTTTGCCACGTGCCACGATCTCAGCGCGTTGGATTTTGACGTGAAAAATAATTTGAAAAAAAGCAGTCGCCAGCCCCCCCCCTGCGGAGTGCGTTTGAACGTCGTGACGGGTCGACAATACGTTGTTTTTCAATTTCCACCGTACCTTTCGTAACACGTTTTGAGCCGCTACGCAGCCAATTCGAGAAAGCGAACATATTATAGGAGGAAACAATTTTAAATAATCGAACATTTTTGCATACTTCTCAAAAATGCGGATTGCATATTCGGTTATTATGTACTCTCGTCTCACTTCAATTGTACATTTTTAAAAAAATCATTTTTCCGGGACGATCGTGTTTTAGTATTACTGTAGGCCGCCGCATGCAGAAAAATACATAAAATGACGTATTGTGTTTTCAATCGAGTTGCAGCATGAGAACGAGAGATGAAAAGACATGTTTTCTCTGCTTCTCTTCGAATCGAACTGTATTTGCGTGGTCGCGCGAAAAAAAGTGGGCGGAGTCACGCGTTCTAATGTCGCAAGCCGATTGAAAAAACAATATGCTCGAATTCAGCGGATTAGATAATGACACATACTCAGGAAATGTTCGGCTAATAGCTATCGAAATCGGGGCATGTGTTAACTGCATTTGGCGCGCGCCCCGAGTTCGATGGCTATTCGCCTTTTTTCAATGGCTATTAGCCACATAGCTGCCTGTACCTGCATATTACGCGCCAAAAATTTCCTGAGAATTCTCAGAATTTGAAATGTGAAAGAAGTTGAATAGAATATTGTCCATTCGTGAAGAAAGCAAGTGCGCTCCACAAAAAGTAGTACTTCGTAGATTTCATTTTGGAACCAAATTATTTCATTTCACGTTGAATTTACACGTAAAATGAATTAATTTGACGACGAAAATGAAATCCACGAAGTACTAAGTTTCGTGGAGCGCACTTGCTTTTTTCGCGAATGGACAATAGCTATCGGAAAACGGCTAATAGTCATCGAATTTGGAATGTTCTCCAGAAGCATATGGCACAAGACACGATTAGATGGCTATTAGCCGTCTTCAAGGGCTAATAGCTAAACATTTCCTGAGTAAGATACTGTATTGTCGACCCGCCACGGCGGTCAAACGCGCTCCATTGAATCAAGTACTTTGTGATTTTCATTTTGGTTTCCAAATTATTTCATTTCACGTATAAATTCAACGTGAAATTGAATAATTTTGAAACCAAAATGAAAATCACAAAGTACCAAAATTTAGCGGAGCGCGTTTGACCGTTTTGGCGGGCCGACAGTAACTGCTTTGCATTTGAGAGCGTTTCAAATAATCAGTGTCAGAAATAATTTATTTGTGCAAACCAAGGGGCATGCATGCAGATGTAAAAAAAAATTCACGAAAAATAGCCATTCATTTAAACGTGTCTCAAAATGACTTTGATGGCTTCCCGAATGACGTCCGTCACGGCTTCTTTCGTGCATTCACCTCTGAAAATAATTGAAAGTGAGATTTAGCTTTTTTCGGATTACGGATTAAACTCACTCGAATGAAGGAACGTGAATGAATAGAGATTTGGAGCAATCTTGGTGAAGGGATAAAAAGTACGAGAAGCCGCACAAGTACCTTCCAGGGTCCTCTGACTTTTCCACCTTCAAACCTCCATACTTTTGGTCATTCAATTGAAGTCTTTCCGTCACTTGTTTCGCAAGATCTTCACAATCAATACACGATTTGAGAACAGTTTGTTCAAAAGCACATGTTGTTTTGTTTCCTTCTGGAACGCATCCGTTCACATCATTACGACAGTAGCCATCCGAAAATGCCTGTTGTTCGAATCGAACTGTTCTGGCGGTTGGATGGGCTCCAATGTGAATGACGAGCTGGAAACAATTTCAATAGATTGGTAAAGTGGAGACAAAGGTTTTCAGAGATTCTTACCGCTGGGGAGTGCTCTTTCCAGAGCTCTGGCACCTTTTTGCTCACATCATCATATGCGACTGGGATCTTGTGTAGTTCGAGATTTATTTCTAAATTAAAAAAATATAGAAGATTTTTATACCAGGCAAGATACCATTCACACCATTCTTCTCAAGCTCATCAATCACTATCGATGATGGATTTTCCGCAAACCCTTCGAATGGGCCAAATCCTGAATTAAAGCAATCAAATTTGACGTTGTAAAAAATATTTGTGAAAAGAACAACAAAACTGACCAGTGACCACCACAGTCGGCATAGGAAGGCAGGCACTGAAGAGAATCAATTTCTTATCAATGGAAAAAGAAATAGAGAAAAAGAGATATAGTAGACCTGATGAGCAAACAAAACTTCTCGGTGTTCTTCCTTTTTTATAAACCAGACAGGCAGACAGACAAAACGGTCTCAAAAGATTAACAGACCGATCTGTATTGCGTAGCGGTTCAAACTAGGGCACGTTTGCATTATTTGCTCACGTATCAATAGATCATTATTTTATTTTTGAACATTTCAGATGAATCTCGAGAAAGCCGGTTTCCCCTCACAATCAGGAGTGCGCATTGAGATTATGCCATCGGGAAAAACATACATTCTTGAAAAACATTTGCTAGTATGAAAAGTACAAAGGTGGCATTAGAGACGGGCGAAAAAGGAATTTTGAGTTTCCGAAGACGGAATACGGAAAAGTACGTATTGTTTATTAAAGAGATCGTTTACGCCAAATCTATCTTCTTCTCTCTCCCAAATTTTTTTTTATTTTCACGTGTACTATAACCACATATCCCTACAAATTCCTTTATTCTTTCTATTCCGTTTCTGAATCTTCTTCTATACCTTTACTCTATTTTTCGTTGCTACCTCGGAATAGAACTGAAGCGGAATAAAACTGTAGCGAATTTGAACTCGCTTTGGAATAAAACTGTAGTGAAATTGAACTGTAGCGAAATAAAACTGTTCGGAATAAAACTGATCGAAATAAAACTGTTTTTAAATAAAACTGTTCGGAATAAAACTGTAGCGTTTTGGAACTAAATTAGCAATGGAGCGCGATTGCATTGTTTGCTCATTCAAAAATTGGAATTTCTCATGCGCATGCTTTTTTCAAGAGTTTTATATTTGAGCTGTTCATTAAAAATTGTTTGTTTTGTTGTTTTTTTGAATAAACTTTTATCATTTTTTTTCTCGGCCCGCCTTGACGGCCAAGCAATGCAATCGCGCTCCATTGCTAATTTAGTTCCAAAACGCTACAGTTTTATTCCGAACAGTTTTATTTCAAAACAGTTTTATTTTGCTACAGTTCTTTTCCGAACATTTTTATTCCGAACGGTTCTATTGCGAAGCGAGTTTTATTTCGCTGCAGTTTTATTTCGCTTCAGTTCTATTCCGAGGTAGCACCTATTTTTCACGTACCGCAATGGGCGTATTCAAATAAATAAATAAATAAATAGCTACAGTGACCCAATTTTTTCAAAGTGTCTCAGGTTGTACCCAGCTGGGCCAAACTTTCAGGATAGTCTTATTGAGGCCACAGTATAACACTGACAAAATTTCAGACAGATTACTGTAGGATTACGGTAGTTACAGTAGTTCAAAGAAAATAAACCCCGAATTTTCACAACTGGTCAAGTTTTTCCGATTGGTACTAAACTTTCATGGAAGTCTCGGTAGGGCTACGCACTGCACCGTGCATGGGAAGACTGGCTTGTATATTCTAAACTCCTCGAAAATGAGCACTTTTCATTAAGGGCTGGGAAGTAAATAATCATGAAACAAATGTATTGTTGGAGTTGTCAGGCATACCATGAGGTCGGATTCTATACATATCACATGTTCGTGATCCAAAACTTGATGCAAGTTCTATTATTGTTTTAAAAAAATTATCACTTGGGGAGAGGTTCGAAAAATAGGATCAGCCTCCTCACCGAAATTTTCTGCAAATCGGCGCGCTCAGCCATTGCAGAAAGTTTCGGACAAGGAGAAGCAGAGCCTGTTTTTCAAATTCGCGCCTCTCGCCAGGAGACAACTTTTTAAAAACAATAATACATGTAATGAGCCTCTCAGTGTCGTAGAAAATCAACACTTATTGTTCATTCGCGAAAAAAGCAAGTGCGCTCCACGAAACTTAGTACTTCGTGGATTTCATTTTCGTCGCCAAATTATTTCAATTCACGTGTAAATTCAACGTGAAATTTAATAATTTGGAGATGAAAATGAAATCCACGAAGTACTACGTTTCGTGGAGCGCACTTGCTTTTTTCGCGAATGGACAATAATCTTTCCTGAACTCCGGTGGATTTCGTCACCCCGGCAAGGATCCAAGTGTCTAATCATTATTCCATCACGCGCAGGTCAGATATAGTGTCGAATACTTCTTACCAGACGTGACTTGGGTTTACAGACCGTAAAAGAAGAAGCAGAGACAAAAAACACTCAGAACAACATTACCAACTGCCTCAGTTCCCGCACCTGGTCTCTGCTCTTGTTACGGCAGATTCAAGAGTACGTCGGAAGAGACGATCTAATATCGGAACTTCGAAAGTCGTTGTGCGTGACTTTAACGCTCGAATGGGTCATAGAAAACACGGAACAGACCACACTCCATGAAACTACGAAAGAAAAGGGGCGAACTCCTGGCTACCTTTTATGAATCGAATTGTATATGGCACATGAATTCCCATTTCGGAAAGCCGTCACATAAACGCTGGATCTATAACAGCACAGGCAAACATCACAAACATGAAATTAACCATAATGATGTCTCGGTCCTCCCATCGATCACAAACGGAAGCGAACATCGTCTGCTTCGTGGAAACCTGCACTTCAACAGCAAAATTGCAAGATTCGAGCAGGTCAAACGGAGAAAACCCGGGAAACGAGTATTGGACCCGGACTTTGTTCTCGAAATTAGTACCACTTCCACAGTCCTATCCAAATCCAACTTATTGCACGCCGCTATTGTGTTTGCAATCGACTTGCGACATGAGAACGTGAAACTCCGCCCACTTTTTGTGCGCGACCACGCGAACACAGTGATATTTGAAGAGACGCAGAGAGAACGGTGAATGCAGACTTGCGTTTTCATGTCGCAAGTCGATTGAAAACACAATATTTAACAAGGAAAGTTTGAAGAAAGTCTAAAGAGGTACCGAAGAATACTATACCTACCGTATTTCCTCTAATTTAAGCGCATGCCCTTCTATTGTTTCATTTCATCACAACTGCTGGGTATTTAGAGGTTTTCACACCAAACTTCGGACGTCTCACGCCTGCTTGGTTAGAAAGTGTTTTGCCGAGTTTGGTCTGCAAACCTCTAAATACCCGCCATTTTCCATGAAATGAAAAAATAGAAGGGCATGCGTTTAAATTAGAGGGAATACCGTATATTCCCTTTTTAAAACAAAAACCAAAGAATATCTTCTCGGATCAAGATAGAGCAGTAGATGCAACAGTTCGCCTCAAAACTCTTCAGTAGGAATCGAGGATCTCCGTGATTGCATAACACGTCAGAATGGAAACCCCACAACTGATCCTTCCATAAGAAGTCAGCGCTGCTATCCGCTCATTATGGAAAAGCAGCTTGAGATGACAAAATAACCGCTCAATGGAAAACATCTAACACAAACCTTATCTTCAAAGAAAGGGGTCAAGGAAGATCTGGAAGACTATAGACCCATCTGTGTCCTACCCGTACTCACAAAATTTGTGCTGAATAGAATGCGGACTACACTCGAGGAGGCCCAACCAGACGAACAAGCAGGATTCTGCCGGCCACTCTCTACGATCGTCCACCTCAGCCCAATCCAACGCTTATTTAAGGCTGGACGCGAGTATTCACAGTACGGAGCGCTGTAAACTTGATCCATTCACAGTGGACGAGAGATTGCAGAAAATTGAGAGAGCATGCTCATAAGCGCGCTTTTTCTCTCTGAATCTCACCCGAAATGCACGGCCAGTCCATTTTTCGATTGGAGCGAATTTGCAGTGCTTTACACCGAGTATATAGAACATTTTAGATTAGCCTGTGTGTTTTTTTGTCTGTCTCGCACAGTCGAGTTTCTATTCCACAAAACTTGAAATTGTATTAATGAAAACAAGCAATTTGCGGTTTTTAATATGCGCCAAAGTGAAAGGAAGCAACGTGACAGACAACTTTTTTTCGACGTCTTTTAAAAAATAGCAAGAGAAAAAAAACTGAACGATGGAAGAGAAATACCTGGCCGGTAAAAAAAGGATCAACGTGACCGGGGAAAAACTTTTAAAAACCGAGGAAAATTTGCAAGTCTGCGGCATGGGTTTTCCTACATTTTTAATATTTCCTGTACAAAGCTCGTGCTGCAGACTTGCAAAGGGCGGAGCTTCGTCCTCGTTTTTATTTTATATATTTTTTTACCTGCTTTGCCTTCCCTCGTTGTCGACAAAAATTGTTTTATGCCGTTTTTTCTTAATGTCGACGAATGTTTTTAATGGACCTATTCAGCACAGGAAAAACTGTTTTTTCAGGTTTTTGTCCTATGCAGAATTGCAGAAAAACGACAAATACTACAGTATCCAGACGCTTTTTTGACGTAAATATCTCGTCGTGTCGAGACCTGCCGATGGAATAATTCGATGCGCCTTTAATTTTCGGTCAAATTCCCATTGAAAATTTAAGTTTTATTGATTTTTTAACGCCGGTTCTCGACGCGATGGGTTTTTTTTCCTAATAAACAACCTGCATAGGGTTAAAAAACACGAAAAACTATTTTTTTTTCCTGCGCTGAATAGGTCCATAAAAATATTTTCTCTATTTGTGGGTGCATTGAAATATTTAACAATGATTTCTACAATGTTAGTTTTTACAATGTTAGTGAAAAAAAACTATTTTTGTCATGTCAACAATTTTATGCCGAAATGGCGAGCGTAAAAACGGAGTATCGTTGAAATGAATTTGTTTACCCGCTCTCGCTCAGAATCTTTACTAAACTTTACTTTTTTCACATTTTTAAACCAATATTTCATCACAGCTTGTTTAAAGTGGTTTTTTCTTATTTATTTACTTCTGAATGTTGAAATAGATTTGCTCACAGTGAATCTTTTACTACGTCAAGCCAAAATTTCTTTGACCAAAAGTCCACCAATCAGCGAAAAAGGGGGCGGGATTTAGTTGCAAAAGGCTGGCACAGATTTTCTAATGGCTTCGTTTTCGAATTACCTGGTGAAGAAATTGCAATTTTACGAACAAATGGTATGCAATTCAAAGGAAAAACATCTAAAAGAACGTGCAAAAATAAATAACAGTTGAAAACAGTCATGCGACAAGTTTCAGGTCTCTATTAGCTAATGGCGAAACTTAGGCCGTACCTTAAACAAATCTTGTGGGGTCGGTGGCAGCCCGTTTCGGGTCAACTTTTTTTTTAAAACGTAGCTAATTAAATGAAGAAAAATAATTATTGAGCCGATTTTTAATTTAGGCCTTTATTTTCCCGAAAAGTACAAAAAACTGAAAATGGAAGAGAAAATTCGATACTTTTTTACTAGGCCGCGACACCTTTAACAAATTTGCTAGAGCCGGTAGTGCACCGATTTGAGCCAACTTTTTTTTAAAAAGGTAGTAAATTAAACGAAGAACAATATTTATTGGGCCGATTTTTCATTTTGGCCTTCATTTTCAAAATAGCTCCAGGATTTCTTTCATGGATGAGAAAATTTCTCAAAATGGCCTAGGATCCGCATCGGCACGTAGTAAAAGATTCACTGTGTTGCTCGTTCTTCGTGAAATTTCCGCGAATTATGCGCCAGCTGTGATGCTAGGCGCATTTCGTCGGCGGTCATTTGGTAAAGGCGCATTTGCAGTGCATATGCACTTTTCTATACATTTTCGTCCCGAATTGTTTAATAATTCTTTTCTTTGAGAAAAATATGGAAAACAAATTAAAAAACTTGTTTTTCATTTAATTTTTTCGAACTGTGTGTATTTAGTTGTTTTATTTAATGGTCCGTGCGGCGATCCACGTGAAAAGGTCATGCCAAACAGACTTTGTCCCCGATTTATAAAAAAATAATTCCAATTTTTTGAAAAAGAAACTCGAGACTTTTCATTTTATCGATTTTCGTCGGTGCCAGTGTTTTTCCATACATTGGAAAATGTGGGTTTTTTTGAATGCGAATTGCGAAAAAAAAATCATTTTTGTTCAGAATTTCTTATTTTTATGAGCGGCACGCTCAGAAATGCTCTAGTCGAGGTTCAAGATTTTGTGATATTTGTAATTTTCGTACACACAGTATTCGCCTTCTTTGACGTCTTCATGATTCCAAAGTTCTTTTTTTTTCTAAAAAAATAAATCCCGGCCATCTCATTGATTAGTTTTTCCAGAGTTTGTCGTTTTTTCAAGTTAAACTATCGAAAAGAAGAAGTTCCCAGTGATCGGTGAGTGGTATTTCAGACCGTAAATGTCACAATTTCCTTTCATTCTTGAAACTTCAAATCTTAACTTTTTCTGTATTTTTTTTCTGAAAAAAAATCCTTTTTGAATTTTTAATGGGGTTATTCACGAAATAGCGAAAAAAAAAGAAAAAATTGCGGTAAATTCGGAGAATGCTCCAATTGGCCTGAAATTTTGGGAAATAATGTCAAAAATGCTCCAGAAATATCGATTTTAAAAGTTTTCCGGGAAAAAAGCAAATCGGTATTTTGATCCAAAATTTTCTGAGCAGGTTCAGCCGTATTTTTTCCATTATTTCCCAACGTTTCAGGCCAATCGGAGGATTCTCCGAGTTTTCCCGCAATTTTTTACCCCATTAAAGTATATATTTAAATAATTCTTTATTTTTCTGATAAAAATGATTTCAGGAAAGATTCAAATAAATTATCAACATTAATAGAGGAGGATAGCAACGGAATGGAAAGAAGAGCCGCAACTTGTAAGTTTTTGCTGTTTATTTGCTTTCTTTTCTTTAAAGTTCAAAAAAGGGTCTGATTGTGAGACGTTTCGAAACTGGGACGTCTCGAAACTAGTGCTATTTTTCGTCGTTATGTTCGCACTATTGACAAAATTCGGCAAACAATAAAAATTTAGCTCTAAAAATACACTAAAGTTTCGAAGTGACAGGTTTCGCAACGTCCCAGTTTCGAAACGTCTTTTTTTTTTTGAAACGTCCCAGAACCTTTGAACAAAAATATTCAATGAATTAGTCCACTATCATTTCAATTGGTGCAGAAACTCATTGCATAGCAAAATTTCTTTAAGGAGGTGCCAACTTTTCGTGGAAACTGTTTTGAAAGCTAGTATTGAGTTGGGATTTACGAAAATCACATGGAAATGGCACAAAAAAATAAATATAGTCGGCGAATACATCATCAACCTCGCTCTACTGCTAAAATCCCTGTAAAACAGGTTTGCACTTGCAAGATTAACTCGAATTCTAGTTTTATACTTCTTTTCCACGGAAAATAACGTATCCACGACGAGTTGCAGTAAAAATTTGATTTTTCGCTTCAAAACAGGCGCACTACACTGTTGAAAATAGAAAAGTTCGGTAGAGCGAGGCTGATGATGCATTCGCCGACTATAGAAGACCACGGGGAATACACGAAGACGAGTTTTGCTAGGCCAGCGCGCCCAGTTTTCTAGGCCGGCGGCCGACCACGTCTTTTCGAAAAAAATTTTGTATTCAGCGATAATCGGGTTCCTTCTTCCCAAAAAGTTGGCACTTCCTTTAATAAAAAGGAAAATTCCACTCCTTAAACATGATTTTCAGTCCGGGAGGTCACCGGTATCGACCCGAACACAATTACTCGGTACATGGACGACATCGATGAGCCTCCATCCAGACGGAACGGATCTGAAGCATGTCCACATTGGCTTGACAAACCCAGGGATCACACCGTTCTTCCCGACATCATTGCATCCACATACAGCGATTTTCACGAGGAATCGTCAGTTTTTTTTTAAATTTTTATAACTCTTGAACTTTCAAAAAAGAAAAGCTTTACGGCAAAATATTTCTCCGCTACAAAGACTTCTTATTACAGGGACTTTGCAATGAAGCAGATGCTGGCCATCTTGGAAACGTTGAATCCAATCGCGGACTTCTTAGAACTATTTGAAAAGTCGATGAAAGCCATTGAATTTCGCATGCCGTTCCCGCTGATTGTGGAATCGGATGGGAAGCCTGACTGGAAAGCAATTCGACAGAAACTGACGAGCGATTTGATGGCACCTGGAGATGAAGAAGTGAAAGGGTTGAGCTCTGCTCAGATGTCGGCCGTCTTCGATGCTCTTCCGTTTCTTTTCGACACGGTTGTCTGTCACCCACAGCTTCATCAATTCCAGGATTTGTTCTCCATGCTCGTTATGATGGCAATGACTGGAAATTCATTGGTAAGTTTTGTAGCGCGGAGTTTTATAACCAAAAGGGGATAATGCCTTATAAGGATTTTCATTTACTGCAAAAATAGCTGTACAGGAAAAAAAACTGCGCGAAATTGAACTCAATAACCCACAATGTACAACGAAATACTTATTTGAGCTGATCTAGCTTTTCTGTGTTTTTTTTTTGCGGAGAGTAAAGTCATTTTCATTGACAGTTACAAAAAAAGCAGCAAAAAAGTACAAAATTCGTAAGAAAAATCGACGTTTCGTATTTCACAATTTGGTGCGAGAGTCATTCACATGACATGCTTCTTTAATGTTACTGTAGAAAAAGTTGCATTAAAAAACTTCAGAAAAACAAATCTTGAAAGGGCCGGGCCGGTGATCTTAAAAACGTCGGCCCGTCCCGTCCTGGGCCGGTCCGTTATTTTGCAACTATGAAAATTAGAAAGCCAAAAGGAGTATATGAGGCTCCGCGACATTTCGAAACCGCGTTAACAGGGAAGGTATAAAGTGAAATAATGAGTCAAAACAACAAAAAATGTTTCCAAAATTAAATGAAGATTCCTTCAAAAAGTGCACAAACGCAAGTTCGTCATAAATAATTTTTCCCTGCAGCTTTTTTTTTCAAGAAATAAATACATTTTTAGAACAATAAAAGCGAGGCAAAAATTAAAATATTATTTTTTCAATAGGAAAAAATTAAGTAAAGTTTAATTTTAAAATTATTATGGGCCTATGCATATGAACTTTCCTGTTATTCTTTCCCGCAAACCTACTTTTCAATGCAGGAAAATGCTGGTTAATTAAGTAAAATGCAGCTGCATAGGAATAAAATGACAGGAAAGTTCATCTGCATAGGCCCATTATCAATTGAATTTTACTCAAATTTTTTTATTGAAAAAAGAATATTTTGTTGTTTGCTCTTCTCGCGTTCCGTAATCCGGATTCTGAATTTCGTCAAAAATGATTATTCCGGAGGCCATATGCAAGAAACTGGAAAATGGCAGGAAAACAGTTTTCCGGAAAACGAAATTCGGAAAATGCTGATGTTTGCATGATTGGGGTGAGAGACGCAGACAAAAAACTTTTGGAAAACGGTTTTCCTGACGTTTTCCAGTTTCTTGCATACAGCCTCGGATTAGAAAATTCTTTTTCCGTGTAACACTGTTACCTTGTAAATTTTATGCCGATCTGTGCATAATTTATTAAAAAATTACTGAAGAAATGAAGGAAATAGCAAGAAAACCGAACATTCGTGGGTAGAATGTAATTTAAAATCACGGCCGCCGAATGCTTAGTTTTTTTATAACTCGCTGAAAATCATAGCAATTATTTTGTGCGATTTTAATGTGACATTCGTGAATCCCCTATCCAAAACTGAATTTTGAAGCAGTTTCTCCAAAAAGTTAAAAAATGAGTGTTTTTGTTTCTACCAAGCTTGTCTTTACTATTATTAATCGTTAAAGTATGTCCGGGATTTCTTGTCCACACCGTTTTCTCAGCTTCTACTGGACCGATTTGCACCAAAATTTGTTGGACGTTTTAAAGCCAAGGGAGCCCAAAACTAGGTGTTGATTCAGAGTTTAACGACGGCTCTTGTACAATTCGAAACCGAGACGTTTTGAAAAATGGGACCTTTCGAAACTTTAGTGATTTTTTTCGTAGCTCTTATGGGTCTATTCACGGAAACCAGCAAAATATGCAAAAAATTCAGCGAAAATTTGGAGAATGCTCCGATCAGTCTGAAATTTTGACAAAAAATGTCAAAAATACTCCCGGGCATGTGCAAAAATTTTCAGACCAAAATATCGATTTATAAAATTTTCAAAATCGCTGGTCTGAAAATTTTTTCACGTGCCCGGGAGTATTTTTGACATTTCTTGTCAAAATTTCAGACTGATCGGAGCATTCTCCAAATTTTCGCTGAATTTTTTAATAGTTTTTTCTAATTTTTGCTTTTTTTGCTGGTTTCGAGAATAACCCCATTACAAACCGAGTCGTTTTGAAAAATGGGGCCTTTGATTTTTTTCGTAGCAGATTCTCTTACAGTTTTTGCGGTGTATTATATGTTTTGAGAGTTTTCAGTTCTGTTTATTATGGTTCGTTTCCCACTACGATACATCCCCGTAGGCTTTCCTTTTGTCTTGTTTCTATATTCCGGCAAGAAACCACACGATCAGCGTAGTGAATAACGTTTGAGCTCCCCACTTGCTTTATGTCAGCCAGTGTTTCTCGAAATGATGGAAATCGTTGCCTATGTTGCTTCGAGAAACAGAACGTTCTTTTCTGCTAGAAAAGATTGTCACCCCGGTCCGTCCAATGCCACATCAGACCATGTCTTGACGTGAACGGAGGAGGTTACCGCAAAGTTTGTGAAATGAACCAGTCGTATCGAGTTTCCTCGTTGTTTGCAAAATCGATTCGAAAACATTTTCCTCTTGTTCAAAATCTATCTGATGATGATCCATGATCTTCGTGTTTGTGTGGGTTTTGAATAGAATGAAAGGTCTCATTAGCAAGTAGTATGTACATGTTTCGCCTCACAAACTTTTCTTCCTACGTGCATGTGTTTGCTACTCTCCCTTTTCCTTCCTCGTCGTAGGCGGTGCTGAAGAGGTGGGAAAGAAGTCGTCACAGCTGCTCTCTGTTGCAAAAAAAAAGAGCCCCGTGAGTGGTTTGTGAGCTCGTGAGTTCTTCTGTGCGCGTCTTCATGATCTGAGCTCTTTTCGGAGAATACTAGGTGCTATACTCTGCTTCAATGTTGTAGTTGTTGGATGAAGCATGTGACTGACTATAAATCACACTTAAAATGTATGCACTAAATGGAAGGAGGATGTTTTTTAATCCAAGCTCAATCTCTAACACCTCTCCAGCAATGAGTTTGAATAGCCGAAAAAACAAAAACGCACATGTGAATTGGGAAAGAAAATTAAGCGGGCAAAAGATATTAGAAATTGGCCTTGACGTCGTTTTCGATTTTCATTCTCGTTTTTTCTCCACTTCTAAACAACCGGTAGAGTAGACGTTCCGAAGGTTGAATGGGTTGACAAGGACGACAGAACCTTGAAGACGGCATTGTATGGGTCGAAAATGGAAACGTAGTCTGAATCAAGATTGATTTTCTGGTTTCTAGAATTAACATATAAGGCCGGATATATTGAAATAGAAGGAAAAACGGCCTTTTGAATAACGAACATTTTTCAGGATCTCCTATTGACCTTAAGATTGTTTTCTTTATTGACGAACTCACTCTCCCTATCGCTTCCCACTTCCCTCTTCCTGTCCCTTTTTTTTTTTGCCAGTGCTGCGCGAGAGGGCGACGATTGCGCCGGGGTTGTGTTCCCCATCTGCGTCTCTCGATCTTCATGACGTTCTGCGATGTCGTTACTGTGGTCGCGGGGGCGCCACGGAATACGCGACTAGAGCGATGATATCGGTTTGGTTGGCATCGAGGCCGATTGCGTAATGTGTGAGTGAGCGAGCGAGCGAGAAAGTGTGCGTTTCGCGTGTATGAGTGTGCTCGTACACAAGACGGACGGGGCAGAAATTATGGCGACGAGTAAAAGTGCAAGTTGGGGGTGGAGCAGTCGACTCGTTTTGATTGCAACTGTTATGAGTGGAATGGAGGGGAAAAAACGCCGATGTTCGACCTTGTGGTTGTACGGAAATTTGATAGCTGTGGAGCTGCGGCAAGAGCAAAAATTTCAAAAATATGGGAGTGGGAGAGCTTGTTTAAAACGGAAAACGAAAAACGGAGGACCAGGAACCAAAGTGGAACAAATAGAACGCGGCAGTTGGCGCCGCCTGTTCGTGGTCTCTGATTCACGTTTCATATCTCATGATGGGTTCAATAAAAAGAACTGGGACGTTTCACAACTTTGGTGCAATTTCTCGTCGCGGTGTTCGCACGGATGGCACCAAAACACGCGCATGTGGTTTTTTTCTTTACGTTTTTTAAAACCTTTTTGGAGTTTAGCCCCACTAGGGCGAACACCCCGACACAAAAATGCACCAAAGTTTTGAAACGCCCCAGAACCTTAATGGGGTTGTTCGATTATTCACGAAATAGTGAAACACGGTAAAAAAAATGCTCCAAAAATGCTCCTATTGACCTGAAATTTTAGAAAATAGGAGACCCTACCAAAACCCAGGAAGCAGGTCGAACCCAGGAACCAAAACCCAGGAAAAGGGGCGGGGCAACGAAACCGCGCCGCAGTTTGCCAAAACGCAACTTTGCCGCACAGTTTTTTTTCATTGTTCTTTTTCCTTGCACAGTCTTGTTATTCTTGAAATTAGTTTGTGGAACGTATATTTCTAGGTGGTTTTTCATTGAATTTTTGAAATTAAAACAAAATTGAAAAAGAAAATGTATTGAAAATCCAAACGACAAGAATAAATTATACATATAAAAAACTGTGCGGCGAAGTTGCGTTTTGGCAACTGCGGCGCGGTTTTGTTGCCCCGCCCCTTTTCCTGGGTTTTGGTTCCTGGGTTCGACTGGCTTCCTGGGTTTTGGTAGGGTCTCGAAAATAGGGGCAAAAATACTTATCGATATGACGTATTCCCAAGTCCGTGAGATGTCGTAAAATGGGTCTCGCCACGATCGGTGTATGCATACTTGTAAACAATCTACAGTACTTGGGATACTGTAGATTGTTTACATTTTTCGACATGCGTGAATTGGAAAAATCATGTTATTTTTTACATGAATGACCCCCTAAGTATAAAATATAAGTTTTAAAAAACAAAAAAAAACATGAAAAAATAAAGAAAAAATTTAATTGAAAAAATTCGAAAAAAAATATTAAAATCCAAAAGTGTGCAAACACCGATCGTGTCAAGACCCATTTTACGACATCTCACGTACTCGGGAATACGTAATGGCGCGGCCAGAAATGAAAAAAGGTGGCCATAAATGCAGAAATTTCCCCTTTTTTCTAAATTCGACTGTGCGATTTAGAAAAAAAGTGGGAAATTTCTGCATTTATGGCCACCTTTTTTTCATTTGTGGCCGCGCTATAATAATGCGCAAAAAAATTTTGACTGAAATATCGATTTTAAAAAGTATTCATTTTCTTCTGAAAATTTTTTTAATCGATATTTCGGTCCAACATTTTCTGAGCATATCCAGGAGTATTTTTGCCCTTTTTCCCAAAATTTCAGGTCTATCGGAGACTTTAAAGAGTTTTCCCGCAGTTGTTCTTTTTGTTGCTATTTTTGCCATTTCGTAAATAACCCCATAACAATTGTTTCCATGTCTTTCCAACACCTTTTTTTTTCCATGGTCTCTCTATTCAAATATCTGCGACTGATGTATGTCTGTGTACTGTTTGGCTGTTTGGCAAACGAGTGTGCGCAGAGCCAGGAAGAAGGCGCTGACCCCAAAAACTGCGGGCCGTGGTGATCGTTATGCCAAGGTTACGGGCGCCGCAATTCTACACACACATTTTTTCTCTTTTTCTTGTTGCTCTCTCAACCACTCACACAAACACTCACACACACTCACGTCGGCACAATAAACAACGCGGTCTTGGAGGGGAGAAGACGACGAATAAATGGAAGATGATGGGGTTGGCGGGCGGGCCATGGGAAGAATTGGAAAAAAAAAGAGAAAAAAAGAAGAAAAATAGATGGATGCGATCAGAAATTGATTGGCAACAATGAATGGAAGAATTAAAAAATTAAAAGACCCTGAAATGAAAAGAAAAATGAGAGTCAGCAAACGCGCCCGAGCGCACAATTACGAACTTTCCAAAATCGAGGCCCAAAATTAATAAAAAAACGTGAATATTTTCATTAAAACGTACATTTGTATTATCGAACCGCCACGACAGTCAAACGCGCTCCGCTGAACTCAGTACTTTGAGATTTTTATTTTTGGTTTCCAAATTATTTCATTTCACGTTGAACTTATACGTGAAAATTAAATAATTTGGAAATCAAAATGAAAATCACGAAGTACGAAAAAATGGTAAGGCGCATTTGACCGTAGTGGCGGGTCGATAATAAATTTCACGTTTTAATGAAAATATTCACATTTTTTTATTAATTTTGGGCCTCATTTTTGAAAGTTTGAAATTGTGCGCTCGGGCGCGTTTGCTGACCCCCGGTTCATGCCCCTGTGTGAAACAGATAATTTTTTCAGATACGACGACAATGCATCTCGGCAATGTCGATATTAATGGAACGAAATTTGCTCAGTCAGGAATTCATGAAAGACGGTGTCGTTCCCGGACTCTTCTTCATCTATCAATCGGGTGTAGGGACTTTTCAATCGAATGATTTGCGGATGGAGTGTGTACAGGTCCGTTTTGTTTTCTCTTTATTCTGAAAAGTTTAGAAATCGGCGGTAGAATCCATGATGTTGATCAACGCGTTTGGTTGTTTGACAGCTCTGCCTCCTTTTTTTCTGAGCAACTTGATTTTTTTTTTGTTTCTCGGCGTTTCTCTCGCTGGTGATATCATCGCATTTGCCATCGCCGTCGTCATGACGTGATTTTGATGGTTTTCTTTTCAACGAATTGAATTGAAATAGAGAGAGAGAGAGATGAATAGAGAATAATGGAAACATCACAAAATATGGAATTTAGTACTGTCGTCTCAGCAGCTGCTCATAAACTTTGAAAATTGCCAATTTTCCCCACGAAAGGTCTAGAAGCGCTTTTTCGACACAGTTGAAATGAGTGCTACCGTAACCCATTTAATTTTTTTTTTACTTTTTTAAATTTTTAATGCTTACTGGCGCTCTCATTTCAACTGTGTCAATAAATGTGTGCTTTCGTACATGAGCAGCTTTTGAGACGAGAGAAATATATGGGAAATTTTGTAAAGGGTGGAAGACGAGATAAATGCCAGATTTAATATTAAAAAAAAATGATCTGATGCTTTCTGGGAGGCTCCCTGGACTGACGTCACATCATCTAGACTTTCTATTTCAACGTTTTTCTTTATTTACAAACAATTTAAATCTGTGTTTATCGATTCTTCCTTTTTTCCAAGAAACTTTCCAGTTTTTTGCCGTATTGTTTAGGTTTACCCAACCCACGAATTTTGAAAATGCAGAACCAGCAAATGCAAGGCACGCTCTTCTATGCCTTCTTCTTCTTCTTCTTTTTTTTTATTTTCTTCTTTTTCTTTCTACATCAGTAGAAGGACAGAAATACTCTAACTTGTCAATACTATTTTCTGCCGGGCGTTTTTTTGTTCAGTTTTGCGTAGAGTGTTGTGTTTCGACGTCTCATCGAGCTGCGCCCCTCGTCTTCTCTCCGCTCGTCTTCTCTCCTCGATCGGTCCAACCAACGACGTGTGAGCGATATTGGGGTGTGCTCGCGCACACGGCACACGGAAATAGTGTGGCGCAGGCAACATGCGCACGCGCGCAAAAAAGTGGCATCGGCGTGGCGTGGCGCTCGTGGTCTCCAAAAGTGCCACACTCTAACCATTTGCCTTTACGACCCTGCTGGCGCGCTCTCTTCTCTTCTCTTCTTCTCGCACACAAACACACACACACACACACACAAACATGTATACAAAACTAAAAAGAAGAAAAAAAGAAAGAAAGAAAGAGTATAACGAAAAATTGGATGTGCGAGCGAGCGAGCGAGCGCCCCGCGTCCCCTCGCCGTCGTGCCCACACTCTGTGTGCCATTTACTGCCTCGAATGTGCGCTCACTTGTACACGTGGCCGATTCGCTCACCGAAAAAACGAAGGAGAAGATGGAAGAGGATGGAGGAGGAGGAGGAGGCGGTGCCTGTGGGGTCGCCGTTGTCGACGGGCGCGGCGTCGACGGTGGCGGTGGCGCCGCCGATGTTGGGAAGGCCTATCGATGTGTCTGTCGTCTCTGTACTATCTCGTCACGACGCGGCTCCGCCTCTTTTAGTATGTTGTTGGCTGCTGAGACCCGCTGTTGGCCTGTGCGGCTGGTGCTGGTGTTGTGCGCCTTTCTCGCTCTCTTTCCTTCTCCGCCGCCGCCGACGCCGAGACGTGAACCAGAGGGGAGCGAGGGGGCCGCTGCCACACATTATTCTGACACCGTCCTGGGCTGCCTGCCCATTGCTGGCAGTCGTATTCGAATCATTCTGTTGGCACATTTTCTGCCCTGTTTCAAATATTCGAGGTAAAAAAAGCCTAATTTCGAATAGCCCAACTCTTGACGATTCCCCTGCGCCAGGTTTCGTGATTTTAGGTGGCCTGGAAGCTGAGATAGAGTGACTTTGATTTGTTTCGTCATTGCGCTCTTTGTATGTTGCTGTGGAGCGTCTTTCTTTTTTTTTTTTCTTTTTTTCCCCCTCTCAGCCTCGGCTTCTCCATCTCTTGCTGGGCTGGGCTCTCGGAGAGCACTCTACTCTCTCATCGCCCTGCCCGCCTCTGTCTCTCTTGCAGACACGCGGAAATCGAGAATGAGAATGTTTTTTTGTATGTCGTTGCTGCCTGAAAAAAAGACGAAGAGAGGCGAAAGAGGCGGCGAAGAAAGAAAGAAAGAAAGAAAGACAAGTCGGTATCAAAAGGTTAATGCCGCGGCATAGCATTTCTCTAAATTTCACGTTTTCCTCGGTTTTTTTTCTGTCGTGTAGGAGGTTGGGGGGAAGGGGCAAATGATAAGAATAGGTTGTCGGTGAGAAGTTGTAATGATAAAATATGGAACCACCCGGCAAATGTATTCACTTCTTCTTCTTGTCTGCCCATCGAGAGTTTTTTTCTCTCCTTCGGATGCCAGCATACAGTCTGCCCGACGATGAAAGACATGGGTAGTGAGACGTCGGAGCCTCGTCGTATCACTATTCTGTTTTTCGCCGTCTGGATTGTGACGCAGTTTTGGCCCTAGTTTAAGAACTCTGCTTTCGGGCGGTTCGAAAGTGACGTTTCGAAAGTTTTTCTGCATTTTGTCGTCGCGGTGTTTGCACACAATCTTTAAAAAGCTTTGAAAAAAAGATTGTGTGCACACCGCGTCGATAAAATGCAGAAAAACTTCGAAACGTCCGAAAGCCCGGTACCTAGTTGCGGGTCGATCACGAACGAAATTGAATGACGACGCTCCGATATTCCGCAGTCTTTCACTCGCATTTTATAGCTCATCACAAGATAACGATATCACGTGTTTTCAAGTTGTATTCTTCGATTTCAAAAAAAAAAATTTCAAATTTTCAAAACGTCATCTGCGCATCCCACGTTTTCGAGTGTGTGTCGAAAACATCAATCATGTTGTTTTTTTTTGTTCCTGAATTTGGGCGTATGTGTGCGAGTAGGAGCGACGAACACGAACACCATCTGTTTTTTTCCGATGTCTGAAGAGAGAAAAGAGGGGTCTCCATCAGATTGCTGCCATATGCCGTCTCTCTGTTCTATTCGATCCGAACAACAAAAAAAAGCGAATGAGGGTCGTTGCGTCGTCAACCTGACGGTTTGTGTGGACCCTAGAGCGCACCTTTCCTCTCTTTTTGTGTGCTCGTGAGTTTATTCGACTTGGCGCTATGCCAACCCCAAAAAGAGATGAATCACTGTGAGATGTGATGGACTGACTCTTGCCGTAAATGTAGCCTATACGTGGCTATTTGTGTGCACGTCGAGAACCAAGTATTCTGGCAAAAATGCTGCAGTTTAGGGGCGGACGGCAGGTTCGACGAACCTTTGTCCGTTGAATTTTTGTTTCCTGAAAACCGGTTTGTCATTGAGTTGAGAGGTTTTCATCTCAGCCTTTTTGCGAACAAATAAAAAAGAATATGACGTCATCTAGATTTTTCATTCGTCTCGTTTCGTGTCAACCTCTACTCGTTTTTCGCATTTTCGAAAATTTCCCATGCTCCGAGAACAAAAAATGTTGGGGAGGGAAACTGGAAAAGGGCATTTTTTAAAAGGGGAATGATGTTGGATTATTTTTTTTTTTGCAAATGATTGGAATTTTGCTGTCCGGAAGAAAACTGTTTTCACTTATCGATCACATTGGAAGAGCGGGCAGGAAACATGCAACACACGCAATCGCAAAGTGTGACGACGCCCCCGGCAAAAGGTGCACGGGACGACAGGCAATGGGATTCTGCGTCTCTCGAGGCGCAACACGCTCTCCTATTCTTTATCTTGCCGGTTCGAATCGTCGATGAGTCTCTTTCTCTTCTCATCGCTCACCTCCCCGACAGTACACAAAAGTAACGCGAAAATTAGACAAAGGGGAGAAGAAATGGAAAAAATGGGGAGAGAGTGTGATAGGAATACAGCGGACCGAACAAAGGGAATGGAAGAAAAAATCAGTGGAGCGATTGATTAGAATTTCCTATCAGACAGAAAAAATGACATTCGAAAACTGTCTTTTTTCATCACAACTTTGAAAAAATAAACGAAAAGAAGGAACATGTATACACAATTTTTTAGATCTTATTTATCTTTACGAAAAATTGATTTTTAGTGATTTTAGATTTGGAAATTTGCCCGTCCAGCGGACAGGGGTTACAGTTGTGTAATATTGAAAGTTAAACCGAGCCGGTTTTTTTTGTAGGAATTCCATGAATTTTTTAAATTTGTGTGCAGAACTATGAAAAGTGGGAAAAAGAGAAAACGAGAAATACGAAGAAATATGAGGAAAAAAGTTCTCTAAACATTTTGGACTGAAATATCTTTCTTATATAGAACATTTTAGATTTGTCTGTGTGTTCCTTTGTGTGTCTCACACACGAGTTTGCGTTCAACAAAACTCGATCCCGCGACCTTTCGATTGACGTTCAAACATGTTAACTATTTTACCACATGGGTTACGAGAAACTGGGGGAGTTAGGGAAAAGAAATGATCACCATTACTAAAATAAAAACAAAAATACATATTTTACGTGGGCGACGTAGTCGCCACAAGCTGCAGGCTTTTTGAATCAGAAAATATTTAAAATCGATATTTCAACCCAAAACTTTTAGAGCCCAAAATTTCATACCAATCAGAGCATTCTCTAAGTTTTCCCCCTCGGTTGTTTGTCTTTTTTTTCCGTTTCTCTAAAGTACTCTAAATGGGTCCATATACAGTAGCTCGCTCTGTTGTTTTTCACTTTCTGGAACTATCACGTATTCTCCAGGAGCAACAAAAAATTGAATAGATTCAAATTTTTGTCTCACAATTTACCGTGAAGTGTCACTCCGTGGCGACTACATAACATGAATTAGACTAGATGCTTTTGAACGGTCAGTTTTAAATGTATTGTAGGCTCGGAAAATACCTAACTCTACTATAGCTTTGGATGAGACTGACGCTTCAATTTTTCTAGTATCAGAAGTGCATTTATTTTGCACCAACCGATTTTTTCGATAGCGCAGTCAGTAGTGGTGGCTGTTGCCGTTCGAGAGGTCACAGGTTTGAGTCCGTACTCGCCCAGGCTCAGAACGGTGCACCACCAGTCGTTCGAAGACGCAGAACATCGTGATCCGCAGTACCTTGAAGAACCGATCGACGTTGTAATCTTTGTTGTTTGTTGTAGTACACTGCTGCTCAATGAGCTGTAATGGATATCAGTCCATATTTAGGAAAAATTCATATTGGACTAATTTACGGTGTATCAATTCTGCCTTTCCGCCACTTTCACGAAATCTTTTTCCGTTGCAAACATATTTTTCGATATAGCATGTTCTTCTAACTACCCACAATGGTGTTACATAAGGTCAGGTGGGTACTACGGAATAGAACTGCGCGGAATAGAACCGGCTGAAATTGAGCTGTACCGGCCTAAAACCGCTCGAATAACTCGAAGAATTATTTTGTTGTACATTGTGAGGCCCTAGGTTCTATTTCGGGCCGTTGTTTTTTTAGTACAGTTCCATTTCAGCCGGTTCTATTCCGTGCGAGTTCTATACCGTAGTACCCCCAAGGTCAGCCTAACAGAATTTTCTGAAAATTGAGCGGCACATTGTTTGAAGCATGGAGTTTCGATTGTGAGAGTCGTAGGGTGAATTTTTTCGATTTGGCTGAAAAAAGACGTCTGAAAACTTTCTGAATTGCAGTCATCGTTTATCATTAATATTTCAAACGGTGAAAGCAGTTCGACTGCCGTGATGAAAGTGTCTGATCGTTTTTGAAAGAGGAAACGGAAAATGGAAATGAAAAAGGAAACTGTTTTCCTCATTTAAAAATTAATTTACCATGCACCTTCTGCACACCATTTTGAACAAATTATTTTGTATTCTATCATGTGGCCGCGAAAAATTATTTTTCTCGGCCCCTAGCCAGGAAAAATACTCGTTGTTGTTTGATGTTTTCGTCCGCCTGTTCGAATACTAGCTTTCCATTATGTTTGTTCATTTTCCAGATTAGTTATTTATGTTTATCGCGTTGCACTTTTAAGTGAGAAAGTATATTTTTTGGCGCACTCTGTTGGTTTTCGTATTTCCTTCCAACATAATACAGTGCGTCCAACAATTTTAGGACCCCCCTTGATTTTGGGGTCCCAGACAGAACCGAAAGAGATATGAAAAATCTGTGAATGCAGTTCAATTTAGAATCAAAAATAACCCATATGCTCCATTTTTCATGATCCTACCATGTCCCGTCTCCGCACACGGCTAAAAAGTCGTATTTTCGACTGTCCAAAAATTATAGGACCACCTGAGAATTTGGGTGTGCGGGTAATTTTTTTGACGATATTTTTCGTTTTTAACAAAGTTTATATTGTTTTAGACTATTTTCGAGCAGTTTTAGTAGACTTTTCATGTAATTTGTATGTTTGCGTATTCAACAAACAGCTCAGTTGGTAGTGGCGACGGCTTTAGTTCGGAAGATCGCAGGTTCGAGTCCCCCCTTCATCCTCGCTTTACACAGCCTCTGATTGGGTAATAGAAACATCGGCAAAGAGAGAACGGTGCACCAGCAGTCTTCGGCTCTCGGACGTTTCGAAAGTGTGACGTTTCGACAGTGCGACGTTTCGAAAGTTTTTCTGCATTTTTTCGTCGCGGCTTTTGCTCAAAATCATTCTTAAAAGCTTTTTAATGACAATTTTATAAAAAGCTTTGAAAAAAACAGATTGTGTGCCAACACCGCGACTCGAAACGTCGCACTTTCGAAACGTCACACTTTCGAAACGTCCGAGACCCCAGTCTTCAGCTTAAACAGAACACCGAGATCCGCAGTACCTTCGGTATTTGAAGAACTTATGAGCTATGTAAGATTTGTTGTTGTGATGAGCTGGGTTTTGGGAAAATTCCAGTATAGCCACCCACTACAATATAGGTACCCACGCTATAGTATAGCCACCCACATAACTGAAAAATGGGGTTTTTCCGATTTTCTGTGGGTGGCTATTTTGAAATATATGGGTGCTTTTACTGGAATATATTATTACAGTTAAGCCACCCACTCAGTGCTAATGGGTGGCTATACTGGTTTCCTAGGGAATCTTTCAGAATAGCCACCCATATATTTCAAAATAGGTACCCACATCAACGGGCTATAGAATAGCCACCCATCATTTCAGAATAGCCACCCATAATTCCAGAATAGCCACCCACGCGGCGCCGACTGTGGGTGGCTATACTATAGCAAGTCAAATGGGTACCTATTTTGAAATATATGGGTGGCTATTCTGTAATTATCCCTGGGTTTTCTATGCTTACTGTAATGTCGTTTGTGATGAAAGTTTGAAGTGCAGCTACCGTAAACATAAGCTAAATTGGTTATTATCCTAAAAGTATGCCTGCGAATCATTCATTCGATCATGGCTCGCGCTCCTTTCCTCACTCCCGCGGAACAGGCCAACGTTGATGTGATGCACCAACTGGGATTGAAGCTGCATGAGATGCCTCGTCAACTTGGAAGAAGCCGGAATGCTATTCGTCGCTATGTCAATGATACTATCAATTACGGGAATAAGCAGAAGCTTCCGCAAACGACACAACATCCACATCTTCCAATAGGAAAACACCGCAATTCACGTCTACAACACTACAAGGAATTGGTTTGCTTTGAAATGAATGGTCAGCTTGTAGCCCATATCTTAACCCATCGCGAAATTATGTGGTCTTTTTGTCCGTCACGCCTATCGTAACGAAAAACAGTTCAACACCATCCAGGACCTCAAGGATGCTATCAAGGCTGAATGGGATGCAATCCCAGAAACCGAGTTGAAGATGTTGGTGGCGAGAATGCCTAACAGGGTCATCAAAGTGATCCAGAAAAACGGCGGAGATACCAATTACTCATAATCTTTTAATTTCCTGAACATTTTTTTGCGTTTAAACTGATTTTCTCACAATGAATGTGTTTTGTTGGCATAAGTGTAACCATTCCATGAAAAATGACTTTAAGCAAAAAAACATATGATACGTTTACGACAAATAAGTTTAGAAATAGTTTAAAACGATATAAAATTAATGAAAATAAAATTTAAGTAAAAAATATGGTCTAAAAATCATCCGCACACCCAAATTCTCAGGAGGTCCTATAATTTTTGGACAGTCAAAAATAGGACTTTTTTGTCGTGTGCGGGGACGGGACATGGCAGGATCATGAAAAATTGAGCCTAGGGGTTATTTTTGATTCTAAATCGAACTGCATTCACAGATTTTTCATATCTCTTTCGGTTTTGTCTGGGACCCCAAAATCGAGGGGGGTCCTAAAATTGTTGGACGCACTGTAGGTTGCGCCCTGACAGCCGTTTGTATATGTTGGTTCTATTAAAATCGTATTTTTATGAGCAACAATAAATTCTCATTGGATTTTTTCAAATTCATGACCTGTTACATACCTGTTAACAGTTTTAGTGTAGACATTAAAATAAAGACGTATGATACCCATTCTATCTAGATAATTTTCTTCTATGCACAAAACTAGTGGCGTCTCCGAAGTTTTCTTTAACTTTTTCCTTTTCTGGTGTTATTTGGTCCTCAATTCTCCATCCAAAGTATCTCTTGATGCGTTAAATAATTGACTTGATAGAGCAGTCGTCAAGATGCTGAGCGGTAATTACTCTTCGTAAACAATTTTCCACACTGTTTTTCTAACAACAAATCGGGCTGTCACTTATCGTAAGTACAGTAAAAGAGTAGCATGTGACACTATTGTTCATGGGTGAATTTCAATTGGAGGTGTAATTCTATTCGAGGTTGCAACCACTATTTTTCGTAAATCTTTTGAGCTGTTTTTTGGGCTCTGGGACGTTTCGAAACCTGCCATTTCGAAACTGGGACGTTTCAAAACTTTTTCGCATTTTCGCGTATTGTTTTTCGCCAATTGACACCAAAACACGCGGGCATTTGGTATTTATTTTTCGTTTTTATAAGTTATTTTTTTGAGAATTTGAACCCACTAGTATGCCGCAGAAATTCAAAAAAGTTTCGAAACGTCCCAGTTTCGAAATGGCAGGTTTCGAAACGTCCCAGAGCCGGTTTTTGTTTTCAACGCATACCTATTCCGTTTCAAAATGCTACTTCGAATTTGAGATTGTTCTGAAAGGGCAAGTTTGAGAAAGCACAACTACAAAGGGTGCAATTCTATTTGAATTGCAATCAAATTTGAGTTTTTACGGTATTTTCCTTATATAGAAAATAATTTTTGGCTAGCTTTATGTTCATATTTCTGTGACTGTCGCCAGGGTGCATGGTGGAAGCGAACTGAGCATCCGAGACGACTACAAAAACAATTTCACTACACGGCGTTTACCGCATATCATGCAACAGTCCCCTCAGCTACCGGCATTTTTTCCATAGACCATCTTCTCGCGAGGGGGTGCTCAAGATCCCAGCTCGGTCAGTTTTCGAAATTTTCCAATTCTGTCTTTTTAAAATGTTTCTAACTGTTGAGATAAGCTAATTTATCGTCTGTCAGCTATTCTAAAACGGTTTTTTAGTTGGGTAGACCATCCGCAGAAAGTCTTGGACCATCCGCCGGGGGGCGCCATTTCCATTGCGCTGGGGGGGGGGGGGGGGGCTGATCATTCAAGCCTTTAACCTCCTACACCACGGGGACGTCGGGGGACAAACCATGCGAGAATATTTTACGTATTTAGGAAAACAATTTCGCATTGAAACAAATCAAAAATAAGTTTGATGTGTTGTGTTTTCAATCGAATTGCTACCTCAAAACATTAAACCCAGCCAACTTTTTTCACGCGAACATTAAATTTTAGTGTGATTTGCATGCCGTATTTATTCGGCTCTGAGACATTTCGAAACTTTAGTGTATTTTTAGCGGTCAATTTTCAAGCAAATATTGAAAAGTTATCCGAATTTACCGGTAAAAGATTCGACAACTATTTTATCCTTGGCCGAATTTTGGCAATAGTGTGAACATGGCGACGAAAAATAGCACTAAACTTTCGAAACGCTCCTGTTTCGAATTGTCCTAGTTTCGAAACGTTCCAGAGCCATTTATTCTATTATAAGTGCACCTCTATTTGAAGGGCATCATCAGTAGTGCCTGGAACAATAGAAGTGCATACCCTTCGCATAGAGTAAATACAGTATCTGCATGTGAAAAAGTGGGCGGGGTTTCATGTTTTTATGCAGTAACTCGATTGTAAACTCAATAGCCTGGCTCGTATATATCATCATCGTTCTTTTTAATAAAAACCAAGATCGCGATGCATGTGTGTGTATCCGAATGTCTGCTCTTGCCGTTCCGCAAGAAAATGCTGCAGACATAACTCGAACCCGCTTTATCTCGATTAATTTTCACGTGATCTACCAACTGGGCCAGAGAGGTCACCAAAAGGCTCCGTTAGCACCTGCCGCAGGACTACGCAGCAGGCTTCTATATATTAAAAGTGTCATCTTTGAAAATAAAAATAATTCTAATGAGATTACAAGCTTGGTTTATAAAAAACGCTTCCCTGATAAGCTACAGACCGGAGTTCGAGTTTTTGTGTTAGTCTTGGGCGCTCAGTTTGCTTCCGCCATGCAGTTTGGAAACAGACACGCCAAGAAACTCAGTTACAGACTCAACCGGAATTTTATGCAGTGCTTGCCAAAAGTTTATTAATAATCGTTTTTTCTGGGATAACTTGGTCCACAGATGAAGTAAGGTCTTCAAATTTTTAATGTATGTGCAAAATACGTTTAAGCAAATTTGCAGATTGATAAATTGCATCATGATTTATTTTTTTTTTGAAAATTTGAATTTTTTATTTTCTTTTTTTTCCAGTCCAAGTTATCCCAGAAAACCCGATTATTAATAAACTTTTGGCCAGCACTATATATAGGAATGATGTTAGTTTTATAATTTCCGCTTTTTTAACACGTATTAACCAGAAGTGAAACTTCACTGTAAATTGTGAATCAAAAAATTATTGTATTCTACTATTTCTTCTTTTTCAAATAAAAAAGTTATTTCATTTATCGATAAGTGTCACTCCCTGATAATACGTGATTGAAAGTTTTGTAGAATACCAAACAAATTTGCACTCGAAAAAAATAATTCCGTTTCTTAGTTTTTTCTCTCACCTAGACCAGCGCCAGATAAAATATATTTTTCCCTCACATTTCCCTGCAATTTTTCTCGCAACGGTCGTGGTGTTATGTGTATAGCCCGTACTATCTGCAAACTTCTCGCATTTCAACACATTGAAAGAAAGAGAAGCGGTTGTAAAGGTGCTAAAAAGAAAATCTCCCGGGGCGTTCGACCTCGAAAATTTGAAACCTTTTTTGCGCTCTCTTTTTTTGGTTTCGTCTAATCGGAGGGAAATGGTTTCTAGAAAACATTTTCACAAAGGGGTGAGAGTACAGGCGCAGAAAAAGAAGACGAGTAAAAAAGCAATTAGGTGTCATGAAAATGATGTTTTTAAGATCACGATTATAGATCTAGTCGGTTATTGTCAGAAATTGTTATGAATCCCTTATGGTACGTCCAAAGTAAAAAAAAAGCGCAAAAAAAGACGAAAAAAGGCGTCCAAAGTAACTTTGTTTTGGCGTCTTTTTTCTCTACAGTATACCGCAGAACCTGCAGATCAAACAAAAAAAAAAACAACTAAAAACATGTTTGAAACAATAAAAAATGTAAACAAACATGTGAAATTCAAATTATTTGCTTCGCGCGTCGCTAAGATGTGCAGGTTTGGCGGGATACTGTAGAGAAAAAAGACGCAAAAACAAAGTTACTTTGGACGCCTTTTTTCGTCTTTTTTTTGCGCTTTTTTTTTACTTTGGACGTACCATTATTGATTATCGTTTTCGAAACTATTGCAAGAATAAGTGATGAATGACCATATGTAACTCCCTTGTAAAAATAAGGTCTTCCATTTCTCCATTGTATCGTCACCAGAGTTGTACGAGTCCCCCCCCCCCCCCCCCCCGAAGATTGCTCGGTCATTTCGTACGAGTCCCCCCCCCCCCCCCCGAAGATTGCTCGGTCATTTCCCTAACCAGGAATTGACTTAAATAATGTCTGGCTCTGAACGGTACACCACCAGTCGTCCGCGTACGCCGAAAACCGTGATCCGCAGTACATTCGGTACTTGAAGAACGGATCGACTTTGTAATCTTTGTTGTTTGCTCCAGGAAGATGGTTTTTTTTCATTCTCCCCCTGTGAGAAGATGGTCTATGGAAAAAAATTTGGTTAGCTGAGTGGGCTGGTTTTCCCGTCATTTTGGTCCAGTGCAAACCTGCATTTTTATGAATTTTTCTGCATTAAAATTTAGGTTTGAATATGAATAAAATGGCAAAAAAAAATCATCTGGATATGTCCATTGCACGGCATCCCATCCACATTTTAAAAAAAGTCGGTAGCATGGATATAATGCTTGGTTGCGAAATTCGCTGAATTATTATCATGCTATCCGGGCATGAATTCCGTATGAGTATTTCGAAAGGCAATGAGGCCTTTGCTTGAAAGACTTAAAAAATTCAAGAAAATATTTTAATTTTCATGATAAACCGAACATTGGCGGTTCTCGTTAAGGCAGTCATTCTGAAAATGTTTGAGGAAAAGGCAAGATAGCGTGCGCACAAACTTTTGGCAATCATAAACGGCCGAAAAACATTAATTGAAAAAAAAGTGGAAAAAACTTTCTAGCCACACTAATATCATTTTATTGTTTGGGTTTTGGTGCATCGCTCGTTACTCTCGTATGAATCTCCTTTTTCTCCTTCTTCTTCGTTTCATCTTTTGGTTTTGTTGTTATTCTCATAGGTTGTAGCGTGTTTCCCGGACGCGCTGCTTGGCAGATACAAAGAAAGTTTAGTGGATTTGGATAGCAGAGTACGGGTGGTTTTGTGGCCGTAGTGTGCACGAATCGCGGAGACGCAGAACCAGGACATCTGGCCCATCAGAGTGATGCCAGATGGTGTGATGATGGTAACAAGGGCGTTTGTGGAGAGATGGAGACAGGGGGCAACACATGGCGCGAAGACAAAGGACGGATTGCCTACCCGGCAGCTGTCTCCACCGCTTGTCGGTTTTCGATTTGAAAACGATTTACGTGAGGAGAGAGAGAGAGAGAAGGAGGAGAGTATGCTGAAGATTGGATATAATGTTTGGTTGCGAAATGATAAGAATGCGCGAGTCGGCCGGAACACGCACTTGGATTCTCGAGTGCCGCCTATCGTTGGCAAACCGGATAGCGATGGCGGCGGCTGCAGAACGAGACAGAGCTCTACATTTTTGATCGGTGCTGGTTAGTGTAACTTGAGAGTTGGCTGTTTAGTCTTTAACAGACCTCTGAATCGCTCGTTATTGTAAGGCGGCCTGCCTAGGCAGCTGTCGTGCCAAAATCTTTTACGTTTTACGTGTCCCTTCTGTTGCTCATCGACCCGACTACAGATGCGTTAAAAAGTAGAGAGTGAGAGCAGTGGAGCCTGCACAACATTTTATGGACCTCTTTCTCTTTTCCTTTTCGCCTGGTCAGGCACGACGCTACAACGGCACATATACGCATACACACACACACGAAAATAAATTGCGCAGCCGAGTAATATGGGTTCCGCTTTCCACCGGTTGCTATTTTTCTGAATGATGAAAGTTCGGTCTGACGGGTCGAAGTTTGAAGTTTTCTATCTGAAATCAGTGGATGGGTACTCTGAGATAATACAAATGTAGGAAAAGCAGAATAAAAAAGCGTTTCGGCTCGATCGGGTGCAGTTTATGCCGTCGGCAATATGTTGGCTTTTCTTTTTAATATGAAAAAGCTATGAATTGGATTGGATTGGTTAGCTTTTTTTAACTCACGCATTGGTGACAATTTGTCGTTCATGCCGCCTTCTGAGGCCGAACCACTTTTGCCGACCAAAGTGACTCGTAGGGTTTTTTCTGTATGTTCTCGGGCTTTAAAAAGGGGCCTAAAGGTGTTTTCCTTGAATTTCGAGTGTTGCAATTTTAAGTTTGCCAAACACGTGCCGTTTGACAAAAACCGACAAACTCATTTGTCCGAAAAATGCGATTTATGCATACGGCTTCTGGACCGGCTCTCCGACGTTTCGAAAGTGTGACGTTTCGAAAGTGCGACGTTTCGAAAGTGGACTTTTCGAAGGTTTTTCTGGATTTTGTCGACGCGGTGTTTCACACAATAATTTTAAAAAGCTTTCTAAGAAAAATTCGTCAAACACCGCGACGAAAAATCTTCGAAAAGTTCACTTTCGAGACGTCACACTTTCAAAACGTCCGAGAGCCTCTGGACCCACATCAACTGTCTTCATTTTTTGTTGTTTTTCATTGTGTGTTGAGAAGCGAAATGAGTATGAAAAAAGATGCGAATTGGACGACGAGCGAGCTGATGAGTGGTTGTGGCAAACAAAATGAATGAAATAGTGCCAATGATGTGGTACAGCCACGCCAATTTTCGAGTGGAGCCAATTTTGTTCATCGGTCCCTCTTGTTGCTATTCTATTCTGAATGAATTCACTGGAACATAATCATCCATCCTAGTGCATCTTCATGTCATGCATATTTGACAAGTTGCGTGTGCTCGAAGCCCGCTTTCCTAAAACTCGTCTTCCTATTAGAGTACCGCTTTGCAAGTCAAAATGGAAAAATAGAGTCGCGTCTTGGAAGGAATGGTGTGTGTGTGAGTGTGTGGGCACTTCATGCTGTTTCCCTATAAGATTTGCGCTTCTTCTTCTTCTTCTTCTTCAGTTTCCCCCGTTTTTGTTGGACAGAGACGTCGTCTTTTCCTTCTTCTTCTTCTTCTTCTCATTCTTGTTCCGCGATGAATTCCTGCGTCGTGCTCTTCCTCTGTGCCCTTGCGTCGTCTTTTCCATAAAGTAGTCGGGTCGTGTGCTTGGATTAGGATCGCCACCCTGTGGTGTGTCTGCACCCTCCATTCTGAATGTGCTCTGGAAGTGGGCGGGACATCTCAAGTGTAGGCAGTACACGCCGAGAAGAGACGGATGCACGGAGGCCGAGGAGTAGGACGGCGGCTCCGCCCACCCGAGAGGGGTGTAGTGAGTGCGCGTGTTTGTGCGTCTAGATGTGTCCCGAGGAGGAGGCCGCTGTCGACTGCCGCCCGTTTTCTTCTCCCCGTGGGGCCTTTTCCCCCATCCATCCATCCATCCATCCAACTTGCGGTCCCTCTCTTTTCTCCTTCGAGTCGTTTGGTGGTGACTGAGCGGGTCCCAAAGAGAAGCAGCGGGCGGTCACATGTGCAGCTCTTTCCTCTCTCTCTTCTTGGCTGCCTTTTTCCTCCTATTCTTCTATATTGGTTATTCCTTTTTCTACAAAATTTCATAGATAAAAATAACTGAAACGCATTGGTAGCTCGTCGAACTGCAGCTGATCTGCCGCTCTAAAATGGACATATCACAGCCAGCTTTGATGTGCTACCTTTTCTGCTGTTTCATCTGAATTTAGTGTTTTTGTTGTTGGTGAGTCTAGATGACAGTAGTCATGCAGGGGCTTTTGAAAGTCTGCCCAATTTCACATGTGCGTGTTTCTTTGAATAAAGAGATTAATCCGTTTTGTGCCGAATTCCAAGTGATTTGTGTAAAATATGGAAATTTGAAATTGGAAGGAAAAAAAAACCGATTACTAAACTTTTCGGTTTGTTTCGAAAAGTGCAAATGTTATTTCAGGCTCTATGTCAAGTCATTTCCTATGACACGATTAACGACCGTCTATGGCTATTCGAGCACTTTTTGCCGCGGTTTTCACAATTGCTCAAAGATCCGACGATGCACGTCAGAAAGGTAGGTCGACACCGGAATCACCGGGATGGAGAAGGATACGTGAAAATACGACTGGCTGAAGTGTAATCAAATGGGAAATTGTATCATCGCATTAAAAATGTTAATATAATGGGAACTGAGTGGGGGACAGGAAAACAACACGCTTGAGCATAAACTGTTCTATTTATCGCCCGCGTCAATTTTCAATTAATTGAAGAATTGACAATAAATAGATTGGAACGTTCTTGTAGGAGTTTCATAAATTTGTCGATAAATTTCCGTGGTAATTGGGAAGATTAAGCGTGATTATTTTGCGATTAAAAACATGAGACAAGATTATTTGTTTTCAATTATTTTTTAAATGGTATGTCCAAAGTAAAAAAAAACGCAAAAAAAGACGAAAAGAGGCGTCCAAAGTAACTTTTTTTGCGTCTTTTTCTTTGTTGTTTACCGCCAAACAAGCAATAATGGACCTATTCATAGGAGAAAAAAGACAAAAAAAAACGTTTTTTTTCCTATTCATAGATGTAAAAAAACGACAAACAATGTCGAAAAACGAATGGTAAACAAGTGTTTATTGACCATGATAGACCATTGATAGTGAGGAGGCACAGAGATGTTTACAACCCCGTGGGAACGGAATTGTTTACTAGTTCATGCAAACTCCGCCCCTTTTCTGCGCCTCCTCTCTATCAATGGTCTATCATGGTCAAAAAACACTTGTTTACCATTCGTTTTTCGACATTGTTTGTCGTTTTTTTACATCTATGAATAGGAAAAAAAACGTTTTTTTTTTGTTTTTTTTCTCCTATGAATAGGTCCATAAAACAATTGTAAACATGTTTACAACCGCACGCTTTTTTTTTTACTTTGGACGTACCATAAACGTTGTTTCATAAGTCTTTGACAGTATTAGTATATTTTTGTTGAAAAACGGAGAATGGCCGCAGGCTACCAAATCTTTTTAGAGGCGCACGTCTTTTTCCGACTGGGTCTCGCGCGGCGTGTTGAAGAGTACATCGTGAAAATGCGCTCCACTGCTCACATAGATTTGAGGAAACGCGGTTGTTACAGATTTGAAACGGTTTCGATTTTCAAAAACGAGACGCTGGCGGAATAGGTTTTCTGCATAAAATAAATGGGGAAATATTGTTTAAATATTTAGAATCATGCAAAAGATATGAAACCACCAGAAAAAATATATAAAAAATTGCTGCGGCGCCGACGTTTTGAACACGCCATTTCGCGCGCTTTTTTCTCGAGTGACGTGGCAAAAAATTTAAAATTTCATTTTCATGTACCTCTCAACACCCCGTGGTCTCGCAGCGAAATTTCTACCCTACGCACAAAAACCATCTTTGATAAATAAAAGAATAAAGTGCCATTTTTCGAAGTAATGAAACAGAAAATCTGGGATCGAAGAAAAAAAAGGGTGCAAATTTAATGTGTTATTCCGCGCCCAAAGTTAATTTTTTTCAAGTTTAAAAATTGCTTAAATCAGGAGTTTTTTGTAGTGCAAAGTTCCAAAAGAAATCCCAGAAATACCAGTGATCACAGGTGAAATCGACGTTACCGTAGTTTCTTCTCTGCGAGACCTTTTATGTTTAAACTTGAATTTTCCCACATTTGCTCACTTTTTTCTTTTTCACGGGAAAATTCAACTTTAAAAATAAAAAACATCGAGGCGAAGCAATTACGGTACCGTCGGTTTCAACTGTGACTCCCTGCTATTCCTGGAAATTTTTTGGAACATTGGACGCGGCATTATGTATTCAACATCAGATCCAATAAGTTCATGACAACGCGTCGGAAGTGGTGCGATTCCGTTCTAATAAACGCGATGAGCAATGAAGCAGCAAAATAAAAAATGTGTCAAAGACTTATGAAACAACCAAACTAGGTGTTTGTGGATTCGTATTCGCGCAAGCTCCGCCCACTTTAGTTATCATTTGAAGATTTTTGTGTAGATTCTAATCCGCGAACACCAAGTGACGACAGTATTATCACTTTGGCTAAAAAATGTACCGATTTTTATTATTAATTCATTCGGCCTTTGTTGTAAAAAAAACCATGGGTTTGAGAAAAGATAGCTGCATTTTCAGAGCGCACTTCATATATTTGGTAGTCTCGGTAACATGTTTGGAGAAAAGTTCACAGAAGTTTTTCTCGTTCCACATCTGATTACCCTGTCGTGCGATACGACATGGGCGGTTCGAAAAGTTGCCTGTGAGATGTTTGTGAAAGTAGCCGAATGCGCCTCGAATCAAGTGCGCATCGACATTCTTTCCCCTAATTTCGTCAGACTGTTAAATGATCCGAACAAATGGGTTGGTGACTTGAAATTTATTCAACACGCAAAATTTGTTTTCTTTTCTCTAGGTGTCATTCATCGCTTACCAACAGCTCGGTCCGTTTATTTCACTTTTTGCCGATCCAAATGTTACCGGAATCGAATTGATAAATGGACAGATTTTTGTGCGAAGTGAGAACTACGCTTTCTCCGAGTCATCAGATGCGGCAAACACCACAATTAATATGAATTCAACAAACACAAGCATAGACGAAAGCAGCAGCAGCACTGATAAATTTGGAGAACTCCCAGCATCTACATGGCTTCCTGAAATTGACTACAATGATGATTTGGACTTTAAGTTGCAATTCAATGATCCATATCCACGTCCATCGGCGGTGAATGTGTCCACGGCTGTTAAAACACCGAAACGAGGAGAACGGGTCATGGACAGGTTGGAATTACTAAACTTCCAAGCTCTCTAAATTTTATGTTCATTTCAGTGTCATTTCCGGATTCAACAAAATGTTTAGCCCGTTCGAACGCAGTTCTCCTAAATCTTCAACTTCGGAGAAAATCGCAGCCACATTTTCGAGTCCGTCGAAGCGATCGCCAATCTCATTGCACGGTGCTGTCAGTTTGATGGACAAGTGGAGCAAACGAAGCAATCCGAATAATCCTCAGTGAGCTCCAAAGATTTTTAATAATTTTATATTTTATCTATCGTTTAGGCGATTTCCTATCTTCGACTCACACAGTACCGATTCTTCATCTGAATCTACCCCTCAAAAAGAGGCGGTGAACGAAGGTGCAGGCATCGCGGCCAAGTGCAATTCGACTGACGATTTGACCAAGTTGGGCCTTGAAGACGATGGTATGTTTTATCCCCTATCTTACTAGGAAGGTACTTTATGTACGTTTTGGAAAATTGTGAACAAAAAATCAGGGTGATACTAGAATTTTTGGTGATTTTTTTAAGATGGGGCCAGGCTTGGTCGGGGTCGGAAAACGGAAATTCCGATTTTCCGAATTTTCCGACTTTTTTCGGAAAATTTTTCCGACGGAAAATTTTCCGAATTTATTTTTCGGAAAAATTACCCGTCGGAAAATTTTCTGAATTAATTATCCGGAAAATTTTCCCGTCGGAAAAATTTCCGAAAATGATCGGGAAAGTGAAGTTCTTTTAGGTGCCGCTTCTAACAAGGGAAGTGTTTAGGGTCACCAATTTGGAAATTTCTGAAAATTTAACCACACATTAGAGATCGTTTGAAAACAACTCTCAAAAATTTCTAAAAAAGGGCCGTCACTAGGAACCGAGATATGACGCTTCAAAGTTTGGGCCACGCCCCTTTTAAAATTTAACACAGGAAAACGCGATTTATCAGTAGAAAGAGCGGAAAATACTCAGCGCCAAACTCACTGCCTTCCTCCCCCGTTGATTTCATCGGTTTGGTGGTCCAGTGGTAGAGGTTTCAAGTGGTAGTGGCAAGGAGCTGGGCTCGATTCCCGCATAGTGGAAAAATTTTTGCATTTTTTTTTTTCAAAATTTCAGAAGACGTGATTGAAGGTTTTCAATCAATTTCAGGACTTTTTATTACCCTTTCGGGGATAATTACAGAATAGCCACCCATATATTTCAAAATAGGTACCCATTTGACTCGCTATAGTATAGCCACCCACAGTCGGCGCCGCGTGGGTGGTTATTCTGGAATTATGGGTGGCTATTCTGAAATAATGGGTGGCTATTCTATAGCCCGTTGATGTGGGTACCTATTTTGAAATATATGGGTGGCTATTCTGAAAGATTCCCTAGGAAACCAGTATAGCCACCCATTACCACTGAGTGGGTGGCTTAACTGTAATAATATATTCCAGTAAAAGCACCCATATATTTCAAAATAGCCACCCACAGAAAATCGGAAAAATCCCATTTTTCAGTTATGTGGGTGGCTATACTATAGCGTGGGTACCTATATTGTAGTGGGTGGCTATACTGGAATTTTCCCCCCTTTCGTAGTTTTAAATTACTTCAAGAACTATTTCACACGTTTTTGAGGAAAATTTTTTTTTGAAAAATTTACGATATTTTGTCCACCAATTGATCATCATTTTTGAAATTCAAAAAAATTTGAAAAAAAATTTTCATACTCTCAATTGAAAACATTCAAATGGAGAAACCCAAGAGATTTTTGAAAATCACTGAACATAACATGCTGAAACCAAGATTCAGCAAACATTTTCAATTTCCGTTTGAACCATTTGATTAGGCAATTACATAGAATTTTATGATTTTTCTATTGTCGGCCCACCACGTCGGCCAAACGCGCTCCGCTGAACTCAATAGTACGTGGATTTTATTTTGGTTTCCAAATTTTTTCATTTCACGTGTAAATTCAACGTGAAATAAAATAATTTGGAAACCAAAATGAAAATTGCATAGCGTTGAGTTCAACGGAGCGCGTTTGACCATTTTGGCGGGCCGACAATATATCGAAAAATCATAGACACCTTTTTGTTTATTGACAACGTATTTTAAGAGAGATACCGTAAAACCTGTAATTGAAGTACACCTGTATTAGAAGTACACCTCTAATAGAAGTACACCCCCAAGAGGCCTTTGAAAAATAGAAGTACACCCTCTAATTGAAGTACACCCTCTAATAGAGGTACATCATCTGGTGAATTATCTTTAAAAATTAATTATTCCATTTTTGAAGCTTTTTTTCTGTTTTTCATTGGTTTAAAGAATTTTTTGATTGAAAAATCATTTGAATGCCCACGACACAAATGTGCAAACACGTTCATGGAGGCACACAATTGCAACACTTTAATCGACGAATGCAGATTTCGAATTTTTGATACTCTGACAAAACCGGGGAAAAAGTTACCAAAAGCGGGGAAAATTTGCATTTCTGCAGCGAAGTTTTTCTAGAATTTTATAATTCTTTCAGTAGAAAACTCGTGCCGCACGTTTGCAATGGGCGGGATTTCTTCCTCGGTTTGGGAAATGTTTTTCCCAGTTTTGTCTTTACCGGTTTCGCGTTTTTCCCGATTTTGTCTGGGTCTTTCTTTTTTGTTATTTTTCTTCTGAAAATAGTTCGAAAACGATTCTCTCGACCCATCGTTGGAAACTGAAAGGCTTGAAGCCGATTCTGAAGCGGGCGATATTTTGGGAGGGTACGACAGAATAGAACTAAACTAAATAGAAATTCTACAAAATAGAACTGGAAAAAATAGAAGTGAGCGGAATAAAACTGCTACAAAATAGAACTCGTGGTGCGAATTTGCATAAAGAATAATTGAAAAAAATATATATTCAAATGCGCTCCATCGCACCACGCACGGCACCCCAGCCTTCCAAAATTTTTTCTAGTTGGCGCATTTCTCGTGCACTGGCCACGCCATGGCCGTACGGCCGTGTACTCCACGTGGACAATGTGATTTGCGCAATTTAGCCGAATTTTTTTCCATTTTTTTTTGTAAAGCAGCAAAAGAGTATGGTGTCAGCCGACAATGTATTATTTGCTGGAAAAATCAGGAACTTAAAATGAAAGCGAGCCAAAACGATTTACAATTTGAAAAAAAACGGCCTGATAGAGCCGGATTTTTTTGGTTTTGTTGTTTTGTTAAAATGAATTCTGTATTTCTTGATGACAGGCCAAGCGTGAGTCTAAAAATATGTCCGGGGGTGGGATGAAAAATAGAAGTACACCCTCTAATTGAAGTACACCTGTATTAGAAGTACACCCATTTGGGGGGTTTGAAAAATAGAAGTACATGTACTTCAATTACAGGTTTTACGGTAATTATAAAATTTCAATTGGTTGATCGATTTATCAGTGCAGTAATTAAAATTATTGCCCAGTTTTTGGGCTCTAGAACGTTTCCAAACTGTTTTGCTTCCCAGTTTCGAAATGGTAGGCTTCGAAACTTCCCAGAGCCAGTTTCCGATTACAGCTTGTTATAATTTTTTTTTCAAATTTTTTTGAATTTCAAAAATGATGATCAATTGGTGGACAAAATATCGTAAATTTTTCAAAAAAAAAAATTTTTCTCAAAAACGTGTGAAATAGTTCTTGAAGTAATTTAAAACTACGAAAGGGTAATAAAAAGTCCTGAAATTGATTGAAAACCTTCAATCACGTCTTCTGAAATTTTGAAAAAAAAAATGCAAAAATTCTCAAAACTGAATTTTTTTAAATTTGTTTATTTTTTGTTGAATTTTTGGTTAATTTGTTGATTTTCGTTTTTTCTCAAAGAAATAAGATGAGCCAATTGTTAAGAATCTTTTTTGGAAAATACAAAATTAAAAAAAAATCCAGTTTTAGTTTCGAAAATCGGAAAAAGTCGGATAATCCGATTTTCCGAAAAATAAAATCAGAAAAAATGTCGGATATCCGATTTTCCGAAAAGCATTTTCCGAACAAGCCTGGATGGGGGCCACGGCGTGCTGGCCGGAACGTTATTGACAACGCGCTCCGCTGAGTGTCTGCGTCTCTCCGGCGAGAGTTTGCTACAAAAACAACAGTATCCTCGCACTCTGCTTGTCTGCGTCTCCTCTTCGTATCAGTTTAACGCAGAAAAACGCTGCGCAGCTAAATGCGACCACGCTTAGGCGAGAATTTTTTTTCGGTGCTACCTCGGAATAGAACTGACGCGTAATAGAACTGTAGCGAAATTGAACTCGCTTTGGAATAGAACTGTAGCAAAATCGAACTGTAACGAAATAAAACTGTTCGGAATAAAACTGATCGGAATAAAACTGTTTTGGAATAAAACTGTCCGGAATAAAACTGTAGCGTTTTGGAACTAAATTAGCAATGGAGCGCGATTGCATTGCTTGCTCATTCAAATATTGGAATTTCTCATGCGCGTGCTTTTTTCAACAGTTTTATATTTGAGCTATTCATCAAAAATTGTTTGTTTTGTTGTTTTTTTTAATAAACTTTTATAATTTTTTTCGCGGCCCGCCTTGACGGCCAAGCAATGCAATCGCGCTCCATTGCTAATTTAGTTCCAAAACGCTACAGTTTTATTCCGAACAGTTTTATTCCAAAAACAGTTTTATTTTGCTACAGTTCTTTACCGAACAGTTCTATTCCGAACGGTTCTATTGCGAAGCAAATTCTATATCGCTGCAGTTCTATTACACTTCAGTTCTATTCCGAGGTAGCACCTTTTTTTCGAGAACAAAACCCGCGCAGTTTAAATTTTATTTTCCAACGTTCCGTCCAAAACGCCGTGTGGCGCGCCACCCATCGAAATTTTCAGCGGTTTGCGTGTTGGTAGACATTTCGGCTGGTGTAGCGAAGGGGACCGTGTGGAATGTAGAACTTTACGGGTAACAATTTGATCGAAGAATAGCAAAAGTTTGAAGGCTCTTAAAAACTTTTCTGGGAACATTTTGCCGATTTTTAAGATCTTTAAAAATTAACTAAAAATGCTAGTACCACCCTGATTTTTTCAGAAATTTCCTAAACGTACCAGAAAGTACCTTCCTAGTTAGTGCAACTGCTTCGAATGCTCGCTACTGTGATTTACTTTTGATATAACATTAATAACGCAGCAGAGCACATTATCAGTAGTTTAATGGTGGTTCACTTTCCCTAACTGTAGTTTTTTTTTCGTTTGGTGGTGGCCTTGTTTCGTTTTGTACTACTTCACCTCATCTTTTATGACCCTTTTTTTACTTTCAACTATCCTTCTTTCCTTTCTTTCTACCGTAAACCGCTTATTTAGCACCTGCTGATGCCGAAAGCTCTTCCTCCTCGTCGCCAACCGAGTCACGAACGGCTAGTCCGCGCGGTCGTCGCATTGCAAAAAACGCGTGGTCGAAGCTCGACGTCCGGCAGAAACTGTTTCTCCGACGTCTTGGAGCGTTGCCGCCGTCGTCGTCCACTATGAGACGATCGCCAAAAGTGTTGTCGCCGTCACCGACTCGATCGCCGACACGCCTTTCCAAGAAGAAGAATAAAGGGCTAATTTTCGATTTTGCCGCACCTATCGAGATCAAAGGGTTGGCATCGGCACCATCCACGTCTTCACCGTCTCCAATTGTGGAAGAAGATAATCTAAACACGTCGGAGCGAGAGCAATGTATGTAGTGACTATGTGATTATTTTTAAATGTCTTTAACTGCTCATTGTTCCGTATTGCTCTTTTTTGCTCTCGAGCGCACGCACCAATGCAGATTTTACGAGACAAATGCCATTTGCGTTTCGGATTGTCACTGCTCTAATTATTGTCCTTGTCTCATCGCAATATGCACCCTAATATGTTTTTTTTTTCGAAAATTCCCTTCCACCAATCCTGACTTGTTTCAGATATGGAACAAGCATCTCCAAAACTGAACGATTATGACACGGAAAAAGAATCAGTGGAGAGTGATGAAGATGAAGATGGACTCGATAAATCATTCGTTGCTGATGAGGACAACTTGGAGGATACTCGATTGTCGATCGAAATCAAATCCTCGGTTTCTGAATCGGTCTCCGTTGCCCCTCAAAATGTGAGCCAAGAAGATCCCATCTCGAACGAATTCTCGTCGTTGACATACTGGTCTTCTAACTATGCCATTGCGTATGTTTTTTTATTTATTTTAATAATTGACCTAAATATTCAATGTATACATACAAAATTCACTGTAGGAAAAGGGGGAAAAAGGAAAGACAACTCACGGACAGGGGTGGCACAAAAAAAGTTCAACAAAAAAATTTCGCCCTTAAAAAATTAACAAAAAAAGCGTATTTCTGTCAGTTAAATGGAAATTTTCGTTAAAAATTAGATTTTTTTGTCAATTCGGAGCATATACCGACTAAGTTTTTTTTCGCATCCGCGGTTCTACAAAAAACAAGCCAAAAATGTTTTGTCTCACCCGCATCATCAAAAAAAAACCCAAAAGTTGTTTCTTTCACCCAAAAAAACCGAAAAAACATTTTTTTTTTGTCCCACCCCTGCTCACGGGCATGCTCTTAAAATTTTGGATTCATTTTAAAAATGTTCCGAAAAAAACATTTTTTTTTTCAAGTTCACTTTTTTTGAAGTCTAAAATTGAAAGATCAGGTCCGGTAGTATTTTCGACACTATTTCCCAAAATTTCAGACCGATCGGAGCATTCTCCGATTTTTCTGTTCATAAATGTTGATTGTTTTGTTTTATAGATCAATTGATGACGAACTGAAACCTTTTGGCTCTTCCTCTTCTTTCACCAACTCGCCCACCTCTAACAGATATCTGGAGAGCAGATTTGATGTGATGAAGACCAATGAAACGTCGCCCAGAGCTCGATCTTCATCGTTTGGAGTTAACGGATCACCAAGTGCAGGGTCGCCGAGAAGGTAGACTTTTAGTTTTGCAATCCCAAAGAAATGTAGTATTATTCAAAATTCCAGAAAGACGAACAGTTCTTCGGAATCTCCGCCCATCTCAACTGGCACGAGCAGCGACTCAGTTGTGATGCTCAACACGGAAGAGAAAGAGAAGCTCGGAATTCTGGACATGGATGAAATGGACATGTCACTGTCGTCGAACTCTTCGATACACGGTGAGGCGGCGATGACGGAAGACTCGGAAATTAGCATGATGTCGATCGAGAATCCAGTGTTTTCACACGTGCCCGTCGATCTCGTCGACTCGTACATAAAAGTAATGGGACCTATCAACCACAATGGAGGATCGGTGGCCACTGAAGAGGACTCGCTGTGTGCCGAAATCTATCGCCATTGTGCGCACAATTTCCCAGCGATCTGCTATACTCTTGGAAAGGCGGCATGGCCTCGTTTGAAATTTATTTTCCGAAAGTTGGCTCTAGACGAGCAGGCTAGAGTTCGTCAGTCGATATCCTATTCGATTCATGAAATTGCCAAAATGTTGGGTACAGAGATTACGGACGAAGACTTGCTTCCGGTTTTCTACGATTTGAGAAACGATCAGAATACAGATGTGCGTAGCGGAATTCTTCTACACTTGTTTGATTTTGTGAAGGTATATATTTATATCATTTTTAAAAAAGAAAACGGTTTTATTCAATTTTTATATTGTAGTGTTTATCGCCAGCTAAGCGTGAAGAGATGATATTTTCGTTGCCACAATTCTTCCCGATTGGTGCTCAGCCGGGAAACCAGGCGCAGAATGGGGATTGGCGATCTCGATTTGAGCTTATTTCGTAAGATTTTAGTCTATTTCAAGTTTACTGATTTCATATATAATTTTTTCAGGCAACTTTCGAAATTGTGCTCGCTCTACAGCATCCAGAACGTGAACCTACACATGTCGGGAATTGCTCTAACTCTGGCTGATGACCGTGTTGCGGAGGTCCGCCGAGAAGCCGTCATTCTAGTGTCAACCATTGTTGGAGCGCTGGTCGCTGCTGAATGGGAGGATATCACAGAGAGTCGGGACATTGAAAACGGGCATTTGGATGTGAAAAGCAAAAAGAACAAGGCGCACATTTTTCTGTGTGAGCAGTTTGTCGACGACATTGTCTCAAGTTTTGCCAAGACGCAGAAATGGACACGCCGGCAGACGTTCTCGTTCATTTGTGCTCAAATTCTTCGCGAGAAGCACTGTGATGGCATTCAGTTCCGATACTTTTTCGCCACTCCCCTCCAACAACTCGTCACCGACAAAGTGCCGAACGTGAGGTTGGCGTCTTGTGAAGCGTTGAGCATGTGGAGAAAGACGTTGATCACGGCTCGAGCCCAGGAGAAACGTGGTCAGTCGCCTCTCTCGTCTCCCACTTCGGAACCGTCGGCAATTCGACGAGACATCAATCTTGTGTCCGATTTGATGGTGAAGTTGTCAAACGACTCTGACGTTGACGCAGCTTTTCTTGCAAAGAAGTGTCAGGGATTGACGGACGATCAGCAGCCAGTCGACGTGGCGGCGCGGACTAATCGGCTGAGAGAACGAGAAGAGCTCTTCTTTGGAGATATCATTCTCACAGACGACACTGGAAGTGTCGTACGGGTCGCTGGAAAGCAAATTAGACAAATTGTGAGTAATTTTTGTTTCTTAATCAAGGATTGGGTGCAAAATTTTAAAACCCCTAAAATTTCAAATTAGACTTTTCAGAAAAAAAAAATTAATTTATTAAACCGGTATTTTACATTAAGAACGATTTTGATATTTTTCTGAAATAATTTTTAAAGGAGTCACCAACTTTTTGAGGAAAGTGGCTTGAAATGTAGTATTGGGTGGGGTATTTACGAATATCACATCGAAATCGCACAAAAAATTTTTTTTGATTTTTTATGATTTTCAAAACATAAAAAATTAGAATACCACGGGGAGTACACGAGGTCGCGGCCTCGGAAACCGCCGGCCAGCATTTTTTTTTCCGAAAATTTTCTTTGTTGAAATGGAAAAAAGTGCCTATATTTCTGCTTACCTGTCGCAATTTTTACCGATATGTAAATAATTTATCAAAAAAGTAATGAAAAAATAAGGACATAGAAGAAACAAACCGAAGACGCGGTCGTCCGCCGGCCTAGGAAACCTCGTCTTCGTGTACTCGTTGCGATCTTCTATTTTTTCGGAAAATTTGGAGAAAAGCAGAAAAAATACAATATTTTAAAGCTTTTGTAAGACTTTTTGAAAAACATTAAGAAAAATACACAATTTTTTTTGTTTTTTATAAACCGGTCTGAATAAAATAGCTCTAGAATTTCCATGTATTTTAGGGAATCTGTAAAATCCGTAAAGTCCCAGCCCTGTTCCTATTACATTTTTTTTTATGATCAGATAAAACCTGGTACGGATGCATTGAACGATGATTCAAAATTGGCTGAAGAGGTTGAAAATAAGGAAGCTCCACTCCAACAAATGGAAGAATTTGATGATGAAACACTGGTGCGTGATTCTGACGTTTCAGCGGCGGTTTTCAACTGTTTTGAAAGATTTTTCAGGGTATTGTTCCATTCAAATTTGCACATCCTCCGGAAGTGGTGGCAGTTGCTGTTGTGCTCGAAGCGGGAAATGAGGACAATAGAGAAGAAGTTGACATGGAAATTGACGAGGAAGTGGAGGCTGAACCAGTGGTTCCGATAAAAGAAAACGACGAGGAAAGTGATATTCCGATGGACCCAACGCCTTCTAATCATACTTCTAGTCCGGCAGATGAGAGCGAATCGGAGGCGTGATAATTGACAAGATATCGCAGCATCAATCGATCCCTTTATTTATTTTTTGTTGTTGCTATTTTAGGAAACCCTCTTTCCCCCAAACGGTCATTTGTTTTCTTCATATTTCATATTTTTTTCTTCATTCTTGTGCTACATGTTTCTTAGGCGGCCTTATTCCCTCATTTTTGCTCATTCTCGATATTTATAGTTTTTTTTTATTCAATTGGATTCCCCTGTCTCGTCCCATTTTCAAGAACTTTGGATAACTTTCTTCCCCAGTTGTCGCTGGTTCGACGACTCGCGCTCATAGTATCTCTAGCGGTTTTTTCTCGGTAATTTTGGTAGATTTTCGTCTGTTTTATTTATTAGTACATCCTTTTTTCTTTTTCACATCAAAGCCTTGTTCTCGCGTATTCTCTATTTCTTTTCTTTTTTCCCCCTTTTCCATTCTTTTCTCACTCGGTCTACCCTTATTTCACTTACCGTAAGAACATTTGTTCACGAAAATCCCGAATGTCGAAGTACCTGATTTATTTCCTTTTTTGGTATAATACATGTGAATTGTTTGTACTTTTTCATTTTCTGCTTTTATGAGACACTAGAAAGAACAGAAAAGAAACGACGAGTTGAAAGAATCGGTGAACGAAGATCAATAAAGAAGAAGATCGGTGGAACTGCATTACTGTAGCTATGGATCGATTGTTATTTTACATATCTGAAATGGAAGTCGATATCATTTATTAATGGACCTATTCAGAGTACTGTAGAAAAATGACAAAAACTAGGAGAAATCTTGGAGAATACTCCGATTGATCTGTAATTTTGGGTTTGGGAAAACACTCTTGCACACTCTCGGACCTGCTCTTAAAATTTTGGAATGAAATATCGATTTTAAGAATTTTCAGAAAAAAATCTATTTTTTTCAAAGTCAATATTCCAGTCCAAATTTTTTAGAGCACGCCCGGGAGTATTTTTGGCATTATTTCCCAAAATTTCAGAAAAATCTTTTCTTTCTTCTTTTCGATTGTTTTTCCACAGTTCTCTGAATAAATAGAAAATAAAACTCACTTGGCCGCCCAATCTACTCTACCCGAATTTGACATTTTATTGTTCCCAACTGCTGGATTTGTGGCCGACGACGTGTTAGAATGGTTATTCGGATGGTGGTTTGTCGCTGACGGTTTTGCTCCGAAGTTTGGGATGTATCCTGGAAATTGGATGAGATGTTTAATTTGTTTTCGGTTGATGCAATTGCTCTTGCATTGTCAGAATTTGGGTTGGCAATGGGGAGCCACACGTCTCATTTTCGTGCTAGAATAGTTTCCTGGCAAACGATAATTCATTTTCCACCAATCATTTTCTACTTTTGTCCATTGCAATGGAATCATTTCCCTTGGCTTGAAAAGACTAAACTTTTTCTGAGTCTTCCCTGTTTTTCTAATCATCGCAAATGTTTTTGTCCGTGCCAATTTATGCGAATTCACATTTTTCGAAATTATTTTTTGAGTTTATCAAAAGTAAGGCATGATCGGTGGGAAATTAATGTTTGCCTAGTTTCCCCATATAAAAAAAAGCCAATACTCAATGGGTCCCGGATCTTTGGGTCCCAGAATCTTTGGGTACGCTTTTTGAGTATTTCTGGGTAGGATTACTGTTTATTTACGACTACTGTTCTTGTCCAAATTTGCAAATTGGGTAATTTAAAAGCAGTCGGAACCATAAAGAAAACGTACCAAAAAAAATTGGGACCCAAAGATCCGGGACCCATCGAGTATTGGCTTATAAAAATGGCTCCCCGCCTCCCCATCGCCAACCCTAGTCAGAAAAACAGGGGAGAGGCATGCTGAGAACGGAAAACAAAGAGAAAGATGTAGAAGAAGGGAACAAAACGACGAACCGTACGCGTACTCGAACCTTGTCTGAACGGCCGTTCGGCCCTCTTTCTTGGCGCTGAAATTCGTCGTTTTTGTGGCGCCCGTCAATCCGTTCGTCGTCATTATCTGATTGTGACCGGCGTCTTTTGACACTTGGCCTGAAAATACAAAATAGCGGATGAGACGGAATCGAAAAGAAGAGCGTCTAATATTCACCTGGCACATATTTGCTCTTTGACAAGTAAATCTCTTTCGCAGACTGTTTTGTATCGTTTGTTTTCGTCGGCGCCAGTGGTTTTGTTTCGGTACTGTAATTAACAGAAGGCAATTTAAACTTTTTGTTATTATTTAGAGTTTGCTCATAAATGTCCCATTCAGGAATTTTCGGCATAACATTTTTTTTAGCTTTGAAAAAATATTCAGATTTTTGAAAATTAAATCGGTATTACGCATTCCTCGATTTGAGATATCTCGTGAAATTGTGCGCATTTGGGTCTCGCCAGGACAGTGTATGTAAACTTGTCGATTCACGCGCAAGTTTAAATTTTTCCGTTTTGAATTTTCGTCAATAGCGCAACCGGCTGTGGTGACCGCCGCCGTCCGAGAGGTTACAGGTTCGAGTCCGCCCTCACCCCTGGGTTCATCCAGCTCTAGTTGGGTAGTAGAGAAATCTACGAAGATTGCTCGCTCATTTCCCCGACCAGGATTCGACTTAAATAATGCCTGGCTCTGAACGGTACACCATCGTCCGCGTACGCAGAAAACCGTGATCCGCAGTACCTTCGGTACTTGAAGAACGGATCGACTTTGTAATCTTTGTTTGTGTTGTAATCCACAAGTGTGCATGGATGTACGAACATTCAAAACGAAAACATTCAATTTTGCGCGTAAATCGACAAATGTTGATATACCGTCATGGCGAGACCCAAATGCGAAGCATTTTACAAGTTATCTCAAATCAAGGAATATGTAATATCTAGATTTACAACACTTTCATTATTCGAAATTGCTCTGATCCGAACTTACTTTTCAAACAACGACGCTCTATTCAAAGGCAGATTTCGATTGGCGTGCCTTTCGATAAGTTTGCTTGGCTGTTGCGGTGACACGTTCTCCGAACCAACATAGTCTTTCTGAATTTCCAAATACTCTCTTTTTCTCGTTCTCTATCTTCCCACCTTTGCCGCTTTTGCAGTCATCGCTTTCGTGTCACTCTTCACTGAATTGGCGCTAGTCTTTCGAACCGTTCCAGGCGCTGGTTGGCTCACAACTGGAGCTCCTAATTTCTCGGCCACCTGGAAGTATTTATACCGAAGTGATTGTTGGGCATTCGGCCGTTTTTCCGGATTCCAAATCATCATGTCCATCATCAGTTTCATTCCCTCTTTGCTGATGGTGTTGACGACCTGGAAAGCAAAGTGGAGATACAGTAGTCATTGGATTACTGTAACTCGAACTATGCTCACCTGTTCCATCGGAGTGGCAACCACTTGTTGGAACCGGAAGTTCATTGCAGACGCCAATTGATATCCTTCTGGCCATTCGTCCTTAAATTTACATATCATCGATCGAATGGTCCCTATTGTTTTCCCTTGTCCAACTTACTTTATTCGGTGTTCCGAGAATTGATATAATTTTGAACAACTGATCCATTTCAGACGTTCCCGGAAACAATGGACGGAGCATGTACAACTCGGCCATAATACATCCAAGTGCCCAAATATCGATCGGAGAATTGTAAGAAGTGGACCTCAACAGAATTTCTGGAGCTCTGTACCACCTTGTCGACACGTAATCAGTGTACGGTGGCTTAGATCGAATCTCTCTTGCCAGTCCAAAATCTGCTATTTTAACAAGTTCTGTTCCGTTGCACATGATGTTTTCCGGCTTCATATCTCGATGAAAAAACCCATTTTTGTGCATGAAAGAAAGACCTTGGAGAACTTGATAAATGATGTTTCGGATGACACTTTCTGGGAAATAACGATCTCTGTCTTTCATCAGTTCGTACAAATTCTCTTGCATGTACTCGAAGATGAAGTACAAAATGTCGTTCTCGCGAATCACCTGAAACAACAAAAGTAGAATAGAACTAGAAAAAGGGTAGGGGAATAAATAAATGCAGTTATTTACCTCGCGGAGTTTGATAATATTTGGATGATTGAGCTTTTTGAGTGACTTTACTTCTCGCAAAGACATTGCTTCCTCCCAGCTGTAGAACTTTTTCTTCATTCTGCAAGTACGAGGCGTGAGAAGTAATGGAAGTAAGGAAGTAATGGACTTTTGTACTTTTTGAGTATGGGAAAAAATAAACTTAAAAAATGTTATCCGGATTTTAACCTCATTGAGAAACATTGGCACATTCTAGCTAGACGGGTGTACCGTGATGGGAAACAGTAAGAAACAGTCAACGAGCTTAGAGACGCAGGACGCATTGAAAACGGCTAATAGCCATCGATTTGGGTCATGTGCCATATGCGTTTGGCCGTTTTCGATGGTTTTTCTCTTCAACTTTTTTTTTTCGTATATTTAATCCTGGACATTCTCAGAGAATTTTCGGCACGTATATGGCGGGCGTTTGTAGCTATGTGGCTATTAGCCATGGAAAACGACCACAAGCCATTGAAAAAGGCTAGACACCATCGGATTCGGGCGTGCGGAAAATGTATATGGTACACGGCCTGCTCCGATAGCTATTATTTATTTATTTATTTATTTATTTATTTATTTACGCCAATGTGACGTGTTGATATTGTGTACACAGATACATTAAAGGTATGTGCAGGGAAATAATGAGAGCAATAAGGAGTTGGGTAGAGACAGATCAGGAATGAAAGCAGAAAAAAAAAGGTGGGGTAGAAGTGATAAAGGATCTTGGTGACGTCCGTTCAGCAGTAGTTATAGAGTGATTGCGGTTAGCGTGCGGTTTGTGAAAAATTCTTGGCGGATCTTTGTTTTGCTGCGGGCCCAAATAAATTTGGTTTTTGCGCGCGTTCGCGTGTTTTGAAAGAAAGTAAAGAATGGCCTTGTGTCGATATCAACGTTTCCTGCTATCATCTTAGTCAGAAATTTCCTGTCAAAATACTTTCTCCTGTTTTCTAGTGATGAGAGGCCGTAGAGTGAATTTCTTTCGGGCGCCGAAAGATATTCGGGATCATCAGCTAAAAATTACCTGAGAAATACAGAACTTGGTGGACAGTAACTGTACTTTAAATCGAATTGTTGGAGTTTTCAGAGGAATTTTGGCGATACCAGTTTTTAAACACCCACAATAGATACTTTTAATAAATTACCTGTTTTTTTCATGCTGAAAAAGTACGGAAAAATTAGCATAGTTTTTTCTAATTTAAATTAAGGAAATCTATTTTATTCTTACCTGCCTTTTCAGTACCTACAATTCTTTTCAAGTACGGAAAATCTAATTTCTCGGCACCTCTAATTTCCCTGCAACCTCTAATAGGCCGACATGCAAAAAAGGACTTTGAAAAATAGACCGACAGCCACACACAATCAGAAGGTTCGGAAAATAAGCCGGCTAGCCGGGCAAATAGAGTAAATACGGCAAGCAAGTAAATTATCCATAATTTATATTATTGATCACCTTTTAATGGCCACTCGATCTCCTGTATCAATCTTTTTGGCGAGCATCACCTCTCCAAATGTGCCATCTCCAAGTCGTTTCGTCATCAAATACCTGAAATTTTCTATGTTGTTTTCAGCAATAACACTGAAAATAGTGCATTTAATATTTATGGGAAGCGTGTTGTTTACTGGGCAGCATCAAGGAAAAATAAAAATAAAAGGATTACCTGTCGGCAAGTTTTACGGCGGACGACATTCGATCAACTTCTTCTTCTTCTTCTTTTTTCTCTTTTTTTCTGTTCGCTGACCCGTTTTGCAGCTGAAAACAAAAAAAAACAAAGTAGACAACAATGCGTATTTTTCTCTTTTATTTCCTCGAGCTACGTAGGAAATAATAGAGAATTGAGAGGAAAAGAACGCGAGTTCTCAGATTGGCTAGTGAATACCTGCTCGGTGAGCTGCCAGAGGTGAGCTCGCTAGATGGGTGGGAGGGGCGCTGGTAGCCATAGAAACGGAGCAGGACGAGTCGCGGAGCAACCGAAAGAGAGCAGGAGAAGAAGAAGAAGAAGAGAAGGAAGGCTTCGCTCGTGTCGGTGCGTGTCTTTTCCCTCTAGGGTAATTAGGAGTAGAAACGAGTGGATAGAAGAGCACGAAGAATATAAATGTGTTTGGAAGCGGATAGAGAAAGTGGGGAGAAAATGTTTATGGGGTTATTCACGGGACAGCAAAGAAGGAACAAAAAAGTTCATTTTTTTGCTTTAGCAGCTGGAAAAAATCATGTATTGAGTAATTTTGAAATAATTTTTTTAATTCAGCGCTAGAATCCATGAAACAGGAAAGCGGCATTTTCCGGAGTTGGATTGCCTGTTTCTCTGCGTCTCTCATCACCAGCATGCAAAATTTATAGTTTTCCAAATTTAGTTTTCCAGAAAACGGGTGTCCTCTCGTTTTCCTGTTTCATGGATTCGGTCTCTGGTTGGTCTCCAATTTTCTGAAAAGAATGAATATTGTTTGGCATTTATTTAATTGTAAGAAAGGAAAGAAAATGATTGATTAAATTTACCGCAACTGGAATCAAAATGAATTGAGAATGAAAAAACTCTAGTTTCCTAATGTTATTTCCTAATGTTTATGGAATGCTTTAAAAACATTATGTATTTGTCCTTTTTATCTGATCTTTGATTAATGATTTGTTTAGAATTTGCTCACAAATGTCAAGAAATGAAACCCCACCCACTTATTTGCGCGCGGCCACGCAATCACAGTGCTATTTGAAGAGACGCAGACATAATGGTGAATGCAGGATCATGTTTTCATGATGAAATTCGATCGAATACATTGGAAGTGAATGAATTAAGAATTTGAAATTTATGTGTCTGTTGGAGGCTACCCCGAATCAGAACTGTCTCGTATCGGAAGCATTTCAAAAATATAGTTATTGTCGGCCCGCCACGTCGGTCAAACGCGCTCCGCTGAACTCAATACTACGTGGATTTTATTTTGCTTTCCAAATTTTTTCATTTCACGTGTAAATTCAACGTGAAATAAAATAATTTGGAAGCCAAAATGAAATCCACGTAGTATTGAGTTCAGCGGAGCGCGTTTGACCGACGTGGCGGGCCGATAATAGTATTGTTCATTCGCGAAAAAAGCAAGTGCGCTCCACGAAACGTAGTACTACGTGGAATTCATTTTCGTCGCCAAATTATTTCAATTCACGTGTAAATTCAACGTGAAATGAAATAATTTGGCGACGAAAATGAAATCCACGTAGTACTACGTTTCGTGGAGCGCACTTGCTTTTTTCGCGAATGGACAATAGCTCACCATTCGTTGAGTTTGTGGGCATTTATTTATTTATTTCAAAGTATTACTTATTTTGCACAGAAGCATGCGGTTTTGCTAATTTTTATATACCGATTTCGATACGTAAAATTTCTCAAAAAGAACGGTTCTGATTCGGGGTAGTTCCGATTTATTTTGAAAAAATGAAACGAAAACGTTAACTTCATTAAATAATGCCATTTTGCATCGAAAATACGACAAAAATGAAACAATATGAAAATTGCCATGATGCCAATTTTCAAAATAGCAGATTACGGTAGTCCGGTAAAGCGCGCTTTCCTCGATGTTCCCTCGGCAAGACCGTGGGTTAATATCAAGGGAATCGACAAGTATGATGTCTCATTTATATCTCTTGAACTAATACCCGTCCAATTTCATAAGCAGGTAAAAATTAAGGGCAAAATGATACAGTGCGTAACATAAGTATAAGCGCATAAGCGCCCCAAAAATGCATGGTACTGCGTTTGCATGCAATCTGAAGGCTCGGGACCTTGAAAATCGCAATCAGCGTGCAAAATCACCCCAGGACTACATAGTTTAATATTCACAACACTCTTGAAATGGGCCTGAAAAGTCTGAAAAAAGTACACCTGCAACCGTAACATAAGTACATATAAGCGCACCTACCAAAACAGATGAAAAAACTCAAAATTTTTTTGAAAACAGTCAATGAATGTTGTCACGTACCTTCAGAATTTAACAAAAAACTTCCTCACAGTAAAAACAAAACCGAAAAAGATCATTCAATCATGCCACGTGGCACAAATCAGTCAAACACCGAGAAAACGCAAATCCAAGCATTCAACACGGCCAGATGGTCGAACTGAGTAATTGTGAAGCTGCAGAATCATTCCACGACGTGCAATAACTATTATATGAGGAATCAGAACCTTTGAGAAAAGTTTGGGGTGCCGCCAAAGCCGTCGGTCAGAAAAAAACCAACATTAGTCGACAAGTTTCATGCTCTCTAAAGACGTGCTATGACAACAAACGAGAACTCAACGCCATAGTTTACAAGCAAACGTATGGGAAAACAGAAAAAAGTGATCCCAATATCAAATGAGCCGTATTGACCCCTGCACCGCAATTCACCGACTATCAAACAATTTGTGGTTTTGACTTAAATTCGAATTCAGTAATTGTTTGGTACCAAAACTCTCAAACCAAATCTTATTTGTTCCAAGTTGGTTTTTCTGATTGGAAAAGTTCAATTCAAACAACGCGGGTAGTTACGATTACGATTGGCACGATCTCTTCTAGGATCCATTTGATTTCTCAAAACGTAAATTTGGAGGAAGAGGCATAATGGTGTCCGGTGTTTTTATTCTTCTGGTTTACTAATAATACATTTTGTATAAAAGCTACTCAACTCGAATTTATGTCAGAACATCCCAAAACAGCAACTCCTCTTGTTCCTCCGTCGATATGGCCTCATCTTCCAACAAGATAACGCATCACGCATGCCAGTGGACTGGCTCAAGATTAAAAACCGCGATGTTTTCACTTGTCCAGGATGCTTTCTGGACTAGAATAGTATTGGATAACATCTAGGGACTGTTCCTCGTCGATTATAAACGTTAATGGTACAGCTACTAATTATCAACTTGTGTTTTTCTTGAGTTTTTCCGATGTTATGTGGGGTGCGCTTATACTTATGTTACGGTTGCAGGTGTCCTTTTTTCAGACTTTTCAGGCCCATTTCAAGAGTGTTATGAATATTAACTTGGACTATGTAGTCCTGGGGTAATTTTGCATGCTGATTATGATTTTGAAGGTCCCGAGTCTTCAGATTGCATGCAAACGCAGTACCATGCATTTTTGGGGGTGCGCTTATACTCATGTTACGCACTGTACACTAAACGAGAGTGTGAGCAAAAGAGTGAGCAAAAGAGTGAGCAACAAAAAAACAACAGTCGCTCACACTCACTCTCTCGTTGAATGGTTTACGTCGCACTCATTTTAACTGTTTTGAGACTGTTCGTGAGAAAGTGGTCTTTTTTTTCAAATTATGGAGCCTTGCTGATTGTGAAACGAGAGTAATAAAAAAATAAAAATAAATAAAAAAACCAAAACAATTGACGACTTAAAAAGAGTTATCATTGCTGCATGGAAAAAATGATCAGAAACGCCTAGCTTAATGGTAGTTTTAGATACCACCAACCAGTTTTGCACGGAATGAGGATATCCGGAATACGGAACAGGGAATGTGGAATAGGGTTGTACAATTTTTTTGACGGAACCAGGCCCGCGGCGGCTAGGATATCTGGCAGGTGACTGACAGGGTCAAAACTCTTTCACACGGCACGATTCGAAGGCTATTAGCTAACAATTTTCTGATTTTTTTTGTAGGCTCTTTCACTTTTCTGTACCTTGATTCAATAAATTTTGCTAACTTTTTATTTTCTAATTCCCTTTTCCACAATAACACCAAAGATATTTCTACATGTTGGTATCATTACAAGTTTTATGAGGCGAACGGTATTTATTTACGAACCTTGTTACCTCAAACAAAAATCGACAGCAACATTTTAAGTGGATACTCAAACAGAACGTTTTTCAGTGAAAGTATCTAGCGATAAGTGTAAACGGGAATGGGACGTTTTTGAAAACTGAGAAAAAAACATGGAAGCAGTACATATTTCGTAATGATCTAATTTGTCATCGGTAATTTGCAGAGCGGAGAAGCAAACGGTTTTTTTTTAATTGAGCAAATTTTAAACACAGTGGGGGAACATTAAACGTCCAAAAAATTAGAAAGAATTCGTACTTTCGTCTCAATTTTCTGGCCAGTTACAGTAAGCGATATGGTGACAATTTCAAACAATCAGTTCGAACGATGATGTTAACAGTGACGAAGCTGAGGGGCCTATCATGACATTCAGACAATCAGAATTGTTTTTCGTTCAAATTACTATTAGTCATTTGCTTACTTAGTTACCAAGCTATTCCGTTCTTCGATCAATAGGTGTTAGCGCGGATCGGAATAGAACACGCCTTTCGGTCCTGAGCTCAATTGTTTGCTGTGATAGAAGAAAACCTCATCCAGTATATAATCGCACTAACGCATCGGTGTTCTTCCAACGGATCTCTCTCATTTTTTGTGATTTATTCTCGCACAGTTCTGTGAAATAGGTAATCTTTCTCGGACATCCCATCCCGTTACTTGCTTGTATTTACATTCCAATTTTTCCTAACAACCATTTTTGGCAATTTGACCCACAAAATGCCCATTAGCTGCCTGTTATATAGCTGCGAATTAGCCGCTGCCGTGTCGACTTGCTGCGAATGGGCTGCCGACTAGCTTTCACGGCAGATTATGCCGAATCCCGTGCAATTAGCCATTTTGCTCGGTAATTAGCTGCCTCGTTGTCCATTAGCTGCCAGACGTTTCCTGAGCAGAGCTGTAAACATTAAAACAAATTGACCGTTCAAGCTCTCTATCAAGGTACGGAGTACGGTTTAAATTCGAGATAAACTTCAGAAGCTGACTGAATTGGAACATGTGAAGTTGGAGCGGATTCAGGAAATGTGTCATTGAAAAAAAGCTTGACTCAAAAAATTTCCCCAAACCGCAATCAATCTCGGTGTTTTAATCGATACACGACACGCCAGCCTTCCAAAATTGTTTCTACCTGGCGCATTTTTAAAACCCTAAGGCTCGGTCATTTTCAGACAAAAAGGCCTCGGTTTTAAATTAAAAAGATGGTGTCATCCTGAATAATCAGATAATGATTCGAATTTCTCAAAAAGTAAATTTTCGAGTAAAAAAATAATTTCATTATCCGACGAACTTGGTGGCGCATTGGACGACGGGGGAGCCGTGCGATGTACATAGTTTAGAAACGAGTTGTTTTCCTTATCATGTTATTTTGTGCTTACTCACCCTGAATTTGAAATGTTCCGCAAAAAATAACTTTTAAACTGTTTAATTTAGAAAATGGGTAACACTGTCGCCGGAGACCTATCTTCGCCATTGGAAGATGCTGACATGAAGACGTGGAGAAAGAATGCGAAGGAACTACAGACATACATCTATCTTCAATATAAAGGTTGTCAGTTTCACGACTTCACTGATCTGAGCCGTGAACTTCGAATCACGAACATTTGCTTTTCAATTTATGGTCCACCAACAGAAAATGCAGGCGATTTGGATTGCGTTTATAAAAGCGACCAAAGAAAGTTTGCCGGCGAAGTTTACGAAAAAATTGTTGAGGTATCGAAAGAAGCTCCAGAAAAGAAATTCCTGCTTGGCACTTTGTTTATTTCTTGTAAAGAGCAAGCGTGTCGCGGAATAAAGACCCGCAAAGGGTTAATTCCACGACTTTCTTAAAAACAGCGTTGACGTAACTAATTGATTATTATTTACACAAAAAATCAAAAAGAAAATACAACAAAAAGCAACAAGCTTTCGAAAAACTATCAAAGAAATAAAACAAAAATCACAAAGTCAATAATCTATCAACAAGCGTCGAGGGAGAGAAATAGACGCATCGAGAAATAAGACAGGAAACACACCAAGCGAAGAGACGCAGACGGCGCGAGACAAGAAAGGGGAACGGTACGAGCCGATCCAGCCAAAAATTACAAACGCGCCAGCAAGAAGAAAGACTATGCGAACGGCGGAGAGTGCAGAGGTCACATCGCGCCGCTGCCACCGTTGCCTGAGTATCAAACGCAAAAACCAAAATATTGGGCAGTCCCAAAAAACTGTTCAGTCGAAAAAGCAACCGCGTAGCGGAATGCTGTCCAATTTTCTACAAGAACGAACGGAAATTTTCTACACGATACACCTAAAACAAGAACCTATTTACTTTCTTCAGATTTTGTTCAGCATTTTTTCTTTGCTTGCCGCGATCTGCCGTCGTCACTGTATCGTCTTCTCGCAGTTTCCTTGTGCTCGTCGATAGTGTATTTTCCTATCCGTTCTTCTCTTCTAATCTATCTTCCTCTATTTAATAATGTTTTACGTTTTTATTTACTAGAAATTCTCTCCTCTCTGTCCTCAATATGGACAGAGATCTATACAGAGAGGAGTTTTTTTTTTGCAAGTCCCTTTTTTTTTACTCCCGGTCAATAAACCGTTTTCTAGTATAACAGTCTTTGTATTTTCTAAGAGTCCTAAACACATTTTTCGCCGGATTTTAGAGTGTCCATCCTCGTCGAATTTAATCCGCACAAAGCGAGCGAAAAAGAAAAGAGAAAGGAATACCAGGTAAATTAGATGTTCTCTTCGCAATATTTAAATATGAATTTTAAGGTACCACTGTTCCGATTGCTGTGGGAGAAAGAAAAAAAACCTGATGGCAGTTACAATGTCATTAGTCGGTTCATTGACATATCGCTACGTGTGTACGATTCGGTCGATGATTGGAGGGAAAATAACACAATGCCAATGATGGATTATTGTTATCCGACGAATCTATTCTACACGTGCCACTCCGATTCGAACGAAAAGTTTGCTTCGGATCCAGAACCAACACTGACCTTTGGAACGTCTCCTGCTTGTAATTTGAGTTCGAGAGTACTTCGAACTGCCGATACGGTTTTCACTGTCTTTGGATTATCTTTCGCAGTGACAGCTCTCTGCACTCCAGCAAACTTTATCAGTGCTCCAATTATATTAGTTGTTGGGGCAACCAGTGGAGCATACAGCGTAGGAAGATCGGTTCAGCGACTGTACGACAAAATGCGTCACGGAGAAAGCCTCAGCGATACGGAGAGCATTTTGCTGTTTGCCGGAATCGCAGCTTCACCTATTAATTCGCTCAGTATGTTAGTGAATTCACGCTTGGCTATAGCAGCTGCCAGAGGCATAATATATTCAAAAACTCAGCGCGTTCTCGCCACACTTCTCAATTGGTCGACACTTAGTTTGGACTCGTTCTCTTTTATCGTCGGTTTGAGTAGCCTCATCACTAAGCATAACGAGGGTAATCTGACTGAATTAGACGTTCTGCAATTCTCAGTCAACACTCTTTTCTTCGCTAACACTTTGATCCAACCGAAAACTGCGAATGGTGTGATTGCTGAAGCAAGCAAGAGAATCAATCAGGATACGAATCCAATGAGCGATGACGCTGTAAAAAATGTTTTTCAACAATTCTTGGTGAAAAGTAAAAAACGTGGCGATATCGAGGAAACCCCGAAATCTATTCTCAGTTTGAGCAAAATAGAGGATTCAAAGAAGGTATAAATACATGTTGAATTCTGAGCAGCTTTCAAATTCCGTAAAAAAGTTTCATTAAGGGTTCCGGATTTGTAAATACTCATTCCGTGTAACACTGGTGTATAAATGGTGACCAATAATTATCCGCTCGCGAACTTTCGTGCAGCGATTTTTTTAATTAAAAAATATTTTTAAAAAAATCCACTTAATATATTGCATGTTATTATTTTTTGTAGACTTTGATCTCAGTCGGTAATTCTTTTCAACCGTTTCATTTTTATTGCAAGTTCCAGTAAGCAGTGGCGCGAAACTGTGAAACTCGGCCCACTCAGGTTTTCCAACTGAACGCAACACGAAAATCTGAGTGGCCGTGTCTTCTAGTGCTTTCTATGTCAGAAGCATATGGAAACCGTCAAGAAAATTAAAGAGATAATAGATTCATAACGGTCGAGTGGGAGAACACTAACCAATAATTGTTTTTACTGTCTGCACAAACAATATTGTTAATTCACATCTTATTCCGGTCCTACTCATATTTAAAACAAGCGCCGTCAAAGTTGTTCGAGAAATTATTGGTCACCCTGTAGTACCGTATACCTCCAAATGCTTTTAATGGAAAATACAGTGGCGGCCACTTAAATACCGTAAAACCTGTAATAGAAGGACATGTCCTTCTATTCTCAACCCCCCTCAAATGATGTCCTTCTAATATAGGGTGTCCTTCAATTATAGGGTGTCCTTCTAATTTTCGGAGCATGATAAGAGAAGAAACAATTTTTAAAGGAATCATTTTTATGAAAAAGCTTTCATCAAACCAGCCGTTCGGCGACTGAAAAACGGGGAGGGGTGGGGTACTACGGTATAAAACTCAAACGGAATAGAACTGCTACGGAATAGAAATTCGAGGGATAGAACCGTCTGAAATTGAGCTGTACCGACCCAGAACCGCTCGAACAACTCGAAGAATTATTTCGTTGTGCATTGTGAGGCCCTGAGTTCTATTTAGTGCAGTTGTTTTTTAGTACAGCTCAATTTCAGCCGGTTCTATTCTGCGAAGTTCTATTCCGTATCAGTTCTATTCCGTGTGAGTTCTATACCGTAGTACCCCGAAAGATGTGTTCTAAACAATACACTTTAAAACAATTTTTAAATAATTTTTCTTCTGTCTCTATTCTTCTCTTTTCAATTATCATCCTTATATATAAAATTCCGTTTGGGTCTGTAACTGAGTTTCTTGGTGTGTCTGTTTCCAAACTGCATGGCGGAAGCGAACTGAGCGCCCGAGACCAACACAAAAATTATTTTGGAAGCCTAAGACTGTCCTTCTATAATAGGGGTGCTTTAATTATAGGGGTTCTTCTATTGTAGGTTTTACGGTATCCCCTTTTGGTTTTTCAGCTATAACTTTTTTAGAGAAGAGCTAGGAACTTGAGGTCAACTGTGAAAATGTTCCAAAATAAGCCAGAAAAATGATCTAGTTTAGCTTTTACCGATAAAATTTTTTTTCTTCTAAAATTCAAAAAATTCGAATTTTCGACTTTTAACAAAAAACCGTTTATTGAAATTTCACCCGGAAACGACTTGTAAATGAGGTGATAAGCGATAGAAACAGTTTCAAACTGATCAATACTTAGTTAGTTGCGAACCCTCGAGAATCGATAACAGCTTGGCATCGACTGGATCAGGTTGGTTAGAACAGTCTGTGGAATCTGAGGCCACACAGCCTGCAACTGAGAGAATTTCTTGTCGGAATTTCGAGCACGGATGCAGAAAACGCGTATCTCAAGCTCTTCCCACAAGTGCTCAATGGGATTGAAGTCGAGGCTCTGGCTGGGCGACTCCTCTAGGATCACACGGTTGGTGGCGAACCAATTCTTAAAAAAAAGATACTGATGGTTTGAGACATTTCACTCACTTTGATATGGTTGGACGTGTGTTTCGGGTCATTATCTTGTTGAAACAAGTAACGAACCCTTGGGGAGGCACGAGCGAACGGGAGAATTACATTTTGCAAGATCTGTTCGTACACAAAGCGATCCATGTTGCCTCGGATGCGGTGAAGAGGTCCGACTCCATGGCTGCTGAAGCGGTCGGAGTTTGGTATTTTGCGTTGAATCTGTTCCCTACTGGTCGTCTCACATAAGAAATCCCATCCGAACCAAATAACTTGAACTTGCTCTCATCACTCTACAAAACTCGTTCCCACTGACTTTGAGTCCAGTTGAGATTAGCTCGCGCCCCGGCCACACGAGCTGCTCTATTGCGGTCAGAGATGTACGGCTTCTTTACAGGTCTTCTGCCAAACATTCCAGCATCGTTTAGGCGCCGTCGGATCGTTCTGACGCTTGCCACAGGTGATCCACGGGGAGAAACCTGATCGAGGACTTCGGGGGCACTGAGCCTGGGGTTGCTTCTCGATGCGCGTACGATGTTTCTGTCTGTTGGATGGTTCGTAACTTGAGCCCGTGAGTGTCTTCACTTCACTGGTTGTCCATTTTGAGCTCTCCAGCGCTTCAAAAATTTTCCAATTGTGGAACGATCGACGTTGAACTGCTCAGCAAGTTGCCTGAGAGTTCGTCCCTACTCGCGCCCTCTAGCAATTGCAAATTGCTGGTTAGGGGTCAAATCTACTTTTAATTTAGTTTTTGTCATTATCTAAATCAATAGATATTGAAGACTATGGAAAATATCGGAGTTGTAGCTTTAAAAAATAGGAAAAACGATCAAAATCTTTAAAATTGAAAAAAAAAATTAGAAAACATTTTATCGCTAAAAGCTAAACTGGATCATTTTTCTGGCTTATTTTGCAACATTTTCACAGTTGACTTCAAGTTTTTAGCTCTTCTCTAAAAAAGTTATAGCTGAAAAACCAAAAGGGGATATTTCAGTGGCCGCTACTGTAGCTCACAATCAATTCAATTGATTTTGCAGCTTCTTCGAGAAATTTTGGAGCAAGATCGGCGCGGTGGAGACACTTCTGGGTCTGTTAATAAGAATGTAGAATCAAAACCCAAAAAAGGTACGGATCGGAAACTGCCCTCTAACCTGTTCAATCGTTTCAGACCCTAGTTTACAAGGGAAAGATGTGAAGCGTTTTCCATTTCAAAAACATGTAGAAGAGTTGCGGAGTCATTGGACGCCGAAATTCTATCTGAACGAAGCGCCGGAGAACATTCTGCAAAACACACCATTGCCAAAAGTGGTAACTGTGACATCACGTTTATCGGTGGGTTTAACGAATTGAAAAGGGGTTATTCTTATGCTTCGTTCAACAATTTCTAATTTCTGAAAATAAAAAGAATGAATTACGTATTCCTGGAATGGTGATGCCGCGGTGTTTGCAGACTGTTTGTATTTGCGCGCGAAATCTCACACAGTCTGCAAACACCGCGGTATCACCATTCCAGGAATACGTAATAATTTATGAAGGCTATTCACGGTTACAAAAAGGCAAAAAAATTATGTTTTATTGTTTGATGTTTTTGCTTCTTTTTTTGGCTACTCCGTGAATAACCCCATCACCACAATCGCCCCTAACCGAATCTGCCAATCGCCCACGCGCTGTTCCTCGGCCGTGAACGTGTGGTCTTGCAGCGATATAAGTAAAAAAAGTATTCAAGGAACCACGCCCAATTTTTTGTATGCGAAAAATTATATCGACAACAGAAAAATAAAAATCAACTTTTTTAAAGAATGGCACGACAGAAAAATTTACACGAAAGACGTACCAATCTCAGGATGGTGATGTGCTTTTGAGCATTGAAAAGAATTCTGCAATGAAAATCTCCACAAAGCTCACAAATGTCCACAAAGTTTGGGAAACAGAGATGTCTGGAGATACATTTTATAAACTGTCGAACGTCTCCGGAATGTCGGATATGGCTCCACTTGCGATTATCAGCGAATCGATCACGCATAACGATTTCAATTTCTCTCGACCAGAAGATAAAGAGTCTTACGAAAAGATGGTGGCCATTCTTTTCAATGATATATGCCATAATTTTGAGATGGGTGCACCTGAAGAGCAATAATTGTGTTAAAAGTTTCTGGTTTTTTTTTGCTGTATAAAACAAGTTGCCACTTGCTCCATTTTCGTAAAATGTAAATTCTTTTTGTTTTTTTCTTAAATTGGGAGCCTAAAATCAAAATGCAACTTCGACTTCATTTTAATCGAGATATTTTTTTCCGGTATTTTTTTTTAATTCTTGTTTCTGATTTTTACTTTTTACTTTCTTCTTTCCCTATTTCAAGTTTTCTCTAATGGACCTATTCAGCGCAGGAAAAAAACAACTTTCGCGGTTTTCTTTCCCTATGCAGGTTGTTTTCCATGAAAAAAAAACCCATCGCGTCGAGACCCGGCAGTGAAAAATGCAATGCGCCTTTAATTTTCAATGGGGATTTGGTTGAAATTTAAAGGCGCATAAAGTTATTTCATCGGCCAGTCTCGACACGATAAGTTGTTTACGTCAAAAAACCTCCGACTACTGTAGTTTTTTGTCTTTTTTCCTCAATTTTGCATAGGGAAAAAAACCGTGAAAATCGGTTTTTTTTTTCCTGTACTGAATATCTTATCTATCAGGTCTGATAGCTGAACTCTTCTAAATCCACGATGTTTTGTTACCACAGAGTTTGGCTGTGCGGTGAATTGAGTTCGCAACTTGTAAAGCGCACGACCACAGTGTTGGAGTGAATCGTGGTGGCGACGAAGAAGCTCCACGTACATAGTTTTTTGTTTACGTATTCCAAAAACACTTTTAAAAAATGCTGTAAAATTATCCCGATACATTTCTTACGGACTTTGCATGTTTTGACAAACAGATTGAAGCTCCGATACTATTAAATCGTAGTATTCCGGGATGCTGACGTCATCGATGAACGGAAGGACTTTGAGAAGTTGCCAAAATTCTTCGTAACAATATAACCACCTAGAATATTCGAATCAATCACACCAATTGAGTAAAGATACCGTTAAAACTGTGATAGAAGCGCCCCTCTAATAAAACTTGGGGAGAAGGGGGCGTGGCTAATACCTGGAAAATTTCCGGGTTAATTTTGAAAATTCGGGTTTTTGAAAAAAAAACCCCCCGGCCATTCATAGAGGGCACGTTTTTGAAGCTTTCCACGGAAAAAATCGAAATTTGGTAAAGTTACCGGGTTCCTTTTTTATTGACGAAGACGAAGACACCGAACAATCAGCACAAGAAAGTCGGGACAAATTCTTATAAAATATTGTGTTTTCAATCGATTTGCGACATGAGAACGCGAGACTCCGCCCTCTTATTTGTGCGCGACCACGCGAACACAGTGATATTTGAAGATACGCAGACAGAACGGCACAAATAAGTGGGCGGAGTCTCGCGTTCTATAGGTCGCAAGTCGATTGAAAACACAAGACGTGTAAAAAACTATAGCTTCACAAACACAAACACAATTGTATTTAAGAGTGAACGCACATCCAATTATGTATTCACAGTGGATCAACCATCTTAACGTATTTCTTTAATTTCAGCACAATTAAATAGGTACTTTGGAATTCCGCTTGTTTCTCAGTCAGAGAAGAAGCGCTTTAACCAAGATTACTCCGGGGAACGGTTCCGAGAATTCCGATAACTGTCTCTGGGAATTACCAGAAGGGTCCAAAAGCAATCCGAGCAATTTCCAGGACCTCCATTGCCAATTAGAGTTATGATGGATAATTGTTATTAATTTTAACCTGTATTGCACAATTAAAGAAAACAACTTGAGTGCAAAAAAAAACAAAACAAAACAATTTGACTACAACCAATTCAGCCTTTAATAACCGCAATTGGTCGCAGCTTAACAGCTTTTTTGCTGATTCCAGCCGCATCGCACGTGTCCACGACATCAATCACATTCTTGTACGATTCCGGAGCCTCTTCCATAATCAATTTTGGCGAAGCGATTCGAATTGAAATGTCCTTCTTTTTCAAGTCGTCAATAACAGAGTCCCAAGTGATTGTTCGTCTTGACTTTGCTCGTGAGAGGGCGCGACCCTAGAAAATAAAAATACGAAAACGTTTATTCCAAAGCTCAAAAACTCACAGCTCCATGACAAGTTGTTCCGAAAGTTTCGACGAGTCCCTGTTCAGTTCCAGTGAGAACATAACTGCAAGTTCCCATACTTCCTCCGATCAAAACAGGTTGTCCAATCAACTGATAATCGACAGGAATGAGTGGATGATGAGCTGGAAATGCTCTCGTGGCACCTTTCCGATGAACACAAAGTTGTCTGGGTCTTCCGTCAACCATGTGCTCCTCCATTTTAGCCACATTATGGGAGACATCATAGATGACTTGCATGTCCATGTCATCTGGAGACATTCCAAAAACGTTTTGAAAAGCGTTGCGAACGCAGAATGTGATGCACGAACGGTTTACCCACGCAAAGTTAGCGGCGGCTGCCATTCCAGCGAAATAGTTTTTGCCTGAAAACTAATTGAAACTTGTCACTAATTTTGATGAATTTACCTTCAACAGAATTGATTCGAGCACATGCCAACTGTTTGTCATTCACCACAATATTGTCTCTTGCCATCGCTTTTTCCATTTCGACCAAAGAATCCGTGGCAACTTGATGTCCCAATCCACGACTTCCACAATGAAGCATCACAACCACCTGTCCTTTCTCATCAATTCCCATTGTACTCGCCGCGTGTTTGTCGTAAATCTCATCAACGACTTGCACCTCTGCGTAATGATTTCCAGCTCCAAGAGTTCCCAATTGAGGTAATCCTCTCTTTTTGGCTCTTAATGAGACTTTTGATGCATCCGCTTGAAGCATTCTACCGTATTCCTCGCAATGCTCTTTATCTTCTGCCCACGAATATCCCTCGCGTAGCGTCCAATCCATTCCCATTTCGAGACAATCGACGAGATCCGAGGCTAACATCGGAATCGCTCCACGAGATCCGACACCAACTGGAATGTGATCGAATAGTGATTGAGTGAGCTCTTCTTTGTGCGGTTTGATGTCGTCTTCGAAAAGATTTGTTCGAATAAGACGAACACCACAATTGATGTCAAATCCGACACCGCCGGGGGAAATTACCGATTCCGGATTACCCACGTCGAAAGCGGCAATGTTTCCGATGGAGAATCCGTAGCCAGAGTGAATATCCGGGAGACCGATATAAAAACAATTAAATACATATTAAATGACTAAATACAAAATAATGCTGCACGCCTCCCCCGTATTCCAATGCGCCACCAAGTTCGTCGGATAATGAAATTATTTTTTCACTCGAAAATTTAATTTTTTTGAGAAATTCGAATCATTATCTGATTATGCAGGATGATACCATCATTTTAATCCAAAAACGAGGCTTTTTTGTCAGAAAATGACTGAGCCTTAAGGTTTTAAAAATGCGCCAGGTAGAAACAATTTTGGAAGGCTGGGGTGCCGTGTGCTGCTGTTTGCCTTATGTATTAATTTATTCGAAACATGACAAAAAAGCGTTTTGTTTTAATGAGTATTGGAAAACGAGGAAAAAATTTGAAAACCTACCGTACTCAAAAAACATTTGAATTGGAAAATAATCTTCGGGTCGAGAGTCGCTTTTAGAATACAGTAGGGTAGAGTGCTTTTAAAAATTGCCAAAATGTTCTTGTAAATATTTTTTGAAGTTTTTTTTAAACTATTTTTGCCAAGAAGCGAGCCGCACCAATTTTTCTCATAATTGTAAACGTTTTTCATAAAATTTCGGTTTTTCGTTAAATATGTAAAATAAAAGGATTAAAAGCTCACTGAATGTCCAACGATTCCAGGCAACGAGGCAACATTTGCAATCTGTCGGACGGCGGGAAGAAATCCGCCGATTCCTTGTCCATCACACGAGAATTTGAGTTCGTCGAACATGAGTTGCTCCAATCGATTGTTCACATAAAATCGACCTTCCACATTCATATTCGGCACAAATCCCTTTTTGATTTGAAATTTGCAATCGGAAAGTCGATTGATAAATCCACATTCCTCTTCATATGTGCGTGGCATTCTGTAATTGGGAAAAACGAGATTCGCTTGGAGAGCAAGCGCTTAACCGCCTGCGCTATGGGGCACACGCAAGAAATAAACGCAAAAACTTTAAAAAAGAAAGAAGAAGAAAACAATTTTAAAAATGAAAAAAAAATCAAAAGTAGCTTTTGATGAAGCCAGGCTTGTTATTTTTTAAACAAAAATCATGCAAATCTGAATTTATCTGGAATTTCATGGCTTTTGGAAGACCAGTTTTTCCTATTAATAACTAGAACAGATGAGAAAAAAAAATTAACAGCCTTTATTTATTTCACAAACAATTTGGCTCAAAATAACAAAACAATAATTTCAAAACTGGTGGAAAAATTATATTTACAAGAAAAAATGAGTTTTTTTTAAAGAAAATTTGAATTGCGACAATGTGGAAAACTGATATTTTTTGAATCATTGGCGAACACCGTAGCCAGCTTTTCCATCCATTCGCGCTTTTTTGTCCTGAGCCATCATTCGACGCAAATCATTCGAAAATACGTCTTTGTCGGAAATGTTTCTGCAAAAAGTAGAATAGGTATTTGACGATTTTTATTCTTATCAGGGTTGGGTGTGAAATTCATTTTTTTTTAACGAAATTAAATTTTCGTAAAGATCGCAAAATTTTTAACTTTCCTGTTCAGTAAAGAAAACCAATTTCTGGGCTCTGGGACGTTTCGAAACTTTAGTGCATTTTAGAGGTAAATTTTCTGATAAATTTCAAAAAATTCTCGGAATTTACAGGTAAAAGATTCGTCAACTATTTTATCCTTGGCCGAAATTTTTCAATAGTGCGAACACGGCGCCGAAAAATAGTACTAAAGTTTCGAAACGTCCTAGTTTCGAAGTGGCAGGTTTCGAAACGTCCCACTTTCGAAACGTCTTGTTTCGAAGCGTACCAGAGCCAATTTCTGAAACCAGAAATAATAACGAAACCTGAAAGAAAGATGGCAAACAACAACAAAAATATAGCAATCCATTGGAAATTAGCTCCAAAATTTCGAAAATTGCGATGTTTTTGTTTAGTTTCAGTATTTAACATCGAGAAAAAGCTTGAGCTTTTTTCTGAAATCATTTTGAAAAATTGCGCGGAATTGAATGTTCTATCTACATACTTCTGCAGCGCCTGGAGGACTTTGTGAAAAATTTCAAGAAAAGTACGAAAGATTGTTTCTTTTCCGTTATGGATTTATTCACAAAACCGGAAAAAAGGAAGAAAAAGGAAAAAATAATTGCGGAAAAAATCGGAGAATGCTCCGATTGACCTGAAATTTTGGGAAATGATGGAAAAAATTCTTCTGTACATGCTCAAAACATTTTGGACCAAAATATCGATTTAAAAAATTTTCAGAAAAAATCGATATTTTGGTCCAAAAGTTTTTGAGCGTGTACAGGAGAATTTTTCCAATATTTCCCAAAATTTCAGGTCAATCGGAGCATTCTCCGATTTTTCCCGCAATTGTTTTCCTTTTTCTTCCTTTTTTTCCGGTTCTGTGAATAGGTCCATTACTAAACTTTTACGAATGATGTGTTACGGTGCCCTAAAATTCGTAAAATCCCAGCCTTGTTCATATAATAATGAAAAATAGGAGAAAATGCAAATAATTCTTCATTTGCTCTGAATAAGAATATAAAATGAAAACCCACGGATCAACGTTATCCACCCACACATTAATCATCGTCTTGTTCTCCGACACATTTGACAATGGAACTCCGAATAGTTTCCGCTCTTTTCTGCTCGCCGTCTTTTTTACTTCCTCCAGAAGTTGAGCATCAGCTGGAGAATTCCAAATGGAAGAGGCGAATTGCGAGTCCGATTTTTCTGCGAATTTCGGCAGATTTTCAATAGAGATGTGCTCGTTTTCGGCAGCGATTCTGAAAAATGACGAGATGAGATGAAATTGAAAATGCCAATTAAATAAAAACTGACAATTCAGTGTCCACAACGACGGCAGTGGAAGAGGGTATTGAGATGAGGTCGGAATCGCTGAGCCCTAGGAAAAAAGAAGATTGATTTTGAATTTTAATGAACAATACTCACTCTTCTTTTTAACTTGTGGCTCTTCCGGAGTGATTGTAGCCGATCTTCGCTTGATTCCTGTGATTGACTGTCCCTGTTGCTCCATCTTTTTTCTTCCCGACCGTCCTCTTTTGGGCGTCTCTTGTTTTTCCACGGCATCCTTTTCCTTCTTCGAAATTTCCTTAATTTCTTCTTTCTTTTTAATCTCATTTGAAGTTTCGCCTTCGGTTTTTCTTCGTTTCTTCTCTTTCTTTTTCTCCTCTTCTAGCAGTTCGCAATGTCTACAGTACGGCTCTTTTTTCTTGTTATTCGCACCGCGTCTTCCAGAAGATCTTCCCTGTTTATGAAAGTCATGACAGTGATTTTCTGGCTTTTCGTTTTTGACGACTTCTGGTGTCTCCGCCTTTCTTTCCCTTAGTCTTGGCGACGTTCTCTTTACAGAATTTTCGGGATTTTTCAGAGGAGATTTTTGAGAAGGCTCGACTGAGTCGTCTTTTGGCTCTTGTTTAGGAGTTTTCACCGCAATTCTAACGTTTTCAGAAGCTTTTGGCATCTCCTTGACGTCATCTCGAACTGATATCGTTATTGGCTTCTCCTCCTTCTTTTCGACGTGTTCGGGTACTTTGTTAACTGCGTTTTTCAGTGGTGATGATTTTTCAGTTAATTTAACGGGATTTACTGGCTCCACTATTTCAGTAGCAGATTTGAGATCTTTTTGGTGTGGTCCTTTCTCAGAACTTGAAGTATTTTGCAGTTCCGTTTTCGGTATAATCTTCATATATTCCGTGATTTTTCCTGTAATTCATATGTTGGATTCATAGAAATGGATAAAATTTCGAGAGATTGGGCAAAAATGGATTTTTTTTGGATGAAACAAACAATTTGTATTGTAGAGCTGCAGAGGTGCTAAACGTGTCTGTTTTTTAGATGAAAAGTTCCGATTTGACAAAAAAAAGTGATTTTTGACGAAAACTGGGAAATTTCCATTTAACTGACAGAAATACGCCTTTTTGGCAATTTTTTTGGCTCTCGGACGATTCGAAATTTGACTTTTCGAAGGTATTTTTGGATTTTGTCGACGCGGTGTTTCACACAATCAATTTAAAAAGCTTTTTAAGGAAAATTCCTCAAACACCGCGGCGACAAAAAACCTTCGAAAAGTCCACTTTCGAAACGTCCGAGTCATTTTTTTTAAGGACAAAAAACATTTTTTTTTTGTTGAAAAATTTTTTTTGTCCCACCCCTGCTGCGGATGCGCAACAAAAAGTCTTTAAACTGGTAAATACACGCTTTTTGGAGCTATTTTCTTTTGGTTTTTGGCTAATTTTATTGTCCATTCGCGAAGAAAGCAAGTGCGCTCCACAAAACCTAGTAGTTCGTGGAATTCATTTTCGTCGCCAAATTATTTCATTTCCCGTTGAATTTACACGTGAATCGAAATAATTTGGCGATGAAAATGAAATCCACGAAGTACTAACTAGGGAATGCCCCGGACCTAATTTGGGCTTTCGCGATGAGTCTTACATGATTAAAAAGAGAATTTTATGAAGATTCCAAAACTAATTTTAGTTTTTGCTAAACGCCGGTGGTTTTCGAGAAAATCGCGTCTGAAAATCCAGTTAAAATTTTAATTTTGTGTGCGTTTCCAAATATTAAATGCGTGAGCTGTTCCTTTCAAAATCATCCAGGCAGTCACTTTTTTGCCATTCGCTTTCTTGCAACAGCTGAACAGCGGTTGGGTGGTTAAGTGGGTAGCGCGTTAGGGTTAGGTTCTAGAGGTAGCGGGTTCGGGTCCTTCACAGTTGGGAATGCCTGTGGTGGTTTGTATGGATTGTATGTTGGGTTTTGTTCTTTTTAAATCCATTGTTTTTTCATCATTTTTTGCTTTGCATCTCCTCTGTTAGTTTTTTATTGTTTTGCTTCTGTAAATTTCAAATTCTTGTGCAAAGTATTTTTATAGATGGAACTCCGAAGACTATCCAGTAATTCATTCTGTCACATGTGAATGTCTTTGCTTCAAGCTTTTTATACTGCTTCAAGCTGTTCATCTTTGTGACCCTACTTTGATTTTTTTAAATAATGATCCAAAATATGAATACAGATCCAAAGAGCCAAATGTGCATCCATTTACTGAACAGTCTGCGAAATTCCAACTTTCAAAACAATTTTGAACAGGAGTTTGAAACTTACAGTGTTTCATTAGCATAAATATGACAAAAAATTGGTTTAAAAGAAACAAAACCCAGCATGCAATCCATCCAACCTACCACAAGCATTCCCAACTGTAAAGGACCCGAACCGGCTACCTCTAGAACCTAACCCTAACGCGCTACCCACTTAACCACCCAACCGCTGTTCAGCTGTTGCAAGAAAGCAAATGGCAAAAAAGTGACTGCCTGGATGATTTCGAAAGGAACAGCTCACGCATTTAATATTTGAAAACGCACACAAAATTAAAATTTTAACTGGATTTTCAGACGCGATTTTCTCGAAAACCACCGGCGTTTAGCAAAAACTAAAATTAGTTTTGGAATCTTCATAAAATTCTCTTTCTAATCATGTAAGACTCATCGCGAAAGCCCAAATTAAGTCCGGGGCATTCCCTAGTAAGTTTTGTGGAGCGCACTTGCTTTTTTCGCGAATGGACAATAAGGAAAAAAATTGTTTCCCTTTTTTTTTACTTGCTTTTTTTTCGAAAAACTCAGAAAAAACCAAATTAGTGGTATAACTCGGTGAATTCTCCGATTGGCCTGAAACTTTGAGAACAATTGTCAAAAAAAGTCCCGGGAATGCTAATTAAAGACTAGTGTGCGTTACCGGTAAAGATTTGACGATTTTACCGGTAAATTTTCGAATCACGTTTTACCGATAAATATTCGGCAAAAGAGAAACCATTTCTAAACTTTTTTACCGGTAAATTTGGCAAATTTTGTCGATTCTTTACCGGTAAATTTTACCGATAAAAGTTTCGGCAAAACTTTTTATCGGTAATTTGCCGGTAAATTTACCGGTAAATTGACATTATTTATACATGAAGAAGTGGGACAGGCCACGTTACAATTATAGTCTTGGTATCACGGTCGGTCACGCTTTAATACAGATGCAATTTTTAAAAGATGTAAAAAAGACGGGATTGTGCAAGGCCGAGGTCGCGCCACGTATCGTCTGCGTATCTTTGTTTTTCCCGATCTCTTGTTTTTCTCATACGTGAACTTAACGCCACGTTAAGTTTTGCCGAAAACCATTTTACCGGTAAAATTTTCGCGAAATTACCGGTAAATTTACCGATAAATTTGTCGAATTTACCGTGAAATTCGGTAAATTACCGATAAATTTACCGGTAAATTTGCCGAAAGATGATTTACCGGTAAAAAATTTTTCGGTAACGCACACTATTAAAGACCTACCGTATTTCCTCTAATATAAGCGCACCTCTAATTGAAGCGCACCTCTAATAAAGGCGCACCCTGAGAGGTGCTTCGAAAAATAGAGGCGCACCCTCTAATAGAAGCGCACTCTCTGGCTGTTTATTTCCTTGTATCAGTTTTTGCGGACATTTTTTTTTCGATTTTTTGCAGTTGTTCTTAAATATTTTACTTTTCTTGTTTTCTTTTTCAATACTCAGTGACGATAAAAGATAAAAACGAAGACGAGGAGCTGAACGTCGTCGATGTTTCAGATGCTGAAGAACCGCCAAAAAAGGAAGAAGCAATTGCACAAATGAATTTAGAAAATAGGTCGCTTCGTTTGCTAAAAAAAAAAAGCGCTTCTGGCGTCGCCAAGAAAATTTATTTTGACCGAAAATGTATGCACAGACAAATTTTCATAGCTAAAAAAAATTAATGATACACTGAATTCTGCTTTTGATGCGTCGACGAGATGGATGATGTCAATGATTTTCTAGAAATGATGGATTTTGGAAAAGATGACAAGAGCGACAACGAAAATGTTTCTTTGGGTTTTTTAAATGAATGTTTTATTATTTTGCTGTCTGATAGTTGGTTGAATTCCATTGTTGTGTTCAGAAATAAATGTTTGAAAAATAGAAGCGCACCCTCTAATTGAAGCGCACCTCTAATAGAAGCACATTTGGAGAAGAGGTTGAAAAATAGAGGCGCATGCGCTTAAATTAGAGGAAATACGGTAATTTTTCTTTTTTAAAAATTTAATAACCGATATTTTGGTCCCAAATTTTCTGAGCATTTTATTTTCGGGACTATTTTTGACAATATTTCCCAAAGTTTCAGGCCAATCTGAAGCATTCTCCAAGATTTTCCTTTTTCTGAATAAAACAATTTTTTCAAACATTTTCAAATAGTAACAAAAACTTACGATTTTTCATGAGATTTTCCCTATTTTCAATATGCTCTTCGTCTGGAATAATCATTTGTCGAGCTTCCGAGACCCGCTCACAAGTTCTTCGAGGCTCAGATGAAGTGCTGACGTCTTCAATGGGAAGTAGAAATCTTGAAACTGTCTTGGCTGTTTGAAATGGCTCTCTAAAACATTCGGAATCATATCGAGGAGCTTGTTTCGGCTCTGAAATTTTAGAAAGGGCTGAAATAAATATTACTTCTTCATGATAAAAACCCACCAATATTGAAAAGATTATAATGCGGTGTGCCCTGTTTAAAAGATCTCATGTTATCATCATATTCATCGTCGCTCAATTCTGAAGTTGATTCCTCGTATTCTTCTTCATCTATGTATTCATCGCCCTCAGATTCCTCGCTTTCTGAATAAAAACATAAAAAACTCGATTAAAAAAAATAGAAAAGATCCAACAACAAAAAAATACCCTTAAAGAACGAAAACATGGTTGGAAGCTGCCTCTCTGATTTTTCAGCCAAGAGACGTTTGCGTCCTGATCTTTCCTGTCTCTCATCATTATAAAATACATTGTCCTCAAGCATCTCTGACTTTCCCATCAGCATTCCGCCTGTCGACAAGCTATTCGATCTCAGCGAAATCTCTCCATCATAACCACTACTATCCGAGAAGTGGAACTTGCGAAATCGTCTACCAAACTGCTGATCGGATTTCTTCGCCTCTCGCATCGCCCGAACGTCTCCTTCGAAAGAATCGATCGAGTTTTGCGGTGCCGAAATGGAGCCCTTTCCGAATTGAATTTCTCGTTGGTACATCCGATTTATGTAGGATTGTTGTTGGAGCGCCGTCATCGATTCCGGATAGTAAACGTTGCCTTCTCCGTCCATTTCCACTAACGATTCTGGAATTCCAGAACGTTCGCGTTCCGCATACTTATCTTCAATCTTTTTGATGTTGAACCAGAAGCGGTTTTTCGCCTTGTCAAGTCCATTCATCAGTGAAACAGAGGCTGGAGTTGCGATCATCGACGACATTTCATCCAGGGATTCTGGGCCGGAAAATGTTTCTTCTGCATTTATCGTACGTTTTGAGGAACCTGAATATTTATAATTACATGAAATTTTAATAGATTCGATGATAGGGGAAAAGTTAGTGTTCATCAATGTATTTTTCTAGTTAAACTAAACTAAAATAACAACTTCTTTCCACTTCAATTAAAGCCTACTGGGAGTAGCTACAAAATCTTACCAAGTCTGCTGTAGCGTTCATTGTCCTCTCTTCTTTTTCTCAGAAGAAGTGCTTTCAGATGACGTACATGCGCCAGCTCTTCCCTCAACGATTTCTCTTCTTCTGGGTCCAGGTAGCTCTGAAATCAAAAGAGATACTGAAGAAAAATATTCTTCAATGAAAGAAATTATACATCATTCCTCTCATCGTCCTCTACTGGGTGATGCGTTTTCCGACTTGGAGCTGTTTTAATACGCGGCATTCGCCTGAAAATAATGACATGAAATATTTAATTTGTTTTACATTGCACTGTTTAATTTAATTTGAAGGAAAATCGATCGAAAACACAAAACATTTCGAAAAATACAGTTTTACCGCAGTGTCGTCAAGTTTGACGCCCAGTCTGCGAGTGCGCGTCGCTGTTATTGCGGGATTTGTATTTTTGTAGGAATTTTTGGAAATTTTTTATTTTTTTCACACTGTAATTTTTGGAGATCCCACCGAAATTTGGGAAGGAAGTCGAATCGACAAACAAACAGAGCAGGCGAAAAACTGCGACACGAGTTTTGCAGAGGAAGTGCTATAGAAGGCAGAAGAACAGAGCCACAGACTTGCAAAAGGGGCGGGGGCTTGTTCCCCGGTTTTTGGCATTATATTTGCTATTACTATCGTCTCAGGCTGATGCTTGCTGTGACCTAGAGAACTCAAACTATGTCTAGAGTAAATTCAACACGGTCGGACACAGCTCGTATTTAATCCGTTCAAAAAATTTTAACGAGATGGCGACGTGTTTGCGACTGCGTTATTGACATTGTTTGGAAGGCGATTATTCGCGGAAACGTCTGGCGTCTTAGCTGAACATGGCAGGCCGTGCACTGCGGAGACGTAGATATGTGATAGCGCGCGTTTGCCTTTACGTAGGATCTAACACGGTGTGTCGAGAGTGTGTAAAAATGAGAGTATTGTTTTTTGAGGTTCTCTAGCACATTCTTTCTTTCCCTTTAAAATTAGTTTGAAAATGTTTAGCCAAGTTTGATGCAAATCGGTCCAATAGGAGCTGAGAAAACACTGGTGACACGAAATCTCACATGGATAGGGACAGACATAAATTTTTAGATAGTGATTACTGTAACTATTGTAATCCTACAGTAATCTGTGCGGAATTCTAACTGTGGTATACCGTAGCCCTACTGAGGCTTCCCTCAGAGTTTAGTGCCAATCGGAAAAACTTGGGCGGTTTTGAAAATTTGAGGTTAATTATTTGGAACTACTCACGCCTCCCCCGTATTCCAATGCGCCACCAAGTTCGTCGGATAATGAAATTATTTTTTCACTCGAAAATTTACTTTTTTGAGAAATTCGAAATTCGATTCATCATCTGATTATTCAGGATGACACCATCATTTTAATCCAAAAACGAGGTTTTTTGTCGAAAAATGACCGAGCCTTAGGGTTTTAAAAATGCGCCAGGTAGAAACTATATTGGAAGGCTGGGGTGCCGTGCTACTGTGACTACCGTAATCCTATAGTAATTGGTCTGAAACTTTGTGGGTGTTATACTGTGGTCCCTATAAGGCTACCCTGAAAGTTTGGGCCCGCTGGGAACAACCTGAGCGACTTTGAAAAATTTGGGTTACTGTAGCTACAGTATTCCAACAATTTTATATTATGGATTCATGAATGAGCGATAAAACGCGGTGAATTATGGGGCCAAAGTTGGCTGGTCTCGCCACGATTTTGACAGACTACGGTTAGCGCGAAAATATATTATTTATTTTTTTTTTAATTAAAACGCATTGTCATAGTTTTTTCTCAACAAAATGTGTTTTTGAAAAGGAATTACCCATTGCAGGTTACACAAAAAAATGTTAAAATGTATTATAATAGTGAAAAAATGCTAATCAAAAGGCAAAAAATCGCGTTTTTATTTAAAAAAAAAGGAGAAAAAATATTTTTCGCGCTAACCGTAGTCTGTCAAAATCGTGGCGAGACCAGCCAACTTTTGCCCCAAAAATTCACCGCGTTTTATCGCTCATTCACGAATCCATAATATTATGGTATCGAAGCGCTAGGGGACCCATGACAGTATGACAAGTGTGGGATAGATCGGATTGTTGACAAAAAAGTAATTCCGGGTAATGTTAAGAAGTAGATAACGCGGGATGTACGACCAAGTGCGCTTGTTGGTCAGAGGAAAAATCATAATATCCTGTCGCCTTTCTCAATATAACCTCATCGAAACATACGGTAACGGTTTTTAATATCATGAAAAATACATTCATTTCTATTTAAATACACGAATTATGAAGAAAACAAAATTTTAAAAATACACCAGAAAACGACAAAATCACGGGGAAAGTTCATGAGGAAGATGGGCAGAACACACACTTTGATGATATTTTCACAGAAAATAACGAAAGACAATAGGTGACAACGAGATAATACACTTGTTATTTTCAAAATGTTTTTCAATTCTAGATAAACCAAATATGAATAAAACCCGTAAAATATAGGGGCGAAAGTGTTTTAGAACATTGAATTTCAGAAATGCGGAGAGAGAGAGGGAGAAGATTTTAATATGCAATTTTTGGCAACGGATGAACAATGATTTTGTTTTTCTCTATGAAAAAAGAGAATGTACAGTAAAAAATAAGAAACTTAAAAAAGAATAAGCGTGAGAAGATTGATACAGAGTGCAGATCATGATACAAAAAGGAATTACAGATGAAATATTTAAGAGAGGGAAGAAGACGTTAGACTTGCGTGTGGCGACGTGAAATCTCCCTGTTCGCCCCGTTTTGTATCTGCTGAAAATGGGCTTATTTGTTTTATCTAAATAAATTTTAAAAAAATCATTTTTGAGGCTAGCAAAAAAAAAATGGGGGAAACTCGGAGAATGCTCAGATTGGTCTGAAAATCTGGGAAATAATGTTTTTAAAAAAACTCCCGGGCATGTTCAAAAAAAAATGTGGACCAAAATATCGATTTTAAAAATCGATAAACCGGCCGGTCCAAATTTTCTGTGCATGCCCGGGACTATTTTTTACATTTTTTCCCAATGTTTCAGGATAATCGGAGCATTCTCAGGGTTTTCCCTCCACCATCTTTTTCTATTTAAGCAATATGTTTCGCAGCCGTTTACAGTTAATTGTACCTCTCTTTTGGGTATTTTTTCTGTATCGAAGTTTTTTAACAACACATTTTTTATAATGAAAAACGACAAAAGAAGGATTTGGAAATTATTCTCAGCCTTTTCTAGAATCTAGATAAAATAACTACTGTAGCATGGATCAATATCCAAGGCGAAATGTCCCGCCTGTTTTCCAGATCCACAATCAAATTTTCGATAACACGGTGTCCAGGATTTGAAAAGTGGGCGGAGCCGAGCAAACTCGCCCCACTGTATTTTTTCGCGCGAAATTCAAATTTTGACACATTTTTTGTTTTTCGGGAAAAAAAAGCATAAATTCTTAATTTTTCCCAAATGTGCTCCAACGGAATTATAGCTGAGGTCTTTAGAACTTTTTTAAGCCTAAGAAAGTCGAAATTGGTTCAGCCACCATTTCGAAATATTTGTTTTGAGTTTTTTGGTGTTTTTGCAGGATAAATATTTACGAAAATCAAAGTTTGGGCAATTTCATGATACTGTTTTTACATACATTTTACAAAGAAAAACAGGTTTTACTGAAAGAAAAATAATAAAATCAATAAAAAAATGCGAGAGTCAAAAAATGGGCAAGCACCGAAAGTGCGCCATGCAAGTTTGCGGGCGCGCCAGCAAATTAGGCTCCGCCCACATTTCAAATCCTGGACACCGTGGATAATGAATGTAAAAATATATACAACTCACCGATCCAGTAGATGCTGCGATTGCCGAAGCGGCACGAATACTTTTCCGCTGGCTATTAATTCTCACCAGACCCGAAACGGAAGAGTTTGACGGTGATTTCACAGTTTCTAGGAATTTGCTGCAAAACATATTTAAATTTTCCAAAATTTCTCCCTCTTCCAAATCACTCACTTATTGTTGATTTGCGAATAGCGCTCTTCAATGACTCCACGACAAAGCGGACAGTGATCCATCATGTTACAGCAGTCAGAACAGAATCCGCTGAAAACACACAGTTCAAAATAAAAAGAAAAGAAAGAATGTATTTAAATATTTACTCACTCATGATTACAAGGAGATAATGCTGTTGTTGCCGGAGCCGCGAAGCAAATTGTGCAATAGTCGTCTGGAATGTGCTCCTTTTCCAACTGCTCCAACCGAAGTCGACGTGGCACAATCGTCCTCTGTGCAGTTGTCAGATTTCCAAAGTCGTTAAAGCAACGGAACGCGCGTCCAGGATTGTGCTTGAATCGCGTGGCACCAAAATTGAACCGACACTGCTGGAATGACATAAACGAGGCGGCGGCGAATACGCCTTCTGAAGGTTGACGATTGCTCAGAAACTCCGAATTCGCTTCTTTTAGCCGAGTTCCGTTCAGTGAAAATATCACTTCACCGTTCGGAATATCGAGGAGAATACCGACGACATCTCCTGGCTGCCAATTGTCATGTTCGTGCTTCAGGCTCTTTGCATTGTGCCACACCAGTTGACGACATCCATCATAGGCGACTGAAGAAGCGTCGTCTCCAATTCCATATCCTTCGTGATTCAAGAAACGACTTCTCTTGGTGGCCAATCCAATTTGCATTACTCCAGAAGTGAGCACCGTGGCCTCGTAGTACCAACATCCGTCCATCACTTCAAAAGTGCATCGAACCGATTCGAAAGACGAAACGTCACAACGAGCTTCAAGACCATCTGGACCTATTTTCAGGTATTCACTGACGTCTTCATGATTCAGCATCGCATTGATTTGAGATGTCTCACAAGTTTCATAAGAATATGGACGCGATTCGAGAATGACTGAAAAAAAGAATTTAATTCATTTCAATCATTGCATTTTTGCAGCAGAAAAATGTTTTTGTCAACACTGCAAAATATGTTTTTTTATTGACAAGATGTATTCCTTTCGTGTATTTTGCAGTTTTTTGTTATATTCATTCCACTCAGAAATTGACAAAAGGTGCATTTTTCTGCTGCAGAAAATGTCGTTTTCTGTTGACAAAAAAACTCACAAATATTATCAAGAGCCCATTGAGCACAAAACCCTTCTTGCTTCGCATGCCACAGTCGAGAAACGGGTTCATTCTTCAAATATTCTTCCATTTTCAAAAGTGGATGGTTCTGATGTTCGGCGAACAATTTGCAGATCGTAATCTGATTCTCCCGAGTCTGCGCAAACTTTTCCAGGGCCAAAAGAGCGAACATTCTGACGGAATGAGTGTTTTTCTCTTTCTGGAAATATTCATGTACCAATAAAAGTTGTTTTTTCCCATTTCTTTATGGTGTTATTCATGGAAATGTCGAAAAATGCAAAAAATTCGGAGAATGCTCCGATTGGCCCAGGGGTGGGATTTTACGTTTACGGATTTTTACGGATTTTTAAACCGTAAATTTTACGTTCTACGGAATCCGTAAAAAATAAATTTTACGCCCAGATTGGCCTGAAACTTTGGCAAATATTGTCAAAATCACTCCCGGACATGCTCAGAAAAATTTAGACCGAAATATCGATTTAAAAAAGATAATTCGGTACAAATTTTCTGCGCATGTCCGGGAGTATTTTTGCACTTATTTCCCAATGTTCCAGGCCAGTCGGAGCACTTTTTTTTAGTTCTAATTAAATGAGGTGCTTACTTTTTGGGAAAAGTGGCTTGAAATGTAGTATTGGCTGGGGGATTTACGGATATCACATCTAAATCGCACAAAAAATTTCTGATTTTTAAAAAAAAAATTTACAAAAAAAAAATAGAAGAGCAGCGGGAGAACACGAAATTTTCTGAGCATGTCCGGTAGTATTTTTGACATTATTTCCAAAGGTTTTTCGACATTTCCATGAATAACCCCATTCATCATTATGGTTTTAAAATTCACCAGTGATTTTCCATAACTCGATGGGAAATATGTCAGTCCATAGCAGATCATTTTCATAAGATATCCACGAATGTTCTCATTGAACATGGCCACCGAAGCTGTTCCAGCCATTTTTTCCGCCAGCGATCCCAACACAATACACATATTTTTGTGCCACGATGGCGGGAGATGTTTCGAGTCGACAAATCCACCGCTCAACCCAAGAGAATGAAGAAGTGCTTGCACGGATTCTTTGCTCGGAAGTGGGCATTCGTCAAGGAAAAGTGAGATGACTGCAGGACCAAGTGGGTCGTTTTCAGGGATCTGAAAAATTAAATGAGTATATGGAAAATAGGAATTAAAAAAAGGTATTACAGTGTAAATAAGTGCCCTGACAACCAGCATCCATCCTTTTTCTTCATCGGCAATGAAATTCAGCTTAAGAAGAGATTGCGGCGGTTCTTGTTCACTGAAAATCAATTACAATTCTTGCATAAAAAAAACTGACGATTCTCACTCACTTATTAACCAGAGTCCTAATAACTTCCAACGTCTCAATTATCAACTCTTTGATATCATCTCTCACGTCTGTCGCCCCTTCCGATCGACTTCTTTGACCACGTCTGGAATTTGGACTATTCGTGAAAACCTCGCGATTCACAGAAACGTTCTGAGCCTCTCTTCTGCTAGAAATTGAATTCTTTGCAATTTGAGAAAACCATTGTTCAATTGGTTACCTTTGCTTGATTTGCCGTTTCCGCTCCCTTTTTCGCGCGCGTGTCTCTCGACTGATACATGATCCCATTCTGAAAATTGATATTTGAATACCAAGAAAAATGGGGGCAAACGCGGAAATTGGCACGGAAAGGAAAAGAACAATATATTTATTTCAGCTGTCGATAGTGAATGAAGTGGACATAATTCTAGGCCGCCAATGCCACGGCCCCCGGAGTGGTTAATTGGACATGTATTTATTCATTTAGTAGATAAAAAATTGTGTTACTTTGGCCCATGTGATCGATCGATCGATCTAAAATTAAAAATAAATAGATTCTGTCTGAATCGTGAACAATTCGTGTTATTTGGAAGAGGTGAGGAAGAGAGCGAGCGGGGCAAGCAAAAACCGGACGCGTCGTATGCAACAACGGCAACGTCATTGAAAATAAAGAATACAGAAGGAAGAAAGAAAGTAATTCTACTTTGGATTTGTGACACTTTTCATACAAAAAACGTAGAGAATGGATGCCGTTTTGTTGAATTAGAAGCTGTCGGATAAGAGGATGATGATGGTGTTAGGGTAAGCAGAAGAATAACAGAAAAAAAAGATGAGGAGGGAGAAGAAAAGAAGAAGAAGACGAAGAAAAAAGGACCACTATTTTATTACGAAACGCATACATTCAGTGCCCGTCAACACACACAGAAAACATGTGTATATGAGTGTAGCTGCGAGAATGAGAATGAATTCGGTGATGACTGAAGAAGAACAAAAAAAAACGAGATGAAATGTTGTAATGAGAAAAAAACGGGGAAGAAGATTACACGACGTCATCTAGCTGCTAGAAGGGCGGCTAGAAGATAGCTGACAGGGGAACTAGTTCAAGACTGAAACATGCATTGATCGCTTACAATTAAATCGTTTTTTTTTTACTTTTCAACATTTCTTCGTATTTATTTTCGAGTGGTGACTAGAATTTTATTAAAAAAAAACGTCATTCCTGTCAACAATTTTAATGAAATTTAAATATTAACAAGATATAAATACCGCCTCAAATGGTGTACATTGCGGTCTCGCCACGGACGGTGTTTGCAGACTCGTGGATTTACGCGCAAATTTGAATTTTCAAATTTTTTAATCGCATATCACGGTGTCCAGGATTGGAAATGTGGGCGGAGCCTAATTTGCTGGCGCGCCAGCAAACTTGCATGGAGCACTTTCGGTGCTTGCGCATTTTTCGACTCTCGCATTTTTTAAAATTGATTTTATTATTTTTCTTTCAGTAAAACCTGTTTTTCTTTTTAAAATGTGTATTGTATGTTTTAATACCATAAAATTGCCCAAACTTCGATTTTCGTAAAGATTTATCCTGCAAAAACTCGAAACGATTATTTCGAAATGGTGGCTGAACCAAATTCGACGTTCTTAGGCTTAAAAAATTTCTAAAGACCTCAGCTATAATTCCGTTGGAGCACATGTGGGAGAAAAGTAAGAATTTATGATTTTTTTTTCCCGAAAAACATTAAAAATGCGTCAAAATTTGAATTTCGCGCGAAAAAATCCAGTCGGGCGCGTTTGCTCGGCTCCGGCCACTTTTCAAATCCTGGACACCGTGCATATTGAAATAAAAATGTTAAGTACTAGCGCTAGCTAGCCCGGAAAAATTTTTAAAGTTCCACAGAGTAAAGAAACATTAAAAAAGACACAAAAATTAAAAAATTAAAATTTGCGCGTAAATCCCCAAATCTGCAAACACCGTCCGTGGCGAGACCACAATGTACACCATTTGACGCGGTATCACCATTCCAGGAACACATAATATATAGTTTTGGAACACGAAAAGGGTGCAAGAGAAAAAAAAAAACGAAAAGGACGGGGACTCATCAATAAGTGATATTGAGGACGAGAAGACCGAAGGTGAGTCTCAGGAGGCAAAACGACTCGAGTGCAAACACAAGTGCGGCCAAACTGTTTGGCAGAAAGGGCTCATTTGGGAAGAGTGGAGGAGAAAGAAAAGAGCTGCTAAATACACGTGTTCAGCTGAATGGGCAGAGCAGTAACGTGTGCTTGTTTGCTTGCCGTTCCACTCTATACTGTTTTCATAACAATGATATTGAAGAGAGAATGAGTGGGCACGAATAACACGGTTTGACAAATATATAACACGGCTGTATCATCAAGGTGCGGCAGGTTAAACAACGGGAAAACTAAAATAGAACTATAAGACGACATGAACGTTCTATAGAATTTTGACGAAATTGCGTTCACAGAAATATTGGTACGGTAAATAGTATAAATCGTCGATGAGGGTGATGGGTGAAATTTTTTATCCCATGGAACGTATTTACACGGCATGCTAGCACCTACCCCAGTGCAAACGCGCCCCAATAACACTAAACGTTTGATGAAACACTGTGACCCGCGTGTTAAGAGAACATTCCCTCGCGGCGTTGCCAACGCTGCTGCTGTATCAAATGTTTTAAAAATATAAGGGTTATCTGCGAGAAAAAAACATGTTTTAATTTTTGTTTTCGCGGAACGTACGCAGAAAATTGAACGCGCGAAAAAATCGAATTTCATAAAATGAGACTAAAACGTAGATGCCAGCATGCCGTGATTTAAAGGAGGTGCCAACTTTTCGGGGAAACTGTTTAAAAATATAGTATTGAGTGGAGGATTTACGAATATCACATTAAAATCGTACAAAAATATTTCCCTGCTCTTTGACAAATTTTACAAAAAAAAAATTAGAAGACCACGGGGAGTACACGAAGACGCGGTTTTCTAGGCCGGCGGCCGACAACGTCTTTTCGAAAATTGTATTGTCTTCAGTAATAATCGTTTTCTTTTTTTTTTAAATTCTATTTCCTTCATTTTTCCCTGTTTTTTTGATAATTAATTAACGAATCGGCAAAAATGCGACAGGTAAGCGGAAATCTAATTGTAAGTTTTGTCTATTTCAAAAAGGAAATTTTTTGGAAAAAATATGCTGGCCGCCGGTTTCCTAGACCGCGACTACGTGTACTTCCGGTGGTCTTCTATTTTTTTTTTGTAAAAATTTTAAAAAATCAGAGACATTTTTTTGTGTGATTTCCGTTCAAGCAATTTTCCCCAAAAAGTAGGTACCTCAATTAGAATTAATTAGAATTAAAAAAAAAGTGCTCCGACTGGCCTGGAACATTGGGAAATAATGTCAAAAATACTACCAGACATGCTCAAAAAATTTCGAACTAAAATATTATCGGCCCGCGAAAATGGTCAAACGCGCTCCGCTGAACTCAACGCTAGGCAATTTTCATTTTGGTTCCTAAATTATTTAATTTCACGTTGAATTTACAAGTGAAATGAAATAATTTGAAGACCAAAATGAAAATCGCATAGCGTTGAGTTCAGCGGAGCGCGTTTGACCGTTTTGGCGGGCCGACAGTATATATTTTTATTTTTCGCTGTTTTTTTGTTGCTATTTCGTGAATAACTCCATAAAGAAACAATAATGAATCTTAATTGTCTCTGTGGAACTTGAAACCCCACGGGGCACGGCGTGTTGGAGGCTACGTTTTTGAATTATTTTTCAAAAGCGAATTTTCGCGCGCTAATCTACTCTCGCGTCCCTGCGTCTCCTCCGCAGAGACTTGTGTCGATTTACGAGATTTTATTATTTCTTTATTAAATACTTTTCTTTGTTATTTTTTTCCTTATTTATTATTTTTTTTTATGTTTCTCATCAAAAAAAATTATCTTTTTGAAATAATTGTTTTTGAGAGTAATGTGATCATTTTTTATTGGAAAATTGATTTTAAGTTGGTTTTTTTCGTAAATAAAAACAGTTAATTTTAACTTAATTTAAATTCTGAAAAACAAAATACGAAAATTGGGACTAAAAATGCGAAAAACGTTATTATTAGCCAAAAAAAAAACATATCTGGCAAGGCGCCAAAGATTTTTGGCAATACTCCAAGAGAAATATATGGAGGCGCAGAGAAACACGCAAAAGTGCGCCAGGGCGCGTTTGCACTTTCGTAGGGTCCAGCATGCCGTGCGGGGTGTTGAGAGGTACATGGAAATTTAAATTTAAATTTCGCGGGAAAGTTGCCACGTCACTCGAGAAAAAATCGCGCGAAATGGCGTTTTCAAAACGTCGTTACTGTGGCGTCACAGCAATTTTTTTTACTTTTTTCTTGTGGGTTCATATATTTTTCATGATTCTTAATATTTAAGCAATATTTCCCTATTTATTTTATGCAGAAAACGTATTCCGCCAGCGCCTCGTTTTTGAAAATCTAGACTGTTTCAACTCTGTAACAACCGCGTTTCCTCAAATCTATGTGAGCAGTGGGGCGCACTTTCACGATGTACTCTTCAACACTCCGTGAAACCCCTTAATTTTAAATATTTTCTCTTTTCATTTCGTAAGGTTTTGTTTTCTTAAGCGATAGAAAGCATTTTTAGCCATTTAATTTTGCAAACCACAAAAAAAAGTCGAAAATTCAACAAAGTCCAGTTCCAAAAGATTCTTTCCCCTATTTACCAAACGTTGACAAAAAAAACTTGCACAGATTGTCATGACAGCAAGTGCACCAAGTTTGCAAACAAACAAATAGAAAATTAAACATTTCATTTGACCATTTAGACTGTTAATCAGCGGCGAGGCAGTCAAAAATATAAATATAAACAGAAAGAAGCACGTGTTTTGATAATATAATAGATAAATGAGCGATCAACAAATTTAGAAAATTGGACGCACATCACTATTTATAAACAATACTTTTTTCGTATAAATAAAGAAAATGTTCTGAAAAATTTAGAGGAAAAGTATTTAAACTCGGACGTAATCTATGGTGCAAGTAGGCAAACGTTTTAGAGAGGAATTCTTACATTTTGCCCCAAAATCAGTGAGAAATCAAAAGAGAGAGAGAGAGTGAGCGAGAAAGAGAGCACGATGGAGCAGCTTTCGAAATGTTCAAGCGACCGGTCTCTTCCGCATGCCAAGAGGTGGCTGTCAGTGCGGAAAGAGTGCGTAAAACCAAAGAGAAAGCCGGCGCTCTGTGACGCAATCTCGTGAACGGCAAAAGAGGAATCAATGCGCGACGGTTGGAGGAAAAAAAACCGTTGGAAAGAGAGATTAACGCGGGCTCGGAAAAACGTGAACTTGAGATTACAAGCGAAATGAAAGGAATCAAAAAGCTTTGGTCTATACAAAAATTCTGGAATTTAAGGTGAGGGGTTTCTGCGAAAAATTAATAGCAACAGGACAGGAGAGAAATTTCTCACGCACGTAAATACTTGCCAGTGAGACCCTAGGGGCGTGACCTAATGCAACGGGCGGCATGCATTATGGCACGTAATTCGCATTAGTGTTTTTCGAACAGCACAAAGTCAATCATAGATTTTTGGATCTCAAAACTTCCAATTTTATGGATTCATTGAGCGACACTCCGCGGTGAATTGTGGGGCAAAAAGGCTGTTCTCGCCATGATTTGACAGACAAGATTAGCGCGAAAAATATGTTTTATTCACTTTTTTAAAAAAATAAAAACACATTTTCATAGTTTTTTTCTCAACAAAATTTATTCTTGAAAAGCAATAACCTCGCCAAGTTACACAAAAAAAATAAAAAGATTAAAAAGCGCGTTTTTATAAAAAAAAACAAGAAGAAAAAAAATTATTTTTCGCGCTAATCGTAGCTTGTCAAAATCGTGGCGATACCAGATAATTTTTGCCCCACATTTTTCCAGGAGTGAGTGAATGCGCCCGAACGCAAAACCGCAACGCCTCCAAATGAGACCAAAAAATTATAAAAGGCACGCGAAAAATTTTGAATAGGATTTCGTAATTTCCATGATTTTGGTTGGGTTTTCTCTCCGATAATGATGTGAAATTAGTCGCACGCGCATTTACTCACTCCCGCCTCATGCCTTTAAAAGGTCGCTCCGTCATGTGGCAGGCCGAAAATAAAAATAAATACTGTATTGCTGACTTAAAATAAATCGGTCCGCCTTTGCGTCACTGGGGTATGAGGAGGGAGTGAGTAAACGCGCCCGGACGCACATACGCAACGCATCCAAATGAGGCCCAAAAATAAAAAAGCGCGCGAAAAATTTCGCATTATCGGAGAGAAAAACCAACGCGCGCGAAATAATTTTGAATAGAGTTTCGTAATTTTCACGATTTCGCATTGATTTTTCTCTCCGATAATGTGAAATAATTCGCGCGCCTTTTTTATTTTTGGGCCTCATTTGGATGCGTTGCGTGTGTGCGTCCGGGCGCATTTACTCACTCCCTCCTCATACCCCAGTGCTTTACCAACACTCGGGGCGAGATTCAACCGTATATTCTGAGTCACTCACCCGAAAAAATCAGTCCACAGTCTGTCAGTTATTGTGCACTCGCAATTTCGGTCGTGTTGGTTCGACGCGTCCGGCGAGAACTCTCCGGCCAATGCATTCACGTATTGCGAGACGTTTTCAAAGAGACGCAGATCGGCGAGTCCAGCGAATGCCATTTGAATGCTGAACACCACGATATTATTATTAGTACGAAATAGAACAACTCGAGCGAGCGGGACTAGTAACAACAACGGAATGAACCAAAAACAAATGGAGGAGGAGAACAAGAAAACAAAACAAACTTTTGTTGTTCGCGGCATATGCAAATGCGCTCTGCTGCACTATTCTTCTAATAGAATATTGTCTAGGCATGGAAAACGAGCATAATATGCTTGAAGGGAGGTACAAAGAATTCCCTGATAAAGGGTACGCGGTACGAAGAACGGCAAAGGGGAAGATTGATAAGATGACCTGTCCAGGCGGTATTTTCATCACAAACTTTGAAATTCGGTAGCAAATTTTCCAATTTGTTGGGGGAGAGGGGGAAATAATTGAAAAAAAAATGGTTTGCATCGGTTTAAAACTCATTGGCAGTGCAGTGTCGTGCAATAAGAATGAAAAAAAAATAAAGTGGAGGTTACATTAAAGAAAGAATGCACTTAAAGTGCAGTACGACTTTTCCACCCACCAAATTATTCATTTCATTCTAAGAAAAAGTACAATTTTTCTTCTGCTCATTCGCACTTTTTTTGAAAAAAAAAATGGAGCGAAAGTATATATTTAGCGAGCTCAACACCTGTTAGATCAAGTCTAATTTTTTTTGTTGCTGAAATTGAAAATTTCGAGAAATCGAGAAAAAGTTAAACTTTAAAAAAAAAGAAGGAAAATAAAAACAATTTGTGCATACGGTAAAACAATTTAAAGGCGCATGCAACTATTTGCAAAGAATATAATGCACATGGCGCACACTTTTTGGCAATCACCGCATAATTCTTTCCTTCATTGCTTTTCACTCGAATTTTTGAGACCCTACCAAAACCCAGGAAGAAAGTCGAACCCAGGAACCAAAACCCAGGAAAAGGGGCGGGGCAACGAAACCGCGCCGCAGTTTGCCAAAACGCAACTTTGCCGCACAGTTTTTTTCATTGTTTTTTTTCCTTGCACAGTCTTGTTATTCTTGCAATTAGTTTGTGGAACGTATATTTCTAGGTAGTTTTTCATCGAATATTCGAAATTAAAACAAAATTGAAAAAGAAAATGTATTCAAAATCCAAACGACAAGAATAAATTATACATATAAAAAACTGTGCGGCGAAGTTGCGTTTTGGCAAACTGCGGCGCGGTTTTGTTGCCCCGCCCCTTTTCCTGGGTTTTGGTTCCTGGGTTCGACTGGCTTCCTGGGTTTTGGTAGGGTCTCGAATTTTTTTTATTTTTTTTTCAATATTTTCGTTATTTATTCGTATCCGTAAATAGAAAAAATTCATTTTTCAAAAAATTAAAATTCGTCTTTTTTAAATAGACTAACCACAAATAATGTGCGCCACACCGCTGTAAATAGCAACTCTTTTAATTACACTGAAGTTAAAATGTAATAAAATTGTAAATATAGCTCGATTAGAGATTGTAGATATTGCCGAAATCGGAAACGGCAATCCGATCTGGTCCGAACGACTATATACGAATTTTGGCAAAGTGGTAAACAGCTGTTGGGAGAAAACAAAAAGAAGAAAGAAAACAAAACAAATCTCGTTGCTAAATTTTTTGTTTTTCTTTTTTTTCCCAAAATCAAAGAATGTGCGTTATCTAGAAATTTCAAGGTGACTTCGGCACAACAAAGAGAAAAATGAAAAGAAATATAAAAGTTTTGAAAAAATCGTTAAAATGTTGATTTGAGTGACCGTTACCCTCTTTCTCCTCCTCCCAGCTGGCCAAGCCCAACCAACATGTGACGGATGGAAATAGTGTGTCAATCAGAGAGACGCAGACATGTTGAAAACTGCCTTTTGGCGCTATCACCCAGCCGAATCATCGCTTGTTTATATCGGGAAATTCTATTCGACATTGCCACGTGATTGTATGTAATGCAAGAAGATAGACAAAGTATAGAAGTGGTGCAAGCTTGATAGCATGTGCACTTTCAGACAGCGACTGAATTGGAGCCAACGTCCACTTTTTCAATTTTTCCCACTTCTCTTCCACTGGTAGTCACTCAGTTGGTCAGTCAGCGGGTGTTGTTGTTGTTGTTGTTTATGCACACTCCGAAAATTTTGGGAGAAAAGAAAATGCGAAAAACAACGAACAAAGAAATCTTGTTCCGATTATGAGATCAGCGCTGAATGGCACATTTTATATAAATATTTAGTACTGAGAAAAAATACACCTAGAATAAAAAATTATCACAGAAAAAATTCACACGAGAGCGGCGATTTCAGCCAAAGTACTTTATGACATTCCTAGCCATAACATCTCCTTCCGAGATTACGAATGCGTGCTCGCAATCGTCTTCGTCAAGAGTCACCTGCTCGTCGCCCAGGCGTTCCAGCATGGAGTGCCCTAAAAATAAAAATAAAAAATCAGAAAAAGAAAAAAAAACATCTGCGTTCGGGGGGAATCGAACCCCCGTCGAATGCTTGGAAGGCATCCATGCTGACCATTACACCACGAACGCGGTGATATTTTGAAGAGATAAAAGTAGTGAAGAAACTGGAATATTTATTCATTTCCTTACGCCCTGCAAAAAGATAACGAGAAGCGGTCAGAAATAAATGTTTGGGGGTACGACAGAATAGAAATAGGCGAAATAGAAATGCTACAAAATAGAAATGCTACAAAAAAGAACTGGAAAAAATAGAACGGCTACAAAATAGAAATGAGCGGAATAGAACAGCGCGAAATAGAAATGTGACAAAATAGAAATGGGCGAAATAGAAATCGGTGCGATGGAGCGCGTTTGCATTATTCTTCGAATTTTCCGATTATTATAGGATTTTTCAGTAATTTTCAGATATTTTACGCACTTAACAACATCGAAAATGAAGAAAGGTATAAAATCAATGCAGTTTCAGAAAAAAAAATGGAAAATCGGCGAAAAACTGAGCAATTGAAAAAATAATGCAAACGCGCTCCATCGCCAAAATTTTTTCTATTTTGTAGCATTTCTATTTCGCTCATTTCTATTTTGTAGCCGTTCTATTTCGTAGCATTTCTATTTCGCTCAGTTCTATTTTTTCCAGTTCTTTTTTGTAGCATTTCTATTTTGTAGCATTTCTATTTCGCCTATTTCTATTCTGTCGTACCCCCAAATGTTTGATTCGCCCGCTTTCTTCCTCGCTTCTATTTCATTAAAAACACATCGCGTTCGTGGTGTAATGGTCAGCATGGATGCCTTCCAAGCATTCGACGGGGGTTCGATTCCCCCCGAACGCATACACTTTTTGGTGTTGGCCTATTGCACTTCCACTTACCATGTTCAACAGGGCACCATCCATCCTTGAGGCCATAGTAAAAGTGCACAACGTCTTGTTTTTCCATAAGCCTCTCGTCCAGGTCGAGAACAATATCCAGCTCGTCGTTCGACATGTGCACAATATTTCGGAAGACGTCCATGTGTACCAGTTCAACAGTAGCGTCGACAACTTCTGGTGGTGTCTGAAATGTCCATTCCAACATTCTCCAATTTTGATATTGTCGACCCGCCAAAAAGGTCAAACGCGCTCCGCTGAACTCAACGCTATTGTGTTTTCAATCGACTTGCGACATGAGAACGCGAGACTCCGCCCACTTATTTGTGCGATACCTGTCTGCGTCTCTTCAAATATCACTGTGTTCGCGTGGTCGCGCCCAAATAAGTGGGCGGAGTCTCGCGTTCTCATGTCGCAAGTCGATTGAAAACACAATAGCGTTGAGTTCAGCGGAGTGCATTTGACCATTTTAGCGGGCCGACAATATTTAATCGCGTTTACAGAGGCCTCCATAATAGAGAGAAAAAATCACGGAACACAGTGTCCAAGATTTGAAAAGTGGGCGGAGCCGAGCAAACGCGCTCTACTGGATTTTTCGCGCGAAATTCAAATTTTGAGGCATTTTTTTATGTTTTCGGGAAAAAAGCATAAATTCCTAATTTTTTCCCAAATGTGCTCCAACTGAATTATAGCTGAGAACTTTAGACATTTTTTAAGCCTACGAACGCCGAATTTGGTTGAGCCACCATTTCGGAATAATCGTTTTAGTATTGCGGAGCTAAAAAAGTGAGTTTTTAGGTTTTTTTGCAGGATAAATCTACGAAAATCGGAGTTTGGGCAATTTTTTAGGGTATTAAAAGATATAATACATACATTTTACAAAGAAAAACAGATTTTACTGAAAAAAAAAATAAAATCAATTAAAAAAAAGCGAGAGTCGAAAAATGCGCAAGCACCGAAAGTTCGCCATGCTAATTTGCTGGCGCTTCAGCAAATTTGGCTCCGCCCACATTTCCAATCCTGGACACCGTGCGGAACACAAAAATCCGGGACACATTGAATGTTGGCCACGTTTCCAAGATGGGCTTTTGATACGGGGTGGGCTTATATCGTATTTCGTCTAATTTAAGTGCATACCCTTCTATTATTTCATTTCATCACAACTGCCGGGTATTTAGAGGTTTACACACCAAGCTCGGAAACACACTTTCTAACCAAGCAGGCATGAAACGACCTGAGTTTGGTGTGCAAATCTCTAAATACCCGACAGTTGTGAAGAAATGAAACAATAGAAGAGCATGCGCTTAAATTAAAGCACATACGGTAATACAGTATTTACGGTCTATTCAATATCTAAAGCACAAAAATTCTCTGTTTATGTCACTCACATTTGGATGTCGCAAGTTCAAACCAACAAGGTACTTTTTGATAGAGCTCGGAAGATAATCGACCCACCACGAGATCATTTTGGTCAGCCAATCGTGACGTTGAAGAGTCTAGAACGCTAAAAACAGAGTATCGGATGCAAAATTTGAACATACCGCCAAAGTTCCCTGCAGCCGTTTTCCATTTGGCGAGGTGGCCATGTGCTGAATCGTTGGGAACAATCCGACCGCTTTTTCCACGTTGAATCCCGCGTTTATCACTTCTGGCAAAATGCGTAACATCATGTACGATCCAATACTGTGGCCGAGAATATACAGCTTCTTGCCACGTGGCAAGTGCTCTTTGACGAATGACAATTTGTGTGAAACTTGCTCTTCGAGTGAAAAACGGTCTGAATGGAGAAAATGGAATAAAATTATAAAATGATGTGTTTAACGAATCACGGCGTGTTAGAACCTACGTAAAGGCAAATGCGCTCTGTCGCATTTTTCTGCGTCTCGATAGTATCATTCTGCCAAGTTTAGCAAAGTGTGTGTAAAGCTAGAGACGCAGAGAATTGAGAGAGATGACCTCCGAAATTTCATTTCCAAAATAATTTTAAAAAAACGTAGTCTCCAGCACGCCGTGCGAATACTCACCATGATTTCGATGTTCTCCGTCATCTAAATGAATTGGCATTCGCACGTGATTCAGACTGGAAACAGTGTAAAACAAATACTGATTATCCTGATTCTTCTTTTCTTTCTGATCATTTTCAATCAAATTCTTGAGAACTTCACGACCAAAATGTGCATAAAAGCCTTCGTTTCCAGGGTTGCCTTAAAAATTTGAGGGTTTTACAACGTATTCTCGGCCCGCCAAAATGGTCAAACGCGCTCCGCCGAACTCAACGCTATGCGATTTTCATTTTGGTCTCCAAATTATTTCATTTCACGTGTAAAATCAACGTGAAATGAAATAATTTGGAGACCAAAATGAAAATAGCATAGCATTGAGTTCAGCGGAGCGCGTTTGACCATTTTGGCGGGCCGACAATAAATAATCGTCATTTGTGTACCTGGAATCATGAGAATAACCACTCGATTGTCATTATTATGTTCCTCTAATCTCAAATTTTCCTCCGAAATATTTGTGCCCATTATTGACATTTTTGTCCATTTTCCAGCCACTCGAACCCATTCGACTTTTCGAAGAATTGAAACCATCTGTAGTAGCAAATTTTCTATGATTCTGTTTCTGAACTTAAGAAAAAGAAGATGATATAAAAAAACGGCTAGAAAGGGAAATGGTAGAAATTTGGACCCGGTAATAATAACAATAATTATGTAATGGACCTATTCATAGGAGAAAAAAGACAAAAAAAAAACGTTTTTTTTCCTATTCATAGATGTAAAAAAACGACAAACAATGTCGAAAAACGAATGGTAAACAAGTGTTTATTGACCACGATAGACTATTGATAGTGAGGAGGCACAGAGATGTTTACAACCCCGTGGGAACGGACTTGTTTACTAGTTCATGCAAACTCCGCCCCTTTTCTGCGCCTCCTCTCTATCAATGGTCTATCATGGTCAAAAAACACTTGTTTACCATTCGTTTTTCGACATTGTTTGTCGTTTTTTTACATCTATGAATAGGAAAAAAAACGTTTTTTTTTGTTTTTTTTCTCCTATGAATAGGTCCATAAACTGAGTAGATAATTGCATGGACAAAATAGTTTATTGAACAGTCGAACAACTCAATAAGTCATCCACTATTAATAAATAAATTAAACTTAAACTTTTCTTCCGCCGAGATTCTTCAATTAATGCTCAATGTTCACTCAAATAACAAATTATCCTCGGTCGTTCTTCTGCGCGATAACTCTATTGTAACCGCCTCTTTCCGGATCATAATCTTTGCGGTACTCATCACGGACCTGTCCTCCGTGTTTTCCTCTTCCATACTGCCTTCCCTCGACGAATCCCGCGTCCCAATCGGCACGAATAACACGATCGTCGAGTCGAGTGTTCGAAATGTTCCGGAGAGCTACTTCAGCATCTTCGCGTGTGTAGTATCTGTGAAAATTTATATTTTTTTATGGAATGGCACGGTGTCCAGGATTTGAAATGTGGGCGGAGCCTAATTTGCTGGCGCGTCAGCAAACCTCCATGGCGCACTTTCGGTGCTTGCGCATTTTTCGACTCTCGCATTTTATGGTTTTTCTTTCAGTAAAACCTGTTTTTCTTTGTAAAATGTATGTATTTTATCTTTTAATACCATATAATTGCCCAAACTTCGCTTTTCGTAAAGATTTATCCTGCAAAAACACCAAAAAACTCGAAACGAATATTTCGAAATGGTGGCTGAACCAAATTCGACGTTCTTAGGCTTTAAAAATTTCTAAAGACCTCAGCTATAATTCCGTTGGAGCACATGTGGGACAAAAATTAAGAATTTATGCTTTTTTCCCGAAAAACATAAAAAATGCGTCAAAATTTGAATTTCGCGCGAAAAAATCCAGTGGGGCGCGTTTGCTCGGCTCCGCCCACATTTTAAATCCTGGACACCGTGAAGGTGCTACCTCGGAATAGAACTGTTTTGGAATAGAACTGTTTCGGAATATAACTGTTTCGGTATAGAACTGTAGTAAAATAGAACTGTAGCGAAATAAAACTGTTCGGAATAAAACTGATCGGAATAGAACTGTAGCGAAATAAAACTGTTTTGGAATAGAACTGTTTCGGAATAGAACTGTTTCGGTATAGAACTGCAGCGAATTAGAACTGTGCGAAATATAACTGTTTTGGAATAGAACTGTAGTGGAATAGAACTGAAGCGAAATAGAACTGTCCCGAAACAGAACTGTAGCGGAATAGAACTGTTTTGGAATAGAACTGTAGCGAAACAGAACCGCCTGAAATGGAGCTGTAGTGACCCAGGAAAGCTAGAGCAGCTCGAACAAGTATTCAGTTGTACATGGTGGGTAATTGATTTCAATTTCGCGCAGCGGTTCTTCTTGTACAGCTCCATTTTAGGCAGTTCTGTTCGCTACAGTTCTATTCCAAAACAGTTCTATTCCGCTACAGTTCTGTTTCGGGACAGTTCTGTTCCAAAACAGTTTTTTTTCGCAACAGTTTTAATCGGCTACAGTTCTACACCGAAACAGTTCCATTTCGCTACAGTTTTATTCCGAAACGGTTCTATTCCGAAACAGTTCTATTCCGCTACAGTTCTATTCCAAACAGTTCTACTTCGTTACAGTTCTTTTTCGCTACAGTTCTATACCGAACGGTTCGATTCCGAACAGTTCTATTCCGAAGCAAGTTCTATATCGCTACAGTTCTATTCCGAGCGAGTTTTATTCCGAGGTAGCACCCACCGTGAATGGGGTAATACATTTCAAAAAAATAATAATAAAAATTACAATTTTTGCAACGGTAAATAATTAAAGATAAATATGCCTCTCGCGAAAATCTATTATTTCCCAAAAAACATTGCAGAAATTGCAATTTTCAGTGCAACCAGAAAAGGGCTGGGATTTTACGTTTCCGGGTTTTACGGGTTTGAAAATCCCCGTCAAATCCGTAAAAATTTGGTTTTGGGACGTTTCGAAACATTTTTGCATTTTTGAGTAGCTTTTTTCGCCAATCGACAACAAAACACACCCGCAATTGGTTTTTATTTTTCGTTTATATCAACTTTTTTTTTTGGGAATTTGAATCCATTAGTATGCCGCTTAAATGCACAAAAGTTTCGAAACGTTCCGGAGTCAAAAATTTTAAAGCTATTTATTGAGCTTCATTTAAAAAAAAAACAAATTTTTGCATTTTTTTTTAATTTTTCAAAAATTCAGATTTTCAGTATTTTTTTTCGACTTGAAATGGATAAAAAAACTCACTCCACAAAACAGAATCCACACGGCGTTTTCCTGAACCTGTCCAGTCCCATGATGACTCTTCGCACGTCTCCAGATCTTCCAAACAGTTCGTACACTTGGTCTTCTTTCGTGTAGTACGACAAATTTCCGACGTAAAGTGTGCATGAGGTGCGCAACGCGTGTTCTTGATCTTTCACTGAGCCCTGCAATTGAAAAAAAAGTTTTTGAAAGAAGAATATTTAATACTCACTTGATATCTTTGGTCTCTATAAGCACTGATTTCTTTTGGATTGTCCAAAGTTCGCGGATCGAATACCATTTTTTTTTTCTGAAAGGAAAAATGTAGATTTAAATCGATTTTCGATCGAATAATTTAATTCGAATAATAAAAAAACGGAAAAAATTTCCGTTCGCTCGGAGTGTCGTTCAGCGCATTGTTTAACGGATGTCTGCAGCAGCTGGTACGGTCGTACTTACAGAGTCAATTTTAAGTAGATAACAAAAATAGGCTTAAAAAGAACCAAATTCCAAATAAAAAAGAAGTTATTGTTCTGTGAAAAGTTCATTAAATACATGTAAATAAATATCATCGATATATTTAAATAAATACATCAGAAGATCAATAAAACCCTTAAATATAAACAGACCGATCGATTTTTAATACAAGAACATGTTACAGATTTAAAACTGAATCCTGAATGGTTATTAAATAAATATGTTATTATTAAAGTATTCCTTGAATGATTCTGGCATAACATAAACGTGCCATTTGTCGTGTAACTTCTTTTCCGACGAGGTGACTTCGAATCGGAATGGTCACCGCGACTAGCTTCCGCAGTCTTTGGATGGATTCGAGTGAGCCGCGACAGGAAACGAGGTAGCGGACTGAACATTTTCAAGATTTTTATGACTTTCTCAGGCAATTTTCGGAGTGTTTATGGCAGACGTAGGCAGCTTTGTCGCCAATAGCTATTGAAAATGGCTAATAGCGGGAGATAATGGCTAGTATTAGCCGCCTGTTGACACCGCGGCTAATAGAATTGTTTGAATCAGGCGTGGGAACAAAAAATGTTTTTCGGCTTTTTTTTCTAGAGCCGCGGAGGCGGAGAAATTCCGGTATTTGGACAAAAACTTAGGCGGTATATATACGCTCCGAATTGACAAAAAACGCTAATTTTAATGGACCTATTCATTTGAATTAAAATGAATTTTTATGTCACATTTATTCAATGCATTACAACATATTAATGAATTAATCTGAATTTTCCTGAACCATTGAGTTTGAGTTTTTCTGAAAATCGCGCCTATCCATCCTGGTCAAATAAGTGAACTTATTAACAAATAAATGCATGCGCCTTTAAACATTTACTCCGAGTACACAAAAATGATGAATGTTCCAAATGCAGACTATTGTGTTTTCAATCGACTTGCGACATGAGAACGCGAGACTCCGCCCACTTATTTGTGCGCGACCACGCGAACACAGAGATATTTGAAGAGACGCAGACAGGTAGCGCACAAATAAGTGGGCGGAGTCTCGCGTTCTCATGTCGCAAGTCGATTGAAAACAAAAAAAAAACCACGACTATTAGCCAAGAAAGAGTTTAGCAGCCATAAAACTTACAACTTGGTTGTTTTTCCTCGTCCGACTCCTTCTTTTTTTGATCCGATTTATCCAATCTTCTGATTTCCACTTCAGAAATGCCAGTGTGATCTTTCATGCACTGTTCAATAAAGGTTGGGTTACAATCATCTGAGAATTATAAAAAATTAGTCACTATATTTTCAGAATTTCCTCACCGCTAGGCAGCTCAATGACAAATGGTTCGTCTTCCCGAATAAGATCTTTAATTGTAGTTTCGGGATCTGTTGAGACTGGAAGCTCCTCGAATCGGAGATTGAAAAGAATATTGTAGTACGTCTTTAAAGCAGTTGTATGGAAAATGTGCCACTCGCCGCGCATAAAGACTGATTCGTAGCCGATCGGAGTAAACGAGATGTGGGATTGACTACGAAATTGGCGTGATGATAGATACTCGAAAAACTTGACAATCATGTTAGATCGTTGAACTTCCGTGAACGGCGCATGGCGTTCAAAATTGTCATTCGACGTTAATTCGTTCTCATTTCCTATGCGTATTTTTCCCAAGAAGCATGTAGTAGTGGAAGAGACAGTTGGCAAAGGTCGAGTGGCGAACATAATGAAAATAAGTGCCAAGTGATGAATTCTCATCGTAGTTTTATCAAACAGTTCAGAAGATTTTGCCCACTCAATAATCACAAAAAGAACAGCTTCTAATCCAGGATGTTTCTCTATATACATTTTCAGAATATTTACTGCTTTTTGAACTGCTTCGTCACAATCCTCATCAAACATCCCAAATGTATTGAATGCTTCAAATTGAGGCAGATTGTCCATAATGTATTGCTCTCGATGAATCTGCATCATTGAAAACATTGGATTCGCATCCAATTCCACAAGTTTTTCCGAATTCAACACATTCTTCTCTTTGATTTTTGCAATAACATCGTAGACAATCCAAGCGAACGACAACTTCCGCGTCTCTTTGGTAATTTGCGCCTCTTCGTAGCAAGCGCGATACCAAGCAACCGCTTTCTGTGCCATCGCAATGCTCGGAAGTTGAGTGCATTGATAGTTTAGAACGTTGCCACCATCGTAGGCGTTGATCATCAGCTCGAGAACAGCTCGAACACTTCCAAATTCCTAAAAATATAAGAATATATTTATTGTTCTATTATCCTCTTATTTATTTACTTCAAAGAAATGCTCTCTGAATCTGCAGAACAGATTAGTGACTTTAGTCTCAATCATTTGATTTGTGTTGAAAAATGACATGTCATCTTGATCCTTGTCCGAAATTCGATTCCTCATTTCCAAAATGCATCCGGAAAAGAGCTCGCCTTCTGTTTTGATACCATAGTTTTCCATTATTGTCTAAAATTGGATGCAAAATAAATATTAAGCAAAAAAAAAGGTTTTTTTTTGATAACTCACTCTTAACTGACTATTATAACTTGCCAGGTCGGCTCTAGCTTCCTTCATTTTCTGTTCGTATCCGGGCACAAATATAGTTTCGTCTATTGTCACTTCAAGCTGCTCATCCCTCTCTTCCGATATCTTGATGACGTCATCGATTGCTTTGAACTCTCGGAACAATTTACCACACAATCGCGGGCTGACGTACATTGGATTCCTCTCATTGTTAATATGATAATCCGGAACTCGTTCAGGCAATTCTGGAGGCATCCATTCCAAGGTAACTGGATCTTGCGTCCATTTTGTCACCAACTTTTCAGGAGCTTGTCCAGACTTTGTGAAATCCACAGCCTGACTGTTTTTCTTAGCAAGATTCATACAAACTTCAGAGTTCAATCCATATTGGTCGGCCGAATGAAGATGGCTGTTCGAGATGACTCCAACCGAATCTAGCTCCAAGTATTTAACATAGAACTCTCGCATAAGGTTATGGGCGTTATCAATGTCAAATGGTTCAACATGTTTTGGAACGGCAAAATCAAACGGAACCTCATTTCGTTCGAGGAGCAATTCTGGATCCCAGATGACCGAATACTCATCTCCATCAAGATCGGATCCAGCCATCTCGTCAGGATGTGGACGAGGTCCATGCTGAGGGAAAACAACTACATCGCACATGTGATGTAGTTCTGGAATGTCAACGGCTTCGAAAATTCTTACATCTCCAGCTACAATGCACGGATTCTTTGTGAGAAGAACGGTTCCAGTCAACACCTGACGAGCTGCATTTTTCGTAGGAAGCTTGAGAGCTAGATTCTTCGTGTATTGAACGAAAATCTGACCATATTGAAGACGACCCGTTTCATCAACTACTCCAAGCATTGAGCGACCAAGTTCTTGTGGAATTGGAATCTGTTCTTTACGAATTTGCTTTGCTGAAAAGTAAACGTTGGTTTTAAACTGCAGTACTGGCCATAATTCTATTTCAAAACAGTTTTTTGATCATAACTTCCTTTAAACTTGCGGGATCGCTCTGAAATTTTTACACATCATTTAGTGCAATATAAAAACTTTTTTAACAAATTCTAGCAAAATATTTTGAAAAAAAAAGTCAGAAATTCACTTTTTATCAAAAATATACAAAAACTATAAACTGGTCTACTCCTATATATCAATACCTAGAGTTCTGAAATCAACAAAACACTTCCAAATAATTATTGAAAATTATTTAATACTTAGTAGCAAAGCCTCTCGCGTCGATGACCGCCTGGCATCTGCGTGGCATCGAGTCCAGAAGCGAATGAACGACGGACAATGGGATAGCTTTCCAAGCAGCTTCGAGTTGGGCAAATTTTTCGTCCGCATTTGAAGCTCTAACACAAGCAAGTTGCCTCTCGAGTTCTTCCCACAAGTGCTCAATCGGATTCAAATCCGGTGATTGACTTGGCCAGTCAAAAACGTCCACCCGACGACGTTGGAACCAACTTCTCACATGCAACGACGTGTGTTTAGGGTCGTTGTCTTGTTGGAAGACGAACGCACGGCCGATATTTCTGAGTGCCCATGGTCTCATTGTGTTTTCTAGGATATCTTCGTATTGATATCGATCCATTATTCCATTTACACGCCTTAATGGTCCCATCGCCGTCTCCGAGAAGCATCCCCAAACCATGCAATTTTCACCACCATGCTTGACTGTTGCGACTTGGTATTTTGGGGAGTACCTGGTTCCGATCGGACGTCTCACCCACTTTGTACCATCGCTTCCAAACAAATTAAATTTAGATTCATCGCTCCAGACATGTTTCGCCCATTCTTTCCGTCCCCAGTTGAGATGTGCTTTAGCCCACGCAACACTAGCTTTTTGATTCTTCTTGCTAATGAACGGCTTCTTCACTGGTCTGCGCCAAAAGAGTCCATGAGCATTCAGACGTCTTCTAATAGTTCTTCTAGATAGAGCTGGCTCAATTGGACTATTTACAGCCTTGAAAATGTCGGTAGAGTTCCTTCGAGGGTCTTCTCTTGAGGAACGAACGATGTTTCGATCCATGTTACGGGTAGTGGAAACTGGTCTGCCGGGATGGGGGCAACAACAACTTGTTTCTAAACATAAGTAAAATAAAAATAAACAATTTTGAATTCTTACATTGATCATATATCGCTTCCAAACTTGACCAACGGGTTGAACTATTACTTGAAACTGTTGAGCCAGTTTTTTTTTTGTCATCCCATTAATGCGGCCTCGGACGATGGCTTCTTGCACATCCTTGGATAAATTTTTGTTCCCTGATGATCTTGCCATGATTTGGGAAAGAGTGGCCAGAAGATTGATTGTTAAAATTACCTAGAACATGCTCATAGTGAAATAGGCTGATAATGAAAAAAATGGAAAAAATAATAAAAAAATTAATTTAAAAATTTAAAAACAAGAATGATTCAATTTCGCAGTTCGCAATAATTCATCACGGCGTTATGCACGTACCGTAAAAATTTCCGAGCGATCCCGCAACTTTCAATGAAGTTATGCTCAAAAAACTGTTTTGAAATAGAATTATGGCCAGTACTGTAGAACGAAGTGTGCACTAACTAATAGAGAATTTGATAGATGCCTTGATAAGTGACCTGAAAAAGGGCTCATTTGCAAGGTTGAATCCAAAAACTGGCTTCATGAAGTCAATATCGATTCGACGAGGGAATTCCTGAAACATTTTGATATATAATCAATGAAGAAACTAGTTTTTTCTTCTTTTTTAACCAATGAATCTTTCTTATATGTATTACGCTATTCAACATGTCCGTCTGTTCGCTTTGAAGGGTCAGGGTCAAGTTCAATCGGTTTTCACGTTTAACTCCTTTTTTTTCTGTCACTAACTCTATTTTCTGTCGCCGATAGGCGCCAGCTCAGACTTGTATGTTAATATTTAAATAATAACATACCTTTAATTTATTTCTACAATACAATTCATCGTTCATTTGCTTGGCAAATAATGAAATCTGTCTCTCCATGAGCTCCTCTATTCGTCCAGTGATTCTTTTATGGCATTTCAACGATTGCATTTCAGAAACTTGATCCAAAATGCTGATGAACGGTTTGTTGAGAGCAACTGGAACTGGCGAAGAAAACTTTACAATTTCCAAATGCGCGTTTTTGCGACTAGCATTAAATTTTATTTGACTCGGTCGAAAAATGCACGCCAAATCGAATACATTTTTTTCGTGACTCTCCTCCATTTCGTGCCCGTTTTCGATTGCCCATTGGGAGGTTTTATCGAGAAGGGGTTCGAGCGCAATCACTCCCTTCATCCCACGGAAACGATACTGAAAATTTAAAAATTAGTTTTGAGTGTTATTTTAATACGTTTTGATTCTGATCCTCAGAAAGGGAAACGTTAAATTTAAATAAACGGGCCAACGACCCATGTCGGATACAGTAATAAATAAAATAATTTATCGAGCGTATGGTTCGATGATTCGTTTATCCAAATCCCTGGAAATCTTCTATTATAGCCCCCACAATGCTATATTAGACCACCCCCAACGGCTATTCTGACATAACCATTTGAAAAATCAGAGCTGACCTTTTTTTTGCATCAAAGCATGTTTCCAACGTTTATGTTGGGGGCGTATTTCGCAATTATGCGGGGGTTTTAATAGAATGATCCCCGAATTTGAAAAGCCACATCATCGGTGGAGCGCGAAACCAACTTCTACGCTTCGAAAATAATTTATAGATAGTGTTTTTACCTGGAAACAACTGGGGACTGAATTTCCAAAATTCATACACCTGGCCACGGTTTCCGCAAACTTGTAGCTGATGATTCCGACTCCATCTGAGAATGTATACTGTTTGCCCAGCAAATTTTTTCCGCCTTCCAAATCATATGTGTTAATGTATTTTTTGTACGGGAGATTTACACCTGATAACTGAAACAAAGACTGAAAAGCAACCATTTTTATAAATAACTTACTCTGCTCTGTGTAAAGCATTGACCCAATCGAGCCATCATTTTGGGCAAATTTTCCGACTTCTCAAACTTTCCGAGATATTTTAGCATTTCTGGAATGAGCTTTGCGTACGTTTTGAGATCGTCATCTGGCGCATTTTTCTTGTGTTGATGAAGTTGGTAATCTGTGTATCGTAGCGCGAAGTAGGCACCATTGTCTCTCATTTGTGAATTAGAGCATCCCAGAAATCCGTAATCTTTATTTGCCACGCGAACTCCGTATTTTAGTCGATTATCCGCCGCCCAATCGATAATCTCTTTACCGACACTTGCTCTAAGTCGTGAATTGCTATCATCACGGAATGTCACTCTGATAATACGAGTTCCGTCCACGTCAAACTTTCGGAGCACTCGATTTCCCATTATTGTCTCGGGAGGAATCATAATAACGCGTGTCGGAGTGAAAACGAGTTTTCTGATGCGAAGGTATCCTTCTTTCAGCTCTTCTTCCGACAATCCATTCGCAAGTTTCAGACGATGCCGTTTTTGACCAATTTCATCAAGACATTTTGTAATAGAGCCGACTCGTTTTCTACCGTCGATCAAATGTATCAAATCCTCCAACGCCGCTTCGCAGATCTTGTCATCGATACGGTAGTAGTGGGCGATAACGTGCAGAAAATCAATCCAATGCCGGTCGTCGAGAAGAATCTGATCTTTGACAACAGCTCCTCTAGAAATAAGAGACTCTATAAGATATGTGATTGCGAATTTCCGTTCCTCTGCCCACATATATTTTCCATTCGGTGATTTTATCCAAAACAACTGAAAAATAAATTTCTTGCCTTAAATATTCAAATTTCGAATAGTAATTAAATATTACTTCTTCAAGAAACTCTCGAAAAATGGGTGCGTCTTCTGCCGTCGCCAATTTGATTGTTCTTTGTCCTTCTCTGATGGTCCATCGATGATAAGGATATCGTTTGCCGATGGGAACATCTATAGATGGAATCCGCCCAAATTCTATCGATGCTCCAGTCCGATGTCTCAGTCGCGACAAGATCAGATAAATCTCTTCATGCTGTAAGATTTAACGTGAACAAAAATATGATTGAATTCAGAATCACATACTCCCATTTCTTCTTTAAACTCTATTGTAAATATCGGACTGTCAACAACCGCTTCGGTTGTTGGATATCCATTATTTTTAGACGCACACGTGAAGCTTCGATAGCGCTTGAAGAGTGGGATCGCAAAGTTGTTATTCGTTTGTTCTTTAGCGGGAAGTGCGCGTCTTATCATTGCTGGACAGTGGAGATCGAAATGCACACGAAATCGATTCACGCTCTTCGTGTAATCGTCTTGAACCGATGGATCCACAATTATCCGACGAATTTGTTGGCGACGAATCTGATAATTTTTTTGAAGGTTTTCCGGTTTTTATTTATTTTTTAATTTAAATTCTTTCGTATAAAATGAATATTTATTGTCGACCCGCCATGACGGTCAAACGAGCTCCGCTGAATTTAGTGCTTCGTGATTTTAATTAGGATAGCAAAATGAAAATCACAAATTACTAAATTCGGTGGAGCGCGTTTGACCGTCGTAATGGGTCAACCATACTTACAATAACTTGATAGCTGACTTTCATCTTTGCTCCTCTATTCATCTTATCCGTTTCTAAGCATTGAAAAAATATGGTCATCATATCGTTCTTGTCAAATTCAAATTCGGCTGAGATTTTATGAAGAAGGGAATTTATACGAGAATGTTCATTCGTTTCATTCCAGAACGATATTTCCCAGTGATTAAAAAAAGTGCCACCTTGAATATTTCCAAAATAGATTGAGTTCAGTGAGACGTTATTGTGGTGACTTTTAAGGTTTGTCTGCCAAAAGTTCGAGCTGTGAAGAACCAAATTTGGATGCGTGTATGGAAAATTAGACTGAAAATGACGTTAACTGAGTTCAAACAGTATTTAGGAACTTATAAAAACTAACCAAACTATTACAAAATTCCTGCATGGCTCCAAGAAGCGCGCTCGAGAATTGCTCGCTCACAAGCTGGCAGTTCACCTCGTAGTACGGTTCGCAGTCCTCTTCCTCAATGATCTGTGTCGGTTGCACACTTATTATTTGTATGTTCTGCCTTTCAAAATTCTGCAAAAATTTAAATTAAAAAATATATAAATATATTTCGAAACTGACTCGTTTTAAACTATTGATATATTTTTGTATATTATCATCCATTTTGTTTTTTGACAAGGCGGGAACTTCGAGTTTGAGCCAGCCATGGCGCTTTTGGATCATTCGAGGTGATACTGCGAAGAAGATTCTGAAAAAAAAAACGTATTTAATTTTAACACATATTTAAATTTGTCAAAAAATGGTTAGAAAAACAGCCAAATTTAAAATAACCGGCCGAATAAAAAACCAGCAAACGAACGAGAGAGAGCAAAGGCAGAGAAAAAAAGAACTGACAATATTTAACGCCTCTCGAAACTTTCGCGAATTCAACGATAAGAAAATAATTTTACGGCAAGCAAAAATCTTATTTTGTAAAAATAAAGTCGAAAACTACCGTAACATAAAAATGTTAGTGATGAGCAAGCGACACGCCCATTTTTGCAAGTCCTACGCATCCTTTTTTTGGTGTTTTTTTTCCAACTTTTCTTGATTTGTATGTTTATCGGTTACTGTGAGTTTAAAATTTCTAATGGACCTATTCACAGGATTCGTTTTTTGACATTTTTTATCATTGTTTGACATTTTTTGAAATCTATGAACAGGAAAAAAATTTTTTTTTTGTTTTTTCTTTCCTCCTATGAATAGGTCCATAAATTTTTGTCGAGTGAATGTAGAATGGTCTATGCAAATCCTGAGCGAAAATGATAAGATACTGTCTTTTGAAATAATACGGAACTGAATGTGAATTTTTCCTGAAAATGATATTTGAATTCACAGATATTTAGAATTCTCGAAATCTAACTGAACTTATTGACAATCTCGGGAAAATAAATGACATAAAACAGACAGTTCATTGAAGCAGAAAAAGAGAACTCTGCAAAACAATGTAATGAAAAACGCGAAGGGCATGCGAAACAGCAAAAAGTCATAGTAGAGCAGCAAAGCAGACAAAATCGGAAGAAAAAAAATAACAAAAGTGGGGAAAATAAAGAACATACTAATTGAATGCGTTTCAATATTTGAAATCTCTGAAAACACTGCTAAAAACGATTAAGAAAAGGAAGAAAAGTGAGTTTGACCAGAAAATATTTACGCGTGAATGTGACCCTTGATAATCTTTTCATAGCACAGACGAGCCATTTGTGCTGAGATCTCCTTACCAGTCACGTAAGTTTTAATGGGAACCTAGAAAAACAATATTTTATGAAATCGTAAATTTCGGGATTGATACCTTGACAGCCACCAACTGCCTCAGCTTGTACATTGCTTCGAGAGTTCCCCGGGTTGAAACCAATAGACGAACTACAAAGATGTTGAAATAATAATAAGGTCAAAAGGGGGAATTAAATAGCGTACCGTTCACTTTCTGTGCCTCATCGGATGCTCGTACAGACTTCTCCATAGAACGCATGTGTATTTCTTCCACACCAGTGTGCTCCATCAACTTTCTATGAACCATTTCGCGATCACAATCCGCCGGTAACTCGATGACGAATGGCTCGTTTTCTCTAATAATCGAACGTACTGTGATCATCGGATCAGTTGAAACAGGAAGTTCTTCGAATCGCAGATTGAACAAGATGTTATAGTAGGTCTTGAGTGCCGCCGTGTGGAACACTTGCCATTCGCCACGCATAAAAACAGAAGAATAGTCAATTGAGCGAAAAGAGAGAGTCGGCAACTTGCGGAATTTTCGAGAAGCCAGAAATTCCAGAAACTTCACTATCATTCTAGATTCTTGCTCAGGTGCCATGGTGAGCGGCTCTAACCCGCCATTCGACACACTCAATCGATAAATCTTCTCGTCGATTTTATTGAGAAAAACACCAGCATGGCCATCTACTGATGGAAATTGTCGAGTGGCAAAGAGAATAAAAAGTAGAGAGAAATGGTGTTCTCGAATTGGCATGTTCTCGAACAGTTTGGAAGATCTTCCCCATTCTGTTAAAATAAAAAGCACTCGGTCGAGTCCTGGATACATACGAATGTACATCGCGATAATTTCGAACGCTCGTTCCACTTGCTCTTCACAATCTTTGGTTTTGACCAGGAATTCAGAAAAGGAGCCAGGATGGTCGGATAGATATTGCTTTCGGTGTATTTCGAGCATCTTGTAAAGTGGATTAGAGCCTCCCATTTGAACGTCTTCATTCAAGATCATTGCCTGCTGTTTCATAACAGCGATGACATCGTAGACTATCCATGCAAACGAAAGCTTCTTGTTCTCTCTTGTATGCCTAGCTTCTTCTGGAATATAACTATTCATAACAAGTTACCGTAAAAGTCTCTTTTGGACACGATTAGATTAGAGACAATATTCAAATGGTGGGTGCTATTTTATTTTTCGCAGGTCGCTCGATGAGGAAAAATCATCAAAATTGATTGAAATAGCCGATAGCATCGTTATTGTGTTTTCAATCAAGTTTCTAAATACATGAAAACCTTAATCCCTATTAACGTTCACTTTTTATCTGCTTCTCTTGAAATAACACTGTGGGCGGGGTTTCCTTTTTTGGTGATGCAACTCGATTGAAAAAAAAAACAATCATATTGTGTTTTCAATCGACTTGCGACATGAGAACGCGAGACTCCGCCCACTTATTTGTGCGCTACCTGTCTGCGTCTCTTCAAATATCACTGTGTTCGCGTGGTCGCGCACAAATTAGTGGGCGGAGTCTCGCGTTCTCATGTAGCAAGTCGATTGAAAACACAATATGAGCTTTTAAGCAATGTCCTGTTTTAAGTTGTGGCGTGAAACATGGCATTATGTAAAAATTTACCATAACAAGCACGGTACCATGCGACAGCTTTTCGCAGCATTTGATTGGTTGGAGCGCGACAATGCCGTTGAATAATGTTGTTTTCATCATTGGCACGAGCTGTGGGCTCTGTGTTCGATTTCCAACCACCGGAAAATTCCTGAACAACAGTAAAAATTGCCAGAAATAATATGTTTTATTTACCTCAAAGAAATGTTGCCTGTACTTGCGGAAAAGATTGGTGACTTTCGTTTCAATCATCTGATTTGTGTTGTAGAACGACATATCGTCCTGATCTTTGTCGGAAATTCTGTTACGCATGTCGACAATGCAACCGGAGAAAACTTCACCTTCTGTTCGAATTCCATATGTTTCCATCATAGACTAGAAAAAGGTTGAGCCTGAGCAATTAAACATCCTAGCTTACTCTTAATTGTGCATTATATCTTGCCAAATCTTCCTTAGCGCTCGGAATATACTCCTCATAGCCGTCTATTTTGATAGTCTCGTCGATAGAAATCTCAAGTTGTTCATCACGCTCTTCGGAGATTTTGAGCACATCATCAATAGCCTTGAACTCCCGGAACAACTTTCCGCACAACCGAGGACTGACATACATCGGTGTGTGATCGTTTCCCATGTGATAATCTGGAACCCGCTCGGCTCTCTCGGGGGGAATCATCTCATTCGTTGCTTCGTCTGAAGAATTTATGGTTAAATCTGTTGTCTCTTCTTGATCTTCTCACCTTTTCTCCACTGTGTTTCCAACGGATCCGGGGGTTGTCCGGACTTGGTGAAATCGACAGCCTGACAATTCTTCTTAGCCAGGTCCATGCACACCCTTGCGTTTAGTCCGTATTGATCGGAGCAGTGAAGATGACTGTTCGAAATCGTTCCGACAGAGTCGAGTTTCAGATATTTCACATAGAATTCTCTCATCAAATCATCCTGAAGCAATTACAAATGAAATGCAAAAAAAAAAAAACGAAACTTACAATCTCAGACTCGTCGAACGCAATTTTCTGTTTTTCAGAAGTAAAATCAAACGGATCTTCGTTCTTTTCGAGCAACAGTTCTTTATCCCAGATGACCGAATACTCATCTCCATCAAGATCGGATCCAGCCATCTCGTCCGGATGTGGGCGAGGCCCTTGTTGTGGGAAAACCACTACATCGCACATGTGATGTAGTTCTGGAATGTCAACGGCTTCGAAAATTCTTACATCTCCAGCTACAATGCACGGATTCTTTGTCAGAAGAACGGTTCCAGTCAACACCTGACGAGCAGCATTTCTAGGGGGAAGTTTGAGAGCCAGATTTTTCGTGTATTGAACGAAAATCTGACCATATTGAAGACGACCCGTTTCATCAACTACTCCGAGCAATGAGCGACCAAGTTCTTGAGGAATCGGAATCTGCTCTTTACGAAGTTGTTTCGCTAAAGAAAGAAAAACAATTAAAGTTGGGAAACATGCTATCATACTGATTGAGAATTTAATGGATGCTTTGATGAGAGAGCGGAAGAATGGTTCGCTGGCAAGGGTAAAACCCCAAGTGGTTCGCAAAAAATCAATGTCTACCCGGCGAGGAAGTTCCTGAATAAGAAAAACTCTCGACTTTCCTTTGAAAATTAAAAATTGTAATTACTTTTAAACGATTCCTGCAAAAAGTCTCATCAACCATTTGCTGTGCAAACGAAAGCATCTGCCGATCGAGAAGCTCTTCAATCCTGTTGGTTACTCTGCGATGACATTCGAGCGACTGCATCTCAGATACTTGGTCAAGAATGTTGATAAACGGTTTGTTCAGAGAAACTGGCACCGGAGACGAATACTTGACAATCTCGACTTGGTCTCGGGGATGTCGTTTTGAAATGAACTTGATCTGACTAGGTCGGAATGCACAATTCAACGCCCAGGAAGAGTCGTCACTGGGTGAGTCCACATTGTTCGTCAATGCCCATTTTCGGATGTCATCAAGAAGTGGCTCGATTGCAATAACACCTTTCATTCCTCGAAACCGAAACTGAAAATATTAGAAAATGGAAAAAAAAACTTGATTAAAACATACCTGGAAACAACTGGGAACACCCTTACCAAAGTCCATTACAGTCGACACCATTTGTGCAAATCGAGCGCTCATCATGCCGACACCGTCGGAAAACGTGTATTCGTCTCTTTTTGAGTTTTTTCCGCCAGCCAAATCGTAAGTGGTCATATACGTACATCTCTCCAGATTCACCCCGGAAAGCTAAAAAACAAGGGTCTGATAAGTTAAACTAAGCTTCACTTACTCTGCTTTGAGTAAAACACTGTCCAAGACGAGCCATCATTTTTGGAATGTTATCGATTGTTTCAAAACGACCCAAATTCTTTCTCGCCGATTGAATTTTTGGATTGAAAGAGATAGGCGGTTTCACTCGATTTAATGCTTCGTACTCGCGACATTGCGACGATGAGTACTTTTCCATGAAGTAAGCACCATTGTCACGCATTTGAGAGTTAGAACTACCCAAGTACCCGAAGTTTCGACCAGCGACAGTGACACCTTGACTCAGATAAAGATTCACAGTTTTTTCAAGTAAAAAGCTCGTTTTGTTCGTTCTCATCTTCTGATTATCATCGTCGCGAAATGTGATTCTCAGAACCCTGGTTCCGTCATGATCGTATCTTCGTAGCACACGATTTCCCATCAATGTTTCCGGAGCAACGTAGATGACCCGTGTGGGAGTGAAAATGATCTTTCGAACTCGCTGATATCCTTCCCTCATTTCTTCCTGAGTCAAACCATTTACCAGACTGTTTTTCTGTCGAGTTTGACAAATCCTATCGAGACACTTTATAAGCGATCCAATACGTTTTCTTCCGTCAATCATATGAACCAAATCCTCCAGTCCCGCTTCACAAAGTCTGTCATCTTTGGTGTAGTAGTGAAGAATCACCTCGAGGAATCGATGCCATAAAATTTCTTCTAAAAGTATCTGATCTTTAACTACAGCTCCTCTTGAAATAAGACACTCAATAAGATATGTTATGGCAAATTTTCTTTCCCGATTCGTATCAACTTCCCGTGATCCACAAACTTCATGTTTACGAGGAAATGCCTAGAAACATTAAAACCTGGTGATTTTTTATTGAACACTTACAGTTGTGATGAAATCTCGATAGACCGGTGCAGAGAAATGAGTAGGAGGTAGTTGCAGGCCGTTCTGGAACGTCCATCTATGGTAGGGATTTTCTCTCCAAATTAGGCAATCAATTGATGGAATGTCGGCAAATTCGATGGAAACCCCAGTTCGAAACCGAAGACGAGACAGCAGCCGGTAAATTTCGTCTAGCTGAAATATTAATTTTTCTCTTCAAACATGCTCTGTAGACATACTCCAACAGATTGGTCGAATTCGATCGTGAAAACTGGACTATCGGTTATGGCTTTGGCAGTTGGATACTGTCCAGCATTTCTCCCTCTATTGATAATTAGATTTCTGCGATACGGCGGAATTGTATGACGACTAGCCTAAACAACATTTTAATTGAACCTGCATTTGATATTAATTATTGCAATATAAAATTAAACAAATCTGAGGCCATATGCAAGAAACGAGAAAACCGTTTTCCGGTAAACACACATTTTTGCATGATGGAGTTGAGAGACACATAGAAATTTCTTGCGGAAGAGGTGTTCCTGTTGTTTTACACTACTTTCTTTCATATGGCCTCTGAATAATGACCTCTTTCCGAGGAGAAATTTCGGCACGAATTTTGACAGTTAGATGAGTGCGACCGTAATCCATTCTACGAGAGTGATGATATATTTTTCTGTCTATCTCTATATCTCTCTCGCACAAAAAAACATTATTAATGTTGTACAAACAGAAACTTGCGACACGGTGATTGCGTACTTTTGAAAATGGACAAAAATTCTTTAACTGTTTACGATATTTCGTTCTTTTTCGTCTTAATTTTCAAAAGTACGCAAACACCGTGTCGCAATTTTTTGTCTTCACAGTACAAACCAAACCCCATTTCTATAAATACACGAAAGTATTTAAATTGGCTCTCGGACGTTTCTAAAGTGGCCTTGGCGAAGGTTTTTCTGGATTTTGTCGACGCGGTGTTTCACATAATCATTTTAAAACCTTTTTAAGAAAAATTCCTCAAACACCGCGACGACAAAATCCAGAAAAACCTTCGAAAAGTCCACTTTCGAAACGTCCGAGAGCCTTTAAATTACCGCTAGTTGTTTATCACTAAAAAATCCTCTTCTGATGAGAACCGGACAATTGAGTTCGAAATGAATTCTATTTCTGTCTGGACCAAAATTATCATGGACAACCGGATCAACAATGATTCGCCGAATCGAAGTCCGTCTGACCTGAAATTGAATTGGATATAGCTCGAACTCAATTAGAATACAGTACAGTTATCTGATAGAACATGGTCACTTCCTGTTTCTGTTTTGGAGCTCCTTCTCTGTCGCCGATCATCTCCTCTTCTCTCTGCCGAAAATGAACCGTCATGAAGTCCATTTTGTCAAACTCAAACTCCACTCTCAGCTGATTTAATCCGTTCTTATCGATGGAATGTGGCGCCTCGTTGCGCAGTTTCCTGGAGTTTCGTCTTCGCGTATCATCCCAGAAAGAAACTTCCCAGTGGTTTATGAATGTTCCACCTTGAATGTTTCCGAAGTAAATAGCAGAGAGCGGAATGTCGACTAGATGGCAGATCAGTTCTGAAGACCAGAAATCCGAACTGTGAACAACGAGATTTCCTCGTTGGAACGGAACCAAACGATCGCTTGACAAGTCTTTCAAGTAGTGCTGAATAGCAGCTAACAATGTGTGCGAGAATCTTTCCGAGACAACCTGAATACGTAGTTTATTTTTATAATTTTTCAATTTTTAAACCTCAAAATTCATTTCGTAAAACGGATCACAATCTTGCTCTTCGACGGCCTGAATGGAACTTTTGGATAGCACTTTCATGTCATAATGATTCAAAGCAGGTTCTAATTTCGACAAATGACACTTGATGATTGGGCTCATTTGACGCGGCGTCAACGAGCATGGAATCTCAAGCTTGATCCATCCGCGATATCCTTCTTCACCCATTTTTCGGGGCCAAAAGATGGGTAAAAATTTACTTTATCTTCTATTTATTACACTCTTTTGTGTGCAACCTAAAAATGATATTTCAAAAAGGCGAAATGGAAAGATGAAAAATAAAAGTAAATTTTGAAAAAGTAAATAAAAAACAACAATAATTACGAAAAGTTTCGCGAAAATTTTGACCGCGTTTATGCAACAAAAAAAAACTTTTTTCCCCAAAAGCTACAGTATTCTAAGATTTCGCTACGAGACCCGTTGCACAAAATCCGCGTGCTCCTTTAAAAAAACTATTTTTTTTTCTTTTTTTGTCTTGAATTTTTTGTGGTTGTTCTTTTTTCTTTCTGTTTTCCTGCGAAAACAAGCCTGCGGCGCAGTCCTCTGATACCTGCTATTGCAGCGCAGCCTTTCGGCGACTTGCTCGCCTCTTTTTTGCTGATTTGTTGTTTATTTCTACTATTTTTCAATAATTCCTTTTCATTTGTTTTTACTATTGAATTTTATACACTTGTTTATTTAAACTCGTTCATTATATTGTTTAAATATTTAATAATCAAACAATTATACATGGCACCGGAACATAAAATTTTTGCCGAGTGTGTGAAAACCCGTTAAATGCACACGATAAACAGCAAGTAAATATTTCTAAGAAAACCACCGCTTTGATTGGCACGAGATGGACAATTTCAAGAAAAATTCTAAAGCAATGACCCGTTTTAGGGAAAATGTGATAATTGTGGCTAGGAAGCGCAAAAAGGAAGAAGAAATAAGAGCAACGAAGATGGAAACAAAGAAATTAATTAACAAACAGCTTCAGCCATTTCCATAACCGGTTCCAATACTGGTCGGAATTTGGATTTGAATCCTGAATTTCGGCGTTCGCGTGGCTCATCCGGAATAACGTTCGGGTCCTGTTCTGGGCTCTGCAAAAAGAAAAATTAGAATATCGCTTCAATCCCTGAATCCTCACCGATGGTCTTGCCGGAATCGCAATGTTTAAATAGACGTCGGGAAGCAGTTGCTCCGATTGAGCCTCATCTCTCACCAATCTCACCGAACCTGCGTTTTCCTTGACGTTCTAAACACAAAAAATGAACTTTGTATGCTACACACTCGATCGGATGGTAATACCTGCTCGTAGGCTATCAGTTGGCGCCAAAAACCGAGATTCGGTCGCACCATCGGTCGTTTTGATTTCATCAAATGATACGCTTCCCTCAGATTTCGGCACCTGAAACGGAATCGTTGAATTTGTTTTGTTTTCAGTTTTCCAAACAATGCACGAAAACAATAAGCATTTGCACGTGTGTTTCTGTTTGTGCTTGGAAAATGAACGAGCCGAGTGGAATGGGAAAATGATATCACGTTTTCGACTTTTACCCTATAAGCTGTCACAGTAAACACGTGCTCACTTTTCATTTCCTTGTCGAAGAAATAAAACACCGACATACCGTAACCAAAATAACAATGTTAAATCGACGCATCCATTGGATTTTTTCTATTTTTTCGGAGTATTGTAAATTTTTAACCTAGTTTTTTTTTCAAGAAATGGCGAAAAAAACAACGAAAACTTGGAACAAATTTTTTGCAGGCGTGTCCGAAATCCTGTAAATCTCGTTTCAAAAGGTATGTTGATATTTTATATTTTCGACAGTCCTCAGAACATTCAAGTCGGTATGCAGTGAAAAAACCAACCTGTACTTGAGCAGAAATGCCAAACAAATTGAAGCGGAGCGGGAAACTCCTGCTACACAATGTACGAGAACTTTTCCTCCGTCTGCAATCAGTGCTTGAATCTGATCCGATTGAAGTTCCAAATGTGGATAGATATAGGTCTGCGGAGTGTCTTCCAGCCAAAGTTTTGTTCTTTGAATGTCTCCGAGGCTTCTCAGATTTGGCACCTCTGTTGTCGCATTGATGATGTGCGTGATTCTGTTCTTCTTCATCTCCTCATTGGTAAGAGCCGAAACTCCACAGATGAAGAGCCCCGGCACGATTTCGGACATGGCCGCGTATTCTGGGTTCACGCGGAACGATAGTGTCATTTTCTGGAAACGACTCGATTAATAGAATACAGTTTGATATCAATATGAAGAATGGACGAAAGATAGATAACTTAATCTTTAAGAGAATTGACAGATGTGTACCGAAAGGTTATCAGCAGGACAAAAAACGTGAAAATAGCGCACGTGACAACCAAAGCGATAAGAGAGCGTTAAACTGAGAGAATTGCAAGATGTATTTAACAGAATGGAAAAAATATGGAAACAAGAAGATCGTATTGATTGATAAGAAGACGTTGTTCAAAGAGAAAAAAGTTGAAGAAAAAGGGATGAAGACGAAGAAGAAAAGCGGAACAAGAAGAAAACAGAGATCGTTGGATTGAGTATATGGAAAAGCATGTGACTCTCACATGCTCCTTTTTTCTCCGCGTCTCCCTCACCCTATACCGCTACGACCTTGATTAGTTGCTTATTTTGAACCGACATCTGTCGAGTTTTATCGGAACAGAGTGGATTTCATTGATAAAAAAGAAAATGTAAAATAATATAGGAGAGGAGAGGGCAGGTTCGAAGATCTATGTGATCAGATTCAATTTGACAAGTGGACTCAATCACAGACACGAATGAAATAAAACATTTCGAACTCTATTAGACTAATTTCTGGAAGGAACTATTCCAAGGAATAGATAAAGAGTGGATACAAAAAGAGTTGACCGCTTTGAAAATATATAGGCGTGACGGCGACTTTTGGCCTCCGAGTACTCTCGCTCCACCTCTCGCTCCGCACTACACGTGATACTGTCTGTGTCTAAATACGTGTCGATTCACAATTTGCGCTTGATTTTCGAAGGTTCTACATGGAAAACGAAAACAATGTATGAATGGAGAGTACTGTGAACTGTGAAACGATCAGAAGAAGTATATATGCGATTAATAGCGAATGAGGAGTGAAATGAGAATCTAGAGTGTCAAAGCAGTTGTTCTCGTGAGCTCCCACTGATCAGTGATATGTGTATGCGGTGCTCATTAAACGAAAGAAAGGGGACCGAGTGTTGAGCTATGAGAGATATTTAGAAAACGACAATCATGCGGATGGACGTCATCTGGTTGAAGAGAATCAAAGAGAATGAGCAACTCGTGTCTTCTCGTTAATGGAAATGAAAGGAGAAGAAGATACTGGTAAACAATGGAAGTATTTAAATATATTCAATTTTTTAAACAAGGGTTGATAAGAATATCCATCACTTGGAACAGAGAAGAAAAAACAGTTGTTTTTGTTTATAATTCTGGGCGATATCATAATCAAGTGGTCGCCGTCTGGGTGGGGTGGAAATTGGAGAACCAGTTCAAACTAGAAAACTGTCAATTTTGAATCTCTCGTCTCTCGTGTCTCGTCAATTCTCAACAAAAACATTACTGTTTTTCATCTTTTTTGACGCCTTTTTTCTTGCTCTCTCTCTCTCTCTTTTTGGAAAAAGAGGAAGAGACGAAAGTTTAGAAGCAATGTCACATGTGACTTACCGACCTCAATTCGACACATCACATCGGAAAGAAAGAAAAGATAATATCGGTCCATTTTAATCAAAAAGTAGGATGGTCCTACTGATTCGCTATAGTTTGGTTTTCTCTCCTGTCTGACTTCGTGTCTGAGTCGCCGATCGTACCACTCTCTCATCTAGTTCAAAAGTTCTTGAGAAGAAAAAAAAACGGGGAAACGCTTGAGTACACAAGGAGACAAAATGGTGGTTTGAACGGACGGATGCGATGTTGAAGAGAAGAAAAAAGAGAGAGGCGTTTACTCTCTGATTAGTTGGGTTCTAATTGGCATTTTATCACATATGGGAACAAGACGATGAAGGAAACGAAAAGGAGTAGAAGAATGGTGTGGGTTGAGATAGGGGCGGAATCAAAGTTCCACAGCTGTCGCCGTCAAGAAGAACTTACCAGGTTGAACGAATCAGTGTTGCAGAAAAATGAAGAAAAAAACGGAAATAGAGAAAAAAGCGAATGATGAATGATGAGCCATTGGTCGGTTCATTTGTATCTTTTGTGTTAGATGGGTTTATATTTTAAAGTTTTTTAAAATCCTGTTCGTGATTTATGATATCTAAAAAACCAGCCTCTAAACTTTCAATAAATCTGTCAACCTTATTTTTCTGTATCAAGAGCTCATGGGTTCGCAGCTGCTACGACGCCAATTTGGGTTCGAGCGCACTCAAAATTGCAACAAAAAAAGTGTCTTGTGTTTTCGATTGAGTTTCTACATGAAATCATGAAGCCCCGCGCACTTTATTGCCCGCGTATTTTCAGAAAACACTTAAATTCCGAAAATGTGGGCGGGATTTGATGTTTTCATTTCATCATGTATTAAATCTAGTTCCGACACGGTGCTTGCTTACTTTTGGAAATAAAAACAAATATTATGGACCTATGCAGATGAGTTTTCCTGTAATATTAATCTTATGCAAACCTACATTTAAATATGGGTAAATACAGGTTAATGCAGGTAAATTACTAAAAATGCAGGTTTGCATAGGAATAAAATGGCAGGAAAATTCATCTGCATAGGCCCAATATTCATGAACAAGCGACACTCAAAAGCAAAGTTCTGCGTTTTTATAAAAAAGAGAAACAGATTTTTCGCCCTAATCGTAGTCTGTCAAAATCGTGGCGAGACCAGCTCTTTGCGCCACAATTCACCGCGGGATGTCTCTCTAATGAATCCATAATATTGTGTTTTCAATCGACTTGCGACATGAGAACGCGAGACTCCGCCTACTTATTTGTGCGCTACCTGTCTGCGTCTCTTCAAATATCACTGTGTTCGCGTGGTCGCGCACAAAAAAGTGGGCGGAGTCTCGCGTTCTCATGTCGCAAGTCGATTGAAAACACAATAGCATAGAAAATTAAGAGAAACGTTTTATATTTTCAAAAGTACGAAAATGCCGTGTTGCAACTCGATTGAAAACATCATAAATAAAAATATTAATAAAAAACGTTTAGGACGAGTTCTAAATGAAATTTTTTTTTCTAAAAGGACAGACAAACGTCCTATTATGGAAAATTGTGCAAACATTTAGGCACAGAAGAATTCGCCGCTCGCGTGGCACTTGAAAGGTGCGCTTTCGTCATTTGAGCAGCTCCGCTTCTTTGGTTACCCAAAAAGAAAAACCCACAAAGAACGAGCAAACCGCTAAAGCTGCGCAAGAAAAAGAAGTTAAACCGCGAAAAGAGTGCCCACCTTTCACTCATTTTCAAACATTCTCTTATCAATTTCCAGAGAGGAAACTTATACTTTGAACGTCGGGTTGGCGTCATAGATCTATGTGATTAAGAAGCGGGGTGGAGAAAAGAAATGAGCAGTGTTCAGCCGATTGATTCATCGCATTTGAATTGCGACACTAGCCGGGGCGGAGGAAAACGCTATGGGCGCGAGGGGCGGGACTTGTGCGCTGAGGATGGTAAGCCGCGCGAGGCGAATGAATAACATGTGAAGAGCACGTGAATACGAAGACAAAGCGGAGATGGGTGGATGGATGGTCACAACGAAAACCATAGAGTTCGACCGAATTTCAAAAAAAGCAATGAGTGCGCAAGGGAGTTCCCCGTCTCTTGCTAAACCAACTTTCAACAGTCGTTTTAAATACGCATTTCAAACTAGGAAAAGATCAAACGAGCTTCACCTCGACGTCTCAACCAAACGCCCTCAGATCTGTCAAGTAATCTCTCTGGAGGTACAAATATCAGATTTCGAAAGCAAGCGTAAAGAAGAGTTCTCTGCTTTCGTCTGAACAAGAGCACCGCTTTCATGTGAAAGCGCACGCATAACATGTCTGTGCCGAGTTATTTTTTTTCTTTCTTTTTTCTTCTGCAAAGCAAGTAGGCGTATCGAATTTTCAATGAGTGCGCACGGACGTCATTCGTTGAGAATGAAGAAAAATGTCTGAAAAAAAGTGGAAGTAAATATATTCTGATCTACGGTGTTTTTGTCATCTTCATCTTCATTTTCATGTTCATTTCCTCTTCTTTTGGAGCTCCGGCAATGCGTCATTGGATTGGGGGGGGGGATGTTGGCGGAACAAGGAAGGCATGGGAATAATAAGATCAGATCAGAGAGTTGTTATTTTTCTGTTAATTGCAGTTTTACGCGTCTAGACGTTCATAACAGGACATATAAAGTTGACGATTTTTTTTGACTAGGGACCTCATTGTCAGGCTCTGGGACGTTTCGAAACTTGTGAATTTTCGCGGCGCACTAGTGTATTTAAATTTTCATACAAATAAAAATAATTGATAAAAGCAAAAAATAAAAACCAAATGAGCGTGCGTTTTGGTGTCAATTGGCAAAAAACTACGCCAAAATGCAAAAAAGTTTCGAAACGTCCCAGAGCCCATTGTCAGCCACGGCGTTCTAGACCCTACGTAAAGGCAAACCCACTCTGTCGAATTTGTCTGCGTCTCCATAGTGTCGTTATGCCAAGTTTAGCTAAACGTGGGCAAAAATAGATACTCGAGTTATTAGTATTGGTTATTTTCACGTATTTCCGGATCATGCCCCTGTGCGATCACGCCGTGTGAGCGGTCATAATCGGCCAATAATCAATGGGTTCCGGTTCTTCGGGTCCCAGACTCTTTGGGTAGGGGCTCTTTCGGATTGGAAATTCGACAAAATTGAAATGTCACGTTTTGGAGATAGTGTGCAAATAGAAATCCACGAAATAGAAATGTAATAAATCAGAAACGTAGCAAAATGAAAATGCGTGTAAACAGAAAAGTAGCAGAGCAGAAATGTGTCGAATTTGAAGTAAAATGGCGATGGAGCGCGTTTGCGAGATTTATTTTTTAAACGACTTTTTCGATATTTTTCGTTTTTTTTTCGATGTTTTCCACGTTTTTTTCAATTCTTTTCGATTTCCATACGTGGGAAATTTTTTTTTCGAATCGACAAAAAAAACGTGAAAAAAATCTAAAAAATACGTGGAATATATCGAGAAAAACGTGAAAAATATCGAAAAAGTCGTTAAAAAAAATAAATCACGCAAACGCGCTCCATTGCCACTTTACTTCAAATTCGACACATTTCTGCTCTGCTACGTTTCTGTTTACACGCATTTTCATTTTGTTATAATGGATTCGTGGCGGAGGGACAATTCACGTGAAACTGGTAGACGAAAAATCTCTTCATTTCTTCAGTTATTTTATTATTTTTTTGAATAAAAACGTTAAAAAATTGTCACTCCGCCACGAATCCATTATACGTTTCTGATTTATTACATTTCTATTTCGTGAGTTTCTATTTTCACGCAATTTCCAAAACGTGACATTTCAATTATGTAGAATTTCCAATCCAAAAGAGCCCCTTGGGTACGTTTGCTTTATGGTTCCGACTTCTTTAATTACCAATTTCTATTGTAAACATTGATAGTATAAGTGGTCATGCCCTTCTTTTCAATTAAATAAATAAATAAATAAATTTGGACAAAAAGTGTAGTCGTAGTTAAAGAGCAATCTTACCGAAAGATTCTGGAACCCAAAGATCCGGGACCCATTGAGTATAGACCGTCATAATCCCATGTTCCCTTTAAAAAAATTCATTTTTTGTAGCGGCACTCCGAAATGACGCAAACTACTCTAAATTAGCAGTAATCTTTTGTTTTCAATGATTAATTTGCTGGTTATTTTTAATGCATCCAGTTGTGATGATGCAAACTTGCAATTATCATCTAAACCACTGGATGAAAACAATAAATTAGGGTAATCACTGATCACTGATCCTTCTCGATTATTATTATTATCTGTTGTTAACCCCAATTAGCTCATTAATACTGTTTTTGAATTTTTGATGAACAAAGCCCTTGTTTTTTTTCTATGTTTCTGTTACACACACACACACATTTCTTTGTCTTCGACTGATCGATTTCTTAAAGTGCAAAATAACAAAGTAGAGGTACGATAAGTGGTGTTTGACTTTATCATTCACTGGTTCCAGTACCCATCGCTTTATTTTTCTTCCCGGGAACAAAACAACAATTCAAGTAGGCCGGAAACAAACGTCTGAACATTACTGGCAGGCGTCCAAGATTGTCAGGGAACTCTGTACTTTGACCTGAACATCCGAGATGCATTGGATTCCGCGGATTTCAGAGTTCAGCGTCTGTCAATCTGCTCTTTGTACCGCGATTCAGACGGTTGGCTCGGCGGGGATCATTCCAATGTCATCATATTTCTTATTGTGATTCCGCGCACAAAGAACGAAAGAATGGAAGACAAACAGGCAAAAATAATTGCCCATTAATCCCTGTTTTCACGCCACAAAAATAAAGTTATTGTTGTTATTGTAGTCAGACATGGACCTATTCAAAGGTCGGGTGTACTACGTTATAGAACTGCACTAAATAGAACTCGGGGACTCACAATGTACAACGAAACACTTCTTCGAGTTGTTCGAACTGATCTGTGTAGGTAGAGCTCAATTTCAGGCGGTTCTATTCCATGCGTGTTCTATACCGTAGTACCCCCAGGAAAACAACCATGCGTAGAGACCCGGGGTTAAAATAATATAATGTGCACATTTCCAGTTACAGTTTTTTCCGATATTTAAAAGCGCATCAAATTATTTCATCGCCAGGTCTGGCTACTGTAGTTTTTTTGACGTTTTCCGGCAATTCTGCATAAGAAAAAAGTCCACAAACACTAAATTGAATACAATAAACCCAGCTATGAGTGTAAGAATTTCCTTTAAAAGAAAGAAAACCTTTCTTGTTTCGGTTTTCCGATCTTCTAGCTAGAAATAGTGGGTATTCTATAAAACACGTTTGAGAAATGAAAAAAAGATAATCTAGTCACAAAAACTCCAATTATAGAAGTTGTTTTCGTGTTTTTCCACATATTTGGTCCCTTTCATGGGAATACAAAAAACGAAGAAACAGGAAGTCAAACGGAAATTTTGTTTTTGTATTTATGTATTTTCACTGGGGATATTATTTGAGAAGATTCTAGGAAATTGGAGATTTATATTTTCTATGGAAGGTGCCGTCTTTTTGAGGGAAGCAGCTTGGAATGTAGTGATTAGAATAACACAGAAAAGTCTCTGATTTTTGCGGGATTCTACAACAACAAAAAAAATTCTACAACAACAAAAAAAAGTAACAGCAAACGCGCCCTATCGAATTCTCTGAGTCTCCACAGTGACGTTCTGCCAATTTCAGCTAAAAGCGTGCAAAAATTGAGAAAGAGATGCGAGAAATGCCACGCGAAAAATCGCGCTGTTCAAAATGTTCAACAACCTAGCTACGAAAACGCCGGGCGCTAGCTCAGAAAGACGACGGCCGCAACTTCTAGAAACATCAATTTTTTTCTAGAAATATTCGTTTCACTTGCAATTATCCCCCTATGTATTATTTTCAAAATTAATTGCAAAAATTAGAAAAAATTTCAAGAAAGACGGGAGAAATATGACAAAAAATAATCAAGGAGTTCGACCGTTCTATTTTTCAGTACCCTCCTAGGGGGCCGTTATATTATAGGGTTAGCTTTACTTTTCAACGTGCTTAAATTTGTATTAAATCTCGAGGATTTTCCATAAAAACGACACAAATGTATGACAAAACAAGTTTAGAAACCGGCCAATAAGTGAAAATTGGAAAAATTTAACCAAATTACTGAAAAAAGTGATAAATTCATTCCTAGATGAGAGGGGCCGCTTTATTTTATGGGGCCGTTCTATTATGAGGGCCGCTCTATTAGATAATTTACGGTAAATTTTTTTTGTGCGTTTTGATGTGGTATTCGTGTAACCACATCCAATAGTACATATGTTTTAACGCACTTTCCCCATAAAGTTGACACCTCCTTTGTTTTATTTTTAACATTTCTTATCAAAAAGTGTTTCAAAACTGACTCATTCATTTTAAACATTCCATTTTATTATTTGAGTTCAAAATTTCATCATTGATAATGTTCCAATGTTTGAAAACACAAAAAAAAGAAAACAAAAATGCACAAATGGGGACCATGAATTTTTTTGAATACAGTACCCATATTTGTAAGTAATTAAACAAATAAGTATTATTTTTATTTCCCGAAATATATGAATTGTTCTTTTGAGGTTTTTATCGAATCTCTCTGAATTGATTTGGCTTTAAGGAGTTTATGAGTTTCATAAATTTTTATATTACTCTCTTTTCAACAAGGATCCACTAAAATCCATTAAAATGGCTACTTTCTCGCGAGGAATATTGACACGAACTTCGACACCGCTGAAATGATTGTGACCATAATCCACATGATGAGAGAGAGAGAGAGAGAGAGAAAATGAGAGACCATTTTTTGTTGCTCGATCGTATCCATCACTCTCTCGTGGAATGGATTACGGTCACATTCATTTCAGCTGTGTCCAAATTCCGGCCGATATTCCTCCTGGGAAAGCGGCCAGGGTCGCAATTGTTGTCTTCCCAATATTTACATTCGGAAACTTTTTGTTGTTCCAAACCTTTAAAACTGCGCGAGAAAAGAAATTGAAATTCTCTGACTCATCGCCAAGATTGTCGCAAAAGACTAAAACAATTAAATTTCCAGACTCAGAAACTGGTTGATGTTTAATGTGGAGGGGACCATAAAACAATGTTTGTTTTTTTCCTTACGCCGTTTAACGTCAACCTCATATCCGCTTGCCACATCAATGATCCGTCCATGCACTATTCACGTGCTTTGTTTTTTCTTCACATGCTGAGCAATAAGTGTTTGCCCTCCGATTTTTTGTTTCTTGGCATAGGAAGAAGAGGAACATCTTGTTTTTATTCTTTTGTTCATTTTATTGTCGAAAGAAAAAAGGAAAGAAAGACATGAGAACCGGAGTATTCAGAGTAAAGAAAGTAACGGATTGAAGAATAAAGATCACCCTGCACACGAGCTGTCAGATTAACAAATAGATAATGAATATTTAATTAAAATTATATTTATGATAAAAGTTGATAATGTCCTATGTCTCAGCTGCAACGTCCACTTCTTCCAATTGACTGGGCCGATGCTCAACAACAATTGGCTCCGGCGAGGAAATGCTGCGTTTTCGGCGCACTTCCGGTGCGATTCGATTCGTGGAAGACCGTTTTGGACAACATAATCCAGTCGCATACCAAAACATTGACCTACAAAATAGGATTTTGGCCAAATCTTTGGAAGAAAACATTGAACATTTGGGAATTAAAATTGTTTTAAAATTATTTATTTAATCTGTGATTTTTAAAAAAGGCTGTGAAAATTTTCTTTAAAATTGTCGAAACATGTTTTTTAAATTGAAAACAAAAACTTTTTTGTTTTTTTTTGACAACTTGTTTTGAAGACAAAAAAATTATTTTTTTTTCGGTAATTTGTTTTGAGGACAAATAGTTTTTTTGTGGGAAAAATTATTTGTCCCATCCCTTCGCGGAACGTGTAAAATTGTATTTTCTTTATTTTTGCCTAGTTAATTATCAATGGAGCGCATTTGAGTTTGGCAATTTTTTTTCAGTTACGAGTAAGCATGCGCTCAGTAATCACACTCTATCGTTCATTGGAGTCAATCTAGGGCATACCAGTTTTTTCTTAAATTTCAGTAAAAACTGTATTAGATACGGACCTGCCTCTAATACTGTTTTTACGGTAATTGCCATTTTCTTGAATCTTCAAGGCATTTTTGGTAATCGGGAGTCCAAAATTGGACGATTAAACATGTTTCCCTCATCCGATGCAATTTAAATTAAGGTCCTGCCTAAAAAACAATTGAAATGTATGTTTGGATTAAAATATCAGAAAAATGAATCAGCGCGAGTTTGACAGCAATCGGTGGAAGATCAGTGCGCAGATATGAGAGCGGACTTATACACTAGAGGTTAGGGTATTATTTTCTGCACGTATTTACCATAGAATATGACCAACTGTGAACCAGAGAGCCATGTTGTATCCAATGAAACTGAGCAATTCGTAAATATTCGGGTCCTTTGACACCAAAATTTCAGTGGTCCTCATTGTAGAATACTCGAGAACGAGACGAGACACATAGTCCTGACAATTAAATATTTCTAATCCGTCCGTAAAAAATATCTACCTGAGTGGAAGTATACTCTTCCGGCATATCGTACGCCTGAATAGTTCCAGGATATGAAGTGATAAGACAGCTTCTTTGATTCTCATTTCTGCACTTTTTCGCATCTTCATACCCTGGCAAATCCTTTGGAATATCCTCTTCCCAGTTCTCAACTCGCGTCAAATCCACGTAACGGCGAGCACATTGATCATATGCTTCCACGCTACAGACATTGGTTTGGCTTACACGAAGGAAGAAGTCACTGAAAATTGTTGTTTGATTGAAGGATACTGTATTATACATATGCTCACCGATAAGCTGTTGGGTCGTAATGCAACAATTCGGCGATTAAAGGATGACAATTACAGTATCTCATAGCAACTATTAAATTGCACATGAGGTAATTAGTATGATTGTTTTTAAACGCGTGCTCATCACTTCTTCTGGCGTCTCCAAGAGCATAACCGCACGATGTTCTTCTGATATCGGCTTTTCTCTGAAATTTTAACTTTTTTTTTCCTTATAAGCTGGATATGGCATCTGCTTTTATTTTTTTCATTTCGTAGGAATTTACAGGGCTTTGGAACGTTTCCAAACTGTGGGGTGTTTCGAAATTGCGGGGTGCTGGAAAATGCCTTTTTTAATTCTTTTTTGGCGCCTTTTCCCACGTTTACACACTTTCTTCCTCAAAATTAATATCGAAAAATGTGAATTATTGTAAATTGGCACTCTGCCAAGATTATTTCCGCGTGTTCAGCGTATCGCACTTTCGCGAAATCAGTCGCCAGCACCCCATGTATGATAACACTTTTTGTGTGCTGCAAGGATGAATTTTAAAGAAAAAATAAGGATCAAAATGAAGAATGAATCCCATACAGTCTTTCTCATTTGAAGTCTGACTCCTCTTTTATCCATTAACCGAATAGGATTCTCGAGTTCTGTTGCCATTCTCATCACATCATTTCCATCTTCACGGAGATAAACGTCAATTCCTGGATGAACGGGCATATAAGTCGAATACCAAGAGTTTCGGGTCATCTAAGCAAATGCGATCAAAAAATTCTGAAAGGAAACGAAATACCTGAAAAGTGATAGAAAACTGTCGAGTGACGCCCGTTGAATTTTGCCACATGGTAGAATCTCTCCACACCCAACACAATCCATTCGTGCTGGGAATCAGAGAAAGTAAATTGCGACAACAATCGAAAGAAGACAATTGAATTCCCTGATAAGTGCAACTGTTGATCACCGATTGACATTGATATTGCATGTTTTGAAGAGTTTGATTTCGAGTCGCCTGTGTGATGTATTGAAGTACAGTATTCTGTCCTTGAGTCATAAATGTGGCAGGTGGCGGATAATAGTCGGCAGCTTCACGTAGAGACGGATTTGTCCATTCGAGCAAATAACGAAGAGCAGAGTCTTGTCGAAGATTTACATTAACATTGTTCAGGCCGTCTTGAGAGAACGGCATTCGATTGCAGATAACGAGTGCCGGAATGAAGAGTTGATCTTCGTGCACACTGCAATTAGAATCCCTTTAAAATTAAAGTTAGGGTATTTGATATGGAAGTTGCGATTTTGCATTTGAAGCTCTCAAAATTGGTTGTTTCGTCAAGATGAAAAATAGTTCGTGGAATTCATAAAAGCACTGTTCTGTTGCATATTTACAACGTAGTGACACTGTCAGCTAAGGGGTCGGCGAGTCTCGTCACGCAGGGGTTGCTGGTGACTGACCTCACGAAAGTGCGCTCAATTGAACGCGCGGAAAAAATCTTGGAAGTGCCAATTTATGGGAATTCACATTTTTCAAATTGAAGTATTGAGGCAGACCGAGGCGCCGACGAGAACCAGAGTTTTTAGGTGGTGCAACCGTACCGCGTGCGCGTTGGCGGAAATAAAGCGTTTCAAAAAAGGCAGTTGCCAGCAGCCCGTGGTCACGATCTTTTTTCTATATTTCACGAAAAAAAAAGACTTTTACACGGTGTCCAGGATTTGAAATGTGGGCGGGGCCTAATTAGCTGGTGCGCCAGCAAACTTGCAAGGCGCACTTTCGGTGCTTGCGCATTTTTCGACTCTCGCATTTTTTAAAATTGATTTTATTATTTTTCTTTCAATAAAACCTGTTTTTCTTTGTAAAATGTATGTATTGTATCTTTTAATACCATAAAATTGCCCAAACTTCGATTTTCGTAAAGATTTATCCTGCAAAAACACCAAAAAACTCAAAACGAAAATTTCGAAATGGTGGCTGAACCAAATTCGACGTTCTTAGGCTTAAAAAATTTCTAAAGACCTCAGCTATGATTCCGTTGGAGCACATGTGGGAAAAAATTAAGAATTTATGCTTTTTTCCGGAAAAACATAAAAAATGCGTCAAAATTTGAATTTCACGCGAAAAAATCCATTGGGGCGCGTTTGCTCGGCTCCGCCCACTTTTGAAATCCTGGACACCGTGTTTTACACAACAAACAACGAAATATTGAAATGATATTTTTTGCTCTACCGTAACCCTTTGCATGCATTGGCGAGACACGCCGGCTCGTTGGCCTACAACTTGGCATTTTCTTTGATTCAAATCAGCGTTTTCTTCGTAAAAAGTTTTTCTTCGACTAAGACTAAATCGGAACATAAATTTTAAAAAATCAAGAATATTTTAAAACAGGTGGTGGCGTTTTTTAATGGACAGTTCTAGATGTGATATTCAACCAATTTTCTCAAAAGTTTTCAAAAAGACAGGAACAATAAACTGATTTCTGGGTCATCGAAAACTTTGAAACCAAACTACATACCGCAAATGAAATTTAATTTACAGCAAAATCAGTCAAAAGTGACATTTATCCTAAATTATCAAAAATTTTAGTAAGCTGTAATTTTCATTGTCAGAAAAATAAAGTTCGCACTGTTAATTTTGTATCAACGTGCCATTTTTGGAAAAGAAAGTTAAACCCATTTCCCGAGTAAAATCAGCACGATCGGGCGCAGCTGAAATGAGTGCCATCGTTATCCATTTCAAAAATTTGTACTAGAGAGCGAGAGTAAGAGAACCGAACTAACCAAAAAAACCAATAGTCTCTTCTTTTTGCTTACTCTCTCGTCGAAATGCTTTGAATGGATTACGGTCACACTCATTTTAGCTGTGTCCGATCGGGCTGAGTTGCCTCGTGGAATGGTTTGAATTTGCAAGGCCAAAATTAGCTTTGAATTGCGATACGAAAGATTGAACCCTGCCCTTTTTACGCGACTTATGTTAACAAGAAAACTAAAACTTCGCAAAAATGTATTAATGTTTTCATGTCGCAACACAATATTTTAACAGAATTTAAAAAATTTGCTTGATAGCCGTAAAACATTAAGTATTGGACCCATTCAAGGGAGGAAATAACCGTTTTTTTGTGTTTTTTAACCCTATGCAGAATTGTGGAAAAACGTCAAAAAACTACCGTATCCATAGGTTTTTTAACGTGAACAACTCCTCAGGTCCAGACCTGGCGTTGGAATAAATAATTGCGTCTTTAAGGATTACCAACGTTTCCATTGAATATTAAATGTGCATTATACACATTATTTTAACGCCGGGTCTCGGCGCGAATGGGGTTTTTCTAGTGGTTTTTCATTCCAGAATAACTTGCATATGTAGGTTTAAAACACACAAAACATGGTTTTTTGCACCCTTAAATTAATCCATTACGATGAAATCAACTCACGTTTTAGTTTCAGTCTGCTCCGTTTGCGAAGCCGTTCGAAAAATGAAATAAAGGCTATGGAGCACAAAAAGTGCCACACAAGAGCAGAGAAGAAAAAGGAAGAAGAGCCCGCCGAATAATCCGCGGATCCACATCCTGAAAGGCATTTGTTGAAGAAAATAAAGAATGAGCGGACTTTCGCAAGCGAACGAAAAAGAGCAGGTGCGATTGAATACGGAAACCCTCCTCCCTTTCAATTATGGGTTTCATTTTGCTTATTTCGAGAATAGGATTAGTTGTGAGAGGACTAGGACCTCTTGGAATGTGCATTGGGGAAGAAAGGTGGAAGAGAAAGGGAAAAGTTACGAAACTCTCTCTCTCTCTCATTCTCTCTTTTGAGCACGTAATTGCTTATGAGTGACCTTATATCTGCGTCTCTTCAATTTCAACATTGTTTCTCACGTGGACCACTCAGGTTATGTCACCATAGAAACATTTTGAGCCGCATGTTGCGAACTTTTACGAAAAAAAGAGGTACGCGGAAGAAAGAAGACGTGCCGTGCCGCACGGAAGTTCACCTCCCATGTGGCAAGTGAAGTGGAATAAAGGTCCGCCTCCTATCTGAAATTGACACCCCAGTTGTGGTCCGTATAGTTTATTACTACATAGTACGGTAATCAATTATTCGTACTAGTATCAGTGGTCAGTTAATTAGTTGCACATTCACCAAAAAGAAATAAGCGACTAGTTGTGAACATGGGTATTCAATTTCAACGTCTCCTCGCGTCTCACTATACTAGTCCATGTTTCCAAAATTTGAGAAAAGATGAAAAAAGAAGTTTGGAAGGGATAATTAGATACATCCTCAGCATTGGAAACATTCTATTAAAACCCCCCGCATCATTGTGATATAGGCCCCCAACATAAACGTTGGAAGAGCACCCCACTCCATAGCATATTGGGGGTCTTATTAACATCTTAAAACTTAGCGACATCGCGCCAGAAGCATGTGTGACACCTTAAAGATGGGCGACCGGAGGGAGCTGGCAGGAAGCATGTTTCGATCCAAAAAAGGTCAGCAATGATTTTTCAAAGGGGGAGAATGTCAGAATAGCTGTTGGGGGTGGTCTAGTAGAACATGGTGGGGGCTATAATAGAAGATTCCCAGGGATTTGGATAAACACCTCCCACGCCATTGTGGGGGGCTTGAAAGAAACTGTTAAAGCCCCCCACGCTAGTTGTTGTGATATACACCTCCACTGATATAACTCCCGCTTTTCAGTGGGCGGGGCTCCTGTCGTTTGGGGGGCTATATCAGAATTTTCCCGAGTTTTTTCCGTACTCACGACATCACTCTTCCAAAACCCCTTCACGTTAAGACCCGGCATTAGAAAATGAAATTCGCCTATAATTTTCAATGGGAATTTGACCGATATTTAAAGACGCATCGAACTATTCCATTGCCAGGAAAGCTTGTTTACATCAAAATACCCCTTGTTACGGTAGTTTTTGACGTTTTCCGCAATTCTGCGGTGCTACTGCGGAATAGGACTTTGGCGAAATAGAACTGTCTGAAATAGAGCTGTATGGACACAAAACACCTCGAAAAAGTATTTCGTTGTGCATGGTGGGATTTTGAGTTAAATAAAATACAAAAACAATATTTTCCTCCCCTAAATAAGTCCATTACCAAGTTTTGAATTTTTGGTTTGTGCAAAGATCGAAAAATGTTCACAACTAAAAAAATAAGTCTATTATTCATTTCTGAGAGTTCCACCGCTCGAAAATGCAACGTGAACAGCGGACTTTCCCGCATTTCGTCTAGCGTCTCCCAATTTCGCACGTAGAAAATAGGTATTTCGTCATTAGCCTAGTTCTGCATGGCCTAGGTTCCGATGGGCCCCCGGTGGAACCTTCTGGAATTGATAATACACAGTATCTAACAAAACGATTTCTATTAGGAAAATGGTTTATTTAGAAGTAATTCTACCAACATGTTTTTTCTTTTTTCCAATTACAGTTCTCAGTGCCTTAGCAGCGCCTCCACCGCCAGAATTAGCTCCTTCTCTCGATACTTCTGGACGTTCAAAGTTCGGACGGCGCATACCAAATCGCCTTTGCAAGAAATCCGTAATCTCGGACATTGAAAAACGTTCTATTGGGTTTTCTACCCAACATCTTCCCTGAAAAATTGTATTTATTTTGATTTTTTTTTCTGAATAAGTAAACCAAAAAAACAAACAATGATAAGGCCTGCAATGTCCGGACTGACAGTCGGTGGCAATTCCATCCGATAGCCACCTCTCACTTGACTGCTTACTTCGTTCAACGTCATATTTGGGTAAGGAGTTGCTCCAGCGTTGTAAATCTCCCAGCACAGGATTCCATACGACCAAACATCCGTTTTGGGAGTGTACACGAAAAGATTGAGAGTCTCAACGGCGAGCCATCTGACCGGAACGAATTGTTTTCGTTCCATTTGATAAATGATGCCTGGGCGAGAGAGGCCGAAGTCAGAAATCTTGATTTGTCCATCTCCATAAAGACAGTTTCTTGCAGCAACATCTCTGTGAAGAAGTGGTTTCGAATGCAAATATTCAAGGCCCCAAGCCGCCTGCATGACCATTTCATTTTGAGTTTCCACACCTAATTCAGTGTTTTTTCGCAGATAACTGTCAAGTGATCCATTCGTCGCCAACTCCATCACCATGTAAAGGGGTTCTTGTCCTGCAGCGACTCCATAGAATTTGACGACATTTGGGTGAGAAAGGGACCTCATCACTCGGGCTTCTCTCATAAATTCTTTGATCTGGCTCTGGCTCACTTTCTCCATCTTTGCCTGTTTGATAGCCACTTTCACAGTTTTTCCACTCTTCTTCAACTTCAAAGTTCCCATGCTCACTTCTCCAAATGCTCCTTCTCCTAATTTCCTCTGAATTGTCACCGAATCATGATCCAACTCCCACATTTGACGCATAATGGGACGAATGATATTCACATCCGGCTGAATACTTCCTTTATCTTTTCGATGGAAATCTATGAGGTGTTGGATAGTTGAGGACTTGTCACGATCATTTATTGTGAACTTATTCCCCACCTCCTTTATCACAAAGTGTTTTATCTGAAAAGAGAACATTTATCACTCGCTCCTCGATAATTAAAAGGTTTTACCGATCCACTGTGTTCCAGGAAAGCGTTATTGTACATGACACTCAACACAAATGCTCCTTTCTCTCCAGGCTTTGGCTCCGCCATTCTTATTAGATAGTCTCCGTTGTGTGTTAAAAGATTTTGCAAGTCTTCCCGTTGCAATAGACCATGATAATATTGTTCTTTTTCTATTGATTTGTTGCTGAAAAAGAAATTCGTTCAAAGCGTTGAAACGTAAGAGAGTTTGTTTACATTGTCATGGTGTCGAAATCGGGAAGAAGTAGAAATAACTGAATATTATGAAAAAGATTTGTAAATTTAATTTTGTGAACTGAACTTTAACACTGTGAATGGTGTGGTCACGCCGTTTATAATATTATCTTCCTTATGCCGCGTCCAAAGTTCAAAAATTACTGGAATCACGTTTTTCCTGCCGTCCAAAGTTGCACAATAAATCTCAGAAATATCAGCTGTTTACCACTATATTTTTTCGCGTTTTTTGTTTATTTACAACTTTCACGCTGAAAAATACAGCGGTAAACACCTGTTATTTCTGGGATTTTTCGTTCAACTTTGGGCTGCAGGAAAAACGTGATTCCAGTAATTTTATCAACTTTGGACGCGGCATTATGCAGGATGAAAAGAAATTATGAGAACACAATAAAACTCTTCTAGAAAATTCAAAACAAATGGTTTTTTTACATAAAATTTTTATTAAACAACACTCCGAAAAAGTGGTTCGAAAATGATAGCACGCCTTCAGTCTCTTCAGTAAATTAGCGGCCGTGGCCGCGGGTTTGTCATTTGTAATCATGTTCTATGAGTGGGTAAATACTGTTTAATAAATTGTAAGCGGGTTTAATACATCTTCTAATAGGTTGGTCAATAAGTTCTGCTAAACTAAAAACGAAAATTGGCTATTTACAGAAAAACCCAGAGTCGTGGGCATGTATTGTGGAGTCCTGTGGAGTGAGAGCGCCCAAGTCTGTCTGCAAGACACCGACTAGATTGATGGGATCCTCTCTAATGAGTATGATGGGCTGTACCACAGACTTTTGACTTGTAGATGAAACGAGTAGAAGCTTGTACAGAGGAGCCCAGGCGATGATCATTAAGGAGAAGCAGTCTCAACTGGCCCCGAGAGCTTGGTAAGGTTTCGTTGTCAGGTGGAGCCATTGGATTGAGAATCGAGTTTGAATAGCCCGTACAACCTTCAGAATTTTCTTTAACTTTCTAGAACAAAATTATTAAAGTGTAGCAGAACTTATTGACCAACCTAATATTTTTTAAGACTTCGGAACGGTTCACGATTGATTCCACGCTCCATATCCAGCTTTCTCTTTGATTTCCAGTTGTTCCGAGCCGGAACTTCCGACAGATTTTTTTTATTTCCTAGGACAGTTCACCAATAGCCACCACAGTTTTGTTTTCTCTTTCAAGTTTATTGATAATTGAACCACGCTTCAAAGTTTTAGTTAATAAACTTTGGTGACTTTTGAGCTGTTTTACGGTCTTGAAAAAATGCATTCCACTACCTGCTGAAGGCCAAATTTTGGGTCAATTCGGACCTTTTATCATTATTTCTCTAAAAACGGTTCAACATGGAAATGTTTCTCACGAAATCATTTAGATTTAACAAAAACAAAAAAGACACTTTAAATCTTTGCCTGAAAGCATTTTTACATATTTCGAGTTAATCCCATAATTTATGGTCGCCTTGTATTTACATAAAGTTTTGTTTGGATCTGTTTATGTTTTATTAATTTTCAGGAACAATTTCTTAAATTCAGTCTCCACGATGGATTTGATTACACGACACAAGGTTCGGCTCGATAGAACGAAATCACGTCTGACAACGCCTTTTTAAATCTTTTATCTTTATTTTTTGCTCTGCTTTATTTTACAAATTAATTGATAATTTTAGAGGTTTTCAGATACATTTATAACCAAAATACATAAATATCTGGCAATATCTATATGTTTATACAAACGGAGATTGTATACATATATCGAGATTTTGTTCCCAGCTTCTGTTTGTCCGGATACGTGATGTTTGACCATTCTCAGCAGGATTAATAACGTGTTGCTATAAATCCCAATGGTCTCGCAATCCGCCATAATTCAATAATCCAAGAAGCGGCCAAACAGGAAGAAAAGGCGTCCGATGATGACCCTTGCATGACGTCATTGTGCTCTCAGACAGGTCAAGAGCACTGTCTGTTCGCACCTTCTCTCTCACGAGAGCGTCCGTTTGAAAAGGGCAGACAAAACAAATAATAATAATAATAATAATGATACAAAGAGACTCGTACACAGAAAAGAACAAAAGAACAGAAATGCGTAATGGGAAGGAGTGCAATCGGATGCTTCATCTACTTTTTTTCCTCGCTCTCTCTTCTCGTTCGAATCGCGAATCTCGAATCTCGGATGACACGTGGCTCAGTGAGCTGGACCACCACATCAGATTGCATCACCTTGGAGGATAAGTGCTACCGGACCATATGCTTCTAATGACGTGTTAAACGGCTTACTTAATAAGGTCTAAATGCTATAATTATTTGGGTCATTTATCACTAAAAGAAACATCAGTTTTTGTAGAAATAGGAAATTTATCGGAGATGTGCGACGTTATGAAATAAAAATTGAACAGCACGAGCTTCCAAAAAAATAAATTAGCCTAAAAGTGGACGCAGGCTGCGTAGCTGCTGACAATGAAATGGGTACAGTGGAACTAAAAAATAATTAATTTTGAAAACTTAATTTTTAAAATTTAAAAACTATACAATTAAAACTGCTGATGAGGATAAGACACATTTCAAGGGAAGAAAACAATTCCAGAATTTGCTTAAAAGTTGACCCCAAGAAATACAAATAATTTTTCCAAAGTTTCAGTCGATATCTGAAAATAATTCAATGTCTTGTTACTCTCGTCTTAGCAGCTGCTCATAAACTTTGAAAATAGCCAATTTTCCCACAAAAGGTCTCGAAGTGATTTTTCGACACAGTTGAATAGAGTGTGACCGTAACCCATTTAAAAGTGCTACCAAGTCATATTGTTTCCATGTTTTTATTGTGTTTTCGTAATTTTTTTGAACCGTCTGCCTTCTTTTTCGAACCTTCTTGTTTTCAAAGTTTATGAGCAGATGTTGAGACGAGAGTAATATTTTGTGAAAATTTTTCAATGGATTACGGTCACACTCATTTCAGCTGTGCCTGGTCGTTTTGAGGCCGTATTCATGAGGTCATTCGGAATTCCAAACGGGTTCGGAAAAGCTTTTTTCCGTTCTTTTCCGAATGGCCTTGACCAGTATCTTTTAAATAACACTAGTTTCCACGCCAACTTCGTCGTACAATTAAACGTTTTCAAAGCTGAATAATGTGTTTTAAGAAACTACTCATCCGATTCAGGAATTAATCTACTTGAAAAATGCTATACTATAGACGCATGCTGGCGACTGCCTATACTTTGAATTCCGTTTTTGCCGCCGACGCCCACGCGCTGCGGTTGCGTCGTGTGCCAATGTTTTCTCCAGTCTGCGTCTCGTCGTTTACATACTTTCTGCCTCAAAAATGCATTTAAAAATTTGAATTCGCATAAGTTGGCACACTGCCAGCACCCAGCCTAAACATTTTTGCAACATTCAGTGCAACAGACCGTGTTCAAATGTTAATACGCGAACAACAACACGACCTAGGCAAAACAAAACAATCCCTTTGACCCTCTTTCTTTTTTTTGACACATATAATTATCGGATGGTGGGTGTCCGCGACACGTCGGCAACTTGCCGATAGGCCGTCTGTCTCGGACATGTTGCCGTCTGTCTTTTTTCCCTCTCAAGAGCGGACCATTTGGACAGGTGCACACAGTAATTGAGACGTCATGGAGGGGCAATTAATCAGGAATGGGAGAAGAAGAAGAAAGAGCAAAGAGGAGTAAAAGAAGAATTTTGTTTAATATCTTTTCATACAATTCCCGACATCACTGGACCATAAAAGTATTATTGGTACGTACCAAACTAGCCAAACTAGCAACTGACACTTGTAGTGTAGTGAAAAATTCCTCAATGACATCATCGGTCATTCTCCTTTACAAAAACACTTCACGTGAGTATCACATTCACCTAACAATAAACACACGTTTTCTTCTTCTGCTGGATACTAAATCTTTGAGTGACAAGTCTGTCGGTTTGTTTGTTTATCTGTCCTTTTGCCTTTGTGCTTTTGCTCCTTATGGACACGCGAATGGACAGATGTGCAAATCCAAATAAATCGGACCGACCGCACTCTGTTTTCAATGAGCAACGCACTTTGAATATAAGCTCATTCATTGGTTTGAATGGTTTGAAAATAAATAAAAGACAACAATTATTTACGGTATGGTTAAATAATATAAAAATGTCTTATTATTACATCACAAAACGTTTCCCTTCTCGCCTATTTCGGTGAATGATGTAACAACGCTCGGTTGGCGAAACAATGAGAACGAAGCGGCGCGTCGTTTTGATCTCGATTCGTATTGACATGTGATGGGAACTATTTTTCTTCTTTTCCCATTTAGGGTGTGAACACGCTTCAGAGAAAGGAATATTTTTTATTGTCAACGAGCGGGTCATTGACCAGCGTAAAAAGTATAAAGCGATGACGCTTTCGAAATGCCAATTAATGCGAATTATTCTCAGTACGGAGCGCTGCAAACGCGCTCCCTTCGCACAGTGGTGGACGCGGCCACGTTGACAAAGAGAGAGTGTAGAAAATTGAGAGAGCCGTGGCCGATTTTTTGCTCTGATTTCTCTAAACCTCACTCAAAATTCATGCAAAATTCATTGTTCGATTAGAGCGAGTTTGCAGCGTTTTATACCGAGTATAACAATTTCCGAAATGAAACTTTGAGCCAGAAAGTGTGTAAACGACGAGACGCAGACGAGAGAGTGTTGCCAAACGCGACGCAACCGCAGCGCTTGGGCGTTGGAGACGGTAGGGTGGAAAAAAAGAAAATAATTTCAAAGCGATGAGAAGTAGACACTAAATTTTGGAAATAAAGTGATTTTAAAATGATTTGTATCTTCTTTTTCTACTTTTTTTCATCAATTTGCTACAGATGGTAATCGTCATGGGAAAGTGAGATGTATTGCTCGACAAACACGGATTGTCTGCGGGGACATATGAAACGCGATCTAATGCAAAGCACACATTCATAATTTTTGTATTCGAACCGTTCACTAGTGCTGTTTAATTTTTTTCAGCTAGAGAATATTGTGGCCACTATAAAAGTCAATGTTGACGCCAAAAGGCACCAAAACTTTTTTCAAAATTTCTGCCCTTATCTGCGTCTCTTCAGTCAGTATTATTCTCCTCTCACTATCAGTTCACGCTCTTTTCGGCCTGGGAAATGAAAACTATTCCACGAGTAAATTCAGCACGGCCGGGCACAGCTAACAAAGATGAGTGTGATCGTAATCCATTCAAAACGTTTTAACAAAAACTGTCAATAAAAACAATACACTTTTATTACGTAGCGCTGAACAGCTCGAGAATCGGACGAAAAGAAGAGTGAGAAGAAGTGCACACTGTGCAATCATGCTTTCAAAGAACAAAAGAACGAATGTACAAATGTTTACGTTTTTCTCTTTGAAGACAAACACCCTCAAGAACTCGAGAATTGAAGTAAGAAAAAAAATTGTTCTGCTTTGCCAATTTTCAGATAAAAATGTTTTCGAATTTATACTTTTTCAGTAAATTTTCACAATAATTAAACACGGCGTGTTAGACCCTACGAAAAGGCAAACGCGCTTTATCGCACTCTCTGCGTCTCCACAGTGGCGTTCTGTCAATTATAGCTAAACACGTGTCAAACTGGAGACGCAGAGAGAATTCACGAAGTGTTGGACGGAACGTTGGAAAATAAAATTTTAACTGCGCGGGATTTTTTCCCTTAAAAAATGCTGGCCTAATTGTAAGCGTGGTCGAATTTTTCTACCGTAGGTTGCATTTATCTGCACAGCCACTAATCTGCGTTAAACTGATACGAAGAAGAGACGCAGAGAAGCAGAATGCGTGGATATTGTTGTTTTGTAGCAAACTCTCGCCGGAGAGACGCAGAAACTCAGCGGAGCGCATTGCCAATAACGATACGGCCAACACGCCGTGTTTCAAACTAAATTTCAAAAACGTAGTCCAGAACACGCAGAGTGTTCTTTTCAGCACGATTTTTTTTAATTTGCAAAACAATTAGCCGCCTATTTCAGCCAATGACGAAACACAGTTTAATCGTTCGCCAGATTCGTAAAAAGATATAATGTTTTCAAACGAGTTGCAACTTGAAAAATGAGTCTCCTATCCCTTTTTTGTATGCGTCTCTTAAAATAGCACTATGTTTGAGTTGTTGCGAACAAATCAGTGGGCGGGATTTCGTGTTCTCATGCTGCAACTCGATTGAAAACACAATACAGTATTAAATAACACAAAATCACATTTTAATCTCGATGTATCTTCATTTCAAAAACCCAACAAGAGTTGAGCCAGTTATTTAATTCGATACGAGAGTAGTGGCAGTGTGGCAGTTTTTGTGAAATTTTGAAAGAGAGTGAGGGAAAAAGGCGTAAAACAATGTGCGGTAACAATATGAGAAAGATTAGAATTGAGAATTGGCATAAAAGCGGGAAGGAAAGCAAAAGAATCTAAATAGGTGCGACCTGTGGCTAGATTCTAGTCGAAATCAAAACATACAGGCATTTTTTTTTTACATTTTTACAAGTATTACAGTATATACACCGAGGCCAGCTCGTATAATCAGAAAAGGGGTCTAAAATGGGAAGTCGTTTCAGATGTCGGTAAGATCGAAAGAGCGGTGCACTTTGCGATCGCAAGACTTTCCGGATGACATTTTCGAGCGTTGGGAGCCGGAAAGACCGTTGACACGACGGACAACCGTGTTCGAAGAGGCAGAGTGTCCGTTGTTCCGGCTGTTTTTCGAGTGGCGAACATCTTTCCCGGAGATTGGATCGGTAAACATCTGAAAATAACAATAATAATAATCTTAACATTTTCACAATTAAATTCTTGCACAAACCATCGACTCCAGATGACGAATACCGGCATTTTTGGCTTTGGCAAGATTTAACGCTTCCCGCTTTTTGACAGCCTCCGACACAGTTGATGATGTTTTGGATCGCTTGGAGGCGGCTTCCGCCAGAGCAACAATGTCGTCGTTGTCATCGAATGCCGTGATATCCATGCTCTCCACTATAACCATTTCTCCGTTGTCGACGGTTGGTTGTTCTGAACAAAAACAATAAAAATGTTTGTGGATTGTTGTATGTACTTACCGACGAAGACATACTCCTCCTCCCGAAGCGCATCACGTTCAACTTGTTGTTGCTCTAGTTCCTCGGCGGTTGGAGCATCTCGTGGAGCGTTATCGGCATCGGTGTTGGCAGCCGAAGTCGAGGTGAAATAGCCGAAGAACGCGTTGAACATGGCGCTGAGCGAAGGAGAGTTGTTCTGAAAGATGGAAAATAGTGGTTCTATTAACAAGTATACTACGAAGAAGCCAAAAGAAACAGGTTAGAAAGATCACGTGCACTCGCCCAAAGAGGGGAAAATCGATGTGAGGGACTAGTCCTGGACACACCACCACCAACCAGACCCGAGAAGGACGTGCATGCGAAAGAAAGAAAGAAGAAGCACAGAACGGCCGGGAAAGGGGCGTGACCACGAGAGGGAGGAGGACGGAGAGACGCAGACGGCCCGCCCGCCCGCCCGCCTAACACATCATGTGGTCTAAGCCCTCATGACCTCCTCCGAAACGGGCCGGACGGAGCGATGGAACAGGAGAAAGAGGGAGAAACAGAAAATCCAGGATCCATTAGCATTGTCCGACTGGAGAAGGCGGGCTCACATAATTACCATATTTCGATGGACGCGAAACGAAACGAAAAGAAACGCAACGCAGCGCAGCGCAACATTGATAAATTATTATCTCCCAACGGCCCTGTCGGTCAGAGCTGAGAATAGCGTGTCGAGTGGGACCAGGAAACTTATAATGTGCAAACAAAATAATATGTAAATATTATTGTTAAAAAAAAACTTGTCACCTCCAAAGCCGAGTGAACTTTAAAATTAGGATCCGACCCTTTGACGCAATTTCAAACGTTTTAAATTTTCACGTACTGAAATTAAGGAAAATATTTAAAAACTACACGAAATTTATGTGAAGAGGCTGTGCTTAACTTTCAAGTTCCCGTGGCTTTGGATGTTCCTTTTCGCCGCCGACGCCCACGCGCTGCGGTTGCGTCGCGTGACAACGAAGTCTCTCAGTCCACTGGTGAACCGCGCGCGGGCCCGCGGCGGCTCCACAGACGCTACGGGCCCGCCACGGGCCCGCAGCGGGCCCGCCAGCGCTTGGGTGCTCTCGCTGGCCGCTGGCGGGCCCGCGGCGGCTATGATATTTGGTAGCTGACTGACAGGTGGAAAATTTTTTGTTTCCAATGGGTTTATAAATGAATTATAGTTGTTTTAAACAAAGTAAAAATGCGCATAGGACACTAATTAGTTGAGTTTTTGATCGAAAATGCTGATATTCAGTAGTGATGCGCTGGCGGGCCCGCGGCGGGCCCGCCAGCGTCCGACTGACGAACGGGTGGGCGGAGGATGGTAAACTGTCTCAAGAAGGTATATAAATATTTTTTTCCTAGTTTTATGTGAATAATAACGAGTACAAAGATTTTTTAGTAGACTTTGTTCTAATTGTAAGAATTGGACATGACCGACCGCGGATAAGTTGCAGAAAAGTTTCATTAACGTTTCGTTTGTTTTGATATTTGTTGAAAACGTTTTGTTCTAATTTAAGAAGTGTTTATTAGGTTTTCAAACAATTTGTATCATGAAAACAAAAATCAGCAAACACCGTAAAAATAAGTGGGCGGAGTTTCATGTTCTCATGTGGCAAATTCATTGAAAACAAAATTATTTATACAAAATTCAAACAAACAGATGAAGGCATTCAATAAACTACGAGTTTCGTTCGCTTGAATGTAATTCATTTTTTGTGAATAATTCACATCTATAAACACTGTATTTTCTCTAAAAAAAAAGTGCAGCTTCAGTAACGAAGCTTACAGTACCTGCTAAACATAATGTAGCAGCCTTTATTAAAAATTCAGCATACATTAGCAATTACGTAGATATTCCGGCTTCTTGCAATGGTTGTATAATGGATTCATAGCGAAGGGACAATTTTTTACGTTTTTAAATATTCGAAAAAATGAAGAAGTAATGGGGTTATTCATTTCATGCATTTTGCATTTTTTGTCAAATTTTTCTTATTCATTTCATGCAGAAAAAGACATTATCTGCAGCAGAAACCTGCATTTCGCCGAACTGCAAAATGCACTTTTTGTCACAAAAAACACGCGAAAATGCAAGAAAAATGGTGGTGTTATTCATTTCATGCAGAAAATGACAAAAAGTGCATTTCGCAGTTCGGCGAAATGCAGTTTTCTGCAATTTGCAGTTCGACGAAATGCAGTTTTCTGCATTTTGCAGTTCGACGAAATGCAATTTTCTGCTGCAGAAAATGTCGTTTTCTGTATGAAATGAATAAGGAAAATTTGACAAAATATGCAAAATGCAGTTTTTATTCGCAAAATGAAGTAATAACTGAAGAAATTAAGAGATTTTTCGTCTCCCGGTTTCACGTGAAATTTCACTCCGCCACGAATCTATTATATGTGTTTTCCATCGATTATAGTTTTTATAGAAAAAATATTTCTACGCTGCTAAAAGAGTCAAGCCGGTAAGAGAGCCTTTATCGCCTTATCCTTATCGCGTTCCTTTTTTAACAAGTCTCTTAAATGCTGTGTCAATATCCAGTATACGTCAGCGTAGCAGGCTTGAAATTCTATAATACTGAAATTACCGTTTTAATAACGTTGACAATCGGGTACTGCGGATTGACGTTGACAATGAGTTCAGCGCAGGCTAACATTGCTCAATCTGCCTATTTTAAAGCGATTACGTGTAAATTAATTTTTTTAAATGTTAAATTTTGTGATTTTATACTCATTTTTTGATTATTCATCAACAATATTAACGTAAAAAGTCAGTATTACCCAGTTTTCGTGAAACAAATGGCGCGCAGCATTATTGCAAAACTGTGTGCCGCAGATTGCAAAGTGGGCGGGGCTTAACTTTTTAAATATTTTTTGTCAAACAACTTCAATTTTACGTGTTTTTCTGCCGTTTTTTATCATTATTTTTCATTTTTAATTAATTTTTTGTGTTTTCAGGGGAAAAACGAATCAAAATGGCAACATTTTGCGGTCCGCGGAGGTTAAAATCCGCCTGAAAAACGAGGAAGTTTGTAAAGTACGTTTTATGGGTTTTTTTGTTGAGATAAATATTTATTATTTTCAGGTGGTAAAGACGCCAGGCTGCTATGGAAAAAATCGAATTCATCTGGCCAATCGGTATGTTTTGAAAAGTTTTAGTCTTGTTGAAATTTGCGAAAAAAGAGCAAAATAAACTGTATTACATATGTTGAAAACAAAAAATTGCAACGCGGTGTTTGCGTAATATCGTGTCAACCTAGCAAATTAAATGAAGAAAAATAATTAGCGAGCCGATTTTTTATTTAGACCTTTGTTTCCCAGAAAAGTACAGAAAACTGAAAATGGAAGCGAAAATCCGTTATTTTTTGCTCGACTGCAATATCTTCAACAAATTTCCTAAAGCCGGTAGCGCACCGATTTGAACCAACTTTAAAAAATGTAGTAAATTAAACGAAGAACAATATTTATTGAGCCGATTTTTCATTTGGCTTTCATTTTCAAATAGATCCAGGATTTCTTACATGGAAGAGAAAATTTCTCAAAATGGCGATAGGATCCGAATCGGTACGTAGTGGAAAAAAAGCCGATTGGCACGAAACTTGCCCAAAAATTTTCAAAGCCACAGGGCTTGGAGCGACCGAGTTCTGGTGCGAAATATTTAGGTGCTTTTTGCGCAGATCAAATTTGGAAAAATGCTTATGAAGAAAGGAACTGAATGAAATGGGAATGACACAAAATAACGCTATATTTCTTTTTAACAACGATATTCCCTAAAAATATAGAAAATGTTAGAAGCCCAGTTAAACCGCGTACCATTTCAAGTGATTCTAAGAAGTCCGTGGCAATTATATGCAACTATCGGTCTTCCTTGACTTATTTGACATTCTACGGCTTAAAAAGAGTTGAAAAAAATTTAAAAAAGAGTTGTTTTCAACTGTTTTGGAAACTTTTTAATGTACTTTTTAAAATAACATGAAACTCTACGCCATTTACTTGTGGAAATAAAGTTTTTAAAAACTCCGGGGTGCCGTATTTAGCGCCAGCTCTCACATAATAAACTTATTCAATTTTCAGACACCTGCGACATCTCGATTCGGACGATCGACGATGAGATGATTCGGGCAACGTCATCGAAGAACTTTGTGATAATCTAATAATTTTTCTAAATTTTTCTTTTCTGTTTTTCAATAAACTGTCTTATTAATAACATCAGTGTTAGTTTCTAATAGAAAATATCAAATAAAGAAAAAAAGCAAGAAAGGGGTCACCCACGCGATGTAGCAGGTAGCGAACCGCTGGCGGGCCCGCCACGGGCCCGCTGCGTGCACCACGCGTGTACTCTTTTAGCTGTCAGCGGCGCGCTGGCGGGCCCGCGGCGGGCCCGCTGCGGGCCCGTGGCGCTTCACCAGTGTCTGCGTCTCACCGCTCACACGCCCCCCCCCCACTGATCCGCGATCAGTTTGATCACCAAAAAAACAACAACAACAAAAGAAAAGATAAAAACGATGACAATAGAGAGGAAAGTGAGAGAAAAAAGAGTTGACGCAGTAATAAGACATATGGTACTCGAGAAGAAAGCAAACTTTGACCCCAATAGAGAGCGGTTTGAAAACTGGTCGTTGTTCTAATATTCAAATGCTACGCATGCTGGTTTCCGCTCATAAAGCGCCGGAAACGGTCGAATCCGCCTTAATGAGCGGAGACGTTTGTCCCCCGACAGAAAAACAAAATAGGAAATTTTGAATTCAGAGATAAATAAATAAATAGAGCAGCGGAAAACTCACGTGAACCCGAGAAGTAAGAAACCATATTTTTCCTCATGTTTAGTCATTTTTTGTGAAAATTGGCAAAGAATTCATGAAATTCCGATCGTTGCATCTTCTACTTCTATTGGCAATCTGCCCCTTCGTTTGGTTACAATCGAATCAATCAAAACCGCAGCTTTATGGATACAAGAAGCAGAATGTGTATGAAAAACACCCGAAACTGGCAGAATACTTCAAGAATTCGCCTGCCAAGTAAGAGTCCATTTATGAACCTGCTCAGTACAAAAAAAAATGCGACATGGCGTTTGCGTACTTTTGAAATTTCACACGAAAATAAAATAAATGTATTACATATTACTCGACTCTAGCTACATCGTCAAACGGTGCGCATTGCGGGTCTCGCCACGACGGTGTATGCACATTTGTGGATTTACGCGCTAGTTTGAATGTTCTTCGGCGAATAAATTAAGTTTTTTTCTGTCTGTTTCCTGAAAATTGTTTTACAAAGTACAAAAAACAAATTCCAATAAACGCCGATGTTTCGCAGTGAAAATAGGGATGATATGAATTTCAAACCGCATATCGAAACAAAAAATTTAGAGACGAGGCCAGAAAAAAACTTGCGATTCCTATAACGTTTTTTTTTAAGTTTAAAACAGAAAAATACGGTATTTATTTGTTGAAAAATTTTAAAATTACGCGTAAAATTAAGTGTGCATACACCGTCGTGGCGAGACCCGCAGTGCGCACCATTTGACGAGGTACCTCAAATCGAGGAATACGTAATAGTTTAGGAGAAAACAACCCTTCGAAACAGTGAAAAAATGACGAAATGTGATAATCAGAGGGACCGTAAACTTTAAAGGCGCATAAATGCTTATGAAAAAGATTTCACTTTCGTTTAGAGACCGTCTCGTCGAATACACGCTTTCTGTTTCAAAATTCATTTCAAATAATGAGAACCCGCATAAATGGGCACACTGTCAAGATTTTTTAAAGGCCCTTTCGCCAGGGCAATTGCCAGCCCCCTACTAACGATAATTTTTTCTAAACAAGTTATTGTGTTTTCAATCGACTTGCGACATGAGAACGCAAGACTCCGCCTATTTTTTTGGGCATAGTATTTTGCAAAACAGTGCACGATTTTTCTTTGTTCTTTTATTTCTTCCAATATCCCCGAAATATGAACAATAGTTGCCATTATTCGTTGCTATTTAATTATTTTTGTTAGGAACGTTTAACCACTGAAATTCGCGAATATTGGAAAAAAAGAAACGAACAAAGAAAAGTAGTGCACGATTCTGCAAAAAACTATGCCCAAAAAAGTGGGCGGAGTCTCGCGTTCCCATGTCGCAACTCGATTGAAAACACAATATTTAGTGTATTGTCGGCCCACCAAAATGGTCAAACGCGCTCCGCTGAACTCAACGCTATGCAATTTTCATTTTCGTTTCCAAATTATTTCATTTCACGTTGAATTTATACGTGAAATAGATCGCATAGCGTTGAGTTCAGCAGAGCGCGTTTGACCATTTTGGTGGGCCGACAATATGAAATGTCGCTTTTTGTTAAATTAACCGACTATTGTGAAAAAAATAGAAAAACAAATGTTATAACACCGGTGCCAACCATGCACTTTTAACGTTATTGGAAAAATAATTGTCGTTGTTTTTTTTTGCCGTTGAACTGGAACCAAAAAACAAATAAAATAAAAATTAATGATCATCACATGAATGCAAAAAGCAATATATTTTTCTGCTCGCATGAAATCATTCGGACATCGATCATCTCTTTGAAAAATCATTCAGTCGTTTGCCGGCATCATTCTGAATAGGAAAAAGCAATAAAAAAGAAATTAAATTCATTTCATATTAAAATTGATTCATAGTCTTGTAGTTTTTTGTCTATTTTGCTTTCCGCTTGCTTCTTAACAAAAAAATGCGGGGAAAATTCCAATATAACCCCCCACACGACAGGAGCCCCCGCATGTTGGAATAACCCCGCCCCCATTTTTTTTTAAAGATTTTCATAAGACCCCCACATGCTAGGGAGTGGGGGGCTTTTCCAATGTTTATGCTGGGGCCTATATCGCAATGATGCGGGGGTTTTAATAGAATGTTCCCAAAATGCGTAAACGAGGAAATTGAAGAATCGTTGGAAAATTTTGAAAAATTGATACCCGTATCTGAAAATAATTAAGAGAACCGATATTGCCGATTCCCATCGATCGAAGATGGGTGCCAAAAGATGAGCGATCAAAACGAGATATCAAAAAGGAAAAGAGCGACGAGCAAGTGCATGAAACGGTGATGGTGTACATGGTTGGAGGACCAGGGCGAGTTTTACCTGATTGATCCACCAAAAAAACAAAAACAACTTTAATTTCCAGTACTTATCAAGTTCTTCAATACGCATACGCCGCCCTTTCTCTCCTCGTCTCTTTAATTGTTCTTGGAATAACTGGTGCCGGAATAAACAAATCGGTTACGGTGGTGATGAGTAAGTTTTCATTAATTTTCCTTAATTCAATTAAGTTACCGTAAAACCTGTAACAGACTTGCCCCTTTATTAGACTTGCCCCTCTAAGAAACTTGCACCCGAGCGAGACCTTGGAACAATAGACTTGCACCCTCTAGTAGACTTGCCCCTTTAATAAACTTGCCCTTCTGCATACGCAATAACTGCGGCAAAAATTACGTACTTTCACTTCAATTTTTCGAATATTTTTTTAATTAGTGCTGTTTTTTTCAGTTTTTTTTTTGTGTTTTAATTACTTAATTGAATTTTTTCAAATGTCGGATATTGATGAGGTCAATACTGAAGCTCCTGCCGGAAAAAAGACTAAATTTCACATTAGATTTCAAGAAAGTGGTGGTCGACTATGCTTGCACAAAGCATAACTGTAAATGGGCTGAAAAATATGGAGTTTCGAGGGAAAACATTCAGAAGTGGAAAGACTAAAAATCGAAAATGGAATATGAAATGTTAATAAATGGTTCAGCAAAAAAAACGACGTTTGAAAAGTGGAGGAAGACACGTAGTAGATAAGGAGATTGTTAACGATCTGGCGGAATGGATTCGGGAACTCCGCCAGAGAAAACTCCGTGTTACAAGATCGATGATACAATCTTAGCCGAAAATTCCCTGACATAAAATTTTTAATAAAAAAACTACCTAGCCTTTTCAAGGTTTGAACAATAGACTTGCACCCTTTATTAGACTTGCCCCTCTAATAGACTTGCACCCTGGCGAGGCCTTTGAACAATAGACTTGCATGCAAGTCTAATACAGGTTTTACGGTAATTGTAAGTAAAAATTTAGTGAAAAACGTCTACGATAGAAACTCACCACCTCGAGAGTTGCCGGTCATATTGAGTTGGATTATGTCGTCTAAAAAAGAAAATAAAACTCCAATTGGTAACAGAAATTAATTAGGATTGATTGGAAATGTTTATATTTAAATTACAGATACAACACGACCAAAAACGCTTTTCGAACTTCAGAAATATGCAACTTTCGAACCAAATTATCGTATCAAAGAAGTTCAACAAGATACGAAATGATGATTTTTATAAACTGTTCACTATCAATAAAGATGCGCCATGAAAACTTGAAACCCCGCCCACAAATTTGCGCGCGGATTATTGTAAAATTAATCGATACTCATGAGATGTTTTAAAATGTTAATTTCCTTGGACCTGAAACGTATTTAATTGCCACGCAGTTTTGGTGAAATGGCACTGTGCACGGCAACCTACAGTATATCGAGTACAGTACACCATTTTATAAAAAGGAGGTGTGGTCATTGATCATTCTCATTTGGGTTACGGTAGGTCACCGCTTTGTTTTTTCTTGTGCATTGGGGTTATTCTCGGAACCAGCAAAAAAAGCAAAAAATAGAAAATAAAACCAGCAAAAAATTCAGCGAAAATTCAGAGAATGCTCCGATCGGTCTGAAACTTTGAGAGATCATTTAAAAAATACTCTCGGACATTCCCTGAAAATTTCAGACCATAATATTGATTTTAAAAAATATCGATTTTTATTTCTGAAAATGTTCAAAAATCTATATTTCATTCTGAAATTTTGAGGGAATGAACGAGAGTATTTTTTAAAAATAGTTTCTCAAAGTTTCAGATCGACCGGAGCATTCTCCGAATTTTCGCTGGTTTTTTTGCTGGTCCCGAGAATAACCCCATATGCATTTGACATACGACTGGAACCCGATGTCCAGTAGCCGTTTTCAATGGCTATTAGCCAAAAAAAACAAGAGTCGATTTTTCGTTTTCTAGAAAAAGTACAAAACTGAAAAAAGAAATATCGACGTTTTTTCACTCGTCCGCAGCGAAAATTCCGGGGAGGCGGCCTAGGATCCATACGCATTGAATTTAATTTTTTAAAAGCTGAGTAGGTGTGGCCTTGTATCTTTCGCGCGAACTGTTACTGTGTCCGGAAGGAAAATTGAGACGTTAAAAAAAACTGTATGATTATAAGGTTTCAACAGTATAAATAAAGACAGGAGAGAACGAATATAGAGATTACTGGAATTAGAGGAGATTCAAACAGTGTCAAATGCTGCGAGCGTGAATTGATCAGCTAGAGCAGCAGGCTTCGTCTGCCACTTTCCGAGTCCGGCGGCTTCGAGCTGCAGAATTTATAATTTGGATAGTCACTATAAAACAAACTTTGAACTCACCTTCTCATAAAACACTTTCTTTTCGTACTGATACTCACTCGACTGCTCCTTCGCCTTTGAATAGTCAATTACTGATTGATTGACAGTTGCAAGTTTACGGTAGGCTTCGAAAAGTTCCGCCTTGCAAAGTCTGGATGGAGATCCTTTCGAGGTACGACCGGTGTTGTAATCGAGAGTTTCAAGAGCGTCGAATCCTCTAATCCAAAGATGGGACGGTCCAGAGTGGAGGCGCATTTGAACTGGCATACTTTCTACAGCCAACTCGCGCCCCTCATCTCCATGAACCAGTCTTCCGCGGAGTGCGAATTTGAGCGATTCATCTGAAACCGGAGCTTCCGAGCCGAAGAAGATGCTCGAGATGAAAACAGGTTGAATGATGTTGGAGAGCAGCGCGCCCTGAACTCCGATAGCATTCCATTTCAGAACCTTATCAGCGGTACAGTGAATGCGCAATGTCTTCGTACCCTTGATGCTTTCATAGGAGAGAACATCGCCCGGAACGGCAGCCAGAGATGTTGGTCTGAAAAGTACACATGTTGTCTAACAAAACTTTTTGGAGCACATACGTGACATAAGCGAGGCTTTTTTTCTCGGCGTCGTCTACAGAGAAACTGCAAACTGGTGAATAGTTGGAGTAGAGAACCAACTTCAAATTGGACTTCAAAGCTGCTTTTCCATCGGCTTTCTTTTCAAAAATGGAAGCCTCCGAATTAGTTTCAAGAACTTCGAGTTCGGAGATGAAATTTCTGAGCAGAGCCCTACGGGCAAGCACGATGGGATCCATATGGATTATAGCAGTTCCATTGGCTCCATTTAACGTGTCCGGTTCAACAACATACTGAATCGAGGATCCAATCGAGAGCAAGCGCTTCTCTTCATTCTCATTAATAAGCACAAAGCTGAAAAAATTTCCTCAATTAACTGAACATTTCCTTTAACATACCAAGCAATTTGATTACTGGCCATTATATGGTAGTATTGTGCCATTTGGTGGTACTCTCTTTTGCAGAATTCGGAAATCATCTTGCACAATGGAGAGACTTTTGATTCAGCCATAGCACGAGCACTCAGAGCGAGTGGATATGTGGCATTGGGGTCGAAGTCAATTGAGAATATCTTTTTCAAAGCCACCATTGCGGCCTCATTCTTCGCCAATTTCTTAGATCGGCCACTTCCAGTGTATCTATCCTTTTCGTCAACCACGCAATCGCAACTGAAAATGAAATACTTAACGAAACAGATTATAATCTGATATAACTAACTAGAAAACAGTTGTAGGTTGTCCAGCAACTGGCGGAACGTTATCCTTGAACTCGTACACCACTTTAGTTCGCTGTTTCGTCTGCTTGTTAAGCATAGCGTGTAGAACTGCGGCTGGCCCTTGGCTGGCCAGGGAATCCCCTTTGGGACAGTTGGCCGGATCAATTTTGAAATACGATTTGAGCATTTCCTGAGCAGCATACTCTTTGGCAAGGGGTTTTGAGTGAAGTGCTGGAGAGGTAGTTGTGAACTCGGTGTCATTGTTGGATAGATCAATAATGGTGCATTTGCCCTGGAAGTACGCTTTTCCGTCTCCAATAGGCTTATCCTCGGCAAAGTCAGTTTCAAGAGTGACCGTGCAGTTGAGAATCGAGCAGATAGTGTGAAGGCACTGAAGGATGTTCATATCAGATCCAAGACGGTTACTGGCGTGTCTACGGGCCACAGTGATGATATCCTCCAGAGGAACTTTGAAAAGATCACGGAGAGCTTCACGGATACACAGATCCTTGAGGATTCCACGATTGCTTCCAACCTTGGAATACTGCTTGTTTTGTTCAGCGAACTTCAGGGTGACAGTATATTGGCTGTATTTCCTTCCCCATCCCTTCTTTTCGTTTGGTTTTTTCTCTGCAGCGGGGGAACTTTCAACCTCCGTCTTGACCTCTTTTGGTTCCTCCGGTTTGGGATTCTCGACAGCTTCGAACACAGGATTGTGCTTTTCTGGCAATTCCGAAATTATCTTTTGCATCAAGTCAAGGAGTGAGAGAGCAGATTCAACTGGAGTTAACTTGGGTTTCTTCGCATTGGCAGGCTTCTTCGCAGCATCAGGAGCAGCCTGAACTTTCTAATTAAACATCGATAGAAAACAATTCGAAAAAGATATAGATATTAAGAAACTTACGCTTCTTTTGTTCGACTGTCCGTTACCGGCAGCAGCAGTTACAGATGCTTTCTCAACTTTCGGCACCACTGGTACAGCTTTAGCAGTGATTCCTTCTTCGAATGGAGTCACATGAAGATCAGGACGGAGATCGCGGACCACCAACTCTGCGCACTTTTGTTTGGCGGCCTTTTTGTTGGCAGACAACATTTGGAACTTGCGATCATTGACAGTGAGCGTGCAGCGGTATCTTTTTGGCACACCTTCCACTTCTTCGTAACTAAAAAAAAATGAATGAAACTATGAATAATCAAGGCAAACTTACTCTTCCCCGATGTTTTTAAAGAGTTCGTGAAGAACCATAGCAGGTGTTTTTCCAGTGGTATCGAACTTGCGTTGCTTCGGCTCCTGAGGTTTGCCTTTCGGCTTCCAGTTTGGCTTCGCTCCAAATTGGGAGAAGAAATTCTTCTGTTGGCCGCCTCCACGGTTGAACTGGCGATTCTGTCCAGCCTGTCCCCAGTTCGGCGTTCCGGCAGCTTGGTTGTTCTCTGTGCCAAACGCGCCAAATGGAGTGCGGTTTACTGGCTTAGGTACGCCAGCCTGACCAGGGAACTTCTTCGCTTGTTGTGTGTGTTGGAAGCCTAGTAGTTTGTTAGTGTTGTGCGAACGAGGAATGAGAGTTTACCGTATTTACTCTATTTGTTCATGCTTGAAAACAATTTCATACTCAGGAAAATGTTTAGCTAATAGCCGTTTTCGATGGCTTTTCTCTTGAACTTCTTTCGAATTTTTAATTCTGAACATTCTTAGAAAAATTTTGGTCCGTATATGGCGTACATTTCCATGGATAACGACTAATATTGTCGGTCCGCCAAAATGGCAAACCCGCCCCGCTCGCTATGCAAATTTCATTTTAGTTTCCAAATATTTTCATTTCACGTTGAATTTATACGTGAAATGAAAAAAAAATGAAAATGAAAATGGTGAATAGCCATCGAATTCGGGACGGGAGCCAAACGCATCCCACATGGACCAATTCGATGACTATTAGCTAAAAATTTCATGAGGACACCACAGGTTAGAGGAGCCGGACAAAAAAGGAGTGTGTCACTCTCAAAAATGAAAGCGGACCTATTGCCGCCTTCAAAGTTCAAAAAATTCCTGAAATCAGGAGTTTATTGCAATCCAACGTTCCAAAAAATTTCCCAGAAATAACAGGCGGTGACAGTTGAAACAGGTGTTACCGTAGTTGCTTCGCTGCGAGACCTTCTATGTTTAAACTTGAATTTCCCACAGTTGCTCAATTTTTTCTTTTTTTTTGCGGGAAAATTCAAGTTCAAATACAGAAGGTTTTGCAGCGAAGGAACTACGGTAACCAGCCCCCTCAGCGCAATGGAAATGGCGTCTCCCAGCGGATGGTCCAAGACTTTCTCCGGATGGTCTATCGACCAAAAAACCGTTTTAGAATAGCTGACAGACGATAAATTAGCTTATCTCAACAGTTAGAAACTGTTTAAAAAAGACAGAATTGGGAAATTTTGAAAATTGACCGAGCTGAGATCTTGAGCACACCCTCCCGAGAAGATGGTCTATGGAAAAAATGCCGTTAGCCGAGGGGGCTGTACGGTAACACCGGTTTCAACTGTCACCGCCTGTTTTTTCTGGGAAATTTTTCGGAACTTTGGACTGCAAAAAACTTCTGATTTCAGGTTTTTTGAACTTTGGACACGGCACATAGGATATAACCCCTGCCACTGCAAACTCACAGAATAATCTCCTATCACTAATTTTATCCTAATTTCATAAATCTGCTAAATTTATTTTTACTTTAAAAGTAACTTATATGTTGCCCGCTCCCAATTATACTTGAATTGATATAGATGTAGATGGATCTCTACAGGGACGGGCATAAACATGAACAGCTTCGTTTTGCCAGATACGATGATAAAACATAACAAACAACAACGAATATAAAAATACGTGTTAGTCTTGCCACACATTTAAATGTCACGCCTACGTGATATTTTTCTCCGATAAAATTTTTCCGTAAATGGTGCGAAACAAAAATTCCTATAACATTTCAAGGAAGAAAGAGGAAAAAATCTTGGAAATGTCTGAAATCACGCCAATAGTTGAAAAAGGATGATGCGGACTAGTATTAAAAACCGGAGAAATTACAGTGCCGGTCTACTTTTCAGTATGTCGGCATGTTAGAGGTGCTGGGCAATTAGAGTAAATACGGTATATTCGCATATGAATTATTACCTTGTTGCTGCGGTTGATGTTGTTGTTGCGCTGATTGGCTGACGTATTGCGGAAACTGAAACACAACTGACTATTTGAAGAAAAACCACATTTTTTTAAAATTTAACAAACCGTGTTAACTTGCGCCGCGGCCGACGGTGGTTGGCTCCATTGACTACCCCAGCCATAGTGGCCTACCTAAAATTCAATTATGAGGTTAGTCCGGATTCCTGGAAGGGGGGGGGGTCTTGACAGGACAATGGATCAGGTACATTCCTGGTTGTCACGATATTCCGACATAACCCGAAGAAATTTGCATCCAGGAGTGAACCCATTTCCCATATATTAGATTAATGGAAACACAATACGATGCATACGGCAACACCAAACATTTTGTGGGTCCATCTTTATATATTCTTTAGCATTATTCGTGACGGTGTAGTAGTACCCGCAAAAGTTTAGAGTTAACGTACGGGATCGCTCGCGTGATCGGTGGCGCCGGTGTAGTTATCTCCGTAACCAAAGTTGTAGTTAAGATTTGGATCCATTTGGAACGAAACGAGACAATTATAATACCTGCAGATAATTGGTTAGCATTTTCGCAAACCTTTTCACTACACGGCGCAGATTGAAAGGAATCTCGAGCCGTATAATGAGAGAACATAAGAGAGATAAAGTGCAGGAGAGCAGGAAGGACGTCGGAAGAAATTCGACTAGCTCCCTGCTCGGGAATCACAAGAAACACATTTGGGAATAGGTGAGGCCTAATTTGTCATCTTTCCGCGTCACTAGCGGAAAATTGCATAAAACTATAGTGAATATACACGTTAAATAGTATTTTTACTTGATTTATAGAGAAAAAATTACCTAAAAACAGAGAATATTACCTAAAAACAACCTGAAACGAGAGAAATGCATTTCGAAATGCACATTTGAGGCAAAGCGCGGCAGCGGGAAAATAAAATCGATACGAAACGAGTGCAGTGGGGCGCGTTTACAGCAGTCTTTGACTGCGGTGCTTCGTTGCAAATTTGTGTGCGATTCGTTGCAAATGGGCGGAGCTTATGCCAGCACACGACGATTTAATTTTTTTTTTGGAACTTGACTTTTCAAATATTTTCTGGGCTCAGTGCAGCTCCACTAATTTGCAAAGTACTGGATACATTTTGCACCAATTCGTCGCAAATTTAGTTTCGAAATATTCCTTTTTCGGGCAACATATCGTCATTTTCCTTATGTTAATAAATATAGAAAATTTTAGATCAGTCTGTGTGTCTCAAGCATTCGATTAACTTTTAAACGTTTTAAATACCAACTTAGCCACGAATCGCCGAAAGCCACAGGCTTTCTTAAATAAGGAAAAGCATAGTTTATCATATGTCAATCTTTTCAAAATGCTATCTTTGTTTATAATCTCCTTTGTTCTTTTCTCCAATTTTCTTTTTTTTCCCCCTTGCATTTTCATTTTCCTCGTTTTCTGGAAATTTGTGGTCAGGGATATTTAAATGTGTATTTGTTCAAGGTAGATTATTGCGAAATTTTGTTCAAACGGGATTCCTATTGTTAGGCAACGTGTAACTATTCCGTTCTCTTGCTTCAATTTGAATTGCAAATTATTTATTTTCTTCTAATTACAGGAATCATCAGATGTCTTGGTTCCGCAAATCGAACGATCCTTCGCCAGCATCGAATTATGGTTTTGTTTTACTTTATTTTTAACTTTTCCCAGCTTTCTCGCTCATTTGTGGGGTTATTTATGTTTTGCAAATCTTCATTTTCGGAAGTGGAACTTTTTTGCACAGTAGCAATTCAATGCTGGGGACAGGGGTGGGACAAAGTTCGAAAAAAAGGCGTATTTCTGCCAGTTGCATGGAAATTTTCCACGTTTTCGTTAAAAAATAAATTTTTTGGCAATTCGGAACATATACCGATTAAGTTTTTGAGAAACCGGAATTTTTTTCGCCTCCGCAACTCTACAAAAAAAACCAAAAAAATTTTTGTCTCGCATGCATTATCAAAAAAAAAACAACAAATTTTTGTTTCACCCAAAAGAAAAACCTGAAAAAAAACCGAAAAAAAACTTTTATTTTTGGGTGCACCCAGAGCTGGGGATATTCACGAATTAAAAAAAAAAAACTATTGACCTGCGCCATTAAAAATACCGTTTTTCCTCGAAAATACTCAATTTTTCGCAATGGGGTTCTTCACAGAAAAGCCGAAAAAATTAAAAGAAAAAAAAAACAAAACAAAACAAATAGAAAATATTTGTGGAAAACTTGGATAATGGTTCGATTGGCCTGAAACCTTGGGAAATAATGTCGGATGTGCTCAGAAAGTTTTGGACCGAAATATCGATTTTAATGGGATTATTCTCGGAACCAGCAAAAAAAGCAAAAAAATAGAAAAAAACCAGCAAAAAATTCAGCGAGAATTCGGAGAATGCTCCGATCGGTCTGAAACTTTGAGAGATCATTTAAAAAATACTTCCGGTCATTCCCTGAAAATTTCAGACCGAAATGTTGATTTAAAAAAATACCGATTTTTATTTCTGAAAATTTTCAAAATCGATATTTTGGTCTGAAAATTTCAGGGAATGACCGGAAGTATTTTTTAAATGATTTTCCAAAGTTTCAGACCGATCGAAGCATTCTCCGAATTTTCGCTGAATTTTTTGCTTTTTTTTGCTGGTTCCGAGAATAACCCTATAAGAGTTCAGAAAATTCGATTTGGTCTATAATTTTCTGAGCATGCCCGGGAGTAATTTTGACGTTATTTCCCAAAGTTTCAGGCCAATCGGAGCATTTTCGGAGTTTTTCCCTTTTTCGGTTTTTCTGTGAATAAACCCATACATTTTTCCCTCAAAAAATTATCCAAAAGTTTTTCGGAATAACCGATTTCCGGATATCAGAATTTCGTTCCACACATCCCTGTTACCGACAGACTTCATATGGATTAACGAAAAACATTTAAATGCGTGCACCTTTTTCTAATGGGCCTATTCTCGTGAATTGTTCTGTTATTTCAAACATTTTAAGGCAGAAAAAGTGTTTGAACTGCAGACTTGCATTGAATTAAATAGGCAGAAAAATTTCTAATAGATCACCTTAATAGGTTCATAAGTAGTTTAACAATTGAACAAATTTGAACTTTTTTGCTGCAGAAATATAGTTTTCGTTGAAAAATGTTATTTTCTGCTTGAAATTAATACGAAAAAAAAAGACAGCATGACTAACCCCCTTACCAATTATATAACTTATCTGAATTGTTAAATATTGTCGATTCGCGAAGAAAGCAAGCGTGCTCCACGAAGTACTAAGTTTCGTGGAACGCACTTGCTTTTTCGCGAATGGACAATATTTTTTTAAGTTTTTTTTTCCATAATAATACTAAAAATTCCTGAGTAACTAAACCTTGCATGAAAAGAAAAATCTACGGCACTCCCTCTCTCTTTCACTCTGAGCCTTTTTTGTGTAGTCCCACGCCATCCATTTTCTTTCTTTTCGCCTCTCAACTCTTATTTTCCTCCGCCGTTTTCCACATCGATTCATGCACTTCTTTTCCCCGCCAACTCTGTCCAACAACATCATTCTTTTTGTCTTTTCTGCGAGTTTGCCTATTCTTCGCTCATCCTTCCCCTTTTGCTCACATTTTCTTTGTTTTCCCACGTGATGTTCAACGAATCTGTTTTCCCGGATAGATAATGTGAAGTATATAAATATGTGCAATTTTTCTTTACTCACGATGTTTTTTTCTTCATGAAAATATTAAATAATTTGAGAAATACTCTTATGGCTTTTGACATATATTTAATGGACCTATTCATAGGGGAAAAATGTGTTTTTTTTTCCTATTCATAGATGTCAAAAAATGTCAAACAATGTTAAAAACGTTAAAAAATATCAAAAAACGAATCCTATGAATAGGTCCATAACACAAGCAGGATTCATTCGTCCATTGAAGAAAAAGCTCTGTAGAAAAGTCGAAAAAAAAGCAAAGATTTGGTCTGAAACTTCGGGTAAATACTTCAAAAATGCTCAAAAAACTGTGGTCTGAAAATATCTTTCCCAGTTTCAGCCTAAGCGAAGCATACTGCACATTTCAGTAAACAGCATTTCTTTGAATAGGCTCATAACAAGTCAAGTTTTCAGCAAAAATGTAGAGAATGAATACTATCTGTGCCATAAATCGAATGGCCAGAGTATTTCGTTTCCTAATTTCATCTTGGTCATCTCGCAATTCGAATTGAATTTATTTTCTTCCTCTCCTTGCTCACTTCTTACTTCGTTTGCCCCATGTCTCAATCAGTCGTGTGTCCACTCGGACACGGAGCCGCGAAATTATCCCCCACCCTCTTTCCAGTTTCTTCCGCTTTTGCAGAGGAGACAATTACTCAATTCGTTCCTACTTTTGGCAAACTGCGCAACACTAACCACTAAAACCGGCTGCTCTCATTTCCCTTTGTTGTCCGCCTTTACTCATCTGCATGTGTTTTTTGTTTTTCATTTTGTTCGTGTAAAAATAGATGATTAATTTCAGACCGCCTACCTCCTCCACGAGAACATTCACAACCAGTTCGCGTTGCTCAACAAGCTCCTCGTCTTACTGAACAAATGTTCCGTGTGAGAAAAGCGCCAACCGAGGCGCACACCCTATCGAACTTTGCGTTTGTGAATCAGAGGGATTTCGACGCAAGGACAACCAAGTAAGTTAGCTCTGGGATATTGAGAAACCGAGACGTTTCAAAACCTTGTTAACACAGGAAATGAAAAATAAGGTAGATATTGTCGGCCCGCCAAAAAGGTCAAACGCGCTCCGCTGAACTCAACTATGCGATTTTCATTTTGGTCACCAAATTATTTCATTTCACGTGTAAATTCAACGTGAAATGAAATAATTTGGAAACGAAAATGAAAATCGCATAGCGTTTAGTTCAGCGGAGCGCGTTTGACCGTCGTGGCGGATCGACAATAGCGTTTTTAATTTTTGAAAGGTAATGAAATTTCGATAAGTTTATCATGTCTCATGTTATGAACATGTTTTTATTGTTGAAAAATTAAGAAAAGCGCTCTTAATTTTGAAAAGAAATTAAAATTTCACAGAAATGGGCTTTACTGGAATTTTTTCGCGGTTCTAAATTTCTTTGAACAATGATTTCGTCAAAAGCTACTTTTTATTTTATTTTTTCATTTTTCCAATGTTTTTTTTCTTCATTTTATATATTGTCGGCCCTCCAAAATGGTCAAACGCGCTCCGCTGAACTCAGCGCACTCTATGCGATTTTCATTTTGGTCACCAAATTATTTCATTTCACGTGTAAATTCAACGTGAACTGAAATAATTTGGAGACCAAAATGACCATCGCATAGCGTGGAGTTCAGTGGAGCGCTTTTGACCATTTTGGCGGGTCGACAACAAAACTTAATTTTTTGAAAAAGCACTATACGCAAAACTCGTGATTTCTTGAAAGGATGAAGCTGAATTGGGGCTAATATTAAAGACTATTTGTTAGTTAAGCGCTAATTTAACGTTTTCGTGGTTTACAACTCTACCTTTTTTCACTTTCTGTGTTAACACAGTTTTGAGATGTCTCGCATCTTGCATTTTTGTCTTATTCATTTTATGTAGAAAACGGCATTTTCTACAGAAAAAAATCATCAAATGCCGTTTTCTGCATGAAACGAATAAGGCAAAAAAAAAAATACAAGATGCACAAAATAATATTACCATAAATTCGGATGTTGGGAAAACCAGATGACATATTTCGTCCTCCAATTTTTTTGGCAAATATAAAAAAGCAATCATTTTTTGAAAAAAAATGTTTGTTTGGAAACTACTTTTCGGAAATATCCGATTTTTCAAATTTAGAATTTAATATTTGAAAATTTTGTATATATTTTCGGAAAATTTTTTTTTTATTGTCAACCCGCCAAAATGGTCAAACGCGCTCCGCTGGACTCAACGCTATGCAATTTTCATTTTGGTCTCCAAATTATTTCATTTCACGTTGAATTTGTATAATTTGAAAACAAAAATGAAAATCGCATAGCGTTGAGTTCAGCGGAGCGCGTTTGGCCATTTTGGCGGGCCGACAATAGTAACAGTTCTTAACAATTTTCTCAACCAGCTGCGTTAAAATTAGGAAAATCAACACAGTAACCAAAAATTCAACAAAAACATTCAGTTTTGATAAGTTCTCGGATCTTAAAAGCGAAATTTATAAGCATTGCACTTTCCTGACTTTTTTTTCCGTCTGAAAAATTTTTCCGAATCCGACCAAGCTGTTCATGATCAAATTATGGTGCTACTGCATAATATAACTCCTCTAAATAGAAACCAATAATCCAACATTGACAACGGAATACTTTTTCGCGCTGTTCTGTGTCAGTACAGTTCTATTCTGCAGCATCCCAAAAAAAGGAAAGAAATAAGCAAGGTGACCATTAATAATTTTCAGGCATGTCCGTGTCCAGCCAGGCCCCGGTCATCACTACATTTTCTCAATAAAAAATGACACCGATGTGAAGCCTGGTGAGATTGCCTTCGGTGTTCCTCACCGCAAATGGGCTGTCTTGAGTCTGGATCAAGAAGTCCGTGTCACTCCGTTCAGTATTGGAAGCTCTGAATACGTCGGATCGATTGTATTATCGGCAGATTTCAATGGAAAGAAAAAGTAAAATTCATTTTTTTTTAAACAATATCTGAAAGATTATTACCTTTCCAGTGTTACTGCTGAACCACTAAATGCCGATTTGATGGCTCGCGAGTTCTCGATGCAATTCGTCGGACAGGCATTTTCAAAAGGGATGCAAATGGTTTTCCGTTTCGAAGATAAAGAAAAGAACAAGAGTCACACGCTTTCTCTTTCTGTCAAATCAATTGAAGGATTTGATATGAATAAAGCAGCTCAGGCGGCCAACGGAGAATCAGATGAGCCGGCATCCAAACCGAAGCAGGTGGATGTTGGAGAGCTTCTTCCGAATTCAGTCATTGTTTTTGATAAAGAAGAGGGTTCTATGCTCAATCTGGTTGGAAAAAGCAAGGGGTGAGTGTAGACTATACTAATTTCCTTGAATCGCCAGACAAGTTTAAATATTTCAGAAAAGCCGCTTACCGCTCGATCATCAATCCAGACTGGGATTTTCAAAAGATGGGAATCGGAGGTCTCGACAGGGAATTTTCGCACATTTTCCGTCGTGCTTTCGCGTCTCGCGTCTTTCCACCAGAGTTCATTGAGCAACTTGGAATGAAACACGTCAGAGGAATGCTTCTCTATGGACCACCCGGAACCGGAAAAACACTTATGGCTAGACAGATTGGAAAGATGTTGAATGCACGTGAGCCGAAAATTGTAAATGGTCCGCAAATTTTGGACAAGTACGTTGGAGAGTCCGAGTCGAATGTGCGAAAGCTGTTTGCTGATGCCGAGGAGGAGTGGAGACGCTGTGGAGCCAATTCTGGTCTTCATATCATTATCTTCGACGAAATTGACGCCATCTGCAAGCAGAGAGGATCAATGGCTGGAAGCTCTTCAGTTCACGACACTGTTGTCAATCAATTGCTCTCAAAGATGGACGGAGTTGAACAGCTCAATAACATTCTTGTTATTGGAATGACCAATCGACGTGACATGATTGACGAGGCTCTTCTTCGTCCCGGACGATTGGAAGTGCAGATGGAAGTTTCCTTGCCAGACGAGTTTGGACGACTTCAAATCCTGCGAATCCATACTGCCAGAATGAAAGAATACAACAAGATGGATGCTACTGTCGATTTGGAAGATCTTTCGAAACGAACCAAGAACTTCTCGGGAGCCGAATTGGAAGGTCTTGTCAGAGCGGCGCAGTCGAGTGCCATGAACCGACTCGTGAAACCGGGCGGAAAATCACTAGCCGATCCGGATGCCATCGAGAAACTTGTCATCAATTCGACAGATTTTGAATATGCATTGGAAAACGACGTTAAACCGGCGTTCGGTCGTTCTGATGAATCACTAAACAGGCTTATGACGGGCGGAATTACAGTCTGGGGTCCAGAAGTCACTGAAATTCTCGACCAAGGAACTCTTTTGGCGGAAGTGGTCAAAAATCCGGAAAACCGCGGATTCCGTTCTGCAGTTCTCGCTGGAGCCCCAAAGACTGGAAAGACTTCTTTAGCTGCTCAGATTGCAAAGGGTTCCGATTTTCCGTTTATTAAAGTTGTCTCACCAGAGGATACTGTCGGATTCTCAGAGTCCGCCAAATGCGCGTCACTCAAAAAAGCGTTTGAAGATGCGAAACGGTCCAAACTCAGCGTTCTTCTTATTGATAACTTGGAGAGATTGATTGGTAAGTGAAGAGAATTTGAGAGTTATCGGATGTTTCCGCAATGTTCTTTGCTTCCAGATTATCACCCAGTCGGCCCTCGGTACTCGAATCTCGTAATCCAGGCTCTCCTCGTTCTTCTCAATTCTCCACCGCCTGTCGGACATCGTCTTCTCATCCTTGCCACCTCTTCTGATCGCTCATTCCTGCGAGATATGGGTTTGATGGTTGCGTTCGGATCTGTCATTGATATTCCGAGACTTTCGACTGCCGCACAAATAATGAATGTGATCGGAGAGAGCAACATTTTTAGTGAAGAACAACTCGGCGCCATTAATCACAAGTTGGAGGAACTTGTGGATGGAAAGAAGTAAGTGAAACACAAACATTGTTGTGCATGTTATAATATTCGAAGAATTTTTCGAAATTTATCGGGAAATTTACCGCTAATGCACTAAAGTTTTGAAACGTCCCAGTTTCGAAATTACAAGTTTCGAAACATTTTCTGATCGGGTTATTCACGAAATAGAAAATAAAAAAATATAACTGAATGGGGAATTCGTATATCACGGCGTGCTAGAACCTACGTAGCGGCAAACGCGCCCTGTCGCATTTATCTGCGTCTCGATAGTGACATTCTGCCAAGTTTAGATAAGTGCGTGCAAAACTAGAGACGCAGAGACTTGAGATAGATGATCTCCGAAATTTTATTTCCAAAAATAATTTAGAAAACGTATAATGCTCCGACCTGGAAGTTTGTGAAATAATGTCAAAAATAGTCCCGGACAGGGGTGGGACAAAAAACTTTCCACAAAAAAATTTTTTTTGTCTCCAAAAAAAATTACCAAAAAAAAAACTTTGTTGCCCTTAAAAAAATTAACAAAAATTACGTATTTCTGCGAAAAATTTTTTTTTGTCTTATCCAAAAAAAAAACCGAAAAAACAAAAAAAAAAAAGTTTTTTTTGGTCCCATTCCTGGTCCCGGACATGCTCAGAAATTTTGGACCAATACTATTTTTCTGATCATGTCCGAGAGTATTTTTTGACAATATTTCCCAAACTTTAAGGCAAATCGGAGCATTTCCCTCAATATTTTGCTGGTTTTTGCTATCTTGTGAATATCCCTATAAACTTTTTGTATTCTGCTCGCTTCCATTCAATTCGTTAATGTTTTCTTTCGAATGGTGGTCTAAGTACTCAATAGGAAACTTTCACTTTTAAACCACTAGATTTCAGAAAGCTGATAATCTGGATTTACCAAGTTCACCAATTTTATTTCTTTATTTGCAGATTTGGAATTGGTATCAAACATCTACTCGAATTAATCGAATCTGCGCGTCAGTGCGAAGCTGATTACCGCGTGTCTATGCTTATGAGCATGATGGAAAACATCTCGCTCAACTTGTTTTAAATGTACAGTACCACTCGTGCACACCATTGAAAAGTCCATACTCGGCTGTTTGTGATAATCAATGGATCTCGTGACCCATTTCTAATCCTTTTTTTCCCAGTATTTATTTTCGCATTATTCATGATTTTAAGAGTACTGTACTATAGCGTATTATTATTGAATTTAATTTATTATTTTATTCATAAGCTCCCCGTTATTTTCTTTACCGTAATCTTGTATTTATTTAATTATTTAGAGAATTTAGATATTCGGCTTCGTATGTAAAATTAAAGGTAATGCTAGTCTATATTTGGCGATAAAATTATTTATTTTCGTCTTTGCTCACGAACTCCTGATGCTCCTGCTCCTGAAACTGAGCTACACAGACACAGAACTGCTGGAACAACTCGAAAAAGGGCTGTGCATTGAGTACATTGAGCTCCATTTCAGCCGGTTCTATTCCGTGCAGTTCTATAGCGTAGTACCCCCTCACGAACAGGAGCTCCGACATGTGCAGATCGTTCTCCACCTCGTCCCCCTTCCTTCCTTACCATCCTCCTCATTTCTCTTTCCGTTCCGACATCTCCCTAACTATTAATTGCACTTTTTAACCCGGCACGCGCACGCACACATGTGTCCCTCACTGTGACGTCATACGCAGTACGAAAGGACAACCGTCTAGTCAACACAAGGCCGTGTCGCCAATTGTGCGCCAATTTCGAATATTTTCGAATCTGGCGCCGTGCCAGAGATATGAGTCATCAGTGAATGGCACTCGACCGAAAGTGCAAATGGTCTCCTACTGTACCTGAATGAGAGATATGTGAATGTGCAGAAGCATGACACAATGTGTTCCAAGGTCGGGGTACGGTAGCCATTGAATGGGGGTGTCGGATTTTAGTGGATTGTAGGATTGAGTTATCTAGAAACATGCGAAGCATTGTAATAGATGGTAGGATGATGTCCTATGGCGATTTCTAGTTGAGCTAGATACCTATATGCTTAGCATTTATTTTGCAAGGCTTAGACGCTATTTAAGCTACTGTATGTAACTCGTTTTTTTTTATAAATTCTAAAGATCAGTCATCGATAATTGGAAAAATCAGCTGTTAATTGTTTTGATTCGGTAAACGAATCGCTCCTCCCCATCTATTTCTAACCCAACAGAAGAAATGGTCCGCCCCTTCCAAGCAGTACATTCACGATGGTGTAAACTGTGGTATTCAGCGTAAAATCTGTAATAAAGCGGCCCTCTCATTCCTAGGTTTTCAATAATTTTATTTGTTTTCACTTGTTACTTATTGACCGCTTTCTCATTTTGGATTAACATGTATTTGTGCCGTTTTTATGAAAAAATTTCTAAGATTTAAATCAAATTCGAACACATTGAAAAACAAAGCTGACCCTTTTGTGTTTTCGATCGAGTTGCATCATCAAAAAATCAAACCCTGCTAACTTTTTTTTTCGCAAAAAAAAAATACACTGAAGTTTAGCATTCGCGTGAAAAAAGTGGGCGGGGTTTGAAGTTTTAATGCCGAAACTCGATTGAAAACACAATATTTTACTCTCGTCACAGAAGCTGCTCATCATTTTTAAAAATGGCCAATTTTACCACGAAATATCTCGGAGCGCAATTTGGACATAGTTAAACTGATTGCAACCGTAACCCATTTAAAAAATGTAAACAAGTTTAAAAAATAACGAAAAACAAGAGAAAAGAAATAAAACCAATGAAACTTGCTTACATATTTAAATGGGTTACGGTCGCACTCATTTCACCTGTGTGCTGCAAGTTGTGCACCAGCAGAATTAAAAAAATTTCGAAGAAATTGTTTCTTCTCTCGGCGCCAAGAGCTGAATCGTGGCGAGACCCTGCGTTTGCTAACGCATAACTTGACACGCTGTCTCGCTACATCACGAATCCATAATGTATAACGGCCCCTTAACATGGTATTCAAGAATCGAGCTGTCGACCGCTTTATTACATGTTTTACGGTATTCCTGTTAATATTATTCACAACGCGGCCTGTAATTTCTCGCATTTTCCATAGTATCGCTAGCTTGATAATTAATCAAAAACGACCCCCTCCTGTGGAACTTTACCACGCTTCAAACCCGCCCCCGCGCACTCCGTATCTTCTAAATCCATCAGAGTAGATTAAAGTTTCTAAATTATCTCATTGAAGGCGGTGCCAACTTTTTAGGGAACGTGGCTTGAAATGTAGTATTGGGTGGTGGATTCACGAATACCATATTGAAATCGCAAAAAAAAATTTCTCGGATTTTTTAATGATTTTTAAAACAAATAAATAGAAAACCACGGGGAGTACACGAAGTCGTGTCCTAGGAAATCGGCGGCCAGATTTTTTTCTCGACAATTTTTCTTTTTGAAACAGAAAATAAAAAAAACCGGACGCGCTGTCCTAGGAAGCCTCGTCTTCGTGTAATCCCCGTGGTCTTCAATTTTTTGTTATTGTAAAATTCGACATGGTATTCGTGAATCCCCACTCAATACTATTTATATTTGAAAACAATTTCTCCCAAAAAGTTGGCACCTTCTTTAATATTTAAAGTTACGTGTTTTTCCGCATATTAAAAAAGACGAATCTAAAATAATCTGTTTTCGTTGAAATAACATATTTGTTTCATGTTTTTTTTTTAATGAAAATGTTTTTTGATCTGTCGTAATGGGGTTATTCATGTAACAAACAACATGTTTTTTTAAAGTTTTCCGAAAAAAAAAATCGACGCTTTCGCAGTCGCAAATTTTTCGCATCGGATTGTTTTTCTGAAAAACGTAGATGGTTCTTGTATTATGCGAATTTCCCCTGATTCTGCATCTTCTGCATCATCTCATATCAGTTTGGTGTCATAGAAATATGCTAGACTGGCAATTACAAATTTCTGACTTCCATTTCCGCTCGACCAAAAATACAATTTGCATCCACCATTTTGCACATGATCAAAATCCCGGAATTTGTTGTTTTGGAATTGTATTTGGTAAAAGGTTGACGATGTCGGCGAAAATAGAACAGAATCTGATGCACAAGCGGAGATCATAAACAATTGTGAATTCGGTGAGCAAAAGGGCAAAAACGGAAAATTCAAGATGGACACGAAGACGTGCAAAACTGGAAAAAAAAAATTAACGGAGCTATTGTCGACCCGCCACAACGGTCACACCTGCTCTATATCCTTTTGATTCCCAAATTACCTGATTTCACGTTTAATATATACGTGAAATGAAATAATTTGGAAACCACAATGAAAATCACGCAGTGTTATTGTGTTTTCAATCGAGTTGGATCATCAAAACAGCAAACCGCGCCCACTTTTTCTACGCGAATGTTAAATTTTAGTGCATTTTTCGCATATTTTGCTGGCTTCCGTAAATGGGTTTGCTGCGCAGTCGTGCGTTGTAGTCTTTTTTTGCGGATATTATCCGGAAATTCAGATCTACCGTAGTTACTCTATTAGACGTCCCCGCCCCGCTAATAAAAGGGAAGTACATCTCCAAAATTGTTGCTTTGTTTGTGGTTTTATTCAATTTTCCACCATTCAGCATGAATAATATATTTCGAATTTAACAAATAAATAAATCGGCAGCTTTAAAATATAAGAGAGCTCCACGGCGTGTTCGGGACTACGTTTCAGAAATCTTTTTTTAAATCAAATTTTCGAGCGGCAATTCTCGCGTCGCTGTATCTCCATTTTTGCACGCTTTTTGCTAGACTTGACAGAATGCCACTGTCAAGACACAGACACTTGCGAAAAAGCGCGAATTTCTTTACGTAGTGTCTAGCACGCCGTGAGCTCGTCCTTTTAATCGAGTAAATACGGTACACACAAGCATCCCGGATAACCCATGAGAATGATTATGAATTGATTTTTTTGAGTTTTCAAACATCTAACTCACATAATTTTTGGCAGCTATTGGGCAGACGTTTGGGCGATAGCCCCATGCAAACGGCCGCTTCGCTCACTGGCATGGGCAAAGCTGCCGTTTGCATGGTGCTATCGCCCATTCGGTGTGGCAACTTGCCCAAATGACGGGCGACTTGTCAAATGCCGGGCGATTCGCCCAAATGCCGGGCGGCTCGCCCAAACGGCAATTCCGTGAGTATAACTCTTCAGGATCCTTAAAGTTCGCCCGCCATTCAAATATTAATGTTTATTTTACTATTAGTACCATTCTCCATGTCATTTGGTGCTGTTTAGCCTGTTTTTGGCAGAGTAGGACCACGAAGGAAACTGAATGAGCGAGCGGTGGGCGAGCCGCCCGTCATTTGGGCTAGTTGCCCATGAATTATGTGAGAATAGAGATGGTTTTAGTAAAAAAAAAAATTTAATTTAACATTTTCTGATAAACAGCTTGTGCTCATACTTTTCAGTTTTCCCTTTTTCTTACTGTTTATTGTACTAGAATTATGTGTCTTTCCATTATTGCGAGCGCTCCGGTCTTTTGCGCGTTTTTCCTCAATTTGGGGGCTAAAAATTTGTTTGAATTTTTTTAAAATTTAATTTTTTCCCTTCTAGAATCTTCTCTGGCCATTTCATCAAATTTTCGGTGCAATCTAATCTTTACTATTATTATTATTATTGTCGGTTCACGAACGAAATCGAGAGCGTGACAAAACCGGGGAAAGCGACACTCTCTCACGAATTTGCGGACCACGCTGATTTTCAGACTTTTAAAGATTTTTTCAAGGTTATCATATCGATTTTATCATTTTCAGTATTGTGTTTTCAATCAAGTTGCGACATGAGAACGCGAAACTCCGCCCACTTATTTGTGCGCTACAACGCGAACACAGTGATATTTGAAGAGATGCAGACAGAACGGTGAATGCAGACTTGCGTTTTCATGTCGCAAGTCGATTGAAATCATAAATCCAAAATGATCAAACGCGCTCCGCTGAACTCAACGCTATGCGATTTTCATTTTCGTTTCCAAATTATTTCATTTCACGTTGAATTTATACGTGAAATGAAAAATTTTGGAGACCAAAATGAAAATCGCATAGCGTTGAGTTCAGCGGAGCGCGTTTGACCATTTTGGCGGGCCGACAATAATTATTTGGATGGAAAAGACAACAAAAAAATCTTCAAAAGTCTGGAGATCTGCGTGGTCTGCAATTTTGCGTGAGAGTATCACTTTCCCCGGTTTTTGGCATTTTTCCACGGTTTTGTCGCGCTCTCACAAAATCCACTTACGACGCTCCGCTGTTCGGTAATTTTTCACTATTTTGAAGTATTCGCCGCGAGACCGGCCGCAGTAAAAAAATTGAGAAACATCAAAGCGTTGTCAGTGGATATCGCTTATGACATTTCGGGTCCGCAGCGTTTTCCCAGCTCCTACTAGACATACTGGATTTGCACCAAACTTGTCGAAACACTTTCGAACCGAATAAGGCATGAGACGGCCGAAATACAGTGGGAATCGAATAAGTTTAAGTGCGCGAAAGCCCGTAAGGTTTTACACTCGGAAATTTCAGCCGAGGCTTTTTTGAGCCCCCGCAGCCACCACAGGCCACGTAGAACAACAAAAAAATAGGTCAGGCTTGTTCTAATGTGTACATTTTCCAGGATCTGGGCATCCGTCACGTAAGAATGTGAACAAAGAAATACAAAAAGAATACAAAGTCGATCCGTCATTCAAGTACCAATTGCGGATCACGGTGTTCTGCGTCCTCGGACGATTGGTGCTGCACCGTTCTGAGCCGTACATTATTTATTATTTTTGAAGCGCTTCTCGGGCTTTCACATTTTAACAAAACAGTTCCCGATTTGTGATTCCCGTTCCTTGAGAAACCCTATTATCGAGAAACATGACAATTCGCAATTGATGAATTTCGTAATTTTTCACAAATCGTGAAAAATTCGAAAATTGTTTTAATAAAAACGGTGAAAATGCGGAGTATGGCCTTGAACTATATGGATATCATGCGTTCCCGAGCGAAATTCACTTACGATGCTCCGATATTCCGCAGGTCTCGCAGCTACGATAAACACCGTGCAGTTTTTCTCGGACAAGACCGAAAACCATTTTGAGCATTTTTTTTTTTAAAGTTTATCAAGACAACTGAAATTTTTAGTCACGAGGGAAACTTGAATTTGTTCCGCTTCGTAGATTGAACGAGTCAAACACTAGACACGTACGAACTTTGAAGTTTGGCTGATCTGAAACCAATTCCGAAACTTTTGTTTCAATATGGTATGTATGTACTTTCTCATGATCTTTCGATTTCCTTTCCGTTTGCACAAAAACTAGAGTGTTGATAAGTAGTTTGTAATCAACCAATTGCATCATTCTTTCGGATCGCTCGCTCGCCGCCCGCCACCCAATATAAAAAGCACATATAATACAATAATCGGGGGAGTTTGTTTCCTTTTACTCCTAATAACAAAATAAAAAGAAAGCCGATTGTCGGAACTCGTTGCCAACGGTTATCCTTATCCACCATTATCAGCGCGCGCTCGTTCCGTATACACTTATCTTGATAAGATTATGGACTATCAATTTCTGCTAGAATACATAGATTGAGCGGTCCGATTGGTGTGGATCTTTGTCGTGGAAAACTTTTATTTTGGCCGCCGCCTCTCACACCAAGCTCCGCCCCCATTATATAGTATTTGAAACAGTTCGAAACGGGCAATAAAGAGGGAAAAGGGCGAGGAGGAGGATGATGATGAAAAAAACGGACACGATGTGGGTGGCCATGAAACTTCCTGCTGTGTGCAACAATTGCCAACAAATTCGGAAATAGGATGGGTGGTCTTGTGGCCGGCCGTCCGGCCGTCCGGCAGGACAAAGCAAACCTGTTTAAGGTTCGAAGAGTGCAAATGCACCTTTCCTGACACCAATCGTTGTGCATCAATTGTTGCGAACATTCCATTTTCGTCGCGGGTTTTTCTTCGGGTAGACCTGATAAGCAAGAGAAAGACATAAACCTGTACCGTAGTCGACAAGTGTTTGTGTGTTTGTTTGCTTTCCAATTTTTGATAAAATGGGTTATTATGCACATATATTTCTAGACGTAAACGATGATCAATCCGAATGTAGCTTCAATCCGCTTAAAAACATTGAAAACGAACATTGGAGTAAAACACGGAACGACTACAATCTACTTTTGGAAATTGATGGCGTTAAAAAAGAGATGCAGATGTATAAAATCTATGTACAGTAATCTAACACTCTTAAAGAATGGCGTTGAAATGCGCTTTTCTTTATCTGGTACTTATCCCCTTGTTTTTTTTGTTTCCCTTTTCAACATATAAATATGTAAATAAACAAACACGTTTTCAAAATCTTTGTGCTTGCTTGTTGAACGTGATCTTGAAAGCGATGAGCATCCAAGACCATGTGCAGTGAAACGAATTATCTTTAGACCACGGGGTGCCGGCGATTGCCCTGGCGAAAGTGCGCTTCATTGAAAAAATTTTGGCAGTGTGCCCATTTATGCGAACTTTGTGTAATCGACGAGACGCAGAGGATAGCCAGCTTTTCCACGTGTCACGACTTCAGCGCATTGAGTTTTGACGTGAATAAAAAAACTTGAAAAAGGCAGTCACCAGCACCCCGTGCTAAAGCACAACTTTAACGAATGAACTCTCTTCAAATGTTCGTTTCCTTTCACATGCTCCTAATCATCTTGTCTAAACGAAATAAATCGTGACGTCGCTCGTCGGCTATTCTGGGGAGACCACGCGACGACGCCTTCTGTCTCTCTGAATTCCTCGTAACCAATCACGTGGGTTCACTCGTCTCCGAGTCTAAATGTACTTGTTGCGCATACTTACTGACTTACGATGATTTGAAACGAACCGGTTCACACGTTGATCAGATGAAAACTTTGTGTTGGCGTCGTGCCAACAATTTATTTTCGGAGGGGGCGTCATTGCCTCCCGAGAGAAAAGAGGAAACGAAATACATATATATGTACAAGATTCGTCATTTTTGGAACAATTATCAGATCAGCGAAACACAATAGATTACCTTGTTTTGAACAACTAGTTTCAGTTTTCATCGCTTCTCGATGATCACTTCTCGATCGAAGGTGTGACGTGAAATTAATTCGTCGGTTTCAAGTCAAACACTCAAACAAACCCGATGGTCATGCTGGCCTCTCTTATCACCTTTTTTTAATGCTTAACTTTTCCTCCAAAATGCGAAAAAATGCAACATTTTACGTTAATACTTTACGTTTTTGTGTGTCGGCCAGCTGATAAGAAGAAGTGATCATATGCCAACAAGGAAGCTTTATAAACTAGCAGGGCGTCTTCAAAGTCGACGATTGATGGTGTAATGGATAGTGCGGGGGTGATTGCAAACATCGGAGAGGGGTTTCTAGCCACTGCTCTTGCGAAAATGTGCTCCGTGGAGCATAATCTTGGCGTTGTGCCAATTTATGCGAATTCACATTTTTCGAAATGCTTTTTTTCAGGCAGAGAGTGTTCAACCGTAACAGGATTAGGGTTTTTGCAACGAAGAAGGGCTCATTCAAAGATCTCGAACTTCTAGGGAGTTTCACTGATAATTGGTGTTTAGAAGGGTTTTAAATTAAAATTTTTAGAATTAAAAGATTGTGAGCATTATGTTTTACTCAAAAATGCACAGTGACATGAACCGGGACTCTAATTTTCACGTATTTTTGCCTGTTTTTCAAATTTTGTATACCGATGTGCTTTGAATTTCATTTAAAATTATTTAAAAACATGCAAACATTCTGTCGAGGGTCTCCATTGTGCGTCCGGGCGCTTTTGCTGACTCCCTGCTTTTGCCCCTGTTCAAAAGTCCCATTCTACGCAAAAATTGAACATTTTTTTGCTTGCTCTAATTGGATTTCCTGATTATGGCAAGAAGGAAGCTGCAAATAAGGTTTCCCTAGAACTTGGCTCAGTGCCAAGCAAGAGTTTGATATGAAGAGTGCACTGGAGCAAGACCAGACTCTGATTTTGTGATCGAACAAAACGGATAATTGGGCTTTAAACTGCTCAGGGAATTTTCGGCAAGTTGTCCATTAGCTGGCTGCCCCTGACAGGTCTGCCGAGCAATTCGCCATTTTGCTCTGCAATTGACGGTCTCGTTGCCCGCTAGCTTTCAGAAAATACCTGAGTGCAAATAATAAAAAGCGGCAAATAGGAGGTGAAAATTAGACATCCTATCCTTCATTCTTCGATTATCTCTTTCTGCCAAAATCAAATACCATAAATCTGTAAGAGACCAGAGCGGTCTTTCCAGCTCGCGGAGCATTCGTTGACACTCCACTCCACTCGCCTTTATCAGCTTTGATCTACATCCATCCCCACGAACATGCATAACATCATGTGGCATGTTTGCACTTTAAACGTTGTTTTGCTCAGAAGATGTGTTAAGCTGTTTGGTGGATGATGTCAGATGGGAGGAAGAAGAATAAGAATAAGAAGGTGTAGACATGTTTTGACTTCAATCCAATGATTACCATACATCTAATATAGTACTTCTCATGGCAGTCGACCAAGGTCGCTGCTTACTCACGCGCTATTCCTCCCCCATTCTTGTGTACTTTTACTCAATTCAATTGCGAAACATACATATTTTTCAAGAAAATCATCATTTCTTACCGTGTTTTTCATCTTTTTCTTCATCTTCTTTTTCTCTTCCTCTTCTTGTTATTCTCATGTGTTATTACCATTTGTCTCTTATTTTTTATATTAATAACTGATCTGATCAAAACAATTATGGTAGTATCTAACTGCGTGATAAATGTGAAAATAGTAGAGATCTGTAAGGATTTGTGAAACAATAGAAATCTATCTAGGTCAGACAATGTAAGTGTAAGTTAATAAATAAATAATATAGATATATATGTATAGAACTCTGTGAGCAAATTATGATGGAGGAGAAAGGAAGGGGATATTGAAATGGAGTCGAAAGTTGTGTGAACATGTGAAAGAATCATCGAGGGGTACTAATGAATGACACCGATTAGAATGAAGGAAAAGCAGCAAGTAGGATCTGAAATGGGAGAAGGAGAAGGAAAGAATGAAAAAGAGAAATAAAAAATAAAATAAAATGGGTGAGATCCTGGAAACCGCGAAGAGGTGAAGAAATATCGAAAGACGGCAATGAGCGAAGACACAAAGAAATGACGAGAAGAAGGAGGAAATGTATGTTCCATATATGCAGACAGTTCAAGGCACGTGTTGATGTCTTTCTCAAACCGAAAAAACAGTGCAACACCACTTGTTACAAGTTGCGCAAATAGCGCTTCAATCGGTCCAATCGGTTCGATTTCGCCATCTTTTTGTGGTGATGATGGTGATGGTGTCCCTCTGGAGGCTTCTCGGTGATCACCTCGAACACGGCGTCTACCGCCACACCTTCATCTTCGTACAGTCTGTAGTCTACGTCTGAAAGCAAACAAAAAATAGTAAATGAATGAAAAGATCTAGAAGAATAGAATACATACCTTTGTACTGTGGCCGTGCGATTGTCCTGGATATGATGGCTAATAGAAAAAGTGTGAGGAATGCGAGCTTCATGCTTGACTGGCTTGTTAGGAGAGCGAATCTGGGTTCGAATGATTAGGACGGTGGTCGCCTGAGGATCAGAGGCAGCCAAAGACCACGCCCCCCTCGAGAGGCACGCCCAGTAACCCTACGGCAGCAGCGTCGAGGGAGATGGGCGGGGCACGAACACGACGGCGCGGAGATGTTCGGGCGGCTTATGAGAAAAAGATGTGGATGAGAGGAGGGATACCGATGGAATTTATGTGAATGAAAAATTGAAAAATAATTAAAAAAAATTGTCAGCGGGTGTAGAAAAAAGAACTGATAACGGAGAAAAGGACAGGTAAAGAAAGAGAAAAAAGAAAAGAAAGAGAAGGTGTTTATGTGGTATGACAAATGTCAAAACAAAGGGGCACGATGTCGGGGGCATCATGATAAGCGAAAAAGACGGCAACTGCAAAACCTGCGAGATACGGTCAAATTGCACTTTCCGTAACCAGTGAAAGTGTTTTTTCCCGTAAGCCGCCGGGAAGAGAAGGGCAGAATAGTGAAAGTGAGTGAGGGAGAGTGTCTGTTTGTGGTTTCGTTTCTATTTGTAGATGAAGATGAACAAGAAAATGAAGAAGCGAAAGTTTTCGAGAAGCGGACACGAAACGGGCTTCTAGTGATAAGAGGAGTGACTCTGCAGGTGGTGCACAAAATGCGTACTCCACTTTTTGAAATGGCCAAACCGCAGAATGTTTTTTGTTGATAGTTTGGTGTTGACCCATCAATGGCTCGTTTTTTAGGCATCGTCTGGTTTATCAGCGCAATTAAGATGGGTCACCGATGTCAAAGTTCCGACAACATCCCAATGGGGTGCTGACCACTACCCTTCCGAAAATGTGCTCCATTGATCACAATCTTGGCGGGGTGCCAATTTAAGCAATTCACGTTTACGAGCGGGTGAGCGATGAAACGCAGACTGAGAGACAGCGTTGTCACGTGACGCAACCGCAGCCATTCCGAAAAAGAGGTATTCCCGAAAACCCCGTGCAGCTGGTTATCAATGGGTCATTTTTGGGTTATCTAGTTTTTTATATCAATGATCCATCCTATTCAATTCACAAGAAAATGGAGGGACAAGACATTATATGTTCAGATGGAACGGTTTAGAACCCCAACGGTATAGAAAAAAGCAACAAAAAATGAATACTGTTTCGAGCTGTTTTAGATGTTCTGTGTCAGTACAATCCCATTTCAGGCAGTTCTGATCAGTGCAGGCTCTATGTCGTTTTACCCCTTTCTAGCACCCCTTTCTGAACAACAGGTTGCCCACAGATGGGCGACAGTTGATCATCATGGAAAGAAAAATGCTTTTCTGCAACCGTTGATCAACAGAAAACAAGGAAAAATAAGGTGTCGAGCAACCCCACATGGGCAACCGTAGCTCCTCAGGCGGATGGCAGTTGCCCAGTTTTACCGAGCATATGTTGCAATATAACTTTATCATTTGAACGTGCATGTGACGGCAATTTTAGAACTTTAATTAAAAAAAACGTACGCTTCAACACATCGTGGCAACCAACAAAACTGGGCGGAGATACCACCGGCACGCACTATGCGTTCCAATTTTGCTTACGTTGCGAGTTCGCCTTTACCCACAATTGACAGCGGGAGCGGATTAGAGTTGATTATAGTGAGGCCGTAGGTTTCTGCTTGTTTTCAAGTCCTTTCTCAGCTGTTGAATGTTGTTATCATACTTTGATAACTCGTAAACTATTCCGATGATCATCAAACCACCTCGATGACACCCTGGGACGTGTTCGGGGCTACGTTTTTGATGCAGGTAGGCTCTAGCACACCGTGATCCACACCCCTCTTTCTGTGTATGTATATTCTCGAAGTTTCACCACTCACCACCCGCCCCAAAATCAAACTACTTTCCTCTTCCGACTAGGTCAATTTGTACTACTGATCTTTTTCTTCCATTTTTTTTGTTCCTCATCTTTTCGAATTTTGTCGCGACGAAAAAGGGCGGCACGGAGTGCTACGCCGTCGTCGCCACCGCCAACGAAGGGGAAACAAAAAAAATAAAAGCGCGAACATAAACATTTTGAGGTAGGTAGGTACAGTTGGTTATATATTGAAGACAACCTTCGAGTATTAGTGCCTCTTCCTTCTTAATACATTCCGCAACACGCGCAACAGAGTAGTGCCACGTCAAGGGCAAACGGGCGCACCAGGCGGTGGCACGGTGCCAAGGATGAAATCGAAATCGCGCGCCCGTCCGAGTAATAGAGAGAATGGAGGGAAACAGGGCGCGAATCAAAGAGGAAAATGATTGAAATGGAATAAGGAGGTAAATAGGACTGCCACTGTAGAAAAAAACGGACGCGCTAGGCACGAAAAAGTACGGTAGTTTGCTTGTGTTAGTTTGTGAAGAAATGCGGCCAGGCGAAAACTATAGGCGCCTATCCTATTTTCAGCCGGCTTGATCTTCGATTTTGGCTACAAATGGACTACTCAAAGTTTGCACGAAAAGTGGTCGTGAACAAAAAAATGCAGTACGAAATGAGTTCTAGTCTAGTGGATAAGGTTCTCAGAGTTGACCCAGACTTTTAGGACGGCTAGGCAACAATTCAATTAGTTTGTATGTGTGTGTATGTCTATGTGTTATTCGCTCGACGTCTTCTGAACTTTATGACTGCACGAGTTAACATTGGTAGGTAGGGTTCTCAAATCTAGTGGGTCCAGTCCATCCACATTTAATGCATTTTTCGTGTTTTTTCACCCTATGCAGATTGGGTATAAGTATAGAATCCGACCCCATATAAGTTCATTTGGCGACCCCAACTGCAGAGTATAGTAGAAGACCCCAATGGTTCCTCCTCGGACTCAGCAAGACCAGGAGTTGGTTTCTAAACTCTTTGGGTTGAATTCTAAACTCTTGTGGTTCTTTTCTAAACTACTGGGGTCGAATTCTAAACTCTTTGAAAATAAGTTTTCAAATGATACGGAAGGTTTTGGGGTTGCTAAATATACTCTGCAGCTGGGTTGGAAAGTATACGGGTCTGTGGTCAAATTCTATACAATTACCTAACAGTTCATTTCACGACCCCATCGCTGTTGTTGGGGTCGGATAGTATACCATTCAGAGTATATTTCATGACCCCGTTTAATACACGACCCCAGTCAAAAACCACGAAAAAAATGTACTGCGGGGGTCGCCAGCCATACCATGGGGTCGTCATATATATTGGGGTCGGATTCTATACTTATACCGTTGCAGATTGTTTATCAGGAAAAAAACCATCGTATCGATAACCGGTGCTAAACATGTAAGGCTCATTTAATTTTCTATGGGAACTTGCCCAAAATTTAAAGACGCATCATATTTTTCTATCGAGAAGTCTCGACACGATGGGCTATTCGTGTCAAAAAACTTCAGAGTGCGGTAGTTTTTTGTCGTTTTTTTCCGCAATTCTGCATAGGGTTTTAAAAAGCCGAAAAACGGTTCTTCCAGGGCTGAATAGATCCAGAATTCAAGCGACCGACCCATGTTTCCCTTGTCTCAGCAAGGGCCCATCATCTTTCAAAATAACCGTTTTCTCACTAGGAATATCGGCACGAACTTTGACACAGTTTAATGAATGTGACCGTAACCCAATCATGTGCGAAAGAATGTGAGAAAGAGTGAGAAAAAAAAAAAACAAAGGTCTCTTTTTTCTCTCACTTTCTCAATGTATATATTGCTGTCACTCTCATTTCAGATGTGTCAAATTTCAAAGGATAATGGACCTTTGCTGAGACGACAGTAATAACATAGCTATGTTCCAAGTTCCCATGCCATCTTCTACGGCTCATGGGAATTTCAAAACCGAGACGTTGCAAGACGATTTTAGCACGGATGGGGCCGAAATCGGGCCTATATTCAAAACTACTTTCTTACTGTATTTTTTTTCCTTCTTATGTTAAAACGGTTTTGCAATGTCCCGGAGCCTCTTCAACATACTTTTTTTTCGATTTAATTTTATTTATTTATTTATTTACTCCTGACATAGATTGCCGAACGCCTCCTTAAAAAAATGTTAAAACAAGAAGAGAGCATAAAACGACGGTTGTCCATTCATCCGCTCGCGTAATCCTCTTTCATCTTCAACAGTGCCGGGCTCGGCCACTTGCACGACACTCGCAAATCTTGTGATTAACGCAACATAGTCATTTGCGATATTGGTAGGAAAGTAATAACGTGAAAATGAACACATACACACAAAAAAGTTAAAGGGAGGATGTGTTCAGTGAGTTGACAAGATAACACTCTATGTAGATTACTTTTCTTAATACATACATACAAACAGCGATATATGTGTTTAACTAAATGAAAAAATACATGTATGCAAAAAAATTTATTTATAGGATTTGAATAACCTCAAGCGGACAAGTTCGAGATCGTCGGGGGATAAGTTAAATTTAAAAATAGAGGAAAAGCAGAAAAAAGATGAAGAAGAAGCCGTTTAAATTGAGAAACGTCATGTTGAAAACGCGTGGGAGAAGGAAGGGGAAATGATGACTGGAAGGAAAACAAAGAAAGGTCATTCTCCCCTTTCAATGATAATGATGGTCCCACTTGTCTTCTTCTTCTTATCGGTCTAGATTAGATTATCATTAATGACCGGTGAACTCTGATGTCATTCCCCTAAACGACCCACATTGCACTTTCCCTTGTACACTTGATTATTATAATATGCGTATATCAATTGGACCTTGAAGAAAAAAACATGTAAACAACTTTTACTTTGGAGATTAGTTTCTTTGGATTTTTTCTGATTAAAGTTGACTAGGTCTGGCGATCGAGTGAAAAGGAAGAGAGCCAAAAACAAGGATCAGTGCGTTGAAAAGTTTCTTGCAGATAGCGTGTTCACTCGAGCATAATTACTAAACACGTTGTGAGAAAAGTTTTATAAATAGACTATATTGTTAATTTTAAAGAACAGAATGAAGTTGTGCAAAAATGAACTATTAATAATTTGTGAGAAGCTGGGGAACTGAGGGGCTAAGGTATTGTGTTTTCAATCGACTTGCGACATGAAAACGCATTTCAAGTCTGCATTCACCGTTCTGTCTGCGTCTTTTCAAATATCACAGTGTTCGTGTGGTCGCGAACAAATAAGTGGGCGGAGTTTCGCATTATCATGTCGCAAGTCGATTGAAAACACAGTAGAATAGAACATGCTTTTATTTTGCTTTTTTTTAATGTACTGAGTAACAGAATAAGCAAAAAACTTCGTGAATATTCCCATTAAATTTTTTTTGTTTGCATACTGGGGTTATGGGCGGATTTAAATACAAAGCTGTGCATACTGTCCTGTAGCGCGAAAATCTTACGCAAAAAAAATAGGAAAGTGGGCTGGGCTTCGTAAATCGTCCACTTTGGGTACCTGAGGTCGTTGCGCCGATGCCTGTCAGGTTACGGTATAGGAGAGAAGTCTGGGGCGTTTGCGTCACCGCAGCGCGTTGCTTCGCTTCGCTTCGCGGAACGGAATGGGTCTCGCTACGAAGTTTTGGTTTTAAGCTCAGCTATTCTTGAATTTGTTTCTTTCTGACAAGGCATAAAATACTTGCTGCAAAATTGTGCGTTCCGCGAAGCAGCACATAATTTTCCGGTCTACGTTTTTGAAAATGATGTTGAAAGATAATTTTTGCGCGCTATTTTTCTCAGGAAATGTTTAGCTAATAGCTATCGAATTGGGTCGTGTACCATATGCATTTGGCACGCGACGCGAATTCGATGGCTATTAGCCGTTTCGATGGCTTTGCCTTCTAAACATTCTCAGGCATTTTTTTTTGCGGGTATTTGGCAGGAATTAGAAGATGTGTGGCTGATATTACGTATTCCCGAGTACGTGAGATGTCGTAAAATGGGTCTCGCCACGATCAGTGTATGCATACTTGTTAAAATTCTACAGTACTTGGAATACTGTAGATTGTTTACATTTTTCGACATCCATGAATTGGAAAAATCATGTTATTTTTTACATTAATGACCTCCCAAGTATAAAATATATGTATGTTTAAAAAAAAAATAAAAAAAAAAACATGAAAAATTTTAATTGAAAGAATTCGAAGAAAAATATTCAAATCCACAAGTGTGCAAACACCGATCGTGTCAAGACCCATTTTACGACATCTCACGTACTCGGGAATACGTAATAGCCATGGAAAACGGCAAATAGCCATTAAAAAAGGCTAGAAGCTATCAAATTTGAGATGTGCGCAAAATACATATGACACACGCCCCGATTCTGTCTGCGTCTCAATTTTTGCACGCATTTAGATAAACTTGGCAGAACGTCACTGTGGAGACGCAGACACATGCGATAGAGCGCATTTGCCTTTACGTAAGATCTACAACGACGTTAAGCTGTTGTGAAAATCGTAGGTTTTTTATATTCCCAGATCTACCACGAAATTTGAAAAGTAAAAAAAAGTGGAAAGTAGACGTGCGCAGCGACGCGAAGCTCCACACAAATACAAATTAGCATTACAACTTATCAAAAACGAAACAAAGTAAGGATTAGGTACATGAAAACGCTACAAAATACTGGGAAAAAAATTTTGTTTTTTATTCTTCATATATTAATTTATCAATCGGATGTCACTATCAAAACAAAATGCATAAAAGCTACCGTATTTCATGGCTGACATAAAATGATGATAATATGCGACCTGATAAGAGTATAAACATACTAAATCAAGACATGGCCGGATATGTCCGACCTTTTCATGGCTGGCCTAGCATCCAATTGGTGACGAAACGAGAGCACGTAATCTCAACAAATTTTGTTTACAAACACGTCTCGTTTCACTATTTTTCTTCTCATTTTCGGCCACTGCACTATGCGAAAGTTTAATTAAATTCGGTTCGTCTCGCTCTCTTGTCGCCAGCCAAATCTATCCGTATAGTCGAATTGGGGTTTTTTCTGGTTAGTGGATTGAAAAACAAAACAAAACAAAATAAGAAAAAACGATGAGTGTTTTTTATTTCTATTTTTATGTTTGGTTCTCTTGGGTTCAATATTGCTCCGACCAAAAACAAATCGAAAAAAAGAAGAAAATGTGTGGGACAAACGTAATTCGCAAATTTAAAGAGACAGACAACGTGGCATGACATAAAAGTGTACGTCATCAGGGTTTTGCGAGCACGCGTCGTCTCTTCTAAAAATGTTTCCAACTCACTACTACCATCACTCCATCCCATCATCCATTCGATTATACGAATGCACACGTCCTGTTTTGTCCGAAATCAAGCGCATAATGAATCAGCACCACCACATGTGGCGGAGGCGTAATTCTGTCTATTTAGGGCAAGTTCAATGAGCAGATTGCGGCATCCGGAGATAAAAAACAAAAACGTAACGAACGAAAAAATGAGAGGATGAACTCTGAAAAAAGTAGAATAAAAAACAAAGAGAGAGATGAGGAACCCGTGCAAATCGGACTCTTGTGACGGCAGCCGATCGGACAATGTTCACAGAGCGGATTGATTTCGGAACTCGTGGCTTTTAGTCACATTTTAAAATTCCCATTTTGTTGGAAATGTGGTAGCTTATAGCAAAAATCCAGAGATCTGGATGTGGCGTGTTTCGGACTACGTTTTTGGTAATGTTTTTCAAAGCGAATTTTCGGAAATCATTTCTCACATTTTCATTTTGTATCTGGAACCTTAGGAACAAGATGATTCGAAACTGGGACTTTACACGGAGTGCCAGACAGAATCTGACGCAAACGCGCTCTATCGCATTCTCTCCCAGTGACGTTCTGCCAAGTTTAGCTAAACGTGTGCAAAAATCAAAACGCAGAGGCGCGAGAAATTGCCCGCGCCTTCAAAAAAATTTAAAAAAAAAACGAATATTTTTTTATCAATTTTTTAAAAACTTTGCAATTATCCAATGACCGACAACGACAAAACTTTAGTGTGGATTTTAATGGTGTGGCAAACAGTTTGCGATTCCGAAAAATAATGCAAATTACCGGAAAACTCGACAAAATAACTGGAAAATTTACCGACAAATTATCGATAAATTTACCTGTAAATTATACTCGGTATAAAGGTCTGCAAATTCGCTCCAATCGCACACTGAATTGCGCATGCATTTGGAGTGAGATTCAGAGAAATCAGAGAGAAATATCTGCCACGCTCTCTCAATTTTCTGCAATCTCTCGTCGGCAACATGTCGGCGTCCTCCACTTTGCGAAGGGAGCGAATTTGCAGCGCTCCACACTGACAATACCTGTAAACATTTTCACGGTACATGGCGTGTTGGGGACTACGTTATAGAAAACTTTTTTGAGATCAAATTTTCGAGCGCCAATTCTCGCGAGTCTGTGTCTCCATTTTTGCACGCGTTTTGCTAGACTTGGCAGAACGCCACAGCCGAGACACACACACATGCTAAAAGGCGCGAATTCCTTTACGTAGGGTCTAGCGACGCCGTGCGGCAGGCTAGCATCTACGTTTCAGTCTGATTTTATGAAATCCGATTTTTTCGCCGGTTCATTTCGCTGCGTACGTTCCGTGAAAACAAAAAAAATAAATTTTTTTTTCCGCAAAAAACCTTATTTTACGACATGTACGCAAAACATTTGATACAGAAGAAGCGTTCGCAACGCCGCGAGGGAATGCCAGCATGCCGTGATTTTTCGAATTTACAGGTTAAAGATTCGACAATTCTTTTGCCGAATTTGGAGTCTGCGATACGGTTTTTTCTGCATTTCTAGCAGCTCCTGTACAAAACTAGTGCCGCAGACTTGCAAATTTTTCCCCTGTTTTGCGTTTTCCCCCGTTTTATAACGCTCCCAACTCCACCATTTTTGCGCGCGTTCAGCTAAACTTGGCAGAACGCCAGTGTGAAGATGCAGAGAAGTCGATAGGGCGCGTTTGCCTTGGGTCTATATAGCACGCCTTGTCTTACTGTATAATACCACCAAAATACAAACTACTCGGTAGAATCGCACTTCTCATTTTTTCAGAAATGTGATTAACTACTGTATTGTCGGCCCGCCAAAATGGTCAAACACGCTCCACTGAACTCAACGCTATGTGATTTTCATTTTGGTCTCTAAATTATTTCATTTCACGTGTAAATTTAACGTGAAATTAAATAATTTGGAAACCAAAATGAAATCCACGTAGTACTGAGTTCAGCGGAGCGCGTTTGACCGACGTGGCGGTACGACAATATTTTTCTTTTGTTTTAAGGTGTTCAGATCGCGACGCAACGTCTGGTAGAAAGTCTCGTGTTGTTTTTCAGTTTCTGTAATTTTCATATTTAAATCAGAAACAATTCAAAAACGTTTCAACAAAATTCCCAACAAAGTTGCGTATCATGAATCGTAATAATCTATTGCATTGCCAATGATCATCAACTTCTTATCAAATCCTTAATCGCCTCTCCTTCCCTATTTTTTACCTTCATCCCTAAACGGTTTTCGGTTGCCAAACCGCCAAAAGCGATTTCGGAATGGAATGGCATGTGCCGTACCCGTCGGAGGACCACTTTTTCAACCCAGCTGTTATGCAATCGCTTCTTTTTTTGCACCTTTCGATCGCTTCGCTTTGACAAATGGCGTCAGATGAAAAAAACGAAGAAAAAAGAAGCGATCGGATTGCCTTCTGTCTTCCTAGAAGCAGAGTTTTTCGGAAGTCATCCCATGGACACATGCTTTTCTCCCGTTACTTATAATACATCATTTTCTGGGTTTTTTATTATTTGTTCTCTTTGTTTCGTTGTTTTGTTTTTTTGTTGTTTTGCTGTAACAAACTGAGTGGGCTGGAATGTGCTGAGCCGACGATGAGGAGGGATGAAACGAAAAGAAAAGGGAACGATGCCGTTTCACGGCGATATCAAATGAAAGTGATTGCATATAGTAAGAACAGACGAGTGAATAGTAGCGTCACGTTTCAGGAGAAAGTGAACAACCAGTTAGTGTTTCAGTAGACGTCTAGCATTTTAAACATCATCAATCGTCAAAAAAGATACAAAAAATGAATAGTAGGAAGACGACAGGGATCTGAAGACGTCACCAAGGTGGCAATTACGTACCCGGATACGGTCTGCCATTTGATGTTATTTATCATTAAATTTCTCGACAATTGCCAGGCTGCGACACACAAAAACTTGCTTTTTTCGGCTTTTCCAACTTTCGTAATCGAGAACAAATCCGACCCGGTTTTTTTTCCATCAACCATCCGCCAACATCGGCATTCCTGTTCAACAGGTGTTCGACTTTCTCTCTTTTTCTCTCATTCCCAAGACATTGAATAGTTTGGCACGCAATCTGACGCGGCACTGTTGCATTAAATTTCTAAAAAATTTGTTAAACGGGAATATTATTCGTAGCGAATGAATACAACCCGCAACCACATAAGTCGTACATATTTCGAGCAATGGAAACATTTATAAATAATGGGCTGCAAAAAAAAAAGGATGACGTTTATATGTACTTGAACAGAGTTACTCAGCTCAGCTATATACACAAGAGTTTAGGGGAGTCTGACAAAACGAGACAGTGTATCTCTACTGGAAACACGAACACGGGCTTATACACAATAGATTGTGGTAATTTGAAAATTAGACTTTTTTTAACGCGCTTCATCGCAATAATTCTGACTGACAGGACATCTGCGCGGAATCTTCGGCCATTACTAAAAAAAAATAAAAATACCGTAAAAAACGGAACGTCACTCTCTATTAGACTGACAGCTTATTTAACTTTCAAAGGTGTTTTTCGAGCTTATCTATTCTGATTTATTTTACAATTAGTTGTTGTGGCGCAAACACCTTCCGAAAAATAGAACTTTATGCCATTCTAATACAGGTTTCACGGCAATTGGAATTGAGTTCAGGCCAACTAGGCTGCGCCCAGGCCCGACCCTAAACCCCGTTAACAAATATGATTAAAGATATCTTTCGTAATACAAAATTAATAAAAATTTCAGTTAAACGTAAAGTTTTCCTATTTGCCATTTGCGCCTACGCTTTTCGTTTCGTTTCTTCGATTAAAAAAATCAGCTGATTTTTAATAATTGGCAAGATCATGACTCGCCTCGCTAAATCACAAGTATGGCTTCATTAGTAACTGATTTCGGAGTGACGCTGCCAAGCGATCACAAGATGGTCAAACTACGAATAGTGCTGAAAAAGAGACATCATTCAGGGAGAAAATAAAACTGGCAGTCTTTAAGGAAGATCTGAAAATGTTCAATTTTTGGATTTTTTAATGGCAAAATTTTCATATACCGTAAATATTATAGAAGCCAATCTGGAAAATCTGGCTTGGAATATTTTTGCAAAATACTATGCTTTTGCCAGAATCTGTCTCACTTCCATAAATTCCAACACACAATTAACAAAAATTCAATCAACAACAAACAATTGCAACTTTTGTAAACGACTATAAATGTTTCTTTTCATTTCTCGAAACGGCGTGATAGTGTGATAAGCCATCGGTTGTCCTGTCCTCTGATAACAATCTGATCACAAACGGTGTTTTGTCTCCTAATTTGCCCTTTGGCAAAACCCGTTCACGGTCTCGCCAAACCCGTTTCCCCCATTGAACTTTTGCAATTCGTTCGTCGAATCTGCTCAAGTGCTAACCGATTGAGGGGTGCACGACAAATGACGAGAAGTTTAAAATTTTTGCTCAGATTTCATCTTTCTACAGTGAGGAATGCGGAAAAAATTGGATTTTTTTGTTGCATAAAATTATTTGCGCTTTTTTATTTTTATTTTTGAGCCTCATTTGGATGCGTTGCGGTGGTGCGTTCGGGCGCGTTTACTCACTCCCGCCTCATGCCCCAGTGTACCATAAGGAGTATTTTGGATATTACCCATTCAGTACACTACCCCAGCCAAAAATTCGCAAAGTGGACGAAGCGGTCACGTTTACGGCTAGAGTTTAAACCAAAGTAGCCGATGTTTCGCGCATGACCAAGCTTTTTTATTGATTATTACTCAAATCCGCGCCCAGTCCACTTTGCGATTGGAGCGCATTATTAGCTCTCAAACTCGAATCGGAGCCTTCAAAGAGTCTGCATGGCCGAACGAAAATATTTCTTTTTTTTTTGCTCGATTGTTCCAGAGACTGTATAGACCAGTTTGCAAATAATATCAATGATTACAAGAAGCTTCGAAGCCCAGGAACCCCAGGCGCAATTATTACACACTGGGGTATGAGGAGAGAGTGAGTAAACGCGCCCGGACGCACACACGCAACGCATCCAAATGAGGCCCAAAAAATAAAAAAAGCGCGCGAATAATTTCGCATTATCGGAGAGAAATACCAAACGAAAATCGTGAAAATCACGAAACTCTATTCTCAGTACGGAGCGCTGCAAACGCGCTCCCTTCGCACACTGGTGGGCGCGGTCACGTTGGCGACGAGAGAGTGCAGAAAATTGAGAGAGCCGTGGCCGATGTTTTGCTCTGATTTCTGTAAACCTCACTCCAAATGCATGCGAACGTCTTTGTTCGTTTGGAGCGAGTTTTCAGCGTTTTATACCGAGTATATTAAATATTATTTCGCGCGCGTTGGTTTTCCTCTCCGATAATGCGAAATTTTTCGCGCGCTTTTTTATTTTTTGGGCCTTATTTGGAAGCGTTGCGTGTGTGCATCCGGGCGCGTTTACTCACTCCCTCCTCATACCCCGGTGTTACAAGACTCAGCGACGACCAAGAAACAGCTTTTTCAGTATAATATATTTGCACTGATGAGGCGCTAATCATTCATTACCAGTGTCGGAAGACGGAATGAAAATTACTATAAAAGACGGAATTCCGCTCATCTCTGATTCCTGGAACGAAAGTATTTCAGGAGAGGTGGTTGTCATATACTCGGTATAAAGCTCTGCAAATTTTCTCCAATCGCAAAATTAACTGGCCGTACATTTGGAGTGTTACTATGGATTCGTGACGTAGCGACACATTGCTGCAAGTTGTGCGCCAGCAAAATGAAAAAAAAAAACTTAACACGCTGTCTCGCTACGTCACGAATCCATAATATTCAGCAAAAAATGTGCGCAAAATATCGTCGCTCCGTACAGTACGCTACTGAAATATCCTTTTTTGATTTTTCAGCTCTAACTTTTTTAGAGAAGAGCTAGGAAATTGAGATCAACTGTGAGAATGTTCCAAAATAAGCTAGAAATATGATCCAGTTTAGCTTTTACCGATAATTTTTTTTTTTTAATTCAAAAAATCCGATTATTCGACTTTTAACAAACAACTGTTTATTGAGATTTAACCCAGGAAACGACTTGTAAATGAGGTAATAAGCGATAGAAACTGTTTCAAACTGATCAATCGAGCACGGATGCCGGAAACGAAAAAAAAAGAAGCAATAATTGGTAAGACTCGCTAAATCGCAAGTATGAATTCATTAGTAACTGATTTCGGAGTGACGCTGCCAAGCCATCACTAGATGGTCAAACTACGAATAGTGCTTAAAAAAGGGATTTTATTTATGTTAGGGAGAAAATAAAATTGGCAGTCTTCAAGGGGTGTTGCAACAAATATTGAATTGGACGCAATATCGTGGCGATCTGAAAGTGTTGCGAATTGGGAGACCCAAAAAATGATCTCCCGCACGCAACTCCTCTTTCCCAGGAGCCAGGAAAAAAAAGAAGAAATTTCACCCAAAACACGAGAAAAACGGACTGAAATGAGCCCCGAAACACGCTCACACCCATCACCGACCTCAACCTACAGTACTGGCCATAAAGAATGCGACAACTAGTTTTTTGACGATAACCTCTTGGAATGTTAACTTTTTGACCCAATTTTTTTGTGAGATTTTTTCAGCACTATCAGAAATCTTTCTGTCAAGTTGATTTTAAAATTCTGCTGAAAATTATTTTTTTATTCAATTTTTTCGAAAATTCATGAAAATGGACATTTTTGGAAATTTATACAAATAAGCCCTAGAATCACCGAAGGTCAAAAGCAAAAGGAAGGTAACTATAAAAGTGATTTAATACTTGGTTGGGTATTCTTTGGCATCAATAACATCCAGGCATCTACGTGGCATCGAATCCAGGAGCGTCTGAAACACCGTCATCGGGATACTCTTCCAAGCAGCTTTGAGTTGAGCGAATTTCTGGTTGGCATTGGAGGCTCGGACTCCTTTGAGACGTCGTTTTAGCTCCTCCCACATATGTTCGATGGGATTCAAGTCCGGGGACTGACTTGGCCATTCCAGGAGATCCACACGGCGACGTCGAAACCAATTGGCGACATGACCCTAAGCATGCTTCGGGTCATTATCCTGCTGAAACACCCACGATCGGCCCAAATTTGCTCTTGCCCATGGTCGCATTGTGTTCTCCAGGATGTCTTCGTACACATATCGGTCCATGGTTCCAACAATTCTCTTCAATGGACCCATGGAAGTGTCGGAGAAGCATCCCCAAACCATCACAGATCCACCTCCATGTTTTACCGTCGGACATTGGTACTGAGGAGCATATCTGGAGCCAATAGGACGTCGAATCCATTGAATACCATCAGTACCGAACAGATTGAACTTCGATTCGTCGCTCCAGATGTGATTAGACCACTCTCGAGGTCCCCAGGACAAGTTCTGTTTAGCCCATTCAACGCCAGCTTTCCGGTTTTTTAGACTAACGAGTGGTTTTTTGACTGGTCTTCGTCCATTCAGTCCAGCAACTTGCAGACGTCTTCTAATAGTCCTTCTCGATAGCACCGGCTCATTTGGAGACGTCACGGAAACTTGATTTTCCGTAGATGTGCGTCTAGGATCTTCTCGGCACGCGCGCAAGATATTTCGATCCATAGCTCTGGAAGTGGTACGGGGTCTTCCTGGAGATTGACGATGAACTACACCATCCTGAATAGTCGAAATTAGTTTAGAAAGATAATGGAAACCTTACATCATCACGATTATTCTTCAAAATACGGTAAATTTGGCTGGAAGAAGAACCAAACTGAGTTGCGAGTATCTTCGGATGCGCGCCTAGTTCATGTCCACGTACGATGCTTTTTCGAACGTCCACAGTGAAAGTTTTTTTCCCAAATGATCTGACCATAGCTGAAAAACAATAAAAAACTAATTAGAACTACTCCCAATTAATTTTCATTCAACTTTATACAAAAAACTGAAATACATGAAAAAAGTGCAAAAATGAGAAAAATTTAAAAAATTAAAAAAAAAAATGTTTTTTGCAGAATGATGAAATTCGCAAGTACGCAAGTTTTTGTAAGGTTTCATTGCAGATACAGTAAGAAGTTCGAGTCGAAAAGGTAACTTTCCAAGAAGTTATCGTCAAAAAACCAGTTGTCGCATTCTTTATGGCCAGTACTGTATTTGAATCTTCGCGGCGGCAAGTTTGATGTGCAGGCGCCGCAAGGAACCCCGGCGTTCGTAACCCGCCCACGGTGCGGCGGCAGGAGGACCCAAAAATTTTAAAGTTTTTTAGGTTTCAATTAATAACTTTGCACGGCACCCCAGCCTTCAAAAATTGTTTCTACCTGGCGCATTTTTGTGAGCTGTGATTGAACGATTGTTCTGTGCTACATCTTCCTCATGAAGTAGCCCTTCGGAAGACCCAAAGCGAAGGTCAGCCGGAAATGCACAGGATTTGGGATATCGTAACTATTATTGTTTTAAAAAAGTTGTCACCTCCACAGCCGCGTGACCCTTAAAATTAGGCTCCGCCTCTTCACGCGAATTTCATGTAATTTTTATTTTCCTTCACTTTTTGTTTATGAAAATTTAAAAAGGTGGAAATTCGCGTGAAGAGGCGGAGCCTAATTTTAAGGGTCACGCGGCTGTGGAGGTGACTACTTTTTTAAAACAATAATATTTATGGTGTTATTCACGAAATGGCAAAAAACGGCAAAAAACTGCGCGAAAACTCGGGAAATGCTCCGATTTACCTGAAATTTTGGGAAATGAGGGAGAAAACTCTCCCGGACATTCCCACAAAATTTCAGACCAAAATATCTATTTTTAAGAAATATTGCTCTTTTTTTCTGAAAATGCTTAAAATCGATATTTTTGTCTGAAATTTTGGGGTAATGTTCGGGAGAATTTTTCCCCTTATTTCCCAAAATTTCAGAACAATCGAAGCATTTTCCGAGTTTTCGCGCAGTTTTTTGCCATTTGTTGCCATTTCGTGAATAACCCCATTATTATAGTGGAGCCACGTGGAAGATGTAATCGCAACGTCGGAGCTCACGTGAAGGGAACATTGATTGGTCGGATGCTAGAGTTCACGCGAACCAGTCGATTATTTCATTGCTTACTGAATTGCGAGAGGTCACGTTAACTTATTTCCTCAGTTTCTTTCCTTACATTAGATCGATTTGTAGGACGCGTGTTAGTTGTGTTGGTTGTCCAGAGTTGTGAAGATATGCCAAAATAACGCGCTCCGCTGAACTTAACGCTGTGCGATTTTCATTTTGGTTTCCAAATAATTTAATGTCACGTTGGATTGAAATGAAATAATTTGGAAACCAAAATGAAAATCTCATAGCGTTGAGTTCAGCGGAGCACGTTTGACCATTTTGGCGGGCCAACAATAGCTAGACTTGGCAGAACTCCACTTTGGAGACACAGACACATGCGAAAAGGCGCGAATTCCTTTACTTGTTAGGGTCTAGCACGCCGTGATGAAGATCGGTGGAGCGCATTTGACCGAGGGTTGGCAATAGGGATTTTGAGCACTTACTATTACACAACATTTATTATATTTAAACATATAATTACAAGTAAATAACAAAGTATTACAAAAAAATTGAACGAAGGAGTTTTATTGCATTTCTATTGTCTTTAATTTTCTCCCAGTAGTCGAAATCTTCGTTGGCACCGAGGTACATAATCTGGAAGACATTTTCAATTTACTTTCCGGCGGTACAATGCTCACATGCTTCAGATGTTCCTTGTTGAATATATGAGCCATCACGTCAACCATCACATAAAATTGCGGATTATTCGGACAATGAAAGCAAGAAACATTGACGCACATATCCAACTCTTCACAAGTATCATAACTAGCCAAGTCCATGCAGATTGTAAAATAGCGCTTCTTGTATTGTTCTCCTGCAAGTTATTTGTTTTTCAAATATCTATATCTCATTGACAATTTCACTTGAAATGAGAGGTTGACTTTTAAGAGGTACATCAAGAAGTGGAATACGAGGATTGTCTAAAATAATTTATTGATAATAACTAGACACTAAAACTCTTTTACTTGTTTCTGCGACGCGAAGTTGTTCACTCTTTCGAATTTGAACTGCAAGTTTTAATAGATATTTCTTATTCTAGTGGGCATACTTTTTTTCTGGGATTTTCGAAGGTCAGAAACCCGATTGAACCAATAGGAAAGATCTGCCGCAGAGCAGGCGTTCGCAATCTAAATACGAAAAAAATTAAATATGATATTTTTCAAACAATTACAGTATTGCAATGTTTCTTTGTAAGAATGTGCAAAATCGCCGATAATTCAGTGTTGAGAATGCATTCTTTCGACTCTTTTGTACAAAATGTGCATTTCCAGTTGACAGTCTGAAAGAAGAATAAAAGTTTATCTTTTAAATATTACGTATTGCCGAGTACGCGAGATGTCGTAAAATGGGTCTTTGAACGATCGGTGTTTGCACACTTGTGAATTTGAATATGTGGTTTCGAATTTTTTCTATGAAAATTGTTTGTTTCTTTTTCATGTTATTTTTTGTTTTTTAAAACTTATATTTTATACTCATGTAAAAAATAACATGTAGATTGTTTACAAGTATACAGACACCAATCGTGTTTTTTTTTTTTACGAAATCTCACGTACTCGGGAATGGGTAATATAAAAAACCAAGGCATTTTTCTAAGAGCACACCATACACCATGACTTCTTTTGTTAAAAACAAACGTGTGCGTAGCAACGACAATTTACCTTGTGTTTCAATTTGCATAGTACTGCGTCGCGAAAATCAGTCAGAGCGGAGCGCTGTGGTCTCGCCGCGAAAAGTGGGGGTCACAGCCGAGTCACAGCAGCGTCGCGCACCTTTCCACGGCAGCGTCGCGCGCTCTGCTCTGACAGGTTTTCGCGACGCAGTAATACTATTTATGCAGGCAAAAATGATTTGTCATTCGTTCTTTCTTTTTTTTTGAACACCCTAATGAGGTTATTCACGGGACCAGCAAAAAAGCAAAAAATAGAAAAACTATCAAAAAATTCAGCGAAAATTCGGAGAATGATCCGATCGGTCTGAAACTTTGAGAGATCATTTTGAAAATACTCACGGACATTCCCTGAAAATTCCAGACCGAAATATTGATTTTAAAAAATATCGATTTTTATTTCTGAAAATTTTCAAAATCGATATTTTGGTCTGAAATTTTTAGGGAATGACGGGAAGTATTTTCTTAATGATTTCCCGAAGTTTCAGATCAATTGGAGCATTTTCCGAATTTTCGCTGAATTTTTTGCTACTCCGGTGTTCCGCAGTTTTCAACTGTTCTGCTTCCAAAATAATTATAAAAACGTAGTCTCCATCACACCGTGCGATCTCTCTTGAGAACGACGAGCTCAAGTCAGCAGCTTTGCTGGCGCATTCAAAGAACCGACTGAACTAAGCGCGCGACGCGACGCGGCTCATGCGTTTTTTTTTGGTCCAGATAAGTAAGGGACATTACATGGCTTACACGGGATGGCGAGTGAAATTATTGGAAATGAGCTTCTACGACGAGTAAAGCAAAACCTCGGGCACGGCCGCCGAAGAATTGGCATACTCGAGGCAAAACGAGCATGGTCCACCGTCGGAAGGGATCGTGCAACTTGGCGCAGCTTGGTTCGCAGTATTCAGGATGGAAACTGAGGTCGAACCTCACAAGTATCACAAGTAAGTACCGTCATTTATGAATCTTAAGGTTTTTCAACCGTCGCAGCGCGTTTTCCTAAAAATAATAAATGATGCGCAAGAAACCAAATTAATTTTCATATGGACCTATTCATTTGAATTCAATGTAAACCGACATATTAATTAATTAACCTGAATTTTCCTGAACCATTGAGTTTGAGCCTTTCTGCAAATCGCGTTTAGACATCCTGGTCAAATAAATGCATGCTCCTTCAATAACTAGTGCTCCAGCTGCACTTATTTCCATCTTTTTTTTGTAAACTTGTCCACCCGGAGTACACATTAAAGGCGCATGCATTTATTTGACCAGGATGTCTAAACGCGATTTGCAGAAAGGCTCAAACTCAATGGCGCAGGAAAACGCAGGTTAATTAATTAATATGTCGGTTTGCATTGAATTAAAATGACATAAAAATGCATTTTAATTCAAATGAATAGGTCCATTTTTGGGTAATTTTACAGAAGCGCCCCCCACACCACTACTCTCCCCCCACAACTGGAATAGGCCCCCCATCAGTTCATTTTTAGTCCCGACTCAGGGTGGGGGGGCACTTGTGTGAGGGGGGTTCTTGTGAAATGTCATCATTACAGAAGTATCCCCCCATAACTGAGAGGGGGGTCGATTCTGTAAGCATAGGTAATCTTTCAGAAGCGCCCCCACAACATTTCATTTCCGCCCCCCTCAGGAAAATTACAGAAGAAGCCCCCACCACGGATTTCATCCAAATTTGATAAACCTGCTGGGTTTTTTTATTTTAAAAGTAACTTACATGTTTCCCTGGCGTTCAGCTCACATTTAAAGATCAATTGGTATAGATATTATATAGATATAGATGGATCTTTATAGAACCGCACATAAACTTGAGAAGCATCGTTCTGCCACGTACGATGGTAAAATGAGAAATAAATTAGAAAAAAGGAATATGAAAATACGTGTATGTCTTGCCACGCATTTAAATGTCACGCTTATATGATATTTTTCTCTTTTAAAATATTTTTACGTGAAATTTTATTTTAATCGTGAGGGGGGCTCTTCTGGGGGTTTCCCGTGGGGTCCTGAACTGTAATGTTGGGGGTGCACTTCTGTAATTTTACCCATTATTGTTTTCAATCACACCATTGTCCGCTAGTCAATGGGCAGCAGCTCGACGGGTGGCTACAAAAAGCACGCCTTTTTCTGGGAATTTTTTTCCGGATTCCGGAAAACAGAAACGGAAAGTAAAATTACTTTGTGGAAAAAAGAACGAAAATGGTTAAAAAAGCGGAAACGCAATTTTTGTGCAACACTAATTCGGATACACACAGATATCACGATCTCGGTTTTTATCAAGAATGATTATGTAAAAAACCCGATTGAAAGGATGAAATAAATAGTTTGAAAAAAATTCAAACCTTTTTTCTGATGACATCTTCGAGTTCCTGGCCACCTCCGACAAACAGTTCGCGAATTTTTCTGATACTCTCCTCAAACACTTTCTCTGAAAATTAAAACAAAAAGTGTTTTCTTAACACTTAAGTTTATGTTATGTTGGAAAAGTACTTTTCTCACTTTGTTCTTTGCACACGTTTAAAAGGTTAACTGAAACTTGGTGAACAAAAACGTTTAACTGTTTCAAAGGGTACTGTAGCCTTTCAATGAGTTTTTCATTTTATAACAAAGGTGGTGCAAAAATCCATAACCACGTCCATTCATGTTCTAAAAGCATTGGAAAAATTATATCTGGCAAGAACATTTAAAACACAATGCACAAAGAATTAAAATAGCTAGACCACGGCTCATTCGTGTTATAATGCTTTTGACAAAATAACAATCTTACGTGTGGTAAATTTGGCATCAGCTGGATTAGGATCCAAAAGTGGAACACGTTTCATGGAACTTTCTGGAAATAAAATCAGTTATTTTGTTAAATTCATCAAAACCAAGACTTACTTTTAGATGTTTTCTCTATGTTGATGGTTTTTTCCGTATTTTGTTCTGAAACTATAAAATTGAAAATAAAAAAATTTCAAAAAGAAATACGATTTTCCGACGAGCTCCGCAATGTTTCGGCCCAATTCCTCCAAAATTCAAGGTCGTCAATCGACGATTTATAATTCATCTGAAATTTATTTCACTCTTTACTATTAATACTCGTGCTTTTATCTTACCATGTTTTTATGTTTTTCCGAGTAAATGTGCTTGAAAACTTCCAACTCGTTTTCAAATAAATAAGACACCTTTTCATTCGAACAGTATGCACATGTAATATCGACGAGCTGAATATAGATTTAAAAAAATAATGCAGTCTATTGTGTTTTGAATCGGCTTGCGACATGAGAACGCGAGACTCCGCCCACTTTTTTGTGTGCGACCACGCGAACAAAGTGTTATTTGAAGAGACGCAGACAGAACGGTGAATGCAGACTTGCGTTTTCATGTCGCAAGTCGATTGAAAACACAATAATTTTGTATTACGTTTCCGGCTGCTATTTCCTTTTCTTTTATAGATAATAGTTTGGGAAAAGCTATCATAGTGTCATAGAAATTGCTTGCTGAAAAAACTCAAACACTTGTAGAAAACGTCAAAAGTTCCTCGACTTACGAGATGCTAATTTAGCTTTGCTGTGTGGATGATCAAGCATTGGAACTGGCGGAATGTTACGAGCAATCTTTTTTGACAAAGAAGACGTTTCAGTTTTCGTCGATGGTCCTTCTAGAAAAAACATTGTTTTAATCTTTTTTCGCTCAAATAGAACTGACGTGTATTTGCAACAGTTTCTCCTTCGTCTATTGCTTCCAGTTTTTCATAGTAATAATTGAATGAACGTCTGGAAACTTGGCTCTCCGAAAGCCTATGTATGTGTTTAGGATGATATAAATGCGTGAAGAATAGTTTCGAACTAAATGGAGTGTACTTTGTATCACATAGACGACAGACCGCCTGGAAATTTGTACAGTTATCGGAATGGAATTCAGTTTAATTGCGAGAACGACACGTACCACTTTATTCCCCTGTCTATGGATGAAATAGAAACATTTGGTATGGGAATCGTTCCACCTTCCGATTGGAAGCAACTTTTTCAACTTGTTCATTTCGGCAATCACTTCATTACCTAAAAACGATACTTTCGCGTTACTATTCTTTGTCAGCCTCACCAGTGATACGATCAATCTGCGGCTCGTTGTCGACATTGTAAAGTGGAAAGTCCATATAGATGAATTCCTCTTCATTTTTCTGTTCGGGATCATTTAGTTTACTGGATATTTCGTTGGCTTTTGGCAAATTGACCGGCCTGAACTCTTCAGAACCTTTTTTCGGTTTTTGTGATGTTCCACTTTTCGGCACAATAATTTCTTGCGGAGGAATATTTGCAGGAAGTTCCTTTTTTGAAGTGGAAGGCTCGTTGTTAAGGCATTCGATGTCCGAACTATCGGAAGAAGAAGAAGAAGAAGACGACGATGACGAGCCAGTAGCACATGAATATTTTTCGAAGTGCCTGCGTAATCGCCTAAAGGGATATTCGCTACCATAGAGACGAATTAAAGTTCCTGAAAAACTGATAATTTTAAGAAAGAAAACAGTTTGTTTACTGATTTTGTAAGCGATGAACGGTCCGTTTTTTCTCTCGGCTATTTCGACTTCATCATCTTGTTTGATTGAATTTTTCGAATACAAGTCTTCAAGAAGTTCCAGAGGATAAATTCTAGAAAAAAATTAGCATTTCGCTGGCATTAATATTACGTATTCCCGAGTACGTGAGATGTCGTAAAATGGGTATTGGCACGATCGGTGTTTGCACACTTGTGGATTTGAATATTTGGTTTCGCATTTTTTCAATGAAAAACGTTCGTTTTTTTTCGAGTTATTTTTTTGTTTTTAATAACTTACCAGAAGGTTGTTGCCGGCTCTCTCCGTCAAAAACCTTCTGGGTGTACTTGGGGACGCGCGAGTCCCTGAATTTTAAAAAAGTTTTACAGGAAAATTAGAAAACCACCAAAATTGAATTTATTAAAATCTAAATGTTATTTTGTTCCTATCTACCCATTTTTTAAACAATTCATTGCGTTAGAATTGTGTTACGAACCTATTCCATGCAGGAAAAAACAGTTTTTGGTAGTTGCTTCCTGATTCATTGCACAAAACCATCAAATAACCACCGTACTCTAAATTTTCGAGGCTACCTCGAATCAGAACGTTCCCGAATCAGAACTGTCCCGAATCAGAACCGTGTCCTGAATAAGAACTGTCCTGCATCAGAACTGTCCGGAATCAGAATTGTCCCTAAACAGAACTGTCCCATACGAGAACTGTCCTGTATCAGAACTGTCCCGAATCAGAACTGCCCCAAATCAGAACTATCCTGTATAAGTTTTAAATAAAATTTGTTTTATTATGAAAAAAAACATATTAGGCCGTAAGCATGCTTATTGAATAGTTCTGATTCGGGGAAGTTCTGATACGAACAGTTCTGATTCGGGGTAGCCTCAAATTTTCAAAAAAAAAAAACCGCTCGGAGTACACGAAGTGGCGGGAAGTTCAGACTTCTTCCTCGTTTCCACCATTTTTCCTGACTCTCTCGCAAATTTTCCTTAAAAAATTTTTCCAAAACCGTAGAAAAGCAAAACGTAAACTGACGAAACGTTCTCGGTTTTGAATTCCCCAATTTAGTGCCTTCCCTCGGTTTTCAGAAGAGTTTCTCCTAGTGTTATTCAACAGTCTAATTTTTTAAAATCCGTTTCATTCCTCAATAGGCAGAGGAATTGCCCGTTCTACAAATTCCATTATGTTTTTTTGAGTAGCTTTATCCTCTGTGTTTGATAAAAAATTTTATTCTGCATCAATTCAACACACCCCTGTTAGATTATAGAAAAATATGGCTTTCATTTGAAAATTCAAGATTTCCATGTCTCCCAAAAAGTTGGAGCAATGAAAGATAAGAAAAAAACACGAAATTCCTAACAAAAAACTATAAAGATAAGTAACGTATCGATCCCCGGCCTACAAAACAAATCAAGAATCGCAGCCAAAGCGCTTATCCACAGGTAAACCGGGAAAGCTGGAAAAAAGCTGAAGGGCAGCTGAAGGACCGGGAAAAGCTGAAGGGAAGCTGAAAGGCAGCTGAAAAACCGCAAAAAGCTGAAGGGAAGCTCAGGGGCAGCCGATTCCCTTCAGCTTCTCTTCAGATTCCCTTCAGCTTCTCTTCAGCTTCCCTTCAGCTTCTCTTCAGCTTCTCTTCAGCTTCTTCGCCGACATTTTTCGAAAATATTGTTTTGTTTTTTTTATTTCTATGGTAAACATGTTCTATTTCTTAATTTTCATTGGAACTATGTTAATCGATTGTTGTTTGGAGCAACCGTTATTTTCTATGTAGTCTGTGTCAAGTGATTCGTCATCGTTATGCCGTAAATAGCCGTTTTTACAAGCAAGCGTTTTGAAGCGCAAATCAACACCGAGTGACGTGGATCTCACTAAATCAGAAAAGGTTTGAATATAGCTTTATTTGAGCACATTTATTTCTTCCAGAGAAGCAAGAGAAATGCAATGGAAACGAGACAGACAACCGGCTCAGAAAATCCTGATGAAATTCAGGAAAATACGTTCCCGATGTCATCAGCTAGTGTGAAGCGGCCAAAGTGTTCAGAAAAGTGATTCAAGTGCCTGGTCGATTGTTTCCAATCGATGTTCGCTGGCACCCAATCAAACAATTCATCGAACAATCGGACAAGAAAACTCACAAAATCGATCCGGAACCATACCTGAGAATTCTAGAGCTCATCGATAAACAATTTCCAAGTACACAAAGAGGAGATGCTCTCATCTTTTAGAACGGAGTTGCTGAAATCTCCACTGTTGCCGAATGTAGGGAAAGATCAAACGAAATCATTGGAAAAGGCTGTTATTACTGTATTTGATGAGGTATTTCAACACTTGAATTACTTACTCGAACAGCAAATTTCAGATACACAGCCGGGACCCTTGGTTTCTAATCTACACAGTACCCGAATCCACTCGTGCAACCCAATTCCCAAGGGTGGACACACATTTCTTCGGCACCCTAGCCAAAGTTCTTCAAGCTGGATTTTCAATTGATGAAACATCGTGGAGCCTCTCGAAAATCTTCCCCCATATCAAATCGTCGCTTAGAAATTATATGTAAGATAGTAAATTTCATTTACTTTTAAATTGCTATTTATTTTCAGTTACAAGAGACGATCAAAACAAGGATATATCCAAGATATGTTAGAAGAATTCAAAATTCTGCTGAAAAGGTACGTTCTAACAACAACACTAAATAAAAATACAATACTTTAACTTTCAGAGATCCCGTTTTTCGTTCAACGGAATTCTTCGTACACGAGAGTCAACCAAACTACTATCAACCATCTTCAAGCACTGAGCAATCAGTGGAGCCAGAGGAGCCAGTGGTCATCCCAGAGAACGACATATCGATCGAAAAAACCGTGAACGTTGTGGCTCACGAAGATACATATTATTAATGTTTTTTATTCTATACGGAACTTGTTAATTGTTATTTTTCCAATCATTTGTAATGAAATAAACCGTTTTCCAAAAAAAAACGATCGATATTAGAGAACCGGGAGGGGAAAATATTGGGAAGTTGGGAGGAAGCTGAACGGCAGTCGATCGGAAGCTGAAAAGAAGTCTTCCGGAAGCTCGGGATTTCGACTGCCCGATGTTCTCCTTTCAGCTTCCCGTCAGCTGCCGGAAGACTTCTTTTCGGCTTTCCCGGTTTACCTGTGTCCACTTGACCACAGGCGCTCTCCAATCGATCGCCCTGTTGGAGTACATGTGGACGCGACTGGTAGACTTAAAAAAAATAGAAGAAGATTGATACGCCACACGTGTGAACTCGCGAGAAGTGGGAACCGAGAAAATGTTAAGTGCATACAGTATGCTACCATTCAAAATTGTTCGATTCTGAAAAAAACTTCGGCCGCCTCATGCCCCTTGTGTTTCAAAATGCTTAGCCAAGTTTGGTGCAAATCGGTCCGCTAGAAGTAGGAGAAAAAGTTGGTGACATGAAATCTCACACACATACTGACAAACTTCAGTGCTTAATAATAGTAAAGATAAAGATATTTTATACCTGGGGGGAGGGGTCATTCATGTAAAAAAATAAAATTATTTTTCCAATTCACGCATGTCGAAAAACGTAAACAATCTACAGTATCCCAAGCACTGTAGATTGTTTACAAGTATGCATACACCGATCCTGGCAAGACCCATTTACGACATCTCACGTACTCGGGAATACGTAATATTGTATTTCTCAGATCATCAACGACAGTAATCACGGAGTAATGGCGAGTGACCTGGTGCAAACGTGCTCCATTGATAACACGCGCACGCTCGCACGCGCCGCATTCGACGGCAAAATTTATGGGCACTGTGCCAATGCAAACATTTAGAAAAGAGACGAGACGGAGAAGACGAGCGAAAAGAGAGACGAGACGGAGAAGACGAGAGCGTCGCGCGTGTTCCCGCGCCAAAAAAAGTCGTTTGAAAAAAAGGCAGTCGCCATTACTCCGTGAGTAATTGCGAAAATTAAATTTCATTAAACACAAAAAGGAGGAAATATTACTGCGTCGCGAAAACCAGTCAGAGCGCTCGTGTTTTGCGGCTGTGGTCTCGCCGCGATCAGCGCGTATACGGTAGTTTTTTACGTTCTTTTTTGAATTGTTTTTTTTGTTTTTGCATTGTTTTCGTTTTTTTCGTAAAATACTACCATATACGCACTGGTCGCGGCGAGACCACATCCGCAAGACACGAGCGCTCTGACTGGTTCTCGCGACGCAGTAATATTGTCTCACCATTGTGTTTTCAATCGAGTTGCAGCATGAGAACACGAAATCCCGCCCACTTAATTGTTCGCGACCACGCAAACACTGTGTTATTTGAAAAGAAACCGACAAAAAAGGGATAGCCAACTCATTTTTCATGTTGCAACTCGTTAATTTTTTATTTACTTTTATTAAAAAAATAAAAACTCATAGTCAATTTTGGTGTACGGTATATCCATTTTAAAGAAGCGTGCAAAATTATTCGGTTAAATTCATTTTTGAAAAAATCGTTTACCCAAAAAAAAAATTGGCAATTGGTGTGCTAAAAACAGGTTCTATTCCAAAATACCGTAAATTCTCTAATAGAACGGCCGGCCGTTCTATTTTTCACTACCCTCCTCGGAGGGCCGGTCTATTTTAGGGGGCCGTTATATTATAGGGTTAGGTTTACTTTTCAATGTCTTAAATTTGTATTAAATCTCGAGGATTTTCCATAAAAACTACACAAATGTATGACAAAACAAATTTAGAAACCGGTCAATAAATAACAATTAGAAAAATCTAATCAAATTATTGAAATAAGTGTAAAATTCATTCCTATATGAGAGGGGCCGGTCTATTTTAGGGGGGCCGCTCTATTATGAGGGCCGTTCTATTAGAGAATTTACGGTATAACTTTACTGATAGAAATTTATTTCAGAACTTTTTCACATATTGATAGAAAATACTAGCTTTTAATTTCTTCTGAAAAACTCTAAAACGGCGTAGCACCAAAAAAAAAACCACATTTTTTAATCGTAAACTCACCGTCCCCGAATCTTGAAGACAGTGTCTTCAGTGGTCATGGGTTGATGCCAACTTTGGGGATTTCAATATTTCTGGTCTGGCTTAATTTCTTCTCTGAAAAATTCCAATTTATTTTTTCACCTTCATTTTTGGCGTCTTTTTACCCTTTTCGGGTCTGTGGAAAACGGAAAAAATGACAAAAAACTCGGAGAAAACTGCGGTTGGTCTGAAAATACCCTCGGACTTGCGAGACTGTCTCGAATCAGAACTGTTCTCTTTCAGAATGATTACGTATCAAAACCGTTGCATAAAAACTTGAAAAATCGCATTCAGTTTATTTTCGCATTTTGAGGATTATTAAATTGCTTTTTGTTTTTTTATGGAATACATGTTTTGTAGTTGGTGCATGTAAAATTGCGAGCAAAGTAGAAAAATAAATAAACAAACGTTCATAAACACCACAAATACCGAGCTGTCGACTTTACCTATAAAACAGTTCTGAAACGGGACAGTTCTGTTTCGACAGGTATTGGGGATAGCCTCGGAAAAAAATCAGACATTTTTCAATTTTAAATACCGTAAAAACTCTAATACAACGACATGCCCTTCTATTGTTTCATATCATCACAACTGCCGGTATTTAGAGGTTTGCACACCAAACTTCAGCCGTATTATACCTGCTTGGTTAGGAAGTGTTTTGCCGCGTTTGGTGTGCAAACCCGGCAGTTGTGATGATATGAAACAATAAAAGGGCATGCCGTTGTATTAGAGTTTTTACGGTATTTAGATTGGATCAATGCAATTTTATTTAGAAACAATATGATACCGATTGATAAAGACGGTGAGATTTCGATTGGAAATGTTGAAAAGAGAAGATTTTGAAGCGAGGTCGAACATTTATTTGAATAAAGCAATGAAATGAAAAATATGGGCAATCACTGTACATATTTACACAATAATCACATGTTTGAAAAAACGAACGCGTAGCCCTTCATAGCGAATGGGCAAGCGACGTCAGAGTAAATGCACATTGAGAGCACTCCAGCGACCAAAATGACCGTAGCCTACAAATTTTCACTGATAAATATACGCATGTGAAATATAGAACGCGGTTAACCTGTAGGACGTAAACGGCCAGATGATCAATCGAAAAAGCAGATGGCAGTTCTGGAAAGTAGCTCTGAAGAAAGATGAGAATCGGGAAAGCAGGGATCATAGCGGCGGCGGAAATGAGAATAAGAAGACAGATTGCGAGAAGATTATTCATTCTGAAACTAAAAATAGAGAGGGAATTTTAATTTGAAAGCAAAAAAAAGGTGCTCACCTTTTTGATTCTCCGATACACTTCGAGAAGATATTTAAAGCTCTGCAATCACGTGTTAGCCGAACGATTGCATTTGAATTTGGCAAGAATGCACAATTGATTCCAAATAAATACTCTGTGAAATTTTAACAAACAAGATTTTCTGAACATTCTCTATACTCGTCATGAACACTTCTTTTATGAAAAATATTAAAATTAAAAAAAAGGAAATGGTCACTTTCTAAAGGAAATAGCACAAGGAAGGAAAAGAATAGCGAGTAAAAGGAATGTGCGACATAATGTCAATAATTCTTCGATGAAACAATTCGGACCGGAAGGTGATTTGGATAGGGGAAGAATAAAATGCAAATGGCACCATGGAACAAGAAAAACACACACACAGACTACACTTCATCTACACGAATCGTCACCTATTACACATTTGGATTCTAGTAGTTGACAGACTTTTTGATCGCATCAAACACTCTATGAACAGTTGGAATGTAGAATGGCTCATGGACATGTGGGAATGGCGTATCAAATCCAGCGACACGCTCAATCGGCGATTCCAAGTTAAGGAAGCAGCGCTTCTGAAATTAGGGAAACTATTATCGGTTCAATATTCTTGCCAGCAACCACATGCACCCGCAAAAGTTTTATAATAGACACAGACATAACGAGACGATACATCCGCTCAGATTTTAGCTCTGCGTTCAGTTAAATTCAGTTGAAAACACCTGCTCAGGGAAATTCGCTATTCAAGCGGCACGTTGCCGTCGAAATCGGCAAGTTGCCGATATTTGATGAGGTGGCAAGAGGACGGCAAGCAAAATGAGTTGTAGCCGCAAGGGAACGGTTCTGATTTGTCAGACATTTTGGGAAATAATGTTTAAAAAAAACATTCGAGAAGAAAATTTTGAACCGAAATATCGAATTTAAATTTTTTTAGAAAAAATGTCAATATTTTTAAATCGATAATACTGTCCAGAATCTTCTGAGCATGCCCGGATCAGGGGTGGCACCAAAAAAAAAATTTTTTCGTTTTTTTTTTGAGTGAAACAAACAAATTTTCGGATTTTTTTTTTAGAGCCACAGAGGCGAAAAAAATTCCGGTATATGCTCCAAACTGACAGAAAAAACTCTAAATTTTAATGAAAACTTGGAAAATTTCCATTCAATTGGCAGAAATCCGTTGTTTTCTTTTTTTTTTGTAAAATTGTTTGTGGACAAAAAATTTTTTTTCGTTGAAAAGTTTTTTTGCCGGAACAATTTTTGACATTATTTCTCAAAGTTTTATATAGGCTAATTTTTTGCATTTTTCGACATTTCTGGGGATATCAACACGTTAAAAAAACGTTAATAAATAAACATGTTAAGAAAAAACTTTTTTTCCTATAAAACCCCCCATTTAAACATTCCAACAAACCTGAACAGTAGAAGCAATTTCGGCTCCAAATCCAGAAGATATTGGCGCTTCATGAGTGACAATCAGTCTTCCCGTCTTCTCAACACTTTCTACAACATGATCTTCATCCCATGGCTGAATAGTTTGCAAATCGATAACTTCCACGTCAGCATTCAGTTTCTCCTTGGCCAATTGAGCAGCCTCAAGTGCCACATGAACTTGAGTTCCCCAGGCAACAATAGTGAGATCTTTTCCAGAGCGAACAGTTTCAGCCTGGCCGAGTGGGATGGTGTAGTCACCGACTGGAACATCTTCCGCAGCAAGACGGTACAAAATCTTCGGTTCGAAGAAAATGCATGGATTCGGATCCCGAATGCAAGAGAGAAGAAGTCCCTTGGCTTGAATTGGTCCGCGTGGAACAACGAGCTGAAATCAGAATTATAGAGCCAACTGAATCAAACAGAATTTTAAAAAGTACCTTGAGACCTGGAGTATGAGTGAAATGAGCTTCCGGGCTCTGTGAATGGTAGAGAGCACCGTGTCCCACTGCTCCCCAGGTAGTTCGCACGGTAAGTTTTCCGCAATCAAACTGATTTCCAGATCTATATCTGAATTTGGCAGCCTCATTAACCAGTTGATCGTAAGCGGGGAAGATGTAGTCTCCAAATTGAATTTCCGCGATTGCAGTAGCTCCAGCAGCAGCCACTCCGATTCCGAAACCAGCGATTCCCTGCTCGCAAAGAGGAGTGTTGAAAACTCGATCTTTTCCAAACTTTTGTTGAAGGTCCAAACTGCATCTGAACACTCCTCCGAAAGCCACGTCTTCACCGAAAAGAACAGCTGAATCGTCCGTTTCCATAGCAATTCTCATGGCCTCGTTGACCGACTGCATCAGATTCATCTTGGTTTTTTCGACGTTTTCAAGTCCAGCTGGGAGAGCGGCGGAAGGCTGGAAGGTAAAATGAGCCTTCCCACGGATCTGTTGAAGCTTGGTTCCACATTTGGAAAGCAGACTGACTGCTCTGGAGCTCATCTGGAATTTATTTTAATATTTATAAATATCGAAGAGGAAAAATATGATGGCTTCGTGGCGGAATGACACTCGAATTCACGTTTTTATTTGAAAAAATTAAAGACATGAAGAGAATTTTCGTCTCCCAGTTTCACGTGAAATGTCACTTCGCCACGAATCCATTATAAAAAGTTGCGCAATAGATAGTTAAGATGGTCGAGTTAAAACGACAAGAATTTGAGTAGAAAAGTTCAGTTCACGTGAACTGTGAAAAGAAATAAAGTAAAATGAATTTATAACAAAAGGAAAAGAAACACAAGAAAAAATTCAATAGGAAAAAAAAAACGGAAATAGTCTGTGTTCAGGAAGAAAATAAGACATGACTACCGGTTAGTCGGACAAACAAGAATGAGAATAGATAGAATTAGGAACACGTCACATGCTCAATCCTCATCGGAATCGAGCCCTTCGACGTCTTCGTCAATGTCAAATAAGTCCTCGTTGATGTCCATCTTTGCCATCGCTGCAATTTGTGGAAATTGGTTTTCTGTTTTTCTCGCTCTTTTTTTGCAATGGGAGCAGGAGAGAAAGAAAAGACGCAGAGCGGGGGCTATTCATTCCACGTGCCAGACAAATATCGATTTTCATAATATAACAGTTGGAAGCCTGCTAGCGATAAGCTGATAAAAAAGAGAGACAAGAAGCATTGACAGCCGGAGGGTCAATGTGTCTAGCACGTGGCTTAAGGGAAAAAAACTGGGACGGACACGCGTGAAAATAAAGGGATGAAACAGCTTTATCGCACAATTCTTGCCAGTTTAAAATAAGTAGGGCGAACCATAATTACGCGTCCAAATTTTGAGACCAATTTAAAAGAAAGATGAAGAAGAAAAAATTTAAGAAATCAAAAGAAATCAAAAGTAGCTTTCGATGCAGCCAGGCTTGTGAATAAGACAAAAATTCAAGATGCGCTAAATGAATAACCCCATAAGTTTCGCGAAAAAATCTCAGAAATAACAGAAATTTATCACTATTGTCCATTCGTGAAGAAAGCAAGTGCGCACCACAAAACTTAGTAATTCGTGGATTTCATTTTCGTCGCCAAATTATTTCAATTCTCGTGTATTTAAATTCAACGTGAAATGAAATAATTTGGCGACGAAAATGAAATCCACGAAGTACTAACTAGGGAACCATTTATCTAATGCATGGACTCTGCCTTAACTGTTGACACAGTTCGAAAGAGGGACTTTTAAAATGTATATTCCAGTTTTCAAAACCTGCTTACGAGACTTCTGAATAAATGAAATTTCAGTCCAAAGTTTCACATTTTTAGCATTGGTTTTAGCAAAAATAGCCTTTCACGAGCTATTTTTCTCGCCACGACCACCCCATTTCATAGGTTCTCTCATTGTTCAATTCAAAACATGCGAGGGTGGCGCAGGTGGGAGTAGTTGCGTTTATGAATATTGAGATGCTGGTTCGACCCCCCACGAAGTAATTGATTTTTTTCTTTTTCTTTGGAACTTGGCTATGGACCTATTTAGCACAGGTACATGAACAAATCGAAACGTTTTTTTTCCAAATATGAACTGATTTGAATGTTCAGATGGGAGGAGCGAAAAAGCATCTGCCAAACTGGCCATAACCTTGATTACAGAAATTTCAGAAAACTTGAAATAATCCATGATATGATATGGCACTGCACCTTGCATGGGGAGACTAGATTCAAAATTCAGAGGAAATGGGCAATAGAGCGCACTTGCACCGCGTCTGCCTGCGTTTCTTATCTCGGCACACTCTCTCGCTCACTTTTTTTTGAAACAGATAATTAAAATCCATTTTTCAGCATTTTCTCGTTCCCTTTTTTCAAAAATCGCTCCGTTGAATGGAAGTAAACATTTTTAGAATGTTTTTAAAACAAAGTTTATCAAAATTGGCCAATAATTACTTGTACGCTGTCAATTTTTTGTTTTTCTTTCTTTTTTGCCGACATTTTTTAGCCATAGTTTTGAATTTTTGTGTTGAAATCTTTTTTTCGAGTCTTGGTTCGTTCTGGAATCTGGGATTCGACAAAAATTTCTAATTTTCAAAGACGTTTTGGCACTTCAATCAAAAATGAACAAGAAAAAATATTGAATTTGTATGTGATTTTCGCGATTTACATAAGAAGAATAATTGATATATCAGTTTTCAAGTTAAGCTAAAAAAAAGAAATGGGATAAAGTACTCGTCGCACAATTTTTCGTAAGTTTCGCATTGCAATTGTACAATTATGGTCTCTCGCCAAACCAAATGCTGGTTTTCGTTGAATGACACGTAAAACTGTAAATTTCAGACTAAATAAATAAGAATTAAAAGGGAAAAATAGAAAATATGACATTTCGGATAAAAAAATGCCTGCGAAAATGGAAGAACAACTAAAAATCGATAGAGTGCACGGAAGAATCGACCAATTTTCGAAAAATTTGATTTAAAAACACTCTAAAAAAATTTGCTACCTTTTAACAGAGAGATTTTTCCAAAAATGAAACGAGAATATACTTTAAAATGCATTTTAATGCTCTGAAAAACACATTTTCAAAAAAAGTGAGCGAGAGAGTGTGTCGAGATACGAGACGCAAACGCGGTGCAGGCGCGCTCTATTGACCAATTTCTCTGGTTTTTGAAGCGAGTCTCCCAATGCAAGGTGGAGTGTATGGAGAGAAAAGTTTCAAAATTGAATATGAATCTTACCATATCCAAAATGTAAAGGGAAATATTTAACGCAAACTAAAAAAAATTGTTTCCAAAAACTTTATGAAAAATAATTTTGAAAAGAAAAAAAAACAATAACTTCGTGGGGGTCGAACCAGCATCTCAATATTCATAAACGCAACTACTCCCACCTGCGCCACCCTCGCATGTTTTGAAGTGAACAATGAGGGCACCTATGAAATCGGGTGGTCATGGCGAGAAAAATAGCTCGTTAAAAGCTATTTTTGCTAAAACCAATGTTAAAAATGGTCAAACTTTGGACTGAAATTTCATATATTCAGAAGTCTCGTAAGCAGGTTTTGAAAACTGGAATATACCTTTTAAAAGTCCCTCTTTCGGACTGTGTCAACGGTTAAGGCAGAGTCCATGCATTAGATAAATGGTTCCCTAGTAAGTTTTGTGGGGCGCACTTGCTTTCTTCACGAATGGACAATATCATTGAATTGAATTGCATGAAAAAAGTGACTACAGGAATTTTTTAAAACTTTGAACGCGACATAGAGGGCATTTTAAAAGATTCCGCGACATTTCGAAACCAGAAATTTCGAAACTGCGTTTACAGGAAAGATAAAAAGGGAAGTATCAATGTTGGTTTGGAGAATGCTCAGAATGGCCTGAAACTTTGGGAAATATTATGGATTCAATTTTCTTGCAGGTTTTTGTGAAAACGAAAACATTGCAACGCGGTGTTTGCGTTATTTTGAAAATTCAAACGACAATGAAAGAAATAGCATAGAAAATGAAGAGAAATGTTCCCATTTTCGTTTCAATTTCGTTTCAAACACCGCGTTGCAACTTTTTTATTTACCCGCGGGGATCCCCCCCCCCCCACTCTTATGGTAGCCGGCAAGAAGATTTAATTGATAATAATGACAAAAATACTCCCGGACATATCCAGAAAATTTTGGACCAAAAAATCGTCGGAGCATTCTCCGAATTTACGCTGAATTTTTTGATGGTTTTACCTATTTCGCGGCTCTTTTGTAAAAAAAAATAATAAATTTTGGCTCGTAAACTAAAGTTTCTTGGCAGCTGCTAACGAAATGACGCTCTAATCGAGCACTTTCAGATTATTTGTTAAGTAGCCATTAAATTAAGTAAATACAATTTTTTGACTCGCTACCTCCCTTTTCATCTCCCCTGTTAACGCGGTTTGGAGATGTCGCGGAGCCTTTTAAATTTGTTCAGACTCTCACCTCCAGCAGTTGACTGAACGGCAGTGGATGAGTTGTTCATCTCGTTTGTCAGTTCATCATCCATTCCGTCAAATTTGAAGAAGTTGGCATCAATTTCGAACACCTTCTCGTTCTCGTCCGCTTCCTCGATCTCCATTTCGATATCTCCGGCCTCGTCGTCATCGTTGTTGATGAGATTAGCGTCAAACAAAAACAAATCACGTCCAGACATTCCATTCTGAAATAATAAAGTCAAAATGTTTACAAAAGGTGCTCCTAACATGTTTTCCAGACTTGATCTTCTCCCTCTTTGCCTTCAATTCTGCCTCCTCCTTTTCTCTTTTTTCTCGCAATTTCTTCTTCTTCCACGCAATGAACGATTGAAGTGTTAACTTTGTGAGATCTTTCGAGTTCAAAGCAGCTCTTTCCTTCTCGACCAACTCTTCAATACTGATCTCATCTTCCTTCTGTTGCTCCATCGCCTTCCGTTCTTTTTTAAGCACGTATCCTTCTGGCAGACAATGACGATATTGGCATTTATCTCCACCGTTGGGACACTCCCAGAACCATCCGTACTTATTGTTCTCAACAGCTTCCAAGAAGTATTTGCACACGATATCGATCATGTGTCCTCCTTTGTTCTTCTTATTCACCACCTCCGCCAGCTTATCCTGATCCCAATTCTCATTAGTCTCTGAAAATATATTTTGTTTAATATCTCAATCAAAAGGGAATCAAACTAACCATCTTTATCAACTTCCCTACTATCGGCGTACAAGTTTCTCTTGGCTGTTTTTTGGGCCACTGCTAAATCGTGACTGAACTTGCACTTGGCTCCTTTTCCACAGAGACCTTGCTTGAAGAAGACGCAAAGAAGTGATTTGGGATCGACATCTGCAAGAAATCCAATTATTACTAACATTTAACAGCTGCTGAAAATGTACCCTTTGCAACTTTCTGCTCCACCGGTTTCAAGAGACTGGTAATATCGAGAAGCTCGTCCTTTTCCTTCTTTTTCGCCGCTTCTTGTTGCCTGACAATATCCATACGAGTGTTGTTGTTCCGAACCTGTTTCCGGAGAAGCCATAAAGTAGGAATTAAACATTTTAATGATTACCTGATTCTCAATCTGCGCCACAAACTTTTGGTTTTTGTTTCCTTTTTTATTCTTCATTCCGAACGTTTTGTCCTCGATAACCTTCTCTTTTCGTTTGGCCTCAGCCTTTTTGCTCGGCTGTTGCTTCGGTGGCATGATTGAAGAGGTTTATTCTGAAAAAATGTAATTAAAACATTGAAACTGGAGAATTATTGAAAACGATCGCATAGACATAGAATGAAAAATTTGCAGAGAGAGGAAAAAAATCGATAATTGTTTGCTGAAAAACAAATGAAAATGGGGAAAAACGTGTTCAGCGAAAAAAAAAATTCATGAATTGGAATGCGCCAAGGCACAACTCGCGTGTCAGCAAACCTTGTAGGCGCAAAAAAATTACAAAAAAATGAAATTCAATTTTTAAAAATATTAAAGTGGTTTTTTCTTAAATTCTTTCGTTTTCGTTATGTTTGAACTTATTTATGTTTTAATCCAGGTATGTTTGGCAGTGTTCATCGAAATGACGATTTCAACAACCCGAACACTCTCAATGGGCCACGAATCGTGCAAGAACCAGAGCAGACGCCGGTAAGAACTTATGGACCTATTCAAGAGAGAAAAAAAAGAAAAAAAAAGAAGTTTTTTCCGATGCAGGAACGGCAAAAAAAGAAAAAAAGGAAGGAAATTCATTTTTCTCTTCCTTTTTTTTTCTTTTTTTGCCGTTCCTGCATCGGAAAAAACTTCTTTTTTTTTCTTTTTTTTTCTCTCTTGAATAGGTCCATTAGAAATGTGAAAAATTACAAAAATAGGACGAAAATGCGAAAAATTTTTTTTTTTTAACTCGGACATGCTCACAAATTGTTTAACTGAGGTTCATGAATAACTATTCTAAAAATTGCAATTTAAATTTAAATTGCCAGTTCCATACAGTGTGCCTTATCGACAAAGGTTCGACAAATTTGTCAGTTTTTCGTCGAAATTTATCGACAAATTTGTCGAAATTTTGTCGACAAATTGGCTAAATAATGCAGCGCGCAATTTCGAGGTGTTGTTGTAGAACTGCAGAAGACATCAAATTTTATAATTCTATTTCGGATAGTTGTATTCCGAGCAGTTCCTTCTATTCTGGATAGTATATCTGCCAAAAGGCGCCCAAATAGTCGCCAAAGCCCCAAAAACACCCAAGGCGGCGGCCAAAAAGCACCCGAATAGCTGCCAAATAGCCGTTAAAAAGCCGGCCAACAGCTGCCAAATAGCTGCCAAATAGCTGTCAGATAACCGCCCTCTTGGAGAACGCGCTATCGCTACCGGCTTTACATACTTTCTTGTACCGACGCATCACTGGTTCCGACGTTTGCTATCATTTGCATGAGAGCGGCGCGGCAACCGATGTCGAATAGCAAGAAAATATATTTTGTCGAAATTTTTTGTCGTTTTTTTTCGAATTTTTTTGTCGATAATTTGTCAAAAAGGGCATTTGTCGACAAATTTTTTTTCGATAAGGCACACTGGTTCCATATAAATATTTAAGCTCAAAAATTGGTGTGCATGCATGCCGTTCTGGGGATCATTTTTGACACTATTGCACAAAGTTTGAGAGCATTTTTGGGCCATTTGAACATGGCCATGTCTCTAAAAATGTGTGTTTCTTGTAGTCCCTAGATTTCCGTTTCTTTTATTATTTTTCACTTGAATAGCTGAATTAATTGAACGGATAAATATATAATGAGTGTCTGAAAATATCATTTCAATTGCACACCATCACTGGAAATATTGGTTCTGTGAAATGAACAATTTTTAGAAATTTTCGGCTCTCATAGACAAATAAATATTCAAAAATAAAGACATTTTAGGGAAGGATGGTGAAAAATCACAAAATTCTTTATTTGGATTACTGTAGGAATATTATCTTTACAGACGGTGACAACTGGAATGTCATGGGAGCTCCGAGTGCAATCTTTCGTCGGACTCTTCATTTTGTCCATAATTGCCAGTTTTTGTGTAATATTCATACAGATTATGAAAATACATGAAAAATACAAATTTCAGGGCAGCTATCTCCTATTACTCACCAAGATCACCGGTTTTTGCATAATGACATCGATTAGTGCGGTGCTGTCACTTTGCAGCACATGTTGTCTAATGGGTCCGGTTGGACAGCTGAAGAAAATGTTCGACAAGAGCCGCTGGATCGCCTCTTCCTTGTATATTATTTTTATTCTTCTCACTCTTTTCGCCGGTTTGGCCCTCGAAAATGCACCATTGGCGATTATATGCACTGCTGGACAATACATTGCAATGGCGTGGTATTCCCTTTCCTATATTCCATACGCCCGAGAAGCCGTTGCTAAAATTTTCTGCTGAACCCGAGAAATTTCAAATTTTTGTTGCTTACATTGCCTTTCAGATTTGCCATCATTTGGGTTGTGAGAGATTTTATTTTCCTATTTACTTACCCGCGTGTTTTGTGATTATGTTCCATACATTCGCAATATGTGAATTTGCTATATTTTATGCATTTGTATAATATGTTTAAACGCAAAGCATAAATAAAATTAACAATAAAAAATGATAAAGTTTTCGAAACAATTTTCATCAAATTGCTCTCTGAGTTGGGGATGAAAATTGTTTGAACGTTCATCAACAAGAATCGAGAAATGAAAGGTGACTGACCTGTTGAAAAAATGTTATTGTAAAAAGTATGCGTTCGGGGGGAATCGAACCCCCGTCGAATGCTTGGAAGGCATCCATGCTGACCATTACACCACGAACGCGGTGATGTTTAGAAGAGATAAAAGCAGACAAAAACTGGAATATAATCATTCCCGATCGCATTTAAAATGTCCCTCTGCGAAGAAGGCAGTTGCGACACGAATATGCAACAGATAAGAGAATACGGTAGACTGAACGTCGATGCGGTCACACAGTAGATTCCGATTTTCCCGATTTCCTCTTCGCTTTTATTTTCTTACAAACACATCGCGTTCGTGGTGTAATGGTCAGCATGGATGCCTTCCAAGCATTCGACGGGGGTTCGATTCCCCCCGAACGCATACATCTTTTCTAATTTCCTCATCACATTTTTTTCCGCTGTCTTCCGTTGACTCTAAATATATCAGACACAACTGTGTGCGATAATTTAAGAACATTAATGGACCTATGCATTTGAATTAAAATGAATTTTTATGTCACATTTATTCAATGCATTACAACATATTAATTAATTATTCTGAATTTACCTGAACCATTGAGTTTGAGTTTTTCTGCAAATCGCGCCTAGTCATCCTGGTCAAATAAGTGAACTTATTAACAAATAAATGCATGCGCCTTTAAACATTTACTCCGAGTACACAAAAATGATGACAAAAGATGCATTTTTTGACCAGGATGGATAGGCGCGATTTTCACAAAAACTCAAACTCAATGGTTCAGGAAAATTCAGATTAATTAATTAAAGGGGGTGCCAACTTTCTGGGGAAAGTGGCTTAAAATATACTCTTGGGTGGGGGATTTACGAATATCACATTGAAATCGCACAAAAAAATTTCTCTGATTTTTTATGATTTTTACAAAAAAAAATAGAAGACCACGAGGAGTACACGAAAATCGTGGCCGTGGACTAGGAAACCCTCGGCCGCGGCTTCTAGAAAGATCCATTTTCACCAGAATTACTTATTTTTCGTGCAGTTTTCCTCGTTTTTATTATCGATTTCGGATAAAACATGCTCTAATCGCTTATTACATTTTAGATCATCGCGAAAATACAGTTTAGTCATGAAAATCGAAAAATCGATATTCGCCTTTCGTTCGATTCATCGTTTTAAATAATTTCTTGTGAGCATTTATTGTTCAAATATAAACGTTGCTGATAAAATATTGAATTTAATGCGGAATTGAGCAGGAAAAGGGACAACAATGGAAGGTATGAGAATTTTTGTTCCGAATTTGTTTTATCGTTACTTTTGTGATCAACACGCGTTAATTTTCTATATTCAAACACGAAATGATGTTTGTACAATATTTCCCCAAGATTAATGCAAAAAAAATGCGAGAAAGACGGGAGAAAAATGTTGAAAAAGAAAATGGCGTTTGAATTTCGCGCCAAGTCGTGTACTCCCCGTGGTCTTCTATTTTTTTTTGTAAAAATCATAAAAAATCAGAAAAATTTTTTTGTTCGATTTCGATGTGATATTCGTAAATCCCCCACCCAAGGGTATATTTTAAGCCACTTTCCCCAGAAAGTTGGCACCCCCTTTAACATGTTGTAATGCATTGAATAAATGTGACATAAAAATTCATTTTAATTCAAATGAATAGGTCCATAAATGGCACGACACACCTGTGTAAACATTTCTGAAAGATTCCCGAATTGTCTACTTTTCTGTTCGAAAACCAATGCAAAACGAGCAAAACGTCGAGAACATTCTAGAACATTCAGTGACATTTTGCGAGTGAGAGAGAGAGAGAGAAAAGAAAGGAGTGAGGCAGTGCGAATGCCATTTAGAGACGCAGGCAGAGAAAGGACTAAGGCATCACGCAATGAGTGGAGGTGGCAGAAAAAGGGAGGGAAGAGTAGACATGCCTCTCTTCCCGAACCTCCCAGAAGATTCTAGAATACGTCGGTAAATAGTATATAAGCAGGAGATTTGAGCAGAATGTCACCCTAAGAATAATCTGAATATTATACTGCTCTCAAAACAAACTACAAGCAATGTCTTCGTGCAAAGCTATCGGAATCGACCTCGGTACTACGTATTCATGTGTCGCAGTCTACCAGAATGGTAAAGTGGAGATCCTGGCCAATTCGGAAGGAAACAAGACGACGCCGTCATATGTGGCATTCACTGACACTGAAAGGCTCGTCGGAGATGCGGCCAAGGATCAGTCGGCTCGTAACCCGGAGAACACTGTTTTCGATGCGAAGCGACTGATTGGAAGGCGATTCGACGAGTCAACCGTGCAAACTGACATCAAACACTGACCGTTCGCTGTCAAGTCGAAACAAGGTAAGCCGGTTATTGAAGTGGAACTGAAGGCTGAACGCAAACAGTTCAATCCGGAGGAGATCTCGGCCATGGTGTTGCAGAAGATGAAGGAGACTGCTGAGACGTATCTCGGACACACTGTCAGAGACGCTGTAATCACTGTGCCGGCCTACTTCAACGACAGTCAGAGGCAGGCGACGAAAGATGCGGCCACTATTGCCGGACTCAACGCCATCCGAATCATCAACGAACCAACAGCTGCAGCTCTCGCTTACGGACTCGACAAAGGCATCAGTGATGAGAAAAATGTGCTCATCTTCGATCTGGGTGGTGGCACTTTTGATGTTTCCATCCTCTCGATCGCTGAAGGATCCATTTTTGAAGTGAGATCGACGGCTGGTGACACTCATCTCGGAGGCGAGGACTTTGACCAACGTATGTTACAGCACTTTATGAACGAGTTCAAAAGAAAAACTGGTAAAGAGATTTCACCCAATCCACGTGCCATACGACGTCTGCGAACTGCATGCGAACGTGCCAAAAGAACTCTTTCAAGCTCGTCAGAAGCCACAATCGAAGTGGATTCTCTTTTCGAAGGTATTGATTTTCACTCAAAGATCACTCGTGCCCGTTTCGAAGAGCTCTGCTCCGATCTCTTCCGCAAGACACTTGAACCAGTTGAAAAAGCTCTTCGTGATGCAAAGCTTGACAAATCAAAAATAGACGAAGTGGTGCTCGTTGGAGGATCGACTCGGGTGCCGAAGATCCAGAAGCTGCTCAAGGACTTTTTCAACGGCAAGGAACTCAACTGCTCGATCAATCCGGATGAAGCGGTTGCATTTGGTGCCGCAGTGCAAGCCGCTGTTCTTTCTGGAGTCAAGGATCAAACTATCAAAGACGTTCTACTTGTCGACGTGGCTCCGCTCAGTCTTGGAATCGAGACGGCCGGTGGAATGATGACTAACCTGATCGAGCGCAACACACGCATTCCAACCAAGGCTTCCAAGACGTTCACCACATACGCCGACAACCAACCAGGCGTCTCCATTCAAGTTTACGAGGGAGAACGTGCAATGACTCGAGACAATCACCGTCTTGGAACTTTCGAACTCACTGGAATCCCACCGGCTCCACGCGGTATTCCTCAAATTGACGTCACATTCGATATCGATGCAAACGGAATTCTTAACGTGACTGCGGCAGACAAGTCTACTGGAAAATCGAACCGAATCACGATCCGAAACGAGAAGGGACGTCTTTCACAAACGGACATCGATCGCATGGTGAACGAAGCGAAACAGTTCGAACAGGAAGACGCGGCACAACGCGAACGTGTCGCCGCCCGCAACCAACTCGAAGCGTACGCATTTCAAGTGAAACAAGCTCTCGACGAGCACTCGGATAAGCTCTCGGCAGAAGATGCTCGTCGTGCAAGAGAGGTTTGCGAAGAAACTCTTCGTTGGATGGATGCCAATTCACTAGCTGAAAAAGACGAGATCGAGGCCAAGGATAAAGAGCTCAAATCGGTATGCCAGTCGATCCTCACCAAAATGCACCAGTCGGCACAACAACCTTCGAGTGGATGTTCAGATCCGGGATCTGCTGGTTTCAATCCTTCCAACTTCCCACAAGGACCAACTGTCGAGGAGGTCGATTAATTTGTTCATCCTTTAACTTTTTATATTTATTGTAATTATTTTACCATTTATTACGAGTTTTTCATGACTATTATTGCCTGTTCATATCGTTTTACACAAATAAAGTTGATACAAATTCTATACAATTTTTTTCCGGTTCGTTTCTTTTCTGAAAAATACAAAGCATAGTCTCCAGATTCCGAAATTAAGTAGGTTTTGTTAAAGACTGGGATAACTGAAACGAACGATTCAGCTGCATTTCTTAGGAACTTCTTAAATTTTGTTTAAAATATTCATAAGTTTGCTCCAAGGTACGGTCTACAGTTGGAAGCAATTGGAGGATAATCCAGGCTTTCTTGGAAATTTCCGATTCCGGTTCCGAGGCAGTTTCACTTCCGAAAAAATTTCCGTTTCCGTTCCGAAACAAAATGAGATTCGAAAATATTTCCGTTCCGTCGGAAATAATATTTTTCCGATGTCGGAAAAAAACATGTTTTTCTGTCGAAATTTGGTACGAAAAATTGTTTTTTTTTTTTTGGAAAAAATTCGACCATGTCCACGACACCAATTTCCTATTTAAAACAAGAGTCTACGTATCTTTCCTCATTTTTTTAAAAATTTTTTGTGGATAATTTAAGATTTTATGGGTCTATTCAGATTCATTTCTGATTTTCCGATCGGAAATCGGAGCGAGAATTTGAAATTTCGGAATTCCGACGGAAATTCGGAAATAAAAATGAAAAACTCGGAATTCCGTCGGAAAATCGGAAGAGGAAATTACAAAATCGGAAATTTCCGACGGGACTCGGAAGAGAAATTTTGATTTCCGAGAAAGCCTGGTGATGAGGAAATAAGAAGATGTATGCGTTCGGGGAGAATCAAACCCCCGTCGAATGCTTGGAAGGCATCCATGCTGACCTGTGAAGATCGTGACCAGGCTTTCTCGGAACTGAAAATTTCTCTTCCGAGTTCCGTCGGAAATTTCCGATTTTGTAATTTTCTCTTCCGAATTTCCGTCTGAATTCCGAAATTTCAAATTCTCGTTCCGATTTCCGTCGGAATTCCGACTTCCGACGGAATTCCGATTTCCGATCGGAAAAATCGGAAATGAACCCAGACTCGTGGGTTAAATAGGCAATTTGTGTAATGGACATGGTCGAATTTTTTCCAAAAAAAAAAAAAACGATTTTTACGTACAAAATTTCGACAGAAGAAAACGGAAATATTTTCGAATCTCATTTTGTCTCGGAACGGAATCGGAAATTTTTTTGGAATTGAAACTGCCTCGGATCCGGAATCGGAAATTTCCGACTTTTCGGAAATTTTCGAGAAAGCCTGATCGTGACACTTGATTTGCCTGCCGAAATGTCCAGGTGCCGTTCGTCAAACCATGTCTTCATGTGGTCCAGCACATTTTGCGATGTTTCCGCCGCCTTTTGCAAGATCGGATCCTGTACCAGAATCGTCGTGTCGTCGGCATATCCAATAATCTCGGCTCCTGGGAAGGTTGGGACTTCTCTTATGTAGAAATTGAAGAGGGCTGGTGATAGGACCGCGCCTTGGGGTACTCCGCCTCTTATGGACCTATTCGTAGGAGAAAAAAAAAAATTTTTTTCCTATTCATAGATGTAAAAAAAAACGACAAACAATGTCGAAAAACGAATGGTAAACAAGTGTTTATTGACCATGATAGACCATTGATAGAGAAGAGGCGCAGAAAAGGGGCGGAGTTTGCATGAACTAGTAAACAATTCCGTTCCCACGGGGTGGTAAACATCTCTGTGCCTCCTCACTATCAATGGTCTATCATGTTCAATAACATGAACAAAATAGCTAAAAAATTTCCGAAAACAGTGTCAGGCGCCACTTTTCATTTCCATATATCTGCGTTGCCCCTAGACTCGTACCTTTAAATTTTGTGCTTGTGATATCATCCCACCCGTCTTTCTCTCATCTATTTGACCGCGGATTTTTCCAATTGGTCATCTTACTTATTTATTTTCTCTCCCCTTATTTTTATACCGTTGTCCTCTTTTCCATGTGCCATATACATATTTTTATGCGAGAAATGAATAAACATATTATCTTTCTTATATATAAAAACCCAGATCGGGATGTCTGTGCGCGTCCGCACTTGCATTTTTGCAAGAAAATGCAGTGGACAAAACACGAACCCGTGACATTAGGATTTGTATTCAAGAGCACTACCGACTGAGCCACAGAGGACAGAAATCTTCCCAAAACAGAGTGCGTATAAATGAATGAGGAAGAGTGGAACGTAAAAAAATAGAATGTGGCGACGAAGTCGCCAATAGGCTGCGTCAGCAGCCGCGCAGGACTGCGCAGCAGGCTTGTATATTATAAACACTTGTTTACCATTCGTTTTTCGACATTGTTTGTCGTTTTTTTACATCTATGAATAGGAAAAAAAAAGTTTTTTTTTGTTTTTTTTCTCCTATGAATAAGTCCATTAGTGTGCGCCACTTCGATTTTTCCTCACCGCATTGGGTCCGGATCTTGTTCTTGTAGAGATAATTCCCGAGCCATCTTGTGATGGCTTTGTCCTGGATTGCACCGTCCAATTCGCATAGCAGCCGAGCTATGGAGACCGTGTCGAAAGCCGCTCTGAGATCGAGACAGGTCATGGTCGTCCTGTTTGCCGGCTTTGGCATGTTCAGACCTCCCACAATGCGGTTTGTGACTTCGATGATCGCCGTGGTCGTGGAGTGAGCCTTCTTAAACGCATGTTGTGACGATGGCGACTGACACTCCTGGTTTATCCTCTCCAGGATGACCCTTTCCAGAACTTTTGCTACTGGCGACAGTAGTGATACTGGCCTGTAGCTTTTGATCTCCGTCAGGTCCTTGCCGGATTTCGATAGCATGAACACGTTGGCCTTTTTCCATGAGTCCGGAATCGTGTTTTCCGATATCGTGGCGTTGAAGAGTTCAGCTAGCGCGTGGATACCGTTCTCGGGGAGATTTTTGAGGTGAATGTGGCAGAGCCCATCTGGTCCCATTGCTGTCGATGACTTTCCGAGGCTACCCCGAATCAGAACGTTCCCGAATCAGAACGGTCCCGAATCAGAACCGTGTCCTGAATCGGAACTGTTCGTTTCAGAACTGTCCTTTTTCTCATCTTTGTTTTCCCTTCCTTCGCCGACTGTTACCAGGTTCTTCGCCATGGCATTTGTAATGGCTTTTGCATTCGTCGTAATCATTCCGTTTGGTAAGTTGACAGGTCCGGAGCTTCTTGCCTTCGGTTTGAGACCTTTGAGCAGGCTCCAGTTGCTGTCGGCTTTACGCTTGATCTCTATGTCTTCCATCTTGTTTAGCCATCTCACTTTTCTTAGATATCTCCTGGATTTTTCGATCAAGTCGTTGATTTCGGCAATCTTTCCATCTAGTGGGTTCAGCCTTTGCATCTCAGCTCTCTTCTTCAGCAGATCATCTGTTTCCTTCGTGTCACCTTGACATTCGCATGTCGGGACGAAACGACCGCGTGGGATATGTTTTCCGGCTGCTCCGAGAATGGCCTTGGAGATCAACTTTTCCAGCGAGTAGGCATCTCTGGGTCCCACGTAGCTCCTGATACTCGTCTCGATGTCGGTTTTGAATCCCTTCCAGTCAGCTTTTCCGTAGTTTGTAATGACGCGTTTTGGCCTTTCTCGTTTCGGGATCTCCGAGTCCATGGCAATTATGATGGGGAGGTGATCAGTGTTGATTACTCCACAAGTATGCCAGGTCGCACGTGAGGCTATGTCCGCGGTGGCCATTGTGATGTCCGGAGAGCTAAGAATTCCGGTGTCGGCTCTGGTGAATGTGTTTTCGTTGAGAATCACGTGGTTGCCGCGCGAATCTAGTTCATCCTCGATCATCGACCATCTCTCGTCTGTTTTGTGGCTGTGCCACGCGCTAGAGTGAGCGTTCCAGTCACCGGTTAAGATGTGATTTCGGTCTTCCATATCGAGAATCTGTAGGACTTCTTCGCGGACTTCCGCTGTTGGTGAGTCTGATGAGCGCGGAGGGAAATAGACGTTGGTAAAATACCACCGCCTGTAAAAAATTCGTTTGTTGTCAACGCAACTAGCAACAATTATAGAAAACAATTTTTGTGCTTACTTAGCAATTTTGCGGCTTTTTCCAGACACAAAATGTCCGGAAGTTGAACTGGAAAACATTTGAAAATGATAGTGGATGGATACGGCTAGTAGCCATGGAAAACGGCTAATAGCCATCCATTATAGGGCGTGTGCCAAATACATATGGCACACGCCCCAAATCGGTGGCTATTAGCCGTTTTCAATGGCTATTAGCCAAAAATTTTCTGAGTCGGGGTAATTGTTGCAGTGGCGGTGATTGCGTGAGCAACATCCGGGTCCAATACTCGTTTCGGGGGCATTCTCCGTTTGACCTGCTCGAATTTTGCGATTTTGGTATTGAAGTGCAGGTTTCCACGGAGCAGACGATGATCGCTTCCTGTGTCTGATCTCGTCCGACATACTCTTGAATCTGCCGTAACAAGAGTAGAGGCCGGATGCGGAGGACTGAGGCAGTTGTTGGTGCTGTTCGTAGCGGGTATGCCTACTCTTCAACGTCCTGCTAAACCGAGGAATGTGCGCAGGGAGGAAGTATTCGACACTACATCCCACCTGAGCGAGGCAGTGTGTAATGATTAGCCATTTGAATCTTTGCCGGGGTGACGAAATCCGCCGGAGTTTAAGAAAAGATCCAAGTGTTGATATTCTACGCCACGGAGAGGCTCATTACGTGCAGAAGTTATACTGTGGTTCCAATAGGGTTTTTACGGATTGTTGACAAAAAAGTTATTCCGGTGAATGTCGGGGCCATAGATGCCAAAATCCGGGCGCGCCCAAGGGCCGGGCCGGGCACTAAACTCAGGAAATTTTTGTCGCGATATTGCGAGAATAGGCATATACAGTACTGGCCATGAAGAATGCGACAACTAGTTTTTTGACGATAACCTCTTGGAATGTTAACTTTTTGACCCAATTTTTTTGTGAGATTTTTTCGGCACTATCAGAAACCTTTCTGTCAAGTTGATTTTAAAATTCTGCTGAAAATTATTTTTTATTCAATTACAAGCCTGGCTGCATCAAAAGCTACTTTTGATTTCCTTTCATTTCTAAAATGTTTTCTTCTTCATCTTTCCTTTAAATTTCTTTTTTATTCATTTCTCGCGTGTGCCCTGTGGCGCAGGTAGTTAAAATCTTGCCCAGTAGGCGAAAGACCGGAGTTCGAGTTTTTGTGTTGGTCTCCGGCGCTCAGTTCGCTTCCGCCATGCAGTTTGGAAACAGACACACCAAGAAACTCAGTTACAGACCCAAACGGAATTTTATATATAAGGATGATATTTTCGAAAATTCATAAAAATTGACATTTTTGGACTTATATACAAATAAGCTCTAGAATCACCGAAGGTAAAAAACAAAAGGACGGTATTATGTGTTCACGAACGAGGTTTGCAAACGACGCTCCGATGTTCCGCAGTTTATCACTGCGGTCTCGCAGCGAATACTGCGGAACAGTGGAAAAATTGCGGAACAGTGGAGCGTCGTTTGCAAACCTCGTTCGTGAACACATAATAACTATAAAAAGTGATTTAATACTTGGTTGGGTATCCTTTGGCATCAATAACAGCCTGGCATCTACGTTGCATCGAATCCAGGAGCGTCTGAACCACCGTCATCGGGATACTCTTCCAAGCAGCTTCGAGTTGAGCGAATTTCTGGTTGGCATTGGAGGCTCGGACTCCTTTGAGACGTCGTTCTAGCTCCTCCCACATATGTTCGATAGGATTCAAGTCCGGAGACTGACTTGGTCATTTCAGGAGATCCACACGGCGACGTCGAAACCAATTGGCGACATGACCCGAAGTATGCCTTCGGGTCATTATCCCGCTGAAACACCCACGATCGGTCCGAATTTGCTCTTGCCCATGGTCGCATTGTGTTCTCCAGGATGTCTTCGTACACATATCGGTCCATGGTTCCAACAATTCTCTTCAATGGACCCATGGAAGTGTCGGAGAAGCACCCCCAAACCATCGCAGATCCACCTCCATGTTTTACCGTCGGATATTGGTACTGAGGAGCATATCTGGAGCCAATAGGACGTCGAATCCATTGAATACCATCAGTACCGAACAGATTGAACTTCGATTCGTCGCTCCAGATGTGATTAGCCCACTTTCGAGGTGCCCAGGACAAGTGCTGTTTAGCCCATTCAACGCGAGTTTTCCTGTTTTTTAGACTAACGAGTGGTTTTTTGACTGGTCTTCGTCCGTGCAGTCCCAGCAACTTGCAGACGTCTTCTAATAGTCCTTCTCGATGGCACCGGCTTATTTGAAGACGTCACGGAAACTTGAATATCCGTAGATGTGCGTCTAGGATCTTCTCGGCACGCGCGCAAGATATTTCGATCCATAGCTCTGGAAGTGGTTCGGGGTCTTCCTGGAGATTGACGATGAACAACACCATCCTTAATAGTCGCAATTAGTTTAGAAAGCTAATTGAAACCTTACATCAACACGATTATTCTTCAAATTTGGCTGGAAGAACAACCAAACTGAGTTGCGAGTATCTTCGGATGCGCGCCTAGTTCATGTCCACGTACGATGCTTTTTCGAACGTCCACAGTGAAAGTTTTTTTCCCAAATGGTCTGACCATGGCTGAAAAACAATAAAAAAAACTAATTAGAACTACTCCCAATTAATTTTCATTCAACTTTATACTAAAAACTGAAATACAGGAAAAAAGTGCAAAAATGAGAAAAATTTAAAAAATTAAAAAGCAAATTTTTTTTTGCAGAATGATGCGATTCGGAAGTACGCAAGTTTTCGTGAGGTTCCATTGCAGGTAAAGTAAGAAATTCGGGTCGAAAAGTTAACTTTCCAAGAAGTTATCGTCAAAAAACCAGTTGTCGCATTCTTTATGGTCAGTACTGTAGGTGGCTAAGAGCCACCGAAAAAGCTATGAGCGGGCGATAATGGCCACTAGCCGAAGAATTTGGCTATTAGCCAAGGGAAACAATATTCGCGCTTACTCAGCGATTTTGCGATTTTTCCCGGTCACAATATGTCCGAAATTTAAAATAGAAAAACATTTGATAATGATAGTCGACGGAAACGGCTAATAGCCATCGAAATATGGCACATGCTCCGAATCGGTGGCAATTAGCCGTTTTCAATGGCTATTAGCCAAAAATTTCCTGAGAAATGTTCAGCCTGTGCCCGGCCCGTCTTGTATTTTTGCAAACGGGTACTGCAATTTTTAAAGTCGAATCGATGAAAACACGAATGCGGTTGCGCAGCGACCGTTGAATTTGAAAATTGTTGTCTTTTTTCACTACTTTTTCGTTATTTCCTTGTTTCCGATGACTTTTTTGATCGTTCTAGATGCGAATATTCTTGAAACTTTGGTTCCAAATGGTGATAAATCAGTAAAAGTTGTAAGTTTCGAACAACTTAAGGCGTTTTGCAGTACTAAATCAACAGGAAGACAAATTCTGTAATGGAGATGCAAAAATTGGAAACGAGATGGCGAGGGAAAGCACGCAAAAAAGGAGAAGTTCTGTGTGATTTTTTGTCAAAAACTCTTGCCAAGTGGTTACTCTTTTAATTTTTTAGATGAAACAAAATTTATTTTCATTAAAGTTGTCGTTTTTTAATTCATTGCATATCATCCTCGAATTTTTTTTTAACTTGAAATTTTTTTAAACTCGCGGCTACTCGGATAAAATTGCTGCGATACTGCTAATTTTGAGATGAGATTGGTAAAGTAGCGAATGTGGTCGACGTCCATTTCGGTCCATGCTTTAAGAAGTAAATTTTCCCTTGGTTTAGATTTGATTGTTTTTGAATTAGATTATTTAAATTTTACCAATTACGATATGTGTTTTGATACAGTTTAGACTCACACACTTTATCACGTATGCCTAATATATACCGTATACGGTATACCATAACGAGTGATTGTGTCCTGTCAGAGAAAAAACATGATCGTTTCTGCACAAACTTTATCAAAACTTTTGTGTTCCAACTAGATTTTATCCGATCATTTCATTGCTTAATTATCGCCCACTTCCGATTAGATTAGACTCATAAATATTCCAATCGAAATGAATAAATTTCCAAAGAAAGATAGCTGAATCATTCATTTTGATAATTTCAGTCTTCAACAAACAGACTCACAGACTGCAAGTCGGAAAATATGCTCTAAATGTTCGAGACAAAAAAACAATATAAATTTTATAAACTTTATTTATGTTGAGCTATAGATACAGTTAATACAATTTACAACATGAGAGATCATAAAAAATATAAAAAAGCATTAAAAATATCATGAAAAACTCGTAATAAATGGTAAAATAATTGCAATAAATATAAAAAGTTAAAGGATGAACAAATTAATCGACCTCCTCGACAGTTGGTCCTTGTGGGAAGTTGGAAGGATTGAAACCAGCAGATCCCGGATCTGAACATCCACTCGAAGGTTGTTGTGCCGACTGGTGCATTTTGGTGAGGATCGACTGGCATACCGATTTGAGCTCTTTATCCTTGGCCTCGATCTCGTCTTTTTCAGCTAGTGAATTGGCATCCATCCAACGAAGAGTTTCTTCGCAAACCTCTCTTGCACGACGAGTATCTTCTGCCGAGAGCTTATCCGAGTGCTCGTCGAGAGCTTGTTTCACTTGAAATGCGTACGCTTCGAGTTGGTTGCGGGCGGCGACACGTTCGCGTTGTGCCGCGTCTTCCTGTTCGAACTGTTTCGCTTCGTTCACCATGCGATCGATGTCCGTTTGTGAAAGACGTCCCTTCTCGTTTCGGATCGTGATTCGGTTCGATTTTCCAGTAGACTTGTCTGCAGCAGTCACGTTAAGAATTCCGTTTGCATCGATATCGAATGTGACGTCAATTTGAGGAATACCGCGTGGAGCCGGTGGGATTCCAGTGAGTTCGAAAGTTCCAAGACGGTGATTGTCTCGAGTCATTGCACGTTCTCCCTCGTAAACTTGAATGGAGACGCCTGGTTGGTTGTCGGCGTATGTGGTGAACGTCTTGGAAGCCTTGGTTGGAATGCGTGTGTTGCGCTCGATCAGGTTAGTCATCATTCCACCGGCCGTCTCGATTCCAAGACTGAGCGGAGCCACGTCGACAAGTAGAACGTCTTTGATAGTTTGATCCTTGACTCCAGAAAGAACAGCGGCTTGCACTGCGGCACCAAATGCAACCGCTTCATCCGGATTGATCGAGCAGTTGAGTTCCTTGCCGTTGAAAAAGTCCTTGAGCAGCTTCTGGATCTTCGGCACCCGAGTCGATCCTCCAACGAGCACCACTTCGTCTATTTTTGATTTGTCAAGCTTTGCATCACGAAGAGCTTTTTCAACTGGTTCAAGTGTCTTGCGGAAGAGATCGGAGCAGAGCTCTTCGAAACGGGCACGAGTGATCTTTGAGTGAAAATCAATACCTTCGAAAAGAGAATCCACTTCGATTGTGGCTTCTGACGAGCTTGAAAGAGTTCTTTTGGCACGTTCGCATGCAGTTCGCAGACGTCGTATGGCACGTGGATTGGGTGAAATCTCTTTACCAGTTTTTCTTTTGAACTCGTTCATAAAGTGCTGTAACATACGTTGGTCAAAGTCCTCGCCTCCGAGATGAGTGTCACCAGCCGTCGATCTCACTTCAAAAATGGATCCTTCAGCGATCGAGAGGATGGAAACATCAAAAGTGCCACCACCCAGATCGAAGATGAGCACATTTTTCTCATCACTGATGCCTTTGTCGAGTCCGTAAGCGAGAGCTGCAGCTGTTGGTTCGTTGATGATTCGGATGGCGTTGAGTCCGGCAATAGTGGCCGCATCTTTCGTCGCCTGCCTCTGACTGTCGTTGAAGTAGGCCGGCACAGTGATTACAGCGTCTCTGACAGTGTGTCCGAGATACGTCTCAGCAGTCTCCTTCATCTTCTGCAACACCATGGCCGAGATCTCCTCCGGATTGAACTGTTTGCGTTCAGCCTTCAGTTCCACTTCAATAACCGGCTTACCTTGTTTCGACTTGACAGCGAACGGTCAGTGTTTGATGTCAGTTTGCACGGTTGACTCGTCGAATCGCCTTCCAATCAGTCGCTTCGCATCGAAAACAGTGTTCTCCGGGTTACGAGCCGACTGATCCTTGGCCGCATCTCCGACGAGCCTTTCAGTGTCAGTGAATGCCACATATGACGGCGTCGTCTTGTTTCCTTCCGAATTGGCCAGGATCTCCACTTTACCATTCTGGTAGACTGCGACACATGAATACGTAGTACCGAGGTCGATTCCGATAGCTTTGCACGAAGACATTGCTTGTAGTTTGTTTTGAGAGCAGTATAATATTCAGATTATTCTTAGGGTGACATTCTGCTCAAATCTCCTGCTTATATACTATTTACCGACGTATTCTAGAATCTTCTGGGAGGTTCGGGAAGAGAGGCATGTCTACTCTTCCCTCCCTTTTTCTGCCACCTCCACTCATTGCGTGATGCCTTAGTCCTTTCTCTGCCTGCGTCTCTAAATGGCATTCGCACTGCCTCACTCCTTTCTTTTCTCTCTCTCTCTCACTCGCAAAATGTCACTGAATGTTCTAGAATGTTCTCGACGTTTTGCTCATTTTGCATTGGTTTTGGAACAGAAAAGTAGAAAATTCGGGAATCTTTCAGAAATGTTTACACAGGTGTGTCGTGCCATTTAATGTTCTTAAATTATCGCACACAGTTGTGTCTGATATATTTAGAGTCAACGGAAGACAGCGGAAAAAATGTGATGAGGAAATAAGAAAAGATGTATGCGTTCGGGGGGAATCGAACCCCCGTCGAATGCTTGGAAGGCATCCATGCTGACCATTACACCACGAACGCGATGTTTTTGTAAGAAAATAAAAAGCGAAGAGGAAATCGGGAAAATCGGAATCTTCTTTGTGGCCGCATCGACGTTCAGTCTCTACCGTATTCTCTTATCTGCTGCATATTCGTGTCGCAACTGCCTTCTTCGCGCAGGGACATTTTAAATGCGATCGGGAATGATTATATTCCAGTTGTTTCTTTACTTTTATCGCATCTAAATATTACCGCGTTCGTGGTGTAATGGTCAGCATGGATGCCTTCCAAGCATTCGACGGGGGTTCGATTCCCCCGAACGCATACTTTTTACAATAACATTTTTTCAACAGGTCAGTCACCTTTCATTTCTCGATTCTTGTTGATGCACGTTCAAACAATTTTCATCACCAACTCAGAGAGCAATTTGATGTAAATTGTTTCGAAAACTTTATCATTTTATCACAAAACAGCTCGTCTATGCCTAACAGGATAGTTGAAGTTATTCAAACCAATTCTTAAATTTTTGGTGCTACCGCGGAATAGAACTGAAGTGTAATAGAACTGCAGCGATATAGAACTTGCTTCGCAATAGAATCGTTCGGAATAGAACTGTTCGGTAAAGAACTGAAGCAAAATAACAATGTTTTGGAATAAAACTGTTCGGAATAAAACTGTAGCGTTTTGGAACTAAATTAGCAATGGAGCGCGATTGCATTGCTTGGCCGTCAAGGCGGGCCGAGAAAAAAAATGATAAAAGTTTATTCAAAAAAACAACAAAACAAACAATTTTTGATGAATAGCTCAAATATAAAACTGTTGAAAAACGCACGCGCATGAGAAATTCCAATATTTGAATGAGCAAGCAATGCAATCGCGCGCTATTGCTAATTTAGTTCCAAAACGCTACAGTTTTATTCCGAACAGTTTTATTTTGCTACAGTTCTTTACCGAACAGATTTATTCCAAAACAGTTTTATTCCGATCAGTTTTATTCCGAACAGTTTTATTCCAAAACAGTTTTATTCCGAACATTTTTATTCCAAAACAGTTTTATTTTTCTACAGTTCTTTACCGAACAGTTCTATTCCGAACGATTCTATTGCGAAGCAAGTTCTATATCGCTGCAGTTCTATTACACTTCAGTTCTATTCCGCGGTAGCACCAAAAATTTAAGAATTGGTTTGAATAACTTCAACTATCCTGTTAGGCATAGACGAGCTGTTTTGTGATAAAATGATAAAGTTTTCGAAACAATTTACATCAAATTGCTCTCTGAGTTGGTGATGAAAATTGTTTGAACGTGCATCAACAAGAATCGAGAAATGAAAGGTGACTGACCTGTTGAAAAAATGTTATTGTAAAAAGTATGCGTTCGGGGGGAATCGAACCCCCGTCGAATGCTTGGAAGGCATCCATGCTGACCATTACACCACGAACGCGGTGATATTTAGATGCGATAAAAGTAAAGAAACAACTGGAATATAATCATTCCCGATCGCATTTAAAATGTCCCTGCGCGAAGAAGGCAGTTGCGACACGAATATGCAGCAGATAAGAGAATACGGTAGAGACTGAACGTCGATGCGGCCACAAAGAAGATTCCGATTTTCCCGATTTCCTCTTCGCTTTTTATTTTCTTACAAAAACATCGCGTTCGTGGTGTAATGGTCAGCATGGATGCCTTCCAAGCATTCGACGGGGGTTCGATTCCCCCCGAACGCATACATCTTTTCTTATTTCCTCATCACATTTTTTCCGCTGTCTTCCGTTGACTCTAAATATATCGGCAAATACTCTTTTACTACCGGATCTTTTACTACATTTCTCTTTTACTACCAAATCTCATTTACTACCGCGTCTCTTTTACTACTTTTTTTTCTATTTCACTCTTTTACTACTTTTGTCTCTTTTACTACATGACCTCTTTCACTACCTTTTTTTCATTTTACTCTTTTACTACTTTTGTCTCTTTTACTACATGACCTCTTTTACTACCTTTTTTCATTTTACTCTTTTACTACTTTATGTTTTAATGGATTCGTGGCGGAGTGACATTTCACGTGAAACTAAACGAAAAATCTCTTGATTTTTTCAGTAATTTCTTCATTTTTTCGAATAAAAACGTGAAAAAAATTGTCACTTCGCTACGAATCCTGCATATTACCTTTAACTTTGGTCTCCAAATTATTTAATTTCACGTTGAATTTATACTTGAAATGAAATAATTTGAAAACCTAACTACTAAAAATCGAATATCTTTGAGTTCAGCGGAGCGCGTTTGACCATTTCGGCCCGCCGACAATAGTAAATAAAGAGAAATTTTCCTATTTGCGTTTGACTTTTAAAAGTACGCAAACAACGCTTTGCACGGTGTCCAGGATTTGAAATGTGGGCGGAGCCTAATTTGCTGGCGTGTCAGCAAACTCTCATGGCGCACTTTCGGTGCTTGCGCAGTTTGCGACTCTCGAATTTTTTTTATTGATTTTATTATTTTTCTTTGTAAAATGTATGTATTGTATCTTTTAATACCATAAATTTGTCCAAAATTCAATTTTCGTAAAGATTTATCCTGCAAAAACACCAAAAAACTCAAAATGAATATTTCGAAATGGTGGCTGAACCAAATTCGACGTTCTTCGGCTTAAAAAATTTCTAAAAACCTCAGCTATAATTCCGTTGGAGCACATGTGGGAAAAAATAAGAATTTATGCTATTTTTTCCCGAAAAACATAAAAAATGCGTCAAAATTTGAATTTCGCGCGAAAAAATCCAGTGGGGCGAGTTTGATCGAATTATGGACCTATTCAGCAGAGGAAAAAAAATAAGTTTTTCGTGGTTTTTTCCTTATGCAGAATTGAGAAAAAAAAGACAAAAAACTACAGTAGTCGAAGGTTTTTTGACGTAAACAACTTGTCGTGTCGAGACCAGCCGATGTGATAATCGGATGCGCCTTTAAATTTTAACCAAATTCCCATTGAAAATTAAAGGCGCATTGCATTTTTCAATGCCTGGTCTCGACGCGATGGGTTTTTTTTTCCTGGAAAACAACCTGCATAGGGAAAAAAAACCACGAAAATCGGTTTTTTCCTGCGCTGAATAGGTCCATTAGTCTGTGTGTTCGTTTGTGTGTCTCGCACAATCGGGTTTGCATTCCACAAACCTCGATTCCGCGACCTTCCGATTAAAGTTCAAACATTTTAATCGGCCGATAATCCGAGGGGGCATCGGATTTAGGGGGCGTCAGGGGGCATCGCTATCTTGGGGGGCAATCGATCTGAGGGGTCACTCAATCTTGGGGGGCATTTTCCCGACTATCGTAGGGGGCAACGGATGGTCTATCTTGGGGGGCAACGTGATCCCAGGGGGCACTTGTTCCTAGGGGTCATTCGAAATATCCTAGGGGGTATCTGTCGAAAAATTCGCATTTGTCCTGAATTGTTTTGAAAAAAATTCTGCCAGCTTATGGCCGATATTTCAAATGAACATTAGACGGTATTTAACTTATTACATTTTTCGGCACGCGTGAAATGAAAAAATAATAAAACTATTTTTTTTGTGCGTTATTCCATCGATAACTCTTATTTTGTGGAAACAAATTAAATTATCTGTTTTAACTGGATTCCAGAAAAAAAAAACGTATTGTGTTTTCGATCGACTTGCTACATAAAAACTCAAGTCTGCATTCACCGTTCTGTCTGCGTCTCTTCAAATATCACTGTCTTCGCGTGGTCGCGCACAAAAAAAATGGGCGGAGTCTCGCGTTCTCATGTCGCAAGTCGATTGAAAACACAATAATTGTGCGAAATTTCTCGGGAAAATAAAATCGAAAAATGTTTTTTTTTCGGTTTCGAAATTATTTCACTTCACGTTGAAATTATATTGGGTTTTCAATCGAGTTGCGACGTCAAGAGGTCAAACTCAGCCCACTGAAAAACCGCATATTGTTGAGTTCAGCGGAGCGCGTTTGATCATTTTGGCGGGCCGACAATACTCAGGTATCGCGAGTCAAACTTTTCGAAAATTAAAAAGAAATCGAAAAAATTTTTTTTTCGGTTTTTTCGTTCTAAAAATTTCGAAAATCGTTCGAAACTTATTTTTCGCACATCCATGCCCCCCCCCCAACCCGCATAGGGTCTACAGTTCTGCGAATTTATCAGTAAATAAATGTTTTTTAAGTTCATTAAAAATTCAATTCCGAACATTTATTTGTATCCGTATTGTCGGCCCGCCAAAATGGTCAAACGCGCTCCGCTGAACTCAACGCTATGTAATTTTCATTTTGGTTTCCAAATTATTTCATTTCACGTGTAAATTCAACGTGAAATGAAGTCATTTGGAAACCAAAATGAAAATTGCATAGCGTTGAGTTCAGCGGAGCGTCTTTGACCATTTTGGCGGGCCGACAATATTTATTTAAATAATAAGATACAGGTATAAGAAGAAGGTATAAATTCAACGTGAAATGAAATAATTTCAAAACCGAAAAAACATTTTCCGATCTTATTTTCCCGAGAAATTTCGAAAAATTATGTTTTTTTTCTGGAATCCAGTTAAAACAGATAATTTAATTTGTTTCCACAAAATAAGAGTTATCGATGGAATAACGCACAAAAAAAATAGTTTTATTATTTTTTCATTTCACGCGTGCCGAAAAATGTAATAAGTTAAATACCGTCTAATGTTCATTTGAAATATCGGCCATAAGCTGGCAGAATTTTTTTCAAAACAATTCAGGACAAATGCGAATTTTTCGACAGATACCCCCTAGGATATTTCGAATGACCCCTAGGAACAAGTGCCCCCTGGGATCACGTTGCCCCCCAAGATAGACCATCCGTTGCCCCCTACGATAGTCGGGAAAATGCCCCCCAAGATTGAGTGACCCCTCAGATCGATTGCCCCCCAAGATAGCGATGCCCCCTGACGCCCCCTAAATCCGATGCCCCCTCGGATTATCGGCCGATTAAAATGTTTGAACTTTAATCGGAAGGTCGCGGAATCGAGGTTTGTGGAATGCAAACCCGATTGTGCGAGACACACAAACGAACACACAGACTAATGGACCTATTCAGCGCAGGAAAAAACCGATTTTCGTGGTTTTTTTTTTCCCTATGCAGGTTGTTTTCCAGGAAAAAAAAACCCATCGCGTCGAGACCAGGCATTGAAAAATGCAATGCGCCTTTAATTTTCAATGGGAATTTGGTTAAAATTTAAAGGCGCATCCGATTATCACATCGGCTGGTCTCGACACGACAAGTTGTTTACGTCAAAAAACCTTCGACTACTGTAGTTTTTTGTCTTTTTTTTCTCAATTCTGCATAAGGAAAAAACCACGAAAAACTTATTTTTTTTCCTCTGCTGAATAGGTCCATAATTCGATCAAACTCGCCCCACTGGATTTTTTCGCGCGAAATTCAAATTTTGACGCATTTTTTATGTTTTTCGGGAAAAAATAGCATAAATTCTTATTTTTTCCCACATGTGCTCCAACGGAATTATAGCTGAGGTTTTTAGAAATTTTTTAAGCCGAAGAACGTCGAATTTGGTTCAGCCACCATTTCGAAATATTCATTTTGAGTTTTTTGGTGTTTTTGCAGGATAAATCTTTACGAAAATTGAATTTTGGACAAATTTATGGTATTAAAAGATACAATACATACATTTTACAAAGAAAAATAATAAAATCAATAAAAAAAATTCGAGAGTCGCAAACTGCGCAAGCACCGAAAGTGCGCCATGAGAGTTTGCTGACACGCCAGCAAATTAGGCTCCGCCCACATTTCAAATCCTGGACACCGTGCAAAGCGTTGTTTGCGTACTTTTAAAAGTCAAACGCAAATAGGAAAATTTCTCTTTATTTACTATTGTCGGCGGGCCGAAATGGTCAAACGCGCTCCGCTGAACTCAAAGATATTCGATTTTTAGTAGTTAGGTTTTCAAATTATTTCATTTCAAGTATAAATTCAACGTGAAATTAAATAATTTGGAGACCAAAGTTAAAGGTAATATGCAGGATTCGTAGCGAAGTGACAATTTTTTTCACGTTTTTATTCGAAAAAATGAAGAAATTACTGAAAAAATCAAGAGATTTTTCGTTTAGTTTCACGTGAAATGTCACTCCGCCACGAATCCATTAAAACATAAAGTAGTAAAAGAGTAAAATGAAAAAAGGTAGTAAAAGAGGTCATGTAGTAAAAGAGACAAAAGTAGTAAAAGAGTAAAATGAAAAAAAGGTAGTGAAAGAGGTCATGTAGTAAAAGAGACAAAAGTAGTAAAAGAGTGAAATAGAAAAAAAAGTAGTAAAAGAGACGCGGTAGTAAATGAGATTTGGTAGTAAAAGAGAAATGTAGTAAAAGATCCGGTAGTAAAAGAGTATTTGCCGATATAATTTAGAGTCAACGGAAGACAGCGGAAAAAATGTGATGAGGAAATAAGAAAAGATGTATGCGTTCGGGGGGAATCGAACCCCCGTCGAATGCTTGGAAGGCATCCATGCTGACCATTACACCACGAACGCGATGTTTTTGTAAGAAAATAAAAAGCGAAGAGGAAATCGGGAAAATCGGAATCTTCTTTGTGGCCGCATCGACGTTCAGTCTCTACCGTATTCTCTTATCTGCTGCATATTCGTGTCGCAACTGCCTTCTTCGCGCAGGGACATTTTAAATGCGATCGGGAATGATTATATTCCAGTTGTTTCTTTACTTTTATCGCATCTAAATATCACCGCGTTCGTGGTGTAATGGTCAGCATGGATGCCTTCCAAGCATTCGACGGGGGTTCGATTCCCCCCGAACGCATACTTTTTACAATAACATTTTTTCAACAGGTCAGTCACCTTTCATTTCTCGATTCTTGTTGATGCACGTTCAAACAATTTTCATCACCAACTCAGAGAGCAATTTGATGTAAATTGTTTCGAAAACTTTATCATTTTATCACAAAACAGCTCGTCTATGCCTAACAGGATAGTTGAAGTTATTCAAACCAATTCTTAAATTTTTGGTGCTACCGCGGAATAGAACTGAAGTGTAATAGAACTGCAGCGATATAGAACTTGCTTCGCAATAGAATCGTTCGGAATAGAACTGTTCGGTAAAGAACTGTAGAAAAATAAAACTGTTTTGGAATAAAAATGTTCGGAATAAAACTGTTTTGGAATAAAACTGTTCGGAATAAAACTGATCGGAATAAAACTGTTTTGGAATAAATCTGTTCGGTAAAGAACTGTAGCAAAATAAAACTGTTCGGAATAAAACTGTAGCGTTTTGGAACTAAATTAGCAATAGCGCGCGATTGCATTGCTTGCTCATTCAAATATTGGAATTTCTCATGCGCGTGCGTTTTTCAACAGTTTTATATTTGAGCTATTCATCAAAAATTGTTTGTTTTGTTGTTTTTTTGAATAAACTTTTATCATTTTTTTTCTCGGCCCGCCTTGACGGCCAAGCAATGCAATCGCGCTCCATTGCTAATTTAGTTCCAAAACGCTACAGTTTTATTCCGAACAGTTTTATTCCAAAACATTGTTATTTTGCTTCAGTTCTTTACCGAACAGTTCTATTCCGAACGATTCTATTGCGAAGCAAGTTCTATATCGCTGCAGTTCTATTACACTTCAGTTCTATTCCGCGGTAGCACCAAAAATTTAAGAATTGGTTTGAATAACTTCAACTATCCTGTTAGGCATAGACGAGCTGTTTTGTGATAAAATGATAAAGTTTTCGAAACAATTTACATCAAATTGCTCTCTGAGTTGGTGATGAAAATTGTTTGAACGTGCATCAACAAGAATCGAGAAATGAAAGGTGACTGACCTGTTGAAAAAATGTTATTGTAAAAAGTATGCGTTCGGGGGGAATCGAACCCCCGTCGAATGCTTGGAAGGCATCCATGCTGACCATTACACCACGAACGCGGTGATATTTAGATGCGATAAAAGTAAAGAAACAACTGGGATATAATCATTCCCGATCGCATTTAAAATGTCCCTGCGCGAAGAAGGCAGTTGCGACACGAATATGCAGCAGATAAGAGAATACGGTAGAGACTGAACGTCGATGCGGCCACAAAGAAGATTCCGATTTTCCCGATTTCCTCTTCGCTTTTTATTTTCTTACAAAAACATCGCGTTCGTGGTGTAATGGTCAGCATGGATGCCTTCCAAGCATTCGACGGGGGTTCGATTCCCCCCGAACGCATACATCTTTTCTTATTTCCTCATCACATTTTTTCCGCTGTCTTCCGTTGACTCTAAATATATCAGACACAACTGTGTGCGATAATTTAAGAACATTAAATGGCACGACACACCTGTGTAAACATTTCTGAAAGATTCCCGAATTTTCTACTTTTCTGTTCCAAAACCAATGCAAAATGAGCAAAACGTCGAGAACATTCTAGAACATTCAGTGACATTTTGCAAGGGAGAGAGAAAGAGAGAAAAGAAAGGAGTGAGGCAGTGCGAATGCCATGCAGAGACGCAGGCAGAGAAAGGCATCACGCAATGAGTGAAGGTGGCAGAAAAAGGGAGGCAAGAGTAGACACGCCTCTCTTCCCGAACCTCCCAGAAAATTCTAGAATACGTCGGTAAAACAGTATATAAGCAGGAGATTTGAGCAGAATGTCACCCTCAGAATAATCTGAATATTCTACTGCTCTCAACACAAACTACAAGCAATGTCTTCGTGCAAAGCTATCGGAATCGACCTCGGTACTACGTATTCATGTGTCGCAGTCTACCAGAATGGTAAAGTGGAGATCCTGGCCAATTCGGAAGGAAACAAGACGACGCCGTCATATGTGGCATTCACTGACACTGAAAGGCTCGTCGGTGATGCGGCCAAGGATCAGTCGGCTCGTAACCCGGAGAACACTGTTTTCGATGCGAAGCGACTGATTGGAAGGCGATTCGACGAGTCAACCGTGCAAACTGACATCAAACACTGGCCGTTCGCTGTCAAGTCGAAACAAGGTAAGCCGGTTATTGAAGTGGAACTGAAGGCTGAACGCAAACAGTTCAATCCGGAGGAGATCTCGGCCATGGTGTTGCAGAAGATGAAGGAGACTGCTGAGACGTATCTCGGACACACTGTCAGAGACGCTGTAATCACTGTGCCGGCCTACTTCAACGACAGTCAGAGGCAGGCGACGAAAGATGCGGCCACTATTGCCGGACTCAACGCCATCCGAATCATCAACGAACCAACAGCTGCAGCTCTCGCTTACGGACTCGACAAAGGCATCAGTGATGAGAAAAATGTGCTCATCTTCGATCTGGGTGGTGGCACTTTTGATGTTTCCATCCTCTCGATCGCTGAAGGATCCATTTTTGAAGTGAGATCGACGGCTGGTGACACTCATCTCGGAGGCGAGGACTTTGACCAACGTATGTTACAGCACTTTATGAACGAGTTCAAAAGAAAAACTGGTAAAGAGATTTCACCCAATCCACGTGCCATACGACGTCTGCGAACTGCATGCGAACGTGCCAAAAGAACTCTTTCAAGCTCGTCAGAAGCCACAATCGAAGTGGATTCTCTTTTCGAAGGTATTGATTTTCACTCAAAGATCACTCGTGCCCGTTTCGAAGAGCTCTGCTCCGATCTCTTCCGCAAGACACTTGAACCAGTTGAAAAAGCTCTTCGTGATGCAAAGCTTGACAAATCAAAAATAGACGAAGTGGTGCTCGTTGGAGGATCGACTCGGGTGCCGAAGATCCAGAAGCTGCTCAAGGACTTTTTCAACGGCAAGGAACTCAACTGCTCGATCAATCCGGATGAAGCGGTTGCATTTGGTGCCGCAGTGCAAGCCGCTGTTCTTTCTGGAGTCAAGGATCAAACTATCAAAGACGTTCTACTTGTCGACGTGGCTCCGCTCAGTCTTGGAATCGAGACGGCCGGTGGAATGATGACTAACCTGATCGAGCGCAACACACGCATTCCAACCAAGGCTTCCAAGACGTTCACCACATACGCCGACAACCAACCAGGCGTCTCCATTCAAGTTTACGAGGGAGAACGTGCAATGACTCGAGACAATCACCGTCTTGGAACTTTCGAACTCACTGGAATCCCACCGGCTCCACGCGGTATTCCTCAAATTGACGTCACATTCGATATCGATGCAAACGGAATTCTTAACGTGACTGCTGCAGACAAGTCTACTGGAAAATCGAACCGAATCACGATCCGAAACGAGAAGGGACGTCTTTCACAAACGGACATCGATCGCATGGTGAACGAAGCGAAACAGTTCGAACAGGAAGACGCGGCACAACGCGAACGTGTCGCCGCCCGCAACCAACTCGAAGCGTACGCATTTCAAGTGAAACAAGCTCTCGACGAGCACTCGGATAAGCTCTCGGCAGAAGATACTCGTCGTGCAAGAGAGGTTTGCGAAGAAACTCTTCGTTGGATGGATGCCAATTCACTAGCTGAAAAAGACGAGATCGAGGCCAAGGATAAAGAGCTCAAATCGGTATGCCAGTCGATCCTCACCAAAATGCACCAGTCGGCACAACAACCTTCGAGTGGATGTTCAGATCCGGGATCTGCTGGTTTCAATCCTTCCAACTTCCCACAAGGACCAACTGTCGAGGAGGTCGATTAATTTGTTCATCCTTTAACTTTTTATATTTATTGCAATTATTTTACCATTTATTACGAGTTTTTCATGATATTTTTAATGCTTTTTTATATTTTTTATGATCTCTCATGTTGTAAATTGTATTAACTGTATCTATAGCTCAACATAAATAAAGTTTATAAAATTTATATTGTTTTTTTGTCTCGAACATTTAGAGCATATTTTCCGACTTGCAGTCTGTGAGTCTGTTTGTTGAAGACTGAAATTATCAAAATGAATGATTCAGCTATCTTTCTTTGGAAATTTATTCATTTCGATTGGAATATTTATGAGTCTAATGGGCGAAGTGGGCGATAATTAAGCCATGAAATGATCTGATAAAATCTAGTGGGTACACAAAAGTTTCTGACAAAGTTTGTGCAGAAGCGATCATGTTTTTTCTCTAGCCGGACACGATCACGCGTTATGGCAATCGAACACAAAATTCTAATCAAGATGCCAGTAGTTGTGTTAACATTTTTCCCTCTTCTTCTTTCCATATCATTTCAAGTATCATTTATATATGTTTGAATTGCAAGTGTCAGATTGGTGGAAGAGGGTAACAAAAAAAGAAAGATGGGTCGTCTTCGTGTCAGTCAGCAAACGACGACGGCGGTATCCATCGTCTTTGTGTTGTGAGTGGCGTGTTAATTTGATTTATGTGATGACTGCAAAACGACAACGAGAAGGAAGGCGGCAGGTAATTGAGAAGCGGTCCCATTCCGAATCGCATTGCCCCCCTACTTCTCCTTCTTCTTCTTCTCCTTCGCACTCCCACTGGACATTTTTTGGCGCGCCTCGACACAGAACAACCGCTCCAAAGTATGTGTTTCCTTCTCTTTTTCTTTCTTTTTTCTGTTTTTGTCCGTTTTGATTTATGAATCGACCCGAAAAGGCAGCCATTCACATTGGGAACAACCTTGGAGGAGAAGGAGGATGACGAGGAGGAGGGTTCCTTTTTTCTTCCTGTCAACATTCTTTGTTGTTTTTTTTGTTGGCTAGTCGCAATTGAACGTTTTTGTTAGATAATGGCAAACTGTAATTTGGAAACAAGTTCTGGAACTTTGTTTTCAAAGTTAGGCTTAAATTGAAGAGAAAGAGAAAGGTCATGCATCAGCTCAGTTTTTTTCAGTGTTTAAATTGATTTTATTCAAATTGGCACTCGGTTTTTGCGTACTGGCACGGTGTATTGAACGGTACACCGCTGCAAACGCGCCCCCGCGCACTACTCACCGTAAGAAACTTTTATGGTACTCAGGAAATTTTTGGCGCATTATGGCGAAAGTCGGCATCTAGGTGGCTAATAGCCACTGAAAATGGCTAATAGCCGCCAAAAAGGCAAATAGCGGTCGATAGTGGCAACTAGCCGACGAAAAAAATTTGAAAATGATTTCCGACGGAAACGGCTAGGAGCCATGGAAAACGGCTATTAGCCACAAATTTCCTGAGTAGGTTACGGTTTCTTACATGTCTCATTATTAACTAAACTTGCTTCATTTTCTACATTTTGTTGTTATTTTCCGCTTAAGGAAAAATTAATGAGTCGATTAGAAATCCTTTTCGTTGAAATAACATACTTTTTTAATGCTTTTTCAATGAAATTGTTTTTTGATTTTTCGTAAAATTCGGTGCATGCACATAAACCTGTAACATTATAATTTAGGCGTGCATGTGGCTGCTGCAATTTGCGTACTTTGAGTTATTTTTAAAAAAATGTACGCTTCAACACACCGTGACTGGCGTTCCGTACGGATTCACGAAGCCCCCCCCCCCCATTATCCTGTTTTTTCCTATGATTTTTTGGCTCTAATTATTAAATTTCTGACGATTTTTTACAGTTTTTCAAAAAATCACTGATTTCAGATTGCACGAGGTACTGGCGACTGTTCTCGCGAAAGTTCGCTCTATTGAAAACATATTGGCAGTGTTCCAAATTATTGTGAAAACAAAAAAATTGCAACTGTTGTTATTTAGTTATGAGAGGCGAGTGCCCCTCGCTCTGGAAAGAGTCTATAGTTATCCCATTGAACAAAATAGAAAAACCCATGGCACCAACAGATTTCCGCCCAATTAGCTTAACTTCTCAGCTTTGTAGAATATACGAGCGCTGTCTCTTAAAAAAAATACTGCAGCATTTAGATACAATTAAATTTTGGAACAATGATCAACACGGGTTTCGCCCCAAGAAATCCACAGTAACATGCATGTTAGAGGCGGTTAATGACTGGACAGAGAGCATAGATGAAGGCGCGCAAGTAGACGTTATATACCTAGATTACGCAAAAGCTTTTGACAGAGTTCCACATGATATCTTATTAGGGAAGCTGGTAGACGCAAACCTTAATCCGAATCTGATCAAATGGATCAGATCATATCTCTCCAATAGAACTTTTTCTGTAAAGGTTAACAATGAATCATCTACCCCAAAACACGCGCAGTGCGGCGTCCCTCAAGGAGCCGTACTCTCGCCAATACTTTTCGGAATCTTTGTAAATGAAATTCCTAGCATTCTACCATCTGGCATTCGATGCAAACAATTTGCAGACGACATTAAAATCTACACGGCGATTCCAAAAAGTGATACGATAGAAGATCATGAAACTTTAATGCAAAGCGCGATAGACGCTGTCTGTAATTGGTCTGAAAATTCTAAGCTAGCTCTCAACGACAGTAAAACTCTAGTTATCTCACTAGGAAAAAATCCCCGAACCACAAAGTATCAGATAAATAATAACCCTATCAGAAGAGAAACAAGCATACGCGACTTAGGTTTCATAATAACTCCAATGCTTGATTTTACTGGTCACTGGAAAAAAGCCATCTGCAAAGCTAAGTTTAGCGTATTCCAAATATTCAATCACTACTGTAGTAATAACCCCCGCCTTATGACACTTCTATACAAAATCTTTATAAGACCCATACTAGAGTATGGCACAGAAATCAGCAATCCAACAAGAAAACTTGACTGTAAAGCAGTTGAATCGGTTCAGAATGCATTTACGAGAAGACTATACAGCCGTATAAAAGGGAGATACTTAACTCCAAATGACCCCGATTACCTAACAGCCCCCCAACGTAACTCATTATTCAATCTTTCATCGCTAGAATCGAGAAGACAAACTTCCGATAGAAAACTTATACTAAAAATGATTTCGGGTCTAGTAGACATTGACACAAGCCCCTTTTTTACTTATGAGAAAAACACTCGCACGCGCGCAAAAAACAAATTCAAATGGAACCACTGCAAAACTAAAATACGTAGGAACTTTTTTGTTAACCGCACGCTCTCTTCTTTCAAACTATGACCACTGATGACCGAACGTTTACGCCAAATCTATCTTCTCCTCTCTCCCAAAATTTTTTTATTTCACGTGTACTATAACCACATATCCCTACAAATTCCTTTACTCTTTCTATTCCGTTTCTGAATCTTCTTCTATACCTTTACTCAATTTTTCACGTACCGCAATGGGCGTATTCAAATAAATAAATAAATAAATAAATAAACTCGGTGTTTGCGTACTTTTTCAAATTCAAATGGCAATGAAATAAATAGTATGGCAAATTAAGAGATATATCTAGATACGTTCCCCTTTTGGTTTGAATTTAAAAAGTACGCAAACACCGAGTTGCAATTTTTTTGTTTTCACAACATGCGAATTCACTTTTTTGTTTTGAAATGCATTTTTCCGGCAGAAAGTGTGTAAACGATGAGACATTGAAATTTTTTATAGAAATTCTCAAACATCGGAAAAAGATAAAACAATTAAAGCGGAAATCATACAGGTAAAAGCAGAGCAGTGAGCGGGGCTTCGTAAATCCGGCCACAGCGCGAGTACGCAAACACCGACTGCCAATTCAAATAAAACAACGATACCGTAGTCATATTGGCCTTCAAAAACGTTTTGAAACAAACATTTTGATATTTTAACGACGATGCTCCTCTTTTTCTTCAAAGTGTGAAGAGATTAAATTTTACGACCCTCTTTTTAATGAGCATGGCACGGATGACAGAGGAAGGACCTCAAAATTTCGAATCGGGACGGAACGCAAAACGCGAAATAACCCATTCGTTCGCCAGTCATCCATCCATCCTTCTCATTCTCCTCGTTTTCCACTTTTTCAAAACTTTATGTGCCCGTCGAAAGCCCTTTTACTGTCCGATTTCGCCTGAACATCCGCACGTGTTTTTCTCTTCTTCTCTCCCCATTTCCAATCGTTCGCCCTTTATCCGAGCGCGAATGTGATGCGTCCCGAGGTCTCCATAAACCGAATCGCTTATAATTACACCCATGTTCTCAATTTACGTACGTACATACATTCGGTGTCAAAATCATCCCTTTGGCCTCCTCCTCTTCCTACAAGCCTTCATTGTTTCAGGGCGTGTTTGTGACTATTTACCTTTTCCAACATTTTTTTGATATTGTCTCTGCTCTGCGTCACAGGTTTCGCACGCATTCAGATTTAGCTAAACTTGGCAGAACGCCACTGCGGAGACGCAGGGAATGCGATAGGGCGTGTTTGCCCCGTGAGATTGTTCATTTGTCTGTCCCCCCCCCCCCTTTTTTTTCTGTTTCCACTTCACATCAGACCAAAAAATAAAAAGAGAGAGAGAGAGAGACGGCCGTATTTGTGGCGCTTGGCCACCAACGTCCCTCGATGATTAGTCGTCGTGGCACGCCGATATATCACTCAAGCCGACGTGCTCTACGAATTTCTTTGGCCGGCGAAGAGCAGAAACAGGAATAAAAAAGAAAGAAAGAAAGAAAAATAAAAGGGGAGGAGGGGCAGATCACAAAAACATTCGAAGATTTCATTTTCATACTCCTTCACCCATTCATATTTATTTCATCACTTCTGGCCGTTACAACTCCCATCAATTTAGAGTGTGTGTGTGTGCGTGTGTGTATGCTGCTCATCTCATATTTCAACACAATATGAATTGTATTATGTTTTGGCAGGCAGGCAAGCTCGCGAGCCGAAGCGAATCGAAGCAAAGTGAAGCGCAATGTATCGCTTGCCCACTCATAAATCCACTTGGTCCCAGATGACTCTTCATTCTTGCCTTGCAATTCAATGCAATTCAATTCAAAGCATCGTTCCCCCATCCGTCCGTCCGTCCGTCCGTCCGTCGGTCCGTTCCTTCCCCCTCTCCATCATTCCCTTTCCGCCTTTTCTCATCTCACACATTCTACTGGTGTTGGGAAGGATGATGAGACAACGAAGACAAAGATACAATCGGCGTCGGGTCGAGTCGAGTCGGGTTGGTTGTGTTGTCGTCTGCTGATTTATGTGTCACCAGAAGGAGATCGCTTATGACGACACACTAGTACATACACGCGCGATTAGCTCCGTTCGAGCCCCCCGAAGATTGCCTTCGTTTTTCCTGGACCATATGTATGTTGAATAGCCAATGAAGTTGGTATTAATTGAGGATGTGCTGAGGTTTGTCTATTTGAGAGGGGAAGAGATAGAGATAAAGAACATGTGCGCGAAGACGGACAGACGTCACAATGGCAATTAGGAATGGTTAGTGGCGGAGGAGGGTGAGGGTGTCATATTGAAGGAGAGTCGTCGTCGTCGCTTTGGTAGAAAGCATGCCGCTCTCCTCAAAAACGGACGACAGTTTGATGGATGGCAGCAACTGAGAAAATTGAAGGTCGACACCACCAACTCTTTGCGACAGTGACCGTGGAAGAACTTTTCAAGATTGTATTAGATTCAATCAATCAAGAGCAATGAGCAGGATCATAAAACTGACACTTAACGTATTCCTGTAAAGACTCATAAACATGAGCAGATTGTGTGGATATTAGGCATCAACAGATGTTGGCCTTCTCCTGCTGATTCTACCACGAAATATAACTTCATCAGATATAACTATTGTGTTAATTGAGTTGCCAAACGGAAACACGAAACTCCGTTGAAACCCGATTGAAAACACAATATTAAGCGCCGACGTAAATCGACATCACTAGCCGGGAGATCAGTAAGTGCGCTCCACAGAATGTTGGCGCGAACTACTATTTTTTAAATATCGTCCATATCTATTTGTTTTTCGCGGCATACATACCGTAAATTATCTAATAGAACGGTTCTCATAATAGTTCGGCCCCTAAAATAAAGCGGTTTTTTTACGCTAGAAAAAAGGAAATTGCACATTTCAACTTTAAAAAAAATGGAACAATCAGTTATTTCAGTTCCGGAGTCATTTTTATCACGTTTTCACACAAACACAGTATATTTTTGAGATAAAATTACATTGGAGACTAACGAAATCTCCAGGAAAACATATTAAAAAATTGCAAGTTCATTTAAAAAATAGTAGTTCGCGCCAAGATTCGGTGGAGCGCACTTACTGATCTCCCGGTTAGTGCTGTCGATTTACGCTAGCTTCAATAATAATCGAAATTATTTACTGACTCTTTTATTTTTCGTTTATTTATAATGTTTTTACACTATTAGTTGGCGGTTTATTTTGCAACAGTCTAATTGTGTCATTTTCCTTTTTTAAAGCAGTTCTATTTCGGGGTAACACCCTCATTCTCCATCTCGGACAGCAATCCGGAAGTCTGTATATACATATGTGTATATGTGTACTTGACAACTATGTTATTTACGTTGCGGTGTTATTACGGTAGTCTGGACTAATTTACGCAATCAAACTCTACGGGCGTCATCACACCTGTGGTGGCGGTTCTATGTGTACATATATTTATTACAGTACGCCCTTGAACTCGCCTACAATACTAACATTGCGTCACACAGACTCTCTAATGACGTGGCAGGCTTGTAGCATTTATTTACAACCCCTTTTCTTTTTCTTTTTGCCCCGACTGCTTTTACAACGTGTCAATTACTCTATGTTTGCTTCTGTGTTTATTTGTTCGTGTCATTATTTTCCAATGTGACCCATAGCAGTTAGCCTTCCGCATAATTAGCGGGTACTCCTCGGTCACATGTGCCAGATTATTATCCATCCGAGAGGATGATGATGATGGAGCAAAACATCATCTCTTGCACCCTCTTTCGACACAACTAAATACGTTGGCACACACCTGGAGTCGTTGGTGTCCATCTGATGACCAACATAATGACAGGGTGTGGTTTGCTGCTCGTTTTCGCTGCTTTCTGCCCGGCAATGAGCTTGTGAGACGAAGAGGAAATGGGCCGCCGAGTGCTACCAATTTATGGCTCTCCCCCTCCTCCTTCTTCTTTTCTTTTCCTTCTTTCTCCCACCAGCCGCTTGGTGTTGTCTTCGAGTCGAGTCACGATAATAGGCTTGTTCGACACTTTCGCATTAACTAGATGAATGTGCTTGCTTCAGCCGCGACATCTATCCATCTCCGCCCTTCTCCTTCTCTTGCTTCTTCCAAATAAGATTGGCTAGGTGGTAGCTCCATTCCAGTCACACTGGCAAATTCCTAAACAAACAGACAGATTGCTCTCACTCACTCACTCGCTCGCTCGCCTCATCTCATCTCATCGCGTCTCACATTTCGACTCCATAATGTTGTTGACGTGATGACCGACTAACAGCGAAAAAAAACTGAAACTCGAGACCTTCACATTCATTGTCTTTGTCGGCTCTCGACAAACCAACCAATTACCGTTCGTCACCCGCCGATTATCTTGACGATAGTGACATCGTGATGATGCATGGCGGGATCTCCCCCCGATTTCCTCGATATGCGCAGGTGCAGATCGCATCATAATCGGCCAAGTGTGTACATCGTCGCAGTACGTATTAGGGCGAGTTGTTTGCACTAGCAGACGGGACGCTCATCGTTTTCGGAAGGGGGAAAAGAGGAAGGAGAAGAACCGTAGCAGTTATGTAAATCTTAGCAAATAAATAGGACAGGCGGCTTTTTGAGTGTATTGCCACATCAAATAAAGTGCCTTATTGAGCCTTTTTGTGTTTTAGATCGTCAAACAGTCTCCACCTAAACTCAGGAATTTTTTGGCTAATAGCCATTGAAAACGGCTAATAGCCACCGATTCGGGGCGTGTGCCCTATGTATTTGGCACACGCCCCATATTTGATGGCTATTAGCCGTTTTCCATGGCTATTAGCCGTTTCAGTCGGCTATCATTTTCAAAAATTTTCCATTTCAAATTTCGGTCATCTTGTGTCTGGAAAAAGTCTCAAAATCGCTGAGTATGCGCGAAGATTGTTTCCTATAATTGTTGCATGTAAACATTCTTTAGCTGCTTTTCCAACAGACGAATTTTTTATAGATGGCGACATTACCCAATAATGGCTAATAGCCCTTTTCGGCGGCTAATAGCCATATTCGACGGCTAATAGCCATAATGGCTAATAGCCAAATTCGTCGGCTACTTGCCATTATCGCCCGCTATTAGCCTTTTCAGGCGGCTATTAGCCATTTTCAGTGGCTATTAGCCACCTAGACGCCGAATCTTGCCATAACGCGCCAAAAATTTCCTGAGAACTGCAAACGCGCTCCATTGAACTTGAATTCAAAAGATTTTCTGTTGAATAATGGCGATCGCCGCCGGCTGCAAATTTGCTGGCCCATTGGACGACGGAGGAGGCGTGTAGTGTTTTAGATAGCCAGACAGTCTGTTTCTATCGCTAATCACCCATCACCCCTTGTCAAGCACACGGGCTCCACGGCTCTGTTTCTTGTTTCTCGAAGAAACTTGATCGGGGTTGGGAAGGAAGATGAGAGGGAGAGGCGTCGCCGCCTCTTTTTCGTCTCAACACACACAAAAAAAGCGGAGGTTTGAAATCAAATTGAATTGTCCCGGCGAAGAGACACTTCTTGTGCTTGCCTACCGAGATGAGATGCGGTGTCAATCTTGATACACACACATACACATAAGCACTCAACAATCGCACACGGGAGGCACTCGACCAAACATTGTGGTTGGCAAACTTGACACATGTCCTCCTCCTCCTACTTCTCCTCTTTCTTCTTCTTCTTCATCTCTTTCTTGTCCGTCCAGTAACTCGACCTCTTCCTCCTCCTCCTTCTTATTCTCCTTCTTTTCCCGCCGCCGTCTTCTCCCTCTTGGTCAACCAATATGATGCGCCGCTGCCGGCTGCTGCTTGTCCCCTCTTACACCAAGCGGTGTCCTTCCTCAACGTCTTCTTTTTCTCCTCCTCCCATCTATATTACCCCACGGAGTCTGTCTCCTCACTAGTAGCACAACACCACCCGCTCCACTCCACTCCACCTCTTCTTCCTCTTGATCGTTCGCAGCGGGGTGTCTGGGCGTTTCGACACATTCGACAGGACACACACAGACCGAAACCAAGCACATCTGGGTGACATACACACACACAGATTATCCATGTCATGTTCATATAACGGCCCTACGCGCATGTGCGTGTGTTTGTGGGACTCTTGTGGCGCATTATTTGAAATTCAAATTAAATACATACATCTCCATCTCGATCTTGTTATTTTTCCTCTGGGCTCTGAGTTTTTGGGCAGAAAAAAAACGCGTTAAAATTCCAAAAATTCTGTAGGATTGGATCGCCGCATTTTGTGTTGAACGATACGCTGCTGCAAACGCGCCCCGGCGCACTACGTATTTTTGAAATTAGCAAAAAATGTGTGGTACTAGATTAAGGAGGGTACGACAGAATAGAAATAGGCGAAATAGAAATGCTACAAAATAGAATTGCTACAAAAAAGAACTGGAAAAAATAGAACTGAGCGAAATAGAAATGCTACAAAATAGAACGGCTACAAAATAGAAATGAGCGAAATAGAAATGCTACAAAATAGAAATTTTTGGGCGATGGAGCGCATTTGCATCATTTTTTCAATTGCTCAGTTTTTCGCCGATTTTCCTTTTTTTTTCTGAAACTGCATTGATTTTATACCTTTCTTCATTTTCGATGTTGTTAAGTGCGTAAAATATCTGAAAATTACTGAAAAATCCTATAATAATCGGAAAATTCGAAGAATAATGCAAACGCGCTCCATCGCACCGATTTCTATTTCGCTCATTTCTATTTTGTCACATTTCTATTTCGCGCTGTTCTATTCCGCTCATTTCTATTTTGTAGCCGTTCTATTTTTTCCAGTTCTTTTTTGTAGCAATTATATTTTGTAGCATTTCTATTTCGCCTATTTCTATTCTGTCGTACCCCCAGATTAAGGGTTATAATTATCTCATTAATATCTAAATTTTAAAAACAGAAACGGCATTTTTGGAATTTATTTTATTTTTTTCTTTCTAAAAACGTAGTCGCCAACACTCCTTGATTGTCATAAAGCTAATTGTAAATACGTTTTTTTCTTATTCCGGAGCGTAAGCTCCGCCCATTTCAGTCGCAGCTTTTTCTGATCTTCTATTTTCCAAAAAAAAAAAAAAAAAGGACCGCACCGAACGGAGAATTTAGGTCTAAAAATTCGAATTCAGAAAATCAAGCGATTTGATTCTGTTAAAAAGTGCCAGAGCACGCACTGACGCATTCCCTGTTTTGGTAGCCCTGGGGCGGAGCCTTCGTAAAATAAATCAACCACGAATCCGAAAACACCGAGTGACAACACTAATAATATTGTACTTTCATTCTGATACACACCTAAAGAAGAGCAATTAGAGAAGCATGACATCCAGTCCCAAGAGACCGCCCCGACGAGTAATAATGTGACAAAGCCCGCAGTTTGCTCAATCGACCGTGTCCTCCTCGCTGATACTTATACGCTAACCCTTCTACCATGATGAGATGAGATGGGAGGAGGTTGTGTTTATGTTTCTATTGCTTCCCTCCCTTCTCCACTAGCACAGTCTCGCGCGCGCGCACAGCTTGCGCACTCACTCACTCACTCTCTTTCTTTCTTCCCGTTCACATTATTGTCTTTGTGTCGAGAGTACGCGAACGTCTCTTCATCCTATACGCACATCCGATTATCTTCTCGCCCCTCTTCCTTTTGACCCCAGCCGTTTCCCGCCCCGAAAACTTTTGCTTCCTCCCTCCATCGCAAGCAAAAAAAAAAGTTTCCCGCGAGCATTACGGTTTTTTTCTTTCGTCATCCGGGCGGGTGGTACTCGTAAAAACTGTCTGTTTGAAGTGGAAATCGATATTTTATTGCTTTATTGCTATTTTATGGTTCATAAAACACACCGCCGCGATTCTTTTGCTACCGAAAATAAAATAGTGGTTGTCACGACCCTGCCTATCCCACGGGGTGCTGGCGCCTACGTTTTTTTTAAAGAAAAAAAAAGCAAGTTGTAATGCGAAAAATCTATAAGCTAATAGCCAATTTTCTCACGAAATATCTCGGAACGCATTTTAAGACACAGTTGAAATGAGTGCGACCGTAACCCATTTAATAATGTAAACAAGTCTCATAAACCTATTCAGCGCCGGAAAAAAACACCGATTTTCGTGGTTTTTTCCCTATGCAGGTTGTTTTCAGGAAAAAAAACCCATCGCGTCGAGACCCGGCAGTAAGAAATGCAATGCGCCTTTAATTTTCAATGGGAATTAGGTTGAATTTTAAAGGCGCATCGAATTATTTCTTCGGCCGGTCTCGACACGATAAGTTGTTTACGTCAAAATACCTCCGATTACTGTAGTTTATTGTATTTTTTCCTCAATTCTGCATAGTGAAAAAAACCACGAAAATTTGTTTTTTTCCTGTACTGAATAGTTTCATTATTGTTTTTATTTTTTTCACTTGTTTCTTAGGTAAAAGTTAACCGCGCTCTATCGTTATAAATTTAATTTGTGGCAATCGATTGCCACATTTCCAAATTTTGTAATTGAGCTAAATTAAAATAATGTCACATTGCACAATGGGCGGCGATCAATCATAATCAAAATCCATTTCAAAATATATAACTTTTTTTCCTTTCCTCCTCTCCATGCTATACCGACATGTGTGTGTAATTTTCCTCCTCTGAACCTGCTTGTTTTCAATAAGTCGACTCCTCGTCAGTTGTGTGCTGACATGATGGGTTAATTCATTTTCGCCTCCATTTCCGAACCTTCTCCCCTCTTTTTTTTCGTGTGTCTGTCTTTCTTTCTTTCTTTCACCCTCATCGTGTAATTTAATTATTGAATTAGATGTCGGATTACATTCGCCGTTTCCTTTTCATTTTCCTTTTCGGAGAATGTTTTTCGGGTGAGAATAGTTTCCAAATTTCTAAATAAATTGGTTTCCGTTCCAATTAGCGAGTGCAAATGTTTCTCTCTCTCTATCTCTTGGTCGGAAATAGATTTTGATTTTCTCCCCCTCCTAGTCTTACTTATCATCATGTCATTCGTCGCGTCATGATTTACACATTTCATTTCATTCCGCCGCCAATTTTTTTTTGCGGTCAGGTCATTTCGTTTTACTACCATGGTATCTTTCAATTCATTCTTTTCTGCTGCTACTCACACATAGGATTACTCATTCTCATATTATGACAAAAGGTTTTTGTCGTTTTTGACACTTGGAGCAAGCACTACTACCACCGTACCTTTATGACGCAAAAGCCTATGGATTATAACTACTACAAGTACTCTGTGACATTGTATCTATTTATTTACTTGCCATCTTGTTTAAGAAAAAAGAAACGTAACATTCTCCCACACTTTGTTGGAGACGCGGCTTCATTCATTCTTTCCTTCTTTCTTTCTTTCGTTCCACCTAATTCCAATGTGATCTCCAACTCAGTGCCCGACCCCGGGAATAGTAAATATTCATCAGTTGTAACCAAGCGTGAACAACATCTTGTCTCGCCACGCCGTCGTCGTCGTCGTTTCTCTTGCGTATTAGTTGTCATCCAATTTCTTCTCGCTTTGTTTTCGAATTCGACGCTCCCTCCACTCTTTTCCTACTTTTCCCTCTCTCTCTCTCTCTCCCTCTCTTTCTCTTTTGGTTTTTGTCAGAAGCCGATGTCCTCAACCTTTTCCCCATTTTTTTTTCTGATTATTCATAGTCGGCCTTTGTCTCGTTCTCTCGTACGATTCGCACGACATTGACCAAAAAAAATCAATGAATCGTTTTTTTATATATTTGAAAAGGATGAAAGCGCGAACTGTGTGGTGTCGCGATTCAAAACTCCCATTTATGGCGTCGTAAAAGCGAAAATGATGCGGAAAGTCGCATTAGGTGTCTAAATTATGGCCGCCGCCTAGTTGGTAGGGGTACACCACCCAGATTACGGGTTAAAACGTATTCCAAAATTTTTAAATTCTAGTTCAAACTTGTGCAAATATTGTGAAAACGATAGTTACGGTAACCCGACGCCTCCTTTTTGAGCCGGGTGTCAGCAAACGCGCCTGGACGCACAAAAGTAAGGAAAAAAAAAGTTTTTGCGTATTTTGCCACTTTTTAAAATTAAAATTCGAAGAAAATCGCAGTTTTCAAAGAAAAACACTACATAAAACTCGCAAAATAATAATTGTGCGCCCGGGCGCGTTTGCTGACTTCGATTCTTTCTTTTACCATCTTACCGCCAAAAATGAACGAATTTTTCGCTTTTCACTGATTATTATCTAAAAAATTTAAGAAGCACGATTTACGGAGCGTATTAGGCCACACCCCTGTAAATGTTAACCTTGTTTTTTTTTTCAAATGAGACTCAAAAATAAAAAAATAAAAAACCGCGAATAATTGAATATTATCGAAGAGAAAGCCAGCAAAAAATGGGAAAATTCCGAAATCCTATTCAAAATTTAAAAAAAACTCGCGGGTCTTTTTTTTTTGAATATTTAGGCCTCGTTTGAAAGCGTCGCGGTTGTGCGACCGGGCGCACGGTGTGCTGACCGGAACTATATTGGCAATGCGCTCCGCTGAACGGGGAGGCTACTTGTCTGCGTCTCTTCGGCGAGAGTCAACAACAATTTTGGCGCACTCTGCTTCTCTGCGTCTTCTCTTTGTATCTGTTTTAACGCAGTGGCTATGCAGCTAAATGCAGCCTTACAATTAGCCAAGAATTTTTTTTTCAGGAAAAAAACCCGCGAAGTTTAAATTTTATTTTCCTACGTTCCGCCCAACACGGTGGGGACGTTGCTCATCCTTAGTTGGGTTACTGTAGGTATTTTTTCGACCGACAATATCTCTTTTTCTGTTTTTTTCTCTATTCTCGCTCTACAAGTTCGTTAGTTAACATCAACCCATTTTGATTAATTATCGAACAATGATGATGAGAACCGAGATAAATCGCGCGCGGCGGCGGCGGCGGCAGGGTTCTTTTTTCTTTGGCTGTCCCTATTCAAACCTGTCCATCTTCTTTTCACGACAATATCGAACATGATTCAACACTTGTCAAGTCCTCTTGCCTCCTGCTGATCAACATAACGTCTTCGGTGAGGTCGTTCCGGAACACTCCAGATGGCAATGTCTGTTTTGTGTGCGACGAATAAATGAGTGAGTGAATGGCAGAAGAGGTGCAGTAATCCGGTCGGGTCATTCGTCGTGTGCTCTCTCTAATTGGGTGCAAATCAGTGGGATGTCACCTCATTGTGCAAATTGTCCTCTCCGCTCACTTTACCAACACATTGCGACGGTGTCATGCGATTCGAATCGACGACGACGACGACGATGGTGACGACTTGTCGTTGTCATGAACGACGCCTTCGTATTCCTCTTTTCCGCATCATTTACGCAGTTTCTCACACGTTTCCGCCTCATCCGCCGTCTCTTTTTCGCTTTGGTTTTTGTTGTTTTTATGAGTGCCGTTTCGTTTCGTTTCGTTTAGTGAGAAGAGTGTCGAGTGAAACGGCAGCAGTGGCCTTCTGACCATTTTTTTTTCGATCGTGTCCCTTCGGCATAATTGTTTGATAAACGACTCGCGCGTCCGTCCTTTCCAATTCTCTCCGCTTCTCTCCACTTCGTCGTCATCATCGTTTCCAAGCCAATGAATGCACTTTATGTGAACTTATTTAAAAGATCGTATTCAGATAATTCTAAGTTTCTGCGCGCGTATTTTTATATAGTCATCTCAAATTGTGCTTTTGATAAGTTGCACTTTTCATGGAACTCACTCACTCACTAATTGCATGGTTGCTATATAGCTTTTCGCTTCAATTCCCCATTCACGTGTCATAATCAACAAAATAAGGCACAGTCCAATTAAAAGTTGTCGTCGGTCTGTTTGAAAAGGGCGGCACCTGCCGAGTAAGTGTCAAAAAAAGAAGCATCAGAGGTCCCATTGGCGAATATAAATGTGATTGTAATCCATCTTGCATTCTTCTTCTCCTCCTCCCCCTCCTCCGTCCGCGCCATTGCTGCTCTTCCCATTTCACTCTCTCATTCTGTCTTTCTTTCTCCATTTTTTTTTGGGTCCGCGTCGATCCATCAAAAGCTCACCAGTCATTTCGAGTCGAATAAAATGAGCATTTGGTGTGGGCTCGGCATTCGATTCCCTGCTACTGCTCGCCCCACTGTCTTCATCTCGGTCTTGGCTGCATTTTCTGCTTCTTTTTCTTGTGACGCGCATAAAACGATAAACCCATCTCGTTTTTAATCGAATACAACCGGCTGTTTGAGCTCCGTCAGCTCCTCCTCTCCACATTTATATTCATCTTCGGTATGGACAGCAGAGTGCCCCCGTGCGGCCTTCTTGCGTGTGCTTGTGGAGCGCACATATTCCGATTTTTATGGCATTTTCTCCCACCTCCTGCCACTCTTGGCTCCCACTCATTCTTTGTGAAACGCCCGTGACGGCTGTGAAATGGCAGGCGTAATGTTCCTTTTTCGTGATTAATTCTTTTTGGGGTTGTTAATATTGTTTCCATCCTAATTAAATACTTGTAAACTGGAAGATGAGCAAGTGACGCACCCATTTTTGCATGTTCCGCGCATTTTTTCATTTTCTAAATATTACTCTCGTGTACGCAAACACCGTGTCGCTTTTTTTTGTTTTTCAATCGACTTGAAGCATGAGAACACGAAACTCCGCCCACTTATTTGTGCGCGACCACGTGCTATTTGAAGAGAGGCAGATAGAACGGTGATTGCGGACTATTACTCTCGTCTCAGCTAATGCACATCCTTTTTCAAAAAATGGGAAAAACTCACGATTAATCTCGGCGTCTTGCCACGAATTTGCCAAATTTGAATAAATGCCATAATATGAGAGAGTGTGAGAAAGAGGGAGGGATGAATAAGAGTGAGAAATGTGGTATCTTGTTTTCGCTCACTCTCTCTCTTTGAATGTGTTACGGTCGCACTTGTTTCAACTGTGTTATTTTTCCATTTTTTGAAAAAGGATGTGCATTAGCTGAGACGAGAGTAATAATGTTTTCATGATGCAACTCGATTGAAAACACAATAGATTTTTGAATTACGATTTTTTAATGCGATTTAAAATGTTAATTACAAAAGTTGTCGAATTTATTTTTAAAAAATTGCGCCGGCTTTTTTTCCTTTGAAATACGGTTTTTGTTTCATAAATAAAATTTTGTCAAATATTTTCTCACCTTTTCTTGGATTTTCTTGCTTTTGTGTTCACGTTTTTATTCGAAAAAAAAGAAAAATTTGACGTGACGTCACGTGAAATTTCACTCCGTCACGAATCTGTTTACGAAAGAAAACTACTTACGACGCTCCGATATTCCGCAATGAAAAACTTTTAGGGGCGTGGCGTACCTGGCTCGTAAATCATGTTTTATTGTTAATGTTATATCACTTTCCTATTTTTCGACAATATTCTCTATTTAAAATAGAATCTAATCGACCGCAGAAACAGTTTTTGACACCAATTTCGTACTCTTCCTCCACGCTTATCAACCATTCTTCTCTTACCGGCTTATATTTCCATCGGTCTTAAAACAACCGTCCTTTCATATCGCGCGTTTATTTATGACCGTGTAATATGTGTGCACCACCTCATTCCGTCAATCATAAATCGATTCTTTGTTCTTTTGAAGTCGTCCTTTCTCTCTATTTCTTCTTTCTTTTTTTTATTCCCACTCTTCCCAGTGTCCATCCATCCGTTCTCCCCTTGCCGCGCCACCACGATAATTGGTTTTTTTTTTTTGCATTACAACTTTAGAACGTTTGGCGTCGCGTCGCGGCCACACCGCAAACACGTTGACGAAAAAGTTCACACAATTTGTGAAAAAAAAGTCGGACAAAAAGAAAAAAAAAACGTGTAAACAAGACCTCCTCCTCCTCCTTCGTCTTCTTCTTCTTCTTTCTCCTCTTCCACTTCTCCGCACCGCTCTTTTATCTTTTCGCTCCGTTATTTTATCGGTTCTCTCATAATAAAAAATGGACCAAATCGTTATTTTCTTTTTTTTTTTTGCTTTCTCTTTTCTAATTTGTTTTTTACAGCACGCCAAACATCTTCAATACGCTTTTTTCGTGTACCGACCGAAAAAAAAAGACGAGAGCGTCCGAATTGTATCGTATTCTTGCTGATCGCCTCGTCGATCAACCCCGTCTGCAATCACGTCGGACCAACGAAGATTCGCCAATCCAAACTTCTCGCAAGGCTCGAGCAGTTCACGAGAAAAGTAGGTCGTTTTATTGTGAAAACAAAAAAAAAATAAAATAAAAAAAGAAATTGCATAGCGAATGAAGAAATGTGTTTCATTTTCAAAAGTACGCAAAAATTCAAAAAGCACTAAAATTTAATGTTCACGTGAAAAAAGTAGGCGGAGTTTCACGTTGTGATGTCGCAACTCGATTGAAAACGCAATATATATACCATGCCGCAATTTTTCAAAAATATCAAAAATTGAGAACGATTCTCCGCCCCTTGCATGCCTGCGGCACGAGTTTTGTACAGGAAGTGCTTCAAAATGAAGAAAAACCGTGCCGCAGACTTGCAAAATTTTCCCACAGTTTTGTCGTTTAAAGGGGGTGCCAACTTTCCGGGGAAAGTGACTTAAAATATACTCTTGAGTGGGGGATTTACGAATATCACATCGAAATCGCACGAAAAAATTTTTCTGATTTTTGGCGAATTTTACAAAAAAAAAATAGAAGACCACGAGGAGTACACGATTTGGCGCGAAATTCAAACGTCATTTTCTTTTTTAACATTTTTCTCCCGTCTTTTTCTCCTTTTTTTGCGTTAATCTTTGGGAAATAATGTAAAAAAATCATTTCGTGTTTTAAAATAGCAAACTAACGCGTGTTGATCACAAAAATAAGGATAAAACAAATTCGGAACAAAAATTCTCATACCTTCCCTTTTTGTCCCTTTTCCTGCTCAATTCCGCATTAAGTTCACTCTTTTATTTGTAACGTTTATGTTTGAACAATAAATGTTCACAAGAAATTATTTAAAACGATAAATCGAACGAAAGGCGAATATCGATTTTTCGATTTTCATGACTAAACTGTATTTTCGCGATTATCTGAAATGTAATAAGCGATTAGAGCATGTTTTATCGAAAATCGATAATAAAAACGAGGAAAACTACACGAAAAATAAATAATTCTGGTGAAAATGGATCTTTCTAGAAGCCGCGGCCGCGGGTTTTCCTAGTCCACGGCCACGATTTTCGTGTACTCCTCGTGGTCTTCTATTTTTTTTTGTAAAAATCATAAAAAATCAGAGAATTTTTTTCGTGCGATTTCAATGTGATATTCGTAAATCCCCCACCCAAGAGTATATTTTAAGCAACTTTCCCCAGAAAGTTGGCACCCCCTTTAAAATAACGAAAAAATTCTTACTGTTTCTACAGTAGGAAACGAAGTGGATCTGCCAGTGGAATGTCATTTACGGAACACATGGAGGCCATCAAAAAGGAAATGTCCACAATGTCCAGTCAACTTGGCTCAAACAAAACGGAGCTGGAGAGGAATAGACAGGAAATGAGCCAGATTCAACTTCAAGTCCAACAGTTGAACGAAACCGCTGTTCAAGATCAGCTGAATAAGGCACATGAAATGACGAAAAGGCTCGAAGGAATTGCGAGGAACTTTGTGGCGACTATCAACGACCAGTCTCAGCAGGCTCAGCTTCTAGCGGAACTCGAATCTATATCAAAGAATGGCACACCTCAAATGCCAGTGATGACGCCGCCAATGATGAATGCAGCAGTTGCAGCTGCGATGCATCCGAATATGATGATGAGGTAAATTTTGATTTTGAACATCCATCCGACCTACTGAAATGCTTTTTCAGGAATCCAATGCTTAACGCTATGAGTGGAGCCTCTCCACGCGTTGGCAAAGGAGGCGCTCCGAATGGTGGAATGAACGGAATGATGTTTCAGCAGATGCAACTGGCTCAAATGCAAGCTCAAGCAGCCATGATGCAAGCGCACATGTTCCCCGGAATGCAATTGATGGGTGTGCCTGGTATGCTTCCGGGAATGCCGCCAGGAATGGCTGGTCTGCCCGGAATGATGCCTCCAAGCAGTGCGGCTGCCGCTGCAGCAATGCAGCAATTCACCCAACAAGCACAGGTAACTTTTTAAGTTTTAAATGTTCCATTTTGCAACCAACTCTTTTTTCAGATGGCCGCAGCTGCTATAGCTGTATCCACTCCATCACGGAATCACTCGACCTCTGGAGCAGCGTCAAGGACGCGAACACCTCTGACTGCCTCTGCCACCAATTCCCCGAGGCCCACGCCGGTCACAGAAACGGTGATCAAGGAGGAGGATCCACCATCCATGGAATCCGATGTTCCAGTGAGCGCTACCACGTCTGCCATAAAACAAGAGGAGAACTCGACAGTGGCTGTTGCGTAATTCTATGAATTGCGCATTATTTTGCATAATATTCTCGTTTCTCTTCTGCTCCCCATGATAGCGTCGTTCTCTTCTATTCGGTGGCCTTGCCGAGCCAGTCTCACTCTGTTTCTGTTGGCCTTTTATTCCTAAGTACAGGTCCTATTCTCCCTCATTTTTTTGTTCCGCGCGCCGCCAGTCTCTCACTCTTTTGCTTCGCCCGCTCATCTCCTCCAACTCCTCCAAAATGTTCTCCAGTTCGATCCTGCTGCGTCGGACGTTGCGATCTCGTGTTTTTTTTTTGTTCAACCGCTCTATCTTGTTTTTTTTGTCTTCAGAATCAGTTTGTCTTATTGATTCATTGTTCGCTTTTTCATCCCGCAGCGGGTCATTTTTTAAAGCTATTTTACCCGTATTTCCCATGGAGCATAAATCCAGTATTTATCTCTCTTGATCACAAAAATCACACACTTGTTGCATTTTCCTCGTCGTCCGCTTTTTGTGAATATTACAAACAAACAACTCATCCATCCTCTCTTCGGTTTTTTCCAGTGTCTCTTCTTATTGTTTTTATTTCTCCAATTTGCTATCTCAGAAAAAGAAGCCAAACTTGATTAAACAAATAAAAAATGGCCATTTATTCACATAAATTTTATCCGAACATCACAATCCCGAAAAAAAAGACGTTACTGCTAAAAGAATAACTTAAATGAGCTTCTGAAACCTAGAAATTATGGAAGAGCGGCAGTGAGCTCTGGCACGGCCTTGAAAAGATCGGCCTTGAGTCCAATGTCAGCAACCTGGAAGATTGGCGCATCGGGATCCTTATTGATAGCAACGATAACCTTCGAATCTTTCATTCCTGCCAAATGCTGGATAGCTCCGGAAATTCCGACAGCAATGTAGAGTTCCTAAATGCATGACAAATTGAAATAAATTATTTCCAAAAAATAGTCTTACCGGTGCGACAATCTTTCCAGTCTGTCCGACTTGCATGTCATTCGGTACGTATCCGGCATCAACAGCAGCGCGAGAAGCTCCAACTCCAGCTCCGAGCTTATCAGCAAGATCGTAGATGAGTTTGAAGTTGTCTCCGCTCTTCAGTCCTCTTCCTCCCGACACGACCATCTTGGCAGTGGCAAGATCAGGCCGCTCCGACTTGCTCAACTCTTGTCCCAAGAATTCGCTGATATCGGTTTTTATGTCAGCGGACGGAGCTGCAATTTTTTCGTATTTATATGACATGGCAAAATGGCCGCGGACAGGAAGTTAACTAACAAGTAAATTTACATATGAGCACAATTTCAGCGCAGCCCCCTCAGTCAATGTAATTTTTCCATCTTTTCACAAGGGGATAATTAAAAGGAACATCTTCTTGGAGAAAAACTAGGAAAATTGAAAGTATCAGCGTTGGCCTAAATGATGGTTCTTTCCATTTACTGACCCAAAAATTGAATTTATAAAAGGAAAAAAGCAAAACATGGTTGGTCGTGCCAATCGTCTGAATGGTCGAAATCACAACTCGATCAGTTTGCGAGATTTTTTCGTTCTGTTTTTTAAAAACAGCTTCTGACAGTTGAAAAAAACATGATTTTTTCATCTATTGTCCATATGCGAAGAAAGCAAGTGCGCTCCACAAAACTTAGTACTTCGTGGATTTCATTTTCGTCGCCAAATTATTTCATCTCACGTGTAAATTCAACGTGAAATTAAATAATTTGGCGACGAAAATGAATTCCACGAAGTACTAAGTTTTGTGGAGCGCACTTGCTTTCTTCACGAACGGACAATACCTGCTATTCTAGGACGAGTTTTTTTCGTTTATTTCCCAAGAGGGAGATTACCTAAGTTACCAAAATCATCCCACAAAAGTACTGAGTAAATGGGGTTTTTGGTGGATTGCCGTAATTTTGTTATTCCTGAAGCCGTTCACGGATCGTTTGTAGTGTCACGATCTTAGTAAACATTGCAAAATTTCAAAATCCTGCCCGGAAAACCATTTACCTTTTCATTTACCGTGAAGTAAATGTTCATGAATACGGCTTCAGAATAGCCCGCCAGATGATATAATCTCCCACCGAATAAATCGGTGCAAAATCAACTGACTGTACTGTTCCTTGGGGGCTATATTGGTAAATTACCGGAAATCAGAATAAGATTTCGGAAATCCTATGGAAATTCGGAATTCCATCGGAATATCGCAAGAGAAAATGACAAAATCGGAAATTTTCGACGGAACTCGGAAAAGAAATTTCAATTCCCAGAAAGCCTGATCGCGACGATCTTATTGGTCCCGTCGCATGCAGTCTATTGAAAAAACCAGAAAAAAAAGTTTCCGTCAAATATGCAGCCGACTACGAAATAGATCTCCTCGAAATAAATGTTCATGAAATGGAGCTGTACAGGAAAAAAACTGCCCGAAATAGTACTCAATAATTGTAAATACGTACGGTGTTGGTGCAAGATATGCAATTTTCCTAATAAAACATTGGACATCAGATTTTTCGAAAAGCATTTTCGAGGAAAAATTCGGGTATTCGATTTTTCGACCAAGACTGACGGGGGTACAAGCAAATAGAACTCCATAAGCAAAACATTCAGCGACACTTCGAAGAATGCTCCGATCGGTCAGAAACTTTGAGAAATCATTTGAAACCCTCTCGGACATTCCCTGAAAGTTTCAGACCAAAATATCGATTTTTCTGAAAATTTTCAAAATCGATATTTTGGTCTGAATTTTTCTGGGAATGTCCGAGAGTATTTTTTAAAATTATTTCTCAAAGTTTCAGACCGAAGTTTGGCTGATTTTTTTTTTCGCATATTTTGCTGATTCCGTGAATAACTCCATAAAAGTGTTTTTTGTGCAATTTTTAGGTTTGTTGTCAGATCCATTTCAGGCAATTCGATTTCGAGTTGTATTTCATTGCAGTTCTATGCTTGCATGTTCTATTTCGTTTCACGCTTGTGTATAACGTTTAAACTTGGCTGCGTATTTAGCGTTTTTTTTTTTTAAAGAATTTTCCGAAGGCAGAGAACCTGCGCCATTTTTCCCTCTGAAACAACGCAACACACCTGGCGACGTTGGTAGAGCGCGAATCAAATTTCTATGCAATGACAATACAATGAAAATTTTGGTAAAAACAAACCGTTCTCAACAGCCCCGCTTCCTCCCTCTTTGGCTGGTTCGAAAGCAGTTCCACGGAAAGTGAGCAATTTGACTGGCGCCGAACTCTTAACTTTCTTCACTGCATTACCAGCATACTGAGTGCGAGTGAAACTGTCAGCCGAATGAACTTCAGTAATGTCAGAAATTGGTGACACATCAAGAGTGGCTGCAACACGTGGAATGACTCCACGTCCGAAAGCGGACGATCCAGCGGTGATGGCGGAGAAGTTGAACTGCTTCTGCGAGGCAAGAACGACTGGGGCCACACGTTCTGGCAGATTGTTCTTGAGTTTATCATCCTGGGCTACAAGTACTCTTTTCACTCCATTCACTTTGGCAACTTGTTCGGCGACCTTGGCGGCGTTAGCTCCGGTGACCAAGACTGAGACTTCGTTGCCGAGCTGCAAGTAAATTATTTTTAACGAAAATTGATCAGCTGATATGAGGCAACTGGTGAATACAGGTAAGGAATGGAGCGAACAAAGTTCACTGATCACTTTTTGGCTGATCACTTGTTCACATCCTTTGAATATGTACATTATTGATTGATCACGAAACGTCATTTTTCCTTTTTATTGAAACAAAGCTTACCTTGTTAGCGGCAGTGATGGCGTTTAAGGTGATTGGAGCAAGTTTCGAGTCATCGTGCTCGGCGACGACAAGAGTGCTGTTCAATCGAGAAGCCTGAAACATTTTTTCGTATATTTATTAGAGTATTTTCCAACTCTTTCTTTTGAAGAATCTTTATAGAAAAGAAAATAAGCAGTTAATATTGTTTCACTAATTGTAAATAATTCGAGAAATTTTCTGATGAATAAAAAAACTTACATTAACAAATCGGGCGGTTCGGTTGAGGACTGATTTCGCAGAGAGCATCTCACCTACAAATTTTAATATAAAATCTATTGAAAAGAGAAAAAAAAACAATTTTTGGGAGGGAATCAACAAAAAATACGGGCACTACAATGGGCAAATGATAAGAAAGAATGAGATGGAGATGAATTCAAGGAGAGAGATCGGTCTTTTCGGAACGACACAGACGGCTAGACTAAATGGAAAAACATCGGAAAGAAAATGGGGTCAAAGTATAAATAATATAGGCGGCGCGAAATTAAATAAATACTGGAACTTCTAGATTTTAGAAAACGTGGATTGGTGAAAATTAAGAATGGGGTTGGGGATATTCACGTTGAATTAAATAAATATTTAATATTTGAAATCTGAAGGGATGCATCCTAGGATGGATGATTCTAATTTCTTTCGAACGTAAATATTTATGCGCATACTCCCCCGATATTTCGTTTTTAAATGTAAAGAAACTTTCGTGGCTTGACAAACAGGCTTGCCTTGACAAAAGTCTTGGCATTAAAATCAATAAAGGAAAGAAAAGCGGAAAATAAGAATGTTCACGGGTGATTTACGACGTATTTAGGTCATTGAATCGTGGCAATTTCCCAAAAATTCGACAAATTATCGAATCTGGGACTAAAAACGGCATAGAAAAATTAAGCAATTTTTCCGCTCGAAAAATGAAAAAGTTCGAGCCACCAAAAAACCATGCACGAGTCTTGCAAAAACGAGTGCATCGCCTTGCTTATTTTACAGTACTGTACAGTAAGCCAAGAAAAACCCTCATCGGGTCGAGACCCGGTGTCAAAAGAAGTGTTATGCGCCTTTAAATTTACTTGTAATTCGGCCGGTATTTAAATATGTAAAATCGCATTGAATTATTGAGAGCGTGAGAAAACCGGGGAAATTTTTGCAAGTCTGCGGTACGAGTTTTGTACAGAAACTGTTAAAAATGATGGAAATCCCGTGGCGCAGACTTGCAAAATTTTTACCGGTTTTTTCCCGCTCTCTGAAAAACACGAAACACGGATTTTTCTCCCTGCGCTGAATAGGACCATTACACTAAAATTGGCGCCACTATTTACAATTATTGGTGTAAAACAAAAATTAAAAATATTTGCAATTATTAAATAGCTTCTTGAGAAAAGAAATCACACCATTAACGAAAAAAAACCAACAATTCCACGTGTCCTGGTGACCTCTGCGCCCCAACGATGACCTTTTGATACTCGCAATGGCTCTCTGGATACATCAGCAGTCAGTTCTCAATTTCGTCGTCTCACACCGACTCGAAGTTCTTCTCTTCTCACAAAACCGCCGATCCAACCGTTATAGTCATGTCTGCTGCATCGATCGACGAGCAGCTTGAAAACACGGAAATCCGAACGGCCATCGACGGTCCATACAGCGATGCCGGCCTCCGCACTGCCGTCAACTCGACGCTCAGATCGAGAACCGGAGCAACTACTCGTACCGCAAAGGGTGAGTCTTACCATTAGGTCGGGTTCTCAATGTTGCCAATCTTCCAGGAACTCGTTCTTCGGCTTCCAACGCTTCTCAGTCTCCAAATGTGGACAAGATGGTGTCGGCTTTCGCTTCGATCTCTCTCACCTACCTTTTCCTTGCGGTTCAGACCTATACCGACTTCGTAGTCAGCATTTTCCACCTTGCCTACTTTTCTTATAGGAACCCCGCCATTTCGAAGGTGATTTTTCAACGGAAGATACATATCGTAACTTGCACGTTTTCTGTTTTCAGGACCTGATCAAAACTGCGTTCCATCTTTTGAAAACCTCGTATGACAACAAACTTCTAACTCTCTACGAGATTTACGAGACCACCAACAACAGCATTATTAAACCGATGGCACGTCAGAATCAGCAAAACTTCCAAGAGGAGACTCATCGCACCACTCAACTTGAGACGATGCGCACTTCTGCCGTCTCTCAGCAATAAACACTTGTGCTACTTTAAAAAATCGATAAAGCCTTCATTCTATTTTTAAAAAAGCACACTAATATTTTCCGAGAATTTCTTTTTCGAGCGCCGATGTCCTTCCAGCTGCCTTCCATTCTCTCGTGTGATTCCAGTCGACGAATATCATCGTGGCGGCGAGAATTGGCCAAGAATAAATTGGGAACGCGCGTTTGAATTTTGTCCAAGCTGATGTTGCAGCGATCATTTTCTAGAAAATTGAAAGGAAAATAAGAATTATGGTAAAAAAATAATATAGCTGAAAAAACCACCGTAAGATAAGGAAAAATTTATATACGAGACGGATTATACCTCTTCTGATTTTCAAAATTTTGGGGGAAGAGGCGAAGCCTAATCTCAAGGTTCACACTGTTTGCAAGGTGAAAAATTGGCAAAAACATTGGGAAAAACTCCATTAAAGTTTCGTTCCTTTTCGCCCCAAATGAATAGTTGGATAATTCTAACTTTAAAAAAGCGAGCCATCTAGAGTACGGCAGGATGCTTTGGTTTTTTTTTTTCGGCAACTTGGAGTTTTTATTAAAAATGCATCATTGAAAAGGCGGCGGAGTGTCGTTGTACTTATTGTTTAGAGGAGTGTTTTGGGTGTAAAAACGTCGAAATGCTTTTTTATGAATAGAAACCAATTTTTCCTACATAAATATTTAAAAATTTATAATAATTAACGTTAAGATCCCGTAAAGGGTGACCGTCTCGGGTTCTCAGGCAACTGTTCTCTATTTTGAAGATTGCGAGTAAAACATACCCTTCTCCAAGAAAAATGACAGTTATTTAGGCAAATTTAAACCGTAACTTCAGTAGTTTTGGGAAATATTTAGAAAAAGAAAATAAAAATAGGTTAACCTTGATGTTTGCGGCAAGAAGATGAAGTGCTATGATTGGTCAAACGTGGCCTAGAAATTCCCTAGTCTTCCCGGTTGTGGTATGGCGCAGGACGTTTTGTACACTTTTGGGTAATCTTTACGCATTTGAATCATCAAATTTACTATCGAAAATTATTTTAAAGTTTTTCGAAACAAATATGGAGCCTTTTTAGTAAGCTTTGTGCCATTTTTTATAGTATAGGCCACGCCCATGGCCGGGGACGAAGTTTCGCCGGCCAATCTTTTTGAGCCGCTTCTTCAAATTCGAATTTCATTTTATTTTCGAATTAATTTTTTGAATATTTATTTATCATTTTTCCCTTTTTTTCAACTTATTTATCCCTTAAATAAATTATAGAATATTTTTATTTGTAGATGGATCTGATCTATGGATCGGAAATCAGCTTTGTCGACGGTTTTGCCATCAAACCATACAGAACATTTGTAGTGAACACCAGTAAGTGTTCTTTAAAAATGATGGTTCTCATTTATATTCCTTAGATGCTCCACTACACTCTAATGGATTCGATGTTCCGTCGTCCGCTGGAATTGCTACATTCCCACATATCACTAATTATGCGGACCGGATATTTTTGTGGTAAACTAAAAAACAAGCAGTGAAGAATTTCTCAAATTCATAAATTTAGGCGCGCTGTCGGTCAAAAGCTTTTCATCGAAGAACGTTCTTTAATGTTCTCCATTACTGAAGGATCTTTATGCATCGATTTCACTCGAACTTCTATCATCCCAGGAACCTCGATCACTATTTTCGAGGAAGGAGTTCTTTGCATTGTTGTTCCAACGGCGTCAGCAATTCATCGATTCTATGCGAGATTGCATGTTAAAGGACGTGACACGTGTTCTATTCTCGCCAAAATCAAAGAGGACGACGAGTTTCGGCGTTTCGCTACTTCTCACCCGCTTTCTACTCCGGGTCGACCTGTTCGAGCTAGTGTAACTCATCACCCTACAAAGAATACTGCAAGTTTCTTAAAATTGTAAGCTTTTAAATTTATTTTTAAATTTTCAGGTATCCTACTGCACTGCAGAAGGCCAACTTGTCGTGGTCACTCTTGGCTCATACACAGAATCAAGCGATAAACACGAAGAATACACGATAGGAGAAGTTGGAATTCTTGGAAAACTGCTTGGTGGTCATGACAAACGAGTCAGCGATGCTTGCGTTATGAAAAATATTCGTCCCGTCTCTAGAGAGCGAAAAAGCGCCGTTCAGTCCGATATTGTATTCGCAGTGACACGAGACGGATGGGTGCAAGCCTGGAATGTGGAAACCAGAAAACAACTTCCCAGTACTGTCGATCTTAATCAATATTTTGCATCTGAAGGAAAGACTGCGGAAAGATCTCCAGAAAGTTCAGAGTTTGAAGTGGAGGCTTTTGATCAAGAAACGACTGAAACTCACTATTCAATCAAGGCATATTCATTCGATGTCGACATTCTTCTTGTGGTTTCTTGTGAAATTTCGTTGGCTGGAAAAAATGTTGGCACTAGAGTTCATTTGTTGAAAATGTCTGAAGATCACATTCAACACTTGAAAATGTTCGAGGCAAACATGTCAGCCGATGAAACACTCGTCGACGTTGAACTCATTCAGACATATTTTTCTCCGAAGGATCCTCAGCCGATTGACGAAACAAACAACTTGTAGGCAATCTTTTCATATAATGCAAATTTCAGTTTTTCAGCGAGGAGTTTAACACTTGGACATCGGCCCAGTTCTCCTTGACCGCTTTGTTCAAAAGTTCGTCGGCGAAGAAATCATATTCGATGAAGAGGATTTCGATTGCAATCGATTGGCAAAAGGCACAAACATTTATTATGTTTGATTGGCATGAAGTCAAACAGTTCAATTCACCGGCAACTAAAAAGAGAGAACCGAACGAAGAATCGTCTTCATCCCCTGAAAGGCCTTACAATATTTCATCTGATTCTAGTATCGAAACATTGATTGATACTGTTTTCGACACGGATCTCTATTCTTTCGATATTGTGTTCCGAGCTGTTCAAGTAAAAGCCTTTTCTTCAAAATTTTCAATAATTTAACCTTGTTTTAAGATTGTTTCCGACAACTTCCGCGGTTCTTCGAGCTCAGTTCGGCACAATAATTGGTCTGAGCTGTCCAAACTTGTCGATGGCTACTTGACATCGGTCGAATTCAACCGGAAGTTTCAACAAAAGACAGATAGAAGCATTCGGCTGAGACTCAATGCACCACAAGAAACTCAATCTACAGCTTTGAAAGAGTGAGTCTTATCTATCATATCGTTCTGGCACGGCTGGAAAAGGACTGGACGTAAAATTTATTTCGTACGGATTCCGTAAAATTTCTAACTTCGCTGTAGAATTTTTTACGAATTTTACGGGATTCGTAAAAGAAAAATTAAAAAAAAATTCTATTATGGCTTCGAAAAACACTCGTCAAAACTTTGCAAAAAAGTTTATGATGTCTGGGGAGGGAACCCACAGCCTCAATATCTCAGTGCTCCCGCTGCACCCGTCGGGAATGTAGGATTTTACAGCTAAAAATGTGCCCGAAAAATAGAAAAAATTTGACGGCTCATAAAAACTTTTTTGGAATCATTTTGCCGATTTTTAGATCTTAAAAAATTCACCAAAAATTCTAGTATTACCCTGATTTTTTTTTTCAGAACTTTTCAAAACGTTCCAGAAAGCACCTTCCTAGTTAGGTGGGTGGTGCTTTATTTAAGGGGAAACAAGTTAAATGCAAATAAAATTACATTTTTTAAACAAATAATGGAAAATTAATTAATGCTATCCATTTGTTTTTTTTTGTTGAATACTTTCGTTACTTTGCCAAGTTTGCAATAAACCGTCACTATTTAATGAATCGGCAACCCTTCAATTGGTGAGCATATGAACGGAATTCCAAAAAAATTACAAGTAGTGCCGTTCTATTAGAGTGAAAATATGGTAAATTTTACATCGTCAAAAAAGTAACGAAATTGTTTGATTCATCTTTTGTTGCAGTTTCTGGTGGGCGCTCCTTCGCGCTTGCGAAGAACTCGATTTTGCCGCTCGTGGAGTCATTTCGCTTGCTCCCATGCAATTGGCTGAAGATCTCAAAATTATGACGCTGGTGCATAAAGACAGACTGACAATCCTTGGAGACAACAACACAGAGTTTCTCGAAATAATCCGTACGGAGAGCATTCCGAGACAAGTTCATATCGAGCAAAAGTACAGGAAAGTGCCGAACAGACAGTTTGTGGATTTGATAAATGAGGCTTCGGTTTTTGCGGATCGACGTGTTTATCTGATGGTTAGTTTTTGTTTTGTTTTATTTGTCTTTTAAAATATTTACTTTTCAGAACCGTGAAAAAGCGAGGCTCACGAATGCGAAACATGGAGTTCCGATTGTCGATGACGATGGGTTGGACAACGCGTACGACTATGAATCAGACGGTCGCTTCATCAACATTAACTCGGCTCTTGAAGCTCCTATCGTAGCACTCACCGCCGCTTTTGTGCAATCTTCAACATTCGACAATTCGAGGCCATTCGGAGATCCATGTGCTCAAGTTTTTGCTGGATCGTTCACACAAAGTATTGTTTCGGCAAATATTCGTGTTACTGTTGAGTCGAGAGTTCACTTTGCACTCACTCTTCAAGCACTCCTCAACGCAATTACTGAAAAGAAACTAAGAGCCGGACCTGCTTCATTTGGAGATGTGGAAGCTTTGTGCTGCGAACTGAGGGAAATTATTCGAGTATATAGAGAACTCAGTGAGCAACTAGATTTCAAAATCTACAAGAATGGTGCCAAGATAAGTGTTGGCACGTGGCTCACTTCTGACAACGAGGGCCTTCTTATGCTGAAAAGAGAGGGAGGATATGGGCCGGACGGTTACGATGAGATTCGAGAAAATGATTTCAATTGGTTTGTCGGTGTTACCACCGAGGCGGCTGTTCGAGCTCTTCTAACCTCTTCCGAAGTTCTTGCTCTTCCACGTCGTCTCGTAGTGCAGAAGCAATACAAAACACTACTGACAGTTCTAAACTCGTACATTTCCGAGACACGTGCTCTCAAACCGGTTATCACATTCTACCGTGGAATAGCCTATTCGGGAACCGATCATCCGGTAAAAGCACTAAACGCCTTCCAATCTTGTCTGGACGCTTTCACTGAGGGAAATGTGGCTCTTCGTAAAGCCGTTTATTTCCTTCTTCCCAAAAGGTTAATAGTTCCACGAGGAAAAGATCCGATGGAGGAGATGGGACCTTCCGAATACTTTTTAACTGTTGTTCGTTTCCTTCAAGAACACGGACATGCTGAAGAAGTGTGCTCTGTCGCAATGAGGGCTATTGAAAATTTGCCGATTGAAAACGACAGTGTTCAACTGATATCTAACACGCTATTCAATCATTTAACAAATCGACGCGAGTGGTTCCAAGCTCTAAAATTAATTTTACGAACAACACTTCGCGCCGAAACTAGAAGAGCTTCAATTTGTGAGCTACTCACTTTGATGATCGCCGTTGGAGAATGGGAAGCTATTGCCACTATGAAATTTGGAATTCACGAACAAGTTGTCGAGGACTTTTTGAGGGATGCAGCTTGTCGTCAATCACCCACCGAGAAGAAACATCATTTCGAACTTCTTTTCGCTTTCTACGTGGCTCGAAAGGATTTCAGAAAGGCGGCTAGCGCCATGTACGAATACGCTAGACACATCGAAACTGCATCACAAATGACACCAGAGTTACTGAAAAGAAGACGTGATTGTCTGGCAGCTGTCCTCAATCTTCAATCTGTTTTGAGCATGGAACCAGAAGATGACCGAGTCATCTATGACGATTACACGGATACTAATCTGGTATTCCCCGCCGATGATGACGACGATGAAATGGCACAAGACGGTGATTCATCGGGAGAGACCGCTTTGAAAACCGAAGGGAATGCTATTCGACAAACTCACAGACCATGGGCAAGCAGCAGCAAAGGATCAACAAGTTCAGAATCATCACCGGAAGCATCTTCAAAAAGCACTGAAACCGATTCTTCGTCTGGAAGTGTTGATTTTGCAGGTTTGAAAGCACGGCAGATGGAATTTGCTATTGGTGAAGGGAATATGGCAATGGATACAGAAGAAGGCGTCAGTCCAACGTCGAGGCATTCGTTGTGCAAGAGGAAGAAATTGCTCGTTCTCAGCGAAAAAGAGTATATCATGTTTTGCTAGTTTTTTAAATATAATTTTATGATTTCAGTATCCGTGATGAATGGGTGCTTTGCTCCGCGCGTGTCGGTTTGCTTTCGTCTGATCAATACAAAGGAGTTCCACCAACCGAGCCGTCAGAATTATTCTCCCTGCTCGTTGACACTTTCCACTTTGATGAAGCTTTTGATCTTGCCAGGTACTATTCTATTTATTTTCTGCCGCTCGCCTCGGTATCCGGCTTGTTTGGAAAAAGGTTTTTTAGAAAATCGGAAATGAAAAAAAATTGATTTCCGATTTTTCATACTATTTAAAAGTCCGGAAGAAATTGAATTTCTAATAATAGTTCACGGTGTCCAGGATTTGAAATATGGGCGGAGCCTAAAATTTTCTGACGCACTTTTGGTTCTTGACGCATTTTTATTGATTTTATTCTTTTTATTTCTGTAAAACCCGTTTTTCTTTGTAATAATTATCTATTTTGTCTTTTAATAACTCAATTATTTCAATTTGAAGCATAAAAATCCTCTAAACTTCTTGCAGGCGTGGAAAGCACATTATTGGCTAACAATTGTTGAAAATCTGAGAGATTTCACTGCATTTAATGAATCTTCAACGCCATTCTAGGCCTGAGTTTTTTTAACGGACAGAAAAATTGCATTTTGAAGTCAAGAAAATGCGTACGATGTTGGAATTCAAAAGAAAACACGATATATCAAAAATACGAATCGAAGAGCAGTCGTAGAAATTATCGTCGTCAGACGGCGAACCCGGATTTTCAAGCAATAATTGATTTTTTCCATAACTAAAGCGAATTATAGCCCATACTTCGGTTTCCATAAAGATTTATTCTGCAAAAACTCCTAAAAACGTACTTTTTGAACTGCGTTGTGCTAAAACCGATAATATCGGAATAGTCACTGAACGAAATGTGACGCCCTTAGGCATAAAACATTTCTTAAAACCTCAGATTTAATTGAGCCGGAGCACATTTCGGAAAAAATGAATTTTCGATGCTTTTTTTCCGTAAAAACATTAAAAAACGCATAAAAATTTGAATTTCACGGAAAATACAGTCGAGCGCGATTGCTGTGACTCCGCCTACAGTTCAAATCCTGAACACCGTGCAGTTCTTAACAGTTTTCTCAAATTACTTCTTTAAAAAAATAAGAATATCAGCAAATTAACCAAAAGTTCAATAAAGCATTAAGTTTTGGAAGTTCTCGACACTTAGAAGCGGCACCTAGAAGCACGACACCTTCCCGGCCTTTTTTTGGAAAATTTCCAGATAATAAATTCGGAAAATTTTCCGAAACCTCGGCACGGTGTCCAGGATTTGAAATGTGGGCGGAGCCGAGCAAACGCGCCCCACTGGATTTTTTCGCGCGAAATTCAAATTTTGAGGCATTTTTTTATGTTTTTCGGGAAAAAACATAAATTCTTAATTTTTTTTCCCACATGTGCTCCAACGGAATTATAGCTGAGGTCTTTAGAAATTTTTTAAGCCTAAGAACGTCGAATTTGGTTCAGCCACCATTTCGAAATATTCTTTTTGAGTTTTTTGGTGTTTTTGCAGGATAAATCTTTACGAAAAGCGAAGTTTGGGCAATTATATGGTATTAAAAGATAAAATACATACATTTTACAAAGAAAAACAGGTTTTACTGAAAGAAAAACAATAAAATCAATAAAATAAAATGCGAGAGTCGAAAATGCGCAAGCACCGAAAGTGCGCCATGGAAGTTTGCTGACGCGCCAGCAAATTAGGCTCCGCCCACATTGTAAATCCTGGACACCGTGCTCGGGAAAATCGGATTTTCTTGAATCCATTTCCGAGAAACCCTGCTCGGAATAAAAACTCTTCTTTCAGGCAATTCTTCCTGGACTCTCGAAAATTGTACTTTGTTCTGACCCGCGAAGCTGTCATGATTGACGCTCTTCGAGACGATCTCAACATTGAAATGGCGGCCACCCAGCAAGCAGGATGGGTTCGTCTCAACAGAAGACACTGCATGGCTGTGGCGACTGCGGAGGATCACTGGGCGGTAGTTCGCGGATTGGTCGATGCGGCACATGCAGAATGGCCTGAAGACTCAAGACCGCTTCGTGGAGCCACAGAGGCATTTTTGAGCTTTAATCTTACTGTACCATGCTGGCTGCACAATATTTATGAGGTAAACTATTTGGTAGGTCTTTAAGAAAAATTTATCAATCGCTATATTTCAGAATCATGATCCGAATGATTACATTCGGTGTTTGGTTGACTATGAGAGCTACTCCCTTGCTCTTCAAGTGCTCGGCGAGCTCGTCGATCGAGAATCAGCTCTTACTGCTCAGGCGAACGCTCGAACATGGCTACCATACGGAGTAATTGACGAATTGATGATTAGAAGTGCGGATTTCATTCGTAAATCGAGTGTCAAAACAGCAGAGGAGCAAGTTTTGGCTGCCGAGGTGGCTATTTTGAGAAAGAGTGCCGATCAGAAATTGTTGTCCTACTTCCGAAAACTGACCGACTTTGAACAAGCACAGAGAATGACAAGCCGATTTTTCTGATTTCCCTATATCAATTATTGAACAATTTTTAAACTTTCACGACCAGAAAACTTCATTTTTGCACTTTCTTTCCGATTTTCATCTCTTAACAGGTTTCCTACCAACTTTTCTAGTATTTGTATTTATTCCATAAATACGTTCTTTATTTAATTTGGAATGAATATGAGGTTCTGATGATTTGGATTTTCCACATTTTGTACTTTTTGTCGTCGCATATTGGGCTCTTGGACCAGGCTTGTTCGGAAAATCGGATACCCGACATTTTTTCCGATTTTATTTTCCGGAAAATCAGTTATCCGATTTTTCCGATTTTCGAAACTAAAACGGCATTTTTTTTAAATTTTGTATTTTCGAACAAGATTCTTAACAATTTGTTCATCGTATTTCTTTAAAAAAATACGAAAATCAAAAATTCAGTTTTGAGAACTTCTTGGTACTTATACTCGGCGAATGCATCATCAGCCTCGCTCTACGACACTTTTCAATTTTCAAAAGTTTAGTGCGCCTGTTTTGAAGCTAAATCAAATTTTACCTGCAATTCGTCGTGGATACGTCATTTTCCGTTAAAAAGAAGTATAAAAACTAGAATTCGAGTTAATCCTGCAAGTGCAACACTGTTTTACGTAATTTACAGGCATTTTGCAGTAGAGCGAGGTTGATGATGTATTCGCCGACTATAGAAGCGGCACCTAAAAGAACTACACTTTCCCGATCATATTCGAAAAATTTTCCGAAAAAAGTTGGAATTTCCGTTTTCCGACTCCGACCAAGCCTGTCTATGTCTGTTTTCGAAGCTTTAGTCCATTTTTTAGCAGTAAATTTTCCAGTAATTTCTGAAAATTTCGCCGAATTAACCGGTAAAGTATTCGACAACTATTTTATCCTTGACCAAATTTTAGCAATGCGCCGAAAAATAGCACTAAAGTTTTGAAACGTCCCAGAGCCGCGTAGTGCTATCATTTTCCTGTAAATCATAAAATGTATTGCAAGATGGACGAAACATTTGTTTTGTCATCTGATTCTTCTGATGGTGGATCTCCGCCAGCGAAACGAAGATCAATTGAAGGTGTGCCCAGCAATTTTGACGGCGATAGAGGAGTTCGGTAACAAAAAGTGGTGAATTAATTCTACGTTTACTCTCGGTTACTTTTAGATTCTCCTTTGGTGTTGCAAACATGTCGACGTCGGAAACAATTCCAGAAGAGCCAATCGAAATGTCCACTCCTCTCCGCTCATCTTCCATTGCTATAAAAACTCCAGTTTCTCTCAGAAGACGTTCTGTCTCAATGAGTTCGATAAGACGGAGAAATGGAAATGCCGCCATTGAGCCACCACCCAAAGAATTGTGCTCGACTTTTGTGCAGAGAGAAATCCAATTTCACGATTTGAGCAGTGAAGACGACGAGGCGAATGAAGAAGACGTTTTCGTTGCAGGAACCAGCAAAAAGGCTGACGACAATTTAGATTTGAACATGAGAGCTCTTTTAAGCCCTGACAAGAAAAACAAGAAAAAAGAGAAAGTGGAAGAAGTGCAAAACGAATTCTATGGAGTCTATTGTCTGGTCAGTCGAAGCGATCGTCCCTGCTATAAAAATCGTTGCTATATTGGGTATACGGTAGACCCAAATCGTAGAATCATGCAGCACAATGGAGGAATGGGCAAAGGCGGGGCGAAGAAAACCGATAGTAGAGGACCGTGGGACATGGTGTGTGTCATACACGGTTTCCCGAACCACGTGGCAGCGCTCCGATTCGAATGGGCTTGGCAGAATCCGAATGTGTCGAAATGCATCAAAGAGCTGCAGTTGAAAAAACAACGAAAGGAGACTCCGCTGGCTTATCAGTAGAAAATTGTGAATAGGTATCTACAAAATTTTAGAAAATCGTTTCAGAATTCGTATAGCTTGTGAACTGATGAGAAGTAAAGTTTTCTGCCGTTTCGCTCTCACTTTTCGCTGGTTGATTACGGTAATATAAATAGAACTTCTTTCACGAGACGAGACGAGACGCAATTTTGTATTTCCATTCAGACTGAAGAATTGCCGTTTCCTTCGACTTGTCCTCCACCGGATCACACAAAACTACGATATGGAAAAGTGAAAAAAGAATTCAGTTTGGTATCGTCGAAACGGGAGGACTACATGGAGATGGGAGAGTGTCGGATTTGTGGAAAAGATATTGAAAAGGTGAGAATTAGTTCTATTTTCGTCGAAAAGAAAACCGAACAGAAAATTAAAATATTAAATGGTTTTTCGGACCGCTTAATGTTCCGAAAATTTAATTTACTGTGGCCGGATCCATGAAACAGGAAACCCATTTTCCGGGAAATCAATTTCGAAAAACGCCACAATTCGTGTGATAAGGGTGAGATACGCAGAGAAAAATTTTCTGGAAAACGATTTACCTGTCATTTTCCAGTTTCATGGATCCGGCCTCTGTTCTCAAATAACTAGACAATAGAAAACTTTGCAAACATGATGAAAACAAATCTTTTATGCATCGACGGCCCTGAAAAGTTGAAAAATGGCTGAGAAATGTTTAGGAATTAGAAAATTCAAGCCTGAATTCACCGTTTCGGTAGAAGTTGTCGGCGACAGTTTTTTAGCACCGGAGTGCGGTAAATTAAATTTTTTTCAAACGACAATCAATAATATATTCAAAAGTTTGTAAATCAACGTCTAGAGAACGTTGAAAAATGAAGCCCCGTCAATTTATTGAGATCCCACGAGAAGGGGGGAAAGCGTCGAAATGTATTTAGGAACGAAGAGGGGGGAAATGGGCGGAGCCTATTTTTTCGGTTCTTATTCGAGGAATTCGATCATTTTAAAAAGTAAAATAAGGAAACTTTGAACATAAAACTAATATGATAAAAAATATCACAATACTTTGCGGTTGGCTACGATGCTTTCCCTCCTGTTCGTAGGATCTCAATTTTTTCATTAAAGAAAGAGAATCGTGTTTTCCGGGTTACGGTAGGTAATCGTTATGTAAAATCACCGAAGGCTGACAGCTGTGACGTGTCACGCTCAAGTGTAGGGATAATCTTGTTTTGCTAACTTTATGTTTAATGAAACTATTTTTTTCTACGTCAGTTTTCAGCAATTTTGCAATAATTGCTTTCAAAATGATTCTAAACTTCCACAGCTCTGGAGTTTCGTTCGTTGCATTTCTGTCACCTGCCACTCTCACTTTCACTCGAAATGCTTGGCTGAAAATGGATTGAAAGCGAAAAAGGAATACAATAGTCACGTCTTTCCGCTAAAAGCCCACTGTCCAACGTGTGGTCATTTATATCTGTGGGGTGACGTCATCAGAGAGCAACGAAGAATACTCAAAGTTTCGAACAAGTGCAAAGAAGAGTTCCGGTCGCTGGTGGTCCGCAAAGATCTTCCTCATCGAGAAATCAGCCCACCGTAATTTTAATTTTCAGTATTCCTTATTATTTGTAAAACTAAATAACTTACTCATATTTTTACTAACCAGTGGAAATGAATTGATTAACTCGAAAAGATGCTTAAAATTAAAAATTCTCATTGGAAACTATGTATATTTTCAAGAAAAGCATAACAATTGGTTGGTTTAAATAATACGTGATACGCAGACAAATATTTCAAATACTTTAGAATGACTTCTGATCAGTTCTCTTCATCCTCCTCTTCTTCGAAAATGTTTTGAAGAATTTGAGCTTGGCTCTCTGCAAGGAAAACAATTATCTTTCAAAAAAAGAAGCGTCACAGAACCAACAAAATAAAATAAAACAAACAACTCACTTCTATGTTTAAGCTCTTCTTTTTCAGTAATCGCTGACAGATTCAAAGCGAACGTAACGTCTCCCGGTTCACCATCGTCTCTTCCTTTTATCGGTGTCGAGCATTGTCGTCCAGCCCCAAATAATCGGCTCTCGTCGAGCATAAATGGAGTGACTCCACGCGACGCGTTCTCCTGATCCACGTCTTGTTCTTGTTCTTGTTCATCCATCTCTTCGTCCACAGCTTTTCGCTTATTGTTTTTCTTTTTCTGCTTTTCAAGTTCCTCTTGCCGTTCGGACGGTCGAGCACGACGAGATCGTCTTAAAGTGACGTTCATAGAGTTTTCCACTGGATCATGTTCGGGAGACTCTGAAAAAAAAACGGAAAGGTTCATGTATTTTATTTTTAAAAAAACTCACTCGGCGCAACTTTTGGCTTCTTCCACATTCTTCCGTCTGCATCAACAGACTCATTATCGTCGTAGTTGGGTGTTTTTCTTCGCCGTGCTGAAAATACAACTTACAGTATTTATTTTCTGTTTAATTAGGTAAATTAGCACCCAGAGTTTGCGCATTCGAGTTATGGACCTATTCATAGGATTCGTTTTTTTACATTTTTTAACGTTTTTTTATCATTGTTTGACATTTTTTGACATCTTTTGTGTTTTCAATCGACTTGCGACATGAGAACGCGAGACTCCGCCCACTTTTTTGTGCGCGACCACGCGAACACAGTGATATTTGAAGGGACGCAGAAAGATAGCGCACAAATAAGTGGGCGGAGTCTCGCGTTCTCATGTCGCAAGTCGATTGAAAACACAATATGAATAGGAAAAAAAAAACATTTGTTTCCTATGAATAGGTCTATTACGCATCATAATCCTCAGGTTATGTTGATTGATATTTTTGTCAGTTTGAACACGGAAAAAAAAATAAAGAAAAAACTCATGAAACCAGAAAAAGATACAGTCTAGAGTCTTCTCCAATTTTTTTGTTTGCATTTTCCGTGATTTCATTTGATTTTCCACTATTCAGCAAAAAATCAGAAAGAAATAATTTTTTTATGATTTTTTCGGGGTTTTTGAAAAATAGAAGGGCATGTCCTAATACAGGCTTGCTACGCAAACACCGAGCGCCGATATAATTGAAATGACAAAAAAAAACTCACATCTAGATTTGTCCCTGTTCTCCTCCGACTCTGCAGGAGCTTCAATTTCTTGGACAATTTCTCTCTCGTCTGGCTGTATTTCTACTTCTGTTCCCTTCTGCTGTTCAGCTTGTTGTTCGTGCCCGTTCGCCGCATCTCTCAACGTCTTCTCCACGTCTTCTTCACTCTCCTTCATAGGTTCATCCACAATCGTCTTTTCCTTGTTCTTTCCAGAAGACGAAGCAATGTTTTCAGCTTCATCCACACAAGTTTCTTCAAATTGCGGAGTAGTCAGACGCATCTCGTTATTTTTAATGAGTGCGCCCACCGAACGGCGAATCTTCTTGAGAGTTTTTGGAGACAATGGTCTTGTTTGTGGCGTCGACTGTTGCTCAGTCGTGCTTCTGAGAGCGGTACGGGGCGTCTTCATCGGCATATCCTTTTGGTGGCTGCTCTGTGGCGTTCGCATGACGTCTTCGTAAACTTCTTCGGCGTTGTTGCGTACCGGCGATACCATGTCAACGTTGTCATTGTTCTGTGGTGCATCAACCACTTCGCCAACTTGCTCCCTAACATCACTTTCTCCATTTTGTGGTAGAGCTCTTCTCTGATTTTTATGATACTCGGCCACTTTTTTGAGATATTCATCGAGCATCCGATTCGCCTCTTCAGTTCTCTGTTTGACACGTTGCAATTCAAACATCATCTCGTCTTTGAGCTGTCGATTGTCTTGGAGAATTTGATCCATGTCGTTTTTGTGCTCGAAGCAAATCATTCGAATCGCAATCAGACATTTTCTCTGAAGTGGTGAATGATTCTGGTTGAGAAATTCACGGAGGGAAAGAATGGCGGGAACGATTGTCTTCATGTAGTGCTCCAAGTACACTTTCTGCATGAATCCGGCGGCCGCTTCTAGGACTTCTGGAGATGGATCCTCCATGGCGTTTTCATTCGGATTTTTTCCAACGTCCATCTTCACTTGCATCTCATTCGAAGCCATGATGAGAAGAGCATCGTCTAGGAGACATTGGACATTGTAGTCGCTGAATTCGTATTCTCCATTTACAATTGGTGTGAAAATGCGTTGACAAATACTCATTTTCACATCAAATCTTGATCTATCGTCGAGCGATTCAATCATAAAAGTGTAAATAGCAATGCGTGATGGTCTGGCGAGAGGATCTCCTCCTCCGATCGCAACGTCTACTTGACCTCTATCTTCTTCATCGTGACTAACACCGACAAGTCGTTTTGCTTGAGTCAATGCAAGCATGTACTGCACAAAGTTAAGAGAGAAAAAGTTGAGTTCTTCAGACTGTAACACCTCACTGATGTAAAGTTTCGCATCGTTGCGAACGTCTTCATTTGCATCAAGAGTGGCCAACATCATTCGAATCATGATTTCTCCGTTGAAACGGAAAATTCCGACAGAGATGAGTCGTGCGATTTGATTGATGGCATGACGACGAACAATCACCGAAGGATCGCAAAGGGAAGCAGCAAGTACTGGAGCATATCTATCCGTCTTGTAGGAGGCGCAAATATCTCCTATTGCGACTACAATGTTGGATCGTATTTGATGAGAGGGATTGTGTTGGAGCTGTTTGACGAGCATCGGTATCAACTTCATAAGACGATCGTGAGACAAAATCATGTTGGCAAGCGTCAGAACACCGACCGCTCGTACTTTATCGCTAAACAAAACACCATCTTCGTGAGACATCAAGCCTCCAGCATTCGTTTTCTGTGAAGATACCATCTCGGACAATTGAGTTGGCGGGCGAGTGACATGAGCAGAAGGCATATCCGGATTGACTGCAGATGCATCCGCACCGTGGTTTTCGTGTGAATTGACAATGAGAGAAAGTGTCTTTCCAAGACGTTCGTGACGTGGAATCAGTTGCGGTGAGAACGAAAATACTTCAGAAGCGACATGGAGAGCGACACAAAGAACTCGTTCCTGGCTTTCTGCATGCTTCTTCCACTCTTCTTTATTCTTGAACATTTCGAATGATTGCACAATCGTGTCGAAGCAATTGACGAGAAGCTCTTCAGCAAAATCACGGAATGCTGGTCCATCTGCAATGAAATCAATACTTTTGGTTGGTATAAGTATAGAATCCGACCCCAATATATTTGACGACCCCATGGTATGGCTGGCGACCCCAGCAGTACATTTTTTTCGTGCTTTTTGGCTGGGGTCGTGTATTAAACGTGGTCATGAAACATACTCTGAATGGTATATTATCCGACCCCAACAACAGAAATGGGGTTGTGAAATAAACCCCTGGGTAATTGTATAGAATTTGACCCCAGACTAGTATACTTTCCAACCCCAACTGCAGAGTATATTTAGATACCCCAAAATCTTCCTTATCATCTGAAAACTTATTTTCAAAGAGTTTAGAATTCGACCCCAGGAGTTTAGAAACCAACTCCTGAGGCCGTATTCATGAACGTTTACCGTACGGTAAATGAAAACGGTAAATGATTTTCTCGACAGAAAGTTTGAAATTTTGAATGCTTAAGGGGTTCATAGAACTATAAACAACCCTTCAATCGTTTCAGGAATAACACAACTAATATTTTCGGTCAATATTGTCGGCCCGCCAAAATGGTCAAACGCGCTCCGCTGAACTCAATGCTATGCTATTTTCATTTTGGTCTCCAAATTATTTCATTTCACGTTGATTTTACACGTGAAATGAAATAATTTGGAGACCAAAATGAAAATCGCATAGCGTTGAGTTCGGCGGAGCGCGTTTGACCATTTTGGCGGGCCGACAATACATCCATTTACTTTTTCATTTACCGTACGGTAAATGTTCATGAATACGGCCTCTGGTCTTGCCGCGTCCGAGGAGGAACCATTGGGGGCTTCTACTATACTCTGCAGTTGGGGTCGCCAAATGAACTTATATGGGGTCGGATTATTCAATACTTATACCCTTTTGGTTTTCAAATTATGGGATTATTTATAGATTCCAGAATAAAAGAGGTTCCAAAATCAAAGACGATATGTCAAACATTTTAAAGCAAACAGTATTGTCGGCCCGCCAAAATGATCAAATGCGCTCCGCTGAACTCAACGCTATGCGATTTTCATTTTTGTTTCCAAATTATTTCATTTCACGTTGAATTTTTACGTGAAATGAAATAATTTGGTAACCAAAATGAAAATCGCATAGGAGAGAATTCGCATATCCATTTTTTTTTGTAACTCGATATTTCGGCCCAACACACGGCGTGTTAGAACCTACGTAAAGGCAAACGCGCTCAATCGCACTTATCTGGGTCTCGACAGCGGCATTCTGCCAAGTTTAGCCAAGTGCGTGTGAAACGAGCTTCAGAGAGATCACCTCCGAAAATTCATTTCGTGCAACATTTTCTGAGCATGTTCGTGACTATTTTTGAAATCATTTCCCAAAGTTTCAGGCTAGTGGGAGCATTCTCCGAGATTTTCCCTTTTTTTTTTGCTATTTCGTGAATAAGCTCTAAAATATTCAGGCGGGAAAGCCATGGTCTCGCCCACTCTTAACATTCCACCGAGTGGGCGTGGAGGGTGTCACCAAAAAACAACTCACTGGTAGCTCTATCTCCAATTCCATCCATCAACTTGGCCAGACAGTGATACACACTTTTGGCGTGGCACGAATGAAGACTATAATTGGAAAGTGTGCGTTTTATCGAACAAATCAAATCGGTTTTCGCCGCCGGCTCGATATGCTTGACATTGTTCTCGACGACGTGAAGCATGTACTGAACAAGATTCGATTCCACCGACAAATCGGCCGCATGGAACGCATCAACCGCGAAATCAACATTTTGCTCAAATTGTACGCACAGCTGAGAGAATACCATCCATGCGCCGCTCAAATGGTCTCCACCTCCATTGATTTGCGCTTTCATAGACTCCATCACCGATCTTTTGACAAGTTTCTCTCGAACAGCGTCTTTTAGTGTGGTCATCAGATATTGACGATGGTTAGTGACACTTTCAATCGTATCTAGAAGAGTCCATGTGAGATCAGACGTGTTCTCGAGCAGTGGGGTCAAAACTTTCATGATCAGTTTTCTCGCGTGTTCCGTCACATCGCTGTCCGTATCATTGAGCATTGTGATCAGTGAGTGAAGCCATTTAGAGCTGAGACTTTCTTTGAAAATGATATTCTCCTGGAGCATGAGTTCAGTGAACGCTTCTGCACTTGCCTTCCGTACAGAAACCATTTTATCTCGACACATCCTTTGAAGAGTTGTGGCGACGACTTCAAACTTGACGTCTTCTTCACAGAATCCGAGGAACAACTTTATAAGTGTGCATGCACTTTTCTTCACTGGCGCTTTGTCATCGGCTGACAGTTTGCGGACAATCATGTAGATGATGTCGTTTTCCACACGTGCCTCACCCTTATTCATCATTTTCAACTTGTTGAACTTTTGAATAATTTGTTGTTCGTCCAGCAAAAGATCCGTCTTTTTCTTTTTCTCTTGTTTTCCACCATCTATGGTCATGGCGTCGAGTGTCTCGTTCAAATGATCTCCAACTTCTCCGTACTTTTTATCCAATACCTCATTGCATTTCTGACAAATCTCTTGAAAAGCCTTCCTGTGGATTGGAGACTCGAGAATCTTAACGAGACTATTAGATCCGTGTAGTCTGAGTGGAGCAGATTTCTCCAGGCATGCTAGGTAAATGATGTTGTAGAGAATCGACAGAGCGTCGTATCGTTCAACATTAACTGGAGTTGCTGCTTTTTTCTTCTTCTCATTTCTCTCTCTTGCCTCGTCTCTTTTTCTTCGTGACTCGTTCGCCTCATCGCCACTATCATCTCCATTATCTTTATTTTCTTCAGATGATCTTTCTCCACCTTCTTCTTCTTCTTCTTCTTCCTCCTCCTCCTCCTCTTCTTCCTTATCCTGATCATCCTCTTCTTCAACGACATCTGGAACAGGTCCTGGATCGGGAGCAGAAAAGTCAAATCCAGTAATGAGAATGTTAGTCAACTCGGTGGAAAGCGATTTCACGCCGGCTCCGCGTCCTTTAAACAGCACGTGCATCAATTGAACAAAATCCTGAAAAAAATATTAAAAAATTGATGATTCCCAACAAATTGAAAAACTAACATAAGCATATTGATATGGCAAAGCTTCGAGTATTTTGTGAATATATTGGGCAATGTTCGTGCGAAATTCAGCGAGATCAGGGCACTGCAGGTATACCATGGCAATTACAGTTTCGATAAATTTCAGTTCTTTCGCGCCCGGATTCCTGCCAATTCTGGAGAGAACAACACAAACAGTCAGCTCTCCAGCTCTTTTACGTTCGGTTGAAATTTTCGAAGTTTTGTTGCTTTCATCAGGGAATGGAAGCAGTGCGAGACGAGGACGAATCAGTCTTCCGTATGCCTGGAAATTTTTTTTTTCATTTTGCTTCAATTGGTTTTAAGACTTTTAAAAGTTCCCCGGATTCATAGAAATAGCGAAAAGGCGAAAAAAATCGGGGGAAAAATTCGGAGAAGGCATCAATTGGCCTGAAACTTTGGGAAATTATGTCAAAAATATTCGCGATAAAAATTTTGGATCGAAATATGAACTTTTTTAAATCGATAGAATCGTTTTAATTTTCTTCCCGGTTACCATATGATCCCGCGTAATATTTGTCAGAGACGCAGAGATGAAAAGAAGACACGTTCACTGACTACTGGACCTATTCACAAAAACTGGGAAATATTGGAAAAATTCTTCTGTACACGCTCAAAAAACTTTGGACTAAAATATCGATTTTTTCTGAAAATTATTAAAATCGATAATTTGGTCCAAAATTTTTTGAGCGTGTATAGGAGGATTTCTTTCCAATATTTCAGGTCAATCGGAGCATTCTCCGAATTTTCCTGCAATTTTTTTCAGTTGTTTTCTTTTTTTTCCCGGTTTTGTGAATAGGTCACTCAGATTTGCGTTGCGTTCGGTTGAAAAAAAAAACTGCTAGTGAGGGGGCGGGGTTCCAAATTTTCGAAAAACTGTTTATGGTTCAGGGCGGGAATAGTAACAAAAAAAATACTTTTCGGGTTTTTTGGGTGAAAAAAATTTTTTTTTTGTAGAGCCGCAAACTTGGAAATTTTCAATTTCACTGGCAGAAATACGCCTTTTTTTTGGAATTTTTTGTAGAAATTTTTTTCGTCCCATCCCTGCCACACGCCGTGCTGCCTGGTTCAGGGAAAGCAAAATTTTTTTTTTTTTTTTCATTTTATGGTACGTCCAAAGTAAAAAAAAAGCGCAAAAAAAGACGAAAAAAGGCGTCCAAAGTAACTTTGTTTTTGCGTCTTTTTTCTCTACAGTATCCCGCCAAACCTGCACATCTCAGCAACGCGCGAAGCAAATAACTTGAATTTCACATGTTTGTTTACATTTTTTATTGTTTGAAACATGTTTTTAGTTGTTTTTTTTTTGTTTGATCTGCAGGTTCTGCGGTATACTGTAAAGAAAAAAGACGCAAAAACAAAGTTACTTTGGACGCCTTTTTTCGTCTTTTTTTGCGCTTTTTTTTTTACTTTGGACGTACCATTAATAAGCCCATAAAACTGCACTTGATAAAATATCAATTAAATTTGCATACAAAGCCCCCGGGAGAAATTTTCAGACCAATTCCAAATATTTCAGCGCAAATTCTTACCATTTCACCTCTCGTCCGATATTTGCTTTCAATAAGCGAATTCACGAATGCCGTGTATCGATCAGTAAACCTCTCCAAAGATCGAAACTCTTGAACAGAATTGGCACGGTACGATCTTGTAGCCGTTCTCGCATCGAGATCTAATCTTCCAACATCTTCAATCATCTCGAGAGTGATCATAAGAGTCGCTTCATCCAAACTAAACGAGTCGTTGCTTAGAAAACCGAAAAACTGTGTTGTCAGTTGTTGAATGAAACGTTCGGCAGAGTCGACGGAGATTCGTGGTGGTCCGATGACAGGTTCGGCTGCTGCTTCGTCCGCATCTTCTTCACCGGTGTTCTTTGTTTTTTTCTTCCCACCGCCTTTTTTTGATCCTACTGTTTCTCCGATTCTCACCGTTTGGCAACAGTTTCGTGTGACTTTTAGGCATTTCTGGATAGTGGGTTAGATGTTTTTTAATCTAACAAAACATTTATGTAACTAACCTCGTAGAGACCAATTTGAAAAAGATCACAGTTAGATCCGACAAAAGAACACATAGCGATATAACAACACGCAGCCAAAACAGCTTTTTGAACGTCATCTTCTGAACTGTCGGACCGTTTTCCATTTTCGAGAAAATACCAGATGAAAAGATTGAATTTCATAACGTTAATGTTGCTTTCTTCGAAAACAATACGCACGTCGCATTTCTCACCAGAAATTAGAATTTTCTCCGCTTGTTTTTTCACTGAACATTCCAATGATAACATTTTTAGAGGAAAAGAAAAGAAAATGACTTACACTCTTTGAGAATTCCTGTCAAATCCTGATCGAAAAATGTCAAATCAGCGGTATTCGTGAACTCTTCGTAATCTTCGTAATTGCATTCGGCTGAAGACGTGGCTATGGAATCGTCGATTTCGTTTAGTGGGGTCAGATGAGCTTCTACACACTCTGCTAGTTCGTTTCTTCGAGTATCTGTCATTTTTTATCTGAAACGAAGTTTTTTATCAAATTGAAACTGAAAATATTATATCTGATGTGAGAGATTTTTTGACAATTGTTCAGATTTCCTGGCCGCCCGGAGACATGCCAATAATTGAAAAGAAAACATTCAGAAGAAAAATACAAAAAAATGCAAAAAAAAAGGGAAAAATGTGAGAACTTCACTTTTAAAACTTTTTTTCTGCACGTTGCATCTGCCCCGTTCAAATTTCGCGCGTTGGCGTTTTCTAGTCCACGGACGGCGATTTTCTAGGCCATCTGCGCGTTTTGATTTTTTTTTCCCCGATTTTTTTTGTTTCACTGCCGTTTTTCCATTAATCTATGCAATATTGATGAATTTCAGAGAATGATTGGGCGAGTTGGACTTGGAAGAGTGATTTCTCGAAGCTTATCAACTGCTGAGCCGGCAACGCAGTCGAAAATCACCATTCAGCCAGCCATAGAGGTAAACTTTTTCATTCTTTAAAAAATAGGATTCATTTGTATTTTTTGTGTCGCTTGGCATAGTTTTGATGAGCCCACAGAAACTTGGAGGATGTCGCGCCAAAGCATACAGATTCCTGGAATCAAGTACTTTTTGTTGTTAAAATTTTCTCGAAAATATATAGCTAATTTTTGGTTTTTTGGAACGGGTGGAATTATTGTGACGGTAGCGGGTTTAAATAATTCATTTTTGTTAATAATTTAAGAAATTAAATACAACAATGATTCCGGTTCCAGAGATCTCCAACTGATTTGCTCAATGCTCTATCAGAAACCGTCGGACCAGACAGAACTGCTCCACATTTTGCGTACATTGATGATCCAATCACAATTCCCTCCACGCAGAATGCTAAGAAAACGTACTTTATGGCAAAGGTATATTTTTGTTATGAAAGTTTTTGTGGCTAAGAATTAACACAGAATACTTGTATTTAGAACTTCAAAAACCAGAATTTTCAAAGTTCAAAGCAAAATAAATTTTTATGGGGTTATTCAAGAAATAAATATCAAAAAATAGCTGAAATCAGCAATAAATTCAGCAAAGTCGGAGAATACATCGATTGGCCTGAAACTTTGGGAAAAATTGGCAAAAATATATACTTCCAGACATTCCCAGAAAATTTCAGACGACCGTTTTTGGTCTGAAGGTTTTTAAAATCGATATTTCGGTCTGAAATTTTCTGGGAATGCCCGGGAGTATTTTTGCCAATATTTCTCAAAGTTACAGGTCGATCGGAGCATTTTCCGATATTTCGCCGAATTTTTTGCTGGTTGCAGCTATTTTTTGCTATTTATTCCGTGAATAACCCCATCAAAAGCTATTTCCAACTTTTCATTTTAACATTCCCCTGATGACCGAATCCACGAACTGAAAAACGACATGGAAACCGTTTTCCAGAAAATTTTTATCTTGTTATCTCACCCTGAGCTAGGATCCATAAAACAAGCAAACGTAATTTTCCGGAAAATGGGTTTGTCTGTTTTTCTGCGTCTCTCATGAACCTATTCACAAAACCGGAAAAAATAATTGCGGGAAAAATCGGAGAATGCTCTGATTGACCTGAAATTTTGGGAAATATTGGAAAAAATTCTCCTGTACACGCTCAAAAAATTTTGGACCAAAATATCGATTTTAAAAATTTTCAGAAAAAATATTTTGGTCCAAAATTTTTTGAGCGTATTACTGTGTCGCGAAAACCAGTCAGAGCGGAGCGCGCAACTCGGCTGTGGTCTCGCCGCGAAAAGTGTGAGTCACAGCAGCGTCGCGCTTCTTGCCACAGCAGCGTCGCGCGCTCTGCTCTGACAGGTTTTCGCGACGCAGTAATATACAGGAGATATTTCCCAAAATTTCAGGTCAATCGGAGCATTCTCCGATTTTTCCCGCAATTTTTTTTCCGTTTTTTTTTCTGGTTTTGTGAATAGGTCCATCACCACCAGCATACAAAATTCATCAATTTCCAAATTTCGTTTTCCGGAAAACTGTTTTCCTGTCGTTTTCTAGTTTCATGGATCGAGCACCTGATTGCAGGATAATTAGAAACCCTGATAAAACCAGGGAAGTCAAAACGAAAAAATCGGAGGAACAAACGACGCCCTTTGCAAGTCTGTGGCATGTGTTTTGTGCTCGACCTGTTATAGAATGCAGGAAGAACCATGCCGCAGACTTGCAAAATTTCCCCGATTTGGTCAGTCTCGAAAATTTTATATTTTTCGAAATACGAGGAAAACGGGTTTCCTTTCATTCTCCAGTTAATAAATAGATTCGTCTTCACATTGAATTTGTAGGAATTCGGAAAACGTGCCGCCCGTGAACTAGCTGCCGAATGGCCAACTCTCTTCGCATTCGACAGAGACCAGCCACGTCTTCCAGCATTTCGTCCCCAACATCATCCAGATCCTCTCAAAGTAGAGCCCACTGACAAGAATCTTCTCGAAATGATTGAGAGTCGCAAAGTTCTCGATGCTTGCATGTTATACGAAAGAATGCGCTCTGAAAACATTGATGTTAGTGAGAAAACGCAGATGGAGTTGTTCCGCACCGTCGCTTACTACAATTCTCAAAATATTCCATTTTCCGAGTGGAGCGAATGGGCTGGAATGCGTAATTATGGGGAGTACTCGAACGCCGAGTGGAAGTCTGGAGGTGTTGCTGATCTTCTTTTCGAGACCCTTCCGAGAAACGACGAGACGGTATCCATTATGATAGCCGGATTGTGCAAATTCTCAAATCATTCTAGTTTGAGCAGAGCGAGAGAGTTGTTCAAGGAACACAAAGCAGCTGGTGGAAAACTTCGCAGAGAAGCATTTGATGCGCTCATAGAAATATCCAACTATTCTGTGGCAAAGAAACTAATTCAGGAGATGGCAGAAACGAAGATAAATCCAAGTGTTCGTACATTCCAGGCGCTTCTTACCTCTGCTGCGAGAACAGCAAAGTTTGAAGAACGAATAAAAGCGTTTACGGAAGTTATTGGAGAAATGCAGGCAGTCGGAGTAGAACCATCTCTTTCCTGTTACTACGTGATTGCAAAGAATATAATCGATAATAACCTTTTGGACAAGGAAAAAAGAGAAAGTGAAGAGAATAAGGCAAAATACGGACGCCAGTTGACTGTGGCTGTTTCATGGTGCAATGAGATCCAGAAACAGATTGATGAGAAAAACCTTTCTCCGATCACTGCTACATGCAATCTTTTCTTTGCCGAAGCGATGGGAATTCATTACAGAGCGGCCAATGTGCAACTTGCTGAAAATCTACTTTCAATCTATGAATCAAAGAAAAATCAAGTTCAAATGCCAGCATTTACTGTTGAATCCACTTTTTACAACCGTTATCTTCAATTGATAATCGAACAATCGTCATCTCTCACAAAGATTCACGAGTTGTACAAATCAATGGTCCCCCGTCTCGTTGGAGTCAACAATTCACTCAGCGCTCTAGTTTTCCGCAAACTATCCGCTTCTTCGGACAAAAATTGGGCACTTCTAAGAAGAGTTATCGTCGATGGAATTGCTGCCGGACAAATGAATGGAATCCTTGGAGAGGAGATGCGAAAACAACTCTGCAATGTTCAGTTACATGTAAGAAATCATTGTATTTAATGGGGTTGTTCACGAAATATTTTGCAAAGAATTGTGGGAAAACTCGATGAATGCTCCGATTAGACTGTAACTTTGGGCAATGTCAAAAATAGTCACGGACATGCTCAGAAAATTTTTGCTATTATTTCACGAAGCTTCACGCAAAGCGGAGAATTCTTCTAGTTTTCCCACAATTGTTTGATGTTTTTTTTTTTTCGTATTTCGCGAAATTTCGTGAATAACCCCAAAAAAATTAATTGCGAAAACAAAAAAAAATTACAACGCGGTGTTTGCGTACTTTTAAAATGCAAGCGAAAATTAACACATTTTTCTTTAACTGCTATTCTATTTCTTTTATTTTCATTTGTATTGTGTTTTTAATCGAGTTGCTATTGTCGGCCCGCCAAAATGATCAAACGCGCTCCTCCAAACTCAACGCTATGCGAATTTCATTTTGGTTTCCAAATTATTTCATTTCACGTGTAAATTCAACGTGAAATGAAATAATTTGGAGACTAAGATGAAATTCGCATAGCGTTGAGTTTGGAGGAGCGCGTTTGATCTTTTTGGCGGGCCGACAAAACCAGGTTTGGTTAGAAAACAATTTCCGGAAAATTTTCCGAAAAAAATTCGAAATATTTCTCTTTTTTGACTATACGTGGGTCTTGAGCGAAGTTGAATTTTTCAAAACCTCGCCCACTTTTTTCACGCAAAAATTCAAAATGCTCTAAAATTTAATGGACCTATTCATTTGAATTAAAATGAATTTTTATGTCACATTTATTCAATGCATTACAACATATTAATTAATTAATCTGAATTTTCCTGAACCATTGAGTTTGAGTTTTTCTGAAAATCGCGCCTATTTATCCTGGTCAAAAAATGCATCTTTTGTCATCATTTTTGTGTACTCGGAGTAAATGTTTAAAGGCGCATGCATTTATTTGTTAATAAGTTCACTTATTTGACCAGGATGGCTAGGCGCGATTTGCAGAAAATCTCAAACTCAATGGTTCAGGAAAATTCAGATTAATTAATTAATATGTTGTAATGCATTGAATAAATGTGTCATAAAAATTCATTTTAATTCAAATGAATAGGTCCATAACTTTCGCATGAAAAATGTGGGCGGAGTTTCATGGTTGCATGTAGCAACTCGATTAAAAACAATATTTTCAAAATCCGATAACATCGCGTCGCAATTTTTCTGTTTTCCCAATAACGGAAATGTTATTTTATTTTATTATTTCAGACATTAAACACGAGCGAACGTGAGCAATACACGGAACTCATTCAAAAGATGGTTTCTGTTTGGATCGAATACAGCCAGTTCACGGAGAATTCGAAGCGTTTGCAAAGAAAGTTGTCGCCGACTCAGATTTCCGAATGTGCGCTCCTGTTGACAAGAATCGGTGAACACCAAAAAGCATACGAGATGCTCGATTTGCTTCTTGATGAGTCTGCGAGCTCTGGAGAGGAAGCTACCGTACATCCACGTGGATTCGCTAGACAATGGGCAATGGCCGAACTGTTTGAAGATGCTCTCCGAAGAAAGGACACGTATGGAGCTGCAACATGTCTTCATATCATGTCATTGACTGCGAATCGCGCTAAATTGGAGCCACTGGCGAATCGGATTCTGGAGAGGTGTAATGTGAATCCAGAACAAGCCAAGATTATTCAAGGATTCATTCGTCTTCGTCCCCAGTAAATTGTTTGTGTTTTAGTGTATAGTAGGATAGACACATATTTACTTTCATTCTTTATTTTTATTTGTTATTTTTTTGTTTTCTTAAATAAATAAATTTCTGTTTGTATTTAAGTTCAAAAAATTCCTGAAATCAAGAGTTTTTCGCAGTACAAAGTGGCACAAAAAATCCCAGAAATAACAGACTCTCACAGTTAAAACCGACGTTACCGTAGTGGCTTCGCTGCGAGACCTTCTATTTCTATGTTTAAACTTGAATTTTCCCGTATAAAAGAGAAATTGAGTAACTGTGGGAAAATCCTACTTTAAACATAGAGGGTCTCGCAGCGAAGCAACTACGGTAGCGTCGGTTTCAACTGTGATCGCCTGTTATTATGGATTCGTGGATGAGCGACAAAACGCGGTGAATTGTGGGACAAAAGTTGGCTGGTCTCGCCACGATTTTGACAGACGATTTTGATTTTGATTTGATTTTGACGGTTAGCGCGAAAATATATTTTTATTCTTTTTTTTTTAAATCAAAACGCATTTTCATAGTTTTTTCTCAACAAAATAAGTTTTTGAATCGAAATTAACCGTAGTCTGTCAAAATCGTGGCGAGACCAGACAACTTTTGCCCCACAGTTCACCGCGTTTTGTCGCTCATTCACGAATCCATAATATTTCTGGGATTCTTTTGGAACTTTGGACAGCAAAAAAACCCTGAATTCAGGAATTTTTTGAACTTTAGACACGGCATAAATAACTTTATTTTTTATTGAAAGAAAAATAAATTTTGACGTGAGAAACTGGGCTTCAAAGCTCCCAAAGTTTGCACTCTTCAAGAAGATTAAAATTATTTCAAATTTGAACGCATACGTCCGAATTACGCTTAAAAACAAGAATGCAGGCGTCAGATAAAGATAGCGATGATCCGATGCCGCGAGATAATGAAGAACTCAAAACGAAAAAAGATAGATACAAAGTTCTCGCATTGCTAGGAAAAGGCGGATATGGTGCCGTCTATTCGGTCACTCGACTCAGCGATTCGGAACGGTTCGCGATCAAGTGCGAAAATGCGAACGCACCCAGAAAATCACTGTACATGGATTGCAATGTGCTCAAAGGTGCCGCTCAGATCAAAAGTCGTCATTTTTGTACAGTGATAGACCAGGCGGCAGTCAAAGACCGATTCAATTTCATCGTCATGAAGATGATTGGAAAGAACTTGTGGGATCTTCGTATGGACACTCCGGAACTTCGGTTTTCGATGGGAACGGCGTTGAAAGCGGCTGCACAGTGTCTGGTGTCAATTGAGCAATTGCACAGAGTGAGTTTTGAGAGGACAAACTGTTCATACTGATATAAAAAATATATGAACTTTCAGTTTGGATACCTACACCGAGACATTAAGCCCGGAAACTTTGCAGCAGGCCGAAAAGAAACAAATGAGCATCACACGATCTTCATGCTCGACTTTGGTCTTTGTCGTGAATACGTGAAGCGTGGTGAGGGCAAAGTACGATTGCAGAGATCTTCAGCACCGTTTCGAGGAACGACTCGATACGCCCCACTCGGATCAATGATGGAGATGGACACTGCACGCAAGGATGATATTGAATCGTGGCTGTACATGGTCGTTGAATGGACATCCGGGCAACTTCCGTGGCACAAATTGAAGTCACACGACAGAGATAAAGTGATGCAGTTTAAAAAGGATTTGCGTAACAAACCAGAGGTTCAAGATGACTTCTTCTATGATTGTCCCAAGAAAGAGTTCCTTCGCATTTTAAAGGTTTGATTCACGTTCCACTGTATTTAATTTGTATGTTTCTGTTTCCAGTACGTGGATTCTCTTGGATTTTACTCGACCCCAGACTACAAGTTCGTCTACTTTTGTATTCAACACGCCGGCACAGCCAACAACGTCAAAGACACTGATCCATTGGATTGGGATGCCTCGTGTCCATTCAACGGTCCCATCGAATCGCCCGGTGACGGAAATGTTATTGATTTGGATGTTGAAATGGTTTCTTCTCCGGAAAATTCTCGAAAAACTGACAAGCAAAAAACGGAAAAGAAGATGAAGAAGAAAGAAAAAGATAAGAAGAATGGAAAGGATACAAAGACGGAAAGAGAGAGCAAGAAGGAAAAGTAAACTCAAAAAAAAGAGAAAAAGAAGATTAGGATCCATAATAAAGTTCTAAAAATCATGTTGTTTTCAAAATTTCACCGGGAAGCACGGGCTGTTGAGCGGGATAATAATACAAAATACAATTTTAAGCACACATTTCTTGCGAACAAGTTATGACCTAGGCTGCCTAGCTGCTGAATGCTTCAGCTCATGATATTACGTATTCCCGAGCACATGAGATGTCGTAAAATGGGTCTTGACACGATCGGTGTTGGCACACTTGTGGATTTGAATATTTATTTTCGAATTTTTTAAATTAAAATGTTTCTTAATTTTTTTTTGTTTTTTAAAACATATATTGTCCATTCGCGAAGAAAGCAAGTGTGCTCCACAAAACTTAGTACTACGTGGATTTCATTTTCGTCGCCAAATTATTTCATTTCACGTTGAATTTACACGTAAATTGAAATAATTTGGCGACGAAAATGAAATCCACGAAGTACTAAGTTTTGTGGAGCGCACTTGCTTTCTTCGCGAATGGACAATATTATAAATAGGGGGTCATTCATGTATAAAAATAACACGATTTTTCCAATTCACGTATGTCGAAAAATGTAAAAAATCTACAGTATCCCAGGTACTGTAGATTGTTTACAAGTATGCATACACCGATCGTGGCGAGACCCATTTTACGACATCTCACGTACTCGGGAATACGTAATACGAACGCTTTAGAAACGACACGGTGGAATTTAAAAATTATGAATGCGCATAAGAGCGCGTTTTTTTGAACACTGTCTCCGCGGGCAGTATTTGGGGAAACTGCAATAATTTTCGATCTCTTAAGCTCTTTAAGATCGGGTTTATTCAACAACAGAGTCCAAGAAGAGGCCAATAGTTCAAAAGAATTAAATAAAATAAGACGCATTGAATTAAGCGCGTGATACGGTAGGTATCACAGATGAGCGGAATTCCGTCTTCCGTAGTTTTTCTGGGCAAATTATCATTACCTACCTTTTCTTTACCTACTAAAATCGAAAACGCTCTTTACCTACTTTATCACTACCTACCGTAATCTTTACCTACCTTCATCACTACCTACTTTGATCATTACCTACCGTGATCTTTACCTACCAAATGCAAAAACGTTCATTACCTACCTTTAACAATATCGCATTGTTTAAAAATCAGACACATTTATGCAAAGTTATTACATGTTTCTCCGATGTTTTTTTAAGAATTCGCAATTTTTCAGAAGTGAAACATACTTAGAAAAACATCCTTCTGAAGCACGAATTTTGCTGTGGAAATTTGGAAGTTTCTTGTGATTTTTAACGTTTTACATGTACAGTACCGGACAAAAAAGATATCATATTTTGGTTTTTGAGTATAACTTTTGAATGGTGAGTGTTACGGTTCTGAAAATTTGCATGAATCTGTCCCGTAATGTTTTTACAAGCTCCAAAAATGGATTTGGTCATTTTTGAATACTGCTAATTAAAAAAAAATTGCAGATGCCAAATTTTCGACCCAAAAATTTTTTTTTTCAGAAATTTCAATACTCGAAATTTATTTTTAAAATGAAGTTTCAAAACTAAGAATATGATTTTAGTTGACTATGCGTCGATCGGACAATGTTCAGTTGACTTATAGCACTTTGAATATCAGGGTCCAAGTGGGTAAGTCAACTTTAACTTTTATTGAGAATCACCAAAACCAAACAAAACCAAATAAACTTGGTTTTTTAACAGTTTTCATCTAATTTGCCCTAATTTTCTTCGGTTTTGGTGATCCTCAATAAAAGTTAAAGTTGACTTACTCATTTGGACTGCTGTAAGTCAGCTGAAAATTGTCCGATCGACCCATAGTCAACTAAAATCATACGTTTAGTTTCGAAACTTCATTTTAAAAATAAATTTCGAGTATTGAAAAATCTGAAAAAAAAAATTTTTGGGTCGAAAATTTGGCATCTGCAATTTTTTTTTTAATTAGCAGTATTCAAAAATGACCAAATCCATTTTTGGAGCTTGTAAAAACATTACGGGACAGATTCATGCAAATTTTCAGAACCGTAACACTCACCATTCAAAAGTTATACTCAAAAACCAAAATATGATATCTTTTTTGTCCGGTACTGTACATGTAAAACGTTAAAAATCACAAGAAACTTCCAAATTTCCACAGCAAAATTCGTGCTTCAGAAGGATGTTTTTCTAAGTATGTTTCACTTCTGAAAAATTGCGAATTCTTAAAAAAACATCGGAGAAACATGTAATAACTTTGCATAAATGTGTCTGATTTTTAAACAATGCGATATTGTTAAAGGTAGGTAATGAACGTTTTTGCATTTGGTAAGTAAAGATCACGGTAGGTAATGATCAAAGTAGGTAGTGATGAAGGTAGGTAAAGATTACGGTAGGTAGTGATAAAGTAGGTAAAGAGCGTTTTCGATTTTAGTAGGTAAAGATCATGGTAGGTAATGATCAAGGTAGGTAACTGAACAAAAGTAGGTAAAGAAAAGGTAGGTAATGATAATTTGCCGTTTTTCTGTTCCGTCTTCCGAAAAAAAATCTTCCGCAACTAAAAATTCCACTTACCCTCATCGTACTTCTTTGCTTAAAACACGCTTTATTTGATTTATGTCGTGTCAGCAAGAATCCATTATCTTTTAAAAAACGGGTACTTTCTCACGAGGAATATCAGGGCACGAATTTGGACACAGTTAAATGGGTGCTACCGTAACCCATTTTGCTACAGAGGATTGAAAAACGAGGATGATGAGTCGGAGCGAAAAGTAATGAAAATGGTTTTGATCTGTCGCTCACCCGTTCGTTGAATGGATTACGGTAACAGTCATTGAACTCTCTTATGGACGGTCAATAACATGAACCCTTGCTGGGACGAGAATAAATTTTCACAACGTTTACATTCAACAAAATTAAAACATCATGAATAAAGAACTCTTTTATTGTATTATCAAATATTATCAAGAGTATCTTCCGGAGCACATTCATCTATATGACGTGGCGCTGAAGACGTGTCGTTTCGATCGTCAGTGACCACACTTTCGTCCACTTCGTTCACCGTATCCGCTTGTCCCTGAATCTCGGCCGGCTCTCTTTCTGACTTGTTCTCGTTGGTGTCATCCAGCTGAGTTTTATTCGTGTTCCATTCGAATGGATCTGTCCTGAAAACAAAAAAAAGATCCTGACAAAACAGCTTTAACCAACATTTTGAGCCCTTTCGGAAGGTCCGCTTTCAATTTCTCCATGAACGTCAAGTAAGGCGGCGTGTCGTGATACTTGAGGTCGCGAAGTGTGGCAGCAATATCTTGAAACGATTTGGGACAGTTTTTGCACAGCTGAGCGTCCGTTGTCTTCTTTTTCAGATTGCCAACTTCTTTCTTTCCTTTTCCTTTCCATGGAAGAGTTGAAGTAACTGTTTCGACCATTGAATAAAGTGCTCCGTAGAGGTCGTCATGTCTTCCCTGATCTTTATACAAATGCACATTCAAACTACAGTATCTGGCAGTTCCACGAAACATGGACTTGTTTCTCGGTTCGCGCAACTTTAGTTTTCCGCCAGCATCCGGAAGAAATATTTGTCGAGAAAGGCCAAAATCAAAGATGTAGACGACTTGCTCGTTCTTGATTCCTACTGCCATATTGCTCGGTTTAACGTCTCGATGAACGAAACCTGCTTCGTGAATATCCTGAAGAGCCTTTACAAGTTGGATGAAGATTCGAATAGTGGATGGAGCTGATATCCTTCTCTGTGGCATTCTTTTTCTAATATCGTCTATTTCTTTTCCGAGAAGGCTCATCACCAAATAAGTGAACTTGTCTGTTTTTCCGGATCCCAGGAGACGACACACGTGTCGAGAGCTAGAAAAAGATCAGTTATTTCCATTTGTTTAATTTATTTAATTGATCTATAAATACTAACTGTTGCAACTTTTTCAAAGCAAACACTTCCATTTTAAGAACCTCATATTCTTTGTTCTTCATAAATGGTTCAGCTTTCATTGCTGCTTTTCCTTTCTGTATAATAAAGTATGTAGAGAGAAGGAATAAATAAAGATATAAAGACAAACCGCTTGAAGCATATCAACAAGAAAGACTTGTCCGCAGGCGCCCTCACCCAACTTTTTCTTCACCTCGAACTGATCTTTAATACGATCGCCTGCCACAAGTTTCAGCGGTACAATTGGAGTTCCCATTGCAGTATGACTGCGAAAGTTTTGTAAGGAAGTTATCGATCTCTAAAATGTGAGCAATTTGTGAAATAAAGTGCAACCATAGGAATACATATTAAATAAACTATTAAAAGCACACGTCAAGTGAAGTTCACGTTTCAGAATCTGTGGATGGTAGTATTCTGATAAATACAGGATTATTTATTAAATATCTCATTACTGCGACTATTTGACATGGTTTACAATTAGCATATTTTCAGAATCACATTAGTAATTGAGTTGAGATTCAACAACTAATTTATTAGGAAGCTTTGCCTCGATAACGGACTGAAGACGCCCCGGGTAGGCGTCGATGGTGGCAAGCAGATATTCCAGATGGAATTTGTCCCAGTCTTCTACTAGTCTCCGTTTGAGCTATTCAACACTTGACGGAGGTTTTTCAAAGACTTTGTTTTGCAAAACTCCCCAGATACAGTAGTCCAGGGGGTTCAGATACGGCGGTGACGCAGGCCAATGTTCCTTGTCGATATTTAAAAGTTTGAGGACATCATTAATTTAGGATTCTAGATACTGCACCTGCACACCAAACTCTTAAAACTAAGCTGGCTACTGTAACTCCAACGAAGGGGATTCAAATTTGGATCCTCCATTCAGGTGAAAAGAGTCTTTGTAGAGAATGATGAAATTACTTTGAAAATAAATTAAAACGATGAATAAAAAGGAACTTTCAAGAATAAAAATGATAAGAGCAAACTTTCCAGATGAAAAACTATCGAATAAACCACCGACCCACCAAAATCTCCAAGGGGTCCTATACAGTACCGTTCAAAAGGTTGGAAACTTTTGGTTTCTCGAGCATAACTTTTGAATGGAAAGGGTTATGGTTCTGAAAATTTGCATTAATCTGCCCCGTAATGTTTTTGACAAGCTTCAAGAATGGATTTTGTCATTTTTGAAAACTGCAGATTTTTCAAAAAATTTCAGATGCCAAAATTTTCGACCCAAAAATATTTTTTTTTTCTGATTTTCCGATCTGAATAATTTTTGAATTGAAAATCATTTGAATGCCCGCGACACAAGTGTCCAAACACGTTCATGGAGGAACACTTGCAACATTTTAAATGACGAGCGCAGATTTCAAATTTTCGAGACCCTGACAGAACCGGGGAACAGCCCCTCAGCGCAATGGAAATGGCGGATCCCAGCGGATGGTCCAAGACTTTCTGCGGATGGTCTATCGAGCAAAACATCGTTTTAGATCATCTGACAGACGATTATTAAGCATATCTCAACAGTTATGGGGTTATTCTGGCTAACTCATCCAAAACTTATCAACAATACATTTCTAATCGATCTCTCCGGTGTTGGAACTCGCTGCCTAGCAATGCTTTCCCGGTCAAACCGTCATCTCTACGCTTCAAGTCTAACTTAAAGTCACTAAATCTTGATAAATTTTTATCTCTAACTTGCCTGAATTATCAACCTGTGTCATAACTTATAACCTGTTTCATATTATTTTTATAACACTCTTTGTGTATGTATAAGTGGCATTCTGCCCTTCAGCACTAAATAAATAAATAAAAAAAATTCTTGGAACCAGCAAAAAATGTAACAAACCAGCAAAAAATTCAGAAAAAATTCGGAGAATTCTCCGATCGATCTGAAACTTTGTGAAATCAGTTAAAAATAATAACCCAATTAAAGACTGTTTAAAAAAGACAGTATTGGGAAATTTTGAAAACTGACGGAGTTGGGATTTTGAGCACCACCTCGCGAGAAGATGGTCTATGGAAAAAATGCCGTTAGTTGAGAGGGCTGATAGGAGAAAAAAAAATTACCAAACCGGGAAAAATTTGCATGTCTGCGGCGCAGTTTTTCTAGAATTTTATAACCCTTTCAGTAAAAAACTCGTGCTTTTCGCGTTTTTCCCGGTCTTGTCTGGGTCTCAAATCGTCTTTCTTTTTTGTTATTTTTCTTCTGAAAAGCCTTTGAAAAATAGAAGTACACCCTCTAATTGAATTACATCTGTATTAGAAGTACACCCATTTGGGGGGTTTGAAAAATAGAAGTACATGTACTTCAATTACAGGTTTTACGGTATTTATTGGACGCATCTTTCTAATATATATTACGCTATTCAAGTATGTCCGTCTGTTCGATTTGAAGGGTCAGGATCAAGTTCAATCGTTTTCACGTTAAACTATTTTTTTTAATAGTTACCGTAAAAACTCAAATAGAACGGCATGTCCTTCTATTGTTTCAGTTCATCACAACTGCCGGGAATTTAGGGATTTGCACACCAAACTTCGGTCGTCACATGTGTGCTTGGTTAGACTGTTTTGCCGAATTCGGTGTATAAACCTCTAAATACCCGGCAGTTGTGATGAAATGAAACAATAGAAGGGCATGTCATTCTATTATGGGGTTATTCACGAAATGGCAAAAAATGGCGAAAAACTGCGCGAAAACTCGGAAAGTGCTCCGATTGACCTGAAATATTGGGAAATGAGGGAGAAAACTCTTCCGGACATTCCCACAAAATTTCAGACCAAAATATCGACTTTTAAGAAATATTGCTTTTTTTTCTGAAAATGCTTAAAATCGATATTTTTGTCTGAAATGTTGGGGTAATGTCCGGGAGAGTTTTCTCCCTCATTTCCCAAAATTTCAGGTCAATCGGAGCACTTTCCGAGTTTTCGCGCAGTTTTTTGCCGTTTTTTGCCATTTTTTGCCATTTCGTGAATAACCCCATTAGAGTTTTTACGCTAACAATGGGAGATAGTAGATTCAGCCTCCGTTTGCATCGATAACAGGTAGGCGTCGATGGTGGAAAGCAGGTATTCCAGGTATTTCTGGAGTTTGTCCCATTCTTCGGCCGTCTGAGCGCTTCCAAGTTTGATAGATTCCTTTCACAGACTTTATGCTGCCAAACTCCCCAGATACAGTAGTCCAGGGAGTTCAGATACGGCTGTGACGCAGGCCAACGTTCGTTGTCGATAAAAGCGGGAAGATGGTATTTGCACCACATTTGTGTGAAGTTGGCGATTTGGGCAAGAGCTCCGTCTTGCTGGTATCCAACGCTTTTGAGCTAACGACAACAAATTCTTGTTTATATTTATTGTGTTTTCAATCGACTTGCGACATGAGGACGCGAGACTCCGCCCACTTATTTGTGCGCGACCACGCGAACACAGTGATATTTGAAGAGACGCAGACAGGTAGCGCAAAAATAAGTGGGCGGAGTTTCGCGTTCTCATGTCGCAAGTCGATTGAAAACACAATAATTGTATCATAAAAAATGAAAACCCGCCCACTGTTGGCTCCAGAGGCTCATCAAAGAGATGGAAGTCTCTATAATAAAACAAGCCTGGCCGCATCAAACTCTACTTTTGATTTCTAAAAATGTTTTTTCTTCACTTTCTTTTAAATTTCTTTTTTATTTATTTCATGCGTGTGCCCTGTGGCGCAGGCGGTTAAGCGCTTGTCCTCCAAGCGAACGACGCGAGTTCGAGTTTTTGTGTTGGTCTCGGGCGCTCATTTCGCTTCCGCCATGCAGTTTGGAAACAGACACACCAAGAAACTCAGTTACAGACCCAAACGGAATTTTATATATAAGGATGATAATCTTTATTATTACAAAACAAAGTGAGAAAACAATGTATTATCAATTCAATATTCTTGCCGGCTACCACATGCGCCCGCGAAAGTTTTATAATAGACGCAGACATAGAGACACATGTCTGCGGCGACACACCCGCTCACATTTTTTGATCTACGTTCAGTTGAATTCAGTTGAATTCAGTTGAAAAGACTTGATGGGGCGGAGCCTCGATGTTTCGCGCCACTGCTTACTGTAGCCGGCAAGAATATTGAATTAATAATAAAGTTAACAAAACAACTGAAAACAAAAAAAACAACAAATCACGGGAAAACAGTTGAAAAGGAAGCGGTGGGTGCAACGAGTTCCGGTTCAAGTCGGAAGATTGGGGGCATTGGAATCGGTGACGGCTCTTGGTTAGGGTCCAACTGAAAATTTAAGTTTAAAAACAAGATAAAATGTGAAGAATGAGGGTCTGAAGTTTCGGGAGTTAAATAGTGTCAAAAATGATTACATACTAGGCTTGTGCGGAAACGGAAATCGGAATCGTCTTTTTTTTGTATATTATCATCGTACAAAATCATGGAAAATTTTGAATATAACTCGAAATCAGTTTGTTCGTAGCCTCAAAACTCTAATGGACCTATTCAAGAGAGAAAAAAAGAAGTTTTTTCCGATGCAGGAACGGCAAAAAAAGGAAGAGAAAAATTAATTTTCTGCCGAAGATAACGTAGTCATATGTGGCGAGACCCATTCAAATATACCGATGCGCCTTTAATCGCGTATTTTTTAAGGCGATTTTTCACTAATTTTTCTTATGCCGCGTCCAAAGTCAAAAAAATTCCTGAAATCACGTTTTTTCAGCAGTCCAAAGTTGCAAAAAAAAATCCCAGAAATAACAGGTGTTTACCACTGAATTTTTCGGCGTGAAAGTTGTAAATAAAAAAACACGCGAAAATTCAGTGGTAAACACCTGTTATTCCTGGGATTTTTTTCGCAACTTTGGACTGCAGAAAAAACGTGATTTCAGGAATTTTTTTTGACTTTGGACGCGGCATTATGGACTTATTCAAGAGAGAGAAAAAAAAGAAGAGAATGCATTTTTCTCTTCCTTTTTTTGCCGTTTTTCGGGGCATCAACATCGCATGGCGTGCTAGACCCTACGTAAAGAAATTCGAAAAATAAGTTCATTTTCTTTTTACTTCTGAAACAAAATTCCGTTTCCGACTTACCATTTCCTTACAAGCCTGGCATATACCCACAAAACCCCAGTGCAAGTTTTACGGTAATAAAATAAAAAGAAGGCTCACCAAAGCATGTAGTGGACCAGGAAGATGTTGAATCGACAGGTTCTCCGGCCAGATTCCTGATTTGCTTTTTTGAAGAAGGGTTGCAAATTCTGTGTAGGACTTTTCTAAATCGATCGCTTCACCAAAATTGCCCAATTTCATCAGAACAGGAATCAGTTGAGAGATTTCACTTCCGATTTGTTCCACCCATTTGAAGTTTTCGGCGAGTACATTGAGAAGAGCCGAGTCTTCGTATTCGCCACCTTCTTTCAACGAATTCTTCTTCTTCTCAATCTGCTTACGTCTTCTGACAGTTGAAGCCATCGAAACTTTGGACGATCCAGACCGGGAACTGATGCTTGAAACAATTGAAATGTCGTCTCGAAGATCGTCGACTTCGCCGGCGGCAAACTGCTGCACTTTTTTCAGTTTGTTCTCTCTTACAACCATCAATCGTTTCCGGTATTTCTCAAATTCTTGCCTTCTCCTTCCCAAATCCATTATGATCTGCTCAAGCCGTCCGATTGCCGCTTTTTTCAAGCCTTCCTCTTTTCCAACTTCCACTTCTCTACTCGCTTCTGTCCATTCTAACGCATCGCACAGCGATTGCACGATTTGAGTCGATGGCGATCCAGCGAGTTTCAAGGCCTTTGCATGTTCTTTTGATTGTTTACCTTCTTTCAACGCCGCACTAATCTTGATAGCATGAATCTTCAATTTTAAAGGATCCACTCCGAGACGACGAGCAGAAGAAACGAGCCCATCGACGTCTCTCGCCATTTCCCAGCACTTTAATGTCTTCTCTGGGTTGGCCGCAAGTTCATAGAACAGAGCAGCTTGTTTCCAGTGAACTTTTCTCTCCAACTCGCCAGCGTACAACTCACAACATCCCTTGTACCTTTTCTGATCGGGGGTTAACAAAGTCAAGGCGTTTTGATAAATTCCTTCTCTCTGAATGATTTCTTTCGCATCATTCCACCACATTTCCTCATCTTCTCCACGCTCTTCACTTGAATCCAAGACGAAAAGAGAGGATATGGCGTCAACCCATGCTTCTCTGACCACATTGATACGATAGTGTCTCTCCAGAGTAGACGACACTCTGTTCAGGGTGTTCAAAACTGGAAGATACTCCTTTGGATCGTAGTTTGAAGCTTCCGCGACCTGTTGAGCCAGTTTCAAGTCATACGTGGAAAGAGCACAGTTGAAAAGATCTTTAGCGGGCACAAAAAATGAAATGTGATGAAGATTGTTACGCGTGAACACGTCTTTTCGGACTTCTAAAAATTTGAATGGTTTTTTTGTTATTTTTGTTTGAAAGTTTAAATTTGAACTTACCAATTTTCTCAACATGCTCTTGAATTTCTTTCAACGCGTCGTTGATTCTGGAAGGCTTCGAACGCAAAAGAGAGGTAAGCATGAGAGGAAACAATATTGTCTTTCTCTCAACATCTTCAATGTTCTTGATGTAGCTATACACGGATGTGCACAATGAAGTTCCTTCTTCATCAAACACTTCCGTACAACTAATGATCAATTGTTCCAAAAGCTGGGAATCATTTGTAGACTTGAGCCAAACGTCAACATCATTTTCGAGTTCTCCTCCTTTGTATTTCATAGCCAATGACATGTCCACTCGATGTTTCTTCATCCATTTAAACGCCGCAATGTAATCTTTTCGATCGAGAAGTGCTCGTGCATGCGCCAATACGTACTTCCGTGGTTGAATAGTTTCAAGATTTCCTCGTGCCGCTTGTAGAATGACGTTGGCCGATTCTGAACTGCAAGCAACAAGATCACATCCCGCTTCCACGTCGCGAACGTCTTCTGTCGTCTTCGCCGTTTCCAAGTCAACGAATCGCAGTTTATTTTCAAAATCAATGAGAAGAATGTCAGAATCACGTGTTAGAATTGAGACGGCGTCCTGGGAAACTCGATTCGAATCAATGTAGAGAAGAGAATTGTCAACAAGAATGACATGCCGATTTTTAACAAAATGCACGTCGATCTCATCGAAATTCGCAGTTTTGAAAAGTTCGGAATTTGTCGTTAAATCGAAGAAAACTCCATCATTCGTGGCAAATTCCACTTTTTGAGTAGACGGATTCACACCAATCCATCCTATGTTTGGTTTTTCCAAAATTCTGGAATTACTTTTGTTTGCGTGGATCAATTACAGGTAAATTTGGAAAAACCAACATACTTTTCACTAGATTGACCAACTCGGCTGAGGAAATGTTTTCCGTGATTGACGGACCAGACTACGTACGATTCAGACGGTTCATCAAATACAAATCCACATACTATTCCATTGGTGATTTCAGCTGGCAAAAAGGATGAAATCGAGACTCGGTCGCCGTCAAATTCATTGCCATTCGGATCTTGACTGTCTGAGAAGAAATAAATGTATCGTATTTAGTATTTATAATTGCCGGGCAGCCGACATAAAAACAAGGACTTTGAAAAATAAGTCGACACGAAGGGCAAAATACGGTATTTTGGATTTATTCTCATAAAAATCGAGAAATGTCAAAAATTGAAACTGAAATTTTAGGCAGTCGTGTCAAAAATGCACATGGGCAGGGGTGGGGCCAAAAAAAAATGTTTTTCGGGGGTTTTTGAGGTGAAACAAAAAAATTTGTTTTGTGATAATGCGCCGTAGGGAAAATTTTTTTGTTTTTATTTTTTAGAGCCGCGGAGGCAAAAAATTCCCGTTTTTGGACAAAAACTGGGCTTGTTCAATAAATTTTGTACGGACTTATTATACAATGTGATTTTAAAAATTTTACTAACATTTTTACAAACTCATTTTTTCAGTCAGACCTCAATTATTTTAGGAATGTTCGGGAGCAGGGGTGAGACAAAAAAAGGGGTTTTCGGATTTTTTAGAGCCGCAGATGCAAAAAATACCTGTTTTTTGGGCAAAAACTTCCCAGTGTGCTCCGAATTGACAAAAAATCGGTGATTTTTATAAAAAACTGGGAAATTTTCCTTGGAATAAACGTGTTTTTTGTTTTTTTAAATAACGAAATTTTTTTTTGTAAAAGAAAAAACATTTTTGCTACACCCCTGTTAAGTCTTAACATGTTATTTTCCAATGAATGGAATATTTTTTGCAAATAAATATGTTGAAAACGTTAGAACTTACAAGAAACAATCTTTTTATCCGCCAAAATAGCGTGAACGTGACGTGGCGAAGTTGTGAAGGCGACGACATCAGAATAGCAGCGAATAGAATGATCGAACATTGGAGGCGGCACGACACGTCGGCACAACGAATACATTCTCAATTCATCCGTGGCTACGATCACATTTTGAGATATGGAATCCGAAAAAGAAGGTTGGTGGCCGATGTGAACTGAGAAAAGGTTTCCAGAATTTTTCAGAAGCACGTCGATAACTTGTGATTCTGAACTGCTCCACCGCCAGAGTATTGTCTCAGTTTCACCGAAATTCCAGTTAAGTTTACGGGTGAATTCATAATTGGAAAGATGCCAGAATTCCACTGAATTATAATTGTTATTTATTTATTTATTCTTGATTGAATTCACTCACAAGTTTGATGACCTTCAGAAAACGAAATCTGCATTGCCAGAATTGTTCCAGTGGAATTCCATTCGATGCGTTCTATAACTTTCCTCGATTCTTTTTTCTCTTGTGGCCATTTTATGATATAGCTGTTGCGAGTCTCTCCGTTCCTCTCGTAGAATATCAAACGGTCATCTGAATCCTTATTTAGAATCGCTGAGCATAGAATATTTGCATTTGGTTTGTGAGCGAAACAGTGAGAGAGATAGATGTTTCGGATGTTCATCATATTCATAATTTCTCCATTTTTATCAAAAATTGCCATATTTCTCAGCTTAGCTGTCTCGGAATAGAATGACACCGCCACGAATTCGCCATCCCATCTCCAGTGAGCTGACGTTCTTTTCGAGTGTTGATCAATCTCTTCTCGCTCGTTTCCAATCTTCTCACCAGGCTGAAGTAGAACATTTAAAAAATGACCAAAAAAATACATCAAGTTTCTTGGGAAAATCGGAAAAAGAAATTTTTTCCGAAATAATTGTTCTGAAAACCGGATATGCATTTTTTTTTCCGAAGTTTTCAAACTAAAAATTCATTTTTTTTTGTATTTTCCGTAAGAGATTACACTTATTTATACTTAAAAGTTCATAGACCATCTTCTCGCGAGGGGGGCTTAAAATCTCAACTCGGCCAGTTTTCCAAATTTCCAAATTTTTCTTTATTAAACTGCTGAGGTAAGCTATTTAAATAATCGTCTGTCAGCTATTCTAAAACGATTTTGTGGTTAATAGACCATCCGCAGAAATTCTTGCACCATCCGCTGGGAGACGCCATTTCCATTGCGTTGAGGGGGCTGATTTTAATGCGCCAAAACAAAGGAAAACAAAAAAATTCAAGACATTTGCGTGAAGAGGCGGAGCTTAATTTTCAAGTTCACGAGGCTTTGGTGATGACAACTTTTTGAATAAATAATATTGTATTTTCAATCGAGTTGCGACATCAAAAAGTGAAACTCCTCTCACTTTTTTTAATTAACGCTGACGTAAATCGACTTTCCCGACCTTTTTCGGAAATTTTTCCGGATAGCCTGCCGAACATACCATCTCAACAATTTTTCTGTCCAAATTTTTTATTTTTAATAATTTCAAAGATTATTTACCTTCAACTTTCCAGCTGATCCTCGAAATTGTGTGCTTTCCGATCCCCATCCTACATTTACTGGAGTTGATTTCAGATTGTCACTCGACACGTGAAGTGGTCTTTCAACATAAGGAACAAGAGAAGAATCAGCGAGATACAAATTGAAATTGTCGGCGAGAACGAGCATCTGTTCGTCGGCACTCCATTCCGCCGTTGTCGTCGTCTCGTCTTGAATCTCACAAACTTCAAGCTCCATCACTTCTCCGTCATCCACCACAAGAGCGCGTCCGTCTGCCAGAACCGCAATAATTTGACTGCTATCGGTTCGGAACTAAAATTAACTTTTTTAGAAGCAGTTTTTCTATCAAATTGAACGACTAACACTCAGTGACACGACACGAACTCCACGTCTTTCATTCTCCCAATTGATTTTGCTGAGCACCTAAATTATCCAATAATTTTAAGGTAAAGTTCCGTGTTTTTCGTTAGCTCACTTCATCATTTTCAACAAGAATCAGTTCTTTTTTCGTGGAAATTGCCAAAGTTTGAAGAATTGGATGAATCCCAAACTCATCGGCGCCTGAAATTAAAACTACGCAAGGAAATTTCGCAATGAATTTACCTGTAAACTCTGCGAGCTCTAATGCTTTAACACGTCCAATTTGCAGATTTTTCATCGGTTTCTGAAAAAAAATTCAATTTTTTGATGGGAAAAAACAACGAAATTTCGCAAGAAAAATTAATGGCCGAGAAAATGTGGAAATGGCCTAGAATCCGTATAATGAAAAGTTAGTCCCCGGCAAAAAAATCCAACAAATTCCATTTTTGGCACGCTCATTTTCTGCTCGAACTCAATTTTCTGCTGTTTTTTTTTTCAAAAAAGGTTTTATTTTTGATTATTTGATTATTTTCTCAATCGACTTTTTTTTTCTTGCCACACTCTGACCTTCAAATCGGGTGAAAGAATGATGGAGGGAGAGAAAGAGAGAGGTGTGCTTCGAGCTTGAGCAAACATAGTAGAGCAGTGCTGTAAAATACAATTTATACATTCAACGATTTGTAACGTACACATGCATATCGATTTTTCTTTTCTTTCCAGTGCCGTCGGGTCGATGTTAGTTTGAAATGCCTCATACCGTACCCGGATGCCTTCATCCGAGCAACGGAAGAAATGCTATTGATTGGAACGACGGTGGACTCATTGCATACGGCTCACACAATGTGCTTCACGTTGTTGACGTGCTCCGCTATAAAAGGATCCAATGCATCGAGTTGCATCAATCGGCAATTAACATTGTAAGTGCAACATCTTCAAACAAATGAAAATTACGGTGAATAAATACTCTAATAGAGTTGCACTTCTGATTTTGTTTCAATAACGCCGCGAACAAACGTTTTGAAGTCTCTGATAGAACCTGTGCAACCGAGCAATTTTTAAGCTTAAAGCTATTTAATCTGCATTTTTGTTTTTTTCATTGTAGAATGTTACTCTTTAATGAAATATTATTGGTTTTGCAAATTTTGAGCTCATTTTCAAACTTTTACGGAGTTTACTTGTTTAAAAAATTAGAAAATTTCGGTAAATTTTTTTTTGCTTCAGCTTCAAAACAAAAATGCAGATTAAACACAGATTAAGATAAGCTGAAGTATTAAAAAATTTACCGAAATGATAAAGCCGAAGTTTTATAATTTTTTAAACAGGTAAACTCGGTAAAAGTTTTAAAAATGAGCTCAAAATTTGCACAAAACCAAAAAGATTTCATTAAAGAGTAACATTCAACCATTAAAAAAACAAAAATGTAGAATAACTAATGGACCTATTCAAAGTACTGTAGAAAAACGGAAAAAATGACAAAAAACTGGGAGAAAACTCGGAAAATGCTCCGATTGGTCTGAAATTTTGGGAGAAACTGTCAAAAATGCTACCGGACTTTCCCAGAAAATTTTGGACCAAAATATCGATTTTAAAAATTTTCAGAAAAAATATCGATAATTTTAAAATTCTATATTTTGGTCTAAAATATCTTTGAGCGTGTACAGGAGAATTTTTTCCAATATTTCTCGAGATTTCAGGTCAATCGAAGCATTCTCCGATTTTTCCCGAAATTTTTTTCCCTTTTCTTCCTTTTTTTCCGGTTTTGTGAATAGGTCCATAAGAAAAATAACCCGACAATTAGTATCAATTAATATCGAAATTTGCTTTCACAAAAGTCCTTGATAAAATATTTTTTTCCAAGAGGAAAATCAAGGTGATACTAGAATTTTTGGTGAATTTTTAAGATCTTAAAAATCGGCAAAATGTTTCCAGAAAAATATTTATGAGCTGTCAAACTTTTTCTATTTTTCAAACACATTTTCACCAGTAAAATCCTACATTCCTCATGGTACTCTTCGTTTCACCAGCCGAACTTTTTTGGAAACATTTTGCCGATTTCTAAGATCTTAAAAAATTCACTAAAAATTCTAGTATTACCCTGATTTTGTTCAAAATTTTCCAAAAAGTACCAGAAAGTACATTGTTAGTGAGATGTCGGTAAAATTTTTTACATTCTTCCGTTTACCGAAGATTAATCGATAAATCGGAAACACCGGTAAAAGCTTCGGTGCTTGCCAGAGATGCAAGGTTACTTGTTCTTATTTTCTTTTTTCATTTCGGTTTTAGGTGAGATGGGCGCCGGCCCGTTCGTCGTTCTCAGAATTTTCGACGTGCCAACCGATCATCGCCTCTTCCTCAATCAGCGGCCACATCATTGTGTCGAATGCAACGACTGCGGCTCAAATTAATCAGTTCTCGCATCCAAACACCTCAGTTCTACGTAATATAGGCTTTTAAAACAAAATTGTATTTTTTTTGTTCAGAAATGTTTTGGTATCCATGGAAAGACATATCGCGAGATTTTCTTCTTGTCCTTCATTCCTCAAACACGCTTGTACTCTGGAATACGGCGACAGGAGAAAAGGTGTGGTGTCACATTTATTCGCACGTGCCCCTCTTCGACTTTACCATCGATCCGTTTTCCATCAGAAATGTAATCTGTAAGTTGTTTATCTTTATGAGAAAAAGAACATTTTGTGTGTTTCAGTCAGCAGTTCTGGCAATAAAGTTCTAGTCTGTTCGGACATTACGCTGTCCGAACCCGTCTCTTCTGGTCACCTTTTTCAAGTAGTCTCCGAAGACGTCACGTCTTCTTCATCACCTTCCAACACTAACATTTACCTAATCACATATCACAAAGCTTATCGGAATACGGTTCTCATTGCTATTAATTCTAGTGTAAGATTCATATTTTTTTCAATTCAATGTCTTTTTTATTTTCTTTTATTCCAGCTATACCTTGTCAACCCCGAACTAATGTGCTGTTTGTCACGAATTCCGATCGAATCGAACATTGTCTCCTGGATGCCATGTAGTCGACGTGACGCTCTTTTCGCCGTTCACTCGAACGGAGCCACCACATTCCGAATCACAAAGTTCGAGCCGGCCGAGGAGAAGAAGCCGAACGCAAGTTTCTCCATGGATAAAGTCTGTCAGACAGAATGTGTCCGACCGATGAGCGCACAGAAGATTGTGGCCGCAGCGTTGTGTCCAACAACTCAATCTACCGTTTGTGTTCTCTATCAGAATGGAAAACTGGCATTTTGGCAGCTTAGCAATGGACGAGTTCCACTTTTGTACAGAGCGTGTTTCATTGAGGATTTTCTTGAGTTCAACGAAAATCTAGATGCAAAAGCAATCGGAGATCTGAGGTTTGTTTTTCTTTTTTCTTTTTTTGGAAATCCAAACAAAAAATGATTTTTCTAGTCTGCATCAGCTCAATCAAATGGGTTCTTTGTCTTCTGGAGTCACATGTGTGCGGATGAGGCCGATTGATGAATTGACCAAAGTTGAAAATGATCCGTTTGGTAAGTGTTTCAATATCATCGGACTGCACCCGGCCGAGACTTCACAAAATAGCAAAATTTGGGGGGGGGGGGAACATTTTTAAAAATATTCCCCGCACGGTGTAGAGGAAAATATATTTTTAATTGATTTCATAAAACGTAAATTTTCGAATTTCTCTTTTGAGTAAAGAAAATGTATTGCTAAATCCAGAAATATTTTGTAATGGGTTTATTCTCGAAACCAGCAAAAAAAGGAAAAAATAGAAAAAACCAGCAAAAAAATTCAGCGAAAATTCGGAGAATGCTGCGATCGGTCTGAAACTTTGAGAAATCATTTAAAAAATACTCTCGGACATTCCCAGAAAATTTCAAACCGAAATATTGATTTTAAAAAATATCGATTTTTATTTCTGAAAATTTTTAAAATCGATATTTTGGTCTGAAATTTTCAGGGAATGACCGGGAGTATCTTTTAAATGATTTCCCAAAGTTTCAGATCAATCGAAGCATTCGCCGAATTTTTGCTGGTTTCGAGAATAACTATAACAAAAATTTAACGAGAAATGGTCAACTACAAAAATATAGCATTTATGAAAAAATAAAAATTGTTCTTGATTTTTTATCAGTATTTAAAATCAAGAAATAAGTTATGTTTTTTTTTTTTGAAACAGGGCTCGGTTTTCGCATTTTTTATTGGAGTTTTTCTAAAAATCCCCCAGCTACTGCAGAATTGGACAGAACCAGATGTGGGAAAAAAAATTATCGCAAAAAAAAGAAAAAAAAATTTCTTCGCTCTTTAAAAAGTTACCAAAAACAAAAAAAAATTACCAAAAAAAGACGTATTTCTGCCAGCCAATGAAAATTTTCCAAGTTTTCGTTAAAAATACGAGTTTTTTGTCAATTTGGAGCATATACCAACTAAGTTTCTGTCCAAAAACCGGAATTTTTTTGCCTCCGCGGCTCAAAAAAAAAATCAAAAAAATTTTTGCCTACTGTGCATTATCAAAAAAACATTTTGTCTCGCCCTCATCATCAAAAAAAGCAAGAATTTTTTGTCTCACCCAAAAAAAAACCCGAAAAACATTTGTTTTTTTTCTTCTTTGGATGGAACGTTCAGTACCCGTGCTGAAGGTTTTTTTTGAAAAACTTCAAGAAAAATACGAAAAATTGTTTTTTTTTCTTACCAAGCCCAAGAAAGTAGCTCTAAAGTTTTACGGTGCCTCAAAAACTCGTGAAAACCGAAATGTCCGGTGGCCGAAATATCGGGAGCCTTGGGCCGGTCCTGGAATTTTTTTTTAAACAAAAATGTTTGCAGCCAATACTGCACTTGGAACTCTTCATCTCGCAGCAGTGGGTACAAATTCTGGCGTAGTGCATCTTGTCGACGTCTTCACGTCGCAGATCTACCGCGACTTTTCCGTTCAGCCATCTATTGTGAAATGTCTTGAATGGGGAGGAGTTTACTCTCTGGTCACTGCCGGATACAACCTCTCGTTGAGCGCTTCACAAGTTGTGCGCAATGACGTCTTCATCACGGATATTCGAACGGGTTTGGCGAGAAGAATTCGTCCTGAAGCTGATGAAAGCCCCATTACGCTCATTCGAGTGTCTTACTATCAGTACGTTTTTTAAATTTTAATCGAGACAACATTTGCGTTTCAGTTGTTACCTGGCTCTTGCATTTCAACGAGAACCTCTGGAAATTTGGGACCTGAAAGGGCTTCGTATGCTCCGTAAAATGAGTCGTAATTGTCCATTGATAATTGACATGGCCTGGTCCAATAAACATCACGGTATCAAAACGACAGAATCGACACTGCAAAGCGTCTATCGCGAGAATCTAGTCCTACTCGACTCTGAAAACCGAATTTATCATATAACGCTTCGTGGACTTCACGTTCGCGACGGAAAAATGGTTAACACACAGTGGAAGAGTGCAAGTGCTCAGATTTGTGCAATGACGTGGAAAGATGACATGTTGGCAGTTGGCGATGTCGAAGGAAATTTGGTTGTGTGGGATTTGGGACGAAAGCAGTCGAGACAGGTGCGAGATGTTTCGCACTCTCGAGTTCTTCGTATGACATTCTCGCGACTCGCTGGGGATCACACGATGGCAGTTTTGCACTCGAAAGAAGTGACTCTGTGGGACACGGAAGCAATGACACGAATTCAGTCGATTCGAATGGATGCGTCGAAACTTTGCTTGGACTTGGATCTCTGTGGATTGTCTCCTCTTGTACTCACAAATGACAACTCTTTACGATTTGTGGTGTCCAATGCAAAGAATCAACCGATTTCTGATAAAGGTATGTAAATTTTGCTCATTCCATTTGAATACCTGATTTCTCTCAATTTTAGAAATGCCATTAATCTATCAGGAAGACTCAATATCTACAGTGCGAAAGCGATTCGAAAGTTCCGGAAGTCGTAAAAGTTCTGTGGAGCGAAATGGAGTTGAAAAAACAGATGAGGATACATTGGAAGATGTACTCTCGTGGTTAGAAACTAACAACGCAGCTCCGATCATTGAAAACCTTGAGGTGGATTTGACGAAGCTTCGAATTGAAAGAACAGTTCGAAGATTCATGGGAGATCACTTCTCAGCAGATCTTCTTTCCATAGTTATCGATCGTTTCGCACCTTCGGAAACAAATCACCTCCCTTCAAATCTTCAGATGTTCTGGGAAAATTCAGCGTTCAAAGAGCGCGAGTCAAGAGTAATTAGCATTGCGTGTGCAGCGGAAGAAGCAATGGAAAGACGGCTTGTCGAGCAGGCCGTAGTAGTTGGAGGTGCCGCCAAAGAAAGGGTGACTGATCGACTGATTGTGTCCCCTGATTTGCGATACGCGAGCATTAAAGCAGCCTTGCTAGTGTCTTGTCAGGAAAATGAGAAGGCAAAGTCGTTGATCAAATTGATCGCGACCAACTTGATCGCATCAGACTTGATAGAAGACGGTGTTGAGTTGTTGTTCCTGGTAGGAGCTGGAGCCGATGCGTGCAAGTATTTACAATCGCAAAAGCAATGGACAAAAAGCATTGTTTATGCAAAAGTGAGGTTAAACACTGATGAACATTTTTATTTCTGAATTGTTCAGATGGGGCTCGACGATCCGTCAGAAGTGGAATCCAAATGGATCGGACATCTTGTCGATGAGGCGAAACAGACTCGTGTACTCGCTGACGCGTCGCGCCGAAATTGGCCAGATGTAGTTGAGGCAATGTCTTCTGCAGACTCGGTGCTAGCTCGACTCATTCTACGCACCACGACTACCACACCGCCTATTTCTTCGTGTCCAACTCCGTGATTGGTTTTAATTGAATTATTTTGAATAATGAGCAGCAAATGTTTTTAAAATGGTTGTGCATGGGAAATAAATGGTATATTGCTTTAATTTTGTTGCCAAAAGTTGCATAGGGAATTTTAGGATTTTCAGAATTTGTGGCCCTAAAGAGAACCGTTGGATTCGGTTGAATTATCCGCCGAATCCGTAGAGAGTTCTTCCTTGTCGCTTCAAAACGTAGACGACGTCCATAGCAGGTACAGTATTTCTCTTGGCATGCTAGCAGTAAGTGACGGCGTCACGGATGACGTTCTCAAAGAAAACCTTAAGGACTCCACGAGTTTCCTCATGTCTGCACTCGCCTAACCAACTAATTGACATCAATTAAGAAATCATTCATTTTTAACGTGAGTATTCAAGCCGACACTTTTATCTCCAAACATAATTTTTCATGAGCACGACATACGGGTATCAGAGCCAACGATTTTGAAAGTTCCGCAAATTGAGGAGACGGGGGTGCTACGGTATAGAACTCGCACGGAGTAGAACCGCTATGGAATAGAACTGCGCAGAATAGAACCGCCTGAAATTGAGCTGTACCGACCCAGAACCGCTCGAACAACTTGAAGAATTATTTCGTTGTACATTGTGAGGCCCTGAATTCTATTTTGTGCAGTTGCTTTTTTAGTACAGCTCAATTTCAGGCGATTCTATTCCGCGCAGTTCTATTCTGTAGCAGTTCTACTCCGTGCGAGTTCTATACCGTAGCACCCCCGAGGAGAACCCATGAAAAGGGGGAAAAGGCGGAGTCTAATTTTTTATTGATGTCTTTTCGAAGGATTCGATCATTTTAGTTTTAAACAAATAAAATAAGGCCTATTGTGTTTTCAATCGAGTCGCAGCATGAGTACACGAAATCCCGCCCACTTTTGTGCGAGCGCCCACGCAAACACAGTGCCATTTCAAAAGACGCAGACGGAAATTTAAATTTTCGAAAAGGACATTTATTACATAAAAATATTAGCTTGTATCATTGATCAGTTTTATAAAAAGGTGACACATTACGACCGTTATTTTTGCGACTAAGTTCCTGATAGTTCGATGACGAACGTGCAAATAGTTGACGTTTGCATGGAGGGCCTCAATAGATTGTTCGCTTGTCTTCGCCCATGTTTTGAAATTGATGCAGAACGGGATGACATGTTCGAGAAGAACATGGAGTTTGGGTGTGCATCTCTCATCCGGAGCATACAACTGGAGAGCGGCGAAGGCGCGATTCTAAAAAAAAACACTTAAAAATAAGAGGGAGGGGATTTACGATATTATCATTGAGCTCATCGATTTCATCATCTTTTACGGAGCGTGCAACACAGAGACGTTGAATTTTTCCCAATGCGACAAGAAACTCATTGATTTTCCCTAGGCTTGGCAATGGTTACAGAAGATAGCCCCATGCAAACGGCAGCTTCGCCCATGCCAGTGGGCGAAGCGGCTGTTTGCATGGGGCTATCGCCCATTTGGTTGGGCAACTAGCCCATGAATTATGTGAGGTTAGGGACGTTTCCGATTGAGAAGCAGAGCTTGAATTCTGCGCCTCCCTTGTCTCCTGTAAGATTGGCGTTCTCTTTTTTTTCCCGCTCATAGCATACCTGTGATCGACAACCATAGGAAATCCCCATCAAATATGCCCGCGTGTAGTAGCTGTTGGACACGCTTTGTTGGAAACCCTCTGACATCCGTCATTTCAGAAACAGTGACTTCTCGTACTCTTCCTTCGCCATCTATAGTTGACACATTGTAGTTGTTGTAAATATCATCTGATGCAACCACCGATTCAATTTCCATGATCTTTTTAATAGAAGGGAACGGGTCTTGAATATGATGGAATTTCAGATTTTTCTTGACTTTTCGGAATGTGAATCGAGTCATTCGGGCTGAATGGTAGAGTCGAAACGCTTCCAGTGGGGTGAATGTCGTTTTGATCAGAGCCCTCTCTCTCTCTCTCTCTCCTACCCCGTCCACAGCTCTCGTGCAAAACTCCAAGGGTTTCGAACCTAAATGTAAAGTGTTGATTGTAACCAAAATGTGTATTTTCGATAAGGCTTCGATAAATATATTGACAACTCGATAAACGTAAAATTTCTGAATGCAGCTAATTTTTAAATCGAATGTCAACGCATTTTCCATTTGTTTTAACAACGGTTGAAAAAAATGATGTTATATTTCTTATGGACCTATTCAACAGAGGAAAAAATCGTTTTTCGTGGTTTTTTTCCCTATGCAGAATTGAGAAAAAAAGACAAAAAACTACAGTAGTCGGAGGTTCTTTGACGTAAACAACTTGTCGTGTCGAGACCGACCGATGAAATAATCGGATGCGCCTTTAAATTTCAACCGAATTCACATTGAAAATTAAAGGCGCATTGCATTTTTCACTGCCGGGTCTCGACGCGATGGGTTTTTTTTTTCCTGGAAAACAACCTGCATAGGGAAAAAAACCGCGAAAATCGGTTTTTTCCTGCGCTGAATAGGTCCATTATACATATTGCTTTCAATCGACTTGCAACATGAAAACGCAAGTCTGCATTCACCGTTCTGTCTGCGTCTCTTTAAGTATCACTGTGCTCGCGTGGTCGCGCACAAATAAGTGGGCGGAGTTTAGCGTTCTCATGTCGCAAGTCGTTTGAAAAACAATATTACGCTAATTCGGCTTGAATTGTTTTGTTGCAATAATAAATTTTTTGCTGGTAGCAGATGAGCAGGTATTAGATGAGTATTTGCCATGTTTTCATGATGCAACTCGTTTGAAAACACAATAGCATAACAAATGAAGAACATTTCTTCAGTACGCAAACGAATGAACTACAGAAAATAGCGTTTAATGCAAATTCTCACTTTATTCAATATCATAATTTCTGTCTAATCCACAGCTGAAAAAATGAGGCGTACAATTGAATAGTTTGAGGGAAAAAAAAGAATAAGGCAATTGTTTTAAAATAATAGTAAAAAATGCAGTCGAAACAGCCCGAAAAGGAATTAGAATGATATTGGGTACTTGTATTTATTTACATTTGGCATCAAATAAGAGTTTTGTTATAATTTAAAACAATCTACTGCGGTTTCTCTCTATAAGTATTGACGGCTTCAATATCGAATTTGAACATCTCTACTTCGCAAGAGTATGCTTTTGGAGTCAACTTTATGACAGTGTGAAGCGGTACTTTCAAGTATGGCAAATCGTCGCGATTCTGGTTGGTAAAGTAGGCAAGGATACATCGCAGAACGGCCTGATGCGAGATGACGAGCACATTCGATTGTCTCTCCAACTCCATGATCACTGGCTCGAGACGAGCGACAAGGTCTTCGTATGATTCTCCGCTCGGGTAACGATAGTGATACTTGTCCTTGTCTCTCTCGGCAAATTGTTTCGGATAGCGAGACTCAAAGTCTTCGTACGTCAATCCTTCGCATATACCGGCGTCAATCTCATCGAGGCACTTCCAGAATTCAGTATGGCCTGCGAGATCTTTGAGATGAGAGGCTGTCTGAGCGGCACGAATCTTTTGAGACGACCAGATTCGGAAATCTTCGAGGTCCTCGTTTTCAAAGTACTCTCGCAGTTTGCCAGCGTATTTCAAACCATTTTCGCTGAGCGGCGAGTCTCCCCCCAAGCGACCGATACGGTTGTACTCGCTTTCACCGTGCTAAAAATTAATAAGACTTTTTGAGAAGCGAATGACTCACTCTGGACAGATAAATACTTCTTGGCAGCAAGTGGATATTCATGAGGAAGTATACCACTCGACTCTGCACGTGACCGTTCACATTGTGCACGTAGAACGACTTTCCCGCATTGATAACTTTGATGTAGCTGAGCTCTTCGTCAAATTCTTCGTCGAGTGGCTCATATTGTACTCGGTAGTTCTCGATCCTTTTGAGAAAATCTTCCTTAGCCTGCTCTTGCGACATTATTCCCTTATAGTCTGGAGAGTTGATCTTCACTTCTGTGATGTTAGAGTTGATGATCATCGGATCGTCGCACACAGATTCGACGAAGAAAACACGGAACGGCGGCTCGTGCATCATGTTTTTGCAGAACTCCATCAGAAGTTTTCTGCGCTCTCTCGTCGTATTCGTTGCGTCGAGTATCTGCAAAAAAGGAAATGATTTGATGAATTTTCTTTTGTCTTGTGAACTTACCGCAACTTCGCCTTCTTTGTTGTCCAAGTACTTCCCCATGTCTTCAATGGCCAATCGAGCACATTCGCTGCAATTTATATAAATGTTTGTAATTTTCGGGTGTTCCGCTCAGAATTCAAGTTACCGTAAACCCAGTAATAAAAGTGAAAATTTAAAATCCCTTGGGCGAACTGTGAATTGAAATGTTTGAAATACAACTTTTTTGACTTTTTGAGTGAATCACAGAAATTCGATTTTGGAATGTCTACATTATGCAAGTATCGAATGGCAAATACCGTTAAAACTGTAATATAACGCCATGACGGTCTAATTTTCGGAGTGGGTCTAGGGGTGGCGTTCTATTAGAGGTGGTGTTCTATTAGAGGGTGGCGGTATATTTTCCGGAGCTGAATTTTTAGAAAAAATAATCAAATTTCATCTTTCAACAACCAAAAATTATAAAAATCTACAGAAAAAATAGAAAAAAACGAATTTAACTGTTGTTCAATGAACGATGAAGCTAGCTGCATACAGAGGGTACTAGGTTATAGAACTTGCACATAATAGAACTGCTACGGAATAGAATTGCGCGGACTATACGTGAAATGAAATAATTTGGATACCAAAATGAAAATCAAAAAATACCAAATTCAATGAAGCGCGTTTGACGGTCATGGCAGGCCGACAATGTGCATAATATGAATTTGTACTGCTATTCGAATTCAAGAGACATGTCACTGTCATCCTACTACGGTATAGAACTCGGACGGATTGCCTGAAATGGAGCGGTACCGATACAGAACCGCTCGAAAAAGCATTTTTTTGTACATTGTGAGTCCCTAGGTTGTATTTTGTGCACTGGTTTTTTTTAGTACAGCTCCATTTCAGACAGTTCTAGTCCGCGCAATTCTATTCCGTAGCAGTTCTATTATGTGCAAGTTCTATAACCTAGTACCCTCTGTAAGCAGCTAGCTTCATCGTTCATTGAACACCTCGGTGCTTGTGTACTTTTGACTACAGTAATCCACGTTGAAAAAAAGTACTGGTACACCAGTTCATGTTTATAGGCCGCAGTTTTTCAGAGTGGCGGTGTATTAGAGGGTGGCGTTGTATTAGAAGGTGGCGTTCTATTTTTCAAAGTGACGCTGGGGGTGGCGTTGTATTACAGGTGGCGTTCTATTAAAGGTGGTGTTCTATTACAGTTTTTCCGGTAAATATTGGAAAAATTACAATAAGTTTGCAACCTTTTGTGAAGAACCACCTCTAGATTGTATTAAAAAACATTTAGGAAAATTTACCGTAAGGCAAATTAAAACAGTAAGTGGGTTTTCGGACGGAAAATAACAATTTCGTTATTTTTGAAATGGGGTTATGCACAGAACCAGCGAAAAAAGCAAAAAGTAGAAAAAACCAGCGAAAATTCGGTGAATGCTCCAATCGATCTGAAACTTTGGGAAACCATTAAAGAAAACTTTTTTTTTCTGGGAATGTCCGAGAGTATTTTTTAAATGATTTCCCAATATTTCAGACAGATGAGAGCATTCTCCGAATTTTCGCTGGTTTTTTTTCCTATTTTTTGCTGGTTCCGGGAATATCTCCAAAAGAATTTAAGGCCTGTTTGAAGTGCCATTAAGCCACTCAACGTTCCATCTTCTTTTTTTTTTGAATGTTTCTATATTGTGTTTTCAATCGAGTTGCGACATGAGAACGCGAAACTTCGCCCACCTATAGTCGGCGAATACATCATCAACCTCGCTCTACTGCTAAAATCCCTGTAAAACCATGTTGCACTTGCAAGATTAACTCGAATTATAGTTTTACACTTCTTTTCAACGGAAAATAACGTATCCATGACGAGTTAAAGTTAAAATTTGATTTTTCGCTTCAAAATAGGCGAACTTCACTGTTGAAAATTGAAAAGTGCGGTAGAGCGAGGCTGATGATGCATTCGCCGACTATATTTGTTCGCGACCGCACTAACACATTGATGTTTGAAGAGACGCAGACAAAAAAGGGATAGCAGGCTCTTTTTCATGCTGCAACTCGTTTGAAGACATAAACTCCCGTTATTATCCATACCTGGAAGTTTTACCGGTTGCCCACGTAACCATCCGGCGTCTCTCAAATTTCCCCGTTTATCGGCGTGTACCTTTAAATTCGTGGCGAGACGCCGGTTGGGCTGTGGTGTAGGTTCCATGGGCGTCCGGTAGAACTTTCAGGGATGGATAATAATATTTTCATATTATTTTTCCCTTACTCTCGAATCTTTTGTCCTCTTGCGTTGTTCGGCGAGAAAAACTCGAACTCTCCTTCTTCCTCCAGATTGCATGCTTTTCGTCGGTACTCTCCCACATTGAATGCTAAAACATAAATAGTTTTTATTTATTGTATATATATAAATACAATTTTAAAATTGGAACAACAGTGTTTGTGGAAATTCAATTCGAATGTTCTCAATTCAAAGAGTTTCCTAAAGAGTGTGCGAATCGCATAGATTTTTGTCGGCCTTGTGCCAAACAGTCTTATAATTCTCATTAAAGTGTTCACTGTTTTTGCCGAGTGGCACAATATTTATGCCGCGTCCAAAGTTCAAAAAACTCCTGAAATCAGGAGTTTTTTGCAGTCCACAGTTCCTCAAAAAATCCCAGAAATAACAGGCGGTATTGTGTTTTCAATCGACTTGCGACATGAGGACGCGAAACTCCGCCAACTTATTTGTGCGCGACCACGCAAACATTGAAAAAACAAAAATAGTTGAAACCGGCGTTACTGTAGTTGCTTCGCTTCGAGACCTTCTATGTTTAAACTTGAATTTTTCCGAGTAAAATAAAACATTCTGCAATTAAGGGAAAATTCAAGTTCAAACATAGAATGTCTCGCAGCGAAGAAATTACGGTAGCGTCGGTTTCAACTGTGATCGTCTGTTATTTCTGGGATTTTTTGTGGAACTTTGGACCAGGCTTGGTCGGAGTCGGAAAACGGAAATTCCGATTTTCCGAATTTTCCGACTTTTTTCGGAAAATTTTCCCGTCGGAAAATTTTCCGAAAATGATCGGGAAATTGCAGTTCTTTTAGGTGCCGCTTCTAAGTACCAAGAACTTCTCAAAACTGAATTTTTTGTTGATTTTTTTGTTAATTTGTTGATTTTTTGTTGAATTTTTGGTTAGTTTGTTGATTTTGGTATTTTTTCAAAGAAATAAGATGAGCCAATTGTTAAGAATCTTTTTCGGAAAATAGAAAATTTAAAAAAAATCCTATTTTAGTTTCGAAAATCGGAAAAAATCGGATAGCCGATTTTCCGAAAAATAAAATCGGAAAAAATGTCGGATATCCGATTTTCCGAAAATTGAATTCGGAAAAAATTTCGGGTATCCGATTTTCCGAAAAATTATTTCGGAAAAAAATTTCCTTTTGCGATTTTCCGAAAAGCATTTTCCGAACAAGCCTGCTTTGGACTGCAAAAAACTCCAGAGTTCAGGAATTTTTTGAACTTTGGACGCGGCATTACAAAGCAATATTTAGAAAAAAATAAAAACCTTTTGTCTTAATTCCAATCCAGTTGAGGTAACGACACAGTTTGTGCGAAATGTAAGTTTTTCCCCGCGCCGGCAATCCGACCAAAGCGATGACGTTCGGCACACGAACCTGTTCGTTCGAGTTGTCTGAAAAACAATCAAAGTCATGTGATTTTTCAAGCTTGGCTCGAGAAGGGATAAAAAGAGAACTGACCGCTCTTTGGAACAAAGTATGTCATTTTACGCTGCGGTACGCCGGCCGGTCCAGGCATCTCGCTTCCCTGCAACATTTCTAGCCGAAATGACAATTTTATCAGTTCTAACGCACAATGAGAAGACGGTGGTTATCATTACTATTATTATTATTATCAAAATCAAAGCACACAGTCAAATATTGAGAAAAAAGGGGGAGGAGGAATCAATAACAAAATAGAAAAACAAATATGATTCTGCTGCTGCCTTCGTCGTCGTTGGCGGCGGACAATCAGTCGATTGAAAAAATTGAAGGGCGAAAAAAAAGAAAGAAAATAATCAACAATTTGGTTTTCGTCTTTCTTCTTTTTCTCCTTACACTTTTTAGTTCGCGGGTCTTTCTTATCTCTTTCTCTCTCTCTATCTTTCTCAAAGAACGTCCGGAGAAAATAAAAGAGATGAAATAATGTACGTGCGATGGGAGACAAACCCACACTTTTCTTTCTTTTCAACAACTAGAAGAAGAATGGAACAGAACAGAACATAAATCAGCAGGTTGTCAAAAATCTTCATTTCTATATATGTACACGATAATCTGGCGGGTCTACACATCCATTTACTCCATAGTCCGAGACATGATGACCAAAGTAGAAGAGATGATCGCTGATGTCAAAGTAGCGGTTCGTGTTGCTGAAATAGGACAATGGCAGGATCAGGCGGAAAGTTCACCCACCTGCATTTATTGTCCTCGTTTATGGGGCTACCGTTGCAGATTTTAAAAGTGTCATGTTTGGTCATGTTTCCAGGAAACCACACTTCAATTCCATGATGATACGAGCCGTGATTGTAGAATGGAATGCATGACCGAGCATAGCTTTCTACACATAATGGAATGTGTGCAACAATGTCTCTTCCATGAATCAAGCGCCAACTTCCAGCGGCCACAAGTTTGTCGTGAGCAATTGCATACTCCAAATTGCCAACTCGTGGCTGTCCAAAGGTGATAGACATCGTACGATGAGAAGTTTCTGGAAAGTTTCTCACAAATACCGTTGAAGCGATGCTGGCAATGGCTCCACCGAGCGAGTGTCCAGTGAATACAATTTTGTGGTCTGGCATTGAATCTTTAAGCTTGCGAAGCAGTTGCTCCATCGGGGACCACATCATTTTGAGGGCAGAGTAGAAATAGTAGTGAACAGAACCGGCATTGTGTAGCTAAAGAATCAAGAAAATAATATAAATTTCATCAGATCAGTTTGACGAAACCTTGTGTTTCGGTCGGCCGATACTCTCTACAAGTTCGGTTACTAGTTGCTCTTTCGATTTCGTTCCACTAAATCCGACAAATATAAATTGGTCATCGGCGGCAATCACGCTCCAACACTGTAAAAATTGTTGTTTTTATTTCTATACTTCTGTGGTGTTTGCGTTTTCGCAATTCATCGCGAACCATAATCCGTAAGTTCCGCCCACTTATGTTTCATTTAAAATGTTGTTTGTTAATTTTTGAGACCCTGATGGACCTATTCAAGAGAGAAAAAAAAAGAAAAAAAAGAAGTTTTTTCTGATGCAGGAACGGCAAAAAAAGAAAAAAAAGGAAGAGAAAAATTCATTTTCTGCCGATGATAAAGTAGTCATACGTGGCGAGACCCATTCAAATATACCGATGCGCCTTTAATGAACCTATTCAAGAGAGAGAAAAAAGGAAAAAAAAGAGGTTTTTTCCGATTCAGGAACGGGAAAAAAAGAAAAAAAAGGAAGAGAAAAAAGGAAGGAAATTGATTTTTCTCCTCCTTTTTTTTTCTTTTTTTGCCGTTCCTGCATCGGAAAAAACTTCTTTTTTTTCTTTTTTTTTCTCTCTTGAATAGGTCCATGACAAAACCGGGGAAAATTTGCAAGTCTGCGGCACAGTTTTTCCTGCATTCTGTAACAGTTTCTGTGAAAAAAATCGTGACGCACAATTGCAAAGGGGCTTCTTCCCCGATTTTTTTGTCAGTGTCTCAAATTTTTGTATTTGATTTCTAATTAATCACTGATTTTAAATGCTTGATAAGTATTTAGTAGGAAGGACAAAAACGATCAATAGGAATCTGAAGAAAATAAAGTCTTGAAAATCGGTAAAACTCCTGAAACGCCAATCAAAATCAAGCATTTAACTAGCAGGATTACTTTATTTATGCAATTAGAAGGGAAGCTCTAATTGAATAATATCTCCAATATTAGGGCACCCTGAAGATGTGGTCGAAAAAAAAAGGCAGTACGGGGCACACGTTTTGAGAGCCAATCAACTAAAAACATTCTTCTAAATAACCCCATAAGACTTTCATTTATTGTTTTACTTCTTAATAATTAATTGGAAGATAAGTATGATATGAAATATAAACATTCAATGAACAATTAAACATTCGTGTGGGCGGAGTTTGTCGATTCGAGACCACAAACATCGAGGTAAATATTTAATAAAACTTTAGAAGAAATTTAAACCAGCCTCGTCAGCTAACGTAAAGTTTTCCATAGACTATCTTCTCACTGGTGGAGAATGAAAAGGACCATCTTACTGGAACAACTTTAGGAAAATTGAAAGTATCAGTGTAGGGCTAGATGATGGTTCATTCCATTCATTAACCCAAAAATTGAATTTATAAAAGGAAAAAAGCAAAAAATGGTTGGTCAAGCCAATGGTCAAAATCACAAATCAATCAGTTTTCGAAATTTTTTCGTTCCGTTTTTTAAGAACAGCTTATCACAGTTGAAAAATGCATACGAACCACCTGCCTGCTATTCTAGGGCCATTTTTTTTGACCGAAAGACCATCCGAAAAAAAACCAAGGGACCATCCGTCAGGAAACACGATTTTCATTGCGCTGAGGGTGCTGAATTTAAACCACTCACCTCATCTTGCATATAATCGCATTCCACTTTTTTAGAAAATAAAAGAGTCGCATTGTTTTTGAGAATACACGGCGTTGGATCCACAGAATAGGCGGCGGCAGCAAATTCGAGAGCTCGATGGCTCAATTCGAAATCAAATTCACAGCTAACAAAATAACAAAATAGGCATATGAAAAGAGCGAACCCGTATCGCATGGGAGTGGGAAAAGATCAAATGGACGATGGCACCTGAAAAATGATTAAATTCAGAGGAGAAACATTGAAAAAGAAGTATAAATGGAAGTATTTTCACCAGTTGGCTTAACTTCATATGCCTCGGAAAGAATTATATTTTATTTGAGGATCGTACAAAAAACAATATTTAAAATTAAATAAAAAGATCACAGAGTCATTCGATCGATGTTGACAAAACTGCCAGAGGAAGAGAAGTAATTGGATGTGGAAGAGCTCTGTTGGTGTTGCTCTTGAGCAGCTGGATTGATGATCTCTAGTCCCTGAACAGGGGTGAATGTGACCGATGACGCGGTTCCGGCTACTTTGCTGCGGATACTCGTCATTCCACCAGCAGCCTTCTGCCTCTCCATTTGTCTCATCATCTTTTGCGACATTCGCGCTCTTGTCTTTTGATCGACAGCTGCCGTTCGAATTCGTCCACCAGTAACGTTTCCAGTCTTTACTTGTCCAATATCGAATCCCAAATGCTCTTGCATAACGTCTTCGGCTAGCTCTCCAAAGTTCATACGATTCGCAGACTTTCGCAAATCGGTCATTCCTAGACGTTCCTTCATCTTTCTCATTCGCCGCCCTCCTCTCTTCTTGCTTGCCTTATCCAATGGTTTTGGAAGTGCTTTGTTAGATTTGACTGGTGGCGGTTCTAACATTTTTTCGAATTTGCCGTTTACCAATGCCAAAAAATCTTGTCCCTTTTCTCCGTTCGGCGATTCATGTTGCGCGTCGATCCTGGCTACTAAGGTGACTTTTGCAGCCAAAATTTTCGCCGCCTTGTTTTTAAAGTCAGGGGGCATCTGCTGAACAAGTGGATGGAAGTAGATGAATCCATGATGAGGATTCGTGGAAACTGTGGAAAATCCAACAAGATTCCTCTTCGTCTTTCCGAGTACTTGCACGTTGCATGATGGCATTGTAGCCAAAGGGGTTAAACCTCCGGCTTGTGAGACGAGATGAGCTGTCGTAGCAGCACCAAGAAGAGCGACAAGATTCGGAGCAATTAGTGACATCCGCCACTCAACGAGTCGGTGCATTTCAATACGATTCACGTGTAATTCGGCAGCCAAATCACACGCATCCATAATCGTTTGTAGCTCATCTGGTTCAAGCTTTACGCCTAGAGTAGTTGATACGGTAACACTGACAACCATGCATGTGGAAGCATCGAGGATGTTGTTGAGTTGATCTTTGTGCAATTTACTGTTTATATCGTTTCCCAATAATTGAACAGTAGCCAAATAGTTGAGAGCGTTGGGAACAAGAGTCTCCAATTCTGGAAATCGTTTTTCGTATTTGTCACGGACAAATTTGTGAATAACGTTGATTTCGTTGTCAATATCTGCTGCCACCTGAAATTATATTAAAATACAATTCAAATTAGTACCGAATTCAAAGAAACAAAAAAAGAAGAAAAAAAACATACATGAGACAGTTTGACAATCAATTTGTACTGTGGATCTGCTTCCAATGGAGCTGTCACTTTCACTTCTTCTTGTGGTCTCTCAATTTCAATCTTCAGCTGCTTCACCAGTGAAATATAGCTTAAAATTTATACATTTCTCAAAAATCCGCCCTTAAACATACTCTTCAGATCTTGCCAGTTTCGCCACATCGTGAACTGTCGCATATTTTGTCGTGTCCATAGGTTCCTCTATTGCTTCTTCAATGTCATCATCTTCCAGCTCTTCTTTTTTAACACCCTGAAGTATATTTTAAAAATCAGATACACCGTATTTAATCTATTTACCCGGCATGTAGGCTTATTTCCTCATGTTTAGATGCCGACCTATTAGAGGCTGTCGGCTTATTTTTCAAAGTAAACTTTAGCAGAAAAAATTGAAAAATTAAGTGGAACCGGGTATTTAATACTCAGACGACCGACTCGAATAATTATCGTGGATGGATGAGATTCGTAAGGTGCCTCAAAAGATTCGTAAATTTCCTCGTGCAGTTTGGAAATTTAAGAATCTCATGAGATATTTTACGAATCTTTTGAGGCAGTCTTGTCAGATTTACCTACAATTATTCAACTCCCTGAATTGATTAAATTTTATGAAACCATTCGATTTTTCTAATGGGGTTATTCACGGAACCAGCAAAAAATTCAGAGAAAATTCGGAGAATGCTCCAATCGGTATGAAACTTTGAGAGATCATTTAAAAAATACTCTCGGACATTCCCAGAAAATTTCATACCGAAATATTGATTTTAAAAATATCGATTTTTATTTCTGAAAATGTTCAAAAATCAATATTTCTGGGAATGTCCGAGAGTAATTTTTAAATAATCCCTCGAGGGATTTTTTTTAAATGATCTCTCAAAGTTCCAGACCGATTGGAGCGTTCTCCGAATTTTCGCTGAATTTTTTGCTGGTTCCGTGAATAACCCGATAATAATATTCCAATATTTTAATTAATTGCCTAATATTCTTATAATACAAAAATTAAGTACCTGAGTAGGCACACTTAATATTCGTTTAAAAAAAAACGCCGGCTAACTGGAGGCTGAGTAAAATTAGAGGCTGCCAGCTGAAGCTGAACCTTCTTTGCATACCGGCTTATTAGAGGTTGCCGGGCAATTAGGGTAAATACGTGAATAATACATTTAAAAAAAACCACTTACATTCAAGTTCTCTGCTGGGTCTGGGATGTCTTCCAAATCGTCGTCATCATCGTCGTCGAAATCAGCCATCAATTCCTCAGCCAGCGACATTTTCTTGTTTTTGTGTTCAGTGGATTTTTAGGAAAAGTTAAATATTCAATTAAAATTTTTTCGAACAAAAATATTGAAAATAAAAAATAATTTCGAAAGCAAATACGGTAGTCAATTCTCTGCAAACACCGCGTTAATGAAAGTGCGTCAAATGTATTATATTTAACGAGCATCCCCGTTGCGCTGTAGTCCGCCGAAAGTTCATAGTTTTGCCGTCTGTCTCGTTTCTTTTTATTGCCGGCAGTTTGCTGAAAACGATTTACTCTTCTCACGTGAACGTTTTATAAATGATCGATATTCAATTTCGTTATCTAGTTGACCAACTTGAGTGCTATTAAATACTGTGTGATAAATATCTTTTATATCGATTGATTTTGTGTAATAACCCCATGTGACCAATTCTCGCCTTTATCTCTCGATCTTCCGGAAACAATATCTCAGTACAAATCAGCATATTTGCAGAGATCGCAGCAACGAGCGGGATAACCTATGAAGGTAGCATCAGCTGTTCCCGTCTCGGCGCCGCCACATATAGAGGCAATGTTCAGGCGACTTCCCATCGACACGCATCGAACGATTGCTGACGAAATCAATGAAATGCTCAAATATTATGCTTTTGATGATGCCATTTTTCTAGCAGAACTTCACTATGAACATTCTATGAAAAATAATCCCGAGGCTCTCCTTTTGTACGCTGATGCGCTGTATAGAGGCAACAGAAAGGAAGAGTGTTATGGACTGCTTCGATCAGAAAAGCTGAGTGGCGGTCATTTATTTTACCTATTTGCAAGAGTCGCGTACGATTTGAATAGAATTGATGAGTGTAGAGGTGCTCTTTTTGAACATGACAATGGTATTTTGCGACAGGACATTTTGGATGAACCAAGAGTAGCTGCTCATGCCAATCTCCTGAATGCTCAGATGTTGTGGTGAGCGAAATTTACTATTTTTTTCGTATTGTGAAAACAAAAAAATTGCAACGCGGTGTTTGCGTGCTTTGAAAATTAAAATGGAAATGAAAGAAATAGCATAGCAAATAAAGAGATTTGTTCCCATTTTGGGAGAGCGAGACAAAACCGGGGAAAAATGCCAAAAACTGGAGAAAATTTTGCAAGTCTGCGTCACGGTTTTTTCCTGCATTCTGTAGCTCTTCGTGTACAAAAACCGTGCCGCAGACTTGCAAATTTTCCCTGGTTTTGCGTTCCCCGGTTTTGTCACACTCTCCATTTTGGTTTAAATTTTAAAAGTACGCAAACACCGCGTTGCAACTTTTTTGTTTTCACAATATACCGTAAATTCTCTAATAGAACGGCCCCCTAAAATAGACCGGCCCCTCTCATATAGAAATGAATTTAACACTTTTTTCAATAATTTCGTTAGATTTTTCCAATTGTTATTTATTGACCGGTTTCTAAATTTGTTTCGTCATACATTTGTGTAATTTTTATGGAAAATCCTCAAGATTTAATACAAATTTAAACACATTGAAAAGTAAAGCTATCCCTATAATATAACGGCCCCCTAAAATAGACTGGCCCTCCTAGGAGGGTAGTGAAAAATAGAACGGCCGGCCGTTCTATTAGAGAATTTACGGTAAAGACATCAAATTATAATTTTAGTGATGATAACCATATGGATCTGGCTTTTGAGCATTGCGAGAAGGCGCTCGAAGAGAATATATTGTTATGGAAAGCTATTGACACATATCTTCGGTTTGGAGGGACAGAGCTCGAACAAATCTTCGATAAACACAGGGAAAAATCGTAAGCTTATTGTTAAATAAATATGAAAGTTTAAAATTTGAATTCAATTTTTTTGTAGGAGTAACAGCTCACCCGTTTCCAGTTCTGCAAACACAGTTAAATCGGTGACTCCGTCCCCTTCGGCAGCCGGTCCCTCAACCTCAACTCCGCAGTCAAGATCGACTGAAAGTACAAGCCAAGCTCCATCATCGACGGCGAAAAGAGCGAATCGTGTTAGTACTACTTCTTCTTCAACTTCCTCTGCCACTCCAAACAATTCTACACCGTCAATTGCTCGAAATCGACCTGCTGCTCCACGGAAGAGTAGTAGAATAAGCGAAATGGCCACTCGTCGCGCCGAGCCAACAGCTTCCAGAACTTCATTATTCACAGAACCGGAAAGACCGCATGCCAGAGCCACGTACAGTTCCAGAAACCGTGCAAAGTAAGATTTTCCGGTATAATTTTGCATAGTGCTAGTGGACGACGGGGGTGAAGGTTATGGGGTTATTCTTGGAACCAGCAAAAATTCAGCGAAAATTCGGAGAATTCTCCGATTGGTATGAAACTTTGAGAGATCATTTAAAAAATACTCTCGGACATTCCCAGAAAATTTCAAACCGAAATATTGATTAAAAAAAAATAAATATCGATTTTTATTTCTGGAAATTTTCAAAATCGATATTTTGGTCTAAAATGATCAGGGAATTACGGGAAGTATTTTTTAAATGATTTCCCAAAGTTTCAGATCGATCGGATCATTCTCCGAATTTTCGCTGAATTTTTGCTGTTTCCGAGAATAACCCCATTAAAGAATATCTATGGTTTAACTTTCGCCCACATATACAGTCGGCGAATGCATGATCAACTGCGCTCTATTGAGACTCCTCCAGTTTTGCCAAATGCGGCGCGCTTCTCTCGGCGCGAAAATTCACATTTGAATTGCGATTCGTCGTTTCTCCATTTTTATCCTTTTATTTTTTTCGTTTACTGAATTTTTTTCCATTTTTATTTGTAGGGACGCTTTTATAAATTTTTTCTTTGTAGTTTATTAATTTATTACAGCGAAAAGCGATGGTTGCGATGAAGGAAACAGCCCGGCGGCGACGATTATTGCGAAATGGCCGAAATTAAAACGAAAACGAAAAGGACACGGTGAGTTTTCATTGAAAAAATCGTTTATTGAAAAAAATATTGCCGAACTATTCGCGGATGTGCTCAACAATTTTTTGGAGTGATTCAATAAATTTTTAATTTATTATTCCATGGGATATATTTTTTATGCCTGTGTACGCAATTTTAAACATTCCATCAGAAGTTGTCGGCAATATTTTTCAAAATTCAAGACTAATTGGAGCATTCTTCATTTCGCGACGTTAGTTTGTGTCAATTTTCATGACGGGGCTCAAGAACTGCCGTTAATTATAGAAAAACCATAAAACTGGGCCAAAAAATCGGAAAATGCTCTTGTTGGTCTGCAAATTAAACAAAAAAACATCTTCAAGTCATGGTCAAGAAATTTCGTACTGAAATAGTAAATATCGAGCGTTTTTAAATTTTTGGTGTGCTCGATAAACGAAAAAATTAGAAAAATATGAATTTTTTCGGTGTTGCGTTTATAAATTTCTGTTTTCTATGCACGCCGTTTTAATTGGAATTTAGTTCGACAAAAATTCGGAAATTTTTGAGAAAAATTGTGACAAATGCTGAAAACCATACCCGGTAGAATTGTAATTTTTTGTTTCAGAGCAACGGAGCATTCGAAGACGGAGGGCTTTTAGCGACTTATAATTTGTTAATTGTTCTTAAATGTATTTGTTTATTTTGAAATATTCTGTATTCTATTGTCATGAATTTTTTTGGTCTGTTTAATTTTTTCGATAAGGTAAAAAATATTAAAATGAGGTGGCGAAATCGCCAGAAAGCTGTGTATCAGCATTGTTACTAATAAACATATTTTAAAGACATAAAACATTAATTTTATCATTTAAGTTTTCGCAAAAATAACCTTTTAACAATTAAAACAGGTTGAAAAAAATATTGAAATTTGAATTCGCGCCAATTTTGCAAGTGCGGCACGGTTTCGCAGGGAGGAGTCTCCATAGAGCGCAGATGATCATGTATTCGTCGACTGTAACATGGACTCATCTCAGAGAATTATCGGCGTGAAGTCGGCCTGAAATGAGCAATTTGCCGCCGAAATCGGCAAATTGCCGCCGGGCAGGAAGTCGGCAGCTAAAAATGCATAACCCGGCGTGATGTCGGCACGAACTCGGCAAGTTGCCGACTTCCGGCCGCGGGCAGGAAGTCGGCAGCTAAAATTGCATAACCCGGCGTGAAGTCGGCCTGAAATGAGCAATTTGCCGCTGAAATCGGCAAATTGCCGGCGGGCAGGAAGTCGGCAGCTAAAAATGCATGACCCGGCGTGATGTCGGCACGAACTCGGCACGAACTCGGCAAGTTGCCGACTTGCCGCCCGCGGCAACTTGCCGATTCAGGCGTCAAATTGTATTACGGGTATTACTGACGCATAGCAGTGCGCTGGCGCACAATTCTTGTTGCCTTTTCTTTGTACCTATTTCACGATTTTTACACCGCGTTTAATGTAATTCTATATTTTTCAACGTCGATATTGGAACTGTTCCGAAATATAATTGTTCCGAAATAGAACCGCGTGAAATAGAATCCAGTCAATAAATCGAAAACAGGTCACGCCACTGAGTGGAACTTTTTCTGTTTGGCTTTTTATTCAATAGTCTTCACCCAATTGTGCTAAAACGCGCTAAAACGATGTACAGTTCTATTTCACACGGATCTATTTCGCGTCAAGTTCTATTTCGGCACGGTTCTATTTTGATAAGGTTCTATTTCGAGAAGCGCCTATTTATCAGATAAGTCCCCCACTTCTTCCTTTTTTTTTCCCATATCAATATCGCCTTCCGCTATATCAGAATAGCCCCCACCTGATAAGAATAGCCCCCGCCGTATCAGAATAGCAAAACAACAAGCGAAAATCGACCGACATCGAAGAGCAATCCCAATTAATAGAAGCCTCTAATAGAAGTGCACCATTCATAGCTCTTTCTACCATTTTTGTCGCTTTCCGAATAAGGAAAAGCTTCGAATCAGAACTTTATAAAAACAGAACTGTCTCGAATCAGAACCGTTTTCTTTACAAATGGATACGTGTCAAAAGTGTTATATAATAATAAAGTAAATAAAGTTCTGCAGTGCAAAACAAGTATTTCTAATACCGTATTTATTCTATTTGCCGGCATGCTGGCTTATTGTTTCAACCTCCTGCTTGAATACCGGCCAGTTAGAGTAAATACCACATAATTCATTTCCGACATTTGTGGCTCATAAAATCTTTTTTTTCTTTTCCAATCATGTTGCTGATTTCACCTTAAATAATCCACGAAAAACTGGTGTCACCACGCTACGCCCCGCCTCTTTCCCGTGCAAAACATAAGGGTCGTCGGAACCCGTGAAGTGTCGGTCCACAAGAGAAGGTATACCCGCCGTCAACGCTGTTGTTGCAAGGGACTGGGTTAAAGAATTCTGAACGGTGGGTGGGGAACTCTGGAGGAAGGCTCCGTGGCTCGGTGCCACAGAGCTCACCGGCTATTTTTGGTTTTCTGTATACATGGTGCTCGTTGAGCATCTTGAGTGAAATCAGTAAAAAAATAAAAATTTCAGGTAGTCTAAAAAAGCTTTAAAAAAAGCGGCAAATTGCCGCGAAAATCGGCAAATTGCTGCCCCTATGCGGCAATTTGCCGCCGCGATCGGCAAATTGCCTCCCCTCGGCGGCAATTTGCCGCCTAAATCGGCGCGTCTGCCCACAGGAGGCGGCCAGGCCGCCGATTTCGACGGCAAATTGCCGCCGAGGGGCGGCAAATTGCCGATAATTCTCTGAGATGCTACCATCACCCCCCCCCCCCCCCCCCACCAAACCTTCGGACCCAAAATGTATTGCGGTGGGGGCGATTGTAAAAGTTTACCGATTTTCCTCTTCGAATATCTCAAAATTCCGCGTGTTTCATATTCAGCGCCGGCCTCAACAGTGACACTGAAAACTCGGCAGCTGTAAATACTAGAACAAGAAGTGCTGCTTCTTCGGCCGCTCGAGGAGCCTCCTCTGCCCAAAGAGTAAGTTTGGGTTAAATATGTGAACGTATTTGGATAAAAGTAACTTTCAGGTACCTGTGCGCACTTCAACGCGAATCGCGGACGCCAGCAAAGCATCGAAGACACCGAATCAACGGAAACGGAACGAAAAACAACCGCTGGTACCCAAAAACTCCAATTTAGCGCGGAGTTTGTCGGGTTCAACTAATTCTGTAAGTAATTTCTGATCCGGGTTCACTAATTTTCGGACAGTTTTCAGGTGGCATCTACGGCGAGCGAACGGCCATCCGAGGATGAGATTGCTCTCATGAATGCTGCTGTCTCTGCGGCTTCCTCGGTAAATGGTACTGATGAACCGATGGATATCAATGGAGGCATGTACGATTCGGAATACAGTGAGATTTGTTTTTTGTTAAACGTTTAGTATTATTTAATTTGTTTTTAGAAAAAGTGTTCGATCTATATCAGCACGTAGCTCTCATCGAAGAAGCATTGAGCACCTTCAACTGGCGCTCGGCTGATGGTCTTTTTGCGAGGCTCGACAGAGAAGTCGTTTTGAATATTTCTTTTGTCCGCTTACAGCTAGGAAGAGCATGTTTCGAACAATCAGAGTACCGAGAGTGTCGTAGTATTCTTGAAGGACTACACGAACGCAGAAAATGGAAGATTGAAGGAACCGAATTGCTTTCAACATCTCTCTGGCATCTCCAAGACACTCATGCTCTTTCTGCTCTTGCTCAAGGATTGACGGCGAATTCTCGTGAACGACCACAAAGTTGGTGTGCCGCAGGAAACTGTTTTTCGTTGCAAAGACAACACTCGCAGGCAATCGAATGTTTGGAAAGAGCTCTTCAGCTTGATAAACGATTTGCCTACGCTTACACTCTTTTGGGTCACGAGCAAATAGTTCAAGACGAGTTAGACAAAGCGGCTGGATCGTTTAGGTCGGCTCTCATGCTTTCCCCTCGTGACTATCGTGCCTGGTACGGTCTCGGATTGGTTCATTTGAAGAAGGAGCAAAGTCTTATCGCGTTGGCAAATATCCAGAAAGCTGTATCGATCAATCCAACAAATCGGGCGATGCTGTGTACTCTATCGCAAATTGAACAACAGCGTGGACAGATGGGCACAGCGCTCAAGCTCATTGATCGTGCTCTGACGCTGAATCCACTCGATGTCGCGTGTCGTTTTAATCGCGCCCGTCTCTTGTACGAGGCAAAACGTAACGAGGAGTGTCTCGAAGAGCTGGACAAATTGAAGGCCGGATCACCAGATGAAGCATTCGTTTTTCATCTTTTAGGTTTGAATCCTTTAAAATATGAAATATATATTTTTCTATTTCTTTAGCTCGTGTTCACCGCAGAATGGGTAATACTCACATGGCTCTTCTCAACTATAGCTGGGCTGCCGAACTGGATCCACGTGGAGAGCAAAATATCGCTGACAATGGATTAGGCAGTCGTGAAGAGTACGAGGATGATGAGTATGGATCCCCAAATTAAATCGTTTGTGCTATACTCGTTTCGGGTTATGGTTCTCTTTTAATGTTTCTACATTTCTCACTAACCGCGGATCTAGTCTGTGAACGCCACAAATCTAGACTATAAACATTTTTGACTTTTTTTTACTCCGAATCATACCATCCTAAATCTGTTCTTTATCAGCACTCCTAGGATCTCATAATCTCATTTTCTGTCTTTCTGATTCCCTTTTACAACTACGAGATTTGATAATGGATAGAATATCGAAGATGTTCTCCCTCTCATCTTTTAGGTTTGTTCCTAACCTTGTAAATTAACCCTTATTGACGCTTTTTATCGAATCGTTGTTTTAATTTTTAAACTAGACAATGTGAAAGTCAAAAAAAAACTTCATTAAAAAAAAGAACAGTGGATATAGTATATGTGGCCCTAAAGAGGGCCGTTGGGTTCGGTAAGATTGTAGAAAGTTGTTATTCTTTGTCTCCAGCGGTCTTCTTTGGAAGAAGAACAGCCTGGATGTTGGGAAGAACTCCTCCTTGAGCGATAGTCACTCCAGCCAACAACTTGTTCAGCTCTTCGTCGTTGCGGACAGCGAGCTGGAGATGTCTTGGAGCGATACGGGTCTTCTTGTTGTCTCGAGCAGCGTTACCGGCCAACTCGAGCACTTCAGCGGCGAGGTACTCAAGCACGGCAGCCAGGTAGACTGGGGCTCCGGCTCCCACACGTTGAGCGTAGTTTCCCTTGCGAAGAATGCGATGAAGACGTCCGACAGGGAATTGAAGTCCGGCTCTTGATGATCGGGACTTGGCCTTTCCTCCGGTCTTGGCTTTTCCTCCCTTTCCGCGTCCAGACATTATTGATGAATTGATAGTCGTAAGTACGATCTGGAGAATGCAAAGCACCGACGCGTTTACATATTTTTTCGCCGGTGGAGGGGCGGAGCATAGAGCGAGAGCGGTGATGGAAATTGAGAGATTGGGTGAAAGGCAATGTGTCCCCACAGGGTGGAGCGCCGCCTCCCTACCGTACTGACAACCGTACGCCCGCCCCTACACCGCAGCTATTACATATAAAGGAACGAGAACGAACTGGCAGATCATACTTGTCCAACAGACCAGTCTACATTCTACAATGGCCCCACCAAAGCCGTCTGCCAAGGGAGCGAAGAAAGCTGCGAAATCCGTGACGAAGCCCAAAGCTGATGGAAAGAAGAGACGCCATGCCCGCAAGGAATCCTACGGAGTCTACATCTACCGTGTGCTCAAGCAGGTCCACCCCGACACTGGAGTCTCCTCGAAAGCCATGTCGATCATGAACTCGTTCGTCAACGACGTGTTCGAACGCATTGCCGCTGAAGCGTCTCGTTTGGCTCACTACAACAAGCGCTCGACGATCTCGTCCCGCGAAATTCAAACGGCTGTCCGTTTGATCCTTCCGGGAGAGCTTGCCAAGCATGCCGTTTCTGAGGGAACTAAAGCTGTCACCAAGTACACATCCAGCAAGTAAACTGATAGAGCTGCATGATCACCCGACTGCTGGAGACAAGGAATAAGAACTTTCAAATATCCGAACCCAACGGCCCTCTTTAGGGCCACAAGTTTTTGATGATCCCAATTCTGCGTATGAATAAAGTTCTTAAATTCTTTCCATTTTCTACAGTGCGTCCAACAATTTTAGGACCCCCCCCCTCGATTTTTGGGTCCCAGACAAAACCGAAAGTGATATAAAAAATCTGTGAATGCAGTTCGATTCAGAATCAAAAATAACCTCCAGTCCCAATTTTTCATGATCCTGCCATGTCCCGTCCCCGCATACGACGAAAAAGTCTTATTTTCGACTGTCCAAAAATTATAGGACCCCCTGAGAATTTGTGTATGCGGGTGATTTTTTTGCTTATATTTTTTGCCCTATACGTTTTTTATAAAATTTATATTGTTTTAAACTATTTTTGAGCTGTTTTGTAGACTTCTCATGTAATTTGTATGTTTTCCTATTCAGCAAATAGCTCAGTCGGTAGTGGTGACTGCTGTCGTGCGGAAGTTCACAGGTTCGGGTCTCTTCTTCATCCTCGATTTACACAGCCTCCAATTGGGTACTAAAAACATGTGCAAAGACATAACGGTGCACCAGCAGTCGTCCGCTTACACAGAGCACCGTGATCCGCAGTACTTTCGGTATTTGAAGAACTTATGGCTATGTAAGCTGTGTTGTTGTGATGAGCTGGGTTTACTAATGTTACTGTAATGTCGTTTGGGCTGAAAGTTTGAAGTGCACCTACCGTAAACAAAAGCGGAATTGGTCCATATCCTAAAAGTATGCCTGCGAACCATTCATTCGATCATGGCTCACGTTCCTTTCCTCACTCCCGCGGAACAGGCCAAAGTTGATGTGATGCACCAACTGGTATTGAAGCTACATGAGATGTCCCGGCAACTTGGAAGAAGCCGGAATGCTATTCGTCGCTATGCCACTGATCCTATCAATTACGGGAAGAAGCAGAAGCTTCCGCAAACGACACAACATCCACATTTTCCAATAGGAAAACGCCGCAACTCACGTCAGCAGCTACAAGGAATTGGTTAGCTTTGAAACGAGTGGTCAGCTTGTAGCCCAGATCTCAATCAACCAAGAATCTATGTGGTATCCTTGTCTGTCACGTCTATCATCACGGAAAACAGTTGAACATGATCCAGGACCTCAAGGATGCTACCAAGGCTGAATGGGATCCAATCACTGAAGCCGAGTTGAAGACGTTGGTGATCCACATGCCTAACAGGGTGATCGAAGTGATCCAGAAACTCGGCGGGGATACCAAATACTAATAATCTTCGAATTATTTTTAACGTTTTTTTGCGTTTAAACTGGTTTTCTCAAAAGTTAATGTGATTTATTGGCATAAGTGTAACCATTCCATGAAAGCCTACTTCAAAGAAAAAAATAAATGATAAGTTTATGACAAATAGTTTTAGAATTAGTTTAAAATGATATAAAGTTTATGAAAAATAAATTTAAAGAGAAAATATGGTCTAAAAAATCATCCGCGCATCCAATTTCTCAGGGGGTCCTATAATTTTTGGACAGTCGAAAATAAGACTTTTTCGTCGTATGCGGGGACGGGACATGGCAGGATCATGAAAAATTGGGACTGGGGGTTATTTTTGACTCTGAATCGAACTGTATTTACAGATTTTTTATATCACTTTCGGTTTTGTCTGGGACCCCAAAATCGAGGGGGTCCTAAAATTGTTGGACGCACTGTAGCTTGAGCATTGTGGTATGGTTTAAATAGTCCAGATCGATGTTAGCGCTCGGGGTGATTGTTGCAGTGGCGGTGATTGCGTGGGCAACAGCCGGGTCCAATACTCGTTTCGGGGGCTTTCTCCGTTTGACCTGCTCGAATCTTGCAATTTTGGTGTTGAAGTGCAGGTTTCCAAGAAGCAGACGATGATCTCTTCTGGTTGTGATCGATGGGACCACCGAGACATCAGGAACAAACTTTTCATTGACCAGGATGTGATCAATTTCGTGTTTGTGTTGTTGGTCTGGAGTAATGCTGCGCACAAAAAAGCACGCGTGAATTTGCGAAACACGCGCTAGAAGGGTGAGTTGATAAAAGATTCATTAAAAAGTTTAAACTTAAAACCAACAGTTTAAAATTAAAAATAAAAGCTTTCCTTATCTTCTCGCTCATTTTCTTGCTAAAATTCATATTCCGCGTAAGCATCGGCTTCGTCTTCAATGTCGAAGGCCTTTTCGTCAGTGTCTTCGAATACTGCCACCTGTTCACCATAGTCTCCCGACTATTCATAGCCATCGTCAAGATACCCATATTCACTCTTAATTTTGCGCGCTCGGTCCTTCTGCCTCTATCTCTTCCGCATCATTTTCTTCTACCGCTGCCGCTTCTGCTCTTAATGCTTTACCTTCAGCTCTTATCCGTCGTTGAGCCTTATGTTCTTCGAGCTTCTGCTTTAACCATCTCTGCCTTTTTTCCGTGTGATCCTGCAACTTCTGTCTCATCTCTTCTTCGATTTTTTCCACATGCTCCAGCAATTTTGCAGATTTTTCTGGGGAAAACGAACGGAGCAGCATGAGAGTGTTCAAGCGAACCTAAAATGAGAGGCAGTTAAAAAGAAATGTGTTAAAAAAATTACATTCACCTATTGCATACCTCAAATGCGCGCGAGATTCAAATTTTGAATGTTTTCGGCTTTGTAGATGTGAAATCAGTGCGCAGAACAATATGTATACCACAGGAAAAATAAAGATTTTCGACAAAATTTGCGATAAAATTATTCAGAAATCTATCAACAAACCTTTTTAGTCAAGATGTTTTGTATATAAAAATGTTTTTTTTGGAATGTTAGATACTGTAGAAAATAAAGTACGCAATTTCCAAGTGAACTGTTTTCAAATTGTTCGAACATATCAAAAACTTTTGAAAAAAAAATCGCTTTGCGTAATTAATGCCACACAATAATTGAATGCCACCCCTAATATAATGCCCGCTAAACTTTGCTCCGAACAATAGAGAGAGTGCCATGGTTATATAATAGAGTTTTTACGGTAACTAATTCATAAAATTCACATAAATAAATTAATAATGAAGTTACCTGCGGTTGTTTTCTTTTTTCTCGACTCTGATTTTCATCTGCATAACCGAAAATCTTCAAAATTTGAATCTCGCCCGCATTTTAGGTCTGCAATAGGGCGCAGCGGCTCACAATTCGTGTCGGTGATTTACGTTAGAGTCACCGTGTGTTGTACGGTACACAGCTGCAAACGCGCCCTGCGCACTACTCATCGTGAGAAAGTTTTATGGGCATATAATTCGGAGGGTACAATGATTCGGGGGTACAAGGGGGTACCAAATTTTTGCATTTTGTACCCCCGAATCATTGTACCCTATTATAATTATATGCCAGTTTTATGGTTACACGGCGAATTTATACGGACCTTGGCCAGCAAAAACTAGTACAATTCTGTGGCCGTTGAAAAATAGCTCGAAAATTCTAGGCCCCCGTGAGGTTTTTCAGGATTTCGTCGAAAACGAGTTGGTGTTTTCAACATTTTTCGTTTTCAGTTTATAGAAAACTGAGAACCGGTAAGTCTATACAACACGGTAGGGAAATGCCAATGCGAAAGGACATTATTGAAACATGTATTACGGTAGATCCAACAACTCGGATTACTATTTTTCCAATCTCATGAGAAAGAAGGACTGTTTATTTAAATATACTCGGCGAATGCATCATCAGACTCGCTCTACGGCACTTTTCAATTTTCAACAGTGTAGTGCGCCTGTTTTGAAGCGAAAAATCAAATTTTACCTGCAATTCGTCGTGGATACGTCATTTTCCGTTAAAAGGAAGTATAAAAACTAGAATTCGAGTTGATCTCGCAAGTGCAACACTGTTTCACAGAAATTTTGCATTAGAGCGAGGTTGATGATGTATTTGCCGACTATATTAAAACAATTATTGTCGGCCCGCCACGTCGGTCCAACGCGCTCCGCTGAACTCAATACTACGTGGATTTTATTTTGGTTTCCAAATTATTTTATTTCACGTTGAATTTACACGTGAAATGAAAAAATTTGGAAAGCAAAATAAAATCCACGTAGTATTGAGTTCAGCGGAGCGCGTTGGACCATTCTGGCGGGCCGACAATAAGACAATTCCATGCAACTCTCTACACGTGACATTTAATCGAAAATCGCGATTTCGTGTATTGAGCGTTCAGCTTCGGACATTCGGATACACACACACACACACACACACACACACACACACACACACACACACACACACACACACACACACACACACACACACACACACACACACATACACACACACACACACACACACACACACACACACACACACACACACACACACACACACACACACACACACACACACACACACACACACACACACACACACACACACACACACACACACACACACACACACACACACACACACACACACACACACACACACACACACACACACACACACACACACACACACACACACACACACACACACACACACACACACACACACACACACACACACACACACACACACACACACACACACACACACACACACACACACACACACACACACACACACACACACACAGAAATCCCGATCGAAATTTATATTTATTAAAAAAATAATTAAGCATTAATGGATTCATTGAATGTGGAAGGATCGATTCCAAGCTTTGCTATTTTTGCCATTACGTATAATTTCTTGAGTTCCAATATCTCACTTTGTTTCTTCGCGTTTGCAATTTCAATGTCCAAAAGCTGTGCACGCTTTTCAGAGAGGTCGTCACTGAAAACGAATAATAGAGTTGGGATTGAATACAAGACAGCTTACGGATATATTCTTTTTCCCAACTTAATCTTCTCTGTGTTCTCCGCAACGACATCTATTTCTTCTTTTGTTTCATGTGATCCGGAAAGATGATCGTACAGTTTTTGTCTAGCGGTGTCGAGTTTTGGTAAAGAGTTCGTCACACTTTCGCCACCGTTTCCTTTTTCCTCTTTTTCCAATGCGATCCTAGCCCGGATGGAATTCAGATCTCCTTTGATCCGCTGATAAATCTGCATAAACGTTATTCTAGACGAAATGAAAAGCATCAATTTCACCTGTACTTCTGTCCTTTCACATCCGATGGCTGCCAGTTCTTCCACCCATTTCGCAACGCATAACTGCCTGGGAGTTTTTTCTTTTTTGCTTCCATAGAAAATTCGTTGACTATAAATCTCTTCATCTCTAATGTACAGATCACAAAGCAGAAGAGCAGCCCTCTCGGGCAATCCGTTCGACTTTGTCCTTGGTTTTTTGTCGCCTGACATTGTTATTCAAACTCAAACATCCAATTTTCCAGAGAGTTCCGGAAAAAAAACAATTTCTTTAAAATAAGAAAAATTATAAACCATAGACTAAAAATCAAATAGACAATATTAAAACAAAGAAAGCCTATGTGCAATGTCTCAATAAAACGAAAGGTTGCAATCGATATTTAAAGGGACCGCAATTGTTTTACACATCAAACGGTGCTATTTCCTCAGGAAATGTTTACCAAGGCCGATCGGGTTTCGCCATAAAGTAAATACGAAAAAATCGATGCACTGCAAGCGGCGTTGACCTCCAGGTATCTTTTCATTATGTCCGGCCAAGGGTTGGCAATGGGGAGCCCCACTCTTTTTTGCACGAGTGGCAGATATCCAATTTTAAGCACTCTGATAGTTTACTCACTTTAAAAAACAATACTAGCACGACTACTAATCAGATTTGAGGCGGAAATTTCACTTTTCCAGAATTTCGGAGGCATGTTTTGGCGATGGGTAGGTTGGGGCGGGGAGATGGGGCGGGGAGGTGGGGAGCCTCCCCATTGCCAACCCTAGTCCGGCCAAAGTCACTGAACACATTTAGAAAAAATGAATTATTTATGCTGTATTTCCCGAAAAACTTGGAAAATAACGCCACAAAATGGCATCTTCAAAAATGAATAGTTCGCGCCAATTCGGTGGAGCGCACTTACTGATCTCGCGGTAAGTTCTTTAGATTTACGGCAGCGCAGTTTTCCTGGGAGTTTTCGGGTAATGAAAGCATCAAGCGATTCCAGTTTTTTTTTTACTTTGGAGAAGAAATTAGACATTGGGAAAACGCAATACCGGTACATAATTTACTTTTTCTTCTTCTTGGCCTCGATTATTGAGACCAAACTTTTGGTGGCAAAAGAAAACTGTAACCAAGAGGAAATTAAAAACAAAACAGGGAAAGAATTTAAGAACTTTATTCATACGCAGAATTGGGATCATCAAAAACTTGTGGCCCTAAAGAGGGCCGTTGGGTTCGGATATTTGAAAGTTCTTATTCCTTGTCTCCAGCAGTCGGGTGATCATGCAGCTCTATCAGTTTACTTGCTGGATGTGTACTTGGTGACAGCTTTAGTTCCCTCAGAAACGGCATGCTTGGCAAGCTCTCCCGGAAGGATCAAACGGACAGCCGTTTGAATTTCGCGGGACGAGATCGTCGAGCGCTTGTTGTAGTGAGCCAAACGAGACGCTTCAGCGGCAATGCGTTCGAACACGTCGTTGACGAACGAGTTCATGATCGACATGGCTTTCGAGGAGACTCCAGTGTCGGGGTGGACCTGCTTGAGCACACGGTAGATGTAGACTCCGTAGGATTCCTTGCGGGCATGGCGTCTCTTCTTTCCATCAGCTTTGGGCTTCGTCACGGATTTCGCAGCTTTCTTCGCTCCCTTGGCAGACGGCTTTGGTGGGGCCATTGTAGAATGTAGACTGGTCTGTTGGACAAGTATGATCTGCCAGTTCGTTCTCGTTCCTTTATATGTAATAGCTGCGGTGTAGGGGCGGGCGTACGGTTGTCAGTACGGTAGGGAGGCGGCGCTCCACCCTGTGGGGACACATTGCCTTTCACCCAATCTCTCAATTTCCATCACCGCTCTCGCTCTATGCTCCGCCCCTCCACCGGCGAAAAAATATGTAAACGCGTCGGTGCTTTGCATTCTCCAGATCGTACTTACGACTATCAATTCATCAATAATGTCTGGACGCGGAAAGGGAGGAAAAGCCAAGACCGGAGGAAAGGCCAAGTCCCGATCATCAAGAGCCGGACTTCAATTCCCTGTCGGACGTCTTCATCGCATTCTTCGCAAGGGAAACTACGCTCAACGTGTGGGAGCCGGAGCCCCAGTCTACCTGGCTGCCGTGCTTGAGTACCTCGCCGCTGAAGTGCTCGAGTTGGCCGGTAACGCTGCTCGAGACAACAAGAAGACCCGTATCGCTCCAAGACATCTCCAGCTCGCTGTCCGCAACGACGAAGAGCTGAACAAGTTGTTGGCTGGAGTGACTATCGCTCAAGGAGGAGTTCTTCCCAACATCCAGGCTGTTCTTCTTCCAAAGAAGACCGCTGGAGACAAAGAATAACAACTTTCTACAATCTTACCGAACCCAACGGCCCTCTTTAGGGCCACATATACTATATCCACTGCTCTTTTCTTTTTTTATGAAGTTTTTACCTGAATAGGTCCATAATTTGGGCAAATTATCATTACCTACCTTTTCTGTACCTACCTTTGTCCAGTTACCTATTATGCATTCATGAATGAGCGACAAAGCGCGGTGAATTGTGGGGCAAAAGTTGACTGGTCTCGACACGATTTTGACAGAGTACGGTTAGCGCGAAAAAATATTTTTTTTTTCAATTAAAACTCATTTTCATAGTTTTTTCTCAACAAAATGTGTTTTTGAAAAGAAATTACCCATTCCAGGTTGCACAAAAAATTTTAATTGTGAAAAAATGCTAATTAAAAGGCAAAAAATCGCGTTTTTATTGAAAACAAAAGAAGAAAAAATATTTTTCGCGCTAACCGTAGTCTGTCAAAATCGTGGCGAGACCAGCCAACTTTTGCCCCACACTTCACCGCGTTTTGTCGCTCATTCATGAATCCATAATACCTTGATCATTACCTACCATGTTCATTACCTACCAAAATAGAATATGTTCTTTACCTACTTTACTTAATTTTATAACTGGCAAAAGCCGAAAATAGTGATCTGGAAGGATGTGAAATCCCCCTACATGAACATCAAATAGATAGAGAAAGAATATGGGCGAATTAAGCAAAAACGGTCATGTGCGATATTCATTTTGGTTACCAAGTAAAGAACGTTTTTGCAAATGGTAGGTAAAGATCATGGTAGGCAGTGTGCTTCACCGATCAAAAATTCACCGATTAATGGTTTTTTCGATTAATAATCGGTGAATTAGTCGATTAATTTTCACCGGTTTTAGTCGATTAATTAGTCGATTAAAAAAATTTTAGTCGATTAATCGTCGATTAATTTAATCGCAAATTAGTCGATTAATCGCGATTAAATTAATCGACGAAACATATCGCTAAACAACACGCGATTCGTAATTTCGGAGCGTCGATATGGTTTTTTCAAATTAAAGAATTCAAATGATAGCGATCGCGGACCCGTGATTTGTCGGTACAAGAAACTATGTATAGCCGGTCGCGTTCGCCAAGAGGGCAGCTACCAGACAGCTACCTAGCAGCTATTTGGCGGCTATATGGCGGCTACACGGCGGCTATATGGCGGCTATATGGCGGCTATTTGGCGGCTATATGGCGGCTATATGGCGGCTATATGGCGGCTATATGGCGGCTATTTGGCAGCTGTGTGGCGGCTCTTTGGCAGCTGTGTGGCGGCTCTTTGGCAGCTGTGTGGCGGCTCTTTGGCAGCTGCGTGGCGGCTCTTTGGCAGCTGTGTGGCGGCTCTTTGGCAGCTGTATGGCGGCTGTGTGGCGGCTATGTGTCGGCTATAGAACTGCCCGGAATAGAACTGCCCGGAATAGAACTGCTCGGAATAGAACTGCTCGGAATAGAACCGGCTCTGTATCGGTACAGCTCCTTTAATCGACGATTAATCGGCGACTAATTCACCGATTCATTAATCGACTAAATCAGTCGACGATTAATTTAGTCGATTAATTAATCGACTAAATTAATCGATTAATCGGCGACTAATTCACCGATTAATAATCGATTAAGCGACTAATTTTAGTCGATTAATCGTCGATTAATTAATCGATTAATTAGTCGGTTAATTAGTCGATTAATCGCCAAAAATTTAATCGGTGAAGCACACTGATGGTAATGATCAAGGTAGGTATATAACTGAAAAAAGGTAGGTAATGATAATTTGCCAATAATTTGTACATTATTTAGAATGGCGGATGGTTGGCCAGTTAGAAAAAATGGGACGCAGACGCCAAACGAATTAGAAAGAGCGCACGAAAAAGAGTAGCAGAGAAAGAAAGGAATTCACCATTTTGTTGCATGCGCCTTTAAACCGTTTTACCGTATCCAAAGCGGTGTATTTTATTGTTTTTCCTTTCTTTTTCCGTATTTACATTGAAACAATATTCCTTTTAATTTCTTCTTTTCAAACAAATATTGAAAATATTTATTTATGTTGGCTATTGACGAAATTTCGGAACCATGATTGTATTTGGATCCAAAGTCCCCTATTATTTTCAATAGACTTTTTGCTATGCGATTTCTGTTTAGGCTAACACTGGCACTAAAAGTTTGCTCAAAAATTAGTGACTAATCGTGCAAATACTGAATCTTTCGTCATTTTCATGTTTCGGGCCTGCACGGCGGAAAACTAGCATACGATTGTTTGCAGTAATTTAAATATTTTGATTATTTTTACAATTGTTTTTGAAAGTAAATACTTGTTTAAGTCCAATTGTTATCACCATAACAGCAAGTTTTCTCTCTGGCGTTGAACAGAAAATGGAGGAACACTATTATCCGTCTCGCTGTCTGCGTCTCCCTTCTATTTCTCTCTCGCAATTTCCATTCTGCCCAATTTTCTTTTCTTCAAACCAGCATATTTAAAACTTTCTCTATTTTTCAGGTAAGTTTAAACCAGAAGATGTCAATTGCTCTAGATGACAGTCGAATCAGCGGGAATTCTGGAGAAGGTGAGTTAAAAAAAGTCTACTGAAGTATTTATATGGGCGAAATACCGATATAAATAATTTTTTTTACAGCTGAAAGCAGTTCTATGCTCCAGAAGTCTATCGATTTAGAGTTTTTAAAAGGAGAAAGTGTACTTTGGACTGGTAAGTCATTCAAACAATTTTTATGAAATATCTGTTTATCAGAATTTTGCCTAAATCTGCAGAGAAAAATGTCACCTACATGGGACCATTTGGCAAATTTCCCGGAAAACTGGTGATCACTAGGTACCGAGCGGTTTTTTTGATGGATGAGAATGCAATACAGTTTGATGTGAGTGTTGTTTATTTTAAAATCATTCAAAACAAGCATCATGATACAGCCATGGAAGCTCGATTTGCCTCTCGGTCAAATTTCACGAATCGAAAAAGTTGGCGGAAAATCGACAAGCGCGGCGATGATGAGGGGCGACGATAATTACGGTTTTGCGATTCTTTGCAAGGATCATCGGGTTTACCGATTCGCGTGCCAACCAACTTCCAGCGGACGAAAACACGTGTGCGACACATTGAATCGATATTCTTTTCCCAAAAGTCACGACTTGGTTAGTGTTTTTTTGGTTATGACAGGCATCTCTTCTCCTTATTTCAGCAATTGTTCGCCTTCGTACATGCCGCCGAATCGCCTCGAACGACACGGGATGGCTGGAAAATTTATTCGCCGGAAAAAGAATACGAACGTCTCGAGATCACGACATCTCGTCTTTGGAAAATCGTCGATATTAATCTAGAGTACAAATACAGTGAAACGTATCCGCGAATTGTGAGCAAATTTTTTGAAAATGGAAACAAGACAACACTGTCAAAATGTATTTACCGTAAAACCTGTATAAGAAGGGCCGGCCCTTCTATTTTTCGTGGGGTGTCTCGCAGGGCCTTTCAATTAGAGGGAGCTCTTCTATTTTTCGTGAGGTTGTTTTATGGGATCTTTCTATTAGAATGGTCCCTTTTGTTCTTTGTAAAATTTCAGATAATCCAACAAAAAAAAAACTGCACAAAAATCAACAAATTCAAAAAAAATAAAAATAAATAAGTTCAAAAGAAAAATTCACAGAATTCAAAAAAATTAGAAAAAAAAAAAGATAACAAAACAATTTTTCATAAAATGATGGCCCATCCATTAGTGCTCACATTAATTGAAGTGTCGCTGTCGTAATAATTCTCCTGATCCGAAACCTGATAATTATCGTCGACTTCCACGTTTTCAAGATGATCCACAGCCGCTTTCATATTGCTGGTTTCATTGGCGTATTCCTGCGCATTTTTTAAACCCCAATTTGTAATTCAGTTTTCTTTTTTTTTGAGCGTCTAAACTCATGATTTACCTTAAATTGCAAAGTTTAAGAGAGGAACATTCAATTAAAAATTTGAATTTGAACAGAAAACGATTTAAAAAAAGGGTGCTACCTCGGAATAGAACTGACGCGTAATAGAACTGTAGCGAAATTGAACTCGCTTTGGAATAGAACTGTAGTGAAATAGAACTGTAGCGAAATAAAACTGTTCGGAATAAAACTGATAGGAATAAAACTGTTTTGGAATAAAACTGTTCGGAATAAAACTGTAGCGTTTTGGAACTAAATTAGCAATGGAGCGCGATTGCATTGCTTGCTCATTCAAATTTTGGAATTTCTCTTTTCTCAGTTTTATTTTGCTACAGTTCTTTACCGAACAGTTCTATTCCGAACGGTTCTATTGCGAAGCAAGTTCTATATCGCTGCAGTTCTATTACACTTCAGTTCTATTCCGAGGTAGCACCAAAAAAAGGGTCCTTCAATTTAAGGATTCCCTCTAATACAGTTTTTACGGTATTTGCGTTTCTACATTCATGTATTTCAGTTCGCCATTCCAACGGCATCGTTTAACGAAGGAAAACCATTTCTAAAGAAATTGGGCGAGTTCCGTAGCAAAGAGCGCATTCCAGTGCTGAGTTGGATCAATCCGAGCACACTCGCCTCGATCACTCGTTGCTCTCAGCCAATGACGGGAATTGCGGGAAGAAGAAGTGCTGAGGATGAGTTGTGAGTTGTTTCTTATCAGTCGTTTACTCATTTATTCTTCTTCAGACATTTGAAACATATTATGAATGCAAATGGACACTGTCGAGAGCTTCTGATATTGGATGCGCGGCCCGTAGTTAATGCCAAATTGAACAAAGCGAAAGGTGGTGGATACGAAGAGAATTATGCTAATGCGTCACTCACTTTTCTCAACATACACAACATTCACGTGGTTCGCGATGCTCTCCGTCGCCTTGTTTCCACATTGATTCCACGTGTTGACGAGAAAAATTATTACAAGAATTTGGATGAATCTAAATGGCTGAATCACATTCAAAGCATCCTGGAAGGTGCGGTGAAAGCAGTTTTCACCGTGGAAACCGAAACTCAGTCGGTATTGATCCACTGTTCGGATGGATGGGATCGGACAGCTCAGCTAACATCACTGGCTATGCTTCAACTCGATCCGTACTACCGAACCATCGAAGGCTTCATTGTGTTGATTGAAAAGGAGTGGTGCAGTTTTGGACACAAGTTTGGCGAAAGAATCGGCCACGGAGACGACACCTACAATGACAGTGAACGTGCGCCGATATTTGTGCAATTCTGTGATTGTGTATGGCAAATCATGCGGCAGTTTCCATGGGCATTTCAATTCAACCAAGAGCTTTTAATCCACATTCTGGATGAACTCTACGCGTGCCGATATGGAACATTCCTTTTCAATTCGGAAAAAATTCGACATGTCGATAATGCAAGTTTTTAGAGGATTTGAAAAAGCTTGAAGGAATTTTGTAAACGCCTTTTTTGTTGTTGCAGAAATGTGCTGAAAGAACGATCTCATTATGGACGCATGTTCTCGACAATAAATTAAAGTTCTACAATCCGTTGTACAGAGAAAGAAGTGAGTCGATTTTTTATCAAGAGTAGAGGTACAAAAATAATTTTTCTACAACAAATTACTCCATCAAAATTGAAGAAAAAACGTGTTTCTAATTGTAATGGGGTTATTCTCGAAACCAGCAAAAAAAGCAAAAAATAGAAAAAACCAGCAAAAAATTCAGCGAAAATTCGGAGAATGCTCCGATCGGTCTGAAACTTTGACAGATCATTTAAAAAATACTCTCGGACATTTCCTGAAAGTTTCAGACCGAAATATTGATTTTAAAAAATATCGATTTTTATTTCTGAAAATTTTCAAAATCGATATTTTGGACTGAAAATTTCAGGGAATGACCGGAAGTATCTTTTAAATGATTTCCCAAAGTTTCAGATCAATCGAAGCATTCTCCGAATTTTCGCTGAATTTTTTGCTGGTTTTTTCTATTTTTTGCTTTTTTTGCTGGTTTCAAGAATAACCCCATAAGAAAAATCACCCATTTTTTTCAATTCAATTTACTAAAGATTAATGCAAAAAATGCAAGAAAGACGGGAGAAAAATGATATTTAAAAAAAATTACATTTCAAGCCTTTTCCCTCAAAAAGTTGGCACCGTCTTTAAAAAATCCGTGGATTCGTGTGAAAAATTGAAAAAAAAAATCCGGCAAACCTTACATTTATTTTTAAAATATATTTTGCCATTTACTCTATTTGCTCGGCTTATTTTTCGAACCTCCTATCAATTAGAGACTTCCGGCTTATTAAAAAAAAGAAAACCAAAAAAATAACTTCAAAAATAGACAAAAACTGGCGTTCAATCAGGAAAATTATCACCCAAAAAAATGAAAATAGTGCGAAACAAACAATCCTATAATATTTCAAGGAAGAAACAGGAACACTTTCCTTTTCTTAAGACACGCCAATAATTGGCAAAAAAATGCTTCTAACAATGTGAGTAGTTAAAAAAAACCGGACGATTCAGAGTGCCGGGCAATTAGAGGCGAGCTAAAAAGAGGTAAATTTTTTGGAACTTGTGACGCACGGTGTCCAGGATTGGAAATGTAGGCGGAGCCTAATTTGCTGGCCCGCCAGAAAATCAGCATGACGCACTTTTGGTGCTTGCGCATTTTTCGACTCTCGAATTTTTTTTTATTGATTTTATGATTTTTCTTTCAGTAATGGACCTATTCACAAAACCGGAAAAAAAGAAAGAAAAAGGAAAACATGTGCGGGAAAAATCGGAGAATGCTCCGATTGACCTGAAATTTTGGGAAATATTGGAAAAAATTCTCCTGTACACGCTCAAAAAATTTTGGACCAAAATATCGATTTTAAAAATTTTCAGAAAAAAAAATCGATAATTTTTGAAATCAATATTTTGGCCCAAAATTTTTTGAGCGTGTACAGCAGAATTTTTTCCAATATTTCCCAAAATTTCAGGTCAATCGGAGCATTCTCCGATTTTTCCCGCAATTGTTTTCCGTTTTCTTCCTTTTTTTCCGGTTTTGTGAATAGGTCCAAAAAAACCTGTTTTTCTTTGTAAAATGTATGTATTGTATCTTTTAATACCATAAAATTGCCCAAACTTCGATTTTTGTAAAGATTTATCCTGCAAAAACACCAAAAAACTCACTTTTTTAGCTCCGCAATGCTAAAAACGATTATTGCGAAATGGTGGCTGAACCAAATTCGGCGTTCTTAGGCTTAAAAATTTCTAAAGACCTCACCTATAATTCCGTTGGAGGACATTTGGGAAAAAATTAAGAATGTATGCTTTTTTTTTCCGAAAAACATAAAAAATGCCTCAAAATTTGAATTTCGCGCGAAAAATTCAGTGGAGCGCGTTTGGTCGGCTCCGCCCACTTTTCAAATCCTGGACACCGTGCGTTATAACGTTATTTTAGCATTGAATTTAACCCGAAGTAGTAAAAAATCGCTGGTTAAACAAAAAAGCAGAATTACAAAAAATCCCGCTGTGCAGTTTTTTCGCAGGCTGCAAAATTAATTTAGAATTTTTTTAGTTTCCAACACGGATTTTTGTTTTCAAAAATATTGATACATTTATCGTCATCACATTCAATTTTATGCTTATTTTTAGAGCAAAAAGTATTGTTTGTGAATCCTACATTCTGTCTTCTTCAAGTGTGGACCGACTATTACGCTCGATCGAATCCACACGTTGTCACTCCAAAACACGAGGTAAATTGTGATGAATAGGCGAAAAATCGGTCAGAAATTATAGGATATTCAGCAACCTGGAGTGCCATTTCTCAACGAGAAAAAACAGTTAATGGATGATATTATTGCTCTTGAAAAGGCGACCGCGCCAGCATAGTTTTATATAAAGCATTTCATTTATATTTAGAAGTACAGATTATTGTGATCATTTTCCCCCAATCTCTTCTTTTTTAATTCAACTGTATAATATTGTAAAACCTCGGTATGTATTTATTTATACGTTTCTAGTTGTTATTTTGTCTCATAATGAATCAAGCTCTCATTTTAAAGCCTTTATTTGTGCTCTTTTAAGAAAAAGGTCACTGTACAGTAGACTTGTCTTCACCATCTTCCGCCAGATTTCCGTCCACTTCATGCAAACAATAAAAGTGTTTGACACCGTCAGTTTTCTTCGTGAACGCCTCCTTGACTGTTTTTGCATCTCCCGCCGCCGTATGGAATGCCGCCACGTGAAATCTCTCTGGCGGCATTCTTGGTCCTTTGTACATTACACGAACGTACACTGTTTCGTCCGGCTCAATAAATCCAATACTCGGCTTGCTCTCGTACACGTCATTGGAGCTGCTTTTAATCTGGAAATGAAACGATTCGATAGAGCGCACTTGCACCATTACCTTGAACGCATGTTTCTCTTTTGTTGTGTTCTTTATTGTTATAACATCGTAGGCTTGAAGTGACACTTCCTGACCTTTGCAATATTTAAACTTTAGAGAAACCGGAGGAAGTACATCTAGTTTGAACTCTGGTTCTTCCGGTCGATTTCTTATTACTTTTGCCAAAATCGGCTGATCTTCTCCTGCTGTTGGTAGTTTTTTGCCTAAAAATGTTCAATCATTGAGATAACGCTGTTTGCGGAAATCCGTCGCCGCGATATAAATAAGCAACAAACAAAGGCGTGCGTTATATGTATATATTTTCCTGTATAACACTTTGTGCACCAAAACCGTGCCGCAGACTTACAAATTTTCCCTCGGTTTTGTGCTCACCGGTTTTGTCACGCTCTCGAAAAAATAGGGAAGTGTGTGTAGCTTCGTAACGGATTTACGAACGCAAAGCCAGTGCGCAAGCACCAACTGCCAATTAAAAAAAAAACAACGGAATTGGGTAGTTTCATAATCTAAAATTACATCTTTCATCCTGAGTTTTCTCGGTTTTCGTTGTCTTATCACATATATCCACGTTTCTTTTGTTTTCAGTCATTTTCACAATGAATCGAGCAGTTTGGAAATGTAAAATAAACGACAAAAGACAGAGTTTGAAAAAGAAACGTTGAAATTATAAATAAAAGAGGTTACGTTTACGTATAAAAGCTAGACATAACCTTGTGAGACAAACGTGCAAAACAATTTTTTTAAACTTTAAATATGCCAGCTTCATTTGAACTGTTTTTTCCATCAAAACCATTTATTAAGAATCTGACGACAATATCACGGCATGCTGGCACCTACCACAGTGCAAACGCGCCCGAATCACACGAAATGTTTGATGAAACACTGTGACCTGCGTGTTAAGAGGACATTCCCTCGCGGCGTTGCGAACGCTCTGCTGTATCAAATGTTAAAAAAAAGGGTAATCTGCGGGAAAAAAAATGTTTTTATTTTTGTTTTCGCGGAACGTACGCAGCGAATTGAACGCGCGAAAAAATCGAATTTCATAAAATGAGACTGAAACGTAGATGCCAGCATGTCGTGCAATATTTTGTCTCAAAAGAACAACTTTTGAAATTATCACAGTACACTGACGAATTCAATCACCACTACTATTTAAGAAACAGAGCCACCGCTGCAATATTCCATTTATCAGTTCCTCGACACGGCATATTCACGGAAGTGACCAAATCCGAACGATCGTTTGAACTGTATAGTGGTACTTGTATCTGCTCTCCATTGATTGTTGATGATGCTTCTGTGGTCCACGCGAGGTGAAGAAGTGGCGCCGGATAGTAGACGGAGCTGGATACGGTAGTTTCGCGGAGAAACGAGTCAAATGTGGCTCCTTGAAGTAAAAGACCTTGAACCTGAACACATTGTTTTGGAGGCAATTGAGATGGTGTCCAGGCGGAGGAGAGAGCGAGTTGATCAAGTGGAATTTGGAGCTGACGGGACGTCATTTGACGTAGAGCATTAAGGAATGTGTTTGGGTAGAATAGATCTGAGAAGTCGATGGGAGAAGAGAGAAGAGACGATGATTTTGAGGATTCGTGAAGCTGTAATACATTTTCTAGAATAGAAATAATGAGATAAGAAAAGTAACCTGCATAGTGCCACGTGTCTTTTTCACAACCGCGTTCAAATATTCGGCTGGATCAGAAGGTCCTGCCCACGCACTATCCCATTCATCTGGAGTTTGTTGAAAAACCAGAGATTGAATCACTTTTTGAGTGGAAACTGATGCCATAGAAGGATTTTTCATTGATTTTGCCACATTTCCAATGCTTCGATGAAGAAATTTGATGAGATTGAGAGCGTTTATGGCCTCCAGACAGAGTACTTCTTGAATTGGATCCGTTGAATGGAAAACGGGAAGTTCACGCTTTGGAAGATCATCCGATTGACACAACTTTTTCCAAAGCGCAATGATTTGAGTGGTGGTCTCTGTTGAGTCGGTTAGAGCGTTTTTCGAGTCACCAAGTGCTGGAAATATGAAAAGTGTTGGAATGAGAGAAAAATAAAAGTTTGCCCACCAAGAGTTCGAATAGATGAAATTGTCCGTTCTGCTTCCACGATTTGCCACGAGTACTTGATATTCTCAGGCAATCCGAAAAGATATGGCTCATCAACAGATGGTACTTGCTTTCCAATCAGGCCAATGTATTCCTAAATATCTTAATTTCTGCGGTTAAACGTGATTTTCCTCCTACCTCCATCTTATCACTCGCAGGAATCTCGACACCTTTCACAAGTTCCTTTCCAGGTCTTCCATTGATTTTATCATCACAGAACAGAACATTTAGGTAAGAGTCCAGAACTTTTGCGTCGAAATCGTTTTCTATTCTGCCACCGTAAATGACAAACTTGAGAATACCACGCACAAACTCCCAATCGGCTTCTGGAAGAAAAAAAAAATGCATTTCTGATAAATGATGCTCAAAAGCATCAATAATCGACTTGCTTTCGCATGAAATTATGAATTTCATCCTCTTGGTCGCCCATCGCCAGTTTTCTCCAATCGCGGGAAGGCAAATTCACAAAAAGTTAAATTCAAATAGCGCGCGGCCGCAGCGAGACCCGCTCGTGTACCGTAGCCGGCGCCTCCCTTTAATCCTAAAATATTTTCCTGAATTTTCGTTTTGCTACTGCTCAATTTTTGCTGTGGTTTTTGGAGAAATTTTTCCTTCATTATATCCTTTATTTATGTATCCTTATTAATTTTTTTTTTGATAGAGCGCACCGCTCTAAATACCACAGCTGACGCAGTCGAAGGACCGATTGAGCACACGATGCGGTTTAGCACCCGAGCCAAGCTTCAGACAAAACTCATCCGTTGCTTACGGTCCAGACAAGTACGGGACATTTCAAGGATGTTACGAAATAGCGAGTCAATTAAAGGTAATGCTTTTCCACGCCGTCTAAAGGAACTCTATTCTTTCACAAATTTTAAGTTTTTTCCTCCCGGCGCCGCGAGTTTTCCTTGAAACAATGAAAGATTAATACGAAACCATATTGATTTTCTTTTGTTAATTGCATCATGGTCACCGTGCAGCAGCTAAAAAGGTGACTACAAAAAAGCTCACCTTTTGCAGTCAACTGTTCGACGAATGCTCTCGCAACTCGAACATCACTTGCACCGAATTCGTAAAATTTGGTCCAACCTTGCGGAATAAAAGTTCGCCTCTCTTGCAAAAGAGCATGAAGCCAGGCTAGCACGAAAATTGACTGACAAGTAACAGTATTCCTTGTTTGTTTGTCGATTTGGGTGTAGGTTCGGAGCAGGTTATTGCGCACGCCTGGCGGTGGTTCAAAAGTGATTTTGAGCGATTGCTGGAGCATCATGGATGGAAATCGTGGATCCGCTTCAGTGGTCAGCCACAAACGGAAATTTTCGTGAGGTGTTGTCAAAGATAAGTGCTAAAATATCCATTTATGAATGTGCATGCCATGTGTTACAATACCTTAAATATTGATGGAACTGCTGCCAACATTAGATGTAGATTGTTCAAACACAACCATTCTCCTTTAATTGAACACTCTTTGATTGCATCATATGCAATTTGTTCTTGTCCTTGACCCATTGAAATAGAGTGATATGGAACGCGAAGAGCAGTTGCCAACTCGGAAAGTTCTTGAGAAGGATCAGCTCCATCCGCCAAAATGAATAGAATTGGCTCGATAGCTTCACTTTCCGCAAATATGTGTTTCAATTCGAATGCCGGCGGATTGATCGAATTGATTTCTGAAAATTATGTGTTTATTTAAATTGAAGAAAACATTATTAAAACGCACTTAAATTTTTGTTCACAAAATCAACGAGCGCATTGTATAATCTCTCCGGCTTCACTGCTTGGATGAACAAAACCTTTTGGAAATCGGACAATGTCACTTCCACATTGCTCGGAATTGCCTTCTCAGACTGTAAAGTCTTTGAGAATTCGTTCCAAGACGCATCGTCTTGAAGTTTTAACGCATTGAAAAGACTGGGAAGATGTGAACGGATTCTGGCGAGAGCAGGAAGTCGTTCTGGAGTAATCCATGACACTCTGATGCCACTTTGGGTTGATGATTCGTCGACAAGAACTCCGGTGAATAGTTCCCATTCTTTTGACTGGAATAGTTTTGGCATTGTGGCATTAATGAAGGCGACAGCGAACATGAGCCGATCCTGTCGGAATATTCCCCGTGAGATGTGATAGAACACGGTAAGTTGGATTTGACGAGTCAGAGTTTCGACTCGAGTGGAACTGTTATCCTGTTAAAAATTGAGATCAGAAACGTAATTTTTTCAATTTAATTTCTGAAAAAGGGCGTTTTATTTGTAAATGGGTACCTGGCATGATTTAATCACTTTCTCGAATAACCTCATTATGGTATTAACACTGTAATTGTACATAGGATTGTAGTACTGTAGGTTGGAGAATGAGAAGAATAGACTTGAAGTGTACAAACTCAATGGCACGTAGATCTCTTTTTGCTGAATTTTGATTAAATTGATAAATAAATCAACCGGAAAACATTTCGTTCTACCCTGCTTGACTAACCGTGTTCAATTCCTTATGAAGATGCTCACTTTCTTCAATACTTTTACTAATTATCTCGGCGCTTTCTTTCGATTTGTTCAATGAATCCAACAGTGCAGTGTTTTCTAGTAAATTTCCCTGTGACGTGGCAAGTTGTTGAAGTAGTAGCTGCTCCAATCCTTCCAGTTCCAACTTTTTGAGTTCAGCATCTCTTAGAAGTCCACTGGATCGTTCCTCCAATTCCGGTTTTTCCAAATGAATTGCCACGTCTAAAAGTTGAGCAGAAAGAGCACTAATTGTGGTGGTGAAATTGACAATGTTTAGTTGATTGGCTGCATTTGGACGAATTTCCACCTTTTCATCGCGTGTGCAAATGAATATCCGAAAATCAGTGTTGAAATCAATTTGTTTTCCTCCAAATGAAATAACTTGTCGAGGTCCTTGAGATGATAAATCTCTTCTCAGAATTGGAATTAAAGCAGTATCAAATTCAACGACGTCATCAATAATTATAGTTTTTCCAAATCGGATCGCTAGCTCTATTTGGGTCATTAGATCCGATTGAGCTGCTTTGAAAGTCTCAGACTTTTCAAGAAACTTGCTCAAAAACGAAGATACTTGACCTGATGGATCAATTATTAATGAGACATGACAACTATTGAACATAATCATTCCATTTTCCAGTGATAACTGATCAGATGGCAATCCTTTCGTCTTCCAATTCAATTGTTCTGTTTCCAAAGAAGCAAAGGATAAAGGTTTGAAGTGTGAAATGTTAAACATTTTGCACATTGCTTTCAAAAGGGAATTTCTATCTTTTTCACTGCATCCTCCAAGATAAGTGATGAATGCCGACGTGATAAGGGAACAAAGTTCCATCTTAAAATTAAACGAATGTGAGTTGTGTTACTTTGTGTCACAATAACGTTGCAATATATATTTACCTTTGACTGTTCATCTTTCAGATTCTCAATCTGCAGTTTCCATCTCTGAAACTCTCCGGCTAAACTTTCCACCAAAGTTCCAGCAATTTTAATTGTTTCCTGATAAAAGTTTAAAAATAAATAAATGCACATCTTTAAAACATTGGCGAACCTGTTCTCTGTCAAGATCTACTTTGATCTGTGTCGCTTCTTTCATTAAAACTTCAAACTTTCGTTTCAACTCTCCAACCACTTCATCCACACTTTGTAGTCCTTTTGACAAGTTTTCCATCTGCTTTTCAGCCTTTTTCAGATTTCTGAAATTAATTTTTTGGATCTGACAGGGATACTGACTCTAACTTCAACAGCTTATTTTTCTCTCCTTCCAACGGCGCGATCTTCTCCAAAATCTTCGAATACTCTAAATTGGCTTTTACCCATGCGGCAAGTGGAGCAGCTGCCGCAGATGCTCTTTTTGCGTTCTGAATTAAAAAAGAATGATAAACAAGCCACATGATGTTATTGCTCACCGCCTCCTCAAAAGAGTTAGACTTTTGTTTCACCAAAGCCGTCACTTTTTTGTGAATTTCATTAGTGATCCGATTAGCGTCAAAGTTCATAATCTCTTCTTTGACTCCACTTTTTGAGAGAAACTTTCTCATGGCTTCCCACGAAGTGTCCAGAATTCCCATGAACAATAAGACAGCTTGAAGAATGTCTCGAACGGCTTCAGGAGGAGCGCGGAGACTTCGAATTTCACTCAACGATTCCGATTTGATTGAGCTCACCGATTTTCGAGCTTCCTTAAAACATGGGAATGAAATCGAATCAGGAATAATAACTCACATCAATTAAAGGCTGAACTTCTTTCAATTGCTCATCGATTTTTGCTTTCTGCTCTTCAATTCTCACGTTTTCCTTCTCGGTCGCCGCTTTCAACTGTTCCATTGACAGTTTCTGATCTTCCGCTCCCTGGAAAAGAATACTGTAATAACTTTAGTAGAAGCACACCTCTAATAGACGCTGCACCGGGCGCATGCCGCATGTGCCTTTATTTTTTTAACGATAAATTACATTTTTTGGCGAGTCTTGTAATACATAAACTCACACTCATACTCTCTGTTATTGCTTTCAGCGCTTCATCCGCTTCTGATTGCTTTTCAGCCAACAATTTACTCTTTTTTCCAGCTTTCTTTTGCATTTTTGCCACCTCTTCTCGAGCCTCGTTTAATTTAGAAACTCCACCCTAAAAGTTACTCTATTTTTTATTGCTCCAAAACCTATAAATTTCGGATTATCAACCTGTAATCTGTCAAGCCGGACAGAAAGTGTAGATCTTTTGTGACCAAGCAATTGCGAACAATTCTCCACAAACTGACGGTACTTGATCGGTTGAATTGACAAGTTTTCAGGCAGATTGACAAGTACGTCACTGAATCCAGTGAGTATTGCGTCATTTGTCTCCACCCCTTTCTCTTGTAGAACGATTTTTGGAATCTTAAAAAAAAAAAATAAAACGAGGATAGGATCAGTGCAGACAATACAGTTTGCATAAATTTGTACATACTTCTAAAAGGCTGCTTCGATCAAATCTGTCTCCAAAAATGACATTGCAATGTTTCAAAATTCCTGGATTTTCCGTGATGTTCTGTTTGAAATCATTTGCTTCAACCTCCAGAATCAATGCGACGTGCACCAAACTTCTTACTCCTGAAACTCTCGTCATTCATATTTTTTTAAAGAAAGAAAATAACTAACTGTGCGCCAAGAATTGCTGAAGAGCTCCAGTGAAAGACGCTTGATTTGCAGACTCTGAAATTAGAGCCACAAGACCATCAAGCTCTTGTTGAGTGAACAATCCAGGTACATTTCCACTAGCGAGCAGAGAATTTATTGCTTGCAAGAAAGTGTTTTTGCGCAGTTGATGGTCCTCTAGAATCAAAACGACGTGCTCATTGTTGGTTACTGCATGACTGATCGCTGCTTTCAGCTCATTATCAAACTGTTTGGATGAGAAATTCGCAGTGACTGGTGGAGAGAATACTGTCATATTGTGCATGTGTGCAATGAGTCGGACGGCATCACGTCTTCCGAATCCACTTCTACCAGGAAGAAAAAGATGTCCGTCGGCAGAAGTGAGCACTCTATCGATGCATGCGCAAAAAAAGGATAGTTGAGTGGTCAGAGGAGAATTGAAGTTGGCTACTTCGAATGCTGAAACACCAAATATCTAGGCTTTCTTGGAATCCAATTTTCGGTTTCGAAATTCTGTCGAATATTCAAAAATTCTTCGACCTCCTTTGGATTTTACTATTTTTTCTGGCTGCGAAACTATTTAAATAAGAGAAAAACAAATAAAACTATTGAAAAGCATTTTTTGGTAGGTGATTTGCATCATATTATGTCTTCACCAACTAGTGGTGCTGACGACGCTCCGGTTCTCCTCAGTTTTTCACTGTTCGGTAGTATTCGCTGCGAGACCGGCGTGAACAACTGCGGAACATCGGAGCGTCGACAGCATCAGTCGTTCGTGAATACATATTACTGCGTCGCGAAAACCAGTCAGAGCGCTCGTGAGTTGCGTCTGTGGTCTCGTCGCGACCAGCGCATATACGGTAGTTTATTTACAAAAAAAAAACGAAAATACATATTTCTTTTGAAAAAACAAGGCAAAAAAATGTAGAAAAACTACCGTATACGCGCTGGTCGCGGCGAGACCAGAGACGCGACTCACGAGCGCTCTGACTGGTTTTCGCGACGTAGTAATAATAGAACATAAAGCTCTACTTCGCGATAGCAAACTTTTTGTAAATATGATGTTTATCTATAATAATCGTAGCACATTCTGCAAAGAAAGAATTCGGAAAATATTCGAAAACCAAACATGGGCGGAATTGGAACCGAAATTTTTTCGGACTAGAAGTACTTTCAGTACTGGAATCGGAATCTTGCGACTCCAAAATTCTGGCGCAATTCCGAGAAATCCTGGTCTGCCCTACCAAATCTATTAATTGATTTTGCTAACAGCTGATTGAAATCCGTCATGTTTATAGGAGTGAGTGGTAAGCCAGTATTGCTATCTCCGGGTACCAGTCCTCCTGTTGTCACAAACACTTTTTCTGTAATATTTCAATTCAAATTTGCCTCATTAGGACGTGATCACCGTTAGATTGTGAAACTGGAATAATACTACGAAGGATTTCATCAAACTTCATTTTATCACTTTCCGTCGGCAATCTATCCGCAAATATCCGTTTAGCCTCGAAACAAATCACTGCGTCCAACTTTCCAGAGTCCAATTCATGACGCAACAGTGACACAACCCAATTGGTAAGGTCTCGAGGTGAAAATGAGAAGACAATATTTTCAGATTGACGAAAGTTTGAATGCGTTTTACTGTAGACATCAACCATTCGACTGGCAACCGTTTCTGCATTGCTTTCTCCTGCTTCCTCGAGAATAGGATTCAAGTAGGTACGGTAGATGGAAACAAGCTGATTCGAGTCCGTGTTATTCAGACTTACACAACGAAGAAGTGAAAGAAGGCGATTGGAAAATGTGGAAGTTCCGTCACCAATAGGATGCATGGATCCTACAAATTGAATGTTTTCAATTGACACCCATTCCAAATTGTGATCGAAAAATCCTTGGTAAGTGAGCAATTGCTGGAGAAGAGCCAGTAACTCGTTGGTTCCGTACTGAAAAAAAAAAAAAGAACAGATTAACACGAAATACTATAATGTGAAACTGAAACCTTGTCAGGCGCGGGAAGATTGATTCCTTTCAGGAAAAGGATCATATTTGGCCGATCTTTTGGTTTCCAAACTCTTCCTGATGGATTACTAGCTTGCACACAATTCTGTTGAATCAATTGGAGTAAATGGGAAGAACTGGACTGTGCGGAACAATAGAGAGTGGCCAATTGACTGTCAGCATCATTTTCGAAGCAGTGCTTCAGAAGGTGTTGTTTTCCACATCCACTCGCTCCCGTGATAATGAAGCTTTCGCGATTTTCAGGGTGGAGCCAGGATGAGATCTATAATAAGGAAATGTTTAACTGATAAATAGCCATTGAAAACGGCTAACAGCCATCGAACTCGGGTCGTGTTCCATATGCGTTTGGCGCACGTTCCGAATTCGATGGCTATTCTCTTCAACTTCTTTTGCACTTCGAATTCCGGGCATGCTCAGGGAATTTTTGGCGCGTATAGGCAGATATGTGGTTTATAGCCATGTAAAAAGGCTTGTAGCCATCGAATCAAATGCACTTAACAAGAATCGCCAAACTAATACCAAAGAGATTGCATCGGAAGGCGTTTGCTGCGCGCCTTGGCGCTATTCCCCTAGACATCCTAACCCACACCCCCACTTGACCAACTGGACTATTGCCGGTGCGATCGGTCATTTCACATTTTATTTGCTCTGATTTTATCATTCGTACTTACCGTAAAAACTGTAATAGAACCGCCCCTGTAATTGAAGCTCCCCTCTAATAGAGGCGCACTTCAATGTGCTTATTACTTTCACTGTTCTTATTCTTTCTTTAAATAGTTTATCTTTTAGACATAAGCTTTAAAAATTGTACCACTTCGGTTCCAAATTTAGATGCGAACACCTCAAATTGAAGCGTTTTCGCAATAAAGGCGCACCAAAAAGGAATGGTTGAAAATAGAGGCTCATGCGCCTCTATTACAGGTTTTACGGTAACCATTGTGTTGTAATTACACTTGAAAGCAAATAAATATATTAAAGAAACTTACGATATCAGAATATCTCTGAGCATCAGCAGTTTGTACAAACGGTCTCATATCCTCTCTTTCCACTTGTTCTTTCGTAACAGATTGTGACACATCATCCGAATATGTCATTATTCCGTCCGTCCGATCATCGTAGCAAACATTCGTAGGGTCTGGAAGAATCATTCCTTGGAAAATGACCGATTTGGCAAAGTCGATTCGTTTCTCCGGAACGACGTATGGTAGAAATCCATTGAAGAGCAGAATAGCAAAATGTGTTTTTGTTTTACTCGCTTTCAAGTGAGTCAGTCCGTTTTTCAATAGAGCGTAGTTGGTGATTCCCGCAATTTGATTCAATTTAACCCATTTGTAACTCTTCCAGAAGAGTTCTTCAATCCAAGATGGCATGTCAGCATGAAGATCTTCTGAATTCCGGTCTATCCAGCTGGCGACAATGTCTTGAGGAGTCACGTCTTCTTCACTGATGTAAATCATTCCCATTCTGGATACAGTTGCTGGGGACGCATATTTCAGAGAGTCAGTTTCAAATAAGAAGTTTACATTGGAACCGAATTGAATCCTTTCTCCAGATGGCATCGTTAACTGAAATAAAAAAGTTTTAAGTTTGTTCCCTTTTAATTTCAAAATAAAAACTTACTAATCGATTGTCATCTAAAACAGAATTGAGAGCTTCCACCCATTCAGGATCAATATCTCCGTCACAAACAATCCAATGATGAACAGATGTGTCTTTTGTCACTTCTCTTGCTGCCATAGTGATAATTCCATCACTCCATTCTCTTGTATCTGTATCCATATTTCCCAACAACCTATTTCTGTTCACTGCTTTTGGATTAAATTGTGTGACTCTTAATTGCATCTTGTTGATCACCAGTGCTCTCCGCAGTACTTTCCAAATTGTCGACTTTCCACATCCGGCTGCTCCAACAACTACAACTCCGATTCTTTGTCTCATTTGTTCATACAATTGGAACACTTTCTCGATCTGTTTATCACTTAACTTGATTCCCATTTCTTTTGCGGCAACTGATAACGGCTCCACGAGCTCATCGAACTTTGCCATTTCTTTTTTTGAATTCGGAAAAATGTCATCGATAAGTGAATTGAATCTTTCCGAATCGGAGAATGTCAACTTTGATAGTGTGTTCAACATTAACGCTTGCACAATTAAATCATTTTCTGACTTTTCTGATTTCGATTTTCTCAATGCTCCGCAACCACCGAGGACCACTTTCAGAGCTCGGAGTCCCCAATCATAGTGTTGTTGAATGGAAAGCATTTGTTTGCTGAGTTGGAAAATGGTCACAATCTTCCTGGCGAGTGAAGCAGCGTCCACAAATCCTTCAGAATAAAGAATAGTAGAAGATATGAGTTCATTGTCAGGACGACCCATCACAACAGCTCGGAACAGCTGTTTCAGATTGTCAGGCATCTTTTGACGGCCTCCGTATCCTTTTCCAGCTGGGTTCAGTGTTACAAATATCGCACTGTTCGGATTCACTTGAACTGTTTTTCCTCCAAAACTACAAGATCCGGCTCGAGATTTGATAGCACTTTGAATAGTTTGAATTTGCATTGAAACAACGGAAAGAACTGTTGAATCCAATCGGTTAAACTCGTCGAAGCAACCCCATGCACCACATTCGACAATTCCAGTAAAGATTCTGCCCATAGATGTTACATCGATTCCTTCATCACAATTGAAAACGAGCACCTGTCGTCCCATCAATGCGGCCAACGCCTTCACGGATTCTGTTTTTCCGGTTCCCGCCGGTCCATAAGGATTTCCACCCAATCCCATGTACATTGCTTGTGTCAGTGTCAGATAACACTTATCGGTGAGTGGAGTGTGCACCAATTTCGCATAGTTTCCTTGATATTCATACGTGTATTCGAACTCGCTTGATACTTGTCGAAGAACGACTCCTCCGTTGACAAGATAGAATCTGAGCTGACGTTGCCACGTCCAACATGACGTGGACTTTGCTTTGTTGGCCAAAAGTTGATCGGCAACGTCAATGTGGTGAATGAGATCGAGAATTAAAGATTTCAATTTTAAATCGGAAACTTTATCGTCGACTTTCATGTTTGTATACGTTTTCAGCTTTTCAAGCAGTTGCGTTTTGAATGCATTTATATCCTTGGAACCAGAGAGAACCTATAAAAATTTTTTTGATAATTTGGATTTCAAGAAACTTTTACATTCTCTACAGCACCGGTGAATTTGACCTCTTCAGCTAAGCACAACACTTGAGATGGATATTTTCCCAGAGAAAGCTGTTCATCTGACACGGCCTGAGCAGCCATATCTCTCAAAGTTCTTCTCATTTCATCTGACAATTGTTGCAGCCACGTCTCCACTTGTGGCACGATTCGGACAGTCTTTGATAGAGGAACATTTTCTCCTTCCGCCGAGACCATAGACACAATAGTTTCTCCCGTGGAAGAGAAAACCACTCGATTGATTCCCTGGAACAACTTTTTCATGTGCGACTGAATCACTTGAGGATTTGTTGATTGTCCGAGAATTTCTAGAAGATCATCATCTCCAATGAAGTAAAATCTGGGAAACGCTGTTCTCTTTTGCTCCAAAAACTGATTCAATGCTTTTTGGCATCTATTCAGCTGATCAACAATCTGTTCTAGAGATTTTTTAAGCGATTGGCGATTACACAGTGAGACGAGGCGAGCGTCTTTTGAAACATCTGAAAAACATAAAAAATGTTAAAGTGATATGAAGCGTACATACCATTGAGAATTGCTCTGTACTCTGAATCGACTCGGGAGAATCGCGAAGCTTCAGAAGGCAGGGCACCTCTTCCGAAAATCGGTTCCAGATAAATCCATTTTCTTTGAATCTCATTCATTTGCGCTAAAAACACATCCAAATCGGCTAATCTGGTCTCCCAAACAGCCGTTTTATCCGTGAATTGAGAATAGTAAGGTGATGATTTTAAAGATTGCAAAAGAGCTTGACTATCTTTCAGCTGAAATTGAAACATACATTAAGTGTCAGAAAGGCAAAAACATACAGAATTGATCGATTCTTTCCATTCTTTTATAATTTTTAGATTTTGTCCATTAGAATGTTTATAATCTGCAAGTGAAAATTCTGTTTGAGCCGCCCATAAAGTCAATTCTTGAATTGCATCTCTAATTGCGACTTCTCCTTGAGCTCTTGAATTCAACTGTTTCAACTGATCAACATTCTCAATTATGTTTTTCGAAACAGAAAGTAAATCGGCGAACTTCAACTTCTCAATTGTGGTCCCTCTTGGTAAACCCAAAAATCGGAACATTTCGTGCCAATGATCAGCGCTTAAAACATCGCCACGACAGAATTTAAGAGCACTGCTAACTTCTTTAAAGTGTTCCACGTCTTTCATCAATCTAACACTCATATGGGTTTGAGATGTTGTTTTCAATTTTTCCATCCATTTCTGAAGGAACTCATCGAAAAGATACGTTTTGCTACGGAACACAATCCATTCCTCTTGCGCCAAAGTATCCAGTTCACTGTTGAACATCTCATAAATCAGCCAATTATCCTCAAACTGTTTGATATCATCGTCAATCTCATCGATGATATCTAGTTTTGGAGGGTTTAATCCAAATTGACCACATTCTTTTCTGAAAGGTTTTGTTTCCCAAGTTATCGTAAAACCTGTATTAGAACGGATCCTGTATTATCGGTTCAATATGTGCCAGCGAAAAAATTGTAATAGGCTCAAACATAACGAGAAGATGCACCCCGCTCAGATTTTTGCACTGCGTTCAGTTGAAAACCCTGAGGGGGCGGAGTTTAAGTTTTTCGCGCCACTGCTTAATGTAGCCGGCAAGAATATTGCATTTATAATAGTTTTAAGACAGTTTTCACTGCCACGCGAGCGCGGAAACTAATTTTAAGAAACAACTAAAGGGGATCAGTTATAGAAACGTTGAGCCAGAAGCTCCAGAATCACAGCATTTCTAGAATAAAATTAATTTTCCCTCAACAATGAAGGCTCAACCTGATACATATAACGGCACTAGGCACCTTCCGAGAAATAGAACAGTATGCGGTTCTAATACAGGTTTTAATGTATTTATGTACAATTTTTCACCACAAACTCACTCAATCTTTTCTCTTCCATCACTCAATTGCTGCCACTGTAATCGCTTCTCTTTTATAAACTGAATAGCTTTTAACATTTCCTCTCTATCACCTTGCAATGCATCACTTCTCGGTTTAAATTGATCCCATCTTGCTTTCAGTTTCTCCGCCTCATCTTTCATTCCTTTCACGTTAGTTTCCACATTACTTTTGAGCACTTCAACTTGATCCTTTATCATACTCTGATGTCCATCTAACATCACTTCAAATCTATCCCACGTCGCTTCAAGGTTATCAATTTGTTCCATTCCCGTGCCAGCAACAGATCGAAGAAGTGTTAATTGCTCTTCCATTACTTTCCATTCTTCTTTAAGTTTTCTGTTCGTTCCCACAAAAATGACATGTTTCGCGTTAGCCTCTGCAATCTCGTCAATTGATTTTGGAGCCGTACTGAGCACTTCAGTTGCCTGAGTTAGGAAAGTGCTAATTGTCTGTGAAGTCGTGGAAATAGAGTGCCTTAATAAAGTTGATTTATTTTGAAACGTTTTGTTATAAACTTACTTGAGAGTCCATGTAAGAGCATCATAAAGCCGTTGTATTGCATCTTCGATGGCTGCTTTGACTCCAGCAGTGCTCACTAGAATACACTCAAATTTAAGCTCGCTGAAAAACTAGACATAAAATATATCTACGTGCTGGTAAGATTACTGTGGAAGTCTCTCCGCCTCTCTTGCCTTTGTCTTCAGTATTTTGAACTGTAATTCCCAATCGGCCGCCGTTTTCAGATTCTCTTCTATCAACTCCTCTAGATCTACTTGAGAAATTACCAGCCAATCCTTAATAAATTTCATTTTTTTTTACATCGAAATTAGTTTATTTATGTATGTACGTACCGAAAAAATCTGATCACACGTGGCAACTTTGTCCATCAGTTGCTCCGCTTTTTCGTAGATTGTCGGTAACAAATTCATACTTCTATCAATCATTTGTGCAAAAAATTTTGAGGACTATGAAAAAATTGTTTCAGTAGAGCATGTTTGAATTTCTCCAACTTACATTTTCATCCTCTTGAACTCCACGGAATCTGTCTGGAATCCGTAGAAATTTAGAGAGCTCTTTATAGTATTTGGCACGAATCTCCTCGATTGTAGGTCTCAACTGTATCTTTTGATCACTAAAGGAAAAAATCAAGATGTTTTGTTGGCAAATTGTTGCAACTCACGCAAAAACCAGGCTTACTGAAATGGTGGCCAGCTGAGATTGGATGCTTTCGATTCCCCATTCATACTGGACAAGTAAAGCCTAAAAACCAAAAAAGTAATTTTAAAAGTATTATTTGTTAATTTTATCTTTAAAAATTTTACTTTATAAAGCTGAAAATCCCAATGAATTAGCCAAGGTTTCATGTTTTGTTTTACGGCTCCATGCACCACTTCTTCCTCTTTGATCTTTGACCGTATCTTCAAAATTATATCTTTCCACTCATTATTCTGTTTCACGATATTTAAATCCATCAGTTTTTCAGCCAATTCTATCAATTCCATATGCACATTCCGCAATCTTCTATTTCGGTTCGACAGTTTTTGCTCAGCACCTTGAAGTTGAACTATGAACTCTTCCAGTTGTTTTGGATCATTCCATGTCACTTTTGAAGCACTATTTGACGCGTCTTTGCGTGGAATTACAAGTTTTTCGAATGCAATTGCTTCTTCCAGCATTAGAGACTGCAATTTTTTTAATGTTTTATTGATTTTAAAAAAAAATGGAAATGCGCTCTAATGCGATATAAAAGACGAACCTGTTGTGAAGGAATCATTTGTTGATCAATTGTATTGTAAAAATGTGCAATTTGTTTGAGAATCACTCCATATCGATAATACTTTTCTCCATTGTTAGCACACGAGAGAATCTTTGATGGAATATTGAATCCCAAACTGCTTAATTGTCGGACTTCTTTCAACAATTTCAACAATCGATCCGAATAGTTTACATTCAATTCCCTATTTGACGCCTCCAAATACATTATCTTTCCGGTTGTTTCCAAATTTATCGTCTCATTTTTATTGTCAATCAAAGAAACTGTCTCTCTACACCAGTCATCGAATGCTTCCTTTTCAGCATACTGTAGCTTTTCGATAAATTCGTCGAGTTTGGCGGCGAATGCACTGTAGTTTGATAGATCGTTCAGCATCATTTTGCTTAACGAACGGATGCTCTCCATCTGAAAATGGACATAATTAAAAATAAAGAAAAAGGATAGTGTATTTCAACAGACCTGACTAGTTTGTTGACGAATCCACACAATGCGAGCTGCAATTTCAGTTAGAAACTGAAAATTTTTGGCATCGACTTGTAGCGACTTTTCATCAAACTCTTGATTTTTAGTGGATAGCATTGATACGAGGCGATTCAAAAATGTTTCTCTTTCGTGATGCAGCTTTTCTTTAATGTTGGATCGACACAGAAAGCTTTTCAGCTTTTCCAGACTTAGAACGATCTGAAATTAAATAAATATCTATTACCGTATTAACCGTATTATGAGCCCACTCTTGTGGCCCTTTGAAAAATAGAAGCCCATGGGCTTATAATACAGTATTTACGGTAGTCTAATTTCCCGGCAGCCTCCAATAGGTCCGTATGCAAACAAGGGAGTTTTGGAATTTTAAACAAATCCGAAAAGACTCATAGTGGTTAAAAAAAACGCATCTGAGCATAAAATTGTTGATTCTTATCAGGTTTAGTTTTAAAAAGTTATCAGAATCTTTGCAGTGAGCGCCAGTCAATTCTTGGCGCGGTTCTAGAATTTTCCAGAAAAGCTTTTCTGGTATCAATTTGCATTAAATTCCTTTTTTTGCCAGATTTTCTCCTGTTTTTCCTAATTTCTAGATATTTTTCTTGGTTTACTCTGAGAAAGTAAACTTTGAAAAATAAGCCGGCAGCCTCCAATTGCCTTGTAGCCTCTAATTGCCCGGCATCTAATGAGGAGGTTTGGAAAATAAGAAAATAAATACGGTAGACCCACACTTTGAGAATCTCCGGAAGAAGGAGCCAATCTCTGCTTCAAAATAGGAAGAGTCCTATCAATGGTCCCCTCGATTGCCCGTTCTGCCACCAATAATCGACTCTTCCAATTGGGTTCAGTGAATGGATTGTACGCCAATGGAGCCATACCCCTCATCGCCGTCTCAATCATCTTCTCAGTCTCTTCTCGAACGCCTCTCTCTTGCAACAAATCCTCCAATTGTCCGCCCAATGATTTTAAGGATAAAATTTCATCGAATCGATCACGAAATCCAATGAGAAACTTCATATCCATCGGATCACCTTCCCATGTGTGTTCAACATTCCTTTTCCACGTTTGCCCAGTTAAAAGACGCACAACAATCAACAATTGATCACAAACGTCTATAGCAGATCTGAGTTGTTCTGCTACTTTTTCATCTCTCCAAACCGAGCTATCGTCAATTTTAAATGTGATAGCTTCGCAAAGATAGGCGGCACCGTACTCGATGAGAATTTTCATTCGGTTCTGAGGATACGGTGTTCCACAATTCCAAAGTTCATCACAAGTATCTTCAATGCATTCGACGAGTTCTGAAAGTTCATCAATGCTTCTTTCCTCCATTGTTTCAACGAGAAGTTGCAATTGTTTGAATGCCTCATTGTATTCTGCAGCAGCTTTTCCAGATTGCCCTTTCCAACTTCGGATTTCATCGTGCAAGGATCCTCCTGGAATTAAAACAATTATAAAAGTAATTAAGTATAACAATAAAGTAAATTCGACCTCCATTCATATCGACAGTAGCCAAAAGACTCTCCTCCAACTCATTCACAGCTGCTATCAGTTGCATATTGTTTCCTTCTGTTAGCTCTTTTCCGAACACCTAGGAATTTCGAAATGATTTCTATTGAATTTCCTACGATGAAACTCACATTCTGTACTGATTTTAGGAATACATGATTCAAAGTTCCATTAGCTGATATCACATTTACTACACTTTTGTAGTTTTCGTTATTCAGTGGGATGGATTGGGTTTTGTAGAAGACGACGCGAAGCACATTTCCGGATGGCGTCGCCGATTTCATTTTATTTGAAAGTTCCAACTTCTAAACTCGCATTTTAAAATTTTCTTTATTGTTGTTATTGTAGGATTTATTGTAGGATAATGGCTTCGCGCTCTACTGATGTCGCGAGGTGAGTGTTTTTTATTTACGTAAAACATTTTTTAGTGTTTTCAGGAGCTATTTCTTGAATTTTGTACGCGTTTAGCCATCGAAACTTGGCAGAACGCTAAAAAAAAACTATAAAGACACAGAGAAATGTGAGAGGGCACGTTTTAATTTTCGTAGGGTCTAATAGTTGAATTACGTGAGAGAGTGCATTGTCCGCGGAGGCGGTATAGAAATATGGGATAAACACTGGGACATGATGAGGGAGTGAGTAAACGCGCCCGAACGCACACACGCAACGCATCCAAATGAGGCCCAAAAAATAAAAAAGGGTGCGCGAATATTGTGTGTTTCAAATGAGTTGCAGCCTGAAAAAATGAGTCCGCAATCACCGTTCTGTCTGCGTCTCTTCAAATAGCACTGTGTTTGCGTGGTCGCGCTCATAAAAGTGGGCGGGATTTCGTGTTCTCATGCTGCAACTCGATTGAAAACACAATAATTTTTGATAGGATTTCGTATTTTCATGATTTTGGTTTGGTTTTTCTCTCCGATAATGTGAAATTATTCGCGCGCTTTTTTTTTTAAATATTTTTTGGGCCTCATTTGGATGCGTTGCGTGTGTGCGTTCGGGCGCGCTTACTCACTCCCTCCTCATGTCCCAGGGCAAAAATGAGAAACTGTCTGGGTGTCTGCATCTCTTCCCTTGTATCTAGGGTTGGCAATGGGGAGGTGGGGAGGCTCCCCACCTCCCCGCCCCAACCTACCCATCGCCAAAACATGCCTCCGCAATTCTGGAAATGTGAAATTTCCGCCACAAATCTGAATAGTAGACGTGCTAGTATTGTTTTTTAAAGTGAGGAAACTGTTTGAGTGCTTAAAATTGGATATCTGTCACTAGTGCAAAAAAGAGTGGGGCTCCCCACTGCCAACCCTACTTGTATCATCGTCTCGGTAGAGCACAAATTCAGTATTTTTGGACCGATAATAAATCACGCTTTTTCAAGAATTTAATTCTACCACATCACGATAACATCAAAATACCTGTTCTGATCTAGAAAAAACCAGCAAATTGGTGTTTGAATCAACAAACACCTCCAATGGCTCTGGATTTTTCAACTTTTCCTCCACAATGTTCAATCCCAAAAGATAACTGGCAACCCGAAGGACATACACTTTCCGCGGATCCCCTTTCTCCGCCACCGACATTCTGAAAAATCGAACAAATGGGAAGCGATCGAGTAATCTGATAGTTTGTTTATTTATGAAAACGGGAACGGCAACGGGACGGGACAGGACGCGAAAAGGTTTCAAAGGGAGAAAAAGGGTGTGTGTTGGTGTGTTGGTCCTCCGTTGTCTCTAACGTGTTCTCCTCTTCCAATTTCTCTGCGTTGCCATGGAGTCTGCCAATCAACTTGGAACGCGTTGCCGAGCCTCTGAATTCGAGAAACAAGAAAACAAATGAAAAGAAAAGAAAAGGAATTTCCGGTTTTAACTTGAAAGTTTTTAATTTTTTTAATTAAAAAAAACCACATTAGCCGAAAAAATCGGCAAACTTGCAGTTTCTATAAAATTTAAAGAAACTGTTTGGAAATATTTATCTTGTTTATCGTGTTTTCAACCGACTTGCGACATTAAAACGCAAGTCTGCATTCACCGTTCTGTCTGCGTCTCTTCAAATATTACTGTGTACGCGTGGTCGCGCACAAATAAGTGGGCGGAGTTTCGCGTTCTCATGTCGCAAGTCAATTGAAAACACAATAACTTTATCTCATTTTTGTATTTTTCTTGCCAGTTACAGTAAGCTCTGGCGCTGAAGAGGTGGACGAAGTCATGGATTTTTGGTGGCACTGTACGGGGTGTTGAACGTTGGATATTACGTGGTTGTAAACGCGCCCCGTCGCACTACGCATCGTTAAAACTATGAACCTATTCAGCGAAATTTCGAGGTGCTACCTCGGAATAGAACTGACGCGTAATAGAACTGTAGCGAAATAAAACTGTTCGGAATAAAACTGATCGGAATAAAACTGTTCGGAATAAAACTGTAGCGTTTTGGAACTAAATCAGCAATGGAGCGCGATTGCATTGCTTGCTCATTCAAAAATTGGAATTTCTCATGCGCGTGCTTTTTTCAACAGTTGTATATTTGAGCTATTCATCAAAAATTGTTTGTTTTGTTGTTTTTTTGAATAAACTTTTATAATTTTTTTCTCGGCCCGCCTTGACGGCCAAGCAATGTAATCGCGCTCCATTGCTAATTTAGTTCCAAAACGCTACAGTTTTATTCCGAACAGTTTTATTCCAAAACAGTTTTATTTTGTTACAGTTCTTTACCGAACAGTTCTATTCCGAACGGTTCTATTGCGAATCAAGTTTTATATCGCTGCAGTTCTATTACACTTCAGTTTTATTCCAAGGTATTATTGTTTTAAAAAATTTGTCACCTGGCGAGAGGCGCGAATTCAAAAAATAGGCTCCGCCTCCTCGCCGAAATATTTTTGCAATTCTGCGCGCGCCAATTTGCAATCGCGGTGCGCGCGATTTTCTTTTTTTTTGTCCAGTGCCTTTCAATTTCTCCTGGAAACCTTTATAAAAATTGTTATTTTGAAGCGAATTTGGCAACTGTTGATTTAAAGTGAGTTTTTGATTTTCTTTATTGGATATTTGTTAATAAAGTAACGGAAATCCAACGCGTAAAATCGCGCGCACCGCGATTGCAAATTGGCGCGCGCAGAGTTGCAAAAATATTTCGGCGAGGAGGCGGAGCCTATTTTTTGAATTCGCGCCTCTCGCCAGGTGACAAATTTTTTAAAACAATAATAGCACCAATTTCGATGATCGATCATGATCTGAAAAAAATGACAAGCAACTGGAGGAAAACTCGGAGAATTCTCCGATTGGTCTGAAAATTCGGGATAAAATGTCAAAAATACTCCTGGACATGCTCAGAAAATTTTGGACTGAAATATTGAATTTGAAAACAAAATGTTTGTTAAGAAAAATTTTTGAAAATTTTTATTTTTCGTAATTTATTCATTCAAATTTCGGTATGCGCCTTTAATTAAAACTACGGTAGGCTGTCACCGCGAGATTAAATTGATTTCCCACTTTTTTTTTTCATTTTCCATTTTTTTTTGTTAAATTTATCGATGAATTTTTCTTTTCTTTTCTTTTTTTGTTGTAAAAAACAATATGTGGTCCTGCAAGCTATTTGAACCAGTGGTGACGCAAAAAAAGTTTTGGTAGAATTTTTTTTTGTGGTGGAAATTTTAGAAAAAAAAACATTATTTTTTATAAATTGTATCGTTCTCATTGGTATTTATAAAGTAATTTTTTAAAAATGTTTTTGGAGACCGAAACGCATTTGTTTTTTGGTTGCTTTAAATAAACAAAACAAAGTAAATTTTTGTGTCACCTGGCTTTAAAATGTTTTTGCATGAAACCAACATTTAACTCATTTTTAACTACCAAGCGTCCATTTATCTAGCTAGTTGGAGATGTTTTTCGTGTTTTGAAACATCTAGCCACTAAATATAACGTGTTTTGTTCCTCATCCTCTGTTTCTCTTTCCCTCTGTCACCGTCACTGTATTGACGACGATGGCAATATAAATGACTCATGCTGCCCGTTGGTTAAAATCGATAGCTACAAATTTTAAAAGTGTAACTTTCCCCTTTCCGCTCGATTTCCAATCATCATGCATTACGCATTACGCGTTCGGTTCCGTTCCGTTCCACGCTCTTGGAAACAATGAATCATTGCGAGGGCCCGACAGTGGGTGCACTGCAACCGCGCTCTACCGCTCATCGCTGGTTATAATTATAATTTTCTGTTTTTTTTCATCCAATTATATTATTCGCACACGTTTTTATTTTACATCGCATGATTTTGATATTTAACGTGTTTAGGCTACGAGAGTCGATGTCGTGAAGCTGTGACAGAAACAATTAGTTTATACATCTGAAAATGGCTCAATTTTGCTCCGAAAACCGAGACATTGCTTGCTATCTTGTCACCAAACACTCGTGGAAGGGCAAGTTAGTGGTTTTTTATTGCTTCGGAAAACAAGACAAGCGTCGGCCAGTCTAAACCATAAAATTATAGGTACAAACGGGTGTTTTCAATCGGCACACTCGCCATAACCACTTACAATCCGAGCAGTTTGGAAATCACAAATCAATGGCTCTATGAAGATTTTTTGTCAGTTAAACCATTGCAAAAGTCACCAAATGATCATTCGAAACAAGACGAGTACCGAATTCATGTGCGAAATCGTGGGAAGAAGGACGATATGCGCTTCTCTTCTGACTTTACTACCGATATTCTCACGCATTGTTTGCAGTTCAGCACTAAATTCGCTGAAACGAATTTGGATCCATTGGTGAGTTTTTAAGCTATTCATTAGAAAAATTTCCAAAGAAATTACCTTGAAAATGAATTTTCCTGCATTAAACAGCATTAAAATGCATGTGTGCATAGGAATACAATGACACTAAAATTCATCTGAATAGGTTCATTATTCCACAGACAGTTACGGCTTTCAAACAAAGTTGGAGTGATCGGCGAATTCCGGTCACTTTGAGAGTGAACGCCTCGTGTTTGGAGCAAATTGATAATCGCGGAGTTGTTGTACAAAGCTATCCATTCAAAAATATTCGAAGCATCGGGAAAATTTCCGATTGTCCTGGAGGATTCGTCGTGGATGTTGGAGAGCATAGAAGGCGGGTAAGTATGCTCAATAATGCTTTTTTTGTTGTTGCCTAAAACCGATATAAATATCAACTTTTTAAAGCACATGTTCGCGTCTTCGAACCGCGAGGATCTTGTCAGAGAAATCCTTCGAATCGCCCAGGAAAACATTGGAATTAATGTGCCAATCGCGAAAGAAGAATTATCACTTGATGATTTTATGAGAACTCGTCTCGGATTGTGCAGTCGAGACGAAGAGTTGACGTCGTACGCCGAATTCAAAGTTTCGAAGATCACACGTCGCCAAGACTTGCCGATCCGACGTCTTCTTTGTCTCAGTGAGACATGCATCATTGAAAGAGATCCGGCCACTTACGCGGTTATTTGCGCAACACCGTTGAAACATGTGAGTTGTTATTTGTTATGGACCTGTTCAGTACAGAAAAAAACAGATTTTTTCGTGTTTTTTTAAAATCCTATGCAGAGGTCGTATTCATGAACATTTACCGTACGGTAGATGGAAATGGTAAATGATCTTTTTGACAGAAAATTTAAATTCTGCAATGTGCACGGAGTTCATGACACTATAAACGATCCGTGAATTGTTTTAGGAATAGCGAAACTTATTATTTCCCTCAGAAAACCCATTTACTTGTTCATTTACCGTACGGTAAATGTTCATGAATACGGCCTCAAAATTGCGGAAAAAACGACAAAAAATACAGTAGTCGGATTAAATTTTCAGCTGCAGAAAACTGCATTTCGTCGAACTACAAAATGCAGTTTTTGTCATTTTCTGCATGAAATGAATAACTCGGTAAATGCCTGCAACTGTTACGCAGACTTTGGCAACTTTTACGCAGCTCTTACGCAACTGTTAATTTACGCGCTATGGGTTTCTGCTAAAGATCTGCTCAAAAGCTGCGCAACTAAGGGGCTACTACTGCTTTCACTTTGCTTTTCGTTCCTTTTCTCTTTTCTATTAGTAAATAAAACATACTTTTATAATTATTATTTTTATTTAAAAAAAAAAAGAAATAGCATTTAATACACTTTATTGTCATCTCAACAACAAAAGAGCCGTGAAGGGCATGAGTGTGGGCGGTGGCTGGAAGGTGAGAATGTCACGGCGGAGTTGGAGGAAGACGTAGTATCGTGCGTGATCGTCGACAAGAGTGGTGGGTGTGGTCGGGTAGAATTTGGCCTCGAAAGATAACTCCTAGGGAAGGTCTGTAAAGTTTGTTTTGGGCTTTTAAATCAACTAGGAATCATCAGAAAACCAAAAAAAAAGCAACCAACTTTTCAATTGCTTTAATATCTTCTTATCATTATACAACCAGTGTCTGATGCCTTCCTCTTTGTCGTAGAAGCAGAGAGAAAAGTAATCGCGTTCTTCGATCGACAAGTCGCTCGTCACCTGACGGAACAATGCTTCACCCTCGGAGCCGCGCTGAACGATATATTTTTTATTTTTGTTATTTTAACACTGGGGTTTGAGGAGGGAGTGAGTAAACGCGCCCGGACGCACATACGCAACGCATCCAAATGAGGCCCAAAAAATAAAAACAGCGCGCGAAAAATTTTGCATTATCGGAGAGAAAAACCAACGCAAAATCGTGAAAATTACGAAATCCTATCCAAAATTATTTCGCGCGCGTTGATTTTTCTCTCCGATAATGCAAAATTTTTCGCGCGATTTTTTATTTTTTTGGGCCTCAATTGGATGCGTTGCGTGTGTGCGTCCGGGCGCGCTTACTCACTCCCTCCTCATACCCCAGTGATTTTAAGCTTTACGCCCGTCCAAACAACTTACGTTAACCTCAAACTCCTTGTAAACTCCAACTGGTAGGCAAACTCGTGCCGCCTGCATTTTGGAATTTCTCGGGTGTTGACTGGGCGCCGGTGACGTGGCGGGTGGTGGATGGTGTTGTTAGTCGACGGGTTCTCTGTCTTTACCCTTTTGCTCTGGAAATTAGGAATTTAATTGGCGCTCTGCGGGAAAGAGAGAGAGCGAGAGAGAGAGAGAGAAGCTAGACGGTTATAGAAAACGCGGCACGTCATCGGTGGCGCGCGAGTTCATTTGAATCGCAAAAATGCTCAAGAGCCCACTGAAATATTGATTTCCGTCCAAAACTTGAGAATTTTTTACATAATTTATCAAAATTTCAGGTCAATTGGAGAAAAAATTGTTTTTCACTAATTGTTTTTGTTGTTCACGCTTTGAATATGCGTTTCTGAGCATTTATCAATGCACGGTAAGTTCAGCGGCAATGCGCCGGAAGCATGTGTGACACTTTTCAAAAGGGCGACCGGAGGGAGCTGGGCGGAAGCGTGCTTAGCGGGGGGATTTTTTTGTAATTAAAAGTCTAAATGTGATTCTAAAAAGATAAGAAAAGGTTACTGGGAGCCGATTAAACACTGAAAAAGCCTTTAGACTTTAAATCACAAAAAAATTCCGTCACAAAGCAAGCTTCCACCCAGCTCCCTCCGGTCACATATTTGAAAAGTATCACACATGCTTCCATGAACTTTCCGGACAAAAAATAAATGCAGAATGAGATTAATATATGAAACAAATCAATAGCGATGCGAAACCGCACAAAAAACGAAAAATAAAGAAGTTTTTTTGAGTTGGGCAAAACACGGACCCGCGACATTTGGATTTGTAATCACGCGCACTACCAACTGAGCCACAGAGGACAGAAATCCCAGCAGAACAGAGTGCTTACAAATGAATGATGAAGAGCGAAACAAGAGAAAAAGAGTGGCGACGAAGCCAATAGGCTTGTATCTATTTAAATATTCGCGCAAAAAACATTTTCTTATTATTTATTAATCACATTTTCTTTTTTTTTTCCTCGAAAATATTTTTTGAAAATAAATTAACCTTCCACGTTACCGAAAAACATAAATGTGAAAACAAAAAGACGCAAAACGCGTTTTTATTTGAAAAAAAATTATTTTGCGCTATAATGGATTCGTGGCGGAGTGACAATCACGTTTTTATTCGAAAAAATGAAGAAATAACTGAAGAAATTAAGAGATGTTTCGTCTCACAGTTTCACGTGAAATGTCACTCCGTCACGAATCCATTATATATAATGTGGAATTCGTGACGAGAATGTCTTTTTTCATCTTTTAATTTACCACGGAGTAAAAAAATAATTAAAAATTGCAAAAAAAAAGAAAAAAAAGAAAAATACCGACGAAAAAACGGAAAAAAACAAGCAGAAAACAGACGGGCGGTGCCAATGATTTTGTGTCGCCAGGTGCGGCGCGTGTCGCGTTTAAGATCTGCGTAACATCTGCAGCCTTTTTAAGATCTGCTTAACAGGTGTTGCAGCCTTCAATGTCTGCATAACATCTGCTACTGGGTTTAAAGGCTGTTTAAAATCTGAAAGGAGCTCTAAGTCATGCGCAAAAGCTGCTATAGCCTCTTAGATCTGCGTAACAGTTGCAGGCGTTTACCGAGTAAGACAAAAATGACAAAAACTGCAAAATGTATGAAACGAATAACACAACCATTTTTTCTTGCAATTTTCTTGGCAAAAAGTACATTTTACAGTTCGGCGAAATGCAGTTTTGTGCTGCCGAAAATGCCGTTGGGAAAATTCCAGTATAGCCACCCACTACAATATAGGTACCAGTGATGAGCGGAATTTCCGTTTCCGTTTCCGTTTCCGTTTTTCGTGACGTTTTTGGGAGGGTTTTTTCCGTTTCCGTTTCCGCGGAATAAAAAATTATTTTCCGTTTCCTTTTCCGTTTCCGTGAAAGTATAACTGTTTTTCCGTTTCCGTTTCCGTTATCCGCATTTAGACGGAAAATGTTTAGCTTGAAATATCTGATGTTGTCCACGTGTACTTCACGCAGACGACACTCCAAAAATGCTCGTAGTTTACCGTAAATCGACAACTGTTTTTTTTTTGTTTCGAAAATTTCAAATTCCTCCGCGAGATTCTGACAAAACCGGGGAAAACCACGAAACCGGGGAAGACAAAACCAGGGAAGACAAAACCGGGGAAAAGTTGCAAGTCTGCGGCGCACTTTTTTAACACTTCCAGTACAAAACATCGTGCAGCGGTTGCAAAAGGGGGCGGAGCCTCTTCCCCGGTTTTGTCTTCCCTGGTTTTGTCTTCCCCGGTTTCGTGGTTTTCCCCTGTTTTGTCAGGGTCTCTCCTCCGCTGACCCATTCAAGTTTTGGAGACAGAATCAGAATTTTACGCGGCTCAAATCTATGGCCCAAAAGCTTCTAGATGTGCCAGCCACTTCGGCTAAAAGTGAACGAGTCTTTTCAATCGCCTGTCAAATTTTCGTTCCCAAACGAAATCGTATTGGGGAGGAAGCCCTGTAGAAGTTTTGATTTTGCTCACTATTTTCGGCCCGCCAAAATGGTCAAACGAAATATTTATACGTGAAATAAAATAATTTGGAAACCAAAATGAAAATCGCATAACGCTGAGTTCAGCGAAGCTTTCCGTCATTTTCCGTTTCCGCTTTTTTTCCGTTTCCGTTTCCGTTTCCGTGAATGATAAAATACGTTTTCCGTTTCCGTTTCCGTTTCCGCAGAATTAGAAATATGTTTCCGTTTCCGTTTCCGCGTTCCGTTTTTCAGAAAAACGGGTTTCCGCTCATCACTGATAGGTACCCACGCTATACACTGCGGTCAATAAGTTTAGGACCCCCCTAAATTTTGGGGGTCTGGCCAAAACTAGAACAGATATGAAAAATCTGTGAATGTAGTTCGATTCCAAATGTGAAATAACCCTCGGGCCAAATTTTGATGTCCCTACCACTATCTGTCCCCGCGCAACAACAAAAAGTCACTTTTTTGGGCGGTCAATAAGTTTAGGACCCCCTCGGAAATTTGGTGGATTTGTGAATTTTTTGATCCGATTTTTGCTTGAAAACTTGAAATTTGTTTTGTTTTTGTTGTTTTTCTTATTTTTTGTTTAGAATTCGCGTTTTTTTCACGTTATTCACAACATTTTGTGAAATATTTTGCGATTTTTCAGGTCTAGTGGTAAAAAGCAGTGGTAAAAAGCAGTGGTTTTTGGATGTTTTTCATGCTAAAAAATAAGAAATCAAGAAAAACAAAAAGTAAGAAAGCAAATCTAGTATCTGGTCTCTCCTCCATTGTTCTGGATGATCTTGAACATTCGGTTGGGCATACTCGCGACGAGTTTCTACAACTCTGCCACACTGATCGAGTCCCATTCCTGAAGAAGATCGGCTTTTAAGTCCTGTACGGTGTTGTACTGTGCCCCGTTTTTGTAGATACGACGTGCCAAGATACCCTAGCGATTCTCAATTAGGTTCAAATCTGAGCTGTATGCCGGCCAGTCCAAGACATTGATTCCTTTTGATGTCAACCATCCCATGGCCTCTTTGCTCGTGTGGATACTGGCATTGTCTTGTTGAAAGACGTGGGAATGACGTAGGTTTTGGAAAAACGGGACGATGGCCTTCTGGAGTGTCTGTATATACGAAAAAGAGGTCTCTGTCGTGGTGATGAATTGAAGCTCCATCTTCTTCCCATCAAAGAATTCCGTTCACGTCATTAGAGATCCGCTTCCGAAGTTCCTCTTCGTAAATATTTGGGGTTCCTTTTACAGATCTCTCCAATACTGTCTGTATTCATTCAAATAGTGTTGGATGGCGTTCCTGCTTCTCTCGATTCTAGATTCCATCTTGTGAAGCGACAATCCCAGCTGGGTCATCACATCAATTTTAGATTGCTCCGCACTGGAGCGTTGATTCTCGTTCCATGATGAGATAACGAGTTCTTTACCGATATATTTGGTTATTTCAGGCCCAGCTTGTTATTAATTTCAATTTTGTTCCTGCACATCATACTTTTACCACAAAAACTGACTACTGTACTGCAATTGACTGCTCTCAACAGTGTTCAAAATATATTGTTTCAAAATTTTAAAAAAATGAAGAAAACGGGAAAAAAAACGAATTCTAAACAAAACTATAAGAAAAACAACAAAAACAAAACAAATTTCAAGTTTTTAAGCAAAAACCCGATCAAAAAATTCACAAATCCACCAAATTTCCGAGGGGGTCCTAAACTTATTGACCGCCCAAAAAAGTGACTTTTTGTTGTTGCGCGGGGACAGATAGTGGTAGGGACATCAAAATTTGGCCCCGAGGGTTATTTCACATTTGGAATCGAACTACATTCACAGATTTTTCATATCTGTTCTAGTTTTGGCCAGACCTCCAAAATTTAGGGGGGTCCTAAACTTATTGACCGCAGTGTAGTATAGCCACCCACATAACTGAAAAATGGGGTTTTTCCGATTTTCTGTGGGTGGCTATTTTGAAATATATGGGTGCTTTTACTGGAATATATTATTACAGTTAAGCCACCCTCTCAGTGCTAATGGGTGGCTATACTGGTTTCCTAGGGAATCTTTCAGAATAGCCACCCATATATTTCAAAATAGGTACCCACATCAACGGGCTATAGAATAGCCACCCATCATTTCAGAATAGCCACCCATAATTCCAGAATAGCCACCCACGCGGCGCCGACTGTGGGTGGCTATACTATAGCAAGTCAAATGGGTACCTATTTTGAAATATATGGGTGGCTATTCTGTAATTATCCCATGCCGTTTTCTGCATGAAATGAATGACCCCATAAAAAAACACGAAAAACGATGTTTTCCTGCACTGATTAGGCCCATTAATTTGATTGTTTACAACAACAAAGAAACAAAAACATTCAGATTGTCTGCTTGGTTAGAAGTGAAAAAGATCCACAACAATTCATCGTTGAGTACGAAAATGGAGATGGTCGAGCATACGTTGCAGCCGAGAGGGATTTGATTCTCGCTTCGCTACTCGATGGGATCCGTGCTTCAGGAAATAATGAAGTGTTCGTGTGTGGTCACCGATTTGAACGAAATCTAAGAATAATTCCATTCTCAACTTCGCTAGACGAGGACAGTGAATCACAATGCATGAAGCACATCATCGCTCCACCTCCTGGTCTTCGTCGATGTGATCTAATCCGTAGATTCAACGCTAACGTGCCGTATTCTGGTCTTCGCTTCTCCAAGTCACATGACGGATTCTTTACGGAAAACAAGGGAAAAGTGATTGTGAACGCGATAGAAGCAGTTCTGGCTGAAAACTACACGAAGGACGACAAGGAACACAAGCACAAAACGGAGGCGCAATTGCAATGCTTACGACGGCTTTTCGCGTCAAAAAGTGGATTCCAGGCGTTTACAGAAGTGAACGGAGTTCGGGAGAAGCTTGGAAGTCTCGTGGTCAGAGTTTTATCGTGGAAATCTGAATCTATCGACCACGCAACTGTCGAAGCGCTTTGTGCTTTGATGTATCCGATGCATGATCAGTATGAATTGAGGATAGAACAACTTAACAAACAAAGTTTGATGAGCAGCCCGAAATTTGTTGAAACTCTTTTGGATTTGATTGTAAATCATGTGGTATGTCTATCAGGGAATTCTAAATTACAACGAAAAATATCTTTAGGACCGTTCGACTGGGTGGCTCGTAATCACTTCAATGCTCAACTTTCTCACCTTTTCCGTCTGTGCACCATATTCGGAAACTACTTCCGGAGACTCTTTTGACCATATTTTAAAGCTGGTATCTAATCGTGGTCGGAGCTTTTTCCGTCTCTTCCAATGCCCGAGTATGACGATTGTGAAAGGGGCAGGAATGGTGATGAGGGCGATTATTGAGGAAGCGGATGTCGAAACTTCTAAATCAATGCAAATGCTCGCACTTTCCGAAGGCGCATTTCTCACTCATCTCTTCATGTCGCTGTTATCTTCCGGTAAAGATTTGAGAGTTATGACGAATCGACAACTATCCGGTCATTTGATAAGCCTGTGGATTGCGGACAATCAACCTGCCAATGATCTTCTCATTCGATGTTTGCCTCGTGGACTTTTGAACTATTTGGAGTCGGAAGAAAAAGTTCCGGTCACGGAGAAAGATTTGCTGATTCCTCGAAATAATCTGACGGCGGCTACAAATGAATCAAAACAGAATGCGATGAAAGAGAAATTCGAGCAATTGCGAGTGACCGCGGAAGCCGGTCTTGACCGATTTGTGCAACACTGGGATCTCGATCAAAAACTCAACTTTTTGCCGAAGAGAGTTATTGATGTGGGTTGAGTCTAATTAGAGAGCTATACATGCATCAACGGAATAAAATGCCAAATTTTAGGAAAAACAACAACAGCGTCAACAGCCAGTGGTTCTCCGAAAGCGACGAAATCGCGTTCGACCTAACGTAAATTGGAAGTTATTTGCCTATCAATTCGGGAAAGATCACTCGCAAGCGGATCTGATTTGGAACGAGAAAACGAGAGAAGAGTTCCGTCATGCGATGGACACGGAAACGCGAGCATTAGCCAGTGAAAAGGAGCAGGCTCCCACTGGCCTTCCGATCGCTTGGAATCATACCGAGTTTCAGGTTGGATTATGGGGTTATTCACAAAATAGGAAAAATTATTTGGTGCTCCGATTCAGGAGTGGGAAAAAATGTAGTTGTCCTCAAAAAAATACCAAAAAAAAACATTGTTTTTTGTTTTACAAAAACTTTACCAAAAAATCCAAAAAAAAATTGAAAAAAAAACGGCGTATTTCTGCCAGTTCTAAATTTTTGTCCAAAAACCGGAATTTTTTGCCTCCACGGCCCTACAAAAAAAATCCAATAATTTTTTATCTCATATACACGGCGAATGCATCATCAGCCTCGCTCTACGGCACTTTTTGATTTTCAACAGTGTGGTGCGTCTGTTTTGTAGCAAAAAATCAAATTTAAACTACAAACCGTCGTGGCTACGTCTTTCTTTTTTTTTTTGAAAAAATAATACAACTAAAATTCGAGCTACTCTTGCAAGTGCGTCACGGTTTTACAGGAAATTTGCAGTAGAGCGAGGTTGATGATGTATTCGCCGAGAGTAATCAAAAAACAAATTGAAATTTTCTTTCCCCCAAATATAACCCGAAAAAAAAACCGAAAACAACTTTTTTTTTGTCCCACCCCTGCTCCGATTGGCCTGAAGGTCGCAGAAATTCTCAGAAAGTTTTGGACCGAAATATCGGCTCTGGGGCGTTTCAAAATTTTAGTGATATTGTGCACGGCATGTTAGAACCTACGTAAAGGCAAACGCGCTCTGTCGCATTTCTCTGCGTCTCGATAGTATCATTCTGCCAAGTTAAGATAAGTGTGTGCAAATCTAGAGACGCAGAGACTTGAGATAGATGGCCTTAAGGCTTCCATTCGGACCAATTTTCGTCCGTCCGGTCCGTCCGTTCGTCCGTCCGTCCGCCGTCCGTCCGGTTCGTCCGCGGTTCGTCCGGTTCGTCCGGTTCGTCCGCGGACGGTCCGGTTCGTCCGTTTCGTCCGGTTCGTCCGGCACGCTCTATTTGGCTGGGAATATTAATTTATGGCACTCTCTTTAAAAATTCTGACATTGAAAATGTAAGCGGTTGCAAATTTATGTAGAATTAGCTTTGCAAAAACAAATTTTTTAATTTTTTTCCGAATTTTTGATAGCCGAAACAAGACATTTCTGTTGATATTTTCAAGAAAAAAGAACAAAAACAGCTTTTGAAAACAAAATATAACAGAAAGAAAAAGAAAAACTAAAAAGAAAAAAAACGGACGAAGCGGACCGACCTCGGACGAACCGGACGAACAGCGGACGAAATTCGTCCGCTTTTTTTTCGTCCGAATGGAAGCCTTAGATGGCCTCCGAAATTTCATTTCCAAAAATAATTTAGAAAACGTTGTCTCTAGCACGCCGTGTTGTGCGAACACGGCGACGAAGAATAGGGCTCTGGGACGTTTCGAAACTTTTGTGCTATTTTTCGTCGCCCTGTTTGCGCTATTGACAAAATTCGGCAAGGTAAAATAGTTGTCGAATCTTTTATCGGTAAGTTCGCAAAACTTTTCGAAATTTACTGGAAAATTCACCACTAAAAATGCACTAAAGTTTCGAAAAGTCCTAGAGCCGAAATATTGATTTTGTAAATTTTCAGAAAAAAAAATTGTATATTTTCAGATTCGCTATCCATCTTTGCTGGAAGAGATCAAAATTGGTGACTACTATTTAAGACTTCTTCTTGTTGAAGCTGACGAAAACGCCACACCAATTCACAATCCGTTAGTTTTTTTTTTCTTTTCATCTTTCATCTTTCTTTTCAAATAACACCCAAAAAATTAAATTTCTTTTCCAGACTTGAATTCTTCAACAACGTCTACCACCGCTTCCTCCTTTCTACAAAAGTGGATATGAAATGTTTGTGCCTTAGAGCGATGGCAATTACATATGCACGTCATCACATGACAATCGGAGCTTTCCAAGATGCCAAGTACTTTGTGGAAATGCTCGCCAAATGTATAAATCCACTGGAACGTGATCACCTTGTCCTGCTCCTATCCAAACTTGCTTTGAACAAAGAAAATGTGAGAGAGTTGATAGTGGCCAACATTCTGCCGCTTTTCGTCGATCTCTGCGTTCTTGCGCATCTACACGTGCAGAGAGCAAAGGTGCAGAATCAGACGAATGTGATTGAAGCGAGTGCGGAGCAAATGGCGGAGGGCGGATCCGAAGAGTGGTATTATCACGATAAGGAGAACAAACAGATTGGACCGCTATCGTTTGAAAAGATGAAGAGCTTGTATCAGGAGAAGACAATTTTTGAGAAGACGCAAGTGTGGGCAGCTGGAATGGATAAATGGATGAGTCTTGCGGCAGTTACACAGTTTCGATGGACCATTTGTCAGCAGAAAGAGCAGCCGAATGAATTGGGAAAAGGAACATTCCAGGCAACGATTCTCAATTTTACTGACCTCAGTGTTTTATGCTTGGACACTATTCTACAAATGTGCGAGTTCTTTCCATCCAGGTTGGTGAATTTTTATCAGATTTTATTTATTTATGCCGCGTCTAAAGTTCAAAAAATTACTGACATCAGGAGTTTTTTGCAGTCCAAAGTTCCGAAAAATTTCCCAGAAATAACAGGCGCGCACAGTCGAAACTGGCGTTACCGTAGTTGCTTCGCTGCGAGACCTTCTATGTTTGAACTTGAATTTTCCCGCAAAAATATAAAAAATTGAGCAAGTGCGGGAAAATTCAAGTTTAAACATAGAAGGATCTACTGTAACGCCGGTTTCAACTGTGCGCGCCTGTTATTTCTGGGAATTTCTTCGAAACTTTGGACTGCAAAAAACTCTTGATTTCAGGAATTTTTTGAACTTTGGACGCGGCATTACATATTACATATTTATTTATAAACGATTTGATATTTTAGAGACGCTCATGACTGCGTCGTGCGCCCAATGCCATCGGTGAAGAAACAGTTGACTGAGCCGGTTCTACTATATCAACTCGTTCAACTTCTACTCACTTACGATCCACAGATTGTCCAGCGAGTCGCCGTACTCCTCTACCTAGTGATGCAAGACAATCCGTTCCTTCCACGTCTATACCTATCTGGAGTGTTTTACTTCATTCTTATGTACAATGGATCGAATGTTCTTCCGATCGCTCGATTCCTTCATTACACTCATATGAAACAAGCCTATAGATCTACTCTTCCACATTTGGACAGCACTCGACAATCCGTCCTAGCTACGTTACTTCCAGAAGCGGCCACATTCTATTTGGAGCAGTATGGACCAGAGAAGTATGCTGAAGTGTTTCTCGGTGAATTTGACAATCCGGAAATTATTTGGAATACGGCGATGCGTCGTCATCTTATTGAAAGGATTGCGGTTCACGTTGCCGACTTTTCGCATCGTTTGACTTCGAACATTCGTGCTCTCTACCAGTTTTGCCCGATTCCGCTCATAGACTACCCGGAGCTGACACAAGAACTTTTCTGCCACGTGTACTACTTGAGACACTTGTGCAATAAACAACGGTTCCCTGACTGGCCGATTCGTGATCCTATTCCTTTCCTTCGTTCTTGTCTTGCCACCTGGTACAATGAACTCGAGAAAAAGCCAGCGTCCATGTCTGTTGAATTGGCCAGAGAGATTCTTTCGGTCGACCTCACAAATGAAGAGTACGCGTATTTTCATATTTTTTATTTTATACAAGTCTTATTCGAACTTCAGACATCGTAAGCCAGCGTTCTTCCGTCGTCAGTACTACAAACTGGCTGCCAAGTACCATCCGGACAAAAATCCAGAGGGAAGAGAAATGTTTGAACGAATTAATGCGGCGTACGAGCTGCTGAGCAGCGAGAGTGTGAACAATTCAATTATGCCAGACTCGCATCGAATCGTTCTTTGTCTGCAGGCACAATCCATCATCTACAGTAGATACAGTAAAGGTATAGAAAAACGCATTAAAGTGGCTCTAAGACGTTTCGAAACTTTTGTGCAATTTTTCGTCGCGCTGTTCGCACTAGTGACAAAATTCAGGATAAAAAGATTTGACAAATCTTACCGATTATTTTGGACCATTTGTCAATAATTACCGCAAGAAATTTCAGATACATTTTGACGGTATTGTGTTTTCAATCGAGTTGCAGCATGAGAACGGGATATAAAAAGACATGTTTTCTCTGCTTCTCTTCGAATCGAACTGTGTTTGCGTGGTCGCGCGAAAAAAAGTGGGCGGAGTCACGCGTTCTCATGTCGCAAGTCGATTGAAAACACAATAAGTGATACCCTAATTTTGTCACTAGTGCCAACACCGCGACGGAAAATTGCACTAAAGTTTCGGAGTGGCAGGCTTCGAAACGTCCCAGAGCAAATAAAGTGAGACCCCACGGGGGGGAAGCGTCGGAATGCGGGAACGAAAGGGGGGGGGGGGAAATGGGCGGAGCCAACAGCAAAAGTGCCGCAGTGACATTTTTTATTGTAATAGTTTTATGTTCAAAATGACCATATTTAATTTTGTTGAAACTAAAATAATAGAATCTTTCGAAAAAAAAAAATCAAAAAAAAAATTAGGCTCCGCCCATTTTACCCCACATTCGATTTTTTCAGAATTGTCCGAATACAAGTACGCTGGATACTCTCAACTCATCAAAACAATTGACCTGGAAGCCAAAGATGAAGCGTTGTTTATCAAAGGTGGAGGCGATTTACTCTCCGCTGCGATTGAACTTGCCAATTATACACTTATCAGTAGCGCATTAAATGCGGAACAACTTAGGAGAGACAACGGACTTGAGGTGATTGAAAAATAGAAATGCAAAAAAAATATATAACTTTCAGGCTCTTGTGACTGCATTTGATCGATGCGTTCCAATGGTTACGATGAGCTCGAATCCAGACGATATGCCTGTGCAAGTGTGCATTCATGTATGTGACTGTTTCGCCACTGCCGCCACTTTCGAGGCGTGTCGTCAGCGATTGATGGAGATGCCGTCCATCTTTGGAGCTCTCTGTCGCCTTCTCCAATTCTCCAATTTACCCCGTCTGTCCACAGCTTCTGCGCAATGCATTCGTGCAATGGCCGTCGACACTCTTCTACAATTCCAACTCTTCCAAACTGGCGTTCTTTGGCAACTCGTTCCCCACCTCTTCCACTTTGATTACACACTTGACGAAGGAGGTGTTCAACACAGTGAAGACTCGAACAAGCAGTCACTCGCCAATTCATTGGCTCGGTCTTCGTGCGAAGCGCTCGCAGCTCTGGCCGGTTTTCGCGAGGACACGCCAGACAATGATGGTGTTCAAGCGAGTCTTCGGGCTCTGCTCACGCCTTATATCTGTCATTGTATGCGCGTTGAAACTAACGATATGGTGCTAAAAACGTTGAATAGTAATCTGGAGAATCCATACATGATCTGGGACAATGGTACAAGGGCTGAAGTTCTTGAATTCGTGGAGAGGCATCGCACTTCGAATGAAGCAACGGTAAGTAATTAGTATCTAAAAAAAGAAAACAATTTTTGTATTTTCCAGAGTGAACTGTTTGGCGCTGAATTTGAATTATCGGTACACAAAAACGAGCTGATCGTCGGCGACATTTTCATCAGAATTTACAATGAACAACCCACTTTTGCTCTTCACGTAAGTTTTCTGAAATTATAGACTAGACCGATATTTTTTCCAGGAACCGAAAAAAGTGGCTGTCGATCTTCTCGACTTTATCCGCAAGAACGAGAACGAACTCACTGGTGCTCTGAAAAAGAAGAATGAGGACGATTTGATCGAAATCGATTGGGGAAATGGTCCACAAGCGAATGGAAACTCTTTGAGTACAGAAACTAAAGTTTTGATGACGATGACGGCGTTGGCCAATTTGGTTTCTGCGAATCCAGGTAAAAAATTGCAAAATTGCGGATAATTATCGGAATGGTCTGAAAATTTGGGAAGTTTGATTGATAATTTTTCAATTAATTTCTTTTTGGAAGTATTTTTGTCATTATTTTCCAAAGTTTCAGACTAGTCGGAGCCAGGGGTGGAACAAAAAAATGTTGTCCTCAAAAAATTTACCAAAACACCCATAAAGGCATATTTCTGCCAGTTAAATGGGAGTTTTTCAAGTTTTCGTTAAAATTTTTTTGTCAATTAGGAGCATATACCGACTAAGTTTTTGTACAAAAAAAAACAAAAAAAAATTTTTGTTTCACCCAAAAACGAAAAAAAAAACATTCCTTTTTTTCTGGTCCCATCCCTGGTGTTATGCTGCTAATTCATGTACAAAAAAAAGTAGGCAGGGTTTCAATTTTCATTTCGAAACTGACTGAAAAGGCGATAAATATTAAAAAAAAAATACATTTTAGGTGCATTGTTTGCAAACAAAAAAGGTAAGAGAAATGTTGTAAATTTGTTTTGTATTTAGTCATGCTTAATGATCCTTTGTTTGTTGGGGCATCCTATCTCTTTGTTAATGTCTATCTTTCTGCAAGTCGACTTTTCACACATTCTTCTTCCAGGTGTCGAAATACTGCTAATTGGAAACTTCCCTCTACTCATTGCATATCTCAGAGGTCGGAAATACCCGAACCTTCAAATCGCTGCTCTGCAAGTCATTCTCCTTGCCGCTGCCAACAAGGAATGTGTCAGTGATCTCTCGAATTGTCATGTAACTACCACACTATTCACTCTTCTCCGTGCACAACCTAAAATCGCTTCTCGAGTGCTCGGAGTGCTCATCGCTCTGTCTTCGAACGGACAGATTGTGAAGGAGATGTTAGAGCATGGAGGACTCATGTACATCTTGTCGATTCTCTGCTTGACAATGACTGATCAGGGACAAAGATTGCAAGCTGCAGAGTTGCTGGCGAAACTGCAGTCGGATAAGCTGACAGGGCCGAGATGGACGAGATTTATCATTAAGTTCCTTCCGGAAATATTTGCCGATGCTTTAAGAGACTCGCCGAATACAGCGTAAGAATTCGGAAATATTTATGGACCTATTCACAAAACCGGAAAAAAACTGAAAAAAATTGCGGGAAAAATCGGAGAATGCTCCGATTGACCTGAAATTTTGGGAAATATTGGAAAAAATTCTCCTGTATTGTGAAAACAAAAAAATTGCAACGCGTACTTTTGAAATTCAAATGAAAATGGAAAAAAATCTCTTCATTTCCCGTGCTATTTCTTTCATTGTCGTTTGAATTTCAGAAGTACGCAAACACCGCGTTGCAATTTTTTGGGCGTGTACAGGAAAATTTTTTCCAATTTATCCCAAAATTTCAGGTCATTCTCCGATTTTTCCACAGTTTTTTTTTCAGTTTTTGCCTTTTTTTTCCGGTTTTATGAATAGGTCCATTAGAGAAAGAAAAAAAAAATAAATTTGTTTCAGTCTCCAAATGTTCGACTCATCAAATGAGAATCCTGAATTGATTTGGAACGAAGTAACAAGGGCGAAAGTTAAAGGAATCATTGATCAGGAAGTCATCAAATTGTACGACCAGCATGTCAATGATCCGACTGCCAAATGGAATACCACGTCCCTGGCAGACAAGAATTGCGCCTACGGAGACAGTATTAGTGGCGAACTCGTCGTTGGAGGCGTTTTTGTCCGGCTTTTCGTGGAGAATCCTGGGTGGTCTGTCAGACATCCGAAACAATTTGCCACCGAATTGATAGAGAAGTAAATTTGATTTTAAAAAAATTGTTTTTACTAATCACTTCTTTTCTCATCTTTGTTTGTTCCAGAGTGTTGGAATTGATGAGTCGTCCTACTCCCGAAATCGATCTAGTCACAAAGGCCTTTGTTGAACTCGTTCGTCACCATCCAAATACAGCCGATCAACTTCCTTCTCAAGGATACCTTCCTCAGTTCTGCACCGCCATGTGTCTCCAGAATACTGCCGCCTCTCGCTCTGCAATTCTCATCCTTCAAGAGCTCAGCGAGAATCAGTTCTGTTGTGATGCTCTTTCCCAACTTCCGTGTATCGACGGAATCATGAAGTCGATGAAGAACCAACCAAGTTTGATGCGTGAATCTGCACATGCTCTCAAGTGTCTTATGAAGAGAAACACTGGCGAATTGGCTCTTCAGATGCTCAATTGTGGAATGGTACCGTGGCTTTTGGAAGTGTTGGATAGTTCAATGAACGGAGTGTCGAATGCAGCCGCAGCGAGAGCTGAAATTGTCGATGCTCTGAAAAGTGCGATTCTGGATCTGAAAGTTGGGCAGAAGATTTCTGAAATTCTTGACAAGTCTCCGATTTGGGCACAGTTCAAGGATCAACGACACGATCTGTTTCTACCAGACGCCAGGACTCAAGCTATCACTGGTATGTATTTTTTTTTTAAAGGATGTGCACACTTTTCGGATAAACTGCTCTAAAATATAGTATTGAGTTGGGGGTTTTACGAATATTACATTGAAATCGCACAAAAATTGCTCTGATTTTTCATGATTTTACAACAAAAAAATAGAAGACCACGGGGAGCACACGAAGCGGAGGTTTTCTAGGCCAGCGGCCGACAACGTCTTTTCGAAAAATATTTTGTCTTCAGCAATAATCGGTATGTTTCACGGCGTGTTAGAACCTACGTAAAGGCAAACGCGCTCTGTCGAATTTTTCTGCGTCTCGCTAGTGGTCTGCTGCCAAGTTTAACAAAGTGCGTGCAAAACGAGAGACACAGAGACTTGAGAGAGATGACCTCCGAGAATTCATTTCCAAAAATAATTGTAAAAACGTAGTCCAGCACGCCGTGTGTTTCTTCTATTTCCTTAATTGTTCCCTATGTTTTTGATAAATTTATTTAAAAAATGGCAAAAATTGCGCCAGGTGAGCGGAAATATAGGTTTTGTGCATTTCAAAAAGGAAAGTTTTCGGGAAAAAAATGCTGGCCGTCGGTTTCCTAGGCCGCAACCTCGTGTACTCCCCGTGGTCTTCTATTTTTTGTAAAAAGCATTATTGTCTCTCTCCAAATTATTTCATTTCGCGTATTGTCCATTCGCGGAAAAAGCAAGTGCGCTCCACGAAACTTAGTACTTCGTGGATTTAATTTTCGTCGCCAAAGTATTTCATTTCACGTTTAATTTACACACAATTTCATGAATATCTTCGTCTCAATTGTCATACAAACTGACACACCTTCTATTTCTATTGTAAACATTGATAGTATAAGTGGTCATGCCCTTCTTCTCAATTAAAAAAAAAATCATGAAGTACTAAGTTTCGTGGATCGCACTTGCTTTTTTCGCGAATGGACAATATAAATTCAACGTGAAATAAAATAATTGGGGAACCAAAATGAAAATCGAATAACGTTGAGTTTAGCGGAGCGCCTTTGGCCATTTTGGCGGGCCGACAATAAAAAATGAGAGAAATTTTTTTTGAGCTTTTTCAATTTGATATTCGTAAATCCCCAACCCAATACTACATTTCAAGCCAATTTCCCCAAAAAGTTGGCACCTCCTTTAAACTATTTTTTCACGATTTATTCCAATTTCAGGCGGTCCAACTGGAGTTGCTGGTTACTTGACGGAAGGAATGTTCAACCCACCGCCAATCAGTTCTCAGCCTCCACCGATGAACTCGCATCCTTTAGATCATTAGTCCCTTCCTCTAGCCTCTAATTTTGTACATTTGTACAACTTCTCTCATTAATATTTATTTTCTTCCTTTTTTTCTCTTCCCTTTTTTTGTAAGCCTTTCTGATTGTGATACTTCCCGCCCATCTACTTTTTTAATTCCCAATTTCCCGTGATTGATTCCGACCGGCTTTGTCAAAGTTTTCGATTTTTCTGGTGCTTTTCTTCTCTAGTGGATATTTGCTATACATTGTTCTGTGCAATCCTCTCTTTTTTCTCTAAACATTAGTCGCTTTTCTGGGAAATGTTTAAAAATTATATAATTTGATTTGTTTAATTACGGTAAAATTGACATATTATAGACAATTATTGCCTCTTCCATTTATATAAATTATTTCTTTTGAAAACGTGCTTTGAATATCTTTCTTATTCGAAAGTACCATGTTCTTTTTTGATATATTTTCTTAAATAATTGAAAAATGCAACAAAATGCCTCAATTTTTCGACTTTCAGATGAAAAAGGTGGTCAAGAAGAAAGTCGTTAAAACGAAAGTGGCAAAAACGCCTTCTAAACCGTCGGATGACGTGGAAATGCCGATGGCCAAGATGGACGATGTGAATGACGTGGCAGAGGATTATCAAGTGTTCGATATGTCCAACATTGCCGCACCAGTAATTGAGTTTGAACTTCCAAATTTGACAGAAAGGAAAATAGAAGTTACAAGTGAAGAAGAGGTGGTGCCGGAGAATAAGACATTAGAAAAGAAGAAAGCAGCCAAGAAAGGATCTTCTAAAGAAGCGAAATCATCTGGAAATAAGGAACCATTGACAGCCGAGAAGCTGAACAACGAGTTTGTGAAACTCCGGGCGACCATTGTAAAATCTAAGAATCAGTTGATGTCAAAGTTGGTGCGACAAAAGAAAAAGTTGGAGGGTGCGAAGAAGAAAACAGCAGAGACGGGCCGGAAAGTTGCTCGTCTAACGGAAGAGATCATCGGGCTAAAGTCTTTCGATAAAGATGCGGTAGCAAAGTTCGCCGCTATCAATACTAAAACTCTTAACGAGCTGAAAATAGATGCGACAACGCCAGTATCGGAGAGGTTAATGTACAAGTTGGCATGCCAAGAAGTCGTCGTCAAAGAAGTCGAGAACATTAAACAAAAGTATACAGAGTGGAACAAGACTGCCGCATTTTTCATGCAACGTCTCGGACTTCAATACTCGAATAAGGAGAAAAAAGAGGATAAGAAGAATGGTGATGATGACGTGGATGAGGATGGTTTGGAAGTTGGTGGAGAAATCGCCGATGAGGTCGTTGATGAAGATGAAAAAGAGGATGAAGATTCTTCTGAAGAAGGTGTTGACGGAGAATACAACGAATCCGATGTGGAAATGGTGGATAGTGACGAGGAAGCGGGAAATGAAGCCGCGAAGAACAGAAGAGCATTGGTAATAAATACATGTCTACCCTTTTTCGCCAAGTTTCGATAAATTTTGTATAATGGGGTTATTCTCGAAATCAACAAAAAAGGCAAAAAATAGAAAATTCGGAGAATGCTCCGATCGATCTGAAACTTTGGGGAATCATTCATAAAATACTTCCGGTCATTCCCTGAAAATTTCAGACCAAAATATCGATTTTGAAAATTTTCAGAAATAAAAATCGTTATTTTTTAAAATCAATATTTCGGTCTGAAATTTTCTGTGAATGTCCGAAAGTATTTTTTAAATGATCTCTCAAAGTTTCAGACCCATTGGAGCATTCTCCGAGAATAACCCCGTAACAATTTATCGAAATTTTTTTGATAAAATTTTCTTGAAAAAATTGATTTCCGAAGGCCTGATCCATGAAACTGGAAAACGACAAAAAAAAACGGTTTTCCAGTTTCATGGAACCGGCCTGTGGTGTAAAAAATTTATTTTTGAATTGAAATTTGTCTGAAATCTTTCAAGAAGTCTTTTCTAGAATACCTATTTTTCAGCTACTCGGATTAATTGGCGCAAAAGAGGACAAATCTCGCCCTGCCTTGAAACCTAAAAAGAGGAAAATTGAAGATGAAGACGATACGCAAAACAAGGCGAAGAAAAATACGAACGGGAAAACGGAGAGCAAAAAAGTTTTAAAAAAGGTAAATACTAAATGCAATGTTATCTCCTACACATTATAAAGTTTTAATTGTTCAGACCATCGATCCAAAACAGGGAAGCAAAACGGCTGCGTCTAAAATAAAAAAGCCAACTATTCCCAAGACTGTCGAAGAAAAAGTACCAGAAGATGAGGAATCTGCACAAAAGACTTTGGTTATGAAAGTGGATCTCTCGAAGGGTGGAAAAATAGAATCTTCCAAGGCAAAAGCTCCGGTGAAGAAGATTGAAGCGGTCACGAAAAAAGAAGAAGCAGAAGAAGAGGATGATGACGATGAAAGTGCTGCGTTCTTTTTGCCAAATTCTGGAGCTAAATCTACGAAAACAGTGAAGAAGGTGGCACCGAAAAAGGAAAAGGGCACAAAAATGAAAACTCCAATCCCAACTGTGGAAGTTTCGAAGAAAAAGGGTTCGAGCAAAAACAATAATGTAACTGGAGAGGATCATCCCTCCTGGGTGGCTAGTCAGCAGAAAAAGAAGATGGCGTCGGCGAAACCGTGCGGAAAGAAGATTGTTTTTGGAGACGATTGAATTATTATTTTTTTTGCTTCTTCGTTATTTAAAGGGGGTGCCAACTTTTTGGGGAAAGTTGCTTAAAATATACTCTTGGGTGGGGGATTTAAGAATATCACATTGAAATCGCACAAAAAAATTTCTCTGATTTTTTATGATTTTTACAAAAAAAAATAGAAGACCACGAGGAGTACACGAAAAAATGGTGGCCGTGGCCTAGGAAACCCGCAGCCGCGGCTTCTAGAAACTTCCATTTTCACGAGAAATATTTATTTTTCTTGTAATTTTCCTCGTTTTTATCATCGATCTTCGATAAATCATGCTCTAATCACTTATTAAAATTTTAGATAATCGCGAAAACACATTTTAGTCATGAATATTGAAAAATCGATATTTGCCTGTTGTTCGATTCAACGCTCTGAATATATTCCGGTGAAAATTTTTGCTCGAATATAAAAGTTACAGATAAAAGAGTGAATTTAATGCGGAAGTGAGCAGGAAAACGGGAAAAAATTAAAGGTATGAGAATTTTGTTTCGAATTTGTTTTATCATTACTTTTGTGATCAACACACATTAATTTGCTATCTGAAGTCACGAAATGATGTTTGTAATATATTTCCCAAAGATTAATGCAAAAATATTGGAAAAAGACGGGAGAAAAATGATGAAAAAGAAAAATGGCGTTTGAATTTCGCGCCAAATCGTGTACTCCCCGTGGTCTTCTATTTTTTTTTGTAAAATTCATAAAAAATCAGAAAAAATTTTTCGTGCGATTTCGATGTGATATTCGTAAATCCCCCACCCAAGAGTATATTTTAAGCCACTTTCCCCAGAAAGTTGGCACCCCCTTTAATTGTTACTGTTAAATATGTTGTTGTTACTCTTTTTAAATCTTGTTTTTATGGGGTTATTCAGGGTCGGAAAAAAATAGTTTTTTTCCTTATTCAAATGACGGAAAAAAAAGAAAAAAATCCGTGGCCGCGAGAGTTTTTTTCCGTTGCTTTTCTAGGCCATCGCAAAAGTTTTTTAGGCCCTCGGCCGTGAGACCTGCGAAATATCGATTTACGGGCGAATAATTTTTGAAAATTGGTCTCGCGCGCAGGTCTCACAGCGAAGGGCCTAAAAAACTTTTGCGATGGCCTAGAAAAGCAACGGAAAAAAACTCTCGCGGCCACGGATTTTTTTCTTTTTTTTCCGTCGTTTGAATAAGGAAAAAAAGGAAAAAAATTATTTTTTTCCAACCCTGAATAACCCCATTACATTTGGATCATTTTTATATATACTCGGTATAAAACGCTGAAAACTCGCTCCAAACGAACAAAAAATTTCGCATGCATTTGGAGTGAGGTTTAGAGAAATCAAAGCAAAACATCGGCCACGGCTCTCTCAATTTTCTGCACTCTCTCGTCGCAAACGTGGCCGCGTCCAGCATTGTGCGAAGGGAGCGCGTTTGCAGCGCTCCGTACTGAGAATACCAGCTAATAAAAAAAGCAGAGCCAACGCTTCCTGACTCGTTTTCAACCGCTACGTCTTACTCTAACGTAAATCGCCGACACGAATTGGGAGCCGCTGCAAGTGCGCCCTATTGCACACCTCAAATGCGCGCGAGATTCAAATTTAAAAAAATTTTGGCTATGAAAATGAGAATCAGAGTCGAAAAAAAAGAGAACAACCGCAGGAAACTTTATTATTTTTTTATTTATGTGAATTTTATGAATGAATTAATTTTTTTTGGCGTTGTGCGGGTTGAGAGTCGCTGAATTTTTTTTTCTTTTCGTTTTTTTTTGCCCTTTTTTCTCCTCGACGCTTCGAATTTGCGTTTTCAAGTATTTATTCATAACCTGAAGGTTCAGTGGCACGCGCCGGAAGCATATGTGACACCATCAAATGGGCGACCGGAGGGAGCTGGGTGGAAGCATGCTTTGAGTCTGTTGCCTGTTATCCGGTCTCGGAAAATCGAAACATCAGTGGCCTCCGATCCGCAATGCATGTTTTCACCCAGCTAAAATATGCCGGCAAGTTGTTAAATATTTTTTGCGAAAATTTGATCGATGAATTTTCAAAATAAAACGAGAAAACAAGACATGGAGCTTAATTTGTAATGTCCCGGTTGTCATATTTTATGTAAAAGACTCATATACAAATCATTTTGGCTAAAAAAAGGTTTGTTGACAGATTTCTGGATAAATGTATCGCAAATTTTGTCGAAAATCTTTCTTTTTCCTTCGGTACACATTTCGTTCTGTGCATTGACTTCACATCTGCAAAGCCGAAAATATTCAAAATTTGAATCTCGCGCGCATTTGAGGTGTGCAATAGGGCGCACTTGCAGCGGCTCCCAATTCGTGTCGGCGATTTACGTTAGAGTCTACGTCTTTGTCATCGTACTTTACTTTAGATTTTATATAGAAAGACCCCACGTAAACTGCTCGGGACTGATTCTACAATGACCTTGACTGCTCGAATCAGATTTTAGCTCTCTCGCGCCCTCTGAGCTGGTCTCGCCAAGAAATCGTGGAGCCTAGATTGCGTACTTTTGAAAATGAAGACGAAAAAGGAATTTCTTTCATTTTCAAATAAGCACAGAAATTAGGGCACGCCCACTTTTGTCTATTGTCAGCTTCACTGAAATGAGCAATAGTTGGGAAAATCGTTTTTATGAGCTTTATTTTCGGTCGAGTTGAGATGCCTCATCAAATGATGCTCATGCGGGTTTCGCTGTGACTGTGCATGCGCACTTGTATTTTTTGTGATCGTGTATGCACCGTCGGGGCGAGACCCGAATGCGCACCATTTGACGAGGTATCTCAAATCAAGGAATACGTAATTAATATATGTCCAGTTCGCATAAATTTTTGTAGAGCGTAATGTACTTTGTTTCATGGGAAAAATGTGCAAGTCTGCGGCACAGTTTTTTACTTCATTCTATAGCACTTCGTGTACAAAACCGTGCCGCAGACTTGCAAATTTTTCACCGGTTTTTTGGTATTTTTCCCCGTTTTTGCGTTCCCCGGTTTCGCGTTTTCCTCGGTTTTGTCACGGTCTCGAATTTGCGTGCCTTGTGCAAATTCGCGTGTCGGTGTTGTAAACCACGCCCCTTTTTATCCGATTCTGCCTGAAAACTCGCCTATTTTTTTGTTTCTCTCAGCCGCGACACCTTACAAAACGTCTCGTGTCGCGAGTTGTGTACTCTAATCGTGGTATTTGCTCGTATTTACACCGGAATTCTAAAAAAAACCAGAGCACAACACGTACAGGTACTTTTATGTTCAATTTATTAAAATGGCAAATGAAAGCACGGTGCGATCGATTGCGTTGTAGTTAAAATTGTAATTTTTTTTTGTTTTTGATAAAATTTGGACTGTCCTGTATCCAGGGCTCTGGGGAGTTTTCGGCAATTAGCCGTCGATTTTGGGACGCATGCCAAATGTATGTTTCACAGGCCACGAATTCTACGGCTATAAGCCGTTTTTGATGGCTAACTCCCGCTTGTGCGCCGGATTCACCTCGCGTACGCGACAAACTGTACGCCAGTATTGGCTATTATTTATAGCTATTTTCAACGGCTAATAGCCCTATATCCGTCAAATCCGCGCCAAACATTCTCCAATGAGCATAGTTTGCATTGCACTTGTAATCTCTACCAATCGATTTTCAAATATTTTTTAACTTTCTTTCATCCGAAATTGCCAATTCGGCGTTGTTTTCAGCAGTTTTGTATTTGTATTTATCTATTCGCATAATTTATGATTCAGATGTTCATATATATTTTAAAACACCTCGATTATCTTTTGATAAATCCGAAAATTCCTATAATAATGTGTAGTTTTCCGAAAGTAACTCTTCCTCCTTCGGTCTAGCCACGTGGATATTCATCTGAACTCTTTGGTCTTCCATTTCAGATCTTTCTGATCCTAGGAATATGAAGATCCACCGAATTCGTACCCTGATAGTGCTAGCCCCGCCCACTTTCTTGTCTACACTCTCCCCAATTTCGTGTGTTTCTCTGTCGTACTCTCGCCACCTGCTCTCTCCACGAGAAGACAAAAACCCGTCATCACATACTCGGAAGAGGAGAAGAAGACTATTGAGATGCCGAATTCTAGATCATTTCCTATTTTCCTCACCAACTTCTTCTGTTTTGTTCTTTCCGTACAACGTGCGTATGTGGCCCACGTATTTGAGTAGAATACGTGAAAGTGTTTGGGCTACTAATCTTCTACATGGACCCTTTTTTGTTTTACATTGAAGGTTTCTAGATATGTATATCCAGATTTTCTAGGTTTTACCAATGTTATACCAAACTATATACCATTTTCGACCCGCCACGACGATCAAACGCGCTCCACCGAGTTTAGTACTTCGTGATTTTCATTTCGGTTTCCAAATTTTGGTTTTATTTCATTTTTCATTTCACTATAAATTCAACTTTTGAAAACAAAAATGAAAATCACGAAGCACTAATTTCAGCGGAGCGCGTTTGACCGTCATGTCAGGTCTAGACCGCGGTGAAAAACGACTCCAGTAAAAGATTCGACAACTACTTTATCCTTGGCCGAATTTTGTCAATAGTGCGAACATGGCCCCGAAAAATAGTACCAAAGTTTCGAAACATCCCAGTTTCGAAGTGGCAGGTTTCGAAACGTCCCAGTTTCGAAGTGACAAGTTTCGAAATGTCCCAGTTTCGAAACGTCCCAGAGCCGATAATATCTCGTAGAAAGCCCACTTTCTCGCATTCATTTTCCGTTCCCAATATTTAGAATCAAACATTGGAATTAAGTATTGCCTTCCTTCCTTTTTCGTTTTGTTTCTTTTTTTTTCTTATTTTTGTTTTGCTCCTTCATTCGTTACTCTTTCGTGCTGCTTGTTTACCACTGCCTCTGTTATCTGCTTCTCTGCAGAAATGATGCCTAAATCTATCACTTTTTTTGTGAAAATTACCAACAGTAATCCTAACTGGTTACTAGAGATCAATTTCGAGACTAAATATTCTGAAAAGTTGGGGTGTGAGGGGTATAGGCAGCAATATGGCGATTAGCCGTTTACAATGGCTGTTAGCCATCGAACTTGGCAGGTTGCCATTACTGTCGCACAGCTCGCGCCTACTCGACGGATGTTTAAAGCGATTTTGGCGGGGATTTTCGCACATTGAGCAATTATTTCAAAGTATTTTAATGAGATTTGCAAAAAAAAAAAACAGTTGAAAATTAGACGCTCCCGGAATTTCTGAACTAACCTTTTCTGGGGTTTCAATAAAACAAAGCTATTAGCAGAAAATCACTAATTTTTATTACTGAACAACGCGAATTATCTGGAAATTCTCTACCCAAAAAATTGTTGGCTATTTACCGTCGATTTCGGGAAATATTATGTATTCATGAGCTCTGATGTTCCGCAGGTCTCGCAGCGAAAACCTTTTTTTCTCAAAAATCTTGCAGCGATCTGTGGAACTTCGGAGCGTCGTAACTAAATTTCAATCGTGAAAAAATAATATGCCCCGAAATCGACGGATAATAGCCAAGCATTTTCTGATTAGAGAATTTCCAGATAATTGGCTTCCTAGAAAAGGGTAGTTCAGAAATAATGGGAGCGTCTTATTTTCCATTGTTTCAAGCCTCGGTAAATAATTTTTCAAAACAATTTTTCGCATTTTCCTCAAGTTCAATTCATGCGCAGCCAACCTTCAAGAGCTTAAAAAAGTCCGATATTTAAGAAAAAGGGAACAAATGTATTTAGTTCAACGATTTTTAAAACATTTTAGTTATTACTTGAAGGTTCAGTTCGCCAATTTTGGCCAAGATTGGTGAAAATCGGTACAGTAGTAGCCGAGAAAACGCTGCTGACACGAAATCTTATACCGATAAATATTAATAATTGTATTTAAAAATCACCGATTTCATAATTTTGTCACTTGGTATTTGCCTATTCGGGTTCACGCTGGTTCCGGCCATTTTGGTTTACAAATTTTGAACGTGAAACATTCATTTTCCGCTGGATTCCTGCGTTATCTAGCATCCAAGTCGTTTCGCCAATTCCGGTATGTTTTCTCCTGCTCCACCGGCTCCCATTTTTATTTATTTCATTTTTTAAAAAATAAGTTTCTGGCCCTTTCTAATTTTGTGCGTACGGACCGGACCGCCCAGTGTCTTTTGTCGACTCTTTTCGATTCGGTCGCATCGTTGCCGCGAAACCCGTCTGCGTCTCTTCATCTCTCATGCTGTCGCGTCGTTCTATTGATTCATCCTCTCCTTTCACTTGATGCTATTTTTTGTGCCCTCTGTTGGCTTGTGTCGGCGACGAGGACGATGATCGGCAAGGTGGCTCGGGGACGGAAGGAGCCAACTGTATGCAATGTTACTGTCCGAAACAAGAACGAAATCTGTTTTTAATCTTTTTTGAATGCTCTTCTCGTATCATCGTCTGGATGGTATTCGGTTTCCCACTCTATTTAGCTTCGTCACATTGATCTTTACGGTTCTTGGGGGTCTGAATCTATATTTGCCACCTGTAGAAGGTACCGTGTTTAGAATTACTCTCTTTGTAATATCGGAAAAAAGGTTACGCCTCTCTCACTCCAAAGACCTCCATGTTGATCGGCGCATTGCTCATTTCTTTTTTACTTGCGTTCTCCGAAAAAGTGTGCAAACATTTAGCGTATTTCATTATCACTAACCATTTTCTGGTTTTGACCGTTTATTTTGTTACCAAATCTTCTTTGATGTCCTATTTCGAAGCTCGTAGTTTCATTTATTTGATGATTTGTTTGACTTTTTACATTTTTTCCGTCGAAATTGAAAATAACCAAGCTGCGTAGCCGAGAGCGTGACAAAACCGGGGAACGCAAAACGTGCCGTTTTTCCCCGGCTTGTCACGCTGTCGCCTAGCCATGACGAGGATTGCAAAAGTCTGCCGTACTACAGTTTTTCTCATACATCTCGCCACAAATCGACTATTTCAGCGAAAATCGTTCTGTTGTGTAAGCTGGTCAAAGTTTTCCGAGTGAACTGAATTTTTTATTTCTTTACTAATTTTTCAACTCGCCTTTTAAAGTCTACATAATCGATTACTAGGAGAACGCATTGATATTTCAAACCTTCGAAAATTCCCCATAGATTACTCCCATCAGCAACGCACACTTCCTTCGCCTACTCATTCAAAGTTCTGCCTGATAATTATTCAACTCTCTAGTAGTTTCCGCAGTTTTAAGCTCCGCCTCTTGATATTTTGTAGACTGTTCTAGGTGATATATCCACTCGCTGTACTCTTGCTTCTCCAGTCAACTCCATAATTCACCTCTTCCTTCCTTCTTTCTTTCTTCTAAAACTCCCGTTTGGTCCTTCCCAGCCTTCTCTTCCTACCACGCCCCTTTTCATCTGAATCTCTTGTTCCTGTACATTCTTCCACATTTCTCTGCATTGCCTAATCAAGTTTCGATCGATATTCACTATGCGGCAGAGACATTGAGAAACGAGAAAACACGTCGTAGGGCGGCCTGTGAACGAGAACTCATGGAGACGAAGAGACGCAGATCGCTCAGAGTGTTATACGCTATGCAATAGAGGCGCCTAGACATGGCCCCCGTGTGTTCTTCGCCACCCTCATCTTTCCGATTTTCTCACTTCCACCTAATGAACTTATCATTTCCAACTTATTTCAGCGATGATATCGGCCGAAGAACCAACCTCTTCTGAAGCTGACAATCTACGGCGCTCGAAACGTAAAAAGTTCCGTCTTGATGTCGTCGCAGCGGCTCATGGTAACAACCAGAAGAAGAGTAGACGAGATCCACACGAAGAGGTGGATTCTGATGTGGACGACTTCTCACTTGAGCTGAGTGTCGATACTGAGGTGGATAAGAGTGCGGTAACCGAAGATAAAGGTGAAGACTACGAGGACGACACTCTGAGCAAGCGAAGAACTCGGAGAAGCACTGCACATTGGGGTGACTATCAGGAGAATTATGGCGATTGGGTGGAGGTAATTATCTTTCTTATATAGACAATTTTAGATAAGTTTTTTTGTGTGTTGGCAGCGAGTTTGTTTTCCACAAAACTCGATATTTGGCAAATTATGCTTTTTTTTGCTGCCTTTTTTCGCTTCCGGTTACCGTATTCACTCTAATTCCCCGGCATGCCCTTCTTTTGAATACTTTTTTCAAAACTGTCGGGTAATTAGAGGTTAACGCACCAAAATTCGGCCGTCTCATCTCAGGCAACTCATTTCTTACTATAATAGGAAATCCAAATCTGAATATGAAATTTTGGAAATTGTCCAGAAAATTCAGATCTTGTTAGGAAATACAAATATTATATAGAAATTTACAAACTATAAAGCGATCTTGACAGATTCGAAAAATTCTTGGAATCTGTACAGCGATGCGTGTCTTGGCAGAAATTTTTGGAATTTGAGCAGAAGTTTTTGGAATTTGAAGAGGTCGCCAAATATCTATAAATTACTTGTTTATAGTTCCAATTTTTCCTATTATAGCAAGAAATGAGTTGCCTGAGATGCTTGCTTGGTTAGGAAATGCTTTGCCGAATTTGGTGTGTCAGCTTCTAATTAACCGGTAGTTGAGATGAAAAGTAAACAATATAAGGGCATGCCGGCTTATTAGAGTAAATACGGTATTTTCACTGAATATTAATTATGATTTTCATCTTTATCTAACTTTTATTGCTTTTAAAATTCAAAAAAAAAAATGGTTACGCGGAGTTCAGGAAGCGAGTCAAACATTTTGATAGGCAAACACGTAATACTAAAATTGAGTAGATAGCTAAAAACGCGGGTACTATGGTATAGAACCAACTGAAATGGAGCTGTTAACTGGAAGCACGAAATAGAACTAAGGGGCTCACAATGTACAACGTGTCGGTACAGTTCAATTTCAGGCGGTTCTATTCCCTGCGAGTTCTATACCAATCCCCCCCTCCCAAAAATGAGCATTTTTTTAAAAAATATAATTACCTAAAACCTAGTATTTAATTTCAGCAATCCGGATCGTTCGCATGTACCAAATGTCCATCGCGTTACGAGTCTCGCAGCAGTTTGTCGAATCACACAAAAATGCACACCGAAGAGAAGCGCAAGTTTCCTTGCGAGCTTTGCGATTTCTCTGCAAACACTCAAAAATCACTGATGAGTCACAACAATATTCACAAGCGATATGGTGTCGTAAGCGCTCAGACTAGCCCGGCAATTGCACCCGTGGAGAAAGCCGCAACCGCACAAAACAACAACAACAGCAATGCACCACAACTAATTGCCGCTGTTCAGGAGCCGTACGTCTTGAAGGCGGAGAGTGATCCAGAAAATGAAGAAGACGATGGGACTCCGCCTCCTGTCCTCGAAAGAGAGGTTTCTGCTAGTCCACCTCTCCTTCAAATTGAGAAGGCGACGTGCACAGAGCCTAAAGAGACTATTCGGGAAGTTGAAGCTCCGAAAATCGCGCCGGCTAGAAAATCCAATCGTACAATAAAACCGAAAAAGGATGCTGCATATTCTAGCCCGAAGAAGGTAACAAAACGCTCGAAAACTCCAACTCAGAAAAAGCTGAAAGTGTCTCCCACTACTGCTGCTGTCAAGCCTTCTCTCCTTCTTCCGTTTCCAAAACAAAATGGATCACTTCCACGTTCCAGCTCATCGTCATCGGGAACTCCTCCAGGCAAGAGATCTCCAGAGCTTTCAAAGACGCCTCCGAAAAACCAAGAAAAACAAGTGCAAAAGAAAAGAATGCGTCGCTGTCCGCATTGTCCGTTCCGCGCCTCTTCAATCACTCTTCTTAATCGACATACTGGAGGACATCGAATCAAAGAGGGATATCTTTGTCCAGCAGAAAACTGCAATTATATGTGCAAATCTTCGGCATTTCTCAAAAAACACTTGAAGTTGCACAATGGAAAACTTCGCTGGCCACCAACTTTTGTAAAAAAGGAAGAAAAATCAGCGGAGGAAAAGAGAAAGAGCAAATTTCGCCGGACCATGCTGATCAAAAAAGCTCAAATCCGTTCGCATAAGATTGTATCAGTGGAGAATAACATTGTTTTGAAACGATGCAACATTGGAACTTGTACATTCCAGACAGTCTCCATAACTCAGCTGATTGCCCACAAGGCGAAAGCTCACAGATCGGTAGGTGCAAAGTTTATATTAAATAATTTTTTTTTCGATTATTGGCCGCCAAAACTTTCTTATTTTCAGAAAATTGTCTCGAAAAATCCGTTCCTTTGCTTCACGTGTGGTCATCGAACAAAAACCTATGCGGAACTGCGAGTTCACAAGCTCACGAGACACATTTCCCCTTCTCCTCGCTTCCACCGTACCTTCTATCTGAAAGAAATTGTCGGCGAAAAGTTTTTCATCAACTATTACTTGTCTTACGCAGAAGAAGAATGCGAATCTGATGATGACTCTTTTGATTCTGTGTAAGTTTTTTAATGGGTTTATTTATGGAAATGTCGAAAAATGCAAACAATTGGGAGACAATTTAGAGAATACTCCGATTGGCCTGTCCAGAAAAGAAAAAGAATATAAAAATTTCGGACCGAAATATCGATTTAAAACATTTTCAACAAAATCGATATTTTGGCCCAATAATTGCTGAACATGCCCGGCAGTATTTTTGGCTCTGGGACGTTTCGAAACTTTTGAATTTTTGCGGCATACTAGTGTATTCAAATTCCCAAAAAAATAAAAATAACTGATAAAAACGAAAAATAATTACCAAATGCCCGCGTTTTTTGCTGTCAATTTGCGAAAATCCATACGCAAAAATGCAAAAAAAGTTTCGAAATGTCCTAGTTTCGAAATGGCAGGTTTCGAAACGTCCCAGAGCCGTATTTTTCACGTTATTTCCCCAAATTTCAGACTCATCGGAGCATTCTCCGAATTTTCTCTCAATTTTTAGTAATTTCCATTAAAGGAGGGGCCAACTTTTTGGGGAAAGTGGTTTGAAATGTAGTATTGGGTGGGGGATTTAAGAATATCACAGGGAAATCGCACATGATAAAAAAAAAAAGAAGACCACGGGGAGTACACGAAGTCGCGGCTTAAGAAACCGACGGCCGTAATTTTTTTTCCGAAATTTTTCCTTTTTGAAATCGACAAAACCTGTATTTCCGCTTAGCTTGCGCAATTTTGACCGATTTGTAAATAATTTATCAAAAAAATAGGGGAAAAAATGAAGAAAATTGAATTTTCGAAAAGACGTTGTCGGTCGCCGGCCTAGAAAACTGGGCGCGCTGGCCTAGGAAACTTAGACTTCGTGTACTCCCGTTGTCTTAATTTTTTGTTGTAATAATTATAAAAAATCAGATGAATTTTTTGTGCGATTTCAATGTGATATTCGTAAATCCCCCACTCAATACTACATTTCAAGCCAATTTCCCTAAAAAGTTGGCACCTACTTTAACAGAAAATTGATAATTCAAAAAACATTTTATTACAGTGCCGGTGGCCACGTGCCCGCTGCTCTTGCTGCACTCCAAAAACCAGCGTTTTTCTGCTGCAATATGTGCCCGTATCAAGCGCCAACGATGAATCGATGCCAACGTCATCACGCCAAGCACTTCACCGAGTCACAATTTCAATGCCGCTACTGTAGTTGGTCGGCTAGAAATGAAGAAGTCCTAGCGAATCATGAGAAACTGCACGAACCGGCAAAAACTGCGTTGTCGGCTGAACCTGTAACAGTTGAAAAAGAAGAAAGCGGACAGAGTACGTCTTCGGCAGATGCCAACGAAACCCAGGAAGAGCTTCCAGAGGCCAAAGCCAAGGCTGGTCCGCCGGTACGAGAATATCAAATGTTTGCGTGCAAAGACACTTTGGCATTGGCACGATCACTGAAGACGTGGTGTAGAAAGGAAAAGATTTTGCACCCTGAAATGAACGATCAATTTATAAGAAGAATGATTGATGGAGTTAAGGGATTTCAATGCTTGGATTGTCCATACATTTCAAAGTATCGAGGAGACATGAGAAGTCACAAGAAGCGTCACGATGAGGATCAGATGTTCCGGTGTGTGCAATGCACGTATACGACGAACAGACCGGTGTCTCTGAAGGATCACATGAAACAACACGTGCCGGCTAACGAGGAATTGAAGGATGTAAAATCCCGAAATGTGATTGTGAATCATGGAATCAATATTGGCTCACGGAATGGATGCGGACGCAGTCGTATATATTGTTGTAACAAGTGTCCATATGTCACTTCAGCAATAGGATGTCTATGGAGACACCACCGTAATCATCGATCTACTGCCAAGTTCTACATTTGCTCTAACTGTACATACAGTTCTATTGAAAATCGAAAAATGGAAGAGCACACTGTGATTCACACGGCTCTCGGCATCAACGAAACAATGCCGTTTGTGAAGAGAGTTGACTATCAAGGAAACCCAGTCTCCTCGTTGACTGATTTTAATTCTGATAAGGTGGATCGAAAGTTCAAAAGAAAATTAGTGGAGGAGGACAAAAAGGAAAAAGAAGCGAGTTCGACTCCACAAAAGAAGCGGAAGAGAAGCAACGAATCCACACCGATTTCAGAATCTCCGGGTCCAGCGCCTGTTAGACAACTGTCAGATCGTACCACGAGAAGCAGACACAACTATTCTCTGATGGCTAAAAATGGAAGTGGAAGACCAACGCCTATACCTAGTTTTCTCGATTCGCAAAAGTTGAAAAAGGATGAGACTGTGAGCAATGAAGAGCCGATTGAAGTGTCCCATTGGAAAATTCGCAACTTCTTGAACGCCGAGTTTAATTCCAAAGGTAAAAAATAATTACAGCGTGATTCAGTGTTCAAATATTGTAAATTATTTCAGAATCCCACAAGTGTCCGGAATGTCCGTTCCTAACCTCGAGTTCCGATGTGCTCAAACAGCATCTCTTCTTCCATGAGCCTCCATCGAGTCCTCGACCATACAACTGTTGTGACTGCTCATTCACTTCATTAACACCGGCTGCAATTCTTCAACACTTGAAACTTCATTCAGATGGTGTTATTTACGATCCGATGCTCAAGAAAATGATGAAGGCTCGAATGAATGACACGATTCCGAAAGGATCAAAGGGATTTGTTTGTAATTTGTGCGGCTACAAGACACTCACCCAGCAATTTTACATTGAACATCGAGCCTATCATAGACAACAAATGGCCAAAAGAATCAATATTTCAATGAAAAGAGCGCCACCAAAGGAGGAATATCAGAGGCCAAAGCTGAAACATCAGTTTATTGCTAGAAATGCCAAATACTGCAAAAAGTGCACATTCAAATGCATCTCGCAAAGCAATTTCATTGAGCATGTGGATCGGCACGGATGGAATCAGCTTTACAAGTGTCACACTTGTGATTATTCGGACAATAATAAGTCGGTTGTGCTGTTCCATCAACTAAATCATCACATCATCAAGGATCAGTCACTTCAAAGTGTGAATGCAGCAGCCGAGTTTCGACTGGAAAATGGAGTTATTCAGAAGCCAGAGGTTTGACTCATTTTTCATCTCATTTTCAAATATTTGTATTTATTTTTCTTAATTTTCAGTCGGACCGTCCAAAACCAACACCGGAAGAGTTTGCAAAGAAGTCGCGAGGTCTTTTGAAATGCGCTTGCTGTGAATATTTTTGCCATGTGCCCTCTGAACTTGCCTTCCACATGTCAGTCAAACATCGAGATGAACCGGATGCTCGAGAGACGATTTCTTATTTGCATATGGGTCTGTTGCCTCCACAAGCGTCTGTAAAAACCATTTGATTTTTTGTTTTCCTCTCTTTTGCTGATGCTCTTTTCTTCATCTGAACCACTGGTCCACCAATCCCGATCCCGTTTTTATCGCACAAGGTAAATGCTTCCATCTACTTTCACTGTATTCTTTCCATTCTCCACGGGACATCAAATCATTAATCTCGTCATCTTATCAAATAATATCGTTTATTATCCATGCACTAAGTATGCAAATACCGCGTCCTAGTAATTTTGCTGCGTTATATTTTTCTCACTTTTTCTTGTGTACTGTGTCAACTGTGTAGTTTACCTTCCCTTCTCTGGTTCCCTCAAATACACCCCTGTCTTTATGTATCCCACAGAAATCAATATTTTAATAATTAAATAAATACTTTTATATATTACTCATTTACATGAAACTGGCGGTCGTCGTCAGTAATCTCCGCGGCGCAGACCGTGCCTACTTACAGTACCCTGCAGTAAGATACAATTTCACTTTTTTGACTATGACTTTTGAACGGAGAGGATTAAGATTCTGAAAGTTTGCATGGACATGTTCCGTAATGGGCAAGAGTGAAGATCAACTCCCCACCGATGGGAGAACAACCCACACCAAAAAGAACAACTCCCCACCAAAAAAACATGTAACACGGAAAGTTCAGTTTAAAAAAGATGGTTGTGTATACGCATGACCCCACTTTGTGGAAAACTTAGCGGTGCCGCGCCACGTGTCAGTCTCCTTCCTGCGCTACTCAACCAATGTCAATGCGCAAGAACCCTGCAACCGAACCACTGAATCAACCAGTACACTATTCGGTAAAGGAAAGTTCACGCAAAAAATGCTTAACCATAGGTAGGCAGCGCAATGAAAAGGGGGCAGAGCGTGCAGATTCTTCTAACATTTTTTTCCTCCTATGAAAATGGATTGGTGAAATCAGAATTTGCTGAAAACCCCAATTTTTGAATGAAATTTTCAGAAAACTGAAATGGAAGTCAGAAATTTGAAATGTTCGGGTCCTTCTAGGGGGAACACGGTACTTTTTATTTTTGATTCCGATAGTTTTTGACATGCTGAATCCATTTTTAAAATAAAAATCGACTTTTTACTTTGCCATTTTTTTGGTACATCCCGTCAAACTTCAACAAAAATTTGAGAAAAATTTTCAGCAATGACTCCATATTTTTATTGATGGAATTCATAAAACTGATTTCAAAGATACCACAGTCAAATTTTCAGAGCCCTACAACCAAGTTAATACTTTTTATAGCCTTTGAATTTTCATCGGTCATCTATTTTTCCTTTTTATTTTGGAATCGGATTCTCCGTGAAAAATAACATCGATAAAAAAAAAATAAAAACGAAACCTTTGCTTTGCCATTTTTTGATACAGAAGTTCAAAGTTGAGAATTTCAGTGAAAAAGTGCCGAAATTCCTATAGCGGCTGCTATTTCACCCACGCAGTCGTGTTTCGTGGGCCGCTATGTACAGTACCGTGCAGTAAGATATACAATTTCACTTTTTTGACTATAACTTTTGAACGGAGAGGATTAGGATTCTGAAAAATTGCATGGACATGTTCCGTAATGTTATTGTCAAACCCCCGAAATGGATTTGATCAACTTTCAAAATTTCCGGTTTTTCATTTTTTTAGGATGTCAAAATTGTCGACCCAAAAAATGTGTATTTTTTTCAGATCTTCCAGAACTCTACATTTGCTATTTAAATGAAGTACTTAAATTGAAAGTATGATTTTAGTTAAGTTCGGGTTCATCGGACCATTTTCCGCTGAGTTAGAACACTTTGAGTATCAAGCTCCAATGAGCAAGTCGGATGCCACTTTTATTGAAAATTAATAAAATGCGAGGAAAATCTATTAAATGTTGTTTTTTTGACGGTTTAATACAAATTTGCTTAATTTTCTTTGGCTTTGTTGACTTTCCTTAAAAATGTCGTCAGTGTCAAAGTTGACTTGTCCATTGGACCTTGCTACTAAAAGTGTTGTAACTCACTGAAAGTGAAGTGTTGTAACTCACTTATCAGCTGAAAATGGTCCGATTGAACCAAAATTAACTAAAATAATACGTTCAGTTTGAGTACTTTATTTAAATAACAAATGTAGAGTTCTGAAAGATCTGAAAAAAATACACATTTTTTGGGTCGAAAAATTTGACATCCTAAATTTTGGAAAAATCGGAATTTTTAAAAGTTGATTAAATCCAATCTGGGGGCTTGACAATAACATTACTGAACACGTCCATGCAATTTTCTAGAATCCAAATCCTCTCCGTTCAAAAGTTATAGTCAAAAAAGTGAAATTGTATATCTTACTGCACGGTACTGTATAATGGATTCGTGGCGGAGTGACAATTCACGTGAAACTGGAAGACGAAAAATCTTTTAATTTCTTCAGTTATTTCTTCATTTTTTCGAATAAGAACGTGAAAAAAATTGTCACTCCGCCACGAATCCATTATACGAAGTCTCACCTCGCCTCTTTTGGCTACAGTAAGAAGTGGCGAAACTCCGCCCCTTCGGTTTTTCAACTGAACGCAGGGCAAAAAAGTAAGCGGGCGTGTCGTCTCGTTATGTCTGCGTCTATTATAATTTTTTCGCCGGCGCATATAGTTGCCGGCAAGAATGTTGAACCAATAATACATCACGTTGAGTATCAGGGTACACATGGGTATTATGAATTCGTGACGTATCGACACGTTGCTGCATGTTGTGCGCCAGCAAAATGAAAAATGTCTATCTCGAATAATGGTTAAATAGTATCTACTGGGCGTGAATTGTTTTCCTATCTTTATCTTTACTATTATTAAGCGTTGATGTTTGTCAGTATGTGTGTGAGATTTCGTGTCACCAGCGTTTTCTCAGCTCCTACTAGACCGATTTGTACCTAAATTGGCGGAACATTTTCAAACCCAAGGGACATGAGACGGCCAAAGTTTGGCGGCGATCGGGCAAGTTTGTAGGGTAGCATACTAAACGCACTCAGCGAGTTTCTACAGTTGCACCGGCGAATGCTGCCAATGTACTAGTAATACTTAATGCCGAGATCTCCAAGAGCAAAAAGGAAAAAAGAAATTCCCGATTTATTAGAGAATGAACAAAAAAACTCGTCTCTCTTTAAGAGAAGGTGTGACCAAAAGAGTGGAAAGGGAGATGTGGAAAAATTGAAAATTTCAAAATGGAAAAAAAAATCAATGGCAAACAGAAATAAACCCACGAAAAAATGTAAATTAATTTAATTGTAAGAGTGAAATGGGGGGGGGTTCTCATAGAAAAAAACATATAAAATAAAATTGTGTCAAAAAAAGTATCACAGGTAACGACGAAATGAAAGAAAAACGAACAAAAAAGAGAAAAAATGTGACTAAATGATTACGGTTCAATAACAGCCCTCAAAAAAATTAGATGAGCAATTATCAATCAGATATATTGTGGCTGTTCCTGACCCGTCAAAAGACGGAACATTGACGTCGGCATCGTCTTCATGTGAATCTCGCCAACCGCTGTTGCTAGCATGTTTACGATTCTGAAATATGTACATGGTAAGGATTAAATTTAAAATTGAAAAGATTTGAGATTGGTACCTGTCATGGGCAACCGCTACAACTGACGTTCCGTTTATCTCAATGATTCGGTGACCAACTCGAATTCCTCCTCGTTCGGCGATTCCTCCTAAAAAAAAAGTAATGTGGATAAAACAAAACTTAAATAGGATCGGTGTGTTTTATTTTCTGTAGCCGTGAAAAAGTTTTACGTGAGCGCTAAATACATCTATCAACGAGAGTTTTAGCGTAAAACTTGTGAGATTTCTTGTCCGATTTGCACTAAAATTGGTAGAGCATTTTCAAAGCCAAGGGGCAAAAAAACAATGCTCAAAAAGGCTTTGCTTTATTTGACCGAATTTTTAACACAATTCGAAGAAAGCTCTATTTACCATAGAGTCCACTACTGTCGCGTCACGTCACGACCACATAAAAGAAAAAAGTCCGTACCTCTGAGAAGGGAACAAATGACTCCATTTTGCACAGAGAATCCCAATTGATACTTTGTATCGGGCCTCCTGATGCGAACTTCCACCACCGGCGGCGTCGACACCACTGTCATTCGCACTGCCGTCGCCGTTTTCATGTTTTTAATTTGTGTTTGAGCAGCAGAGAGGGGTAATCCAACGAGTGATATTCCATTTATATTGATAATCTGATCGCCAATGTTGAGTTTATTGGAGTGAGCTGCCGGTCCGATTGGATTCATGTGAGCAAGTACGACTGTCGGGAGCATTGATCCCCAACCTGATTCGACGACCACAATTCCGAGCGCTTCGCCGGCTTTCTTGGGTACGATCACTTCTTTTTGCGTTTCTTTTTTGGCGAACATTTCGAGTTCATCGCCAAGAAGTTCTTGAGAGTTTAGCACTTCCTGAACTTTTTCATGAAAGATTTTTATACGGAAATCTATAATTAACTACCGTTGTACAGTTACCTACCTTGACAATTATCCACGATGATCTTTACCTACCAAGATGAAACACGTTCTTTCGTTATCTACTTTACTTTTCTAGTTCCCCGTTTACTTTCTCCGTTTCTTACTCTAACTCAGTGTGCTTCACCGATCAAAAATTCACCGATTAATGGTTTTTTCGATTAATAATCGGTGAATTAGTCGATTAATTTTCACCGGTTTTAGTCGATTAATTAGTCGATTAAAAAAATTTTAGTCGATTAATCGTCGATTAATTTAATCGCAAATTAGTCGATTAATCGCGATTAAATTAATCGACGAAACATATCGCTAAACAACACGCGATTCGTAATTTCGGAGCCTCGATATGGTTTTTTCAAATTAAAGAATTCAAATGATAGCGATCGCGGACCCGTGATTTGTCGGTACAAGAAACTATGTATAGCCGGTCGCGTTCGCCAAGAGGGCAGCTACCAGACAGCTACCGAGCAGCTATTTGGCGGCTATATGGCGGCTATATGGCGGCTATATGGCGGCTATTTGGCGGCTATTTGGCGGCTATTTGGCGGCTATATGGCGGCTATTTGGCGGCTATTTGGCGGCTATTTGGCGGCTATTTGGCGGCTGTGTGGCAGCTCTTTGGCAGCTGTGTGGCGGCTCTTTGGCAGCTGTGTGGCGGCTCTTTGGCAGCTGTGTGGCGGCTCTTTGGCAGCTGTGTGGCGGCTCTTTGGCAGCTGTGTGGCGGCTATGTGTCGGCTATAGAACTGGCCGGAATAGAACTGGCCGGAATAGAACTGCCCAGAATAGAACTGCCCAGAATAGAACTGCCCAGAATAGAACTGTCCGGAATAGAACTGCCCAGAATAGAACTGCCCAGAATAGAACTGTCCGGAATAGAACTGCCCGGAATAGAACTGGCCGGAATAGAACTGGCCGGAATAGAACTGTCCGGAATAGAACTGCCCAGAATAGAACTGTCCGGAATAGAACTGCTCGGAATAGAACTGCTCGGAATAGAACTGCCCGGAATAGAACCGGCTCTGTATCGGTACAGCTCCTTTAATCGACGATTAATCGGCGACTAATTCACCGATTAAATAATCGACTAAATCAGTCGACGATTAATTTAGTCGATTAATTAATCGACTAAATTAATCGATTAATCGGCGACTAATTCACCGATTAATAATCGATTAAGCGACTAATTTTAGTCGAATAATCGTCGATTAATTAATCGATGAATTAGTCGGTTAATTAGTCGATTAATCGCCAAAAATTTAATCGGTGAAGCACACTGCTCTAACTGTTCAATATTCACGACGATGCTTTTCTGTCCTTACCGGTTGCACAGTAAAAAATAAATTAAAGGGTAGTTAAAGAACGTTTTTGACTTTGGTAGGAAATGATCAAAGTAGGTAACTAAACAAACGCGGGATAATTTGCCGTTTCATAATAAGATCTACCCCACCGTACCTGATAGTCAATTTGTCTGAGATATGACGGATCGTCAATTCCATTCGCTCGAAGAAACTCAACATACGCCACTTGGAACGCCTGACCAATTGATTGGGCGATGAAGGATGCCTCATCTGATTCAAATACATGGCAAATGACTTTCGGAGTCTTTCTAACACCTCCACTTCCTCCGTCACTGAATAACATTATTTTTTAGAGAGTTTAAAACGAAAAGAAAATAAAGGTACCTATCAGAACAAGACTCATCAGAATGGCTTGTGGACATTCTCCTAGCCATTAAAACGACTAAATCGCCTATATCTGCAATGTAGCTGATTGTTCGAAGTGCGTGATCCATAAGAATGTCCTGTCGAACATCAGTATCCGAGATTCTCTACAAAGACACCAATACAGCATTTTCCTTCTGTTTTGTAGACTATAGTTAGGAACCGCAATGAGAAGGGGCGTAAAACTTGATGAAAATTCCTTTTCGCATTTTTTGGACTTTTTCAAAAGAAAAGTCCATTATATTATCGGTTATATTCGGTATTAAGCGCTGCATGCCTTTAGAGGGAGAATCAGAGAAAAAAAACGCGCTCATGAGCAATGTGTGCTCCCGGGAAACACAATCCCGGGAAATGGTAGGATTCCCGGGAAATTCCCGGAAAAAATTCCTATTTCTACTTGTAGGAGGACTCATGCGTCCACTCCCGGGAATTCCCGGGAATTCCCGGGATTGCTTTTGAATTCCCGGGAATTTTATAGTATTTCCCGGGAGTGGGTTCGTGACTCCCGGGAATTTTTCGGTAATTCCCGGGAGTGGGTTCGGGACTCCCGGGAATTTTTCGGTAATTCCCGGGAATCATTTTCGGGACTCCCGGGAATTTCCCGGGAGTGAGTCCCGGGAGTGAGTCGCGCAGGGTCTTAGGAGATTCCCGGGAATTTTCCCGGGATTCCCGGGAATTCGTAAATGAATTTTTTCATTAAAAATAAAGAGTTTTTGTTTTTGAAATCTAGTTATTTGGCAGCTATTTAGCGGCTATTTGGCTGCTGTCTGGCGGCTATTTGGCTGCTATTTGGCGGCTATTTCGCAGCTATTTGGCAGCTATTTAGCGGCTATTTGGCAGCTATTTGGCTGCTATTTGGCGGCTGTTTGGCTGCTATTTGGCTGCTGTTTGGATGCTAATTGGCTGCGAATTGGCGGCTATTTGGCTGCTGTCTGGCAGCTATTCGGCAGCTATTTAGCGGCTATTCGACAGCTATTTAGCGGCTATTTAGCAGCTATCTGGCAGCTATTTGGCGGCTATCTGGCAGCTATTTGGAGGCTATCTGGTGGCTATTCGGCACTAGATGAACCGGAATAGAACTGCCCGAAATAGAACTGTGCGGAATAGAACTGTCCGGAATAGAACTGCCCGAAATAGAACTGTGCGGAATAGAACTGTCCGGAATAGAACTGCCCGAAATAGAACTGTGCGGAATAGAACTGTCCGGAATAGAACTGCCCGAAATAGAACTGTCCGGAATAGAACTGCCCGAAATAGAACTGTGCGGAATAGAACTGTCCGGAATAGAACTGCCCGAAATAGAACTGTCCGGAATAGAACTGTCTGGAATAGAACTGTCTGGAATAGAACTGTCCGGAATAGAACTGCCCGAAATAGAACTGTCCGGAATAGAACTGTCCCGAATAGAACTGTCCGGAATAGAACTGTCCGGAATAGAACTGCCCGAAATAGAAGTGTCTGGAATAGAAATGTCCGGAATAGAACTGCCCTTAGCAAAATAAAGCATTCCATTTTCGATAATTGTCGATAATTATCGATAATGTCAAAAATTATCGAGGAATTCATCGAAACTATTTTCGATAATTTTCGATATTTTATTATCGAAAATTATCGAAAAATTTGACGTATTGGTCGATTATCGAAAAACAGTTTTCGACAATCCACACTATAGTTAGGGACCGCAACGAGTTATCCAAAACTCAAAATTTCCGAAAACTTGTTGCTGGAATGTGTTTCTTGGCTCAATATGAGTACGCTGCCAAATTTGTTTCAAAAAATGTTCGGTATTTCTTGAGTTATACCTAGGCACCGCAACGAGAGGGGGGCGGGGCCTTTCATTTTTTCTCTTGGGTTTCGGTTTTTGGAGTTTGAGCTATCACTGCCCGGATAATATCTAGAAATCTACTTATGTTACAATTGAACTTTATGTAATTGACCCCAAGGAATCGACTGATGCACTCAGAATTTTCTGAAAATGCCTAGTTTTAGCTGAAAATTACAGAAAAGTGAAATAGTCACCAAAAAACCGCCTCGTTGAGGGTAAAGTAGGTCGAACACGCTACACTTTATGATTGGTTCTTATAGTTTTTAAGACGGAGAATTCAAATTTTTAAACAGAATTCAATTTCAACTGCGCGCATTTTTGTTATACCTCGCTAAACTTCAACAAAAAATCACAGAAATTTTTCAGCGATGACCCCAAGTTTTTATTTTTTGGTTATTTTGACAAACTCTTCTAGTTCCCACAAAAAAAATTTTAGAGCTCTCCGACAAAAATGAAGCACTTTATACCTTCCCAAAGTGAAGTGGATTTTTCGAAAAGCAGCTTTTTCAGACTTTTCGGGTGCATGCCGGTCGAACACGCGCGGTCTGAATATGTCATCGGAATAAGCATAAAATTCTCTATCGAAACCGACTTTCAATTTGAAAAATTAACTGCGCGCATTTTTTTTATTCTCATTCTTAAATTGATTCTAAGGCGATTTTCAGAACCCGCTAAACAATTTGTCATCATAAACGTGCGTCGAACACGGCAAATTCATATAAGCCCTTATGTCGCAGCTAAATTTGTCCCGTTTGGTGTAGTGGTCCAAGGCGCTGGTTGCTGCGCTCGCGGTTGGGGGTTCAATTCCTTTTGGTCTTTTGCTCAATTTTCGATGTTATTGGGCTTCTTTTTTTGCAAATAGATATTTTTACGCAGAATTTCGGGATATTTCAAAAAAGAAGATTCAGAATTTTTGTAAATATTCCGTTTTCAAAAATTTTCCATTCTTTGCTTTGTTTCATCGTGAATTTCGATATAAATATGGTGATTTTTGTTAATTTAAGAACTAAACAATATTTTTTTCAAAATTATTTAATTTTTTTATGAAAAAAAACATTATTTACCCGGAAATAACCATCGATTTTGTGATACTCCATCGATGGCAACGAGGAAAAAGCGAGCCAGACAGTTGCTAAATTTCACGCCGCACCTTGCAGACTCCGCCCCTTTTCAAAAAGTCAAGAGAAATTCAGTACTAAAAAATCGCGACTTTGAACGGCTGAAACTCGAGAACTAGTGGGAATTTTGCGGTGAAAATTTGGGAATGTACTAATATTGAGACGTAGAATACACTGAAATCAGTAGTTTTTCGGGATTCGCATGTTTTTCAAACATGTTGCGGTACCTAGTTATACCATCCCAAAGTAGCACTGTTTTCTCCCCAGATTTGCATGAGGCGGGCCGTCGAGACGCGAGAAAAGAGACGCCGACAGAGCGAGAGTGAGCGAGAGACAACACAAAATGGAGAGAGGTGAGGGGGACTGTATCCTCCACCGCTGCTTGCGCGATCAGCATTTTCAACAGAAAACGGTATTTTTTGCACAGAAATCGGCACGAACAAAAAAGCGGAAACTAGCCACAATGTTACTTTTTACATGGTTTTGTAGCAATTTTTACGCTGAATCTTTATATGAAAAATTAGCCGCGTGCTCCATATTTGCGACCTTCAAATCCTCAAAAAACTAAAGTTTTGGGCGAACATGCTTCATTCAAATGTACATAAAATTACTCAAACTGAGTCAAGTGCTCTAAATTTTTGTATTTGAGCTCTGAGAGGGTTTATCTTTGTATTGCACAAATAAAAAACTAGGGTCATCGCTGAAATTTTTCTAGAATTTTTCCTTGAAGTTTGACAGGCTTTAAAAAAATCGGAAACTAGCAGGACAGAAACTGATTTCAGAAATGAATTCCCCACATCTTAAACTATCGGTATACTCAAAATTAGCCGCGTGCCCCGTTAAATCGACCACCCTGGTCAAAAAAGCGAGCTCCATTTTTGTTTTCTCCTTTTTCTGAGAAAACTATGCATTTTAATGTAAACTTCTTTCTTATCGCGAACCTTCTTTATACCGAATATTTTGTAAAGAGTAATTACTAGATATTTCAAAATAACCAATATTTACCATTCTAATAATACTTTAATGCTCAAAAAATGAAAAAAAAAAAATGTGAAAAATACAAATTCGCATTGCTTTCTGAATAAAAATTTGATTTTTTAAAAAATTTTCTACTGTTTCCGAAAATTTCCCGGGAATTCCCGGGAATTTTGAAATACCACTGCCGGGAGTCCCGGGATTCCCGGGAATCCGAAAATACTATTCCCGGGATTCCCGGGAATTCCCGGGAATTTAAAGCGACTACTACCAATAATTCCCGGGAATCCCGGGAGTGGCAGTCGGGATTTATTTTCCGGGACTACCCGGTAACTAGTACCAGGAGTCCCGGGATTTCCCGGGAATGCAAAATAAACCACTTAAAGGGTAGGATCCTAGGAATTCCCGGGAAGACTATATTTTCCAAAATTCCCGGGAATCTTCATTTTTTGGTCCCGGGAGCACACATTGCTCATGAGCAAAACATCGGCCACTAAAAAAGAAGAGATGTCATTGCCAATACGCACTCCGCGCCCTGCAGACTGACTCCGCCCCTTTCCAAAAACCAATAGAAAATCAGTAGTAAAAATTGACACTGTGCCGCTGTAACTCGGGAATTAGCAGGCATTTTGAAAAGAAAATCTGGAAATGTACTCATCGTTTTTCAATCGACTTGCGACATGATAACGCAAGTCTGCATTCACCGTCCTGTCTGCGTCTCTTCAAATATCACTGTGTTCGCGTGGTCGCGCACAAATAAGTGGGCGGAGTATCGCGTTCTCATGTCGAAAGTCGATTGAAGCACAATAACCTTGTACAACAGAATTAAAACAACAGTTCCTGGAATTTTTGTTTGGTCAACCACGTTGCGGTACCTAACTATCTAATTGTAGTAGATTTTTACCTGAAGATCCGTGTTTAACACCATAATTTTCTCCGTCGAAATGAAGAGATCAATCTCTGTGGATGGCTGAACGTCTCCATCGGGTGCCTTCACTCTTGCAACTGCCTCTTGCGCCTGAGCCATTCGCGCGGCTTTTGAGCCACGACTCTCGCAGAGCATTTGCGTCGAGCCAAGGTATCGAGCACGGAAGAGAACTCCTTCGATGAGAACTGCAGGTTCATGTACCATAGCTGGAAACAAGAAATAAGAAAGGATGAAGATTAGAAATAAATATGTATGTATGTATGTACAAAATGTTGTTGAAAGTATGCAAGCGCATTTTCACTCGTAAGCCACTATTTACCAGAAAATAAGCTATAAAAAAGGGGGACCATTTACAAGGAAAGAAGTGGATGGGAAACGCGCAGTGTGTTATAAAGTGGGGAATGAATATGTACAGTTACAACATTGATTGTGCGGTGTGGTGTGGTGCTTGCTTTTTGGAGTGTAAAGTTGGGGGCGCAGGAGCAGCAAATCAAGACGAGGAGCAACCTGTCTATCTAAAAGTCTCGTGCAAAACCAAAAAGGTGATATATAGAAAACTCAAAAAACAAAAAAGGATTAAAAGTTGGGGGTATAGAGGATGGAGCAGGGATGAAGGAAAGGAAAACAGCCACCATTCCGAATGAAGAATTATAATAATAATTGCAAACTCACCAAATTAAAAGACAACTATCTGGGGTGAGGGACGACATGTGTGTGTGTGTGGACGACGGTGTGCGGAATCAATTTTTTTAGAGAGAAAATAGAAACTTTCAGAGGAAAAAAACTAGACTACTGTAGAAGAGAAGACAACAACACATTTAAGTCATATCCCCATCTTTCCATGTCTTACTAAATAAATATTGTCGGCCCGCCACGAAGATCAAACGCGCCCCGCTGAATTTTGTGCTTCGTGATTTTCATTTGGGATTCCATAAATTCAATAAATCGGAAACAAAAAAGGAAAATCAAGAAGTACTAAGATAAATTCGGTGGAGCACGTTTGACTGTTGCGGCATGTATGTATCTTCAGTTTTAACTTAATTCAATAAAAGTTCAAAATATGTATGTATATATTCCCACTTTCCTACACATAAGGTCGTTCAATAGACTTACTTTCTTTGCTGTTCTTCTTCTTTTCAGACACTGATCCTCGCCTATCACTTGCTCCTGTCGTCTTTTCTTTTGGACCGCCATTCAAAAGACGATCAGTCTCCTGTTCTTCCTCATCTCCACCTCCATTCTCGGCCGCTTCCTGAGCAGCTGTGGCCGCTTCGTGCCAGCTCATTTCCTGGAAAAAGACAAAAAGGAAATGAAATGAAATGAACGACATCTATTAAATTTTGGGAGAAGAGAGAAAGATGGATGGATGCACGTATGTATGTCTCAAGAGGCTCATTTGGGTTGATATTAGGCAGAAAAAATGCTCGGTTCTTGTAAAGTACTGGCCGATGCGCGCTGTTCAAAAGTATGAACTTTAACTTTAAGAATGTGCCACAAAGTTAGGAAGTGCAATATAATACTGATTCGAAAGTTTATGTGTGTAACCTTCAAACCTAGGACTAAAATGCTCTAGTTGATAACTTTTTCAATGTACTTCTTTCCAATGGGGAACCTGCTTTCAGAACTGTGCGGTTTAGATCTGTCTTTTCAGCATTTTCGAATATGATTAGAAAGACAGAAAATCAATAAAAGGCTCCGGAAAATTGAGTTCTAAACCGCACAGTTCTAAAAGCGAGTACCCCCTTTCAATGGTACTGTAGATAGTCGTTGCTGCATCGAGTTTTGAGGATTACCGCTTCTATGATCTACAAACTTATCAATTAGTAAAATGTAGTCCTAAGTTTAAAGATTACACACACATTTCCTGACTGTGTGGCCCCAACTCAAAGTTTATCAATTTGAACACAAAACTGCGAAGCGCGCATATTTTTTGCTCTTTTTCACTCTTCTCTTTTCAAACAGACGCATGTATGTATGTACCTCTTCGGCAGAAGTTCGTTGCTCTCTTTGCATCTTCTTCAAATACGAATCCCTCAACACCCAAACAGGATCCTCTCCTGACGTTTCCGAGCCATTCGGAGCACCTGCTCCCACTCCAACTCTAGTTTTTCCATTCGTCAAAGACGTTGTCCCATTTTCCTTACTATCCTCATGCCAATTGTTGCTTCCACTTGTCCTCTTCGTCACTGGATGCGACGGAGGAGGCGGTGGAGCCAGACCACTCGACGTGGAAGGAGAGGACGTTGGTGACGCTGCAGGTGGTGGTGCATCGAATGGAGTGGGAGCCGGTGTCTGAGAAGTTTGCTGGTGTTGCTGTTGATATTGATGCTGTTGTTGTTGATGGTGATGGACAATTTGTTGCTGAGCAAATGCGGCAGCGAGTTGCTCCGGAGTAAAGTGTTGTGAAGAGACGGTGGGCACTAGTGTGGGAGTTGTGCTCTCTGGCATTATGTTCATTGGCGGCTGTGGTTGGAGAAATGGATTGGTGCTGTTGTTGATGAAATTGGCTGAAAAGGACCATAATCATTCGTAGGAAACATGAAGAGTTAAGAACTCACAATTCGGTTGTTGCATAAACATATTTTGTGGGTGTTGCTGCATCATTGGGAATCCAGGAGAAGCGCCGAATGATTGTGGAGTCATCTTTAATAGTTTCAATAAGGTTTTTTGTTATTTTTTCCTTTGGTTTTCTTGTAAATGAAACACAAATTGTCCTAAATTGCTTTCGACTCACAATCAGAGAGCTAGCTAAAATATAGCTTTTAACAGTTTTTATTTTGTTGAAATTCTCATAAATTCGAAGTTTTGTCTTCCCCATTTTTTTCACACTCTTCACAAGCATTTTAATTTATTTTCAGGCTACTGTAGCCTACCTCGGTGTTTGCGGAACGCGCAGTGTTTGCGGATTTTCTTTGCTTTCCACGGCGATTCTTTTACTACCGAGCACACTATTCTCGTCCACCGATTTGTTTTTTCTGTCGCGATTTTCTAAATGACTTCGGATCGAGAAGTTTTTTGTCACATTACTTCCTCTCATTATGGCGCATATTTAAAACCGAAATTGGTCCGATTTTTCACGTACAATTTCAAATTCTACGTGATTCTTTTACTGCCGGCCACGCATTTCTAGTCCCCCGATTAGGTTTTTCCTGTCGCGATTTTGTAAATGACGTCTGATTAAAAAGTTGTCTGTCACGTTACTAGCTCTCATTAGGGCGCATATTTTAAACCGGAATTCGTTCGTTTTTATACGTACAATTTCAAATGAAACTGTTTTTCCGTGGTGGCCGAACTGATTTCCGCAAATTTTTTTGCCTCATTTTGCAAAAAGGGGAGGGAACTCCGCCCACTTCATGTGATGAGAGAGTGAGAGAGTGCGAGAGAAAGAGGGGAAATACTTGCGACCGGGGGACTAGAAATGCGTGGCCGGTAGTAAAAGAATCACCGTGCACCGATTTGTTTTTTCTGTCGCGATTTTCTAAATGACATCGGATCGAGAAGTTTTTTGTCACATTACTTCCTCTCATTAGGGCGCATATTTAAAACCGGAATTGGTCTGATTTTTTACGTACAATTTCAAATGCACGGCAATTCTTTTACTGCCGGCCACGAATTTCTAGTCCCCCGATTAGGTTTTTTCTGTCGCGATTTTGTAAATGACGTCTGATCAAAAAGTTGTCTGTCACGTTACCACGGTGTCCCGCACGCGATGCGCGCCAGCATTTTTCTGTTTCGTCTGGCACCCTCTCGCTCTCTCGCACGGTGCTTGATCAGACTCTACAGTAGATTTCCATAATTGCTAAAAGCAAGAAAAACATTAATTTTTTGTACGTTCTTTTTGCAATTACGCTCGATAATTAATTTACGAAGACATTTTTGATGTACGAGCATGAAAAATGCGCCAGAATAATTGAAATGCACTTTTCACAGATTTAAGCAGATTGGACCTATATTTTCAATAATATCGCTTCCATAGCATTATATTTTGTTTAGAAGTATTATTGAAGACAATATTCATCATTCACAAAGCTACAAAAGAAATGAGCGATGCCAGGAAAGTTTCTGTACGCATACAGTACTCCCCTTAGTGTTACTGGAACTTATTCAAACATTAATAACTCAATTAGTTGGAGGACTAATAACTTGTTTGACATCTCAAAATGTCCGCAAAAAAATTTAAAAACTTCTATCCGTTGTCGATCCTCGAACCAGGCTTTTGTTTTTCAGAAACTTTCAAAAAATGACCACTTTTTTCGGGTTTTAGTGCAAAACTTTCTCGATTTATAAATTCATTAGTTTTCAATCAATTGACTTGATCAAAAGCGGAAAATAACCGCATTTTAAATGCAAACAACTTATCCGTGACAGATTTTTGAAAAAACAATATTTTGGCGAATATGGGCTACAGTATACTAAAATTCATATTCCGAGCCCTCAAATTCAGGCTTTCTGATATCGAATGTGGGTTTTTTGTTCATTTTATATTTTATAGAAGTGCATTAAACAAACAAGTCAAGAAATTAACAAAGCATACGGGTATACCTTAGCTACAAAGCCTCATAACACAGTAAACTTCGGTGTTTTTTGTCTTGCCATTTAAACGGGTATGAAAATATTTTTTGTACAGTTTTCTGACTCAAAAATTAAATTGAACTATTTAATGTATGTTTTATTTGTGTTTTCTTCAAAAAATCCATTCAATTTCTTTTTTTCCAAGTGTTTTTATAGGGCACATTTTCCAGACGAGTTCCGATGCAATCGCGCTCCACCTGCACGCATTAGAGATGAGAGACGCCGAGGCGTCTCTTTTCTCGATCACCGGCGTCGCTTTTCTCGTGCGGGACACCGTGCGTTACTAGCTCTCATTAGGGCGCATACTTTAAACCTGAATTCACTCGTTTTTATACGTACAATTTCAAATGAAAATGGTTTTCCGTGGTGGCCGAACTCATTTCAGCAAATTTTTTTGCCGCATTTTGCAAAAAGGGGTGGGAACTCCGCCCACTTCATGTGATGAGAAAGCGAGAGAGTGCGAGAGAGAGAGGAAATACTTGCGACCGGGGGACTAGAAAAGCGTGGCCGGTAGTAAAAGAATCACCGTGCTTTCATTTTTCTTTTAATTTTCTCTCACATTCATAATAATTTTTCTTTTTCTCGCAATCGTTTTTTTTTCGGTTTTTTCACTAAATAATGGAGTATGAATATTTGTTGTCTTGAAATGATGGAAAACTGAAAAGCGACGCTGGATATGTGACCATAAAATGAAATGCAAAACAATGGTGAGTTCTGTTATTGAATTTTTTTTCGAAGTAATTAATTTTTAGCGCAAATAAAAACTTCTCAGAAGTCAAACAAAAATACAGTGTGTTGGAGCGTACTTTTTTTCAAATGGAAAAGATATCCGCCAAATACGCAGTCAAATTTTAACTTTGCGCATAACGTTATAGTTTGGCTGCGTAACCGGGTGCTATACTCGGCGAATGCATCATCAGCCTCGCTCTACCGCACTTTTCAATTTTCAACAGTGTAGTGCGCCTGTTTTGAAGCGAAAAATCAAATTTTAACAGCAACTCGTCGTGGATACGTCATTTTCCGTTGAAAAGAAGTATAAACACTAGAATTCGAGTTAATCTTGCAAGTGCAACACTGTTTTACAGGAATTTTGCAGTAGAGCGAGGTTGATGATGTATTCGCCGACTATACACGAAACCGCACGAATTTTCAAATAATACTGAAATTATTTTTGATGTAAATATTAGCGTCTCAATATTCTTGCCGGTTAGTGGAAGCAGTGGTGCCAAAATTTTGAATCCCGGCCCCTCAGGTTTTTAACTAAACGACGCACAACCGCGACGCTTCCAAATGTGTTCCAAAAAATAAAAAAAGCCCACGAATAATTTTGAATAAGATTTCGTAATTTTCACAATTTTTGTTGGTTTAACTCTCCGATAATCTAAAATTATTTGCGGGTCTTTTAAAAAATTTTCTTGGTTGTGCCTCCGGGCGCGTTTCCTCACTCCCGGAGCATATGGTAACCGGCAAGAAAATTGAAACACGGGGTGCTGGCTAAAATGCGCATCTTTGAACAAAAACATCGGGGGGCGGGCCAATTTATGCGAATTCACCTTTTTCGAAATTAATTTTTGAGGAAGGAAACGGGTAAACGACTATACGCAGACGAGATACAGCGTTGTCACTTGACACAACCACAGAGCGTGGGCTTTGGCGACATAAAAAAGCATTGGAAAAAAGGAAAGTCTTCAGAACACCGTGTTAAAACGAGAAAATTCACATTCGGCTGAAAACAAAATATTTGTCCCGAATTTTTTCACATTTGAAGAAAACGTACGCTCCAACACACATCGTGAAAAAAAAACAAAATAATAGTTTTCCCCATCTGTTTTCCCTCCACACTCACTGTAACTCCAATCGGAAACGCGTTTTGCGCAAAATTGCCGGCATTCGCCATAAACATTGAATTGTTGGCAAACTGGGCGGATTGCGATGGCTGAGAAGGAATCGATGGTGCCGGAGACGCAGAAGATTGGTGGAATGGTGGAACTGGCCCGACAGTTGGCGAATCTTCGGGAAGGTTGAAAGAGGATCGGAGTTGATTTAACGACTCTTTCGGAGCAGGTTTGTCAGCGGAAGTGGCAGTGGTGGCTGTGTAGGGAAGAGCGCTCTGGAATATATTAAAGTTGGCGATGAACTGCGAACATGAAAGGAAGAATGAATAGCACAACAATCATACGGTTTTGTTTTCTTCTTTCTCAGAAAAAGAAAATAAGGGCAACAACTTCACAAACGATAGGAATGAGTGAGTTGAAAAAGTTATTAACATTTCAGACAACCACATCGTATCATAATCTTGCAGACACACACACGAGCACGACAAGAAGAGCAAGATGTTTTATTTGCTACCTTATCCACAATCGGAGAAAACGCGTCGGCTTCCAAAACCGTGGTGACTCCAGTCGTTGCTCCGATCAGCTCGGCGAGTTCGGCGTCGTCAATCTGTCATTGATTTAACCGGTGAGAAAAGAACAAAAAAAAAAATGAAATTTCAGATTAATTTGGTTACTAGGTGCAAAAAAGAGGGGAAAATTATGTAAGAAGAGAGAAAGGAGAAGGAGTAGGATGAGGATGGAGAAAAACGAACTGAAAAAAAAAACGAAGAGGAGCGAGTCAGTGCATTTCAGGAAATTGGTTGGCCAAAAAGTGAAAGAGTGTGTGAAATGTAGAGAGTGGAGAGAAATTAAATTATTTTGTGGCTGCCAGAGCGGGCTGCAATTGTCCGAAATTGGATTGAGGATAGGAGAAGAAAGGAGAAGAGAGGAGCAAACAAATCAATGAATTTTCCGTTCCATATTCAAATCTCTTACTTTTTTAATGTTTTTGTTCTGTGACCTTCTCGTGATTTCCTTCTCCATCTCGTTCATCTGTTTTCGAATCAAACTGTCCGTTCGGTCTCCGGATAATTTCCGTTTCTCGTCGCCCTTTTCTTCAACTTCTGGAGGCGTTTTTTGAATAACCTCTCCAATCTCAACTTGCTCGTTTGATATCGTGGGAAGAAGGACGTCATCTGAAATAAAGAAAAAAACAAAATTGTCAAGTGTTCGCTGCTTCGAGCATGTCCCTTTTTTCTGTGAATGGCACTCCTCCTCGGAGCCCACAATTAGCGAATCAGCCTCGAAAGCGGCTATGTCGGCGAGACAGTGTGCAATTTAATGAGGCGCAGACATTGCGATGCGATGCTCTCGTGTTTCAATTCGCGCACTTTCTCTATCTCTTTCGCTTTCTCTCTTTATTCCTTTCTTTTCAATGGTTGCGAGAGGAAAACGGGACATGTATCAAACTAGCTACTCACCAGTAGAGGTCCCACCAACTGGACACTCTTCGTCCGTCGACTTCTCCTCCTCCTCTTCTTTTGTGTCTTTTGACTCTTCGGTGGCAGTCTGGAAGAAACGATGTTGAAAGGCCGTAAGGGGAAAGAAAGAAAGAAGGAAGGTTCAAGTGTTTTCGAACCTCTCGATGATGTGGCGATACATTCGACACCACACTACCAGCTGTCCGTCGTTCGTCGTCTTCGGATCGGTGAGATGATGATCCCTGAATTCAAGAGTTAATAGATTGAGTATAATGGTACTTGAGACGGGAGATTATCATGTTTCTTCCTAGATTTTTGACTTCGAGACTTGAGAACAAGGCGTGATAGACCCTACGTAAAGGCAAACGCGCCCTATCGAATTCTCTGCGTCTCCACAGTGGCGTTCTTCCAATTTTTTTGAAAAAAAAAATCAGTTTTATGGAGTTACCGTATTTATTTTATTAAAAATGGCCTGTAATATTTATTCCCGGATTTCTTGCTGAAAGCTGGCAATTTGAATAAAATCCCAAGAAAAAAACAAGCGAATCTGGCGGTAATTTTGCTACTTTAACATGTTTCGAATTGTATTGCATACTCTGATTTTTTTTTTCCAAATTTCCCAGTCAAAAATTGCCCAAAATAATTACCACAGTTGGACTTCTTACAGGGGAACAAGCTCCGCCCATTTTGCAAGTCTTTTTCTGTATTATACAGAGCTTCCTCGAAAAAAACGCATTCCGCAGACTTGCAAAAGGGGCGGGGCTTGCCTTAAAAAACACGCTCTAGTGCGTGCAAATTTATTTCGCAACTTCGAGCGCAATGGTATCCTTAGAATTTCAACACACGCGCACACAAACACATACAAAATAAAGTATTACGAAATTTCAAACTAACTTGAGAAGAAGGCCTTGGTTGCTGAAAAGCCGGCTGAAACTGCATGGGGAAAGGGATTGGAAACTGTGCTCCATTGGCTCTCATCATTTGTTGAAAGTAGTGTTGCATGACTTCCTGATATTGCGCCGGTGAGAATACCATTTGATTTTGAGGAATTCCATCGGCTCCCTCTGTCGGTGGAGCCGCCGGTACATATGGGCTCATGAATGGGTTTGGAAAGTAGTGACCGGGCGGTATCATTTCTGGAATAATGGCATATATTATACGAGCAAAACTCAGTTATGATGCTCCGATGTTCCGCAGGTAGCTGTGAGACCTGCGGAACATCGGAGCGTCGTAACTGAATTTCGCTCGTGAACACATAATAAGAAATGATTGAATTGAAAAAAAGCGCACAAGGGAGCTGCATCCATCAACACAGAGTTCTTGTGAGGCGAGGAGGCAGGAAATTAAAAAATGAGAGCGCCGTCTGCCCCGTTTACCCTCGTATAATGCTGGAAAAAGTGTGAGTAGAAAGGCGGCAAAATAGGCGGCGACGCGCGCACATGAATAATAGCCTATTTTTGTGTGCGGATGACACAAAAATAAAGAAGGCAACGGGATGAGAAAACGTCTGTCAGAGGTTTTCTGAATTTTTTAGAGCGCTCCTTGGGAGAAGGTGACAAAAAATAAGGCAAAACATGGCGATTTTTTGTTTGGGTTTTTTTCTATTCAAAAGCTAAACCGAATCCTACTGTTCAAACGTTCAGTTCAAGCGGCGTCATTTTATTCTGATTGGCGCTCGGTGTTCGCGTACTAGAATTGTGCACGGATTTATTTAAAAAGCTCCGCCCATTGTCCTGTTTTTTTTTTGTGTGATTTTCGCTTTAATTATTGGAATTTCTGCCGATTTTTGATGATTTTTTTTTTAAATAAAATATTGAATTTTTTGTAAATTCGCTCCATTCGTACTGGACGAGGCGGTCATGTTGAGAGAGTGCAGAAAATTGAGAGAGCGTGGCTGATGTTTCGTTCTGATTTCTCTGAATCTCTCTCCAAAGGCAAGCGCAGTTCACTGTCCGATTGGAGCGAATTGGAGCGCTTTATACCGAGATGGATTGATAAATATTGCGTTCGAATGGAAAATGGACTAAAAATTCAAAAATCGATAAAACCCTTCAATTCGTGGTTAATTTTTTTGGTATTTTTGTATTCTCAGTACGGAGCGCTGCAAACGCGCTCCCTTCGCACAGTGGAGGACGCGGCCACGTTGGCGACGAGAGGGTGCAGAAAATTGAGATTTCTCTAAACCGCACTCCAAATCCATGTGAAATTCTTTGTTCGATTGGAGCGAGTTTGCAGCTTTTTATACCGAGTATATTGTGAAAACAAAAAAATTGCAACGCGATGTTTGCGTACTTTTGAAATTCAAACGAAAATGAAAGAAATAGCATGGCGAATGAAGAGATTTGTTTCCATTTTCATTTGAATTTTAAAAGTACGCAAACACCGCTTTGCAATTTTTTTGTTTTCACAATAATTGGTTGTTGATTTTCAATTGTTACATTTATTACGAATTGACAACGATTTATTTATTTGTTTATATATTTGTATACGCTCATTGAGGTATTAACACGGTGTGTTGAAGCGTACATTTTTTCAAAAATAATAAAAAGTACGCAAATTGCCGTCACCTGCGCGTTCAAATTATAACGTTACAAGTTTCTGTGCATGCGCCGAAACTTACGACAATTCCATAAACATTTTCATTGAAAACGCATGAAACAATTCTGTTAATTCAACGAAAAGTGCTTCTAAACGACTCATTAATTTTTTCTTATGCGGAAGAGTACAAAAAATGTAGAAAATCACGTCAATTTATTGATTAATGAGATATTTCAGAAACAGTGACCGTAATCATAAAACTTTCTTTCAATGAGTAGTGCGAGGGGGCGCGTTTGCAGCGGTGGACCGTTTAACACAACGTGATTAATAATACCATATTTACGTGAAACGTTACAGAAAAAAGTATGAAATAAAAAGATTACAAGAAAAAACAACGATTCTTTATCGATTTTTACATTTTCCTATTTTTTAAAGAATTTTTCGCTTAACTTCCATTCGAAGGCATATCGAAAATTATTTAAAATCGGCAGAAATTGAATAATTAAACCGAAAATCATACCAAAAACAGGCGTTCTAGACCCTACGTAAAAGCAAACTCGGCTTATTGCATACTCTGCGTCTCCACAGTGGCGTTTTGCCAAGTTTAGCTAAAAAAGTGTAAAACTGGAAACACGGAGACGCGTGAAAGCGCGAAAGTGCGCCAGTACGCAAACCCCGAGTGCAGTACCAATTTAAATAAAAGGACGATAATTGACAGACTAGAAATGGGTCTAAAAATGTAATTTGTCATCCTCTGCTTTCGCAAGTGATATTATAAATAATTTGAATCGCATTTGAAATTTTATAAATAAGAAAGATGTTTTGACGCAACAAACTGGAATATCATGTGGCGTAAAAGAGTAGAAAAGAAAACGCACGGAATGGTACTTGCTGCTGTTGCTCTCCTCCTCCTCCTCCACCAGCTGCCGCCATTTTCGGTGGGGGCGTGGCCGCCTCCGCCGAGTTCGACGTGGATGACGAGACCCCATGTTCGGGAGACGTCGCCGCTTCAGATGACATCCTGAAATGGAAAAAGTACATGTGTAGAAGGGAAGGGAAAAGGACACGAAAGATTATTGGCTTCGTGAATGAATAAATTGTATAAGAATTAATTAGAGCGCGAAAACCGAGAGGAAGGAGGGAGGCATGAAGGAATAAGAAGATAGCGAGAGCGGAGAGAATTTCCAGAAGAAAGCGGTGTGAGAATTCACACACCGCTTATTTCTTCTTCTTCTTCATTACTTCCTTGCAGCTTCTCATAAATTTTCCATTTTATGAAAAAAAGAAGAAAGAGAAGAAGAAAAAGAAAAGAAACTCGGAGCGGAAAAGGGTGTATTCTGAATACCAATTCATTTGTCATGTTTCTGCTAATCCCAAAGAAATAACTGAAGAAAACAGAAGAAAAGCGAGTTATTTTAAGCCAGAGTAAAATTTGGCAAAAAATTGTTCAACTATTCGATAACCACTTAAAATCAAATTTCCTATAATCACGGCGTGTTCAACGGAACGTTATTGGCCGTGCGCTCCGCTGAGAGGACGCTGTTTGTCTGCGTCTCTTCCGCGAGAGTCGCTGGCAGGATGCCATGGCGGGAAACTTTCGTATTTTGAATTGTGTTAAAAGTAATAAAATTCATTTTTTCGTTGTTTCCTTCGTTTTTTTTGTTTATTATTTATCTTTTTTCTGTCAAATTATTTTTCGCTATCGTTCCGATTTTCCGAGGGTATTATCGATTCAATATTCTTGCCGGTAGGATTTCACGTGAAAATTCTGCAAACAACACAGTTATTTTGAGAAATAAGAACTCAGGCATTTCATTTCTTGAATTATTAGAAAATTTACGGATTTTAAAAGAACGATTCAAGATTATATTGTGGCTTGATAAGATTCATAAAATACCTGATAAGATCCGTAAAATATCTGATCAGATTCGCATCGCCTAATATTACCCTTAAAATTTCTGATAATATCCGTAAATTTCCTAAAATAATTCGTGAATTTTCTGATAAAAACGGTAAATTTTCTGACAAGATTCGTAAATTTTCTAACAAAATTCCGTCGAATTTCGAGTCAACATTTAATGATTTTTCGTAACAGCGCGATAATGTTAATAAATCACCATTTAAATATAAATATGTTATTTATTGAAAAATATTACAAAAAAATATAAAATACAGAGTTAACAATCAACAAAAAAATAGAATACATAAAAAATAATAGGGAAATTAATGCAGAAAAAAACAGCCTAATTTTTCTAGGGCATCGTTTTAACTTTCTCGTCCTAGAAGGCCCTACTCATTGTTTTGGCAGCTTGTCTGGATCTCGATGTCGCGCTGAAAATAATGATTATGATTCAGCATTAAAAAATTGATTACATTGCATTTTCCAAAGCGAGTTTTCCAAGTTTTGACGGAACTTCGCCAAAAAATCGTCGAGTGAAACTTGAATCTTCCGTGAAACGAAACAACGAGTTAGTACTAAAATGAAAATATTTTTACAATTAAAAGAAGCAGCGTTACCTTTTTTTAAATTTTATTTAAAATCAACCAACTTATGGATTGTACTCGATTGGAAGGTTCTCTTTCTGCGCACCACACCGTCTCGCTGGAACCACTCGCGACGGAACTGCTTGGCGGCTCCATCCGGAGTGTTCGTCCACTCGATGGTGAAACGGCCTCCTTTGGGTCGAGCACTCCACGTGGTGGGTCAACTCCGAGACGCTTCATGTTGGTGGTCTTGATTCCGTATCCGATACGACGAGCCGACGAGTTGATCACCTTGATGTGATAAGTGTGCTTGTCGTCGTACGCGCGTTGAACACGATCTTAGCGTTCGGATGGGTTGCAATATCTCCTGGTGGGACAGATTGGGCCATTGTTGTTGGTGGTGATAGAGTGGTTAAAGACACGGACACGATGCACCTGACTTCTGAAAAAATATTATCGGTTTTAAAAATTCGTCACTTCACAAGCGGCGTGAACTTTGTGAGTCTATTCAGCAAATTTTCAAAAATAAGAAAACAATTACAAACAATTAGGAGAAAACCCGGAGAATGCTTCGATAAGTCTCGAACTTTGGGAAGAATGTAATAAATTTTGAAAACAGTTTTATTCCAATTGTTTGTAATTTTTCCCTTTTTGGATACTTTTGTGAATAAATTCGGGGGTACGACAGAATAGAAATAGTGAGAATTGGTGAGAAATTTTTTTTCGTGGACAATCGATTGCAATCATGCAATAAACTTTTCTCAAACTTAAAAGCTTACCACTCGCTGCATTCCCGATTGATTGGCATGCTCCCGATTCGACCATATGTGAACATCTGAAAATAAAAAAAATTGGTATGACGAAGATAAAGAGAAAAAAAATGTAATGGGGCTAACCGGGTTAATCATTTTTTGCATCTTGCATTTTTTTTCTCATTAATTTCACGCAGAAAACTACTTTTCTCCAGAATAAGTGCATAAAATGCTGTTTTCTGCAAAAAATCAGAAGGAAAATAAACATTTTCAGATGCACAAAGTGAATAACACCATTATGATCATGTTCAAAGTATACAAATCCGAAAAAACATTTTCCGCTTCTGAAAAAATTCATCCATGCCGAAAAAGACAGCTTTTTTTTGGAATTTTGGTATAGCTTTAGGCTACAAAAATTGCAGTAAATTTATGTATTAATTTGAACGCAAAAAAGAGAAAAAATGTTGGAAAAAAACGAAGAAAAAAAAGAAAACAATGAACGAAAACAATGAAAAAAAAATCACCTACTGCCTCTTTCTCTGCGCCTCCTCTCTCTTGGCCTGCGTATCCTTTTTGCACAGATGAGTGTCTGCGCAGCTAATGCAGCCTACTGTAGAAAAAAAATGCGACCACGCTTAGGCCAGAATTTTTTTTTTGGGAAAAAAGCCCGCGCAGTTTAAATTTTATTTTCCAACGTTCCGCTCAACACGCCGTGTATAAAACTGCTTCAAAAAATAAAAGAACACTTCTAATTGAAGGGCTCCTATTACTCTCGTCTCAACAGCTGAGTATAAACTTTTCAAACGCCAATTTGCGCGCGAAAATATCTCGAAGCGCATTACATTAATTAACACAACTCAAATGAGTGCGACCGTAACCAATTTGAAAAATGTAAACAAGTCCAGCTGTTATTTTTATTTATTTTCGCTTAATTTTCGTGATTTTTAATTAAAATTTTTCACTTTTTTTAAGCGTTTATCCACTTTTTACGTTATAAATTATTTTTTCAAGAAAAACGCAGATATTTAGTCAAGTGTTTTCCCATGGAATAGCATTGAGAGCGAAGAAACGCAGAAAATTCCTCTTCTCTGTCCTCTCACCTTCTGCGTTCTTTTCTATCAATGACCCTTCTTTAAACGTTTTTTTCTCGCGAATAACTATAATTGATTCGTGACGGAGTGACATTTTACAAGAAACTGGGAGATGAAACATTTCTTCGTTTATTATTATTATTTTTGAATAAAAAAGGAAATTCGAGTGTCACTCCGCCACGAATCCATTATAGCAAATTTATTTTTACAAAAATCAGCTAAACATATGATTAATTTCGAATAATTGAGATCAGTTTACAAATTTTCTGCATTTCTCCCGTTTTATCGATCGTTTTACGCGATTTAAAAATTAATTTATTTCAGAAGTTCCAATTGCTGGCGAAACGACGAGAAAGACAAAAGATTGGGATGCGGCGAGGAAGAGGAAACGAAAAAGTTGTGCGGTTAGTTATTCAACGGACAGAATATTTCTTCTCCGCCGATAGTTTTCATTTCAGGTACACGTCATCAGTCGAAGAAAGGAGGTCACGATACTGCATATGGATTATGAAGAGTTCGAAAAATTCATAGAATCGAAAAAATGGAGGAAACGGGCATTATTCGCTTTCAGAGGTGTCGCATTCAGAATCAGACGAATAAATATCCTGTTCCATCACGTTCTTGATTCCCCCGACAGTGTCGATTCACGGTAATTTTTTTTCGTCATTTCCTGCTTTTTTTCAAAAAGAAAACCATACTTGGCAAGCGGGCCGAGCAGGCCAGCAAATAACTCAGCTCAGAATGAATAATTTTGTTTAATGAAATATTTAAAATGTTCCTATGTTTTAGAACTCACCGAGATCTTCATTTTGAATATCTCATTTAACAAAAAATATTCATTCTGAGTTATTTGTCTGACCGTCATCGGCCCGCTTGCCAAGTATGTAGAAAACTACAAACGGGAAGAGAAAAAAAGTAAGGCAAATTTTGCGCTGGAAAATTTTATGGGGTTTTTCACAGAACCTTAAAAAACTGCGGTAAAAATCGGAGAATGCATGTTCAGAAAATTTTGGACCTGAATATCGATTTTTCTGAAATTTTTTAAAATCGATAATTTGGTACAAAATTTTCTGAGTATGTACAGGAGCATTTTTGCCATTATTTCCCGAAATTTTCAAGTCAATCGGAACGTTCTCCGATTTTTGGGATAATTACAGAATAGCCACCCATATATTTCAAAATAGGTACCCATTTGACTCGCTATAGTATAGCCACCCACAGTCGGCGCCGCGTGGGTGGCTATTCTGGAATTATGGGTGGCTATTCTGGAATTATGGGTGGCTACTCTGAAATGATGGGTGGCTATACTATAGCGAGTCAAATGGGTACCTATTTTGAAATATATGGGTGGCTATTCTGAAAGATTCCCTAGGAAACCAGTATAGCCACCCATTACCACTGAGTGGGTGGCTTAACTGTAATAATATATTCCAGTAAAAGCACCCATATATTTCAAAATAGCCACCCACAGAAATTCGGAAAAATCCCATTTTTCAGTTATGTGGGTGGCTATATTATAGCGTGGGTACCTATATTGTAGTGGGTGGCTATACTGGAATTTTCCCCGATTTTTTCCTGTTTTGTGGATAAAAGTGAAACTCCGGTCTGTTGCTTACCGGACAAGCTTTTATTCGATTTCGCCACACTCGGAAATCAAATGCAAAAGTTTCATGTATAAAAAAAGAACAACAAATAGGAAATGAAAAAAAAAATAAAATTTAGCTTATCGATTGTTTCTGGCGGTCTAAAAAATTAGTTCATTTCAGAAGTACCGGTCATTGAGAAAATAAAAAACGAGATGAAAAAAAAATAGGAAGTAGCGATGGAGAGGAACCGAAAAAGTTGTGCGGTTAGTTATTCAACAGACAGAATATTTCTTCTCTGCCGATAGTTTTCATTTCAGGTCCCATTGATGGCGTTATTGGGAACAGAGAAGAGGAAACAAACGGAGAAATGCTCGATGCTTCAATATTCTTTTTTAATTCGTTTTCGTTGAAAAATATAACTTAATTTTTGTTTGTTCATTATATCGACAAGGTAATCCCCATCTGGATTACGGTAGTTCGCCGCTTGATTTTTTCGATTCAATTTTCTTGCCGGTTTCACGTAAAATTTCTGTAAATACCAGTTTTTTTTTTGAGAAATGCAGCCATTTAGCTTTTTTATTACATTCAGTTGAAAAATGAGAGCTCACGGATTTTCTGCGTGAAACCGGTATCAATATTGAATCGATCTTAAAATAATTTTACTACCCCGAAGTAGAACCTTTTCAAAATAACTATTCGAAAAATTGAAAAAGCTCCTCAACTTATGGGTCTATTCACGGAAACCAGCAAAAAATTCAATGAAACTTTCGAAAATTCTTCGATAAATCACACGGACATGTGCAGAAAATTTCAGACCAAAATATCGATTTTAAAAATTATTATCGACTTTTTCTTTTCTGAAAATGTTCAAAATCGATATTTTTGTGTGAAATTTTCTGCACATGTCCGGGAGTATTTGTGACATTTTTTGTCAAAATTTCAGACTGATCGGAGCATTCTCTGAACTTTTGCATATTTTGCTGGTTAATTAAAGTCAGCGCAGTGCCACGGTTGTTATGCCGCGTCCAAAGTTCAAAAAACTCCTGATTTCAGGAATTTTTTGAACTTTGGACGCGGCATTACTGGGCCTCTCAGTGTAATTTTTCTGTTTGGTCATTCTTCTTCACCCGATCGCGTTAAAACAAAATACAGTTTTATTTCGGCACATTTTTTTTTTCTTATTTTGAAAAGGTTCCATTTCGAAGCAGCGCCGATCTTTATTATACCAATAAAAACTTTTCGCCTCATAGTTTTAACGATGAACGGACCAAAATTTGCAAAAGTCCATGCGAAATGATTCTACACAAACCGAATCTGAGGTACATTTTTCATGAGAAAAATATAACCACTACTGCTTCAAATCGAGTTGCTACATCAAAACATGAAACTTCCGCCCAGTTTATTTTTTATTAATATGAAATGCACGAGAAAAAAAGTAGACTGTTTCACACGGCGTGCTGAAGCGTCCATTTATTGAACGCAAACTTTTTTGAACTCTTCATAATCCATATGCAGCATCGTGATTTCCTTTCTTCGACTGATGACGTGTACCTGAAATGAAAGCTACCGGCGGAGAAGAACTATTCTGTCCGTTGAATAACTAACCGCACAACTTTTTCGGTTCCTCTCCATCGCCACTTCCTATTTTTTCATCTCGTTTTTTATTTTCTCAATGACCGGTACTTCTGAAATGAACTAATTTTTTAGACCGCCAGAAACAATCGATAAGCTAAATTTTATTTTTTTTTTCATTTCCTATTTGTTGTTCTTTTTTTATACATGAAACTTTTGCATTTGATTTCCGAGTGTGGCGAAATCGAATAAAAGCTTGTCCGGTAAGCAACAGACCGGAGTTTCACTTTTATCCACAAAACAGGAAAAAATCGGAGAACGTTCCGATTGACTTGAAAATTTCGGGAAATAATGGCAAAAATGCTCCTGTACATACTCAGAAAATTTTGTACCAAATTATCGATTTTAAAAAATTTCAGAAAAATCGATATTCAGGTCCAAAATTTTCTGAACATGCATTCTCCGATTTTTACCGCAGTTTTTTAAGGTTCTGTGAAAAACCCCATAAAATTTTCCAGCGCAAAATTTGCCTTACTTTTTTTCTCTTCCCGTTTGTAGTTTTCTACATACTTGGCAAGCGGGCCGATGACGGTCAGACAAATAACTCAGAATGAATATTTTTTGTTAAATGAGATATTCAAAATGAAGATCTCGGTGAGTTCTAAAACATAGGAACATTTTAAATATTTCATTAAACAAAATTATTCATTCTGAGCTGAGTTATTTGCTGGCCTGCTCGGCCCGCTTGCCAAGTATGGTTTTCTTTTTGAAAAAAAGCAGGAAATGACGAAAAAAAATTACCGTGAATCGACACTGTCGGGGGAATCAAGAACGTGATGGAACAGGATATTTATTCGTCTGATTCTGAATGCGACACCTCTGAAAGCGAATAATGCCCGTTTCCTCCATTTTTTCGATTCTATGAATTTTTCGAACTCTTCATAATCCATATGCAGTATCGTGACCTCCTTTCTTCGACTGATGACGTGTACCTGAAATGAAAACTATCGGCGGAGAAGAAATATTCTGTCCGTTGAATAACTAACCGCACAACTTTTTCGTTTCCTCTTCCTCGCCGCATCCCAATCTTTTGTCTTTCTCGTCGTTTCGCCAGCAATTGGAACTTCTGAAATAAATTAATTTTTAAATCGCGTAAAACGATCGATAAAACGGGAGAAATGCAGAAAATTTGTAAACTGATCTCAATTATTCGAAATTAATCATATGTTTAGCTGATTTTTGTAAAAATAAATTTGCTATAATGGATTCGTGGCGGAGTGACACTCGAATTTCCTTTTTTATTCAAAAATAATAATAATAAACGAAGAAATGTTTCATCTCCCAGTTTCTTGTAAAATGTCACTCCGTCACGAATCAATTATAGTTATTCGCGAGAAAAAAACGTTTAAAGAAGGGTCATTGATAGAAAAGAACGCAGAAGGTGAGAGGACAGAGAAGAGGAATTTTCTGCGTTTCTTCGCTCTCAATGCTATTCCATGGGAAAACACTTGACTAAATATCTGCGTTTTTCTTGAAAAAATAATTTATAACGTAAAAAGTGGATAAACGCTTAAAAAAAGTGAAAAATTTTAATTAAAAATCACGAAAATTAAGCGAAAATAAATAAAAATAACAGCTGGACTTGTTTACATTTTTCAAATTGGTTACGGTCGCACTCATTTGAGTTGTGTTAATTAATGTAATGCGCTTCGAGATATTTTCGCGCGCAAATTGGCGTTTGAAAAGTTTATACTCAGCTGTTGAGACGAGAGTAATAGGCATCCTGGAAATGTGATGTAGAAAAAAAAACAAGGGGAGCGTATAATAGAAGGGCATCCAACAATCTGAGAGGCTGTTAGACATGTCCTTTTAATAGAGTGAATACGGTACGCAAATATGTTTATTTTGTGGAAATGAGAAACGTTTTTGCACAAAGTTAGTCCCTGCAAAACTTCTCCCACGGCGTGAAAATCCTTAAAGATTCCACGGCAAAGTTAGGCTTGGCATAAAAGATAAAATAGAAACGGAAAGGGAGCCAGAGGCGAGGGTCATAATTATGCTAATTTGATGTGGTGGCTTGAGGGAGCTGGCAAGAAACAAATGTATCAAAAACTGGAGAAAGAGAGAGAGAGAGAGAGAGAGAGAGAGAGAGAGAGAAAGAGAGAGAGAAAGTAGTAACGGATGAATGAATGCCAGCACCAACACATTACACAAAACTGGATGTAATTATGGATTCGTGTGGTTGGTTGGTCGATTAGCGTCTCGTTGACAAATCTTCACGCAATCTGCGAGACCCATCCATCTGGGCTCTTTTATTTAATAACGTAGGACACTTTGACGCGATGGTGTGCACCTTTTTTGCGAAACAGAGATTGTCGGCAACTCTGGCCACTTATCGCGGCGTAGAACGGCGTAGAAGTAAAGGAAAACGCGCCCTATTGCGTTTGTCGGGGTGTCCACATTGATGTGCAAAAAATGGAGACGCAGAGACGCGTTTTCCAATTAAAAATGCACAAAAATCTCTCTGATTTTCGGCGAATTTTATGCCAAAAAAAAAATGGAAAACATCCAAAAGGAGTAGACGAGGTGCGTGACCGCTGGCCTAGAAAACTAGTAGATTTTTTCCTCAACGGTTTCACACCTCGCCCGTCGTCCAATGCGCCAGCAAACTCGCAAAGGAGCGTGCTTGCTTTATTCGCCGGTGGGAGTGTCATTTTTAAACAGAAAAATCTGTTGTTTTTCAATATTTTTGAGCACTCACGGCGTGTTGGACGGAACGTTGGAAAACAAAATATAAACAGTGCGGGCTTTTTCTCGAAAATAATTTCTCGCCTAAGCATGGTCGCATTTAGCTGCGCAGCGTTTGTCTACGTTAAACTGATACGAAGAGGAGACGCAGACAAGCAGAGTGCGAGGATATTGTTGTTTTTGTAGCAAACTCTCGCCGGAGAGTCGCAGACACTCAGCGGAGCGGATGGCCAATAACGTTCCGGCCAGCACGCCGTGAGCACTACGCTCCATTTTCAGATTATTCAAGTTGAAAACTTCAGTTTAATCCAAAAATGAAGAATTTTCTTCGGAAAATGGCCGAGCCTCAAAGTTTTGAAAATAGAACTTGAAAATGAGAAAGTTGGGATTTGGACGGAAAATAAATAATTTTTTTTATCAATATTTGTTTATTTGCAAAATATTTATGCCTGAAAGCTGGACAAAAATCAGAAAAATGAAAAAAAAAGTTTCGAAATCGTCGGATTGTCCACGGGGAGTACACGAAAAAAAAAATGCACAAGAAATGCGTCAAGGGCCAAGCGCACTTGCCATAATTTTTCCCTCCAAATTCAACAAATTAAACGCTGAAAAAAATCGTGTGCCGGTTGCGAAAAAGAGTGTGCCATACGAGTTTTCGGGAATTGGGCGAGACGAGGTTGGGATTTCTCAAACACTGCTGCCACAATATTTTTCTATTCCCATTTTCCGATTAAATCACACACACACACAGCGGTTTTTGGCTCTCTCTCTCTCCCTCTCTTCCTCCCATTTCATGGCATCGCTGGTCTAAAAGTATAAGTACGCGGAGCAGAAAAAGGACATGGCTATAAATTAGAAAGAAAGAAACACAGAAAAGAAACAGAGAAACTAGAGAGGTTGGCGTCGTCATTCTGACTCATTCACTCTCTGGATCTTGATTTTGAAAGAACGAAAAGTGGTCAAAATGACAAAAAAAAAGGGTAAACGGATAGGAATTTGAATGGCTCATAAAAGGACGTCGTAGTACTCAGCCGATATTAAGATTTTTATGTGTGTTTTGTGGCTTGTCGAGCGTGGTTTCTTTCGCCCAACAGCTCAAATAAAAAATTATTCCGTTTCGGAAAATGAAAGGCTCGAGATGAATGTGTGATGGTGGTGGTGTTGGTGGGCGAAAGAAGTCTAAAATTCATGAGGATTTCGATGAAAATGAAAAAGAGGAAATCGACAAATGGATGGGCGACAACACCCAGTCGCCGTATCGTTATTCTTCCAGTTGCATACAGAATTTACGAGAATTCACACTTCACTTTCAATGAAATCTTCAAAAAAAAAAACACATATTATTGTGGTAAGAAAAAATTCAACTGCGCTCGAACGGGCAATTTGACGCTTTTCAAAAATTGTACATTGTCAGTAGAGCGAAAATACGATTTTTGAAAAAAAAATCAAACCAATGTTTTGAAATAATGTGTTCCATCGTAGTGGGGGGTTAAGGTTAAGGCCAATTTTCGTGGCAATGTCTCGCGTCTCTGCGTCTTTTTTTTTGCATGCGTTTAGCTAAAAATGAGTGATCTCCCCTGTGGAGACGCAGACAAATGCAATCGGGCGCCGCGCCTTTGTATACATTTTAGAAAATCTGGGGTTATTCACGTTTGCAGAAGGAAAGCAGAACCCGTCGTTCTCTGCACAAAATGAGCAAGACAAATATGACAAAAAGGCTAAAATATTCTGGATTTTCTTTTCCAGCGAATCAGAAAAACGAGAGAATGTGTGGGATGAAGAGGGTGGCGATGAACAGGTAAAATAAATCATTTGTTTGTGTCAATTCGCAAAAAGGATGGCGAAAAATGGAGAGATAGAGAGAAACCAATTGGCATCAATAAAGAGCGGATTACACACACACACGGGCATATAGAAAGAGAGAGAGCTTCTCTTCATCTTCTCTTTTAGCCCATTCTTCATTCATTCATTACACAATTAAAACGAGCGGCTTTATGTGAGCTCATAGGCACAAACACACACACACACACACACACAAACCGCACTAAACGCTATTTACTCACAGATAATTATCGCCTTCTCCTCCTCCTCCTCCTACTTCTTCTTATTTTTCTTCTTCCGTTTTTAATTAGCTTTACGTATACATATCTTTTTCAACGAGAAAAAATAAATAAAAATAGTTAGCGACGGGAGAATGAGTAAAAAAATAAAAATAAAAAGAGATCGCATTTCATTGTGTGTGAGAAGTTTTTCCGCCCCTTCAATGGTCGTTCAATAAATCATAAAAGTTTTCTTTTTTATTCGATTCAGCTGCGTAGCGACTCACACAGAAAACCAAATGATCGAGTGTGGGGAAGAGAAAGGGGGGAAATGGAACAAACTGACAACATGAAAGCGGGTTTCCCGTGGGAACGCGGTTGAGTAATCTCTCTGTGCTTATAAATATACCCACTTGGAACACAACAAAACAAAAAAGAAAGAAAAATGCAAATATGCTGCATTGAAAAATGTTTCTTGTGGGTCCATAAAATATGTATTACTTACAAAATTTGCACTGTGTTTTTCTCTCTGTTGAATATTATTTACATAATTTCGAACATTGAATTCAAAGAAGAATAATTTCAGTTAAATTGTGCCATGGAGCACGGGGTGCTAGACCCTACGTGAAGGCGAACGCGCCCTATCGCATTTCTCCGCCTCCACAGTGGCGTTCTACCAAGTTTAGCTAAAGCGTTTAAAATTGTAGACGCAGAGATGCGAGAAATGCCACGCGGAAATTCACTTTCAATGCATTCTCCGCTATTCTTACTAATAATGGGGTTATTCAAAAAATAGAGAAAAATGTGGAGTGTGTCAAAATTGCTCCCGAGAATGTTCAATAATTTTTGGACTATTTAAAATTTTGATTATTGATTTTAGTATTTTTCGGTAAAATAACGTTTCAGTATTTTCAGCCAAGTTAAAATGTTTTGAGTGTGTTCGGAAGTTTTTTTAGCATTTTTTCCTCAGTTTTTAATATTATTCATGCCTCAGCTGGTGAGAGCTGTGAGTAAATTGAGCACGACAGGACACAGCTGAAATGAGTGTGACCGTAATCTGTTCAAAAAATTTTAACGAGAGAGAAAGTAAAAAATTTAACAAAGAAACTTTTATTTTTGAAAATTTTCATCATTATTTTATGTGAATTTTTTTTAATTTTTCATGAAAATCAAAAAAATATTTCTCCTTTTTTTTTTTCAATTTACGTCGTTTTTTTGTTTTTTTCGTCAGTTTCGACGCATGCACACAGCGGTGATTTATGGACCTATTCAGTAGAGGAAAAATACCGTTTTTCGTGGTTTTTTTCCCTATGCAGAATTGAGAAAAAAGACAAAAAACTACAGTAGTCAGAGGTTTTTTGACGTAAACAACTTGTCGTGTCGAGACCGGCCGATGAAATAATCGGATGCGCCTTTAAATTTCAACCGAATTCCCATTGAAAATTAAAGGCGCATTGCATTTTTCACTGCCGGGTCTCGACGCGATGGGTTTTTTTCCTGGAAAACAACCTGCATAGGGAAAAAAACCGCGAAAATCGGTTTTTTTCCTGCGCTGAATAGGTTCATTAGGCGGTAATAAATGTTTGAATTATTTTTTAACGCCAACCCATAGTGATTTCTATTAATAACCCCATAAAAATTATTTAAATTTGACGGCAAAAAAGCTGCTAGAAACAACATTTTTCCCGCAAAACGCACATTCAAGTGTATTTTTGACCATTCTGAGTCATCTTTTCTTTTCAACAAAAGCGCAAATTGAACAGTCAATTTTTGCACTTTCATTGTAAACTTTTTTTCTTCATTTCAAATTCGAAAAATAGTCGCCTGCGTAGCGACCCACTTATAACATTAGATGTTTTTGTGCAAGAATCGAAACTTTCGACAAATCGAACAAAATTTTCATAGAAAAGGCATGAAACAATTCTGTTATTTCAACGAAGGTTATGCGGAAGAAGAAAATAATATATATAGAAGATCAGAAAGAAAATTAAATTTTAATGTGATACTTCAGAAACAGTAATCTGACATAAAACTTTCTTGCTATATAATTTTAAAGATACGTAGTGCGTGGGGGGGGCACGGTGTGTTGAACGGTGCACCGCTGCAAACGCGCCCCTCGCACTACTTATTGAAAGAAAGTTTTATGGTTACGGTCACTATTTTTTTAAATATCTCATTAATCAATAAATTGACACGATGTTATACTTTTTTTTGTACTCTTCCGCATAAGAAAAAATTAATAAGTCGATTAGAAGCACTTTTCGTTGAATTAAAAGAATTGTTTCATGCGTTTTCAATGAAAATGCTTTTGGAATTGTCGTAAGTTTCGGCGCATGCACAGAAACTTGTAACGTTAAAATTTGAACGCGCATGTGACGGCAATTTGCGTACTTTTTATTATTTTTGAAAATATGTACGCTTCAACACACCGTGGGGGGGGGGGGGGGTTTGCAGCGTTCAACACCCCGTGAGAGATTTCTATAATCGTTTCTAAACTCGTGTGACGCTGAACGCAAAATTTACGAAATCATTTTGCAGCCCACTGCCATAAACGAGGTTTATTTTTCTCCCACACTCGATTTAAAGGCACACAATTTTATAGGTGTGTGCCTTTAAATCTTGTAGCAATTTTGCGCATTTTATAAGAAGAATATGAAGAAACAAGAAGCATAATACTAATTGTACGGTTGTTTGAGAGTTGTGTATCTGGTATATACGTAAATATTATATAAATATGCAAATAAATACATAAAGAGAGAAGGAGAATAGGATAAATGCACGTGAACAAGAAGGAGAGAGGTGTCTTATCGATTTGACCTTTCGTTCCGTTCGGCACATTCGATTAGTGATATTATCTTTCTTTTTTTTTGCGCTTTTCTATTTATCTTTTCACAAAAGATTTTAAATATAAATTTAAAAAACAAATAACTTTGACAAGATTTTTTTTTGAAAAATAAAAAAATTAAAAGATTAAAATTATCTACTGAAACGAGAACTTTAAATAAGGAGAAAATGGATTCGTGGAAGAGAAAAAGATGGGATTGAAAGGTGAAGAAGTCATCGTCGTCGTATTTTCCGCCAAAGCGACAAAACACGACGCGACGCGATGCGATGCGGTGAAATGAAAATGAAAATAAACGAGAAGACACAAGCGGACGTGCCGGCTCTTCGCCTGCTCATCTTCTTTTCCTTCTTCTTCTTCTTCTACTGCTCTTGCTCTTGCTCGTCGTGAGGCTCGTCTAGTATGTGACGAGGCGCGTCGCGATTCAATGCGCCAGAACGGCACTGCTTAGATCGGGTCGAAGGCTTTTCACTCTCTCCTTCTCTCCGTCTCCATCCGAATCGATGATCTCCGTCGCGCGCATTGCACACCGTCTCGTCGTCTGCGTCTCGTTGCTCTCGGCGCGTCAAAAAGCGCGCGTGTTTCAATTGGGGTTTTGTTTATGCTGCGTTCAATGTAGAGAAAAAAACGCAAAAATCTTTGTATTTTTTGTTTTGCTCTACAGTATATCTCCTAACCTGCACATCTTATGGACCTATTCAGAGTACTGTAGAAAAACGGAAAAAATAACGAACAATGAGAGAAAACTCGGTGAATTGTCCGATTGGCCTGAAATTTTAGGAAATAATGTCAAAAATACTCCAGAGGCCATATGCAAGAAAGTGAAAAACAACAGGAAAACCGTTTTCCGAAAAAAATTTATCCCATCATGCAAAAATATGCGTTTTCCGAATTTTGTTTACCGGAAAACCTTTTCCTGTTTCCTGCATATGGCCTGTGGACAGAAAATTTTGTGCCAAAATATCGATTTTCTTTTTTCCCCCGAAAACTCTTATAATCGATATTTCAGCTCAAAATTTTCTGAGCATGTACGGAGTAATTTAGAAATTATTTCCCAAAGTTTTAGACAAATCAGTCCCCTAATTTTTTTTCTTTTTTCTGAATGAAGAATATAAACCAGCTTGAATTGCCGTAAAAACTCTAATACAACGGCATGGCCTTCTATTGTTTCATTTCATCACAACTACCGGGTATTTCGAGGTTTGCACACCAAACTCGGCAAAACACTTTGTAACCAAGCAGGCATGAGACGAAGGAAGTTTGGTGTCCAAACCTCTAAATACACGGCATTTGTGATGAAATGAAACAATAAAAGGGCATGCCGTTGTATTAGAGTTTTTACGGTCCTTTACTTTAGAAATCCAATGAAAAATGAATGACACCTATTAAAATAATGAAACTGTTATGAAAGGGAGCCACGTCATCATGTGTCAATCGGAAATGGAATGAACTGAGTGACAGGTGTAATACAATTCAGTTATCAGTATTTACAGAGTTCCCCCTCTTTTTTCGATTAAATATGATCCAAAAGCGACAGATAACAACTTATGGGAAGACATTTAATGGCAGGGGAGCCTTCACACTTAAAAAAAACTAGAGTACTAATTTGGTCTCAGATTGTGAGAGCTGTAGCCTAGAGAATGAAAACAATTCCACGAATGAATACATCACGCTCGGACACAGCTGAAATGAGTGTAACGGTGTTTCACACAAAAAAGTTTAACGAGAGAGTGAGTATTTACAAATGTTAACTAATACCCCGGAAAAGCAAATAAAGGCAACTCACTCTCTTGTTAAAATTGTTTGTATGAAATACCGTTACACTCATTTCAGCTGTGTCCGATCTTGCTGAATTTACTCGTGGAAGAGTTGGCATTTTCTAGGCCACACCTCTTACACGCTGACAATGAGACGAGATATTCAATTATAGAGAAAGGAGGAAATTCCGACGCTGCAGAAGATATTCTAAAAGTTGGTAATGAAGTTTAGCAGTCCAAACAATTATCAAAATTATTTCTGAATGGCCTACCATCGTTTTCTTCACCAGCTGGTGAGTTGGTCGATCTGGTTGGGGCGCAAAACTTTCTGGACTTCGTTACCAGTGTGCTTCCGAAACCAACTTGTGGTATCGCATCCTAGAGTGATAAAGAATAGAGCCAAAACACCATGCTGCATGTAAAATGGAAGTCTTCATCACACTTATCGCATTGAAGTAAATCACGGTTTGGTGTTATCCAACGTCAAAAAGGATTCTGCTCGGAAAGGTGAAAAGCGAAATCAGTACAGTAAGATCAAGTGACAGCTAATTTATCCTGCTTGACCGTCTATCGTATCAGTGTGGATTTTCGAAGCAGTTTCGATAAATTCTTCGATAAATTTTTCAATAAAATTATCGAGAAATTATCGAAAACTTATCGAAAATTTTATGTCGAAAAAATATCGAAATTATTTTCGATAGTAACAAGCCTGGCTGCATCAAAAGCTACTTTTGATATCTTTTCATTTCTAAAATGTTTCTTCTTAATCTTTCTTTTAAATTTCTTTTTCATTCATTTTTGCGTGTGCCCTGTGGCGTAGGCGGTTAAGCGCTTGTCCTCCAAGTGAACGACGCGAGTTCGAGTTTTTGTGTTGGTCTCGGGCGCTCAGTTCGCTTCCTCCATGCAGTTTGGAAACAGACACACTGTAAGGGATCTCTTATCCCTTAGAGATACAGTATGACTTTGTACTTTGAGCACCATGAGACGTCACCACATTCCGCGTGACTCAGCCAGAGAGCTCCCAGCGCTTTCAGCCCCACGGCTAATGGGATTTTCCTGCGCCTCACGGACTGTATATACTCTCTAACTTTCTTCATTCCAGAGACACCCACGCCGAGACATTCCACCGGAGCAGATAAAAGGGCGACACCTTCCTGATACCAGGATCTCTCTGATTTTGTGTTTTTTGGCCTTTGTTAAGTTCTTTTGTTATTTGACCTTATTGGGGCACGGGGCAGGAACTATTCCTGCCCAATCCCCCCTACCAAATAAACCCATCTAAAATACAACGCGCTTTACTGGTAGCAGCGAGTGATTAGTGACTGAGGAAAAGTAAGAAGACTAATTTTTTTTTCTTTTTTTTTTACTTGTTCCCACGCTAATTCTTACGATCCACCGTATTTTGATAGGTTATTAGTTAGGAAATGTGTCTGACAATGAGGTAAGTAGCAATAGTGAAACAATAGGCACCATGTTTAGGTACTGTTGGGGTCGGCGCTAGGGTGCGCCGACAGGAGGGAAAATTCTGCTAGCAGTGAGAGCTATAGGAAGATAGCGTCTACATTTTTAAGCCGGGCCTAGCTAGCTCGCATGAGAGAGGTGCAGGGGCGTAAGGAGGTAATGCATGGGACGGGCCCCCCAATCATTTTCTTTTCCTTGCGCGGTAACCGAGAAGTTACAGTATCCCATTAGGGGATTGGGTTTTGAGTGTGCACCGCCAACAGTAATAGGTTTTTTTTAGTGAGCAAAAAGAGAGAAAAGATCGGGCGCGACGAGGTCGCGTAGGTGCAGGAAAGCCAGAGCGGTCGGCTTCTGCAAACAGTGAGTCATAGTGACCGTATGCCTAGACGTAGGTTAAAATTTTCAGTGTAATAGTACGCGGCTGGACATTTTCACGCAAATATGTTTTATCCATTCATTCTACAATGTTCTTAAATCAAAACAAAATATCTCTCAAATTTTTTTCTTCTCTCTTGTTTTCTATCTTTTATCTATCTTTCATGTCACCTCTTGCTTTCACAAGGTTGTTTTTTTTCACCACGTTCCGACAAGAAGTTGCGGGTTGGAGGCCGTCGAGAAACGAGCTACGGAGTGCGAGAAAAAAGTCGGATTGCTTGAGCAGGTTCTGATCACCCGCTCGCATGAAGATACAAACACTGGTGGAAGTCACTCTAACTCTACATCCCCAAGAGGTGGCAACTCTCCAAAAATAGTTACGGAGACTCCGCAAGAAACTGGCGTTTCTATAGAGACTACTGTAAATCAGAGCGAAATAGTAAATAAGAATGAAGCGGCGTTTGAGGGGGAAATTTCGAATGCTAGAACAGGCCGCATTTTAGTATAAGGCGTAAAATTGGCTTCCTCCATTCCGATTTTCTCAGGGTCGCCTACGCAAAATAATTTGGTCAACTACCCAGTATTTTGTGGACCTCCTTGGCTATAGAACGGAGAAAACGACTTCGAAGCAAATCACGGTGACAGCAGAGGAATGCTCAAAGATGAAGAAGCATCAACGATGCAGTTTCGGCCATCTCATGGTTATCAATGGAGTTTGGAAAACGGAAAACCCTCTCATCATCGATTGGCCGTCAGCACCCTTTTCAATCTTCAACACAAACCGCTGAGACAACGAACTGCTTCATGGTGAGAACTCACGTCGCCACCCGATTCGGAAAGGACGTACCGGAGTCGCCTGCTGGTTCAATGGACGGATGCAGATACATGAGTTTTGGATGACTTTTACACAACATGACTTTTGGATGACTTTTGCACAACTCGTGATGGAGGGGCATCTGCTTGGGATCGGACCCCAAGCGCCCAATGTGAGTATGTTTCTTGGAAATCTTTCAAAGGATTCATGTCACAAGACATTTGGCTGATCAAGGATCTTGAGGTGGCTCTCACATTCAATGACAGCAGCTCCAGGACATGTGGAGTGAAACTAATCGTAACGGATCAAGGATATGGTGTCAATCTAGCTGAGAGAACAAAAAGATCCACTGAAAACACTGCCAACAAAGAGTGGTCAGTAGACGGCAAGGTTAATTACGTCACGTCAAATCAGCTAGTGGCGCAGCTTTTGGCATTGGAAAAGGCCGTCTTGGATTCATCAGCTAATTGGTTTGCGAGGAATTTCCTGGATTGGTGCCACAACCTCATTGGCAGCAGCGGCAAGCAATCCAACATTGGCAGCTAGACAAATGCTCAGGAAAGAAAATGTGCATGCAAGGTTTGTGAGTAAAGGATACCTGGCAGTTCAAACTTGTTCTGCTCTTGCCCCAGATTCCTACAGGTTTGTTGCTTTTAAAAATTTGTGCTACTCCAAACCAGCTATTTAGGTAGTCCTCCCTGAAGGTAACACAATCACAACTTTTCTTGATTTAGCTACCAATGAGATCACCAATAGAGCACACCCAGTAGAATGTAGTTTAACAACTAATTTTCAGTTTATCGTCAATGACACTCTAGTAAGTCTTAATCCATTTACCTCGGAGCTCAAAGAGACCAAGAACTTCCACGCAGAAAACGACTTACATTCTAGTAACTCCCTTATTAGTCAAGCCCTCCAAGAACCCCTGATTTTTCACAATATGGTAATTGGTTCAATTTCAGAGGAAATCCATGAGAACCATTACAACGAGATTTGGGCAGCATTGCAAGGATCACCAGAGGCAATCACAAAGATTATCTCGAGAAACAGTGACCCAGCTTCAGGATCAATTGCAGGAGGTAAGTTGGAACAAATTCTTTCCTTTTGGGATAGGGCTAAGTGGTTAGGGGGAGTGATCTTCACTGTGTGGACTCTGATTGTCGACACGTTGGTCACTGGGGTAATCTTAGCTCTTATTTTTATGTATTTTGCCACCGGGTTTCTCTCGGCTTATCTTCCCTTTTCACGATCCATGCCGAAGCATGAGCTTGAGCGAGTAGTAACTCCTCGCCCTACTCTCGATGAATATGAAGCAATTAGAAATAGATTAGCTACTCCAAGGATAAACGCTCTCGAAACTTCCTCTCAAGAATTTTTCACCGCTCAAATTCCGATAAAAGCCAATGGAATTCATTGTTGGGCACTAGTAGACACTGGCGCTAGTTTTACAGTAGCAAGCGAAGATATGTGCTGTCTGTTGGGAATTGGTCAGCTCCTGGAGCCGACCTCCCACACAGCTGTAGGTCTAGGAAATAATGAAGTAAAAATTCAACCGTTAACTTTCAGATTGGATCATTCATGTTGTTCCAAGATACTCACTTCACTAAAGGAAAGTGCGTACCATCAGGTCCCCAAAGTTATGAACTTATCTTGGGAAATGACCTTCTCCAGAGATTACCTAAGTTTTATTTGGATCACACTAAAGGAGTCTTTGAAATTGGCGAGGATAAACTCCCCTTAGGCCAACAGCGTAACGCTTCAATTTTTCCAAGCAGGCATGCGGTACACGTCATGAAAGATACGGTCATCCCGGCCAGATCTGAGTCCTTTGTGAGATGTATCGTTCCAGGCGTGGCTCAGACGGCAGATTTAGTCCTGTTGTCTCAAACAAATACCTTATCAAGTCAAGACTTGGTGGTGGCTCCGGCGGTATTTTCGGCGAATTTCGTAAACCTACTCGTAACAAACCCAACCAACGAGCCTAAAATACTGAACACCAACACCACGGCCGCCTCAGCTACGGAAGTAATTACGGAGAATGGACCAGATCAGCTCATGCAGTACTCCTGATCCAGTGACCGCTGAAAACGACGACACGGAGTACGACCCGGAATTCAAGAAGGTAAAGACATATGACAACCTGGCACCAAAAACTTTGGATATCGAGATCTTCACTCAATATACGGAGTCGGAGCTCTTTGGGCTTTCCAACTCAATTGGGGGAGGGTCAACCGAAAACTTTTCTTCCGCAAGCTACTCCCGGACCAACAGAGACCATTCAAAACGGTCCCATTCAACAGGTAAACATGGAAGAGCCTCACAACGCAAACTCTCCTAGCCCAACCACCGAGACTCGAGACATCCACTCGGACCTGCCGGGACTTGTCATTACCACGGAACATCCGCTCCGCGCGTACCACGGCCCAGATCGCATTTTGGCAGAGGAACTCCCAGTTTCACCTCACAACGGACAGAGGTCGGAAAATTATCATGGAAGTTGACCACTCGGAGACTGTGACGGGAGCACTACGCGTACATACACGATTCGCAACGGTCAACAAGCCGACGTCAAAGGAAACTATGGATCTTCTCAACGCACAAGTAACCGCGACTCAAACAAAGGAACTCCATCCGGGCTGGCTCCGATTGTTCCCAGAAAACGACTTCTTGAGTGGTGTGCCACGCGTCTCGTCAGCTTGGAAACTAGCGAAGGCAGTCGCCGACGGAGGCAGGCTTCACCGCAGGCCACCGTGCGACACTTCGCTTCCCCAAGTGTGCGATTTCCTCAATGACCCACAAAGAGAATACTGCCAGATGCACTTATTGGATCAGAATGCGGCCACGTTGGCAAACTCGCCGCCGGGAGTAGGCAAGACAGTCATGATTTCGGCAGCTGCAATCGCGGCAAGCTCAATCTTCCCCGGGAAGTTGAACATCATATGTGGAGTGACGAATGCATCCGCCTCAGAAGCAGTCGTCAAACTGGCGGAATTGGAAACGAACAATCCAGTGAGGTTTACCCGATTGATCTCGGAGCAGAACCGACAGCGTCAACGAGACAGTACTCATTCCGACGCCGACTACCCAGAACTTTGGAAAAGAGTGCTAGCAATTGCTCTACGCCGCTCCGACGATGCCGCATTAAACGGATGCAGGTACGATGTTAAAATTGCCCAAAATGCAATGTTCCACCTAAAAAAAGCTAGAGCTCCCGTGCCACCACTAAAAAGCAAAGACCTGTTGAATGTCGTGAAGCAACGGATTCCGAACAAGGACCGAATGACGAGAGAAGAATGTTTCCTCAAAATCCACCAAACTTCAGTCCTGGTCGGCACAGTTTTTTCCGTGGTGGATAGCTTCGCCAATCAATGGGCGCCGTTCGCAAACCAAGTAGCCACGGTGCAAGTCGACGAGGCGAGCCAGTTACCGCTTTTCGCACTAATTGCACTACTCGCCACTTTCCCCAACGCCAAGTTCGGATTGGTGGGCGACCATCGGCAACTCCCGCCATTCTCGGATCAGGAGGTCTACCCTCTACACCACCAGATCGCCATCGGTAACCTTCTGAAGGAAGCAGACAGGAACCACCGGTTCCCCGCCACATTTTTGAATGTAGTACATCGATGCCCTAACCTAATTACACACATCATTTCGAGGATGTTCTATCCCGAGGACCTACAGTCAGTCAGAAGTCCCCGAGAGCGAAATCAGTACGCAAGAGCCCTGGGCCTCCCGGACCGGTACCCGCTCCACCTGATCTACACCACAGGTGAAGAGACGGTCTCCGGCACTTCGGCGTTCTCCAGATCGGAAGCTCAAGCCGCTCTGCAAATTGCTAGGGACCTGAGAGGAACTCTCGGCACCACCTCCATCGCGCTGCTCTGCTACTACCGCAGCCAGGCCGGCCTCCTATCCTCTCTTTTGGATACGGACCCGTTCATCGCTACCACCATTGACGGCGCTCAGGGACAGGAATTTGACGTAGTGATTGTGCTCACCACTCGGACTCGATCCTTCCGCAACTCGCCCTTCTTCGAGGCCGACCATCGCCTCAATGTGGCATTGTCGCGCACTCGACACCTCTGTCTACTGATGGTCAACAGATCCGCAGCGTGGGAATCGAGGTCGTGGTCCAACCTGATGCAGAGAGTCGACCCGGCGGCCAGGCATCACCAGGATGAAGTCCTACAAAGGCTGGGATTATAGAAAAGGTGTGTTCCCCCTTTATTTTTTCTCAAACCCAAACGGGGCAGCCTCCAAGGCAGCCCATACGGGAGGAAACATTTCTTAATCTGGGGTCAAAATTTTTTTTTTTTTTTGCAAGGACCAGGGTCGGTCCTTATCAAAAGGGGGGAGGTGTAAGGGATCTCTTATCCCTTAGAGATACAGTATGACTTTGTACTTTGAGCACCATGAGACGTCACCACATTCCGCGTGACTCAGCCAGAGAGCTCCCAGCGCTTTCAGCCCCACGGCTAATGGGATTTTCCTGCGCCTCACGGACTGTATATACTCTCTAACTTTCTTCATTCCAGAGACACCCACGCCGAGACATTCCACCGGAGCAGATAAAAGGGCGACACCTTCCTGATACCAGGATCTCTCTCTGATTTTGTGTTTTTGGCCTTTGTTAAGTTCTTTTGTTATTTGACCTTATTGGGGCACGGGGCAGGAACTATTCCTGCCCAATCCCCCCTACCAAATAAACCCATCTAAAATACAACGCGCTTTACTACACCAAGAAACTCAGTTACAGACCCAAACGGAATTTTATATATAAGAATGATATCGAAACCAGTTTCGATGAAATTCCTCGATACTTTTCGACATTATCGATAATTATCGAAAATTGTGAAGCTCCACGGGCCCGCGGCCAGTCCGCTGCGGGCCCGCCAGCGGTCCGCTGACAGCTAAAAGAGTAGACGCGTGGTGCACGCAGCGGACCCGTGGCGGGCCCGCCAGCGGTTCGCTAACACAGTTCGTGTTTCTATCAATATTTATTGAAAAAAAAATAATACAAAAATTCAATACAGCAATTATTTATATTATTCCAAAATTCGTCGTTGTCGTTGTCCCGCTCATCTCAGCATCGATCGTCCTCATCAAGATGTGGCACGTGTCTGAAAATTCAGTAAATTTTGTTGTGTCGGCTCCGCCCACTTTTCAAATCCTGGACACCGTGCATTGCTTGCAAAAAACGGAATAATTTTTTTCGGAAGACGGAAGAAATTTTTTTTTTCGGAAGACGGAAGAAATTTTTTTTTTTCGGAAGACGGAAGACGGAACAAAAAAAACTACGGAAGACGGAAAACGGAATCCCGCTCATCTCTGATATATATTCATGATATCATCAACGGAAAATCAACAAAACAAGATGCACCAACGGATGATGAGGATATGATATACCGACGAAACGACGAGGACGCCGGATGCTTCTTGTGGAGAGAGGGGGATGTCGTAGCTGATCATGGCGCTTGCGCCATTGGTCATCTGTTATTTTCTCTCACACCCTCCCTCTCTCTCTCTCATCGACAACACCGCTAAAAAAGGTGACAGTTGTGCCCACGGGGTGTTGAGAGGTACATGAAAATTAAAATTTAAATTTCGCGGGAAAGTTGCCACGTCACTTGAGAAAAAAGAGCGCGAAATGGCGTATTCAAAACGTCGTTACTGCGGCGCCGCAGCAATTTTTTATATATTTTTTTCTTATGGGTTCATATCTTTTGCATGATTCTAAAAAGTTAAACAACATTTTTCTATTTATTTTATGCAGAAAACGTATTCCGCAAGCGCCTCGTTTTTGAAAATCCAAACCGTTTCAAATCTGTAACAACCGCGTTTCCTCAAATATATGTGAGTAGTGGAGCGCATTTTCACGATGTACTCTTCAACACGCCGTGTGTGCCTGGGACCGCGGCCTAACCACCCGCCTGCCAAGATGTAAATATGTATCCTTTTTTCCTTATGGGAAATGGCAAAAAATGACAAAAAACGGCAAAAAACTGCGCGAAAACTCGGAAAATGCTCCGATTGATCTGAAATTTTGGGAAATAAGGGAAAAAACTCTCCCGGGCATTCCCAAAAAATTTCAGACCAAAATATCAATTTTTAAGAAATATTTTTTTTTCTCTGAAAATGCTTAAAATCGATATTTTTGTCAGAAATTTTGGGGTAATGTCCGGGAGAGTTTTTTCCTTTATTTCCCAAAATTTCAGGTCAATCGGAGCATTTTCCGAGTTTTCGCGCAGTTTTTTGCCGTTTTTTGCCATTTTTGCCATTTCGTGAATAACCCCATTAACTATTTCACTTATCATTTCGTAATCATCCTCTTATTAATCATAACAAACTTTTTTTTGTAATCATGACAGTTTCTTGACGTTGGGTAATAAGTAGAAGGATAGGTGAACTCCCATAACATCGGGAGTCCACGGAACCTAATAAAGAAAGATTCCACCTATCAAACAAGCACAAAAACGTTGAATTTGGTGCTCTGTAGGAAGCTGAATTTCGATTATAAACACGTCTGGTACATACTGATCCTGAAAGTTTGGTAAATTTCTCAACCCTCATGGAAGCCTGTTGGGCCCGGTCAGCTGGCGCACCAGTATTTCGGCATAACTAATAAAACAAAGTTTTACTGGCGCCGCCTACATCACTCTCCAAATTGTGTTATTGGGTTACTGTAGGTCTCAACTTTATTCTGAAGATTAGTTTGAAATTGTTTTCTTATTTTTCGTCTAAACCATCTACTTTTTCCTCATCCTGATCTATACACTGTTCTATTTTGAAGTTTCCAATCCACAAAAAAACCACAGCCAAAACTGAAATGAACACAACAACCATAGTGATGCCAACAAGAACTAAAGGTCGCCTGAAAAAATTCAGTAATTTCCAAAATAAAAAAAAAAACGTTACCAAAAAGTATTAGTTGCCAACTTTTTTGTAAAAAAAGATTGGAAAAAGATGTCAGCTTGCTTGAGCAACATAGAAAGTGAACCTTTTTTACGCATAGTCGCAAAGTGTATGCCATCCAACTGTTCAATAGCTTTCTCGACATCCAGTACTTCTTGCGATTGTCCTATGGAAGTTGATTTGAGTTTATCAACTGTTGACAGCATTAAAGAAAAACTGAAATTTGTTGGAAGATTGACGCTATCCAGTGTAGATAGTAAGTTTGCTAAGAACTGCAAACTCAGTTTTTCCGGAGGAAACAACAGTGGCAAAGCTTCGATATCAGATAGAAAAGTATTCAATGACAGATTGAAGGAAAAAAAACTATCCCACGCAGAACAACATTTTTTTTCAACTGGTGGCAAACTCATAATTTTATAAGAGAGTGCCGATGTAGTCAACAATAATCTTTGAATAATTTCTCGGTAAATGCCTGCAACTGTTACGCAGACTTTGGCAACTTTTACGCAGCTCTTACGCAACTGTTAATTTACGCGCTATGGGTTTCTGCTAAAGATCTGCTCAAAAGCTGCGCAACTAAGGGGCTACTACTGCTTTCACTTTGCTTTTCGTTCCTTTTCTCTTTTCTATTAGTAAATAAAACATACTTTTATAATTATTATTTTTATTTAAAAAAAAAAAGAAATAGCATTTAATACACTTTATTGTCATCTCAACAACAAAAGAGCCGTGAAGGGCATGAGTGTGGGCGGTGGCTGGAAGGTGAGAATGTCACGGCGGAGTTGGAGGAAGACGTAGTATCGTGCGTGATCGTCGACAAGAGTGGTGGGTGTGGTCGGGTAGAATTTGGCCTCGAAAGATAACTCCTAGGGAAGGTCTGTAAAGTTTGTTTTGGGCTTTTAAATCAACTAGGAATCATCAGAAAACCAAAAAAAAAGCAACCAACTTTTCAATTGCTTTAATATCTTCTTATCATTATACAACCAGTGTCTGATGCCTTCCTCTTTGTCGTAGAAGCAGAGAGAAAAGTAATCGCGTTCTTCGATCGACAAGTCGCTCGTCACCTGACGGAACAATGCTTCACCCTCGGAGCCGCGCTGAACGATATATTTTTTATTTTTGTTATTTTAACACTGGGGTTTGAGGAGGGAGTGAGTAAACGCGCCCGGACGCACATACGCAACGCATCCAAATGAGGCCCAAAAAATAAAAACAGCGCGCGAAAAATTTTGCATTATCGGAGAGAAAAACCAACGCAAAATCGTGAAAATTACGAAATCCTATCCAAAATTATTTCGCGCGCGTTGATTTTTCTCTCCGATAATGCAAAATTTTTCGCGCGATTTTTTATTTTTTTGGGCCTCAATTGGATGCGTTGCGTGTGTGCGTCCGGGCGCGCTTACTCACTCCCTCCTCATACCCCAGTGATTTTAAGCTTTACGCCCGTCCAAACAACTTACGTTAACCTCAAACTCCTTGTAAACTCCAACTGGTAGGCAAACTCGTGCCGCCTGCATTTTGGAATTTCTCGGGTGTTGACTGGGCGCCGGTGACGTGGCGGGTGGTGGATGGTGTTGTTAGTCGACGGGTTCTCTGTCTTTACCCTTTTGCTCTGGAAATTAGGAATTTAATTGGCGCTCTGCGGGAAAGAGAGAGAGCGAGAGAGAGAGAGAGAAGCTAGACGGTTATAGAAAACGCGGCACGTCATCGGTGGCGCGCGAGTTCATTTGAATCGCAAAAATGCTCAAGAGCCCACTGAAATATTGATTTCCGTCCAAAACTTGAGAATTTTTTACATAATTTATCAAAATTTCAGGTCAATTGGAGAAAAAATTGTTTTTCACTAATTGTTTTTGTTGTTCACGCTTTGAATATGCGTTTCTGAGCATTTATCAATGCACGGTAAGTTCAGCGGCAATGCGCCGGAAGCATGTGTGACACTTTTCAAAAGGGCGACCGGAGGGAGCTGGGCGGAAGCGTGCTTAGCGGGGGATTTTTTTGTAATTAAAAGTCTAAATGTGATTCTAAAAAGATAAGAAAAGGTTACTGGGAGCCGATTAAACACTGAAAAAGCCTTTAGACTTTAAATCACAAAAAATTCCGTCACAAAGCAAGCTTCCACCCAGCTCCCTCCGGTCACATATTTGAAAAGTATCACACATGCTTCCATGAACTTTCCGGACAAAAAATAAATGCAGAATGAGATTAATATATGAAACAAATCAATAGCGATGCGAAACCGCACAAAAAACGAAAAATAAAGAAGTTTTTTTGAGTTGGGCAAAACACGGACCCGCGACATTTGGATTTGTAATCACGCGCACTACCAACTGAGCCACAGAGGACAGAAATCCCAGCAGAACAGAGTGCTTACAAATGAATGATGAAGAGCGAAACAAGAGAAAAAGAGTGGCGACGAAGCCAATAGGCTTGTATCTATTTAAATATTCGCGCAAAAAACATTTTCTTATTATTTATTAATCACATTTTCTTTTTTTTTTCCTCGAAAATATTTTTTGAAAATAAATTAACCTTCCACGTTACCGAAAAACATAAATGTGAAAACAAAAAGACGCAAAACGCGTTTTTATTTGAAAAAAAATTATTTTGCGCTATAATGGATTCGTGGCGGAGTGACAATCACGTTTTTATTCGAAAAAATGAAGAAATAACTGAAGAAATTAAGAGATGTTTCGTCTCACAGTTTCACGTGAAATGTCACTCCGTCACGAATCCATTATATATAATGTGGAATTCGTGACGAGAATGTCTTTTTTCATCTTTTAATTTACCACGGAGTAAAAAAATAATTAAAAATTGCAAAAAAAAAGAAAAAAAAGAAAAATACCGACGAAAAAACGGAAAAAAACAAGCAGAAAACAGACGGGCGGTGCCAATGATTTTGTGTCGCCAGGTGCGGCGCGTGTCGCGTTTAAGATCTGCGTAACATCTGCAGCCTTTTTAAGATCTGCTTAACAGGTGTTGCAGCCTTCAATGTCTGCATAACATCTGCTACTGGGTTTAAAGGCTGTTTAAAATCTGAAAGGAGCTCTAAGTCATGCGCAAAAGCTGCTATAGCCTCTTAGATCTGCGTAACAGTTGCAGGCGTTTACCGAGTTGGCGCAAGTCGAGTCTTTTGTAAAAAACGAAAGTTCGGTGGGAATATGATAATTGAAAAGTAATTTCGCGGGCAAATGGAAAGCTTTCCAGACGGTGGGATCCTTTAATTTGTTCTATTTCTGTATAAATAAATTTTTCTAACTTGTTCCAGTCATTAGCTGCAGACAAGAGGTTTGGTATCTTATCGATTTCTGCATTATCTTCAAGCGAAATTTTACTTAGAAAGTCGATATACTTTTCAATGAAACTTATTTTTGAATGTATTTCTTTTGGAATATTGGCTATGTTGTAAATGTTGATGAATATGTCGTCCGTTAGTGTATTTTTAAAATCAACGAATTTGTTCAGCAATGGTGCAATTATTTGTTTTTGTCCCTCGAGAAATTCCGCTTTGGCAACTACTTCATAAAAAAAACCGAAATTCCAAGTTGGAATAGTGTTTTTCAATATTATATCTGAACAAGCCTGATCTGACGCCTATCGGCGCCGATCAGTCTTGAGTAGCCGCCTGCGGCGGCTGTTCGGTTGGGCGTATCATTAAGCTTGATCTAGTTCAAAGTACCCTTTTTAGTTTCAAAACAACAATTTATTCACTAAAAAACTATTTGAACAACAGAACTATCTTTTAAAAAAAACTTTTAAAAAAATGAGATCAAAGAATTTCTTTGTACACGACGTTGAGTAGTCGCTCAGAAGTATATTTGATTAAGAGCTCATTCTTTGATCTGGCGCGGGAAAGAGCAACGTATGTCTGTCCGCGAGCAAAGAAGTCTTCCGGGAGGTAGAGTCCAACTCTTCCAAACGATTGTCCCTGTGCTTTGTTGATGCTGATGGCAAATGCCAACTTGACCGGGAACTGTGTTCTCTTGAGGTGGAATGGAAGGTTTTTGTCCTCGTAGCAGGTGATCCTCGGCACGAAGGTGTCCTTTCCTTTGTTGGATCCTATGGCGAATGAATAGAGGATGCACTTTCGCTTGAAACTCTCGACGAAGGGCCGTTGCACATTCCACTGCTCACGTCCAGATTTTTCCAATCATGACGACTGAGCCAACATTCAGACGAAGACGGTGAAGAGGAAGCGAAGATGTCCGAACAGAGTTAAGGAATTCTGTAGTCATGTGTTTGTTTGTAGACTCGTCTTCAACTTCGTCCCGGCGTCCGAAATGTCTCCTCTCAAACCGCCAAACACATCATCCACGAGATCTTCCAAAACTGGGAGACCTTCTAGAAGAGTGACTCGATCTTCGTAGTCGTTTGCTACTCCATCACCAACATCTAGTAGAAACTTGATCCAATTGGCATCTCCATTGATGATCCGCATGTTATCTAGAAGCGAGAACTTCTGGAATTGATTCCAGAGGTAACTGTTCTTGATACAGTTGTTGATGAGGTCAGTCTTGGTTCCGCGTCGGATAACAGAAAGGATCTGACACGAAAAGGAAGGGAGAGTCGGGCAAGTCTCGAAGCACGAAATCAGCAGTCTGCAATGCAGTTTTGGAGATCATGGAGCACTCGTCCCAGATGATCACATCCATTTCTTTCAGCTTCTTTGTCTCGTTACTTCCTTAAAGGTCCGTAGTCTCTGAACTCTTCCACCTGTGCACCCATTGATGCGAGAGCTAATGCCGAATTGAACTGTCGGATGTTGCTCTGGAAGTTGTCAGCATCCGAGCTATCTCCCACCTCCAAATGCGTCTTTGGCCGTTGTTGCATTCTTCTCATCCTTTTTATTCCGATATCTGGTTGAATGGTATGTGAATCTCTCAGCGTGTTGCTCCTTGGTTTCAGATGCTCTTTTAGCCTTGGAATTGCTTTGAAGACTTGCTCTTCTTTCCTCGGCCCTTTCCTGCGTTTCAAACAGTCTTTTCTTCAATTTTGATTGCGAGTTGCTGATCCTTTCCATCATTTTCTCCTTCTCGGTAGAATCTGCTCTCCGAAGACGTCTGGACTCCCGATCTTTCTTTTTCCGGATGGCACTTTCTTCTGGAGTCTCGCTTTGTCGCTTCCGTCTCATAAACTCTTCAGCAGGTCGCGTTTGATCATTATGGTGGGCCGACAATAAATATTTATACGACTTTCGTCGTAGCAGTAACAAAAAAAATTGTTAAACGTGAAAACCAATTGAACTACCGATTGATGCGAACATTTAATTATCAGTTCATATCGTTTGCAATCGGTATCACTTGGTGTAGTAGCTAGTGAGTTGCAAACTGCAATCTGCACTCCCTGGTTCAATTCCTCCTGAGATCTGTTGAGTTTTGTTGATCCAAAGACGTGTTTAAAAATAGTTCCCATAACCCTGATGCTCTCTCTCTTTGAGGAATACGGGCGGGCTATCTTCCAAGCGAACAGACGGACATACTTGAATAGCGTAATATATATAAGAAAGATTATTTTCGTAGCCTATTCTATTTTCACCTTGCCACTGTGAAAGACAATCGGAATAAGATTTAAAACGTTTGGTAATGGCGGGAAGTGTTTCTAACTCCATGCTTAAATTAGTAAAAATATCGGAAGAACTGAGAAAATGTTTGAAGTCAATTAAGATTGAATTGTTTAATTGAGCAATTGGTCTCAACTTGATAAGAGTGTCGTTTAAATTTTTTAAACAATTTATAACAAACTTTGGCTTCCAAGACTTCATTTGTTTGATAATTCCTAAAGATTTTTGTAAAAAGTTGGAATAATGTTTTCTAGCGGGATTTGCCCAACTATTCTCCTCCGCTGCTACTAGCGACTTTAAATTGTACACTGGTACTAAAAGATTTTTCAACTGATCTAGTGTTTTACCATTATTTAACACTTTTTTCAGCCAATCGTCGTCCAAATCGTTCCAAAGTAAATCCATATCTTTTGTTCCTCGGGGAAAGCCTATAAGAACTTTTTTGTCGTAAACTTTACCCGTTGTGTTGAACAGTTTATATAGCTCAGTATAATGTTTTTCGAACCGTTTGAGATACTCCGGTTTGAAAAATGGCTCTATAGTTTTGGAAAGTTGAACTAGAATCTTCAAATTTTTAGTGAAATTTTTCAAATAAATTTGGTTAGTCAATTTTAAGTATTGATCGATGCCAATTATAAATGTCTTCATACTTTTTAAAATTTCGGCATATTTTTTCAAATCTTCGTCAAATTTTAACGTTTTCATGTTTGCATGATACATACGAACTTTATTGTGAAATTCCGTATAACACCATGTGGTGTAGTCGTTGCCTTTTTCAATTTTAAGGCTACTCAAAAGGTTATTTATAGTTTGAGTTGTATCCTGAGCACGCTCCAACATTTCGCCTAGATCAAACTTGGAAATATTAATAGAGAACAACATTTGACTGATTGGTGACTTTGGCAAAGTTATATCATCTTGAATTTTAAGTTTATTCAAGTCACTCGTAGCTTCATTTATTGCAATTTTTGATTTATTAATTGACGAACCAATAATCTTCATAGCCCTAAAAGCATCACGAATACTGGTTTCATCAATACGATCCAATACAAACGAGTGTTGAACATCCAGTACTTCCACCATAACTTCTTTCATTATTCTTGCTTTTCTGCTAAACTCACTTTGTAGAATAATAGCATTCATCACCCGGGCTAGTCTTGCAGTATTCTTTTCAACACGTTGAACATTATTAAGACTTAGATTCAGCTTATCTTTATGTTCACTGAAATCCGTAATAGCAACAGTAAAATCTTGGCTAACCAAAATGATTCCTAATACAAAAATCAGGAGCGCTTGTGAAACAAATTTGCATTTTTGGTAGCTGGCAACAACAAATTCCTTTGATATGTGTAAATCTTTTTTGCGATTTCCATTTGAGTTATCTTGTTTTCTAGTTGTCGGCACCATGTCTGTAATTTTTTGTATACATTTTGTTTTAACAGTTTCTATAAGGCCCCCACAATGGAATAGAGGCTGTTTATTCAAATCCCTGGGAATCTTCTATTATAGCCCCAAACCATGCTCTGTTAAACCCCTTTGAAAATCAGAGCTGACTTTTTTGAATCGAAGCATGATTCCACCCAACTCCCTTCGGTCGCCCATTTTTAAGGTGTCACACCGGCTTCTGGCGCGATGTCGATAATTTTTAAGATTTCAATAAGTCCCCCCACATGCTAAGGGGTGGGGGCTCTTCCAACATTTATGTTGGGGGGGGGGGGGGGGCTATTTCACAATGACGCGGGGGATTTTAATAGAATGTTCCCACAATAAAAGTTACATTCTCGCCGGAGACTTCAACATTCCTTCTCTTCGTTGGGACAGAAGTGATCAAATGCATGCAATTAGCTCAGATTGTTAGAATTTTATTGATTTTTTTGACTCACATGTTCTCAAACAACAAGTTCTCTTCCCAAATCGCACTTCTGCCGCTGTAGGAACTTCCAATTTTCTAAATCTCGTTTTTTGTTGCGGACCTTCTATCTTCCAGGATGTCTCTCCCATCAGCCCTCTTCTTCTGTCTGACCACCTTGCCATCAAGTTTATCTTAATTCTTCCTGTAAGCATCTCCGCCTCCCACGTAAGCCCAAGCACGCTTCCCATACTAATACTAAGTATTTGCAGGTATCACCAGTTGGCGCTCGATGTAGATAATTGTCTTTATATGTATGTATATGTATTTAATTGTAATTAGCTGTACTTAATTACATTAAGTACAGCACTAGCAGGTGCCGAAGCATACATTCACATGTTAACCATTCCCCCCATTCATTTACATTACTCGTCCCCCAATTGTGCCCGTTATTAAAACCCCCACTAACGTCTCCGAGCCTCAGAGCAAGGCGATAGCGCCTCCACAAGCATGCAGGATCACAGTCGACAGCCACCACCGCCTCACCATCTGCGTCTCTCGCCCTCGCTCGCCCACAGCGGACCATCGAATCGATACTCGGCCACTCCACCACCGCCTCGCTGTCTACGTCCTCTCCTCCTCTGCCATCTCGATCGGACTCTCTCGTGCCGCCATTTTTGACCGACCATGCCGAGCGCCGATTTCTGGATTCTGGCGCTCGAGGAACCTTCTGGAAGGATCGGACACGCCCATCCACCGAGGAGAGGATAAAAGGCGGCCGCAACGGGCATTCGAGGTGCGATTTCTTGGCCGTCAACTTCGTCCTTATTATCTGTATGCTTGCCGCTGTCCCCTTGCCTCTGAGTTAAGTTTATTTTGGCCCATTCATGTCCCTGTTACTCTAATCTTATGCGTTTATTCTCAATAAACAAGTATAATTACCTAAAGCGTTAGGAGGGTTTCATCAAAACCTCACTGGTAGCAGCGAGTAGGGCGCGGGTTTTAGTTTAGTTACTTCCCGCGCCTTTTCCACTCGTTTTAGCGTTTTTTAGGCGTAGTACGGGGCGGGCAGCTTCCCCATTATACTCTAGGCTCAGGCATTGTATTTTCCACTCATTCTAGGTGCGCAACTAGCTTGTTTAGGAATTAGATAGCGCAACATATAGTATTAATTTCGTAGTTTTCGGTTAGGAGGCGGGTTAAGTTGCTGGAGGGCTCCCTACGCCACAGTAGGTTTATAGTTTTAGGACGAGAAGTGATTCTCGTCATTCAGTTTGGTACCACGAAGAATAGAGTAGGCTATTCTAGCTCCCACAGACGTGGCTTAATCCCGTGTTTCGTTTAAATTTTTTATATTTTTACTCGTTCGTCGCCAAGGTTAGTATCTTCCGGCCGGGCCGGAACCGCGTTGATTTTGCAGATCAGCAAGAAAAAAACTACAGTTGACCGGGTCAACGATGTCCAACAGCGGGACATGGAGAACCGAAGCGTGCCTTCCACGTTTTGCCGGGAATTCGCACGTGGTGCCGTCACATGTGCTCGACTTCAAGAATGCCGTCGTCGTCGACTTCAATTGGCTTGCAGCCAAGATGAAGGAGTCTACCGATCAAGTTCAGGCGGAGATGATGGCGCTGGTCCAGCAGTCACAACAGAGGGCTGGAAGCGTCAATAAGGTCGAGCAGCACATTGATGCACTGCGCGAGAGGATCGACGTGTTGGAGCGTCAACAAATGGTTCTGCAAGCCAGTTTGGGTCCTGCCGGTAAGTATTTCGATACCCGCTCCCCAACGAGCCCAGGCGTGAGCGCCTGTGCTGCGGGAGTGGAGAGAAACGGTTGCTCAGAAATAAGAAATCCTACCAGGGAATGTCAAAGGTTGACAGATATAGTACACTCTCAAGAGAAGGTGAGAGTTATTCAGGAAGATGATCATCAGGATCACGAAATAGATCGCAATCAAGAAGATAAGCAGCAGCAGCAAAGAGCCAGTAATCGGAAAGAAGATAATAGACAACGTCAGGAAGAAATCATTCAGAGTCAAGAAGACATACATCATCAGGAAGAAATCATTAAGCGTCAGGAAGACATACAACAACAAGAAGAAGATAGTCAAGGACAAGAAGATAGTCAGCATCAGGACACGAGTCACGTTCCACACGTACTCGTAGCGAGTTTCAAGCCAACCACGGCAATAGGTACGTATTCAGGAGCTTTTTCAGAAAGTCTCACAGTTTTCGTGCGTCAATTCAATGACCACATGAGGGCCACAGACGCCGACATTACAGAAGCAAATAAGATGAACGCGTTTCTCACGTTCATAATCGGAGACGCAAGAGACAGAGCGGAGGTATTTTTGAATACCAATCCCAACGCAACAGTGGACCAGTTAGTCGCAGATTTACGGGCGACATTCGAGAACGAGCTCACAGGTAAGCTCAGAGCAAATCAACTTTCCAGGTGCCACCAAGAACGGGGCGAGTCGATCGATAAGTACTACAATCGCGTACGCACACTAGCAGCCCAGGCATTCCGTGCAGAAGATCGGGAGACAATTGAGAAGAGAACACGAGACGCATTCATGGATGGTCTCGGTGACGCGATCAGATTCAACGTCAAGGACAAGGATCCCAAGACATGCCGAGCAGCCTTCGACGAGGCACTCCGTCAGGAAATTTTGAGAGAAGATCGCATGGCAGCACTTCAGCACCCACCAACAGCAGCGATCCTGGAAGAAATTCGAGTTTTGGACCAGAAATGGGCGTCCAAATTCACCCAAGAGCAGGGTCAATACCGACCACACACGGATCAGCGGAGCCAATATGCAAACAGAGGGCCCAACAGGCAAACGCAGTCAAGAGGCGCGCCAAGATGTTTCCATTGTGGAATCGCCGGACATTTCGCCCGGGATTGCCGCAGAAGATTACAAGGTGAGCCCGCAGTTATTCAGAATGCCGTGCACAACCACCAGCAACGTCCACGGCAAGTCAACACAGCAGCAATGAAGCCGAACATGCAAGAGCAGTTGGACATGTACCGCCAACAAGTGGCTGAACTCCAACGCTTGAACGAAGCACTCCTCGCAGAGAAGGAACGCGGTCGCAATGCAAGTTGCCTTACATGGCCAGCCAAACCGGAGACACAAACGATCAGTAAGTCTTTACCTTCAGTAAATTCAGCCAGGTTCCCATCGATACCGCTCACGGCACAAATCCCGATCAAAGTGAACGGTCACGCCGTGTTTGCACTCATCGACACAGGAGCGACGATCACTGTGGCCAGTCAAGCATTCGCAAAACGGGTAGGAATCCCGTCGTTTCACCAAGCAAATGCTCCACACGCCTTGGGACTCGGAGGCAATGAAGTCAAAATGGCTGGAGCAGCGTTCGCGAATTTATCAGTTGGCTCAACATCGTACCTGCATCGAGTTCATTTCACAATAGGACAGTGTACACCGAACGGACCACGAGACTATCAGATCATCCTTGGCAACGATTTTCTGTCGCAGTTGCCACGGTTCTCAATCGATTATCAAACAGCGCAATTTTACGTAGGTGAGGAAATAATTCCCATTGGTAGTAGGCATTTTTCCCAATCCCCCAGGGTATTGGATGTAAAGGTATCAGAGGATACGGTTATACCAGCGCAGAGCGAAAAATTTTTGGCGTGCTACGAGCCCACGTCGGAGGACGTGTGCAGCACGCTGTTCCTCATCACCAAGCAAACTTTATCAGATATGTCGTTACTCATAGCACCAGTGCTAGTCAATAATAAGAATTTCAGAATTTTGGTCACAAATCCGTCCGATAGTGACATTTTTCTACAGAAGAACACAAAAGCAGCAGAAGCCGTCGAGGTATACGAGGAACCCAGCAAAATAATTAGTTTTTGACAGCAACCTCATGATCAATACAGCTTCCATCGAGGAAGATCCCAAGTTTAGAATTTGTCTGGACAAAGCAATATGTTCAGAAAATCAAAAGCAAGCCCTTTTAAAATTATTCGCAGAATTTCACGACGTCTTTTCAAAAAACGCATACGATTTGGGTAGCTCCAAAACCGACCCGGTTCACATTTACACCAACACAGAAATCCCAGTAAGAGGCAGACCCTACAGAGTCCCAGTAAAATATCAAGCAGAACTTCAGAAGCACATAAATGGTCTTCTCCTCTCAGAAAGAATCACAGAATCCAACACACCGTGGATTAGCCCAATAGTTTTAGTTCCCAAGAAAAACGGTTCACTCCGAGTGTGCTTAGATTTCAGAAAACTTAACGAAGTTACAGTTCCAGATAATTTCCCGCTCCCAAGAATTGACTCCATCATTGAGAAAGTAGGAGGTTCAAAGTTTTTCTCATCATTGGATATGGCGAATGGCTACTTGCAACTGAAATTGGACGACGAATCGGCGTATAAATGTGGATTCGTGACAGAAGACAAAGTCTACGCATACACTCATCTGCCTTTCGGTCTCAAATCGGCAGCATCATATTTCCAACGAGCACTACGCACAGTTCTGGCTGGCATGGAGACGGATGTCATGGTATACATTGACGATGTTCTTATTTTCAGCAAGACATTCGAATCCCATGTGGCCACACTCCGGAAAGTACTCTCACGTTTCCGAGCATACAACTTAAAAGCGTCTCCAGCAAAATGCGAATTCGTGAAGAAATCAATCGTTTTCCTTGGACACGAAATCAACGAGGCGACATACTCCCCGAACGAAGCAAACCTCAACACCATCAAGCAACTTCCGGTGCCGACAGACCCCAAAGCAGTACTACGATTCCTCGGAATGGCAGGATTTTTCCGGAAATTCATCAAGAATTTTTCCACCATCGCTGAACCATTGACCAGACTCAACAAGAAAGACGTGAATTTCGTATGAACAAAAAGACAGAAAAACCGCTGAGAACAGTGCACTTGGACCAAATAAAGCGATTTTGGACTCCGACGACCGACGAAGAGGAGGAAACGGAAGATGCCGACCAGCAGAAAACGTCAGCAGACGAACCAGAAGACGTCGCCGACGACCAGCAATCCAGTGATTCAGAAGATAATGACGTCGTCGAACCAATCATTATCGATTACCCAACAAGCAGACAACCGGAGCCAAGGAAAGCAGCAAAACCATCGGAAGTCGTCACAGATCCGAAAGATGCACCAAGGAGGAATCCTCCGAGACAACGAAAGACCCCCGCTAAGTTCCTAAACAAATTTTGATTCAGTTCTCAGTAGATTCTCCGTAAAATTCTACTCTTAAGGAGCGCTTAAGAAAGAAAATTCGCAGTAAGTTTAAAGGAGCATACGCAAAAGTTTTTGGGTTACGGTATTAAAGGCGCATACCAATGCACCAAAGGGTCCCGCAACGACCATTGCACCGCCCATCTCGCAGGTAAACAAAACAAACATTTTTAGGCAAATTTTGCGTGTAACGCACGTTTTTACGGGATATTTTTCGTTTTCATCCCAGTTTTTCGTTTGGCATTACATTTCTGCGCAATTTGTCATTGTTTTCGCGACCCAACTCACAAATAGGGGCAAAAATATCCGTATACCCGCCGTTCCGTATGTATTCCTACACTTAAAATTTTCAGCTTGGTATAATTGTGAAGTGAGGAAGAAACCTTCTCACAGCGAAATGGACGAGGACGCTAAAGATGCGCCGATCGAAGACGTCACGGACCCGGACCAGCAGGTGGAGATCGTTGACGTGGACGACACCGACGCCGGGGCCGACGTGCCAAACGAGGAAGAGACAGCACAGGAGGATGTTCAAATGGAGGACATCCACGAGGAAACATCAGGTAAGCAGGATGCAGGCTCCAGAGGGGAAGCCGGATCGGTCGCCACGAGGTCGTGCTCGAGAGCACGGCCGGCGACCGGGGCCGGTGTTGGGCCCCTGGAGACCGGTGTTTCAGATAAGCTTGGCGATGAAGCCAGTATAAATGACCCTGAAGAGGGTGACAAACTTGAAGATCTTCAAGACATCGCGAGAGAACTCGACGAGATTGAGGATGAGATCCCAACCGTTCCCGCGGAACAAGAAGCCGGTGAACCAGGAGAGCAAATCGCCGCCGAAGAACCTGTCGAAGGGCAAGTTCGCAATCGTCCACAGCTGCCAATAGAAGAAGAAGAGCACCCGTTCGCCGCTTACTATAGCGCGGACAATTCGGAAGAATGGCCAAGGGATCCAGCAGCCCGAGCCGTGGAGAGGATCACACTCTCGCATATCCAGAAGGCAAGGAACGCCACGATTGCAGCGATCACCGCGCCGAATGCAGTCAGAGAAAGACCAAGAAGGGAGGACACGGAAATCCCATTGCAGTTCGTCACCACGCCAGACTACGACACGGACATAATTTTTGCGGTCGTCGTGCACAACCTGGGAGCGTCACTAGTGGTCACGCCGGTCAAACGAGAATACGCAGCCAACGACCGAGGAGACCTGTACCACATGCTCATCAACGAGTACAGCTTCGATTACATGACAGGTAAGCACACTAAAATTGCAGGAATTATGGTGGGAGACTTGGTATTGATCCGCGACGTCTTCCGACGTCAGATATATACGCCCGAGGACTGGTCACCAAAGCCGATGACTCACATGGACGCGAAGAAGGCCTTCTTCAACGTGGGCAACTTTGCAGTGTTCAAGAGGCGCATCAATGGCCCACTTCCGATAGCAGTCACGACCGTTCCAGAGCAAGGTCACAGATTAGGCGTCGTGGTCTACGGAGTCACCAAGATCGTCCGCGTCAAGCCCACACATCTGAAAGCTCAACCACCAGGACAACTGTTCGCCAACGTCTTCATCCCAGGAGTGCAGCCCGGACAACTACTCCGAAACATCCGCGCTGGAGAATCACGCACCACCGTGCTCCGTCTCACCACGCCAGTCTCATGCAGATGGAACCTGCCGCCAATCATCACCAGCTTCCGTGAAGGCGACGAGAAGGTCAAGAGAGATTTGGAAATCTCCCCGATGACATTCTCCCACGACGCGTCGGACCTGGACCCAGCATACGCACAGTCATACAGCGCCGTCTTCGGAGTGTACGGATCCATTGCGCTACAGAGGAAACACGAAGATCTGCGATCGTTTTTGGCCACGGTGGAAAAGATCGAGCCAGTCCCTGGAAGAGGTACGTTCTTTACTTTGGTTCTCGACACCACGGGTCAGGCCACACATTCTAAGTTCTGGGAAAGGGGAACACCTATCTCCGTAGAGCTTCCAGACGGTCAGTCTTTGAGAATGGCGGTGAAAACGGTCGAGCACGAGCCCAGGCAAGCGAGCCTGTGCGCTCGACTATTGTCTCCGCCTATACCCCTCCATAACATTTCTGAAGTCGTTGTACGGCAACACCCCACCGAGAAAGGCGATCTCGCTCGCCTAGCGCCACAGTTAAAGAATATTCCACCAGTTAACGACGACAACAAAGCTATGAAAGCTTTGGCCACACTCAGCGGAGCAGGAACCCTTCCACCACTTCCGCCACACGAGATCGACCCAAACGCGAATCGTTCCGTCGAAAATTTCACACTGTCGGACCAGCAAATGCGCATCATCGACACACTGTCGTCGAACGATTTCACAGCCTTGGCTATCGATTGCGGTCCAGGCACAGGTAAGACCACAACACTAATTCTTTCGGTTCTTTCCAGAATGCAGCACATCAAGACCCTTAGCATCATGGCTTCCATGTCGAATTCAGCCGTGACAGCAGCAGTTGCCAGACTACAAAAACTCGACAAGAAGAAGGAATGCCGCGCAGTGAGACTGATCACCGCCAAGAACTGGATGACGATCGAGCACGAACACAGGACACACATCGACTTCCCAATCAAATGGACGGAATGCTTCCTAGAAGTCGTGTCGAAAGCCAACAACGGTCAACGGGCCGTCACACAGGACATCGTCTCAGCCGCCATCTACCTTATCAGAGCACGTAAGATTTCAATTAAGTCTCTGAAACGTTCAGATCTTCGCGCTGCCGCCGATGGAAAGCCACACATGCGATTGCTGCCACTATTCTTGCGCATCTACCAACCGACACTTATCCTGGGCACTTGCACGTCCGTTCGCTCGATGTTCAGCACACCAGGAATGGATACGTTTGCCACGGAAGTAGAACTGTTGCTGATGGACGAAGCGAGTCAGTTGCCACGATTCGCACTCATCGGAATGGCTCACAAATTCCCGAAAGCAAGACCGGCACTCCTCGGCGACATTAGACAGTTGCCACCGTACCAAGATCAGGACATGCCACCCATGCTGGGACAGTTTGCCATCGGAAACATCCTCAATGATGCCACCGCCTTCGAGAGGTTCCCGTCATTGCCTCTATTGCAAGCCCATCGATGCCCGAGCGACATCACGGATATGCTCAGCACGATGTTCTACGACAATCAGCTCGAGTCAGCCCCCTCGCCGCCACGGAATCTGACAGAACTCGCCAATCTTCGTCTGCCCAGCAGGTACTCTTTATTGGTCTGTCACCACAATTTTAGGTTCCAAAACGAAGGAACGACGTTGGTCAACGAGGGAGAAGCCAGCAAAGCCGTCCAGTATGCCATGGCCCTACACCAACTCAGAACCGACGCCTCCATCGCGATCCTGTGCTTCTACCGAGGACAGGCGGAACTGGTCGCCCGTCGAGTGAAGCGATACGCCACCGTGCTGTCAGTCGACTCAGCACAGGGTCAAGAATTCGACTACGTCATCATCCTCACAACGCGCACGTCTGGATCCATCACATTCATCGACGACCCAAGACGCGTGAATGTTGCAATTTCGCGCACGAAGCGAGCGTGTTTGGTGTTGGGACAAAGCAACTACATGGCAGGAGGAACAACGTGGGCGAAGATTCTTCGACTACTCGAACCGGCCCAATTCGTACACCGTCCGTGAGAGGCGGATCTGCTTAGCGCTTCGCGTCTCTTCACAGGATTCGGGACGAATCTCTTAAGGGGGGGAGATGTAAGCATCTCCGCCTCCCACGTAAGCCCAAGCACGCTTCCCATACTAATACTAAGTATTTGCAGGTATCACCAGTTGGCGCTCGATGTAGATAATTGTCTTTATATGTATGTATATGTATTTAATTGTAATTAGCTGTACTTAATTACATTAAGTACAGCACTAGCAGGTGCCGAAGCATACATTCACATGTTAACCATTCCCCCCATTCATTTACATTACTCGTCCCCCAATTGTGCCCGTTATTAAAACCCCCACTAACGTCTCCGAGCCTCAGAGCAAGGCGATAGCGCCTCCACAAGCATGCAGGATCACAGTCGACAGCCACCACCGCCTCACCATCTGCGTCTCTCGCCCTCGCTCGCCCACAGCGGACCATCGAATCGATACTCGGCCACTCCACCACCGCCTCGCTGTCTACGTCCTCTCCTCCTCTGCCATCTCGATCGGACTCTCTCGTGCCGCCATTTTTGACCGACCATGCCGAGCGCCGATTTCTGGATTCTGGCGCTCGAGGAACCTTCTGGAAGGATCGGACACGCCCATCCACCGAGGAGAGGATAAAAGGCGGCCGCAACGGGCATTCGAGGTGCGATTTCTTGGCCGTCAACTTCGTCCTTATTATCTGTATGCTTGCCGCTGTCCCCTTGCCTCTGAGTTAAGTTTATTTTGGCCCATTCATGTCCCTGTTACTCTAATCTTATGCGTTTATTCTCAATAAACAAGTATAATTACCTAAAGCGTTAGGAGGGTTTCATCAAAACCTCACTTTCCGTCTTCAATCCGTCACTCGGCAACACTTTGACAATCCACTCATCTTCTATACCGTGAATGCAACTTCAAAGAACTCAACACTGCACTTTTACGATTTAATTGGGCTCGTCAGTTTTTATATTTTAGCCGCTGCGAATCTAAACTAAACCATTTCCTAAGCTCTCGTCTCATCTTTCGTGCAATACCCTCTTTCGTAAGATCAAGCGTCGACACAGCAGTTGGTCAACCAAGAAAATTCGTCAAGCAACTAAACTGTATTTAAAATCTTTTGGGAAGAATGTCATAAGCTTTGAAAATGCATTTATTCGATCTGCAAATCCTCGAAAACTTTTCAGATGTGTTAACCATCGTATCAATTCCGCTTTCAACATTTCCAAGTTAATTTTCAACGGAAAAGTCATCGAAAATTCGGAAAACATACCAGACGAATTCATCTACACCTTCTCATTTTGAAAACTGTGCCGATGCAATCTCAGTGCCTTCATCGCTTATTTTCACCAAGTCGCTCTCGTCAAAACACTTTCCGAGCAATTGGAAAACTTCTATTACTCTTGTCTCAACAGTTGCGTATAAAATTTTCAAACGCCAATTTGCGCGCGGAATATCCCTAAGCGCATTTACATTAAATAGCACAACTCAAATGAGTGCGACCGTAACCTATTTGAAAAATGTAAACAATTCCTGTTAAATATTTTTTATTTCTTTTCGCTTATTTTTCGTGATTTTTAATTTAATTTTTTACTTTTTTAATGCGTTTATTCACTTTTTACGTTATGCCATTAAACAAAAAGGGGGAGCTCTACCGACCCAACCAACTTTCGTCCCATTTCTCTGGCGTACCCCTTGGCTCGGATTCTTAGACACTCAGGTAACGAGTCAAACTTTTCTAAGCCGTTCGAAAACTTTTTTTAACTTTTTCGGGAGACAAATAAGCGTTGCTTGAAAAAGTTTAAAATTTTTTTGAAAAAGTTTGAAATATTCTTGGAAAAGATTAGGGGTGTCTCATAAAAGTTTGAAAAAGTTTTATTTTGTCTTGAAAATATTTAATTATTTTTTGGTGTGAATTATGCTGAAAGCCAATATATTTCTTGCCACGAAAAAATTATGAAAAAATAACAATTTTAATTCAGCAAAAAAAAAATAGTGCATTTGATTAATTGAACGCTGGATTTGTTCCATCACCGCCTCCTTGAATGTGTTTCTTTCAAATTCTGTCCCTTTTTAGCTAGTGTAGTTGCATTCTTGCTGACAAATAGAAATTTTAGCCTATTATTTTTTTGGTAATCAAACAAAATTGCTTGGTTTATATTTTTCAGCTTATCTGACAATGAAAAAAATGGTTGAAAAACGTACTCAAAGCTATCGCGTTTTCATTTACCGGGGGCTTGTTTCCATCGTACTCATCCCCATTTGTTTCCTCTGAAATAGAAAAATAATTTCTGGCAATCATGTATCCTAGTGTGTATCAGTGATGCACGGAAATGACATTGAAAATTGCGGAAAGCGGAAACGGAAAGAAGAAAAATTTTCCGCGGAAAACGGAAACGGAAACGGAAAATGTTTCGCTTTTCCGCGAAATGGGGTTTCTAAAGATTTTGCAATACAAGTCTTCACATTATCTTAAACATTTAATAGTTGTGTTTGAAAACAGGTTTCCATTTTAAAAAACATACTTTCCTTATGAAAAACATAAATGAGCAAAACACTTGTACGGTAATTTACCAGATCAGCCCATTTCCCATACTATTAAAATCCGCCTTGGGAATGTAAAAAACTTTGGGTGTGTTTTATAGGTGTTTCATTGGTTGGGGGTCTTATTATAATTATCTCACTTGTACTTTCAAGTGAAAAAATCAAGAATTTATTCAAAAAACGAGAACATTTTTTTCATTTTTTAACATTAAAAAAATTTCCGTGAATTGCGGAAAAAAAAATTACGGAAGCGGCAACGGAAACGGAAAAATAATTTTTTTATTTGCGGAATACGGAAACGGAAACGGAAGGAGCTTAAAAGGCGGAAACGGAAGCGGAAACGGAATTTCCGTGCATCACTGGTGTGTATTCAATCGAATTGCATCATCAAAACATGAAACACCGCCCATTTTTTCACGCGAATGTTGATAAATAAATTAATTTTAGTGCATTTTGAATCGCAGCTATTTCATTTTTGATTCGAAGAATTATCGTGACTGGATAAGATTCGTAAAATATCTCACAAGATTCGTGAATTCCCTCATGAGATTTATACATTTACTTGTGAGATTTGTAAGTTCTCTCGTGGTCTCACGAGGAACTTTACGCATCTCGCCAAAAAAATTTACGAATCTTCTGACAAGGCAGTTACATATGGTCGGGCTTTCAGAAATTCCTTAAAAAAATTTGGTGACATATAGTTTGAGGTATCGAGTTTCGATGGTGAAGTTTCTAGGGTGCACTTTTTCGATTTGGCTGAAAAAAAAACGTCTGACAATATTTTGAAATGCAATCATCTTTATCATTAGTAATTTTTAGCGTTGAAAGCAGAGGAAGAATGGTAGAGTAGATTTTACCGGTAAAGTGGTTAGCATGTTTGAACGTCAATCTAGAGGTCACTAGATCGAGTTTTGTTGAATGCAAACTTTTGTGAGACACACAAACAAACACACAGACTAATCTAAAATTTTCTATATAAGAAAGAAAGTAAAGATCAACGATTGCCGCTGGTGAACCTTGGAGGGCTTCCTAAATCTCATTATAGTGGGTGTTCTGAATATTTTCTGAAAGGGAACCGAGAACAAGCTTGTGGAAGATTAAATGTTCTTGAGGAACATCTCCAAGAGCCGTGGAGCTAGAAATATCTGACAACTGAAAATCTGAGTTGGATTTCAGCTGGAGAGAGAAAGGATCCAAGCTGTGAAGTTGTTTGCAAACCATGGTGCTGTATTCTCCAAAACAGCCTATTCAACTGCTAAAAGTTGTGCTGCCAACTGATTAGAGGATACAAAGTTAGTTAGTTCGTCGACGATGGTGGATGCTCTTTTATTCCTTGTGGCTATGAATATCCGGCCATCCGGTCATTGACCCGGCTGGTGATTCTGGTGTTTTCTTGCCGAATCGTGTTGTTACCCGGGTATTGAGCAAGAAGCAGTTTGTTGACTCGGTTACCTGGGTGCCGAGAAAAACTGAAAAGGGAGCAGAAGGCCAATTAATAACGTGGTCGTTAAGTGTTTTATAAATTCCGTTAACAGGTACTACGTCACCATGGTTACAATGTAAAAACTTCTTCATATTCTGGCATTCCTCCGAAGAAACGGTCAATTGTTTGACTGTGCTTTCTTCTGAACGAACTCCAAACATGTTAACTGAGTACTTGGTGACCCGTTTAACAATCTTGCATAAAGTCCCGTTTGATTGGTAAGCTATTGTAATCGGGGGGTAAATCGTTAATTCCTTATAGACTACTGGATGGGGTTCTGGGCTACTTGCTTTAGAGCAGTCTAGGGGTCCTGGTAATCTGATATAATTCTGGGGACTGTGTGGCATTCAGACCAAAGGATCTACTGCGAAGGCAGGGGTGAGCAGAGAACCCAATGTGAGAAAAGTTAGAAGGCAGGTCTGAGACCAACGGAAACAACTCACTCTTGCGTTGGAAGATTGAGCAACTGGTGCGCTGCCTGCCAGCTCGTCGTTTCTTCTGATGAAAGCGTTTATCTGATTCTGCCGAACTTCCAATTCTGCTTTCAGATCGTCCATCTGGGCGTGCAAGGCTGGTACTGCTGACTGAATTGTCTGAACGGTAGGTTGGTTAGCAAAGATTTGGTGATTAGTAATCGGATTGTTTTGTGGAAAAGACCTGGTCTGTGACATGGGGTTAAAATCTGCTTTGTTTTCTCGTCGGAAGATGTCATTGGCTCGATCCTTGACTCGGCGCCGACAATCATTGGCGAAATGTCCCGGGATTCCGCAGTAGAAACATTCTCGTTTCGCTTTCTTCGGTTGATGAGTCAGAGCTGGAGCTGGCGTGACGGCGAGCCCTTGCGGCAAAATCGTGTTGGCTCTGGCGGCTTCGGCGATTAGAATTTCGAACTTCATCGCTGAGTTCTGCGCTTCCTGAAAAGATGAGGGGGATTCCCCTTTAACATGACACTTTAGGTTGAATAGAAGTCCGTCAATGAAGGACTATTTCGCCTTTCTTGGACGAAGTCTCTTGACTTACCGGCGTGCGCGCTCTGCGCCAATTTACGAACGCGAGTGCTAAAGTCGTCCACTGATTCGTCTGCGTGCTGGAGGCATTGGCGAAGTTGTTGCCTTTTCATTTCTGCTCTGTTTAGGTCCTCAAACGTCTTCCTCATCTCACCCACCAACTGCTTGCATGAAAATCTAGGTGATAGCTCTAAGAGCTCTCTGCTTTGTCGCGGGCAAAGTAAGACAGGTAGGTCAGGAATGATGCTCTGACAGAAGATTCCTCCAATGGTGGTGCGGCGCCATTAACGTGATCCATGCAGGAACGAACGAAAGAAGAGAAGTTCTCGTTCGGAGCTCCCGCAAAAGTGGGGATTCGAGATCCCATCTTGAGTTTCAGGACGTTGACCGATAAGGGTATGTCGTTCGGTGAAGTTCACCTGCTGTCCTGCGGTTGTGGAGATCTTGTAGGTACACTGCCACTTCCACTAGTAGAGTCGTGTCGTTCCCTCAATTGCTGGGTTGGTGCCGCGTTGAGAAGGAGCGCATCCGTTTCTCGAGTGCTTCGAGACGGTCCGCTGAGAGGGACGCAATCTCTTGGATGCGCGATTGTATAGTTTGCAGGTCTGAGACCACGCATTGGAAAAAAAAATTTTGTTGGGTAAGTTGTACCGAAAGCAAAAAATGAAAGAGGACGGAGCGAGAGAAAGAAGGGCTCGTGGAGTGAGAAGAAAATGTCAAGGTCACTTGACCCTAGCAGAAGAGGGTGTGCAAATTGTTTACTGCTCTGTACGACTGTATTTTTACAACGTAAGAATGATTCCGGGGAGGAGGCGAGCGCGCTCTCTGTCTTACTCCTGTATCCGGGCTATGCGCTTATTTCCCAGTAATCGGGCCTTAACTGCTGACTACAAAAACCTTCGTGCTGCTGGCGGTGTGCTAACTAAAAGAGTGAGTGAACTTAAACTTACGAAATCTCTCAATTCGCGTCTGGCCAAACCCAAATGTGTTGAGAAAACGTCTTACACCGATGTACTGATAAGCTTATCCTAATGACGAACATCCCTTCGAACCGCTGGATGCATCCGTGAAACTTAATGGGAAACTCTGACGATTTTACCCAGGCAGCGACGAACCTTACCATGAACCTAACCAAACCAAACAGCGTCCGGTGGATCGTATAGAGCTGGAGAAAAAAAATAGAAGGAAAAAAATCCAGCCACTCGCTGGTACCAATGGAGGTGTAACGCATGTTGAAGGTAAAGGTTTATTGAACGGGTCTGAGACCCTATTGGGGTAAGAATACAAGGCCAAGAAACAGTAGAATAAATGATATTTATACGGCCGCTTTCGTGTAGGCGTCGAGCGGGGCTCCATCTGACTTTCGGTTGCAGTGTGTGTGGGAAGTGAGAAGAATGCAGAGAGGGAATGTGGTGTTTCAGCTCCCACGGGCGCTAATAGATCTCGGGATGGAATTTCAATCTCTTGAGTGGCGCGTGACGTATGGTCTTTGTGCTCCCGAAGGCATAGGCTAGTGGGGATACTGTATCGTGTACTCTTACCTAATAAAGGATACATATCTTTATCCTTTACACTACCACGCACAAATCCAGTTTTTTTCAGGCGTTTCTCTCCAGCCAGCACCCATCGCAGAATAAGCCGATCGACTGGCAGGTGCCGAAACCCCACGCGGAAGCACCCGTTAACCATCAATGCGGATAGCCCACGCCATCGGGGCTAGATCCCTCGCGATAAATTATTCAAATTTATCGTGTAAAGTTGTTAATCAATACCCAATGCTTCAACTCTAATGCTCCATTTTTGAGGAATACGTGCGTGCAAAATTTACTGAGAATGCTTACGTAAGGTGGTGGCAAATAATCCATCGAGTGCTTCACGTGGGTGCAGCTCAAACGGTGAACGTTTCACTAGACAAAATGCAATATATAAGTATATCAATAACATAACTTTCAAACTTACTTTTTGTTCGCTTAATTATGCGTGTTTCAAGGATTTCGATCGATTGAAGATTTCGAATCAGTAATGAACAAATATTTAAGATTTCGGCAAATCAGAAAAAATTCAATTTGATAAGGTCAGGTCAGGACGCGAAAACTGAAAATGCTTTTATTTATTTGTGTTTTGTCGGTCACACGGCTATCGCTTTATCTCATATATTGTCCATTCGCGAAAAAAGCAAGTGCGCTCCACGAAACTTAGCACTTCGTGGATTTCATTTTCGTCGCCAAATTATTTAAATTCACGTGTAAATGCAACGTGAAATTAAATAATTTGGCGACGAAAATTAAATCCACGAACTACTAACAAGGGAATGGTCCAAACTTAACTTGGCGTTTCGAAATGACACTTATATAGGGTGAAAGAGCACTTCATGGGGAGCTCAAATCACTTTTCAATTTTTGCAATAAACCATTCGGAGCCGAGCAAATGAGCTCCAAAGTTTTAATTTTCACGTGCGAATTTATCACCGCAGTTGAGAGTTATTTTCAACAGTGGCGTGGTGGCCGAGTGGTTGGTGCCAGATAATTGTAAATGGAAGATGCGGGTTCAATCCCTCGCGGTAAAAAATTTTGTATTTTGATTTTTGCGTTCACTTTTCCAGGTCCTAGAACTTTTTTTTTACCATTTTTTTTGCATTGTCAACTTCTTTTCAACGTATGGTGACGATTGGATGTTTGTGTTTTGTTTTGTTTTTATTTCGTTTTAACTGGAGATGACACTTCGTGTGGAAAATGTTCTATCGTTATTATCCAAGAAGCTTTTGATTTCGAACTCGGATCCCCTCCACCTATTTCCCGACAAGATACCAATCTCTTGGAAAAAAAAGCGTGCTAAATGGACACAAGCTTACCGTTCTTGGCACTTTCGGAGTTCCGTTTCTGACAAGTTGGCGCAGATGATTGCTTCCAGACGAGATGTACCAATAATGCATTCATCAAGTGAGCGAGATGCACCAACACTATTTGTTTTTCCCATTTCATAATTGTTGATTAGCATTTTTGTCCTTATTTGTGAACTGTTACTACGTATTAAAAACAAAAAATTGAAAAAAAATATTTGTCAAAAAAAACAAAGTTCTAGAACCTGGAAAAGTAAACGCAAAAATCAAAATACAAAAAATGTTTACCACGAGGGATAGAACCCGCATCCTCCATTTACTATTCTCTTGCACTACACAGGTAAAGCGCGTCCAACTTATAATAGGCGTAAGCCAAATATAGGCCTGTTCTGGGCTTAAAATAAGTCAATCGCGGGTAGCAGCGGCTACCCTCCTGCAACAGACTTATCGCGCACGCGGTGTGTGCGGCGACCGCGCTAGGCCTATTACAAGACGCCGCGATGCAAACGCGCTCTACGGCTTCACTGCTTTTTTTGGGCGGCCTAAATTTTTTGTCATCATTTCATTGTTTTTCTTTCCAAGTTTTCATAGCTTTTTGAGTACGTTTTTCTTTTTTTCTTTTTTATTTTTTGCAAATTATTTTTTAAATAATTAAGTTATTGTGCTATCAATAGAGCTGCGACATCAGAACGTGAAGCCTCGCCCTTTTTTTCACGCAAAAATTCAAGATGCACTAACTTAATGTTCGCGTGAAAAAAAGTGAACAGAGCTTCACGTTTTCGTGTCGCAACTAGATTGAAAGCACAATATTTTGTTTTCAATCGAGTTGCATCGTTAAAAAATGGAACTCCGTCCACTTTTTTCACGAAAATCTTAAATTTCAGCGCATTTTGAATTTTTGCGGGAAAAACCTGAGCGAGTTGTCTTTTTTTTTAATGTTGCGACTCCATTAAAAACAATAAGCGTTTTCGCATTAGTGTTGCACAAAATTAGTTTTCCTTCCCTTCTTGCTTCCACTTTTTTAGCCCCGCCCGTTTATAATGGATTCGTGGCGGAGTAACATTTCACGTGAAACTGGGAGACGAAAAATCTCTTAATTCCTTCAGTTATTTCTTCATTTTTTCGAATAAAAACGTGAAAAAATTTGTCAATTCGCCACGAATCCATCATAATATTATTGTTTTAAAAAAGTTGTCACCTCCGAAGCCGCGTCTTTTTGGGCCGTATTCATGAAGCCATGCGGAATTCCGGATGGCTTTATGAATACGGCCCCTGCTATATTTTCCGTAAACTCTTATTTATGCACAGAAATTTTCAGACTAACGGGACACCGGCTGGAACATTGCGCGGAAAGGAGGATATATCGACGACGGCACAAACTGCGGCATTTTTTTTTTGGCGAGATTGCCTTTTTTGGCTTGGTATGCTTGTTAGAATTTTCAAAAAATTGGCTAGCGTGTATTTTTATTTTGAAAAATTGCAATCGCTCTATTGCAGGCCCGTTAAAATGGTCAAACGCGCCCCGCTGAACTCGACGCTATGCGATTATCATTTTGGTTTCCAAATCATTTCATTTCACGAATAAATTCAACGTGAAATGAAATAATTTGGAGACCAAAATGAAAATCGCATAGCGTCGAGTTCAGCGGAGCGCGTTTGACCATTTTGGTGGGTCGACAATAGAGACGCGAAAATAAAACTTAGTATCTTTCTTTTTGTCCAAATTTCAAGTAATTTTTCATCGACAAAAATTAGAATTTTATTACTACTTGAGCCCATTACTATACGAATTTACAATGCAATTTTTCCTGAATCGCAAGCTTTGTGAGGAATTTCTAGCTTTTGCCTTTTATTTGAAGTTTTGAGACTAATAAAGTTTTCCAGTAAGATAGGAATATGCAAAAAAAATGCCATTAGAAAAACGAACTGAACGTTGGCCAATTTTTAAAAAGTTCTGAAAGCTCACCCGGCATATTTTCTGTGATTTATTTAATTTTTTGTTAAATCTTCAATGTTTCTTTTTTTGTTAAAGTTGCTGTTTTTGCTGTCGCTGTTTTTGTTAAAGTTTTTTTTTTTTTTGAAAATTAAATTTGCAATAAATCTGATAATTTCACACATTGAAATTTATTTGAGTGGAATAGCTCAAATTCAAGCCCAGCTGAGACTAATTATCTTTGTGGCATGCCTTTTGTAAGCCCACAGCCAAGCATTAAATAGCCGCGAAGGGCCTATTATTAACGCGCAATAGGTTTTCTGTCGACTGCGATAAGCAAATTGTAGGCGGAAATCCCCCGCGATAAGCTTATTCTAGGCCTATTACAGGCGTCGAGCCGCGATAGGCCTTTTATTGGCTGACTTCGCTGCGCTTCGCGTGTACTCAATAGGCCTTGCGCGCAACCTATTATAAGCTGAACGCGCACTACCTGTGTAACCACTCGGTCACCCGGCAACTGTTAAAAATGACTCTCAACTGCGGTGATAAATTCGCACGTGAAAATTAAAACTTTGGAGCTCATTTGCTCGGCTCCGAATGGTTTATTGCAAAAATTGAAAAGTGATTTGAGCTCCCCATGAAGTGCTCTTTCACCCTATATAGGTTTCATTTCGAAACGCCAAGTTAAGTTTGGACCATTCCCTTGTAAGTTTTTTGGAGCGCACTTGCTTTCTTCGCGAATGGACAATATGTGTGGAATATTGAATCAGTTGAGCCGGTGCAAAATGTTAAAGCAACGGAAGAAGACGCAGTCTTTAGTATTCTCACAAAGGAATTACATATGGTGGGGTTTTCAGAAATTCCTAAAAATTTGGTGGCATATATACACTGACTCCAAAAGTAGGAAAGCGCAGAAGGTTGCCGCACTTTGCGTGCGCTGGCGCGGTTGCCGATGAGCGCTCGTTTGCAACTTAAAATGTGGTTTCCTTAAATTTTTTCTTCAATTATAAAATTTTTGGTTGTTTTTAGATTCAACTTATCTTTCTTATATAGAAAATTTTAGATTAGTCTGTGTGTTTGTTTGTGTGTCTCACACGCGAGTTTGCAGTCGACAAAACTCGATCCCGCGACCTGTCGATTGACGTTCAAACGTGCTAACCACTATACCACAAGGGTCACGAGAACTTGAAAGAAATAGGGAAAATAAATGATTACCATTTCTATTTTAAAAAAATCAGTAAAAACCAACATTTGACGAAGGCGACTTAGTCGCCACAAGCTGCAAGCTTGTGTCCAAATAGGTATTTTCGATAAATTACGAGCTCGCTCAATAAAGTCGGTGAAGAAATGAGGACGAAATACAAAAAGTTGTAATAACTGAAGGAAAAACATATTTTTTCAAAATTTCTGGCGAATGACTTAATATTTCTTTATGTTTCGATTCAAGTTTTGTAGACATGACCGAGACAAACATTTTAAGCGCAGAACCGGTCGGAAAAGTTCAAAATTGGCGGCTTTTTATGTGTTTGATATATTTATCTCATTCCGAATTTATTTCCGTCCGGAAAGTTCAGCGGCAAATCGCCGGAGGCCCGGGCCGGCCCGTGGGCGCGCCCGGATTTTCGCATCTATGGTTTAAAGGTTTTCACAAGACCTTTCAGCGAAAATAATGCAAGCGCGCTCCGTGGCTACACTATTTTCTGAGAGACGCAGGGACACCTGCACATTTTGCGACGGAGAGAGCGTGCGTGAGCGCGTCTATTGTTCCAAGGTCCGCGCCAGATTCGAATTGATTTAATTTTTCGCTGATAAATATTTAAGATTTGATGAATAATTTTTCCAGGAACATGAACCATGATGAGGTTGCGAAGGCGCTTCTTGGGATGGCGGAAGCTCTGCGGACGCAAGATCCTCCAAAGCTGAAAATGGCGATCAAGTGTGCAAGAGTGAGCATTTTCTTTTCGTTTTTATTTTATTTTTCCTATCATTTTATCAATTTTTATTGCAGAGCACTCTGAAATTGGAAACGTCTGAGGAATTGACCGCGCTTTGCAATTTTCAGCTTGGAAAACTGCTTTTTTTCTACACGGACAACTTTGAATTGGCCAAAACACATCTTCAAATTGCGGTGAGCTTTTATTTTGCAAACTTTAATAGCATTTTTTGTTGATTTTCAGCACGCGAAAATGACTCCGATGGGAGCGTTCTACACGAAAGAAAAATTGTATGCGATTTCAATGATTGCCGATCTCTATATTCACTGTCGGTTATCATTTTTGCTGAAATTTCTCAAAATTTTGTTGCAGATCAAGCTTGGCCACTTTCTCCGATAAAAGCCGCTTTGAGACATGAAATTGGGACCACACACGGTTATCCAGTGCTCACCTACAAGCTTATGTTTCAGTTAATTGTGAGTTTTATCGATTATTATAATTTTTGCGATAAAAAATGAAAAATGTATTGGGAAATTATTTAATAAAGAAGCGACACGGTTACTTACGCGATTTTTTAAAATTTTCATATCGTATTTTTCTTGAAATTGTTTAAAAAAAACCCTCCAGCAGAAGTATATAGAATTTTTGGTACAATGAGATTTTTTTCCGAATGAATTTCGATTTCAAATTTCAAAAGATTTCAAGCTTTTCGGAATCCGTAAAAAAATTAATTTTGCGCCGAGCCCTGAAAAAATCTTGCCAATTGAAAGTTTTTGTATCTGTTATTAATTTTTTCAAAGAAACTAATTAGCTAATTTTGCTTCCTTCAGAAATTACCGACTTCCTGTCAAAAGCAAAAAAAATACTCAGTAAAGTGGAGAAAGTTCTATATTTCAGCATTGTAAAATTTTGATACGTATGCGCCTGGTTGGGCTGCGAAATTTTCCTGGTCCTGCCCGAAAAATAATTTCGGAAAATCTGATCGGGATTTTTCTCCGTCTTTTTGGAATGAAATTAGTGATAAAACAAATTTGAAAAAATCAAACTCCGCTCAAAACCAAGGGTGGGACAAATAGTTTTCAAAAAAAAATTTTTTTATTTGTCCTTTAAAAATTTACCAAACAAAAATTCAAAATATGGCGTATTTCTGCCAATTAAATGGAAATTTTTCTAGTTTTCGTTGAAAATTAGAGTTTTTTGTCAATTCGGAGCATATACCGACTAATCTTTTATCCAAAAATCGGAATTTTCGCCTCCGCAGCAAAATTTTTTGGCTACGTCGCAATATTAAAAACGAATACAACAAATTTTTTGCTTCACCCGAAAAAGACCCCAAAAGACAATTTTTTTTGTTTGGTCCCAACCAGTGCTATGCAACCGTAAATTTTTTTTCTCGACACGGTAAAACGGTAAATTTAAAATATTTTGAACCGGTAAAACCGGTAAAATCGTTATGGGGTTATTCTCGGAACCAGCAAAAACAGCAAAAAAGTAGAAAAAACCAGCAAAAAATTCAGCGAAAATTCGGAGAATGCTCCGATAGATCTGAAACTTTGGGAAATCATTTAAAAAAATACTTCCGGTCATTCCCTGAGAATTTCAGACCGAAATATTGATTTTTAAAAATATCGGTTTGAATTTTTCGCTGGTTTTTTCTATGTTTTGCCTTTTTTGCTGATTTTATTAAAGGTTTAAAAAAATCTAAAATTTTGCCCAAAATCAACGAAACAAGGTCGAAACTTTCGAGGACTCACGAAAATCTTTTTAAAAAAATGAAGGAAAAGCAAGATATCCGATTTTTCGAAAAAAATTTCCGTGAAGCCTGGTGGCATGTCGCTTCTCCATTCAATAATTTCCCAATAGCTGTTTTTAGGAACTAATGAAAATTGATAAAGATGTGAAAGGAGCGTTCGAAGTCTGTGAGATTGCAATTAATCAATGCCAGAATGATCCGAAAATGGAATTATACTTCCGAATCACCAAAACTCTGGTGACTTATCAGTTAATGCACGATGAGCCGGAGAATGCCGAAGTGGCAAGAATCGGATCGATGATTAAAGCGTTGGAAGGCATACCGTCTGAAAGATCACATGTTGAGTGCATCAAGGATTTCTTTGTTTGCACGAAACTGTCTTACATGTTTTATGAAGGAAAGTCGCGAACTTCTCGGCAACTGTTGAGACAAATTCAAAGAGCACAATGGGAACAAGGTCCTACTCATGGAATTCGTTGGCTTGGTGAGACCTCCATGACCGTTTTCGCCTGTGTTCTGAATATTGTGAGCGCTCTTGTGCAGTCAAACTCGGATCGTGTAGAGAAATACTACTATCTTCTGATGAAACACGCGGATGAAATTCTATTCAAGTCTGCTCGATCACCACAAGAAATGGGAGTAGTTCGATGTATCAACATGATAAAAATGACAACATTGGAGATGATGGCGTGCTGCAACGTAATGGCATGCCGACCACAAAAAGCACTTGTCAATGTGCAAAACATGCTGGAAGTGAGCCATCGATCAAGCGGTCCACTTCTTTATCGATACTTTGCACCACATATGCAATATCTGCTCGGATTGCAATCATGTTATCTTCGAGAGAATGACGCGGCAGAGAAGCATTTCTTATCCGCTATCAAGGTATAAATGAGTTCGATTGATATTGTAATTACCTTTACTATATGTCAGATGTTCCAAAAAGACGGCACAAATGCGGAAAACACTATAGCTCTATTGAATCTAAATCTTGCAATGACGTATCTTAATCAACTGAAAATGGCAGAGTACTATGATGTAGCCGAAAAGTAAATACCAAATCTATTTTTTTTTCTTTTTAATCATTCATTCATTAATTCATTGTTCCTTTTTCCAGTTTAACAGCTCCAAAGATTGCTGGATGCTCTCAAATGCTCAAGAACAACGTAAAATTACTCTCCGCCTTCTTCTCCTACCTCACCAACAAGCCGAACGAATGTCGAGCTCTTGTCCATGAAGTTCTCCACGAATCAAAGGCCGAAGACTTTTTCCGGCTCCACGGATGTGCTCTTCTTCTCATGTCTCTAATTGTGACCGTTGATGAACAAGGAGTAAAACCGACTTGTGATTGGAGTAAAAAGTCTCACGACCATGTGATGACGGTTTGGAGTTATAATCTGTACGAGAGAATCATGATGAACAACAAGTGTGATTTGAATTCCGAAGTGATGCGAGTGATTCAGGCGGAACAGTTGGAATCGAAGAACGCGTTAAGTGTCGATACTCTTGTTCCACAAATTTCAAACATGCAAATTTCCAAATTGCTTCAGGTGAGTACAAATGAAATTACCGTAAAACCTGTATTAGAACGGCATTCCGTTCTACTTTTCAGAAGGTAGGGCTTCCATTTGGACCAATTTTCGTCCGTCTGCGGACGGTCCTGTTCGTCCGGCGCAAATTATTGCGCCAATTGACTGTGTATTCTATTTTATTAGGCTCTCTTTAAAAATTCCGGCATTGAATAATGTTAGCGGTGGGGCTCTTTCGGATTGGAAATTCGTCAAAATTGAAATGTCAAGTTTTGGAAATTGCGTGAAAATAGAAATCCACGAAATATAAATGTAATAAATCAGAAACGTAACAAAATGAAAACGCGTGAAAACAGAAACGTAGCAGAGCAGAAATGTGTCGAATTGGAAGTAAAATGGCAATGGAGCGCGTTTGCGAGATTTTTTTTTTAAACGACTTTTTCGATATTTTTCGTTTTTTTTTCAATGTCTTCCACGTATTTTTTAATTTTTTTCACGTTTTTTGATTTTCTTCCAAGTTTTTTCAATTCTTTTCAATTTCGATACTTGGAAAATTTTTTTCAATCGACAAAAAAACGTGAAAAAATCTAAAAAATACGTGGAATATATCGAGAAAAACACATGAAAAATATCGTAAAAGTCGTTTTGAAAAATAAATATCTCAAACGCGCTCCATTGCCATTTTACTTCCAATTCGACACATTTCTGCTCTGCTACGTTTCTGTTTTCACGTGTTTTCATTTTTTTACGTTTCGGATTTATTACATTTCTATTTCGTGGATTTCTATTTTCACGCAATTTCCAAAGCGTGACATTTCAATTTTATCGAATTTCCAATCCGAAAGAGTCCCGTTGCAAATTTAGGTAAATTTTGCTTTCCAAAAAAATTCAAATTAATTTTTCCGAGTTTTTAATAGCAGAAACATGAAATTTCTGTTCATATTTTTCGAAAAAAGAACAGAAACAACACTGCCCCCAAAAGCGGGAAAGCGCAAAACAACATTGGCTAGCGCACTTTGCGTTTGCAGACGCAGAGACACAGAATTTAGCACAACGCCTCTGCGTCTCTGATCTCTAATGCGTGCAGATAGAGCGCAATTGCATCGTACCTCACCGAGAATGATTCCACCTTTTGATTTTAACGAAAAAACGGGAAGAAAATTGGTTTTTTTGAAGAAAAAATGTATAAAATCGACATAAAATAATTAAAGTTATTTTTTCGAAAAGTTAAACACACAATAAATATTCTCTACACTCGGTTAGATGGCAATTTAAAAAACGCCAGATTTTACCGCTTTCTGAGGCGCTACAGCTATATTTCTGTGAATTTCTTAATGTTTTGATTTAATGTATTTTCACAAAGTACAAAAGAAACAAAAAAACCTCATTTTATATCAGAAATTCTGAAATTCTGTGCCAGATGAGAAATTGACCGATATTTAAAATTCATATTTCGCCGCCAGTTTTGAACTTTTCCGACCGATTCTGCGCTTAAAATGTGTGTCTCGACCATGCCTACAAAGCTATGTCTAAGAAATTAGAAATATTGAGCCCATTCGGCTGAAAATTTGAAAAAATATGATTTTGCCGTTATTCCGATTTTTTTATATTTCGTCCTCATTTCTCCATTAATTTCATTGCGCGACCTCGTAAAATGTCGAATATACCTGTATGAACAAACGTATCTAGAAAAAATAACACAAATGTTTCTAATTTAATAAAACAAATTGAGAAAACCACATTTCCTATTGAAAATGAGCGCTCGTCGGCAAGTGCGCCAAGGCACGCAAAGTGCGTCAAGCTTGCTGGCGCTTTCCCGCTTTTGGGGGCAGTGTAAACAATACTTGAAAACAAAATATATATAGTAGAAACAGAAAGAAAATTTGACAAGAAAAAAACGGGCGAACCGGACCGACCGCGGACGAAGTTTGTCCGAATAGAAGCCGTTATAATACAGGTTTTACGGTATTAAAATTCTCTGAAACATTTCATTTTTACAGTGGTTCGAGGGTGATCCGTTTAAACTTTTGCCACGCGATGAAACGGTTCTCTGAAAACGTTCAGCTTTATTACTTAAATTTTATTAGCCTGTCTTTCAATTCTGTACAATCAAACATTGTGAGTCTGTATCAATTTCACATTTCGTATTCGCCAAACACTCCCATCATTTTTACGGATCTCTATATTTATTTCCAACGCATTTTCATTTCCTTTTATGAAAATTTGTCTTTTTTAGTTACATTAACAGTCCTGTGTCTTTATTTTACGAACATTTATATATCAGAAAGAAGAAAATAGAAGAAGGAAAGAGTGGTGTGAAGTGGACAGTTCTTTAAGAGAAAAGTCAGCGATCAATTAGGTATGGGTAAACATCAGGACAAAGACGAGTGATGTTAGATTGGCGCACAGTACGCGAGCAAGTCTTCCACATTGCATCCAACTTGACAGCAGATCGTCTGAAGTTGTCGAATCGACGGGATCACCAGTGCTCGTTTCTCTAAAAAAAATTTTTTTAAGGCAAATATTTATTGTTATTAATTTTTGTTTCAGTTTTTGTCATCTGCATTACAGTGCTACACGCTAGCTCACAAAATTTCGAGAAACTGACAAATCCGGGGAAAATGTTTCCTTCATTTTATATCAGTTCCTGTACAAAAGTGGGGCCGCACACTTGCAAGGGGCGGGACTATTTCCTCGGATTTGTAATTGCCTTACAACTTGTGAAGCAAAAAAAACATGCTCCTTTAGAGGTATAGAGTAAGCCACACGAATACATAAAATGATACGTGAAAAGATTAATACAGAAAACAATCGGAAAAAGAATACACGGCAAAACCGGAGAACAAGCTCCGCCCCTTTTGCGATTTGTAGAGGAAGTACCGCAGACTAACAAAAGAGGGAGAGCTTGTTCCACGGGTTTTGACATTTTTTTTTCCCCTCGTTTTTGACTTCTCTAGGTTGGTCAAAGTCTAAAAAACTGTTGGTGGGCGGAGCTTCGATATTACCGTTTTTCCTGACGCGAAACCGGCAACACCCAATTTTAACTTCATTGTTTTCACTGTCGCACCGACAAGAACCTTGTATGGATTTTATACTAATTTCGTACAGAATTTTGTGTTTTTTTAATCAGAAAAAACAGCATTTTCCATTTTTTGAAAGAAGGAAAACGCCAACATAGACACTCTGGGTCGAGAGTTCTACTCGAAAGTCTTTCTAGGCATTCCAGTGATTACATCGCCCATTAGAATGGAAATTCCACCACCGTTTCTTCCAGAAGAAGTCCGCGCTGCTATTCGCTCATTCCCGAACAGAAAAATAGAAAGTGTTGGAAAAAACCCCTAGAATTTTTTTTTAGGAGGACGTCCATAATTTCAATTAAAAGCGATGGAGCGCCGATAAGTATTTTTGGGTACTTTTGAAAATTTAAAGGGCAATGAAAGAAATAGCATAGAAAATGAAGAGAAATGTTCCCATTTTCATTTGAATTTTTAAAGTACGCAAACACCGGTGCTACCTCGGAATAAAACTGAAGTGTAATAGAACTGCAGCGATATAAAACTTGCTTGGCAATAGAACCGTTCGGAACAGAACTGTTCGGTAAAGAACTGTAGAAAAATAAAACTGTTTTGGAATAAAAATGTTCGGAATAAAACTGTAGCGTTTTGGAACTAAATTAGCAATGGAGCGCGATTGCATTGCTTGGCCGTCAAGGCGGGCCGAGAAAAAAAATGATAAAAGTTTATTCAAAAAAACAACAAAAAAAACAATTTTTGATGAATAGCTCAAATATAAAACTGTTGAAAAAAGCACGCGCATGAGAAATTCCAATATTTGAATGAGCAAGCAATGCAATCGCGCTCCATTGCTAATTTAGTTCCAAAACGCTACAGTTTTATTCCGAACAGTTTTATTTCGCTACAGTTCTATTTCACTACAGTTCTATTCCAAAGCGAGTTCAATTTCGCTACAGTTCTATTACGCGTCAGTTCTATTCCGAGGTAGCACCCAAACACCGCGTTGTAATTTTTTTGTTTTCACAATAATTTTCTTACCAGTTACAGTATGCTTTGGTGCGAACATTTTAAGACACGCATAGATTCGTGTTTTCTCGCTACTGCTTACTGTAACCGGCAAGAAAATTAAGGCCCCACGAAAAAAGGTGAAAGCGTCAAAATGTAGGACCGAAATAGGGGGAAATGGGCGGAGCCAATTGCAAGAGTGCCGCAAACTCTTGCGAAAATTGTTTTCCTAATATTGTCGGCCCGCCAAAATGGTCAAACGCGCTCCGCTGGATTCAGTACTACGTGGCTTTCATTTTGGTTTCCAAATTATTTCATTTCACGTGTAAATTCAACGTGAAATGAAATAATTTGGAGACCAAAATGAAAATCGCATAGCGTTGAGTTCAGCTGAGCGCGTTTGACCATTTTGGCGGGCCGACAATAGTTGTATGTTCAAAATTATGTTTATTTTACTTTTTTGAGATTAAAATGATATAAATCCTCGAAGTATTGTGAAAAAAATAAAACAAAAAATTAGGCTCCGCCCAAAAATGTAATATTTTTTATACGCTATTCAACATGTCCATCTGTTCGCTTTGAAGGGTTAGGGTCAAGTTCAATCGGGTTTCAAGTATAACTCTTTAAAGAGTTTTTTTTGCTCTTTTTTTGTCGCCGATAGGTGCCAGCTCATGCTTGTTTTCTACAAGATGACAAAAACTGGTATATCTGAATTGGCTCACCGTAAAATCGAATGTCTCGTTTTCTTCGACGCATGCTACACGACATGCTCCATGCCATAGTGAAGGTGGATCCGCCTGGTGGACACATTTTCATGCGGCCGTCTGAAAGTCATGGTTACTTTTGTTTTTGTTGCGAATTCTTAATTAGCCCTCTAGATTTTCTCGCATTTCTTTTGGTTTGTTCCTCACTTTTTAAACTTTTTTCTCTTGCTCATTTCAAGTATCTCTTTTGCCACGTCACGTATACATAGAATCCCTCTTCCTTCATAGTCCTATTTTATAGTAGTCGTAAAAGCGAGTCTGGGACGGCTACTTTCTATTTCCCTATTTCTTACGTTTTTTTCTGACTTCTGAATGTTCATTTAGTATTCATAAAGAATGAGCGAACAAGAAAGTGAGAGAGAAAAAGATGGACAGTGGTGGCGATAGTGAAAAAGTGAAGGATTTTTCAGACTTCGTCTTCGTTTAGAATTAGGAGACAAAGAGGGCTTTTTGAGAACAACGACTAGCTCATTAGACCGCGAGCAAATCGTGGTTTATTTAAATGTGGAAGGAGAAGGAGGAAGATTTTGTTGTTTTTGCAAAATCGCTGGTTCTTTTATTTGAAAAATACCAAAGTCACATTATTAATTATTTAAATGATTGCTACCAGTCAGGATATCTATTTGTCTCTGTCTATGTTGAATATTTCTTTTTTCTTTAGGTCAGAATCTACGAGGCCGTATACATGAGGTCATTCAGAATTCCGAATTTACAACGGAAAATAGCTTTTCCGAACCCGTTCGGAATTCCGAAAGACCTCATGAATACAACCTCTAAGGATAGGATCTAGGATAGGAAAAGCATGTGCCGAAAGTTTAGGCTATATCCCAGCCAGGGGTGGGACAAAAAAACATTTTCCACAAAAAAAACTTTTTTTGTCCTCAAAAAAATTACCAAAAAAACAAAAAAAAATTCTTTAAAAAAGTACGTATTTCTGCCATTTAAAGGGGGTGCCAACTTTTTGGGGAAAGTGGCTTAAAATATAATCTTGAATGGGGGATTTATGAATATCACATCGAAATCGAATGAAAAAATTTTTCTGATTTTTGGCGAATTTTACAAAAAAAAAATAGAAGACCACGAGGAGTACACGCTTTGGCGGGAAATTCAAACGCTATTTTCTTTTTCATCATTTTTCTCCCGTCTTTCTCGCATTTTTTTGCATTAATCTTTGGGAAATATATTACAAACATCATTTCGTGTTTTAAAATATCAAATTAACGCGTGTTGATCACAAAAGTAACGATAAAACAAATTCGGAACAAAAATTATCATACGTTCCTATTTTGTCCCTTTTCCTGCTCAATTCCGCATTAAGTTCACTCTTTTATTTGTAATGTTTATATTTGAACAATATAGTCAGCGAATGCATCATCAGCCTCGCTCTACGGCACTTTTCAATTTTCAACAGTGTAGTGCACCTATTTTGAAGCGAAAAATCAAATTTTAACTGCAATTCGTCGTAGATACGTTATTTTGCGTTGAAAAGAAGTGTAAAACTATAATTTGAGTTAATCTTGCAAGTGCAACACTGTTTTACAGGGATTTTAGCAGTAGAGCGAGGTTGATGATGTATTCGCCGACTATAAATGTTTACAAGAGAAGGTTTCCTAGGCCACGGCCACGGCCACGATTTTCGTGTACTCCTCGTGGTCTTCTATTTTTTCTTGTAAAAATCATAAAAAATCAGAGATTTTTTTTCGTGCAATTTCAATGTGATATTCGTAAATCCCCCACTCAAGAGTATATTTTAAGCCACTTTCCCCAGAAAGTTGGCACCCCCTTTAAAAAGAAATTTTCCAAGTTTTTGTTGAAAATTAGAGGTTTTTGTCAATTCGGAGCATATACTGAACGAGTTTTTGCGCAAAAACCGGAGCTTCCTTTCGCCTCCGTGTCTCTAAAAAAAATTTTTACCATCGAAAAAAAAATCAAAAAATTTTTTGTCTCATCCAAAAAAAAACCCGAAAAAAACAAAAAAAAATCGAAAAAAAAAATTTTTTTTTGGTTCCACCCCTGATCCCAGCCATTTTCTTGAAATAATTTGCTCAAAAACAACTTTTAAAAAATAAAACCAAGAGAAATTCTGAAGTACGGTAAATACAAGAAAGTCGTATGCATATTTCATACATTTTTATCTGTTTCTTTTGATATCACACAGTAATTTTGAACGGTCAAATTGTCAAATCATGAACCGCTGGCCGGTTTGACGTTTTTTTGTCACACTCGCTCTCTCCCTTTTTACGCCCTATTTTATGAATTTTCCGTCTGCGTCTCCACGGCGTGCTAGACCCTACGTTAAGACAAACGCGCCCTATCGTATTCTCTGCGTCTCCGCAGGGGCGCTCGAAAATTCTGTTTTAAAAAATTGTTCATAAAGTCCTGAGGCGCTTTGAAATGCAAAAGAAGTTGAAAAGAATAACCATCGAAAACGGCTATTAGCTAAAAATTGCTTGATTAGTCGCGCCAAGGCAATACATACACATTCAGAAAAATTGAAGGGTTCTCAGGAAATTTTTGGCTAATAGCCATTGAAAACGGCTAAGAGCCACCGATTCGGGGCGTGTGCCATATGTATTTGGCACACTCCCCATATTCGATGGCTATTAGCCGTTTTCCATGGCTATTAGCCGTTTCCGTCGGCTATCATTTTCAAAACTTTTCCATTTTAAATTTCGGTCATCTTGTGGCTGGAAAAAGTCGCAAAAGCACTGAGTAAGCACGAAGACTGTTTCCCCTAATTGTTGCATGTAAACATTTTATAGCTGTGTTTCCAACAGACGAATTTTTTATAGGCGGTGGTATTACCCGATAACGGCTAATAGCGCTTTTTGGCAGCTAATAGCCATATTCGACGGCTAATAGCCATAATGGCTAATAGCCAAATTCGTCGGCTAGTTGCCATTATCGCCCGCTATTAGCCTTTTCGGCGGCTATTAGCCATTTTCAGTGGCTATTAGCCACCTAGACGCCGAATCTCGCCATAACGTGCCAAAAATTTCCTGAGTTCAAAATAAACGTACCAGCCTGATGATGAGACATTGCTCCAGTGGTGGTGGCAACAAAGACGAGCACCAAGAGGGCGATGAGCAACTTCATTTTTCGCCTAAAAGTCAGAAATTGAGGAAAAAGGTGGAGCGGAAAGGGGCTGGTCATGTCGGAATAAAAGGGGCGGAGCAATCAGGTTTCGAGGGGGCCGTGTGAGATCCGTGTAAAGCATTGAAAGGGTGGTGCTGGGCGCAGACATCGAAATGAATTTGAGAACTTGTTTGTCGGCTCTAGCTGTAGCCTTTCGTATGACAAATTACTAATCAGGAAAATAATTATAGGGGAGAAATCAGTCAGCCAGCTTTGTTTTCTTTTATTTTTCAAACAACGGTTAACTATTAGATGGAGAAGATTGAGTGGAACGTACTGTAAATAGACAGCTTGAAATTTGGAATTTTTAATGGAATTTGGAACTCATTTAGGTATGTTTGATGTTGTGCGCTCGGGTGCATTTGCTGACTCCCGGTTCATGGAGTTGTATGTTAATAGAAGTCTAACGAAATTGTTTCTGAAAATAGTGTCAGTTGGGATTTTGACCCGCATAAGCTTAAAACATCAGTTGACGTCAATAAAATGGCTTTAGACCGACCTTTAGGCTTTTTTGCCAGGTTTCTACCAGTTTCTTGGATTAAACAAATGATAAATGTTTAATATTCCAGAAATAATACAGGATTAGTTAATAAAGTGATAAGAAAAAATGAAACAACGCTTAATCCCTTTTTTCTAAACATTTTCTTCCTGATTCTGGAATTCTACACCCACACCTTGTGATTGCACCAAGATACATTTCTAATCAGTTGTCGTTTCAAGGCTACATGTCTTTTTTCTTTTTCAATTTTCTCTTGGGGGAATTGGAGATTTCAAGACTAGAGGAAGAAAAGGAAAATCTGATTCAGCTACTAATGAGTCGGTAAACATATTCTATGTATATTACTTACTTATTTACCTACCTACATTTGTTAGTAAAAGTATTGGTTTTGCGCTCTACCGATGACACAAGGTGTGTCGTATTTCGGTGTCTGAGTATCTTCATTTCCACAATGTCTAGATTCTTCTAGCTTTCCACTGAAACAACTCGACACGCCTGGTTCTAAATATGTAGAGCTGTACAAAAGTAGAGCAGCTCGAAACATGCATGTAGTCCGGTATTCATAGCGCACCATTGAGTATTTTTTCTTTACCGTTCTATTTGTTCTATTAACACCACACACCTCACGTCATCGGTAGAGCACGAAGCCAACATTTTTGGCTCAACAATAAGAAAGATTCAATATCTTCACATGACCAATAGTGGTCACAAAAAAGGGATTTTAAAGGGAATGCAAAAAAAAAAGATGTTTGACTGCAAAGGAAGCACTCAAAGTTCCATAAAACAAGAATGTGAAAAGAGAGAAAGAGCACTACATTACTCATTTTGGAACGAGAGAAACAAAGAGAGGAAATTTAGCAAAATACAACACAAATCTTTACGCTGTTCGTATCGTGGGATTTTCTCCTAATTTTCAAAGAATTTATTACCAGGATAACGTTCCCAATAATTATTAATTCACACGATGTTGATTGCGACGACATTGCAAAATCGCAAATCACGTTTCTTTGAAAAATGGAAAAAAAAAACTGAAGTTTAAAGGATCTTCCGCAAACATCGAGTGTTACAATATTCTCAGTACGGAGCGCTGCAAACGCGCTCCCTTCGCACAGTGGTGGACGCGGTCACGTTGCCGACTAGAGAGTGCAGAAAATTGAGAGAGCCGTGGCCGATGTTTCGCTCTGATTTCTCTAAACCTCACTCCAAATGCATGCGAAATTCATTGTTCGATTGGAGCGAGTTATCAGAGTTTTATACCGAGTATAGCAGTATGTATAAGGACGCTACACGAAAAAATGGATTATGTTTTGTTGGGCAAGCCTGCTGCGCATTCTATCTTGCTCTTATAGTGACTCAACACGTCAAAACTCAATTAGCGAGTTTACTTGCATTTCACTCCTCGTTTATGTTTTAAATTAAACGGCAATAGTGCAATTTTCGTTTTGATCAACTTCATGTAGAGTGTGTCACCTTCCACACTCCATCTTTTCAGTTTTTTCATATTTATCAACAGGGCATATTAAAAAAAATTTCTCCCCGGCCGGGAATTGAACCCGGGTCTCGCATGTGACAGACGCGGATACTCACCACTATACTACCGAGGACACGAGAAAAGCACTCTCAGGGTCATCGGAAGTCGGCGGGAAATTTTCCCATGTGTTCCCGAGCGAAATTCAATTACGAGGCTCCGATGTTCCGAGCAGGCTTTCTCGGAAATTTCCGAAAAGTCGGAATTCCGTCGGAATTCCGATGTCGGAAATTTCCGATTCCGGTTCCGAGGCAGTTTCACTTCCGAAAAAATTTCGATTCCGTTCCGAGACAAAATGATTTCCGAAAATAATTCCGTTTCCGTCGGAAAAAATATTTTTCCGATGTCGGAAAAAAACATGTTTTTCTGTCGAAATTTGGTAGTAAAAATCGTTTTTTCTTTTTTGGAAAAAATTCAACCATGTCCGTGACACAAATTTCCTATTTAAAACACGAGTCTACGTATCTTTCCTCAATTTTTTAAACTTTTTTGTGGATAATTTAAGAATTTATAGGCCTATTCAGGTTCATTTCCGATTTTTCCGATCGGAAATCGGAATTCCGTCGGAAGTCGGAATTCCGACGGAAATCGGAATGGGAATTTTCATTTTCGGAATTCCGACGGAAATTCGGAAATGAAAATGAAAAATTCGGAATTCCGTCGGAACATCGGAAGAGAAAATTACAAAATCGGAAATTTCCGACGGAACTCGGAAGAGAAATTTTCATTTCCGAGAAAGCCTGGTTCCGAGGTCTTGCAGCGAAAAACTGCACGGTGCTTATCGTAGCTGCGAGACCTGCGGAACATCGGAGCGTCGTAACTGAGTTTCGCTCGTGAAGACATAATAATAGTTACCAATGTCCCGAGCAAACTCTATGCAAAATTTCTGAAATTTCCCGAAATTGAGCACAGGTTTTGTTGATAATCAGGATTTGCCAAAAATAATATAACGTCACCAGTGTGTTTTCGGAGAGAGGTACGACTGATTGAAAACGGGGGAAAAGTTATTTGTGCGGGGGAAACGAAATTTGAGGATTGAGAAAGAGAGTAATTTCTGAAGCCGTTCTTGTTGAGTCAAAGCCTTTTTCGGATCATGTTTTCAGTAGAAAAAAGGCGGCACACTGCCAACAAAACGGGGAAACCGTCGACGCGTGCGCTGGCACAGTTTTGAACATTTTAAGAGGTTGTGCTATAGAATCGGTTGAGAAATAAGAAAGTTAGAGTTCGAAAATTCAGGCCTAAATTCCACGCTTCGGGAGTTTTTCAGAAATTTCAGGGCAAAGGGTCTACATTTCAATTTTCTTTATAGATAGTTTTATAAACATGATTAAAACGAAAATTTTAAGCACCGAAGCGCCCGGAAAAGTTGAAAAATGACTGAGAAATAGAAATTTGAAAATTCAGGACTAAATTCCCCGTTCTGGTATTTAGTAGTGCACAGCCTATTGGTACGAAACCATATTCCAAATGAAATTCACATGGCATTTAAATTTGTTATTTTTGTTGAATTCAGCCTTGGCATTTCGTAGACGCTAAAAAACTGATTCTCTGCCTGCCTGAGTCATGGTCCAGAAATAATTGTCTTTGGTAAAAGAAAAGAAGGGAAGTGAAAAAAATGAAAGCGATAAGTAATGCGGAGGACAACTACTCTTCGTCAATCATTAAATCATGATGTGCCCGGAGCACCGCGAGAAATCTCAAACTTCTCAGATTTCTCGAGAAGGGAGCGCGCGACTAATGAATCCATGTTTCTAATGGCGTTTTTTGCCCCGACATGAGTTCCTTTCCTCAATTAGCCGTAGCGAGACTAGGAAGGGATTGGGGAAGCCCACTGAGAAATTCGAAATCCATAATTCGTAATTTTTTGAAAGATATTTTCGAAGTATGTTGAAAAAATTCAGGTCACAGCTGATGAAATCTGTGACCTAGACCCATTTGAATGGATTACGGTCACACTCCTTTCAGCTGTGTTCGGTCCTGCTGAATTCACTCATGAAAGAGTTTCAATTTTCTAGGCCACTGCTTCCAGCAGCTGAGACGAGAGTAAAAGGCTCAGAGAACGAGTGGTTAACTAATATTTTGTTATGGACAAATTAGAACGAACAGACAGACACACACCAAATATTGAATATTGAATAAATAAAAAGAAAGATAGCCGCAAAGAAGAAATACATCTTTGTTGGCTCTTGGTGTTACTAGAAATTCTCGTGAGAAAATCTTTGAAATATCAAATTGAATATGACGGTGTTGACATTTCACAGCGCCGACCAAAATCATGGGAGTATTCTGGACCGGACTCAAATACGTTTTCACCGACTTTTCATGTTGGACGTCCACTCACGGTGTGCCACACATTGGGATGGCGAATGCGAGATGGCTCAGGTATATGGATGACACGCGATGGTTTGACGGATGATTTCACGTGTTTTTAGAGTGTTCTGGATAGTTGTCGTTCTCGTCTCCGTCGCACTTTTCATCTGGCAATTCATCACTCTGCTCACAAATTATCTCTCGTTCAGTGTCAATACGGAAACCACAGTGAGTTGTGGGGTGGGACGGTGAAGTGAAAATTCGTTTTTTTTTTTTTTAATTTTCTCGTCTTATTGTTAGCAAGGGTCAAGAGCCCATTATCATTTAAAATGACCATTTTCTGATAAGGAATATCGGCACGAATTCTGGCATAGTTTAAGGAGTGAGACCTTTTCTTATTTTCTCTCACTTTCTCTTTGAATAGATTACGGTCGCACTCATTCAACTGTGCTAAAAATTCATGCCGAGATTCCTTGTGGGAAACCGATAATTTTAAAGGATGATGTACCCTTTCTGAGACGAGAGTAATATGCGGAACAGGGGCGTGAAACAATATATAATGTTACTAACAATAAGCATTGGTGTCCAAGTTTGGTGTGAATCTAGAACGTTTTAGTGGGCGTTTAAAAATAGTTATTGCATTTTCAATCGACTTGCGACATGAAAACGCAAGTCTGCATTCACCGTTCTGTCTGCGTCTCTTCAAATGTCACTGTGTTCGCGTGGTCGCGCACAAATAAGTGGGCGGAGTTTCGCGTTTTTATGTCGCAAGTCGATTGAAAAAACAATATGATATTTTTTCTTAAAAATTTGCAAAATATACAATATTAGCATCTATAATATAAAGTTTCCGCCCCGTTAAAGTCTAATTGCAGTTGCAATTCGCTGAACGCACATTTCCCACGGTCACTATATGCCATCTGAATCCGTGGAAAATGTCGGCGACAAAGGCCACCGATGCGGATATGAGCAGTCTGGTGAGAAAGCAAAAAGTTTTCAAAAGTATCGTCCATAAGGATTTTCAGATTGACGCCTACAACACCGAAACGAGTTCAGTACAATTTGGATTGCCAGAGTCGCTGACCTCAGCTCGCCAACAGCAAGCCAGCAAGTGGACTTTGATGTACTCGGAACGACTCAAAAATAAACAGTATAATGTGAGCCTTAACATATATGTGCATAAATATAATAGAGCAATTATTTTCACATAAAACAATGAGAATGGGTTTTTAATGACTACGGTAGAGACACTTGTTATTGAAAAAATTTAAAGATTAGGTTTGTGCACGTATTTACACGTATTATCTGTTCACGAAATAGTGTGACTTACGACGCTATGATGTTCCGCAATATTTGCTGTGAGACCGCAGTGAAAACTTCGGAGCGTCGTAATTCCGACTCGTTCGTGAACCCGTACTGTTACCCTTGTCTCAGCAGCTGCTCATAAACTTTTAAAATAGCCATACATTTTGTATTTCCCACGAAATGTATCAGAGCGCATTTTTTGACACAGTTGAAATGAGTGTGACCGTAACCCATTTCAAAATGTAAACGAGTAAAAAAATAACGAAAAACAAGAGCAAATATAAAAACAATATGACTTGTTGTATTCTTTCAATGGATTACGGTCGCACCCATTTCAACTGTGTCGAAAAATGCGATCCGAGACATTTCGTGGGAAAATTGGCAATGTTCAAAGTTTATGAGCAGCTGCTGAGACGAGAGTAATATATTTTTTTTTAATCATGAGAAAATTGGGAAGGAAATGGCAAATTCCATGGGTCGCTACGCAAGCAGAAACAATGATTGACGTTTTTTATTGTGTCAGGCAGCCGACGACATAGCTTACTCGTATTCCGATTTGGTCATCAGTTGTACTTATAATGCAAAGACTTGCAATGATACGTACGTTTTCAAAAATAAATATGTATTTAAATATTTAAATACAATTTTTTGCCAACGCCAACAAAAAAAACATCCATTTTTAGAAATTTCGACGATTTCTACAATCCATCTTATGGAAATTGCATCCAATTCAACAACAACGGCGAGTTCGTATCTTCTCGAGCAGGGCCCCTTTACGGACTTCGAATGGTGATTCGCACCGATCAAGCCACGTATCTTCCATGGACAGAAGCGTCTGGAGTTATCATTGATATTCATATGCAAGATGAAACACCGTATCCGGATGTGTTTGGCTACTTTGCACCGCCCGGAACAGCTTCGTCTTTAGGAGTTAGTTATGTGCAAACCAGTCGACTCAGCAGTCCTTATGGCACTTGCACAGATCAAACTACTTTAGAAACCACTCATTACACAGGCGCATATACTGTGGAAGCATGCTTCCGAAGTTGTATGCAGGAGAAGATTGTCGCAGAGTGTGGATGCTATTATCCAGCGTACGCACATGCTGCAAATGCCACGCAATACACTAGTTGTGATGATGGCACAAATACTCTTAATAATTGTAAGTGCTCCATTGCAATAACTTACCGCAAAACCTGTAATTGAAGTACACCTGTATTAGAAGTACACCTCTAATAGAAGTACACCCCCAAGAGGTCTTTGGAAAATAGAAGTACACCCTTTAATTGAAGTACACCCTCTAATAGAGGTACATCATCGGGTGAATTATCTTTAAAAAAAAATTTTCATTCCATTTTTGAAGCTTTTTTCCGTTTTTAATTGGTTTAGGGAATTTTTGCATTGAAAATTATTTGAATGCCCGCGACACAAGTGTCCAAACACGTTCATGGAGAACACACTTGCAACATTTTAATTGACTAGCGCAGATTTAAAATTTTCGAGACCCTGACAAAACCTGGGAACAGCCCCTCAGCTCAATGGAAATGGCGTCTCCCAGCAGATGGTCCAAAACTTTCCGCGGATGGTCTATCGACCAAAGCATCGTTTTAGAGTAGCTGACAGGCGATTATTAAGCTTATCTCAACAGTTATTGTTGCCCGCCAGAATGGTCAAACGCGCTCCGCTGAACTCAACGCAATGCGATTTTCATTTTAGTTTGCAAATTATTTCATTTTACGTATTAGTTCGACGTGAAATGAAATAATTCGGTAACCAAAATGAAAATACCAGAGTTGAGTTCAGCGGAGCGCGTTTGACTATTTTGGCGGGCCGATAAAAGAAACTGTTAAAAAAAAGACAGAATTGAGAAATTTTGAAAACTCGCTGAGTTGGGATTTTGAGCACCACCTCGCGAGAAGATGGTCTATGGAAAAAATGCCATTAGCTGAGGGGCTGACAGGGGAAAAATTAACAAAATTGGAAAAAAAAATTGCATGTCTGCGGGGCAGTTTTTCTACAATTGCATAACCCTTTCAGTACAAAACTCGTGCCGCACGTTTGCAAAAACTTCTTCCTCGATTTTTTTTTCAGAAATTTTTTCAGAAATCCGACAAACCCGACAGAAATTTTTTCAGGAAAACAGAAATGTTTTTCCCAGTTTTTTGTCTTCGTCAGGTTTGTCTTCCCCGGTTTTGTCTGGGCCCCCGAATCGTCTTTTTTTTTTTTTTTTTAATTTTTCTTCTGAAAGGCCTTTGAAAAATAGAAGTACACCCTCTAATTGAAGTACACCTGTATTAGAAGTACACCCATTTAAAGGGTTTTAAAAATAGAAGTACATGTACTTCAATTACAGGTTTTACGGTATACAAATTTAACACAATTTTTTGGTTTGATTCTTATCAAAAAGTTGTGCGCAATTTCCTAGTTAGCCACTGAATTTGATTGCATTTTTCACTTCATTTAGCGCATTTTCTGAGCAGAAAATAAGCTTTTTCAATCTAGTCAAAAAAACATGTTATTAAATATTTGGAAACTCTAATAGAAAGATACATGAAAATCTATTATTGTCGGCCCGCCAAAATGGTCAAACGCGCTCCGCTGAAATCAACGCTATGCGATTTTCATTTTGGTCTCCAAATTATTTAATTTCACGTATAAATTCAACGTGAAATGAAATAATTTAGAAACCAGAATGAAAATCGCATAGCGTTGAGTTCAGCGGAGCGCATTTGACCACTTTGGCGGGCCGATAATATAGCGATCTAATGCATTTTCAGCAGCTACTCAGCTACTTTAGAGCATTTTTTTTTGCGAAAAAAACCCGCGCTATTCAAATTGTGAGTCGTCGGCTAATTTTTTAAAAGGTATTTTTACCTCTTTGAACTCCATTTTTAAATATGCTAAACGTAAATTAACAAAAAAGACGGTACAAAAGATGCAATGCGTCTTTTAAACATTTTGAGTTATAGTGAGCATTCCATATTTTCAGTGAACTGTGTGGATTTGATTAACAACGCCGACTCGGCGCAGTTTGACGTGCTCACCGATTGTGATTGCCCACAACCTTGCAAGTTTGTTCAGTTTCAGAAACTACATTAAATTCCCCGAATTCAGAGTCGATTCATATGGAGTAACCGTATCAACGGCTCAATGGCCTTCAAATCAATACACGGTTTGTTGAAAACACACAACTTCTTTAATCCGATCCTCAATTTCAGCCAACCGAGTGCAATCCAGGCGGTCCATCAGGTCCGTGGGTTGCAGCGGGAGTAACGTGTCTAGAGTGGTATAAATCCAACACGTTGCTAATAGAAATTTACTACGAAAGAATGAATTTTCAAGTTCTCACTGAATCGCCTGCGTATACGGTAGTTTGAACATTTAACAAGAAGTACAGGGTGCGGCCTAAATAATAGGATGCGTTTTTAAAGACATAAGTTTGGCAAAAAAGTCGAATAGATGTAAAACTTGGACAAACGCTTACTCAAAAAAATAGAAAACAAATATCATTAAAACTTTTCGAATCTTTCGCCTTGACCACAGCTACGTCTCTTCGGATAAGAATCGACCACGGCACGCAGGTTGTTGACGTCAAGAAGCGCATTCTTCAGGGAACCCAAACTAGAGTAGTTTTTGTGGAAACCTGTTGGGTCAAATATCCCCAAACGGCGTAGTCCATGAGATTCAAATCCGGGGAAGAAGCCGGTCATTATGCATCAGTGAGGAACTCGGGAAAATTGTCCTTGCACCACTGTTCAGTGGCTTTGGCACGATGAGCTGGAGCTCAGTGCTGTTGGAAGATCCATGAACTGACTCCAAAGTGATTTCTGGGCCAAGGAAGTATTTCGTCCTCCAAAATTCGTACTCTGTAATAATTTTTGGTTCACCCTGTCTCCTGGATCGACGAAGGTCAGTGGAGTCCCGCTGTTCGCGCAAATTCCACTAAAAACCATCACGGAGGCAAGATGAGAAGTCGTATTGAGGAATTTCCGTTTCTTGCAGGCTGTTTGAAAGTATCTAGCAATGATTCGATGGTTTTGACCGTTTTTGTTAGCCTCCACAGGGAAAATTTTCTCATCTCTGAAGACGGTGCGTGTCAGTGCGAATGCCAATCAAGAGGTGATGAGTCAGGAAAACTGCCTTATTGATACGATATGGGATCAGTTTTAGCTTCTTTTTGAAAATTCTTCTCATAGACTTCTCACTCATCTCCATCTCATTCGCCATCTTCCTTATGCTCCTTGCGAGTTCTCTCAGGTATTGTTTTTATGGCTTCCGGAGTTGTGACAGTCTCTAGGCATGTCTCCGTATGTTCCAAGACGCTGGTAACGAGTATTTTCTGCAATCTCGGAATTTGACAATCCCATCCTGATGCAATTCAGGATTAGGAGTCCGTAGGGAAATGCGGCAACCATAAACTAGAATTCGAAATAAATTTAAAAAAAACTTGAAAAACATAAGCAAAAAGGTGTAATAAATAAAATAAAAACTACTGTTCGCGTCTGGCGCAGCGTGCAGGCGCCAGAACTGACGCGAAATCTGATCTTATTATTTAGGCCGCATCCTGTATTTATTGAGACCCTGACAAAACCGGGGAAAACCACGAAACTGGGGAAGACAAAACCGGGGAAAAAAATGGACAAAACCGGAGAAAAGTTGCAAGTATGTGGGGCACTTTTTCCTGTTTTTTCAACACTTCCAGTACAAAACATCGTGGAGCAGTTGCAAAAAGGGGCGGAGCCTCTTCCCCGGTTTTGTCTTCCCTGGTTTTGTCTTCCCCGGTTTCGTGGTTTTCCCCGGTTTTGTCAGGGTCTCTATTTATTCGTTCATTTGGTTTTATTTATTTATTTAGTTCGTCAACTTCATTTCTGACGTTGGTGGTCAAGTGGGACTGTTCTTGGGAATGAGCATCATCACTGTCATCGAATATCTTGTACTGATATTCTTGGTTCTATTATATTGTTGTACTCACAAATCGCGGAAACAAGAGATCGAACAATTGCATTCGGATATCAAAAAAGCTCGTGATGACGTGGATGAAGTGGCAGAGAAGCGTAAAAAACATGAGAAGGCGAATGCAGAGCTCTACGAAATGAATGCGAACGATGACGTTATACCGCCTAAACCAGTCGACAATTCTTAATTTTTGCGTGTGTTTTTTTTTTCATTATAAACTGACAAGCGTGGAAAAATGAAAAACATGTCGGATTTTACACACACACACACACACATACACTGATCAAAACATAATTTTATATATGAGAAAGAAAAGATAATTACAAAAACCTTTGATCTTTACCGTTAGCAAAACGATCTGTAAATTCCTTCATCCGATCGACGGCGTCTTTGCTAGCGCCTGGTTTAAGGCCACGAACTTCCATGTCTTTTTCACGATCGAATGGACGACGTTCTCCAGGAGTGTATCCCTGAGTAAATACGTTTTTACATTTTTTTTTTCCGTTAAATAATATTATTCTAGAGCTTGTGGTCTCGCGTCACGTCACCAACTGTAATAACCAAGCTCAACGCTTTTTTCAAATCTATGAAAATCTAGAAAAATGCAGAACATGCGGAAAATTGAATACAACGTTACAGAACCGATTTTTTCTCACAATTTCTACAACAGTCTGTACATGTTCTGTTACGAAATCATTCATAAAATAGCAAAAAAATTGAGGGAAAACTCGAAGAATGCTCCGATTGACCTGAAACTTTGGAAAATAATGTCGAAAATACTCCCATGCTCAGAAAATTTTGGACCAAATTATTGACTCCTAATTATACATATCCAATTGCATGGCGACGCGGACCGCGAAACCCCGAGTGACAATACGAGCAAAAGAACAAAATTAAAAAAAAAAATAAAAACTAACCGGATTGGCCAATTTCTCATTCCTCTTCTTTTGGTGAAGTTCAAGGAGAGATGGCCCTGCGGCTTTTTCAGCCACAATACCAGCCTGTCTAGCATCTGAAGCTGCGACTCCAGCCGCTTGTACACTTCTCGGCTCTTCTTTCCTCTTCTTCTTGGCTCCTGGTGCATCCTCCCACGTGGCATCTCTTTCCGACACTGTTCCCTTCTTGAACGTTCTTGCACCCAATCCAAAGTTTCCCAAACTTTTCGGCACAGATGTCATCCACTCTTCACGTTTCGGCTGCGCATTCTGAAAAAAGCGAATGTTCCGAATAGCTTCCGTACGAGACGCACACCTTCTCTTCATCTTCTGCCTCTTTTTGCATGACAATACGATAGGCTCGTTCAATTGCCTCACGCTCTTCATTTCCTTTTGACATTGGCATTGGACCCTTTAAAAATGATTGATTTACGATGTATACTTTATGTTGAAACTAAAACTAACAATTTCGTCATCAGAGTCGTTGGCGACTGGCAAGGATGGGCCAACTTGTGGTCGGAAATTTGCTGGGATTGAGGGACCGTAGCTGGACGAGCACTAAAGATAAAAGGAATTATTGATTAAATAAAAGAATAAAAACTTCATTTTCATCTTCGTCATTGTCTTCGTTTTCTTCTTTTTCTTCTGATCGCCCACTCTCAGCAAAATTGGGGATACTTGGTCCATATACATTTTCTTCTTTGTCTTCTGTTGTCTTCTGGAAACAAATTAATGAAATAGATTATTTCCAACTTTTTCTACTTTATTTACCTCGTCTTTAGTTAGCCAACTGGGCAATTGGGGACCGTAGGACATTTCTGAAATGATTCATTTGTATCGAAATTTAAATTGTTGACGAACGAGAGGGCTTTCAAAATGTATTAACTGAAAATTATTTTCACAAGCTTCATAAATATCCACATTTGTTAATTTTATTTAATTTCCATTTATGAATAAATAACCTAAATAGATTAAATTCATTTTTCAGCTGGCAAAAAAAATACAAAAAAAAAAAAAAAATATAAAAAATTGGGCGGAGCTTCATATTTTATAATAATGCAATCATGGACATGCAGTTTCGCATGCCTGCGGCACGCTAAATACTAGTTTCCCAGTGTCGACCACGTTTTCTTCACTGCACAGCCTCCCGCACGAGAAATGCGCACCGCTGGTCCCTAAAAAGAAGGTCTCGGCGTCTCTCACTCTCTCGCGCGTGCAGATAGAGCGCGCTTGCATCGCCTTTCCTGGAGGAATGTTCAGAATTTAAGAATGCGTCGAAAACACTGAAAACCGGAAATTCAATTGAAAAAGGAATATAAATAGAGAGAACAGAAAATTGCCGATTTTTTGAGATATCATGGAAGAAAAAATAATTTGTCTTCACGGAAATATCTACAAACAAAGATTTTTCACGAATTTCGAGATTTTTCGAAAAATTCACTATTATTTTTGGAAATACTCGATAAAGACATGTTAAGAATAATATAGTGAAGTGTTTATTCATTGAAAAAGGACAAATCAAGCGGATTTGTTTGCCAAACAGGGGAATTTTCGGCTGCTCGAGCACGAAGTCTTATTCAGATGCTCCTAAATTTCGTCTCGAACATTTTTTCGAAAATCGGCTCCCAGGGATTTGTAGAGAATTTTACGGCGATCATTTTTCGCTTTTGAACAAACAAATTCGTCAAAAAATGGCTTCGGTAGTTGAAAAACAAATTTCAGTTGAAAAAGTGAAAAAATGGGGAAATTTCGATGGTTTTTATTTTATTTCTGAGGAACTAGAAGACAAATCAAAAATCGGCTGCCGAGGAAAGTTTCTAAATTTTCTTGCGGTCCTTTTGCGACCTCAACCGGCCGATTTGGTCAAGAATGGACGGAAAAAATAGGGTTTTAAGATTTCCAGTCATGGGTCGGTGGGCATCTGAAGGTACGGAATTCGGCCCCTCAAGCGCTTCAATCACTGTTTTATGGTTGATTTTCGTTAGAATAGGTCCGTATTGTTCGCATTAATTATTAAACACATATCAAATAGAAGATTCGGGAATATTTTATTCGATTACTGTATTTCTCGGAATTTCAACAGAGTGGGCGGAAGAAGCGTCTGATCTTCGATGAAAACTTAGTTACTCCGGGTCATAGATTGTATTCAACAGAAAATAAACATATTTAAACCAAATTTATTGATTTTTGAAAAGCAACCATCATATTTATAGCACCTTTTAAATAATTAAATTAACAAAAAATAGTTTTCAACCGATTTTTGGTATAAATTGAATTTCCGGGCCCGATGATTTCGATTGTCCTTCTAGGTTGCTGATTTCATTATTTTGCTGCTGAGCTATCTGTAAAAATAACAATTTTGAGGTCATTTATCGTAAAATAAAGCAATTTTTACATATAAAACGGTTCGGATTAACGAAAGATTGAGCAAGTGCACCAAAAAATATTATTCCTTCCTATTGGAACACTATTTTAGACTTTAGAACAAAAAAAAAGTGAAAAATAGCCGAAAAATAACGATTTTAAAAGAGAAAATTTAATTAAAAAAGGTTTTGTTTAAAGGCGCATGCCTGTTTGCGGCGCGAGACAGAGAGAGTGCCAGACGAAATACAAATTTGCTGGTGCTTTTCTCGTGTGGGAGGCTGTGTCACTGCTTATTCCAGAACTGATAGTTGCTTTAAAATGTTTTAATTTTTTTTAAACAAAAATATAATCATCACGCGCAGCGTACCATATAAATTATAAACTTAAAAACTTGGTGACACCTTTATAAAATCGGTACCAATTGTCGTTGGCCTAGAAAATGCAGTTTAAAACAACTTATTCCGAAAGATATTTCGGCTTTTTCAATCAATTTTTGAGAAAGTGCGTCCAGTATTAAATAATTAAAGATTTATTTTGAATTTAAAAAATGCTAAAATAAAGAAAACTGGACCTTCAGACGTCTGAAATGAAATTAGCGCCGCGGCCTAGAAATTTTATTTTTTCGGAGTGAGAAAATGAAAACGCTGTGTGGATTTTCGATTTCAATCCACGTTTTATTTATTTTTTCTTTTCATTTTTCTTGTTTCAGGCGCAATTAATATTTAAATTGGCCAATTAAAATAGATAGAATAAGCGCCATTTTAATTATATCGATTTTTGTGCGCGCACGCAGAACGTGGCAACGTTTCTTGTTTCTTTTCAGTTCACTTTGAATTTCGAACGAATGTCATGGTTGGCGAAAGTATCCGATATAGCTGGTGCGGCGGAAAATCTTCTAAATAAACTCGATGAAAAAGTTTGTTTCTTTTTTTTCCAATTTTCCATTCAAATCACAAGCACAATTTTAAGACCGGAGACGCTATTCAACAAGCAAGAGATGCAAAACCGCGTACAAGAAAATCCAGCACTGCCAGCATTCCAGCAACGGTAATTTCGATGCCAGAGCACATTATAACTGAAGATTTCGGAAGACCGGCACCCTCTCTTCCATCGAGAGCACAAAGTGATTATACTGGCGCTGGTTGGAGAGGAAGAAATTATGAACAGTAGGATTTTTCTCGACAAGTATTTAATGTTTCTTTTAATTTCAACCATTCAGGGGTAGCTCATCGACCCAGCCTGGAATGACAACAACAACGGCTTCTGAGAGTTGGACGATGGTTTTAAACTCGAAAGAAGTGAATTCTGCGAAACCAGATGAAGATACAAGAAGTCAGAGAAGTGTCGGTGGGCGTAGTGTAGCTAGCATCAGAACTGCTTGTTAGTTTAGTTTTAAATTGTTCAAATTTTGGAAAAAAAAAAGTTTTGATTTTCAGCGGAATTCACTGGAATTGATTCGAGTCCGAACATCAAGTCTCAATTGTTTGCCAAAGAATCGCAGATTTCAGTTTTGAAAGCAAAGCTTTCGGAAACTGAGAAGAAATTGGAAAAACGCAGTCAGGATTATTACGAAATGAAAGCTGAGAAGGAAATGTTGGAGAAAAGGATGGAAAATCAGAAAACATCGAGTCAAGAGATGGATAGCCTTCAAGAGTTGAAACTTTCTAGGTAAGTCTTTTTGGGCTAATGGACCCAAATATTCACGTGAATTTTTCTGTCATTTCAATACTGCAGTTAAATTAATTTTTCAGTAATAAAATGCAGAAAAGTTGATTAAACTGCAGAAGCTTTATTCATGAAAGTTTACCGTTCGGTAAATTTAAACAACTAGAAGGTTCTCGGCGGCCTTCGATTATTCAAAATGTTACGATTTTTACGATTAAAATCCGAAAAATCGTAAACTTTTTGAATTACACTGTTCTGTGGAGAAAATTAATTACTGAAACCAGAAAAATAAAACAAAAATAGGGCTTGTGGATTTTGTTTTTGAAAAACTTTTAGAAACGTAGGAATTTTTTTTTTGCTTTCCAAACTGAAGAAAATATTTTACCGGCTCATCCGTAAACGAAAAATCCCAGCCCTGTTTTTGATGTCATACCGATTTCTAATGGAACTATTCACAAAACCGGAAAAAAGGAAGATAAAGGAAAACAATTGCGGGAAAAATCGGAGAATGCTCCGATTGACCTGAAATTTCGGGAAATATTGGAAACAATTTTCCTGTACACGCTCAAAAAATTTTGACCAAAATATCGATTTTGAAAATTTTCGATTATTTTTCTGAAAATTTTTAAAATCTATATTTTGGTCGAAAATTTTTTAAGCGTGTACAGGAAATTTTTTTTCCAATATTTCCCAAAATTTTAGGTCAATCGGAGCATTCTCCGGTTTTTCCCGCAATTGTTTTCCTTTTTTTCCGGTTTTGTGAATAGATCGATAACAAACTTTGGCCGCATCACGCTCCTTTTTTATGGGGTTATTCACAAAACCAGAAAAAAAAGGAAGAAAACGGAAAAAAACTTCGGGGAAAATCGGAGAATGCTCCGATTGACCTGAAATTTCGGGGAAAATTGGAAAAAATTCTCCTGTATTGTGTTTTCAATCGACTTGCGACATGAGAACGCGAGACTCCGCCCACTTATTTGGGCGCGACCACGCGAACACAGTGATATTGAAGAGACGCAGACAGGTAGCGCACAAATAAGTGGGCGGAGTCTCGCGTTCTCATGTCGCAAGTCGATTGAAAACACAATACACGCTCACAAAATTTTGGACCGAAATATCGATTTTTTTCTGAAAATTTTTAAAATCGATATTTCGGTCCAAAATTTCGTGAGCGTGTACAGGAGAATTTTTTCCAATTTTTCCCGAAATTTCAGGTCAATCGGATCATTCTCCAATTTTCCCCGAAGTTTTTTTTTCCGTTTTCTTCATTTTTTTCCGGTTTTGTGAATAACCCCATTAATGACATTTTCAAAACGTTTCGCCAAGTTTGGTACAAATCGGTCCAGTAGAATCTGAAAAAAAACGCTGGTGACACGAAATCTCACAAACATACTTAACCGACCGGTAACTTCAATTTTCGGAAAATTTACTAGGTCAATGGCACGGTCTGTAAATTTTTAAAAGAATTCGGAAAAATTTAAATACCATGGTCAGACATGTCGCAGGCCGGGCCGGGCCAATGGTGAAATTTTGTCGACCCGGCCCGGCCCGGTTTGGCCCGACTTTTGGAAATAATGTCAAAAATACTCCGGACATGCTCAGGAAATTTTGGACCGAAATATCGCTTTTCAAAATTTTCAGAAACAATCGATTTTTGTCCAATAAAATTTATATTTCGGCTGGGACGTTTCGAAACTTGCATTTTTAGAGCTAAATTTCTTGTAAAGTTTTTTTGTAAACGATTTTATCATTGGCCGAATTTTGTCAATAGGGCGAACACGGCAACGAAAAATAGCCAGAGCCAAAAATTTGGATATCTGATTTTTAGAAAAAAATTCCCGACCAAGCCTGGTTTTCACTGAACTTTTTAAAATGACAACCACAAACTATTTTTTAAGGAAAAAAGCCCAGGATCAAAAAGAAAAGGCGATAGAAGAGTGCAATGCACATAAACGAAAAATTGTCGGTTTGGAAGAAGAAATTCGTGCGATGGTCGAACAACTGAGGCTCGCGAAGTTCAACTTGAACGAAAACAAAAAGGAATTTGACGAGTACAAAAATAAGGCAAAGAAGATTTTGGACGCGAAAGAAAAATTGGTTGAATCGCTGAAATCAGAGCAAGGAATTGGATCCAGTGACCGGCCGGTGCATCTTCTGCAAGCGGAAGTTGAAGAGATTCGAGTTGAAAGAGACTTGGCGAAGGCTGATCTGGAATCTTCCCAACTACAAGTTTATACGTTGAGATCTGACATGGAAGAGCTGGAAATGCAGATCCGGGACTTGCAATCTCAACTTTCCAATCAGAAAAGGACTCATATCGAGGAAAAACAGACGTGGGACAGCACTATAGGACTTCTCAACGAGAAAGTTGAGTGTTCTAGAATCGAGAACGAATTCACGAAACAAGAAATGAAAAGACAAGGTGATCTGCATCAGACAAAGTTGATGGAAAAGGAAAATGAGCTGAGAAAAGTTGTGAGCGAGACGAGAGCAAGAATGCGAGAAGAGCAGACAAAACATGACGATGAAGGTACCACACATCTCTCGGATCTTTTGCTTCAGAAGCAACAACAATTGGAAGACGTGATGCGGACGAATCAGGTGTTGAATGTTAGACTCGAAAGATTGCAGGTTAGACTTGGATTTTTTATATATTCGACAATGAAAATTTCTTGTCCGATTTTCAATCGGAAAATGTTACGAAAGAACTTGAATAGGTTCATAAAAATCATAGATTCTCCACATAAATAATAATAAAAAATTGAGAATTGCACAAAAAAATTTATCTGATTTTTTGCGAATTTTATGTTCAAAAAAATTAGAAGAATTCCAAAAGGAGTACACGAGGTATGCGGTCGCTGGCCTAGAAAACCGGTTAGCGGCAACTGTTTTTATCAACAGTTTTATTCTCTTAATCGGACAAAACTAATATTTTAGTTTTTCTGGTACATTTTATGACGACCTGTAAACAGTATCAAAAAATTAGTGAAAAATGAAGGAACGGACAAAAAATCGAATATTTCTGTGGAAAATGACATTTTCTAGAAGTCGTGGCTGCCGGTTTTCTAGGGCATGGGCCACACCTCGTGTACTCCTTTTGGTTTTATTCTAATTTTTTTGGACATGAAATTCATCCAATACCAGAAATTTTTTGTGTAATTTTATCCCCCCCCCCCCCCCCCTTTCGTAAATTAAATTTTCTCGTTCCGATCGGAAAAGTCGGAAAAGAACCTGAATAAAAATCACAAATTATCAACAACAAAAAATTTTAAAAAGCGTTGACTAGTGTTTTAAATCGGATTTTTGCGTCACGGACGCGGTCAAATTTTTCCAAAAAAAAAATTTTTTTTCGTACCAAGTTTCGACAGCAAAACATGTTTTTTTCGACGGAATCTGAATGTTTTTTCGGAAGCGGAAATTTCCGACATTGGAACATCGACGGAATTTTGATTTTTCGGAAATTTCCGAGAGATTTTAAAAATCAATTTCCCCAAAAATTGAAACCTTTTTTATTTTTTTTTGTTTTCAGAAAGCATCAAACCGAGATACATCTATTCCCATTGATTCGCCAATGCACTCATCTCCTTCCCATCCTCTTCTTTCCAACATTGGACACCCGCAAACTCGAAATGCCATTCAGACAATTGACTCTACTGCTTTCAAACTTTTGTCCATACTCCGCGGTCATCCATCCGCTCGCCTTTGCTTTGTTTTGTATTTTATCATGATGCATCTGTGGCTCTTCTTTATTGTGCTCACTTATACACCTGAAATTCACTGATCTTCTTTTCTTTTGGGGATTTTCTGCTATGTATTTTTACTCAATTGTATAATATTTATTTAAACGCGTGGGAATTTTACTGCATGGTTAGTGATTGGTATAGTTGTTTTCTTATCATCTCTTCTCTTATTCCAGTGTGATTCCGGCTGTTCTTTTTTTTTCTTCAAAATACTTCTTGCTCGCTAACTGCAATTAATTACTGGTTTAGACCCGAAATGTGAAAATATAAAAAATGCTAACCTTTGATTTTGAAAATACTGTACTTTTCATTCCTCATTGCGGTCGACTTTCCGCTCTTTCGGATATCTGATTGATTGTCATTCTTGTCATTTCAAAACAAACATCCCAGCCGAGTCAATAGAGAAGAGACGCAGGCGATTCGTCGCTTTGCTGACTCATATTTACCACTTATCACGGTGTCCCGGACGGGGAAAGCGCCGCTAGAGATAACTGCTGGCGCATCTCTCGTTCTCTCTCCCTCCCCACCTCAGCCCAGCTATTTTTTCAACTGGAATTTGTTTCTTTTTTGATTTTCAGCAAAACTATACCACTTTTTGAAAAACTGTAATTAAAATATATTTTTCAGATGAAATGCTTCATTTTTATTACAAAAACAACACGATTGGTGCAAAATTGTCGGAGGAGATGCATTTTAAAATAAGTGGTACAGCATTTTACTAAAAACTTAATTTTCTGCAACATAATAATGCATTTTGAATGTCTCCCTTGTGCAGAATGTTCTCCCGAACATTTTAATACCATGACCAGCTCGAAACGTGCGAACTCGGTTTTTTTCTCGGTGTTTCAAAATTTTAAAATGCATCTTCTTCGTCAATTCTGCACCAATCGTGGTGTTTTTGTAATAAAAATGAAGCATTCGACCTGAAGAATATATTTTAATGACAGATTTTCATAAAGTGGTCTTGTTTTGCTGAAAATCAAAAAAGAAACAAATTTCAGTGGAAAAAATAACTGCGCTGAGGTGGGGAGGGAGAGAGAAGAGAGTGCAGACAGTTGAAGACATTTTTCCACTGTGGGACACCGTGCTTATCGTTTCATTTCACCTTATTTTAGATTCCTTTTTTTTGTGAGGCAAATTTTATAAATTGGAAAACGGTTTCCATGTCTTCGCGACATTTCGAAACCCCGATATTTCGAAAATTTGCATTTCGCAACGTTGTTATTTAACATGAGGAATGAAAAATAAAGAGATTTTTATCTAAAAAAAAAGAAGCAAACATTAAATTTATGGATAACTAATTTTCAGCGGAGTACCGGAAAATTCAGTTTTTGTTATTTTTTCGTTTCCATTTTTGGAAATTTATACCAAAAACTTCTGAAAACAATATTTTTCAATGTTAGGGGCGTTTTTGTTAAAATTTTTAGAGAAAACATGGATCACCCGATAATTTTTCAAATTAGAAACCAAAATAACCGAATATTTCGGAATCCGCTGTGTGAATTTCATGATTTCGTAAATTTATTGTTGGCACATTTTGTAATAAAAATCTCACGACTACGACTTTAAATGGTTTCATTCCTCATGTGTCGAGATGTCCGGCCGGGTTCCGAAATGATACGAAGTGGTGAACTAGAGCGTATTGTGAAAACAAAAAAGTTGCAACGCGGTGTTTGCGTACTTTTAAAATTCAAACGAAAATTGGAACAAATCTCTTCATTTGCCATGCTATTCCTCTCATTGCCGTTTGAATTTTAAAAGTACGCAAACACCGCGTTGCAATTTTTTTATTTTCACAATATTTGCATGCCTTCCACTTTCTTGTTTAACACACGTTTTATTGGCTCGTTCGTTTTTTTTTTTCAATTTTCAAAACATTTCCGCCAAGTAATTACGTATTTAGCAAAATTATAACGTTTCGTAATTTAACGGTAATTTTTGGCGTTTATAAAAACGTACGCTCCAACACACCGTGTTATCAACTAAAAATTTCGCAATCTTCTCCGTTTTGACCGTAAATTCTATCCAACATCGTTCAATAATCCTTCATTTGCATAGAAATTAACATTTTCAGAGAATGTCTGCAAACGTGCCACCAGCATTCAAGCCCATTGCTCACTACATAAAGATTGCCAATGAGAACGCTAGTCGGGATCCGGTCATTTACTATTGGTGTGAGTTTTTTTTTTTCTTTAAATTTGTAATTGACCTTAAATTTGGGCTCTGGGACGTTTCTAAACCTGCCACTCCGAAACTGGAACGTTTCGAAACTTTAGTACTATTTTTTGGCGCCGTGTTCGCACTTTTGACAAATTTCGGCCAAGTATAAAGTACAAGCCTGATCTGACGCCTATCGGCGCCGATCAGTCTTGAGTAGCCGCCTGCGGCGGCTGTTCGGTTGGGCGTATCATTAAGCTTGATCTACTTCAAAGCCCCCTTTTTTGTTTCAAAACAACAATTTATTCCTTAAAAAACTATATGAACAACAGAACTATCTTTTTAAAAAACGATACAAAAAATAATGAAATCAAAGAATTTTTTGTACACGACGTTGAGTAGTCGCTCAGAAGTAGATTTGATGAAAAGCTCATTATTTGATCTGGCGCGGGAAAGAGTAATCTATGTCAGGGTGGTAAGCCACTGTCTGACGATCCGGAAGATGAATGGATAAGCGATAGATTACGTCGCTCTTCTTCTGACACGGAAATCGGTAGATGTGGTGGAGAGCTTCTGGAGCATAAATATAGCGGCAGTCCAGATACATCTTGATCTCGTCCACGGTTTCATCTTCAGCACTGCGCAACATCTGTATGGATTTTTTGTAGAACTTGGCGAAGGCATTGATTTCTGCCAGAAGTTTTCTCAGCGACTTCATAATTGATCTGTCACAGTTCTTGTTCGGAGTAATACTGCGACTCTCTTCAGCCGCCTGCTTCGTGTCCATGATGTATAATTGTCCATAGGAAAGGGCCATTCCAGTCGGTGGATGGAGAGGTCCAGCTGCATGGCCTCTGAACTCTTCCACCTGTGCACTCATTGATGCGAGAGCCAATGCCGAATTGAACTGTCGCATGTTGCTCTGGAAGTTGTCAGAATCCGAGCTATCTCCTGTGAGAAGTTTTTCGACCTGGACTGGAAAGGTGGAAAAGTTGTCCTCGACTTTAATGTCTCCAGAAGCACAGTAAATTTTGATCATGCCGACATCTTTGCTAATTTCGTCTTTAAAAACTGATATTGGTTCCCGATTCAATATAAATATTTCTTGCCTTTGAAGAAACTTGCTCTACAGTTAGTACATGTAGTCGTTATCTGGCCTAAGTGATGTCGAGTTACTGTAGCACCTCCAAATGCGTCTTTGGTCGTTGTTGCATTCTTTTCATCGTTTTTCTTCCGATATCTGGCTGATGGTATGTGAGTCTCTCAGTGCGTTGCTCCTTGGTTTCAGATGCTCTTTTAGCCATGGCATTGCTTCGAAGACTTGCTCTTCATTCCTCGGCTCTTTCATGCGTTTCAGACAGTCTTGTCTCCAATTTTGATTACGAGTTGCTGATCCTTTCCATCATTTTCTTCTTCTCGGTAGAAGCAGCTTTCCGAAGACGTCTGGACTCCCGATCTTTCTTTTTCCGGATTGCACTTTCTTCTGGAGTCTCGCTTTGTTGCTTCCGTCTCATGAACTCATCAGCACATCGCTTTTGATCATTTTGGCGGGCCGACAACAAATATTCATACGACTTTCATCGTAACAGTAACAGAAAAAAAATAGTTAAACGTGAAACCCAATTGAACTTGTTGAACTTGACTCCCCTGACCCTTCAAAGCGAAGTTTTGCTAACTAAAAGAAAGACATAAAAAACCTAGAAATTTTTCACGTCAAAAACTCCCGATAGACGCGAACATTTAATTATCAATTCATATCGTATGGAATCGGTACTACTTGGTGTAGTAGCTAGTGAGTTGCAAACTGCAATCTGCATTCCCTGGTTCAATTCCTCCTGAGGTCTGTTGAGTTTTGTTGATCCAGCGGGGTGGTTAAAAATAGTTCCCATCAACCGCGATCCCTCAACCCTAATTCTCTCTCTCTTTGAGGAATACGGGCTCGCAATCTTCCAAGCGAACAGACGGACATACTTGAATAGCGTAATATATATAAGAAAGATATATATAAGAAAGATAAGAAGTTTTTCTTTTACCGGTAAATTCCAAGAATTTTTTGAAATTTACTGGAAAATTTACTTCTAAAAATGCGCTATAGTTTCGAAACGTCCCAGTTTCGAAAAATCTTGTTTCGAAACGTCTCAGTGCCTAAATTTGTTTTCATCGTGTTCGAGCTAATTTTGCATAAACCTCTAGTTTAAAATTAATTTAAAAAAAGGAAAATAGAAAATAGCCATAAAAATTGGGGGAAAAACTCGGAGAATTCTCGGATTGGCCCGAAAGTTTTGGAAATATTTAGTGGCAAAAATACTCTCGGGTGCGCTCAGAAATTTTTGGACCAAAATATCGCTTTCAAGAAGTTTCAGAAAAATCGATATTTTGGTCCAAGTTTTTCTGAGTATATCCGGTAGTATTTTTGACATTATTTCCCAAAGTTTCAGGTCAATCGGGGCATTTTCCGAGTTTACCAATTTGATTCACTTGTGTACAGGTCTCTTCTATGCCGTCCAAACCGCCATGAAACTTGACAAATCGACTGTGGAAGCTCGCCAATACCTCACTGGCCTGCTCACGACGCTTGAATCGATAAAAACACAATTGGCCGATAATGAAGCCATCAAGAATGAAGTTGGTTTTAATATCTGAATTCTATTCATCTCATACTCTGTTTTTCAGACGATCGCTCAAGCTCATATTGAAAATTTTGCTGAGAAGCTCTTCAACTTTGCGGACAAGAAAGAGAAAACCGGAAATGTAAATAATATTTACAAAAATTCAAAAATAAAATGTTCCTCGTAATTTAGATTGATAAATCCGTCGTTCATGCCTTCTACACCGCCGGGCACGTAATGGATGTTCTTGCATTATTCGGAGAAGTTTGTTTTTTTTTTCGATTTCCCTCATATTCTATTATTTGATTTGTTCCAGATTGACGAACCATTCTTGTCATCGAAAAAATACGCCAAATGGAAGAGCACTCAAATTTTCACATGCTTGAGAGACGGGACACCGTACGTGCCGAGCAGCCAACAAGAAACGGAGACTGCCGACGATGGTCAGAATTGTGTTCTTTTTTTTTGAGAATAATCTCCTTTTTCAGACCTCACCCAGTTTGGCTCTCAATTCCAACCAAACCCAGCGCCATCCACTCCACACGGACCACGAGAGCACAACTATAACGATCAGCCAGTTGCTCCTGCTCCGGCTCCTGGTCCTGGTCTTGGATTCAATGGATATCCGAACTTTCCTTCAGGTAGGTTTTCTTTTTTTTTTTTGTTGCAAAATTTGCCGAAAATCACAAAATAGCAACAAAAAAAATTAAAAAACGGCAAAAACTGCGCGAAAACTAGGATAATGTTCCGATGGACCTGCAATTATGGGAAATAAGGGCGAAAAATTCTCCTGGGTATGCTCAGAGAATTTTGGAACGAAATATCAATTTAAACATTTTCAGAAAAAAAAAAATCAATAAATACATTTTAAATCGATATTTTGGTCCAAAATTCTCTGAGAATATCCAGGAGAATTTTCGTCCTCATTTCCCAGGATTTCGGGTCAATCAGAGCATTTTCCGAGTTTTCGCGCGGTTTTTTTGCCGTTTTTTTAAAAAATGAGTTGTTATTTCGTGAATAACCCCATCAGAATCACACAAAAAAATGCTCTGATTTTTGAAAAATTTTGCAAGAAAAAAAAACTGAAGACCAAAAGGAGTACACGAAATCCGAGGCCGTGGCCTAGGAAACCTGCGGCCGCGTAATCTAGAAATGTCAATTTTTCTCAGAAATATTCATTTTTCTTGCAAGTGAAAAAGAATTATATTTTTCGTTGTAAAATTTGCCAAAAATCAAATAATTTTTACTGCGGTTTTAACGTGATTTTCGTAATGGGGTTATTCACGAAATGGCAACTCATTTAAAAAAAAAACGGCAAAAAAACTGCGCGAAAACTCGGAAAATGTTCTGATTGATCTGAAATTTTGGGAAATAAAAATTCTCCATGACATTACCTCAAAATTTCAGACAAAAATATCGATTTTAAGTATTTTCAGAAAAAAAATCAATATTTCTTAAAACCCGATATTTTGGTCTGAAATTTTGTGGAAATGTCCGGGAGAGTTCCCCCCTCCCATTTCCCTAAATTTCAGGTCAATCGGAGCATTTTTCCGAGTTTTCGCGCAGTTTTTTTGCCATTTTTTTGCATAAATCCCCCATCCAACACTACGTTTAAAAAAAATTTCCCAAAAAGTTGACGCCTCCTTTAAAAAAAAAGAAAAAAACGAAGTTTTCACTAAGCGTTGACCGACATAGAAACTTGACACACATTTTCAAAAACACTTGCTTCTTGGTTTTGCAACGAAATCAGCTTAATTATCTTAATTTTCAGACCAATCTCTTCCAAATCCACCTGCTCGTTCAAACATTCCTCCATCGAGCTCCCATTTCACTCCATCTCTTCCATCTCATGGAAATTCGTCTCCATACCCACCACAATCGAATTACCAATCTGATTTTTCTGCCCCTCAGCCTGTTAAATCTGTTGGTGGACAGCCGACCGAGGAGGAGTTTGCCGAAGTTCGCAAGTTTGCCAAGTACGCGGTGAGCGCCATCGATTACGAAGACGTCAATGCGATCCGTGAAAACTTGCTGAAGGCTCTTGCCGTTCTTCAAAAATATTGATTTTACTTACATTCTATTCTATTCAGTTATTTCAAAAAACTAAACAAAAATTGTCTCGATTGCTTGTCCAATAAATGTATGTTATGTCCAAATACATTTTCTTTTTTTTTTAACTTCAGAGTGGTTTGATCCTCTTTTCAGTTACCTAACTTTTTGTGATATTTTATTTACGAAATTTGACTGCTTTCTATTTATTCCCCATTCGTTTTTTTCAGTAGGATGCACGATGAGCCTGAAAAGAAGAAAAAAATTCTGAAACTGTAGGTTTAAATGGAAAAATACCCTAGAAAAATTCAACGTTTCAGAACACGTAAATCAACTAGCAAACTAATAGGAAAATGGAGAAAGTTGAGTGCAGACGAGGGAGACGGATCGCCACATGATATAGAAGAAGTCGTCGTCAAAAAAGTGCTTGGACTCTCATTGGCAGAAGCGGTTGCAGCCGATCCTTCTATGGATGGTCTCCCACTTCCCGCCTTTTTCAGATACGCAATTGATTTTGTAGAAGAGCACGGACTATGCACTGAGGGAATTTATCGATTATCTCCACCGAAAAGTAGATTGGATGAACTGGAAAGGAGGGCGAATTGTGGAGAGCCGCTGGTTTTTGCAGATGCGCATGATGCAGCAGGTCTTATTAAGAGGTGTGTTTTTAATTGGAAATATTGTGTTCTCAATCGAGTTGCGACGTCAAGAGGTCAAACTCCGCCCACTTTTTTCACGCGAACATTAAATTTTAGTGCATTTTGAATTTTTCCGTGAAAAAAGTGGGCGGAGTTTGACCTCTTGACGTCGCAACTCGATTGAAAACACAATATGTGGGACTTTTTGAAAAATATTCTGGCCGGTTACAGTACGCACTGGCCCGAATATTTTTGTAAGAGACGCAGAGATGGCAATAATACACCACACCATTAAGATTTTTGCATTGCGTTCTGTTGAAAAACAGAGGGTCGTGGGCAGGAGTGGGACCAAAAAAAAAAAAGTTTTTGGGTGAAACAAAAAAGTTTTGATTTTTTTAGAGCCACGGAGGCGCAAAAAACCCTGTTTTTGAACAAAACCTTAGCCGGCATATTCTCCGAATTGACAAAAAAAAATCTCTTATTTTTAACGAAACCTTGGAAAATTTTCATTTAACTGGCAGAAATACGCCTTTTTTTTGAAATTTGTTTCTTGAACTAGGGTTGGCAATGGGGAGGTGGAGAGGCTCCCCACCTCCCCGCCCCACCTCCGAGCCCCAACCTACCCATCGCCAAAACATGCCTCCGAAATTCTGGAAAAGTGAAATTTCCGCCTCAAATCTGATTAGTAGTCGTGCTAGTATTGTTTTTTAAAGTGAGTAAACTATCAGAGTGCTTAAAATTGGATATCTGTCACTCGTGCAAAAAAGAGTGGGGCTCCCCATTGCCAACCCTACTTGAACAACTCATTTTTTTTTTGTTGCTTTCTTGGTAAATTTTTTAAAGACAAACTTTTTAAATTAATTTTTTTCCCACCCCTGGCCGTGATTTAAAATTTTTGCGCTACTGCGTACTGTAGCCGGGAGGAAATTAAGACAATAAAGGGCATATTCAATGTATTGTAAAAAAAAACGGAAAATGACAAGCTCGTAGAACTCTTCGATTGGTCTGAAATTTCGGGAAATAGTGTCAAAAATACGAGAGCGGGGTTCTATTCCGGTAGTAGGCGTCAGGCAGGTCTAAAACAACTGAAAACCTCTAAAACCCACGTAATTTTCAAACAATGTTCTGTCTTGTATATGTTCAAGAAAAAGGAGGAAAATAATATCATATTTAATACTGACTTATTGTTAGTCGATCCGTAATTCGCTTATGCAGATTTGTGAAGAAAAATGTTTTTTTTTTTCTTCAAAATTAACATTTTTGGAAATGCTTGTACGTTTTTAGGTTTCTTCGCCAAATCCCAGAAGCTGTCGTTCCACCCGAATTCGATTTGATCGCCGAATCGTGCCGATGCGGACTTCCCTCAACTAGCCAATTGACTCCAAAACTCGTATGTGAGTGTGGAGCAGTTCGACAGATGCGACAAGCTCTGAACACTGTGGCCGTTGAAAACAAAACCCTTTTCGTTTACTTTTTCCTCCATGCTCAACACGTAATGACACATGAAAAAGAGAACAAAATGGGACTTCAAGCTCTTGGTCTTTTGCTTCAAACGATACTGGAAATGTCGCGAAAAATGGTCTGCTTTTGTGCGCACGCAATCAGGCCATGTGATGGAATTGCAGCTCAAGGAGTGAGTGTATTGTATTTAACAAACAAAAATTATTCATTTTCATATTTAATTTTTTTTTGTTTCAGGCGTGCTATTTGGTGGACGAGGACACAAGAATCATCAAGTAAGCGTTATTTTGATAACCGTTTCGTGAGCGGGCGGGAGCATTCCATTCTATTCGAATGTGGCAGATATAAGTTAGAAAAATAAAAAATACAATTGACAATGAGATTGAGCATTTGGGTTCGGCTTATTAGGAATACTAAATATTTAGTCTTATTAACGTCTAGGTGTGGCGTGTTGGGTTCCCGGTTGCGAGTCGAGCTCTATTTCGACCATCCCGTCTTCAATCTTTGCGTCCTTTTCTTTTCCGGGTTTTCCCTTGCCATCAGTTTTCGCTGAGCTCACTTTTTGGTTTTTCTGTAAAAATATTGTTCCCCTGTTTCGCAATACGTTTTTGATATATTGTCCATTCGTGAAGAAAGCAAGTGCGCTCCACAAAACTTATTACTTCGTGGATTTCATTTTCGTCGCCAAATTATTTCATTTTACGTTGAATTTACACGTGAATTGAAATAATTTTCCGACGAAAATGAAATCCACGAAGTACTAAGTTTCGTGGAGCGCACTAGCTTTTTTCGCGAAAGGGCAATATTAAATTAAAAACAAACCTTGTAAAAGAGCACAACAGCAACAACAATTATGATAGAAACGACTGTGATTGCACCGATGGTGATTGGAACGGCATATGTACCTGTAAACATTTGAAAAATATTCAAAAGGTTGTACATTCAACAACAACACGGAAACCCACCGAACATGGTCTACAAAGTGTGGAAGAATAGAATAGAATAAAGAAATGGTTGAGAAAGGGTCGAAGTGAGTCACACACCACAATGTTTATGTCCAAAAGGAAGAGAAAAGCTGGGCGAGAAAGCCACCCGCCCGTCACTCTTTTGATTTGAAGCAGATTCTATCTGTCTGCTCTTTGGATTTTGAAAATCTCTATTCCTCCTCGCTTCGTTCACACGAGGGAACGAGGGGTCAGATGGCACAAACAGGTGTGTTCATACACTGATAGTTATTTTTTTTAATGTTATTATTGAGCTCACCTTTTGGATTGTACACTCCTTTTGCATCATCTGTTTTTGAGAGATCGTACACGTCGCGACGTGGCTCCTCCTTGAACAGAGTGTCGTTTGTTTTGCTTCCGACGAGAATGTCTGGCTGCAAAAGCAAAACACTTGAAAAATGAAAATGTATAAGCAAAACGTACAATTTTGAACTCTGTAGTAGTCTCCTCGACGGCTGATGTAGTAGTTGTGGTCGGCGCTGTAGTAGTGTCTGCTTTCTCGTCATACGGCTGGAACTTTTCAGCCTCGACTTGAAGAATCTGTTCTCCACGAAGAGTGTACGGGCGGTCACAGACAGTTTCATTCGCATTGGAAACAAAGAACTGCTTTCCATTCTCTTCCACTTCTTTTACTCGATCCTCTACTCCGAATACGACTGAAATGGGAATTTGGTTAATTTAAAAACTATTAACGTAAATATTAAGGCTTTGGGACTTTTCCAAACTAGGGCGTTTTGAAAATTTTAAAGGGAATTACATATGGTCAGGCTTCCAGAATTTCCTGAAAAATTGGGTGACACATTGTTTGAAGTATGTAGTTTGGATTGTGAACATTTTTGCATTTTTCGATCGTCTGAAAACTTTCGAAAACGCAAACATCTTTTATCTTTATTGATTTCAAAAGTTGAAAGCAGTGGAGAAGAGGTAGAGTGGGTACGAAGTTTGACTGGCGTGCAGAAGCTACGTGTCACCTAATTTTCAGAAAATTCTGGAAGCCTGACCTTATGCAACTCCCTTATTACTGCAATTTTTCGTAATGGTGTTCGCGCTAGGGAACAAATCGCAATAAAGTTTCGAAACGTTCCAGTTCAGAATCGTCTGATCAGTTTCAGTTTCGAAACGTCCCAGAACCAATATTAACTTACAATGAGCTAGTTCTCCGTCGCAAATATACGGATTAGATGAAACGTCCAGAAGTTCCACAGCCGGGAGGTTTTTGATGATCTGAAAACACCTATAATTCACACAGACAAAATATTGGAGAAAACTCACATTTGGTAGTGAAATCAGCTTATTTTTCTGTAGGTTCAGTTTTTTCAGAGTGTCCTTTTGATTTTTGAAAGTGTTCTCCTCGATTTTTGAAATATTGCACTTGGAAAGATCTAGTTCTTCGAGTTTTGGATAATTTTTCAATTGGTCAGCTGATATCGAAGTAAATCCGCACTCAGCCAATGATAACTTCTTAACCTTCTCTAGTTCAATATTGGGTAGTGTCGATATTGGATTATTGCGTAGACTGAAGACACTGAGCTTTTCGGCAAGTGGTTTGAATACTTCAGTTGGAATCGTTTTAATCTCGTTCCAGCCTAAATCGAGGTCTTCAAGGCTCGACAAGCCAAAGAATACGTCTGGTTCCAGGTTTCTGCAATTATATTTGAATTCATTGCAATTTTATAATAAAACTTACGAGATGAAGTTTCCAGCAAGAGAAAGTCTCGACAAACTCTCTAAACCATCAAATGCGTACGCAGTGATGTTTTCAATGAGATTTACTCTCAAATCAAGCTCTTTCAACTTTTTCAACGTGGCAAACTGTCCTGGCTCGAGGGATGGGATTGAACAGCCGGAAAGTTTGAGCACTTCCACTTGTGGAATATTCTTGAACAATGCCTCGGGTGGTTCGAAAATACCATCGGCACGAGACAAATCGAGAGTCTAAATTTGAATAAGAAATTCTCGGACGAATGAATCATCAGACAAACCTTTAGTGCTTTCAAGCGACTAATTTCCTCAATAACCGTGTCATTGACAAAGTTATGCTCTCCAATGACAAGAGTCTCGAGAGAAGTGAGCGGTGCGAATGCCTCCTCCTCGATGGAAGCTATGAAGTTTCCAGACACATCGAGGTATGCCAGCTGAAAAGAGATGACGTTCATTTGGTTCTGTTCCACCGGTTGGTCATGCAATGTGTTTCATTCCCTGTTTCTTTTAAGTGCATAAAAACGAGACGAAGAAGTCGTCAGACAAGTTTTGTAACGTCATCGTCAAAGAAGACTAGGGAATATTTAATTGGCATCGACGGCGCGAAAACGTATCCCCGCCAAAAAACTAGGCAGGCTTTACTAGGAGTTCTACTGCTCATGTCCCCTCCACCCTGCTCGCCTGCACTTGCACCCTCCATTGTATAAAAAGAGGGTGTAATAACAAGGCGACAGAATGGCGGAGCGAGGGAGGACGCAAATGCGATTTTTGACGACCACATTGCATAAAGGAAGAAGTACATCGAGAATGTCATTAGTCGATGGATTTTTTGATGCGTGAGGAGGAATATGAATATTTTGGACTAGACGACAGACATACCTGTTTCTTATTTTTGAACTGGTCCGCCTCAAGTTTGTCCAGTTTATTGCTCGAGAATGCCATTGTCTCCAGATTCTCCAGCGCATTCACTGATTTTGGAATTGTCTGTAGATTACACGAGTGAATCGTCAGATTCCGTAGAGATTGTTCAAGACCCTTGAAACAATCATCTGCGATTTTCAGCTCGTCTTGTCCGGAGCACTCTCGAATATCAAGACTTTGAAGCTTTGGGGCAATCTTACCGAACTCTGGAAGTCCAGATTCTGGGAACTCCATATGTTGGATACTGATCTGGAGTTTTTGTTCTTTGGACTGGCTCGGCGAGGTTTGAACTTACTGAAGATGTTGTGAGACTCGCATTCTTCACAGCTTCTGTCGCTTTCATCAAATGATCAAGGTTCGAGCCGTACAGACAGGAGATTGCCACTTCCACTTTGTCATTGCCTTGAGGCTGTAATACAAATTGTTGGAATGAATCATATCGTGCTTTGCAGCGAATTGCTAGCAAACCCACTTTGCAGAAGCACAAAATGAGATTGTTGAGATCGTCTTGCGAGAGATCGGATTGGTTCTCGAGCACGTCCAAATCGGGACAGTTGGCGATGGCGGCTTCTGCGGTTAGACAGCACGCGACAAGAAAAGCGACAAGTGGTCGCATTTTGACCTCGAACCACACGATTCACGATCCAATTTCTCTCGTGTTTTCGCTCTGGAATAAACATTTATGCGAATAATAATTTTAATACGAGGTGAAAAAGAATGCGAATAAATATGAGATGAAGATCGAGAAAGAGGAGATGAGAAGAGAAGGGCAGATTTGATTTGAAACGAGATATGAACGACATGGAAGAGGATGGGAGGAGAACGACGATGACGACGACGAAGACGCGCGGTATTCGATTGGCGAAAGAGGAAAACGAGAAGACCGATGTGCGAAAGTGGCCGAGTGGTTGAAGAAATGGAGGGCGCAGGGGGAGGGCGGACCCACACTCAACACAAGGTGTGGTATGCCATTTGGCAAGGAAGAATGACACATTTCGCCAAGAGTTATCATGGCGAAAATGGCAAGTAGTAGGTGTGGAGGGAATTATGTCGGCTTGGAAGAGAATAAGAAGTCGAAGAACAAGAAAAAGGAGAAGTAGAAGAAGAAGCAGGAAGAATGGTCGTTACGCAGATCAGCTAATCGGACGGGATTGTGAGAAAAGAGGATGTATTGATTGTTGTGAGACGATTTAAACGATGGGAATTGCCGTAGTTACTCTATTTGCCCGACAGTCGGCTTATTTTTCGAACCTCTGAGGCCGAATCCATGAAACTGGAAAATGAATATTGGAAATTGATAATTTTTGTTTTATGATGGTGGTGAGAGACGCAGAGAAACAAACAATCCCATGGATCCTATTGCTCTGATTGGATGCCGAGAAATTAGAGCCAGCCGGCTTGTTTTCAAATGCATTTAATAAAAGAAAATAGGAAAATTGTGCGAAATGAATCATCCCATAGAACACTTTTCTGGAAATGTCTGAAGTTGCATTAACAATTGGCTGGCGCCCATTGGAAAAATACTGCTGACTAGTCTTAAACAATCTTATTAGATTCAACAATGTTCTAATCAGACTCGAATGTTCTAAAGCGAATACAGAACTTATTACATTTCGAAAACTCCCCGAAAAAACGAAAAACTTTCAAAAATATGTACTCGGTGCTACAGATAATATTTAAACATTACCTGGAAATTACCGCATTTACCGTAATTGCCCAGCGCCTGTAATTTCCCGAATAATTGGCCGGCAGCCTCTAATTGCCAGGCATCCAACCAGGAGGTTCGAAAAATAAGCCGACATGCCATAGCAAATAGAGTAAATACGGTATTTTAAGGTTTCCTAATATATAAGACCACGACCTCAAAATTTGACATTTTCTAAAAAAAAATATATTCTATTAAAATCTTAAGATTATCGAGGTACCCCGGAAGGTGCCGGGAAAGCTGGCATGCCGGCCTACTGGAGGGGCCGAGCAGTTAGAGTAAATACGGTAATTGGGTTTCGTTGCCAATTTTTAAATTTACAATTAGTTGTGGATTTTTTTCAAGATATGCAAGAGGTATGACCCAAAAGTCTTTGTTTTTGCCAAAAACATGCAAAGTGTGTAATCTTGCGCTGACGGCTAACGCAGCCTTTTGGCGACTTTGTCGCTATACTTTCTTCACGCGTCTTGCTTGAATAATGAGGGTTTGGATTTTGTTCTGTAGTCTTTTGCAAAAGAATGATGTCATTTTTGGTTTATTTAGCTTCTCTTACCATATCATAGCCTCGTAAAATAACTTTTTCGAAAAGGATAATATTAGTGCAATAATTTAGGTCGAGAGTGTGTGTGAATGAATGCGTGCATCAGTAGTTTTCATCCAATTCGACCTTGTTTTGGCCACAGGTGGTGGCGTAAAGTGATAACACGCACGGCTATCCGCTGGACGATGTCTCGCCCTATTTTTGCGGTTTTCATCATGTCATCATAAGCCATGGAGAAAACACACGGAATGTGATACAGAAATCATTAGAACGTTCTCTTTTTCTTTTCCACTATTGATAACAAAAAGAAAAAAAGTTTTAGGTTCTACTTATTTACAAGTGGTTTTTCTTTTTGCAGGTACATCCCGCCTTTGGATGGACAATACGTGGAAAAGTGGCTCAATGACTCTCAGAATCCAGGACAAGTTGGAGAAGAACTTGTGAAACAGCAGTTTCTACTCGATTTGTTGCATTCCAAGGTCGGTTTACCCTCTTAAGGGAAAAAGGATTACATGGGAAAAAATGGGGAAAAAAAGAGGGGAAAAGGGCGGCGACGGTGCGAACAACTTTCAATAATATGACATTTCATTACGTTGTCTGGAAAATGTTGACTTTCTTTTTGCTGTAACAATGTGAAGGAAGACAAGAAAAGAGTGATTATGTGATAGAATAGAATAGGCAAAGATAGAAAATTATCAATGATTGTGTAAAATATATCCCTTTCCATCCACGGAATTCCTATCTTTTTGTTCTCCATTTCTTCATATTACCCATTTTGCATTGAACCGTAATTAGGCAGGTTATGCAAGGTGAAACTGAAGTCACCACACCGTTTCGTTTCATCCGCTTCGTTTTAATTTGTCGCTTTCGTTTTGACCAAAACTCGCGAAGGTCACGCAACACTTATCGGATGCCAACATCTTGGATCCATGCCAAATTGCCAATAAATTTCGTTAAACCAGTATTACATAAAACCCTTGGCACGGTGCCAAGCAGTGATAGGCGGGACCGCGGGTTTGGGGTGATAGACGCGGGACTACAGTAAGCCTACAGTATGCCTACAGTATTATAGATCTGAATTGATTCTCATACACTGTATTTGGTAGATCTATAGCGCAAAATTTGGGAAAAAACAAAAAATTAATTTAGAGAATATGACTTATTATGTTTTCAATCGAGTTCCATCATCCAAAATGAAACCCGCCCACTTTTTAACGCATTTTGCATTTTTCCGTGAAAAAGTGGGCGGGTTTTCATTCTTTCATGATTCAATTAGATTGAAGGCTCTGGGACGTTTCAAAACTTTTTTGCATTTTTGCGGCGTACTAGTGTATTTAAATTTCCATAAAAATACAAATAATTGATAAAAGCAAAAAATAAAAACCTAATGAGCGTGCGTTTTGGTGTCAATTGGCAAAAAACGCTACGAAAAAATGCAAAAAAGTTTTGAAACGTCCCAGTTTTGAAAAGTCTTGTTTTGAAACGTCCCAGAGCCAGATTGAACACACAATAGTAATGAAAACTTATTCAACTTAAATTTACCCAGAGCTAGGATCCATGAAACATGAATACGGCAATTTCCGGAAAATGGGTTTGTCTGTTTCTCTGTGGTTCTCATCACCATCATACAAAATTCATTAATATCCAGATTTCGTTTTCCAGAAAACGGATTTGCTCTTTTTTTCCAGTTTAATGGATACGGCCTCAGGTTTCCGCTTAAACTGAAAATGGACCTTTCAGGTCATTCCATAGATCTCGTTTTACTGCCCTAGTGAAATTCGCTCCATTGTAAAGTTCTGTTTACAGATTAGTGCACGATATGAACGTGGTCTGGAAACAGCAGAAATAGACGAGCATGCATGGCAAGTTCAAAACAGCATCACGGCCATCAAAAGACGGCTCAAACAGTTGGTTGACACGGTTCCACCAGTGGTTTCCCTCGAAACAACCGACTCGCGATGCATAGAAATGTACGAAGAAAAACAGCTGATGGCAACGCAGGGAATGCTTCGAGCGGACATTTTGGAAGAACGACAACGTGTTGCTCGCTTGTGTTGGCAGCTTCATAACACAGGCGAGGACACGAAAGAAATGGTAAATGAAGATCCCAAAAACGACGAGCAAGAGTGGGTGGAAAGATGCAAGCTGGAAGAAGCTGCGCGCAGTGCTCTTTTGGAAGAAATAAATCGTCTCCGTTCAACTTGTGCTGATTTGAGAGCTCGTCTGGAAATGGAGGCGTTGAGCAACGAAGTTCCCAAATACGATTCCCTTTGATTAACTTTTTAAACATTTCTCCTCTTTGTCTTACTACAATTCTAGTCTATTTTTTATCCTGTTAGGCACCTAGCTAATGTGGTACTGCACAACTTTATAGCTTCAGACAGAGCAATTTCGAGTCCGATTGAATTCCTACTAGACAAGAAGCGAGTTGTCTGAGGCTCACTTAATCGTCAGGCTTTACTTCTGCAATAATAACAGTGAAAGCCATTTGGCGCACTTTTATCTCAATGGCATAATCAATTTCACTTTGAAACTTTTCAATTTTCACTTATTATTTGATCCTGGGTCACCAATTATTTTACAGATCACATTATTTTTTTGAGAGTTTAAAATTTCCCAGTTTTTTTTTTGCATCCCATCCTCTTTTTGTATAATGGATTCGTGGCGGAGTGACAATAGTTTTTCACGTTTTTATTTTATAAATGAAGAAATAACTGAAGAAATGAAGAGATTTTTTGTCTCCTAGTTTCACGTGAATTGTCACTCCGTCACAAATCCATTATAAAAAAAAATTGTATAAACATTTACTTTATATTTTGTTTTCCATTTTTCGAGTTCTATACCGTTTCTGCGAATTATTGATTTATTTATTCGTGCCCACGCAAAGCAATCTGGATAATGAAACACTCGTTTTAGAAAAAAGAATGGCAGATTTGTTTAGAAAACCGAAGAAGACGGCACAGAAGCGTCGAATTGTGGAAAATGATGATGTGGCCGAAGAAGGTGAGTTGGACTCTAGACAATCTATGTAAATTCTACCTCAACATTTCAGAAGAGCACACACGAGTGGCAGATATTCGAGACCTCCAAAGATCTAGAGAGCGCAAAAATGGACTGACTGAACTCGAGTGCGCTGTCGGAATCTCCAAGGCCGCTGCATTAGAAGACGGAATTCAGATGACCGGTGGAGGAATGGTAATGACGTCGAAAAAGAAGGCAGCGATGGAAGCAGCAAGCATCGAGCAAGGACTTCGAGAGCAGTTCGAAAAAGAAACAATGCTTCGCGATGAGCACGAAGAGTTGCGCAGATACATTGACGACGGCCTTCAAAAGTATAGTAAGGATGGGAATGGAGAAGAAGAAGAGAAGCAACAGACGGTGTCGGCGAAGTTTTCGTCGTTGAATGCTGAAGATCGAGATGTGGAACTTTTGAAACAGGCGGCTGGGAAGGTGAAAGCAAATCAGAGAAAAACAGAGACAGAATTGCTCTCAGAGCATATGCTTGCTGGTATTCCAGAAGTCGATTTAGGGATCAGGTGAGCAGTCTTCTATTTTTAATTTCTGTTTTTTTATGATCAATTTTTTACAGCACTCGTATTACGAACATTCTGGAAACTGAGAAAAAGAAGCGCTTTATGCTCGAAAAGGCAACTGCCTTGGCCGCTGGTCTTCCGCCTCCAGTTGAAGAAAGCGATGAGACGAAACCGAAACACAGAAGACGTTTTAATCATCAACAACGACGATGATATTCAATTTTATTTGTACCATATCTCCTATCCGGATATTTATATTATCGTCTCAATTTTCTTCCCGGTTACAGTAAACAGTGGCGCTCAAGTTTAAAACCCCGCCCCCTCAGGTTTTTCAACGCGATGCAAAAATCAGATTGGGTGTCTTCTTGTAATCTCGGCTGAAAGAAAATTAAAACGATAATATCCTGAATTACTATGTTCTCAAAACATTTTTCTCTTAAAACATGCGTTACCAATGTTGTCTTAATTAATTATTCATAAACAACATTAAACTACTCATGACTTTGTTTAGCAGATCCTTTTTTTCTAGAGATGACCATTGCGCAAGGAAAATATTTGCGTTTAATGTCTAGATTTCTCTGCCTATTAGAAACAATTTCACGCGGAAAAGCCATAGACACGCCCACTCACAGATTTTGAAACTAAACGGAATCAAGGGGCTTTCCACGCAGATCATGCGCGAGAGTGCATACTGTAAACGTTACTATAAGAAAGGAAACGAAACTATAAGAAACAGTAAATCAAAAGAATCACATAATGGATTCGTTGCGGAGTGACACTTGAGTTGACATTTTATTCGAAAAAATGAAGAAATTAAGAGATTTTTCGTCTCCTAGTTTTCCGTGAAATTTCACTCCGTCACAACCTTCTTGCCGGCTACCATAAGAGGCGCCCACTTTTTTTCAAGCAAAAAATTCAAAATGCACTGAAATTGAATGTTGGCGTGAACAAAGTGGGCGGAGTTTTACTTTTTGATGTCGCAACTCGATTGAAAACACAATAAATAAACGTAAAAATTAAAATTAGGTTTTTGTTAATTTAGAAAATACGTAAAAAGGAGAATTTTGAATACATTCTGTAAAAATGCGCCTTTGTAACTGGTGTACGGTCGGCGCCTGACCAACTTAATACATTTGGCAAGTAGTGGCTCTCCACACTAATAAAAAATAAAAAAGCGTGAGAAAATTGAGAATTTTGGATAAAAATGAAGAAAAACAGGTTTTTTTTGCACGTGACGAAAAAAGCATTAAAGGCGCATAACGATCACCACTCACATGGGTCTTGCCACGATTTTCTACTAGACTACGGTAATGTTTCGAAATTTAGGATTTTTTTGCATCACTCACTCTGAATTTCTACCTGCGTTTTCGCATTTTTCTGAAATTTTTTATATTATTACTGCGTCGCCAGGAGCAGGCAGAAACGCGTGGAAAACATGGCAGCGTCGCGTGAGTCTCACCGCGGCAGTGTGTCGATTTACGCTCGAAATTAAAATTTTCAGTAAGTTTGAAAAAAATATAACGTGAATCGACACGCTGTCCCGGCGAGACCCACACGACGCGGTCACGTAACTGCCTGTTCCTAGCGACGCAGTAATATCAAAGTTAACACGCGAGGGTAATTGCTGGCTCATACTGAATATGGGTTCACGCAGCTCCGCCTGCTCGCACTTATTTTTCATGATTTTCGCGTGAAATTTTCATTTTGATTTCCAAATTAATTCATCTCACGTATAAATTCAACGTGAGATGAAATAATTTGGAAAACAAAAGGAAAACCACGAAGTACTAAATTCGGTGAAGCGCGTTTGACCGTCACAGACAAATACTTCACGTGAAAATTATAAGTTTTTTATAAAATACGGTTTTCCAAAAATTCTTTCCAGGTTTCGATTGTGATGATGCCGTCGTGTACCACGCCAACATTCGGGGCATCTCAATTAGAGATCGGATCGGGTGATTCGCCGAGTCGTGAGTCTGTCATGACTCCGACTTCTTTAGATGACGACACGCCACGGAAGAAGTTCCCGACTCTTGAGACTGGAGACCGGTGGCCGATGTATCGGCGAGACGGATGGAGCTCTTTGCGGGCGCCACCTCCAGCTCGCCTCTCGCTGTCCACTAACCACAAGAACTTTATGTCTCCGATTTCGAGTGCATACAGTCAAACGCCAAATTCGCTTCTGTCACCAGCCATGTTCAACAAGCACCGAAGCATCTTCTCGCCAACTCTCCCATCTACTCCGATGAGCTATGGAAAAGTTTCTTTGGACAGCAAGAGCAGTGAATAATCGTGAATATGTTCAAACGAAAGTAAATGTTTTCAGATCTGTTCTCGCCTGCACCGACCGAACCAGTGGAAGTTGAAGCTACTGTTGAGTATTTGGCAGACCTTGTGAAGGAAAAGAAGCATCTGACTCTTTTTCCTCACATGTTTAACAATGTTGAGCGTCTACTTGATGACGAAATTGGGCGCGTCAGAGTGGCACTTTTCCAAACGGAGTTTCCACGAGTAGAACTCCCGGAACCAGCTGGTGACATGATGTCGATCACTGAAAAGATCTATGTGCCCAAGAACGAGTTCCCCGATGTATGTTTTGACACAAACAATTATGTGATTAATTTTTAAAATAATTTAGTATAACTTCGTTGGTAGAATTTTGGGTCCACGTGGAATGACGGCGAAGCAACTTGAACAAGATACTGGATGTAAGATCATGGTTCGTGGGAAGGGATCAATGCGGGACAAGTCCAAGGTACATCGAAATTACAACATTTTAAAAATCATGTGCAGTCATTGAAGGAAAGTTCCCACCGTGGAAAAGCAAACTGGGAGCATCTCGAGGACGACTTGCATGTTCTGGTTCAATGCGAAGACACCGAAAACCGTGTTCACATCAAACTCCAAGCTGCTCTCGAGCAGGTGAAGAAGTTGCTCATTCCGGCTGTAAGTTTTTCCACCAATATTTATTTATTTGAACTAACTTATTCAAGCCGGAAGGAACTGATGAGCTCAAAAGAAAACAACTCATGGAACTCGCTATAATAAATGGGACCTACCGTCCGATGAAGTCACCAAATCCAGCTCGTGTCATGACTGCGGTTCCTCTTCTCTCACCAACTCCACTGCGCAGTTCGGGTTCGGTTCTCATGTCTCCGACTCATGGTAACACTGGTTTACCAGCTACGACTTTGGGAGGAAGCATTCTCGTGAGCTCTCCTTACCAAACTCTATAAAAATGAACGTTTCAGAGCCCAACTCTCACTTCAAACCCGCTGATTGGATCGAATGTATTTGACTACTCCTCTTTTATCAATCAAGGAATGTTTGATTCGTTCAATTCTCTCCAGCTCAGTGACTTGACTTTCCCGAAGTATCCTACCACAACTTCCTTCGTCAATTCGTTTCCGTCGCTGTTCAGTTCCGTGGCTTCTTCAGCAGCTTCGCAGAACATGACCTGTTCTCCATCCAGTGGCGATAGCTCGACAGCGTCCAACAACAACACCTCATTCTAAAGTAAGTTTTCTTCAGATAACTCACCATTGTTTTGTTTGTTCTCACGTACTTTAGAGTTACCATAGAATCATGTGCTATACCTCATGTTCCCATTGATCTTCCCTTCTGTCATCCCCCAATATTCCCTTTCTCGGTATCTGCCATCTCACTCCATTTGGAATTGCATATACATACATTTTGTAATAATTATGTCATGAGATTTCCTAATACCATTAATTTTCTCTGTAATCTAAACTAGCCTTGGTGCCTTCACTGCCTATCATTGTATTTTTGAGAATTATCCCAGCTTTTATTCAGTTGATGGATGATATGGGAAATTTTCTTCGAAAACATAGGTTAGGCGTACCGGTAAGAACTTCTTATCCGGATAATAACCTTTGAGGTTTCACATCTACTTGAGCTTTCAGCGAAGCAATGAGTCGATGTGAATCCCATTCACATTACCTCGATCACAACCATCATAGCACCTCATTTTTTCTGTGTTATTTCACGCTAACCCTGTATCATTGGCACCTCGTTTGTTTGCAATAGGGTGTTTTCCCTGCTAGACTTCGCTCAAACAAACTGCCATTCTCAACTGAAACTTGAGTAATTTGAGATTTTTAAACTTTTCTAGCCTATGTTCAAATCTCACATAATTGCCCACCCCCATCTGTTTATCATGAATTTAAGCACTATCGACCCCATCTCTTCAACACCATTGGCTAAAACGTAGTCGTCTTTCTAATAAACCTTCTCTCTTTGTTGTCCCCATTTGGTCACTTTTCACGTGTGCCAGATGGATTAATAAATGAGTTTTTATTCGTAATTTATTTATTTTCATTTACTTCAGTTATGGGTTTATTCACGAAATGGGAGAAAAAAAAAACTGCGAAAACTCGGAAAATGCTCCTATTGTCCTGAAATAATGGAAATAATTCTTCCGGACATTCCCACAAAATGTCTTGGAGTTTTTTTTTTCTGAAATTTCAGGTCAATCGGAGCATTTTCCGAGTTTTCGCGCAATTTTTTTTTGCCATTTCGTTAATGTTTCCATTATATTTACTATTATTTACTTATTACTTGTTTCAAGCAATGCTGCATGTAAGCAGAGACTCCAATTGCTACCTTCATCCGGAATTTGCTACAGGAAATGCCAGGATTGTTGGAATCATTGATTTATTAGGTGAGGCTTCGGTGATTAGGAAAAAAAGATTAACAAAAAATATAATGAGTTTTAGAATTAGTGATCTGTCCAATAGGAATATTCTTAATCGCCTTATTCTTGCTTCTAATTAACAATGTTGTGAATCAGCAAGAACAAAGAAATCTTCCGTGCCGATATCGTAACGTCAGTTTCATTTATGATATCTTTCTTATATATATTTCGTTATTCAACATGTCCGTCTGTTCGCTTTGAAAGGTCAAGTTCAATTGGTTTTCACGTTTAACTTTTTTCTGTCACTGCGCCGATAGGCGCCAGATCAAGCTTGTTTATAAATACTTAAATATAATGGGTTCGTGGCGGAGTGGCACTCGAATGCACGTTTTTATTCGAAAAAATGAAGAGATTTTCGCCACCCATTTTTACGTGAAATGTCATTCTGTCACGACATACATGTCACGGGCCGGGCCGATTGGAAATTGTTTATTTACTGGCCCGGATAAAAATTTTCCCCTACGCTCCAAGTTTTTTTCTAATGGGCCTATTCAAAGTACTGTAGAAAATCGGAAAAAATGACAAAAAACTGGGAGAAAATTCGGAAAATGCTCCGATTGGTCTGAAATTTTGGGAGAAACTGTCAAAAATGCTTCCGGGCTTGCTCAGAAAATTTTGGACCGAAATATCGATTTTAGAAAAGTTTCAGAAAAAAAATCAATATTTTTTAAAATCGATATTTCGGTTCAAAATTTTTTTGCGCAAGTCCGGAAGCATTTTGGACAGTTTCTTTCAACATTTCAGATCAATCGGAGCATTTTCCGAGTTTTCTCCCAGTTTTTTGTCATTTTTTCCGTTTTTCTACAGTACTTTGAATAGGTCCATAATAGATTTTTGGCGACTTTTTGAGCATTTTGCAAGCATGAACTGGTTCGAAGCTTCACATAAATGAACGGAAGACTGAAATTTCTAGTTTTTGTTTAATAGACCATGATGGTCAATGCTGCTATTTTCCACGCGGAAATGATGGTTTGAGGAAAATTCGAAATTTTCTCACCTGGGCCAGCAAAATTTTCCCTTCGCCTGTCCCTGGCCGGGTCGGGCCAATTTTGACAAGTATGCGTCACGAATCCTTTATACTTGTGAGTAATTATTTTCTGGAACAGTAAAAAATTACAGTGTCACGTGGAACGATGGCATATGCACGATCATTTGAAAAGAGCTCTATTGGGAATGGCAAAAAAGGAAAACTACGATACGCTCGTTACGGTTCAAAGAGGCGAAGAGATCTTCAAAAAGGCTATTTTGGAGATTTACCGTGAATTGATGTATGGTTCAGAAGCAATGAAGTCAATGAAAAGAAAGTTGACAGAATCAGATAATGAAGAAGAATTGAGGAAGTTGGGAGCTGCAAAACTGAAAAGACTAGAAGTTGCCGGAGTTTTTTCTCAAGAAGACGCCGCTTGTGTAGAATGGAATCCACTGGACACAGTTATCAACCATATTACGCGTTTGAAGACGGAAAACATCAACAGAGCCCAGAAAAAAACGGAAATTGAAAAAGTAGAACTTTTGTATCGTTGAATTCTAGGATTTGGATGAATTATTGATTTATTTTGATCTACCCGCCAACATTTTTTTGTGTTTTATTAATCTCTTTTTTAATGTTCACTTCCTCATTTCTTATTTCCCATTTTCCATATCCCATTCGAGTCGACAATGCCAGTTTCTCTCTTTGACGAAATCCTCCTCCCAATTAACATCAAAGCTCCAGAGGGATTTTGTCTTCGTGCTCTTCGCGACAATGACTTTGGATATCTCGAGTTGCTGAAACAGCTCACTTCTGTCGGACACGTCACCAAGAATGACTTTGAGCAACGTTTTCTGTCAATGAAGAAGGCCAACTCGTACTATGTCGTTGTGCTCGAGCATATTCAGTAAGTTGATATTTTTGCATTTCTCGAATTTCCTCATTTTCAGAACTGCGAAAATCGTCGGTGCCGCGACGCTGGTAATCGAATTCAAATTCATCCACGGAGCCGGATCGCGTGGACGGGTTGAAGACGTCGTCGTTGACGAATCGATGCGCGGCCAAAAACTGGGCGTTCTTCTGAATCGCGTCCTCGTCGATATGGCGAAAACGATTGGAGTTTATAAGTTGTCACTCGAGTGCAAGACGGAACTGAAACCATTCTATAACAAGTTTGGCTACTCGGAGAATCTTCACTTTATGGTTCAACGCTTCGATGAACCACAATCCGTGCTGCTCGATTAAATCGTTTTTTTTTTAATGTATTTTCTTTCTTTCTTTTTTTCTATTTTACCGCTTGAGTTCAATAAAAACAACTGTGCAGTTTTGTAAAATATTCACTTCGACGATGGCTATTGTATTTTCAAATTTCTTACCAGTTACAGTAAAACTAAAGTTTCGAAATGGCAGGTTTCGAAACGTCCCAGAGCCCTAAAAACGCACTAAAGTTTCGAAACGCCTCAGTTTCAAAGCGACAGGTTTAGAATCGTCCTAGTTTCGGAACGAAACGTCACAGAGCCTCGAAATCCATTTTGGATTTTATTTTTCGCACGAGGCACGGCTCCCCCTCCTTCCAATGCGCCAGCAATTTCGCAGTGGTGCGCGCTTGCATCATTCGCCAGCGGCGAATGTAATTTTGTACTGAAAAATCAGTTTTTTGCATTATTTCACTCGAATAATTATTTTTTTGAAAAATGAATATCATTTGCCGATGGAGGAGTTTCTTCCGAACATTTCGAGCACTTGGACGTCAACAAAAATTCAGAAATGGCCGAGCCTTAGGGGTTTGAAAAACATCTACGATTTCTACGATAAAATATTGAGCAATCACATAATAAAAAGATAGAAATTAATAAATTATCAATTTTTATTCATTTTCAGAATAGTTATGCCTAAAAATTTGTGAAAAATATTTAAAAATCAAATATAAATGGAAAAAATTCTTCTATTGCGCAAATCACATTGTCCACGTGGAGTACACGGCCGTACGGCCATGGCGTTCCAGTGCACGCGAAATGCGCCAACCAGAAAAAATTTTGGAAAGCTGGGATGCCGTGCGAGGTGGCAGGCACACGGAGTAATGACGAGTGACCTGTCGGGTGTGTTCTCGCGCCAAAAAAAATCGTTTGAAAAAAAGGCAGTGGCCATTACTCCGTGCAGGCAGCTGGCAAGTAAAATGGTTCAGTTTTATTGACTAGATCGCTTTGAGGTTCAAATTCTCACGGTAAGCTCAAGTGTTGTAAATAAATGGAACTATTGTGTTTTCAATCGACTTGCGACATGAGAACGCGAGACTCCGCCCACTTTTTTGAGGGCGACCACGCGAACACAGTGATATTTGAAGAGACGCAGACAGGTAGCGCACAAATAAGTGGGCGGAGTCTCGCGTTCTCATGTCGCAAGTCGATTGAAAACACAATATAGAAATTTCTAACTATTATTATAAAAATTATGACGAATTATTGAAGGGGCAGGGAAGCGGGTGGAAGTGAAATTTAAAAAAAAGAAGTAAGTTTGAACATGGACTTGGGAATTTGAATGAAATGATTAGCGATTAATTCTCTTTGGAGCATCTATTTTCTGTGGACTCTTTAGACTCGGCTGCTGAATCGATTTTAGAAGACATGGACGATTTTGAAAAAATCAAATTGGCCAAACTCTCGGCCAAATTTTTCAACGAGTCAGTGCGAGGAACAATGTTTTTCTCATCTTCGTACATTTCCATAAAATCCAAATTGCCAAATAAAAGACGTGGAGTTGGCAGAGTTCCGGACTGAAAGAGGCGTGATTCGCGAATTCTTCTTCTTCCTTTCGGAGCACGTGGAGTCGATTTTGGTGCTGAAACTATAACGGCGAACCGAAGATAGGAGTGGATATTAACTGACTGTGTTTGGAGTAAGGATTAAATCTGACTGGTAGAGTGCTAATACTTTCATGATGACGATAAATCTTATTTTTTGGTGTCTCGGTTTTCGGGTGAGCGGGCGACGACATTTTCGAGTCTGGAAATATCCGAACGAGCGAATGAATTGATAAAAAGCCGACAAGCATCAAGACTTGCAAAAAATGTTGACCCGGTCGATGGGTGCCCCGCCTTGGACCAAGAGAAAATTACATTTTCCCCATAAAAATTAAATAAAACGCCACTGTGGAGACGGAGGGAATGCGATAGACTTTCCGTAGGGTCTGTTTCACGGCGTGCTGGAGACTACGTTTTTAAAATTATTTTTGGAAATGAATTTTGGAGGTCATCTCTCTCAGGAGCCTTCGTCTCTAGCATTACGTCGTGAAAACCAGGCAGAGCCGCTCGTGCGTTGCGGCTGTGGACTCGCCGCGACCAGCGCGTATACGGTAGTTTGTTTACATTCTTTTTTTGCATTGTTTTCCTTTTTGTTTTAAAGAAATATTATTGTTTTATTTAAGTTGTCACGCGGTGTTTGCGTACTCGCGTTACAAACCGATTTACGAGACTCCGCCCACTGTTCTGCTATTTTTTGCTGTGGTTTTTCCTTTTTTTTCACAACTTTTTCTCATTTTGCAGATTTCCTTCTGTTTTTTCAACACATTTTTGTTTCAGATCAATGGTATGCGAATGAATTTTGAACAAGAAAATTCGAGAAAAAAAGAAAAAATGGTGGATGATGCAAAAATCTATAAAACAATTTTTTCGTCTTTTTTGGTAATTTTTTCAATTTTTTTTTCTAAATTTTTGTTGAAATTAACTGATTTCAGGTGGCTAAATGTGCTGTTAGAATGGAGATTCGATTAAAAAGTGCGGGATTTTTCTCAATTCATCGCATTTTTTAATTGAATCCGAAGTTCTAACAACACAGCGACCTGAAATCATTAATTCAAAAAAAAAAAACTGCAATATTTAACATGAAAAGACGAAAAATATTTTTTATAGATTTTTGCATCATCCGCCATTTTTTCTCTTTTTCTCGAATTTTCTTGTTCAACATTCATTTGCATAAGACATTTATTGAACTAAAACAAAAATGTATTGTAAAAAACAGAAGGAAAACTGCAAAATTAGGAAAAAATGGAAAAATCACAGCAAAAAATATCAGGGCACTGGGCGGAGCCTCGTAAATCGGTTTGCAACGCGAGTACGCAAACACCGCGCGACAACTATAATAAAAAATTATTGTCGGCCCACCAAAATGGTCAAACGCGCCCCGCTGAACTCAACGCCATGCGATTTTCATTTTGGTTTGTAAATTATCTAATTTTACGTTGAATTTATACGTGACATTAAATAATTTGGAGACCAAAATAAAAATCGCATAGCGTTGAGTTCAGCGGAGCGCGTTTGACCATTTTGGCGGGCCGACAATAATATTATTGTTTTCAATCGACTTGCGACATGAAGACGCGAGACTCCGCCCACTTATTTGTGCCGTTCTGTCTGCGTCTCTTCAAATATCACTGTTCGCGTGGTCGCGCACAAATACCGTATTTCCTCTAATTTAAGCGCATGCGCCTCTATTTTTCAACCTCTTTTCCAAATGTGCCTCTATTAGAGGTGCGCTTCAATTAGAGGGTGTGCTTCTATTTTTCAAACATTTATTTCTGAAGAAAATGCAGCTTATCATTGGTTTTTTCAATATTGGTAATCCGTCTCTGTCTAAATTTTCGGTCAAAATAAAATTTCTTGGCGGCACAGCAAACGCTGTTTTTTTCAATAAACGAAACGACCGCATTTTTACTCAACTATTGCTCGGAACTGTTCAGAGAACGGTAGGTAACTGTTGGGAGGGTCTTCTAGAACTGTTCGGGGTTGCAATCCAAACAGTTTCCGAAAATTCCCTCAACAGTTTCCTAGCTCTGAACTGGTCCAAAGCTATATCTCTGGTAACTTATAGGTTTTGCTTTTGTGATCACGGTGGATTCGATTTATTCTTTGCTTTTTTGCCGATTCTTCAGCATCTGACACATCGACAAATTCACTGAGTATTGAAAAAAAAAAGCAAGAAAACTAAAAAATTTAAGAACAACTGCAAAAAACCGAAAAACGAAAAATTTACAGGCAGTGAGTGCGCCTCAATTAGAGGGTGCGCCTCTATTTTTCGAAGCACCTCTCAGGGTGCGCCTTTATTAGAGCTGCGCTTCAATTAGAGGTGCGCTTATATTAGAGGAAATACGGTATACTCGGCGAATGCATCATCAGCCTCGCTCTACGGCACTTTTCAATTTTCAACAGTGTAGTGCACCTGTTTTGAAGCGAAAAATCAAATTTTACCTGCAATTCGTCGTGGATACGTCATTTTCCGTTAAAGAGAAGTATAAAAACTAAAATTCGAGTTAATTTTGCAAGTGCAACACTGTTTTACAGGAATTTTGCAGTAGAGCGAGGTTGATGATGTATTCGCCGACTATAAGTGGGCGGAACGTAGTCCCAAACATGCCGTGGTGCGGCGCGGTTTCGGCGAGACCTAAGAAGTTTCGTGGAGCGCACTTGCTTTCTTCACGAATGGACAATAGTGAATATAAAGATAGGCAAATATTAAGCTAGGAAAAAAAAACAAAATAAGAGCTGAAAGTTTTAATAAATACAGTATTGCACAATTCGTTCATTTCGTAAATTATACATGAATGGGCGGACAAAAAATTAAAGGAAAATTCGAGGACAAAAATGCACTACCGTTTCGAACTAGAGTTGAAAGGAAGTTTTGCGAGTGCGGCATCAATTTTTCGAATGACATCTTCCTCAACGTCGCTCATGGCTTTCAGTCTTATCCGAACGTAGAAAAGAGCGGCGCGCAGAGCATACGTGTAGAAGATGCTCATTGTAAAACATCCAGCCCTCTGGTCTCTCATTTTCTTAAAAAGTGCATCGCAATCGGGCGCTTTTCCAGCGAGAACCATCTCGATAAGAACGGTGGTGAGGACAATGGTGGCAGAGCGATCGAGTCCCAGGTCACATGCGACAACAATCGGCTCCGGTTTTCCGGGTTTCGGAATGATTCCTTTCCACGGACATCTGACGAGCGCAAGTAGTTTTCTCTCATCTGACGGAACTTTCTTCCACGGCCATGAGCAACAGTTGAAGATTCGGACGAATGTAGCATCGCTGCATCCCTCTGGAAGCACTTCCACCACATACGTCGTCTGCCAGCTCTTGTTACGTTCGTCTGGTTCCACTTTCCGAGTATTAATGAGCCAACCTTTCAAATTCATGTAGTTATCGGCAAACAATGGATGAAGCGATTTGATTTCGTCAAAGTCGCACTGAAATATTGAGGAAAATCGTACCTTTTCAAATAATTTAAAATTAACTCACTCGCCGAGAACTTCTTTCAATCATCAACTGAAGCTGTGATTTTGTTTGTGTCATTTGTGTGATTTGAGAAGTCGACTCATTAGCGGCAAGGGCTGTAGTATCCGGAATCTTACTAAACTCCTCGATCGCATCATCGACACACGGCTCGTAGACAGTGATGATCCGGTCGATTTGTTTCTCCGAAATCATTGTCCAAAAATCGACAGCAGTATCTGGAAGTGGATATTGAGTCATGATGAACTCAGTTTCAATGTTGTCGAATTTGATGAGGCTCGCATTGATGTAATCGTTTCCTTTCGAGCTTTCAGTTGGTACCAACTTGACACGAGAACTGTCGTACACTTTATGCGTTTTCGAGCGGTTTTTCGATACATTTTTCTCCCATGCGGTGGTTGTTTCATTCGAGGGAGCATACTTGGCCAGGTGGGTATCAAAATAGGTGTTGGCAGATGACTCTTCTAAAGGCCGACAAAATAGTTTTAAATATATAATTAAGTTAGGAAAAAAATTTAAAACATACTCATATCCAATAGATAGTTGCTGAAAGTCTTTGCTGCCTGTACGATCTTCCCAGTCGGCACTTCCTTGTCCAGTTTTTCGACGAAATATTTCGAGCATTCTGCGCTGCCAGTTTTCGCAACCTTTTTACCCGACGCATTCTTCTTCTTCTCGGCGGCAACGTTCATCGAAGAAATCTCACGGCTTGCTGTTTTCGTCTCTTTGACCGTACTTTTCTTGCCAGTCACAACAATTTCTCTGCTCATTTTGCTTGCGACAGCCGGCAACATTTTCGAAGGCTTTCCACTTCCGGCCGTATCATCTCCGAATGTGTCCTCGCACTTTACTTTCTTCTGGAATAATCGCAGTCTTTGTTGCGCCTTTATTTTATTGCTACTGTAAATGAATATGGATTAGAAGAGAATAGTACTCAAAAGCAACAGCAACAAAATAAAAACTCACTTTTTCTTCATTCTACGACCACTCGTGTTTCTATGCTGTTTGTACAAAGGAATACATAAACTGATCAAGATACGACAGATGAAAGACACGTCAAAAACTTGAACTTTACGCCAGTTTAGTTCACGCTTTTTCAGGATAACTTTATTCAATAACGATATTTTTAAAAATAATTCAGTGTGAATCCGCGTCTACTTCTTTCTCGCTTTCAACTTTTCGGCCAACTCACGCAAATTCTCGAGTGGCACATTTTGAAAGATTTCAGACGCTTCATCAACTCTTCTCTGATCCGCTTTTCCTATTAAATTGCGCATCGCTTCCTGATGTTTTCGCTGCCTATTTCGCAGTGCGATCAACTCTTTTTGCATTTCTTCATTTCGCTTCTTCACGACGTCGTAGGACTTTAGAGCTGTATCCTGAATAACTAAATATTTTTAATATCGTTTCAATTTTATTCGCGGTCACAATAAGAACTTACGCGGATAATCCATACTCAGATTTTTCAACTGATTATGAATTCAATTCAAAAATCTGAGTGAGACCCTGACAAAACCGGGTATAATTTGGAAGTAAGGCTTCCATTCGGACCAATTTTCGTCCGTCCGGTCCGTCCGTTCGTCCGTCCGTCCGCCGTCCGTCCGCTTCGTCCGGTTCGTCCGGTTCGTCCGCGGACGGTCCGGTTCGTCCGTTTCGTCCGGTTCGTCCGGCACGCTCTATTTGGCTGGGAATATTAATTTATGGCACTCTCTTTAAAAATTCTGACATTGAAAATGTAAGCGGTTGCAAATTTATGTAGAATTAGCTTTGCAAAAACAAATTTTTTAATTTTTTTCCGAATTTTTGATAGCCGAAACAAGACATTTCTGTTGATATTTTCAAGAAAAAAGAACAAAAACAGCTTTTGAAAACAAAATATAACAGAAAGAAAAAGAAAAACTAAAAAGAAAAAAAACGGACGAAGCGGACCGACCTCGGACGAACCGGACGAACCGGACGAACAGCGGACGAAATTCGTCCGCTTTTTTTTCGTCCGAATGGAAGCCTTATTTGGAAGTCTGTGCCACCGTTTTTTGCCACATTCTATAACAGTTCCAGTAGTGTTTTCCCCGGTTTCTAACTTCCTCGGTTTCGTTGTTTTTCCGGTTTTGTCAGGGTCTCCTTTATTTCGACATTCGTGCATTGCAAAAAACAACATTAAAATGATCAACCACTTATCGTGGGGCTACCTCGGAATAGAACTCGCTCGAAATAGAGCAATAGAGACTCAATAACCCACCATGTACAACTGAATACATATTCAAGCTGCTCTAGCTTTTCTGGCTCACTACAGATCCACTCCAGGCAGTTCTATTTTGCTACAGTTATATTTCGAGAGTTCTATTCCGAGGTAGCACGCTTCTCGTCGTTTTATTTAAACTGGCACTCGGTGTATGCGGACTGGCATTGCGTACGGATTGAAGAAGCTCCGCCCACTTCACTGTTTTTTGTGTGTTTCGCTTTCATTTGTTCAATTTTGCCGATTTTTGATTTTTTTTTTCTGTTTTTCAGTAAATTATGTAAAAAAATTATTAGATTTCTAAATTTACTGAAAATCGGTAAAGATGGAGGAATTTTATCGACTTTTGCATCATCCGGAATTTTTGTCCGATTTCCATTCGAACGCGATATTAATAAATCTAAAATCAATAATTTATGGACCTATTCACAAAACGGGGAAAAAAAAAAAGAAAAAAACGGAAAAAAAATTGCGGGAAAAATCGGAGAATGCTCCGATTGACCTGAAATTTTGGGAAATATTGGAAAAAAATATCCTGTACGCGCTCAAAAAAATTTGGACCAAAATATATTTTAAAAATTATCGATTTTTTTCTAATAAAAAATCATCGAACATTTGCAGAAAAAAATATTCTCAGTACGGAGCGCTGCAAACGCGCTCCCTTCGCACAGTGGTGGACGCGGCCACGTTGGCGACGAGAGAGTGCAGAAAATTGAGAGAGCCGTGGCCGATGTTTTGCTCTGATTTCTCTAAACCTCACTCCAAATGCATGCGAAATTTTTTGTTCGTTTGGAGCGAGTTTTCAGCGTTTTATACCGAGTATAATTAAAGCGATAATGACACGAAAAAAATACAGGGAAGTGGGCGGAGATTCGTAAATTTGTAACGCCAGTAAGCAAACACCGAGTGCCAATTCATTCAAAACTACGAGACCCTGACAAAACCGGGGAAAAATTGCAAGTCTGCAGCCCAGTTTTTCCTGGGTTTTACAGGATTCAAGCACAAACATCGCGCAGCAGTTGCAAAAAGGGCGGAGCATCTTCCTCGGTTTTGTCAGGGTCTCAAAACTACGATAAAGGCTTGCGGTGTATGCACATTTTTCACGTGAACACATAATATAACCGTCAAGAATTAATAGCTTCAAAAAGATGAAAGACTCACACACAATTTACTGAGATTGTTATACTTTTGATACTCATCTGGCAGATTTAGATTTGCATCAGCATCGTCAGGCATGTACTCATCCTCTCGCAATTGAAGAACACTTTTCACAGCTTTCTGGGTATAAAGTTGAATTCCAACACTAGAGCTGAAAATAACTTGGTTCACTTGCAAAATTCCTCCATTTTAAGGAATTCCTACTCGAGCCTGCTCAGTTTTTCCTTCACCTGTCGAACCGCGTGCTCAACACATCTTCGACGCTGAACTAATGTTTCGTTATCAAACACAGCCATTTCTATTCCGTTTCTCACTGAAGAAATGGAACATTATGACAATTTTTCCAAAGTTGTGTTTAAATATTTTAATAAATACTTACACCATTCTACTTCCTTTTTTTGTAACTGTATCGCATCGTTCACGATATCTCTGGCTGACAGAATCCGACGATACTCTGAAATCAAAATTAAATACCTACCAATTCAAAAAATTAAAACAAATGAAACCTGTTCGAAACTTGGATTTGGGATCTTCTACGGGCTGAGCTTTGCTTTCCCCAGCTCTGATGAGGGTTTCACGAAGCCGTGAAACTTTTGCATCAATGTCGACTCCTTCGCAAAACCACTGAAAAAATTTTTAGAAGGAAATTGACAATCAATTTCACTCACATTCGGAAAATTGGAATCCGCTTCGAATTCCGATTCTGACGACGTGCTTCCACGTGACGATCCGGCGATCGGCGAGTCAAAGTTCAGTTTTCGACAGATTGGATTTTTTGGAGAGTTTGGTATCATTTTCTGCTGATAAATTTGTTTTGCGACACACAGAATAAATAAAGAAATACGAGAAAAATTTTTTCTTTGAAAGTCAATATTTCGCTCGGGTTACGGTAGTATGTGATGTACGCAAAGTGTTTGCACATATGCATCACATAATGGAACTATTAAGTGTACTGTAGAAAAACTGAAAAAAAAGAAAAAAAAAGTCGGAGAAAACTCGGAGAAAGTAACGATCGGACTGAAATATTGGAAAGACTTTCAAAAATAATCGATATTTTGGTCCAAAATTCCTGAGCATGTCCGGGAGTCCGAGTTTTCTCCGATTTTTTGTGTTATTTCTGTTTTTCTACAGTACACACTGGGGTATGAGGAGGGAGTGAGTAAGCGCGCCCGGACGCACACACGCAACGCATCCAATTAAGGCCCAAAAAATAAAAAATCGCGCGAAAAATTTCGCATTTTCGGAGAGAAAAATCAACGCGCGCGAAATAATTTCGGATAGGATTTCGTAATTTTCACGATTTTGCGTTGGTTTTTCTCTCCGATAATGCGAAATTTTTCGCGCGCCTTTTTTATTTTTTGGGCCTCATTTGGATGCGTTGCGTGTGTGCGCCCGGGCGCGTTTACTCACTCCCTCCTCAGACCCCAGTGAGTACACTGAAAAGTACAGTAGGTCCGGTTCACAGGGTCTCGAACGTTCGGAGTGTCGGACAAAACCGGGCAATAAGCCGCGCGCATTTGCAAGCCTACGGCACCAAATTTCGTAAATGGAGTTCAATAGTAAAACGCCGAAAAACGTTGCTTCCATATTGTGTTTTCAATCGAGTTGCAGCATGAGAACGAGAGAAAAAAAGACATGTTTTCTCTGCTTCTCTTCGAATCGAACTGTGTTTGCGTGGTCGCGCGAAAAAAAGTGGGCGGAGTCACGCGTTCTCATGTCGCTAGTCGATTTAAAACACAATAAGATCCATAACTCCCCTAGGAACAATTCAGGAGCTTGATAAGTGTAGTTTACTCAGGGCTGAAAATACAGCCCCGCGGCCGGCTTTGCAAGCGTGAATGAGAAAAAAGCCGCGACGGCTTTAAGGCTGAGTGTGATGAAACACCTCTTCATTTTTGGTGTTCTTTTTTCGAGATTTCTCGCAGACCAAAAATTTGGCGGCAGATCAGTGCACTTTATTCTATTTCTCACAGAACTCAACGCCTTACAGCCCGGCCACGACTTTTTTTGCCAGCCCGGCATTTCGACAACCCTGAGTTTACTGGATTCGTTGACTTTATTGAATGACGAATGCTACCCGTAAATCGTGTTGGATGGATTACGGTAAGTCTCTACTTTATTATTTCCACAATATTAAAAACAAAAAACAGGCACGACACACGTTTTATGACTTTTCTATTGGGTCTTTTTTGATCCGCCGCTCGCCGACAAAGCGATGCGCAAGTTGTTTAGGATCGTTTTACAACACTTAATGACATGCGCACCACTCGAAATCATTTGCCACCTGAATTTATCCGTCAACATCGCAAAGACACAACACACATCGAACCGGAGCCTGATGTTGACCTATTGTAACAAGTTCACGAGTTGAACGTTAAATGTTACAACACTTTATTCTGTGTATGCACACTGGCAACACCGAGATCACAACACCCGTTAACAATATCGGAACAATATATAGATGAGACATAAAAAATGAAATAGAGAGAACAGAATCTGTCAGATGGGTAGTCCGTCTCGGCGAAGAGCTGCAATTTCAGCGTCGCTGAGTCCGATGGGATCCTCGTCGACTTCTGGAACAATGCCTTGTGTGGAAATGAAACGTGAGTGAGTCTCACGTGGCGTTCGTTCGAATCGTACACGACCGTCCAGGGATTCCGAGTTCATCGTGCCAACAACTTTCACCCAGATTCCATTGAAAACGAATGGTCTTGAACGGAAGTTTATCTGGAATCAGGGAAAAATTGTGGTGCTTTTAAGGGTAGGGATATAAAAAAATTATGTGTTCTGTTTGTGTTTGCACTCACAATCAGTGAACAAGAATTTAGTTTTTGTCCTAAAATATCCTCTAAAAATGCAGATGGCTTAGAAAGTTAGTAGCATAAGTTATGATGCATAAAACAATATTCCCATTTTTTTTGTTTGCAACTTCTCATTCTCACCTCATTGCCACTTGTTTGGGACCACTCCAACTTGACCGGAATGTTGATTCCCATCTTGCAAAACGTCTGAAATATCACTTTCACGGATCTTCTGGAGATAGACATCTAACCGTGTCATTCCACTTTCTTCATCCTTACTTTTCCTGTTATCTAGATGAGTTACAAAATGAAAAAGATGGACAGGAAAATAAAATAAAATAAAATGGAGGCATCATCATCTTTCTGCTTTCTTTTCGAATGATAACAGGGAAAATAAGCGGAAGGAATTATCAGAAGGAGACCAAACTCGGTCCCGACGACCCCCTATATTTCTAACAAAATATTCCTAATAGGGTAAATTGCAATATTTAAATAAAAAATTTCCAATAATTGCAAAAAAAAAGTTCTTAAAAACTCACCAAAGGCATTTCCTCTCGTTCCACATGATTCCTAAACCGATCCCTTCTTTCGGCGGGTGGCGCGTGTTCAAATAGTGAAAACTTTGCCTCTGTGAAGTGAGAAAGTTGATTTAGAAAATAATCAGTTTGAAACGATGTCTGTTGATCAGAAGCCGTCCTTTTCATTTCGTTGAGAAGGAATACGAGTGAATAAAGGCCAGGCGACTGGCAGTAAGGGGTGGAGCCAGTCGATCGAATAGAGACCGCAGGAAAATGAATTGGGAAGAGAAGGAAGAGGGAAAAACAGACAAACGAAATTATTTAGTCATAAATTGATTGAATACTTGATTTCCATGTTTTTTTTAATTGGTCAATCCAAAATGCCTTGTTCCTTGTTTTAAAAATTCAGAAATTATAAAAAGCCCCTTTTAGAACAAAAAATTATATTTTCTGTTATGTTTCTGTTGCATGGTTTCCACAATTATTTATTCAAAGATGTCGCTCAAAATTTTGAGATTTATTTAAAGTTAATCTTTCAAACAATTTCGACCGACTAACCAAGAAGATATAAATTAATAAATAGCACATTTGCAAGTACTTCTCATCCTTTTTGTTTTGCTCCCACTGAAAATGATATGATTTTCTTTTGAATTTTGTGTGTTCATTATCAACGTCCTGTCGTTTTTCAGTCCCTACAGGGTGGCTTTTATTTTTGGGCAATACAGCACTAACAACTCTGGAAGTACGAAAGTTTGTGTAAGTTTGCTGGCGCTCGTTTCAAATAATTGTTCTTATTTTTCAGTTTCTTAAACGTGGTTTTTCATGGAAGGAATTGAGAAATTACAAACGACAAAGGCCGAAAGGCCTGGTCCGCTGTCTGTTATCCCGGCTCACACCACATGATCGAAGGACTGAGCGAAGAAGTAAGTAAGTGAACTTAAAAGCTTTGGAGTACAAATAATTTAAACATTGATTGTTTAAAAACAGAGAAAAAACTTCTTTTTTTCAGAGACAGGAATGCCTTGTAAACTTTATGGATTCCACGAATTTCACGTTGCTTTTGAGCATTTTTTAAATGTTACGCCCACGGATTTTCATGCAGCTAATCGGCAACGAGTACGATAATTGCTGAACAAAATGGACAATTTCCACGGGATTCGGCAGATCTGCCCTGGGCAGTTAATGGGCAGCTAGTGGAAAATTTGCTCTTCAAAATAGCAAAATAGCCGATGGAAGTCGGATCGCCTGCCTTTTTGCGGGGCGTGCTGATGGGAGCCGGAGCGTATTCCATAAATAAGCCTTCAAAAAACTAAATTTTACAGTGTTCGTTTTTCAAATTTTTCTTTTAGGAAACCGTCAATTGGCTTCTCATCCTACAATCAGTGCTCAAAGTTCTCCAATACCAAGCAGTTATTCGACCATCCAATCACTCCTCCAACAGAACTTGGGAAGTAGCTCATCAGCTTCTGGTAGATAGGACCCTAACTGCAAGTCACTGTCAATCGGATGTCGAGAAGCCGTCGAAAAGGATCATAAATAGTTTGCCGAGCACCCGTCTACTGTACGCTGCACAAAACAAGATAATATTTCTTAACTCAAATGATCGGCCACCGGCCAAAAAATCACTTCTCGGATCATCAAGATGAAGCAGTAGATCCAACATTTCTACTCGAAGCTCTTCCGTAGGAACCGAGGCCATCACGTGATTACTTCACCCATCAGAATGAAAACTCCACCACCGTTCCTTCCAGAAGAAGTTCGCGCTGCTATTCGCTCATTTCGCAGATGACAAAATCACCTCCGACACCCTCAAAAGCTATCATGACAACGTCATCCTCCTCATAGTGATTCACAAAATACGGATAAGTTTCAGTAAAAGGGAAAATTTTTCAAGACAACCCGGATTTTTAGAAATATCTGCCTCCTACCAGTTCTCTACATGCAAGACCTTCACCAAATGCGTGTTGAATCGAATACAGACCACACACGGTGTGGCCCCACCAGCCGCACAAGCCGGATTCCGTCAATTTTTCTTTACGATGAACCACATCCACTTCATCCAATGCCTACTCGAGGTTGGGACGAGTACTCGATACAGCTCACACTTGTCTCTATAGACTTTCACAAAGCCTTTGACAGTGATGCGCCACAAGCAATCTGGGAGGCCTGAAAAGTCAAGGCGTTCAGCCTGCCTATAATGACCTACTGGAACAGTGCTACACCAACTGCACAACTACCATCACACCATTCCACAAGAAAGTAGAAAATGCGATCACAAAAGGTGTACGCCAAGAAGACCCGATCTCTCCGAACCTCATCTCTGTCTGGAGAACGTCTTCAGCAAATTGAAATTGCAACCTCTCAAAGGACACGAGGAAAACTACGATAAAACTACTCCCGGAATGCGAATTAATATTGTGAAAACAAAAAAGTTGCAATACTTTTAAAATTCAAACGAAAATGAGAACAAATATCTTCTTTTCCCATGCTATTCCTTTAATTGCCGTTTGAATTTCAAAAATACGCAATAACCGTGTTGCAATTTTTTGTTTTCACAATATACACAATCTCACTCACATGAAGCTCTCCGACGACATTGTTGTAGTGGTCAAACAACCGACGACAGCAAGCCGAATGAATACCATCGAATGTAAATTCTTTCACTGATTTGAAAAAAAATCAATAACTAGATATTCTTCACCGCTGTGTATCTCAAAACTTTATATTTTAACCAAAAAAAACCTTTTTTATTAACACTTTGTTTTTTATTCCAGAGATGCTCTCGGTGGTTGAAGTAGTGGCGTACGTGAGACAGAGATCTCGCAGATTCGAGTTTTTTGGTGGCCAAACTCGACTTGCAACTTGAAGTGGTGAACCGAAACAAACACACAGATCGTATAAGCATTATCTGACGGAAAAACAAAATAAACAGCATAAAATATTCATTTCCAAATCGTACCAAAGCACAGGGATACGGTAGTCGTCAGTGAAGATTTACATGATTCAAGATGTCGGATAATTCGGTCTATTAGAGTAAATACGGCAAACTTAAAAAAAATGTTCCAAAATTCTGAAATCGAATTTTTCATATTAATGATCGAAAAACCGGCAAGTACATACAGTGCCGTGCAAAAGTATACGAACCTGGGTGACATTGACTGTAACTCAACTTCGGATGATACGATCGACCCCAAACTTGCAGGGATTGAGGAAAACGCTTAAAATTGAATTTGAATAACAGCAAAACAAATTTACTCGATAGAAAAACATTTTTTGAAAAAAAAATCTAAAATCTAAAAAAATGGATATTTTGATTTTTGATATTCAGGGCGAGAAAAAACAAAATGACAAGTTAAAATCCGGGGGAATTGTTTCAAAATGATTCAATTAACTTAATACTTAGTCGCCATGCTTTTGTCTTTGATAACGGCCTCACATCTTCTTTGCATGGACTCTATCAAGTTCGTCAGGGTCTGTAGTGGGATCTTGGTCCATTCTTCCTTGAGTTGCTCTAACTTCTCGGTACAATTTTTGGCCGTTTTGTTTTTTAAACGTCTACCAACAACCTCCTCGATGGGATTCAGGCCGAGAGATTGGCTTGGCTAGGTCACAACGTTCACTCGAACCAGTCCTTGACGAAGTGGGAAGAGTGCTTCGGATCGTTGTCCTGTTGGAACAACCACCCACGACCCATCTGAAATCTTTGATATGGCAGCATTTCCTTCTCCAAGATGTCCTTGTACATGTAACGGTTCATGATTCCGGTGATTCGGATAAGAGGGTCTACGCCATTTGCGTGGAAGCAACCCCACATCATGACGTTGCCACCACCGTGCTTAACGGTCGGAACCTGGTACTTGAGATCGTACCGTTTGTCAACTGGAAGTCGTACATGAGTGATTCCTTCCGTACCAACCATCAAATACTTTGAATCGTCACTCCATATGACCATATTCCACTGCTGAGGTGTCCAGTGCCCATGATCCTTTTCCTACTTTAGGCGAGCTGAACGGTTCTTCTCCGGAATCATTGGCTTTTTCATTGGACGCTTTCCGAAGAGTCCAGCCTGGCACAGACGTTTTTTGACAGTGTTGTTGGACACATGCAAGCCATTTCAACTGATATTTTCTGAGAAATGTTCAAGAAACTACCCTGAACTCCATATTGGTCCTTCAGCTCCGAGTTGATGTCCGTGCTTGTCTGCCGGGGATTTTTCTTTCTTATCCTGAAAATGATTTTGTCGACTCCTGGTGATGTTGTTGAAGGTCTTCCAGTAGCTTTCGATCGGTTTGGAGTGTTCAATGTCGCCCAGATAACCGGTTTTGAAGTCTTGAATTGCTTCGCGAGGGTAGGCATGTCCAGACCCATCTGACGACCACGGATGATAGCCATCCGCTGAAAATTTGACAAAGTACGAGAGCCACGTAGTTTACCCATTCTAAATAACAACATTTATGCATGAAAACACGATAATAATTGAAAAAAATGAAAACAAAAACAAAAAAAGCGGATTTTATCGATTTCCGAAACATTCGAAAATAAGCCTACAATTGTTGCTGCTTACCGTAATCTTTTATGCAAACTTATTTTTTAAGCGTTTTTCTCAATCCCTGCAAGTTTTGGGTCGATCGGATCATCCGAAGTTGAGCTACAGTCAAAATCACCCCGGTTCGTATACTTCTGCACGGCACTGTAAATCTGATTTTCCACGATTTCACTGGGGTATCAGGAGGGAGTGATTAAACGCGCCCGGACGCACATACGCAACGCATCCAATTGAGGCCCAAAAAATAAAAAATCGCGCGAAAAATTTTGCATTATCGGAGAGAAAAATCAACGCGCGCGAAATAATTTTGGATAGGATTTCGTAATTTTCACGATTTTGCGTTGGTTTTTCTCTCCGATAATGCAAAATTTTTCGCGCGCCTTTTTTATTTTTTGGGCCTCATTTGGATACGTTGCGTGTGTGCGTCCGGGCGCGTTTACTCACTCCCTCCTCAGACCCCAGTGCGATTTGCACATTGAATGAATTTTAATTATGTATTATGGATTTGTGAATGGGCGATAAAACCGGGTGAATTGTGGGGCAAAAGATGGCTGGTCTCACCACGATTTTGACAGACTACGGTTAGCGCGAAAATATTTTTTTTTATTCTTTTTTTAAAATTAAAACTCATTTTCATAGTTTTTTTCTCAACAAAATGTGTTTTTGAAACGAAATTACCCATTCCAGGTTACACAAAAAATTTTAATAGTGAAAAAATGCTAGTCAAAAGGCAAAAAATCGCGTTTTTATTAAAAACAAAAGAAGAAAAAATATTTTTCGCGCTAACCGTAGTCGGTCAAAATCGTGGCGAGACCTGTCGCGGAATAAATTAGCTAATAATTATTCCACGACTCTTTTCAACTAATTATAGTCTATCACCTATTTTTACAATACAAAACAACAACAAATACTCACCAAAACACCAAATCGAGGCAGGAGAAGGAAAATACAGTACAAAATACAATAATCAATAAAAACCCTCTCGCTGTCTCGCGCACTCTCTCGTCGCTCCTGCGGCGGCCGGCGGCCGCTCCTACAGCGTCGCGGCCACGTCCGCGCCTGCTGTGGCAACCGCGCCCTGCTGGGTTATGAGAATCTACCGCGCCCGCGAAAGCGGGCCTAAAATAATTAACGTGTCGAGTCGACATGGCTCAAGGTCAGTCGTCGTCTCGAAACACGGTACCAATAGGTCGCAAGACCACAATACTATAGGCTTTCGAGCCACAATATTTAACCGTTGTTTCAGAATGGTCTTTCGTTTTCTCTCCACCATTTCATACGGCACTTTTTCATTTTCTTCGAGCTCAACTACACCTACGACGCTTGGATACTCGGACGCGGACTCTCCGTCTACAGTCTACTCCTTGTTTTCCTTTTATACTTTTTGCCACTCCAATTGTATTTACTACTAGCTCGTCTAAGTTGTCAATCCAGAGATACCCCACGTGCTACATGCCAAGTTGTAGCACACCACACGGGGTGGAAAAGGTTTTTTCAAGAGTTTCCTTTTCCCCAATAAATGGTTCTCTGCGAGCACACCGTGCTTATTTCAACATCCTATCGCACTAATTAGGCGTGAATAGGGGAGTCTCCATCCTCCCTCTACTATTCCGCACATGGTGCATCAACCGGGTGCAAATCGATTTTTTTTTTGCTATAACTTCGACACAATACCAATACAAATCTTACCAAATCCACACAATACTGCTGAGGCGCGCTGCTGGATGGGATCTGGCTGCTGGCACTGTTCGTGAAGGCTCGGTTGGCTGATTTGGTGCCGTGAAGACGACTCTTGGCGGATCGGTTGGCTGATTTGGCGTCGTGGCGACTCGGTTGGCTGGATTCGACGTCGTGGAGCGGATTCGTGGAAGATCGGCTGGCTGGTTTGGCGTCGTGGCAACTCGGTTGGCTGATTTGGCATCGTGGCGACTCGGTTGGCTGAGTTCGACGTCGTGGAGCGGATTCGTGGCGGATCGGTTGGCATCATGGAACGGTTGTTGGCGGCTCGGCACATCTGGTTCGGCGTCATGGGGCAGCTTGTTGGCGGTATGTGGCGGCTGGTTTGGACTATACTATAATTTTCGAAGCAAATTAGCAAATAAATCGATATTGCGAACCCAAGATGGAACAATACACGCGATAGGACTCAAAATTCGAGACGACACCCAAAACCAATACTAAATGGTAAAAAATCCGAAATTTTTGCCGGCGTAACCCCTTCGTTAGGGGTAAGTGGCAGGCGCCAGCGAAACAAAAAATTTGCAATAAAATAGCCAGCGGGGCACAAAAATTCAAAACAACCCCGCATCTAAAAAATCAGCACTGCATTTTTTTTTCATGTGCTGAAAATGCCCATTTCAACTCCTTTTGCGGCCGTATCGCCAGTCGGGCTGGTAGAGAGTGGCAGCCGGACGCGAAAGACGCGATAAATTTTTGAAATTTCAAAAATATAATGCGAGACAATAACCCGATTGACGAGTAGTGATCTAAACCCAAAAAAACAAAACAAACTAGAAACAAAGAGAAATCCAGACTCACGTCAAAAATATGTGTCGGGATGGTACCAATAAACCAAAAGAGCCGACAACAACCAAGAAGGCAACAAAACGTCAAGATCAGAGCCAAAAATACAGATCGCTGATTAACCATCAGCGTTCTCTATTCCGGTTACCACCAGAACTACAATAAATATTATTCTCCTAACGATGCATTATTTTCAGATCCAAACATTTCAATGAGAAACAACCAATATTCAATAGAACGTTTTGTCCAACAACTAATACAACGAGAAATAAACGAAATAAATTCTTTATTCGATACAAAACAATACTGGTAGAGTTCACTACTCGATCAATAAAAATCCAAATGGTTTAACAAAAACCACATCACTGAACCACTGAACCACGAAAACAAATTTCCACGACAAAAAGCCACAAATCTGACAAATACTCGACAAAACAATTGCAAAGACAACTGCACAACAAAAACGATAGTGGCAAAACGAAATTTTTTTTACTAAACACTTAAGGGAGGACATTCGCAGCCTTTAAACACTACCCTACCATACTAAACACTATAAGGGAGGACAATCGCAGCCTTTAAAAACTACCCTACCATACTAAACACTATGAGGGAGGACATTCGCAGCCTTTAAACACTACCCTACTATACTAAACACTATAAGGGAGGACAATCGCAGCCTTTAAACACTACCCTACCAAACTAAACACTGAGGGAGGACAATCGCAGCCTTTAAAAACTACCCTACCAAACTAAACACTGAGGGAGGACAATCGCAGCCTTTAAAAATTACCCTAACTGAGCTCAAAAACCGGAACTTAACAAAAATAAAGATTTCAGTGCACGGAATCTTACAAACCCACAACAACCAAACAATAGAGAGAAACTATGACAAAACAATCACGGTAGAACAAAACTATTCTCAGAATCGAGCAAAAATCGTTATCTGCATGAGAAAACGGACTAAAACAAAACTTCGACTAAAATTCTCAAGGCTCAGAGCACAGACAGGCAATTTTGCATAAGCCCTGTTAAGTGCTGTCTGAACGAGATACTTTACAAGCGAACATTTTTTTTGTCTTCGGTGACACCAAGGCCAGGTGATCACAAACATCTCTATCCATTATTCTATACTCGTGAAATTCTCTCAAAACTACTGTACAAAAAGACGAAACGTAGCCGTCCCATTTCAGGTCGACCACATCTAGTAAATTGAAACGGTCAGTGAACCGCTGACAAGCAATCCGAAGCAATAATGAACAACAACGAAAAACTATACCAAAAGAGATAAGCACAAAAAATGATTAGACACATCAAAATCAAAAACAATACTGATGAATTTGAATCTTAACATACAAAAAATCGATAACAAGATCAGAAAATGTCAAGGTTACAGTAAAAGGCTCGGTGAGGGCCACTGCACTTGATTAATTACAACGTGGCTTTCGAGTAGTTGTGCAAAAGAAACACAGAATTTATCACGCATTTGTTTATCTTATAAACGATAAAGAAAAGGGGACAAAAAATAAGGCGAGATTCCCCAAACCAGGAGTTGGCGTGGTCCACGAGTAAACTCGAGGAAAAACCTCTCAGAAAATGAGAGGGGGCGAGGTGTCGGCAAGCCTCAGAAACCAGATAAACCGACGGGACATGCGGCGGCTACCGCGTTAGAGACTCCGTAGAGAATCCTACGCCAAAAGAGAAGGGGAGGGACGCCAACACCGGAAAGGGTTCAAACGACTTACGGTACGGGGAAATTGGTTGCGAGCGAGTGAAGAAGAGACAATTAACGTTGGCAGCACGACTGACGATCCAAGAGAACGGCGAGACGACTTCAAGCAATTGACGACTTCAGCATACAGTTGGTAAAGACAGTTGGTAGAATCCATTGGTTGATCCGGAGAGCAGCTTACAGTCCAAACATTGAGCAACGAAGGCAGCAATGCGAGAGACGGCAGCGGCCGCTCCCGAGAGGGAGAGCAGTGGGTAGAGAGAGTTAGTAGTCGAGAGAGTGGCACAGAAACGTGAGAGCAAGTGTAGGCAGAGGCGCCGCACTCGTCTACCTCGCGGTGCCGCGCGTGACGTGGCAACGCGAGGTCACGTAGATGCGCAGGTGGTCTCGGCGCGACGAATGTACGGTAAGTGCGTGTACTTCTCGCGGATATTGGTTGACGGAAATCAGTTGTTTGAAAGCAAATTTGATGTAAATTAAAGCGAATTTTCCATCCAGTTGGTAAATATAGAAGGTCCAAGTGATTTGAGAGATAAAAGGTTAAGACTAATGGGGTTTACCATAGACAGCCCATTATTGTCTTGACACTCGGGGGGGCGACGGAATCTCCATAACTGGTGACGATTTGAATGTGTCGCTAAGAGCCATTTGTTGAAGATCTGCTGTTGCTACAGTCATTTGTGCACATATTCTAATTGGCGCTGGTGTTGGAGATTGGCTGCCCATTTGTTTTGAGGGTGCTCCGGCAACCTCAGTGGAAGTAGTTGGGAAATTCGTTTTGTACGCCAGAGATGTGGTGTTATCTTTAGAGCAAGATAAAACCTCTTTCACGCTTTGATGGACATTTTTCTTTTGATGACAACAAGAATTCGATACCGTCATGATTTCGTTTTTTTGTTTTTTGGAGATACAAGAAGTTGTGTGACCGAAATACTCGCGAATTGCATGCCACATCGTTCGCTGGTCAGGCGAACTGCAATTGGAGCTATAAAAACCCAGTTGTTACATGTTTTGAAAATTAATTTAAATTTTTGGGCAGAAATTTTTTTTTTTTTTTTGGTAGATTTTTGCGTAAAAAATTGTTTAAATTATTTTTTCAAAATGATAAACTTGCGGCAGTGACCGTGGAGAGCCATTTGGTCCATCGAAATCCAGCCAAGAACGTGGAGAGCCATTTGGTCCCACGAAATCCAGACATTTGGTCTCTCGAAATCCAGCCATTTGGTTCATCAAAATCCGCTCAGGACGTGGATAGCTATTCGGTCCAGCGAAATCCAGCCAATAACGTGGAGAGCCATTCGGTCCATCGAAATCCAGCCAATTTCGGGTAGTTTCGAGCAGAAGATGATGACATTATCGATTTCGGCAATGATGACGAGACGAGAGAGTATGACAAATGAGGAGGCACGACAGGCTGCGAGACGGTTTAGTTGTTGTTCGCTGACGATTTGGCGGTTGATTTGAAGAACGCGAATAGTGATGCAATTGTGTGCCGATATTAGCATCCAATTGGTGCCGTTTTTCGTCTACCGCATTTGGTGATTCGGTTCGGATATCGATGAATAGGCGGGGCAACAGTGAATTTTTTAGGTTCAAAGCGCCGGCGGTCCCGTATGCAATGTGTCTTTCGAACAACTTTCGATTGCCATTATTGTTCACCGAAGGTTCGTTTTTGCAAAATAAAGCAAAAAATCAAACAGTCGATGCACCATGTCAAGGTTACAGTAAAAGGCTCGGTGAGGGCCACTGCACTTGATTAATTACAACGTGGCTTTCGAGTAGTTGTGCAAAAGAAACACAGAATTTATCACGCATTTGTTTATCTTATAAACGATAAAGAAAAGGGGACAAAAAATAAGGCGAGATTCCCCAAACCAGGAGTTGGCGTGGTCCACGAGTAAACTCGAGGAAAAACCTCTCAGAAAAGGAGAGGGGGCGAGGTGTCGGCAAGCCTCAGAAACCAGATAAACCGACGGGACATGCGGCGGCTACCGCGTTAGAGACTCCGTAGAGAATCCTACGCCAAAAGAGAAGGGGAGGGACGCCAACACCGGAAAGGGTTCAAACGACTTACGGTACGGGGAAATTGGTTGCGAGCGAGTGAAGAAGAGACAATTAACGTTGGCAGCACGACTGACGATCCAAGAGAACGGCGAGACGACTTCAAGCAATTGACGACTTCAGCATACAGTTGGTAAAGACAGTTGGTAGAATCCATTGGTTGATCCGGAGAGCAGCTTACAGTCCAAACATTGAGCAACGAAGGCAGCAATGCGAGAGACGGCAGCGGCCGCTCCCGAGAGGGAGAGCAGTGGGTAGAGAGAGTTAGTAGTCGAGAGAGTGGCACAGAAACGTGAGAGCAAGTGTAGGCAGAGGCGCCGCACTCGTCTACCTCGCGGTGCCGCGCGTGACGTGGCAACGCGAGGTCACGTAGATGCGCAGGTGGTCTCGGCGCGACGAATGTACGGTAAGTGCGTGTACTTCTCGCGGATATTGGTTGACGGAAATCAGTTGTTTGAAAGCAAATTTGATGTAAATTAAAGCGAATTTTCCATCCAGTTGGTAAATATAGAAGGTCCAAGTGATTTGAGAGATAAAAGGTTAAGACTAATGGGGTTTACCATAGACAGCCCATTATTGTCTTGACAGAAAAATCCCATATGCTTACAACGTAGTGACAAAACAAGAACTTTAAGAAATCTATACTTCTACCTAAATCATAGTCCACAACATGAGGATGAACCTCACTGGACACTTAATAAATACAGTATCCTACCTTTCAATAGCGAAACTGTACAATGCGTCGCAGATTTGGCCCAGACTATAATTATGAGAAAGTTCAACTGCTCATATTCAGCGATACCTAAAAGGCACTTTGCAACAACTTCGCAATTGTGCTTTGAATTTAACAACAAAATCAAATCAATAATGAAAGTGATAATACTGAAAATCCAAAATTAAACCTAAATCAACAGTGATATCTATTCCAATAACATATCAGAGCACGCTTTCGCAACATTATTTACCAAAATAGTTATAAGATCCCTTTATTGAGTTTCACAATACCACAACAAAACTCAGAAAATTTTTTTTAACAGTCTCCAAATCACGGGAGAAAAACGATATTGCTAAAACAAAATGATTTCAAACCAATATTCCACCAATGTCAAACTGATCAAACCTGATCAGAAATTGTCCCACGAGGGTCAACAAAAAATTTCAAACAATAAACTTTGGAAATATGATCCAGTATTTCTAAAATTACCCCAAACGGAATGGCAAATTCGACTAGAAGGTACTTTTAGCTACCCAAATGAGTTCTTCGATTTCATCAAAAAAAAAGAAGTAGAATGGCAGAAACCAGGAAAACCAAAAGCATTTAAAAAAAAAGCAACAGTGCTAACAGTGTCGCCCACAGATCAAGACCATAAATCCATTGTACGATACCAAACCGCCAGGTCATTCGACAAACTGAAAACCACTATAAGAATGGTTTTACGATAACGAATTTCCAGACAGAAAGTGTAACACGCACACTATCATTAAACTACAATTGATAGAAAAATCCGAAAAACAAAAATAAATAAACAATACGGAATTCCAGACCAAAACAAAGAAAAGTGATTTGAGAATATACAATATCAAATCACTATCAAGACCAAAAGATACGAGGAAGCTTTGCACCAAAAAGTTTAGAGGTTTTCAAACTTTAGACTACCTTCTGAAAGCGAATATCCAATATATCTCGTAAAAAACCATACATTCGCCGACTATTTCAGATCGATACTTTACACGAACGATAGAGTCAAATTAGTCTCAGAAAACTCTACAATAACGTACCTAAAAGCTATGAAACAATACTTCGACAGACGAAAAGTACCCAAAAGTATTCTGTGTGGCAATGCGCCAGAAATAAAATTGAGCAAATACTTATTGATGTTGACGCAACTTTCACAGCCGACCAATAACTGAAAATTCAGCAAATCCAGAATATCCAATAGCATAGAGACCGATAAATTTTTTCATTAGGAATGTATGCTTAACCATACCCGACAATAATAATGCCATACAAGAAATGACTACAGAAGGTCAAGCACAAAAGCTTACAAGAGAATATTAAAACGGGCTCAACAAACTATTTCTAAAACTTGGAATACACAGTATTCACGGACTTCCTTTCAAGTAATCCAAAACAAAAGCGACATAACCACTGTACACATCAATAAAGCCTAAAGAGGCAAATTGGTCTTAATCCACACTAAAAAATGGCTAGACACAAATTATCTATATCCGAAATAGCTAAACTAGAGAAACCCGCAGATAGAAAAACCAGGTCGGTTTACATTAAATGCGGAAAGAAAGAACAATAACTATCAATACGACATCTCATACCATTTGAGACGGAACAAGAAGAGATTGAGCATCAGAAAGCGGATAAAACACCGCCAAAGACAACTCAATCAAACGACAACCACAAAATTCTGGCACAGAAACAACGATTCACAACCAAGAATGAAACACAACCCAATTTGCACACTAGAAAGCAAATTCCACAAAAAGAAAAACAGCCGATAGACTATAACCGGATGAATAGAGGGATTCTTCTTTTTGCCGGGGGGAGTGTCGCGGAATAAATTAGCTAATAATTATTCCACGACTCTTTTCAACTAATTATAGTCTATCACCTATTTTTACAATACAAAACAACAACAAATACTCACCAAAACACCAAATCGAGGCAGGAGAAGGAAAATACAGTACAAAATACAATAATCAATAAAAACCCTCTCGCTGTCTCGCGCACTCTCTCGTCGCTCCTGCGGCGGCCGGCGGCCGCTCCTACAGCGTCGCGGCCACGTCCGCGCCTGCTGTGGCAACCGCGCCCTGCTGGGTTATGAGAATCTACCGCGCCCGCGAAAGCGGGCCTAAAATAATTAACGTGTCGAGTCGACATGGCTCAAGGTCAGTCGTCGTCTCGAAACACGGTACCAATAGGTCGCAAGACCACAATACTATAGGCTTTCGAGCCACAATATTTAACCGTTGTTTCAGAATGGTCTTTCGTTTTCTCTCCACCATTTCATACGGCACTTTTTCATTTTCTTCGAGCTCAACTACACCTACGACGCTTGGATACTCGGACGCGGACTCTCCGTCTACAGTCTACTCCTTGTTTTCCTTTTATACTTTTTGCCACTCCAATTGTATTTACTACTAGCTCGTCTAAGTTGTCAATCCAGAGATACCCCACGTGCTACATGCCAAGTTGTAGCACACCACACGGGGTGGAAAAGGTTTTTTCAAGAGTTTCCTTTTCCCCAATAAATGGTTCTCTGCGAGCACACCGTGTTTATTTCAACATCCTATCGCACTAATTAGGCGTGAATAGGGGAGTCTCCATCCTCCCTCTACTATTCCGCACAAGACCAGCCAACTTTTGCCCCACAATTCACCGCGTTTTATCGCTCATTCACGAATCCATAATAGCTCAACTATCTCACAGTGAATCTTTTACTACGTGCTGATGCGGATCCTAGGCCATTTTGAGAAATTTTCTCTTCCATGAAAGAAATCCTGGAGCTATTTCGAAAATGAAGACCGAAATGAAAAATCGGCCCAATAAATATTGTTCTTCGTTTAATTTACTACCTTTAAAAAAAAAAGTTGGCTCAAATCGGTTCACTACCGGCTCTAGCAAATTTGTTAAAGGTGTCGCGGACTAGTAAAAAAATATCGAATTTTCTCTTCCATTTTCAGTTTTTTGTACTTTTCGGAAAAATAAAGGCCTAAATTAAAAATCGGCTCAATAATTATTTTTCTTCATTCAATTAGCTACGTTTTAAAAAAAAAGTTGACCCGAAACGGGCTGCCACCGACCCCACAAGATTTGTTTAAGGTGCGGCCTAAGTTTCGCCATTAGCTAATAGAGACCTGTAACATGTCGCATGAGCTGTTTTCAACTGTAATTTATTTTTGCAAGTTCTTTTAGATGTTTTTCCTTCGATTTGCATACCATTTGTTCGTAAAATTGCAATTTATTCACCAGGTAATTCGAAAACGAAGCCAATAGAAAATCTGTGCCAGTCTTTTGCAACTAAATCCCGCCCATTTTTTCGCTGATTGGTGGACTTTTCGTCGAAGAAATTTTGGCTTGACGTAGTAAAAGATTCACTGTGTATCTATGTTGCGTAACTTTCCACATCCGACAATATGCGTGGTAAGCGATCCATTCCCTGATTGGTCAAAAATACAAAGAATCCCAAAAATAAAGCATAGCAGTTTTGCCACTCATTCTAGCCTATTATTTTCTTCCGTGAACTGCTCTCCATCCTTCTCTTTGTCTTTTCCTTTCTAGACCTTTCTTGCATGCACTTGAGCAACTATAATTGCGTCATTCACACTCTGTAGTTTTTGTGTGCAACTGCTGGCCATAAACCGCCAGAAGACTGCTGTCCTCTCCATCATTCCAAACAAATGCCACGTTGCACCTGCTGTTTAGATGACGTTAGCCGCACACCTGGGCTATCTAATCGGAAGGTGAACGGACAATGACTGGCTATCGTTTCGGGAAGAGTTGGTCTTATCTTCTAACTTTGCATGGATGCGGATCTATACCCTAATGTTATTAGTGTACGGTTACGTAATTACAGCGTTGAAGAGAAAGAGAGAGAGAGAGAGAGATAGAGAGTGCGGGAACTTGAAGGGGCGGCAAGATCACATGAACTGCGCATATTGTCGGATGTGGAAAGTTACGCAAGATGGAGAGTTGAGCTGTATAATTGAGATGAATTCAATGAGCAATTCGTGGGAAATCAGATTCATGTATGTATGTACTTGCCTGTTTTTCGATCATTACTTTGATTTAAAAAAAGACTATTTTTCAAAGATCAGCAAAAACAGAATGTTTTTATTATTTACGTATGAATAAAATATGATAAATGGTAGAAATTGATCTTTTGCTCTCACCAACTGCATGACGTGAGAGTTCCTTTATATGGTTTAATGCATCTGTCATTAATCAAAAGGATTAAATTAATTAGGTGCGCTTGTGGTTCTCACCAAAGAGAAGACCGTGTGGGAGACGAACAATAGCTGTAAGAACGTTTGCTGAAACTGATTGTGAGCAAAATATTCTGGAAATAAAACAAAATTGAGACTCTGAAAAAACTGAGGAACACTGCTACGGGGAATTTAAGCGTGAATGTTCGAAATCATATTTCTCAGCCTTTTCAACATTTTCGGGCGGTTCGGCATGTGATATATTCGTTTTGATTGTGCTTACAAAGCTATCTATAAAGAAAATAGAAGTTTAGACCCTTTACCCTGAAGTTTCTGATAATTTCAGCAAATCGATAGTAAGCTCATTTCTGAACCGATTTGATCGCGCAAGTTCTTGTAATATCCATATTTCGTTTCGGTTTGCCCTCCACGGTTTTGTTAGGGTTTCACAGAGTCAAATCTCTTCTCACAAAAAAAGGAATTTGAGTGTATGTTGTGCAGTGTATGTACTTTTAATTTGTGTAAATACAGTAAATTGATTACAATTAAATATTTATTTTCTCACAAGTAAGTAAGCAAGTTAGTTTAGCCATTATCTTAGGCAACCATTCTTAACATTTCCATACAAAACCTCCTCCCCCTCGCCGCAAACCAAACTTTTAAGCACCGCCTCTTCTAGACCAAGGCTCCGCCTACTGCTCTCTGCCACGTTGCACACCCTACCACTTCCCATTCATTCACTCGCTCACATCTATTCCAGTCACCCGTCTAAAATGTACTCTACTCCTGTCAAACGACCGAATGTGGCCCCTCTCTGCGCAAACGATACAAACGATGTGATCAGAAGACCGGCTGGAAACAGAAGACTCAGTGCTCCGATTATGCAGAACCCAGAAAATAGAATTGGTAGGTCAACTTATTTTATAAACTTTCAATGAAAAATTGTTTTTTAAGCACCCACCGAGATAACCTGTGCTCCCAGAGCACGTCGTTCTCGTCGTTCTCTCGAAGAAGTTGTGAGAACCATTAAAACTCCACGACGTCATTCCACACAACTTACGAGCATTCAATTGACTCCACGCAGACAAAGTGACCGACCAACGAAAGATCAGAAGACCCAAAAGAAAAGAAAGAGCCTGGGATGCATCTCTGCTCCATTGCGCCCATATCGAACGGATAATCGGAGAGGTTTGTTATTTTATCATTGAAGCACTTTTCTGTAAAGATAATTTGGTTCCTTTTAGTGATTCGCAATCCGGATGTTGTTATTCTGCCGTTATTCGTTTAACGTCTTCAATCTTCATTCTTCAACACTTCGAAGGTCAATCGAATCTCATCTAGTTAGTATGTACGGGTAATAACTGACATTTTCTATTTATTCATTTCATGTTAAAATTTCATCAAATTCTTTACTCGTCTTTTATTCACCCAAATTACCTTGAATCCGCCATTGAAAAATTTTATAATAAACGGTGATAAAAATATATTTAAAGCAATCTACATAGGAATAATTGACTTCGTTTGAAATCCCATTGAACTTTCGTCAACTTTGTTTTGAGGAAATTCTTTTCACTTTCCAATGCCCAACAAACTACTACCGTTGTGTCGGCTACAGTAAGTTCTAATGGAATTTCAGCAGCTAATGGGCAACGAGGCCGCTAATTGTCGAGCTAAATGTCAAATTTCCACGTGATTCGGCAGATCTGCGCGGGGCCAATTGCAGAAATTTCTTTGAGTTTACTAAGCGTAGTGCAAAATAGAAAGCAGCGAAAAATATTCGGCCAAAGCGCACCAAAAACTTTCAGATAAGAATGTTGCTCAGAAAGACGCCGATCGTGTCAAAAAGATAACAAAAAATCAAAGCAAAGCCGACTTTGATGGGCTCTCACGTGACCCTCCACTTTTTCCTCGATAAGCGCATCGATATGCTCAAAGAGCATTATGAGTCAGTGCCTATTTTTTGTTTTCTTTTAAAGTTTTACTGCCATACATTCTCGTGTCTAGCCTATCTTCCTTATCATCCTTATTGTCGTCTCAATTTTCTGGCCAGTTACAGTATGCTCTGGCGCGCAAAAGAAGAAATGCTTATTATCGGCCCGCCACGTCAGTCAAACGCGCTCCGCTGATCTTAATACTACGTGGATTTCATTTTGGTTTCCAAATTATTTTATTTCACGTTGAATTTACACGTGAAATGAAAAACTTTGGAAACCAAAATAAAATCCACGTATTATTGAGTTCAGCGGAGCGCGTTTGACCATTTTGGCGGGCCGACAATACTCAGATTTTGCTTTGCGTTTTTCAGTGGGGGTCTTTGTGGAATTTAGCGACACCCATGATTGTTACCGGCAAAATAAATTGCAAACGCAATAACTTTTCTTCTATCAACAAAAAAGTGTTACGAGGGCGGCGTTTCCTCGAACATTTGGAGGTCACAAAACACCATTGGATGTATTTATATTTTGTTTTTATTTGGCTTTAGAATAGTAAGCGCTTTAGGTAGAGGTTCTATAAATTGTCTACAAATTTTCCAAAGCGACAATCCCTGATAACTCCTTGCTCTCTTTGTCCCGAAAAGCGCTTTTATGTCCCGAAAAGCGCTTTTATGTCCCGAATAGGCTTTCCACGTCGGGCGTTTTTCGCCCGCCCGACCCGCCCTAGCAAAGGGCCGTCCGAAGCCCGGGCGAAGAAAAAAACCCGCGTGAAATGTTCTTTTTTTATTAAAAAAAAAATAAAAAATTATATTGTTTCAAAAAAGAATTGTTTATTAATCGACATACTGCAAAAAAGTAACTAGGAGTATTTGTTTAAAAATAAATACGAGATCATCAACTTTTATACTAGAACCGGGTCAGAAATAAATGATATTTTTACAACAATATGGTGTCTAAAACTTACAAGTTGCCCCATTTATAATAATAAATTATCAGCACGCTTCTCAACATTCGAACGAAGAGTTTCGCCGCACGGCATCATAAAATCGTCTAATTCCATGCGTGGATCACTGAAAAGCCAAATATGTTAGAGATTTGTGTTGGAAAGGCTTAAACCCACGCAGCTTTAAAAACAAAAGCTCTGGAATTTCCGCTTTCCACGTTATTGAACTGATCATATTTGACATCCTAAACACACTTTTGACAGCTGAACTCACAAAAAAACAATAAAAAACATGTTGAACATCATTAATAATAAATAAATAAACTCGAAAAATGGATTACGTGCCATGCAACGTGGCGGCCTATCGAAACACCGTCACGTAAATTCGCGGACAGGGCGAAGCGGACGGGCGTAGGGTGCCCGACCTCCGGACGGGTGTAGGGTGTTTTCGGGCGGCCCGCCCGAGATGGAAAGCTTAGTCCCGAAAAGCACTTTTAGCGTTGTTTTTTTTCTCCATGGGACGATAATCTTGAATCTACATGTGTGAAAAAATTGCAACGCTTTAGAAATCTCCGAATAAGGTTCCGCGCAGAATTAAATGTAACTGCCTGTTCCACAAAAGCAAAACGATGAAAGGAAAACGAGAACTTCCTTTTTGAGATGGGACAGATAGAATACATAGAATAGAAACTTGTCTCGCAAACTTTCACGTGATAATGTTTCTCTTTTCGGCGAAGAATTCAGAAACTGGAACTTTCCACTTTTTTCCCTAAAAGGTCGTATCTGATATTTTTTTTTTCAAATAATGGGGTTATTCACAACATAAGCTTTCATTTCAGTTGCTTTTTTGTCATATGACAATTCCAGAGCTTATTTTCCTCATTTCCCATTCAGTTGGCGATTCCGAAGAAATACAACTTTAATTAAATTAATTGGCTAATTGGATTGTCTCACTTTCTAATGTTTTCCACTGCGACTTCTACTAAATAGAGTAATGAGATTGAAATCAGCAAAATTCGGTCAAACATATTCATTTTCTTTGAATTAGAAGCAAGAGTGCTTGGCTACAGTAACTTTTGAAACGAAATTTGGGTCATGCCACATGAGCCGGAGTCAGAAAACGCGCCCTGGCGCACACAAGATTTTTCAAAGGTTTTTGCGATTTTCATTTTTTTTTTTGCTAATATTTATTTCTGAAAAACACTTATCAGCAAAATTTCGTCATTTTCAAAAGTACGCAAACACCGTTTCGCAATTTTTTGTTTGCACATCACAAAACTTTGTTGTCACATTCATTACCGTACGTACCGTAATGAACCTATTAAGCACAGGAAAAAACTGTTTTTCGTGGTTTTTTCTCTGTGCAGGTTGTTTTCCAGAAAATTACCCATCGCGTCGAAACCCGGCGTTCAAAATGCAATGCGCCTTTAATTTTCAATGAGGAATTCGGCTGAAACTTAAAGGAACATCGAACTATTTCATCGACAGGTCTCGACACGAATAGTTGTTTACTACTGTATTTTTTATCGTTTTGCCTCAATAATTTTCCTCAATCAACACAGAACCACGTAGAATTGTTTTTTACTTTGTTGAATAGATCCATTAATGGTTTGGCTATTTTCATGTTTTTTGCTATCATTTTTTTCCTGAAAGAAATCAGGAGCATTTCTTCTTCATTTTCGCAAACACCGTTTGGCAAAGCAAAATTAAGTTCTCATGTGTTCATCACCGTAAGGGGACCGAAACTTGTGAATATAATATTTCTGCGATAAAATCAGAAAATCTTCTTTCCGTCCCGCAAAAACCGCCATTAATTGAAAGAATTAGGTTGTTGACGTTACACCAGATGCCATCACTTTTTGCAGTTTCGGCGCCGCTAATTGCTTCTTCTTTTTCTTCTTCACCCAACTTATTGTTTATTGTATTTAGTATCGGGAGAGTCCACCACATTTGCTTAGCATTGCAATGCAATTCCATCTTGTTTCCGTCCCACAAAAATCGATAAGCACAGCGTGTGTGACGTGTCTGCACTCTCTGCGAAACACACGCTATCTCACTCGGAGACGCGGCTACACGGGTGGCACGTCTCTTCGTCGTCTCTCACACTTTCTCAATACTGTTACTTTTCTATCGTCCTAAATGACTCATCTTTCTTTCTTTCTTTTTTTCTGTCAACGCCTTCGCATCCTTTTTTCTTTTTTCAAAATTTCTCACTCGTTCAAAAATGAATTGTTCAGTTGTTGCTAAACTGGGCATATTTGCAGTTTACTCCCCTTATTTACCCAGCTTTTTGTTCTACTTCTTCTTCTTTTTTCGATAGAAAAGTTTAGCGGCGATCAGTTCAAGGACAAAGTCAACAGTGAAGCTTCAGATCTCCTCTGTCTGTCTTTCATTGGCACTTTGATAAAGCAAATGCAAATATCACTGATTGTGGTATGAGATCTTTATAGCTGATCATGCTATCGTTTTTCCTAGTTTGCAGTTCTCGTAACTGGTTATTTCTGTTTTTTTTTTGCGCCGAAAATATGCACTATTTTATCTCAGTATCGGAAATGTTTAGTTCGTTAAATATAACAGAAAATGTAGGAAATGGCAAAAAATAAAGCGCAAAATCGATGTGGGGTTATTCACAAAATAGCAAAAATGGGGGAAAACTCGAGAATGCTCCAATTGACCTGAAAATTTGGGAAATATTGTCAAAAATAGTCCCTGGCATGCTCAGAAAGTTTGAACCGAAATGTCGATTCTTGAAAGTTTTAAAGTCGATATTATTTCTTGAAAGTTTTAAAGTCGATATTTTGGTCTGAAATTTTCTGGGAATATCCGGAAGTATTTTTGACAATATTTCCCAAATTTTCAGGTCAATAGGAGTATTTTCCGAGTTTCCCCCAATTTTTTGCTATTTTGTGAATACTGCCAAAAAAGCTCCCGGGCGTGCACAAAAAAAACATTTTCAGAAATAAAAATCGATATAAAATCAATATTTTGGTCTGAAATTTTCTCAAAGTTTCAGACCGAACGGAGAATTCTCCGAATTTCGCTGGTTTTTTCTTTCTATTTTTTGCTTTTTTTTTGCTGGTTTCTTGAATTTACCCGCTATCATTCCGCGCAATTCTAATTCTAAGGTCAAATACATACTTCTACGAGATTCTCCTCAATAAGCTTTCCATCTCGGGCGGGCCGCCCGAAAACACCCTACACCCGTCCGGAGGTCGGGCACCCTACGCCCGCCCGCTTCGCCCTGTCTGCGAGTTTACGTGACGGTGTTTCGATAGGCCGCCACGTAGCATGGCACGTAATCCAATTTTCGAATTTATTTATTTATTTTCAATGATATTCAACATGTTTTTTATTTTTTTTTTTGTGGGTTCAGCTGTCAAAAGTGTGTTGAATATGATCAAATGGGGATGTCGAATATGATCAAATGATCAGTGATCTATATGATCAGTTAAATCACGTGGAAAGCGGGAATTTCAGAGCTTTTGTTCTAAAGCTGTGTGAGTTTAAGCCTTTTCAACACAAATCGCTAACATATTGGGCTTTTCAGTGATCCATGCATGGAATTAGACGATTTTATGATGCCGTGCGGTGAAACTCTTTGCTCGAATGTTGAGAAGCGTGCTGATAATTTATTCTTATAAATCGGGCAACTTGTAAGTTTTAGACACCATATTGTTGTAAAAATATTAATTATTTCTGACCCGGTTCTAGTATAGAAGTTGATGATCTCGTATTTATATTTAAACGAATACTCCTAGTTCTTTTTAGCATTTTATGTCGATTAATAAACTAAATTTTTTTTTGAAAAAATTTAATTTTTTTCATTCTTTTTTTTTAATTAAAAAAAGAACATTTCACGCGGGTTTTTTTATTCGCCCGGGCTTCGGACGGCCCTTCGCTAGGGCGGGTCGGGCGGGCGAAAAACGCCCGACGTGGAAAGCCTACTCCTCAACCTTTGAATTGCATTCTTTCTTTCCTCTCAAAAGACGAAATTTGCATCTTTCTTATATATATTACGCTATTCAAGTATGTCCGTCTGTTCGCTTGGAAGATTGCGAGCCCGTATTCCTCAAAGAGAGAGAGAATTAGGGTTGAGGGATCGCGGTTGATGGGAACTATTTTTAACCACCCCGCTGGATCAACAAAACTCAACAGACCTCAGGAGGAATTGAACCAGGGAATGCAGATTGCAGTTTGCAACTCACTAGCTACTACACCAAGTAGTACCGATTCCATACGATATGAATTGATAATTAAATGTTCGCGTCTATCGGGAGTTTTTGACGTGAAAAATTTCTAGGTTTTTTATGTCTTTCTTTTAGTTAGCAAAACTTCGCTTTGAAGGGTCAGGGGAGTCAAGTTCAACAAGTTCAATTGGGTTTCACGTTTAACTATTTTTTTTCTGTTACTGTTACGATGAAAGTCGTATGAATATTTGTTGTCGGCCCGCCAAAATGATCAAAAGCGATGTGCTGATGAGTTCATGAGACGGAAGCAACAAAGCGAGACTCCAGAAGAAAGTGCAATCCGGAAAAAGAAAGATCGGGAGTCCAGACGTCTTCGGAAAGCTGCTTCTACCGAGAAGAAGAAAATGATGGAAAGGATCAGCAACTCGTAATCAAAATTGGAGACAAGACTGTCTGAAACGCATGAAAGAGCCGAGGAATGAAGAGCAAGTCTTCGAAGCAATGCCATGGCTAAAAGAGCATCTGAAACCAAGGAGCAACGCACTGAGAGACTCACATACCATCAGCCAGATATCGGAAGAAAAACGATGAAAAGAATGCAACAACGACCAAAGACGCATTTGGAGGTGCTACAGTAACTCGACATCACTTAGGCCAGATAACGACTACATGTACTAACTGTAGAGCAAGTTTCTTCAAAGGCAAGAAATATTTATATTGAATCGGGAACCAATATCAGTTTTTAAAGACGAAATTAGCAAAGATGTCGGCATGATCAAAATTTACTGTGCTTCTGGAGACATTAAAGTCGAGGACAACTTTTCCACCTTTCCAGTCCAGGTCGAAAAACTTCTCACAGGAGATAGCTCGGATTCTGACAACTTCCAGAGCAACATGCGACAGTTCAATTCGGCATTGGCTCTCGCATCAATGAGTGCACAGGTGGAAGAGTTCAGAGGCCATGCAGCTGGACCTCTCCATCCACCGACTGGAATGGCCCTTTCCTATGGACAATTATACATCATGGACACGAAGCAGGCGGCTGAAGAGAGTCGCAGTGTTACTCCGAACAAGAACTGTGACAGATCAATTATGAAGTCGCTGAGAAAACTTCTGGCAGAAATCAATGCCTTCGCCAAGTTCTACAAAAAATCCATACAGATGTTGCGCAGTGCTGAAGATGAAACCGTGGACGAGATCAAGATGTATCTGGACTGCCGCTATATTTATGCTCCAGAAGCTCTCCACCACATCTACCGATTTCCGTGTCAGAAGAAGAGCGACGTAATCTATCGCTTATCCATTCATCTTCCGGATCGTCAGACAGTGGCTTACCACCCTGACATAGATTACTCTTTCCCGCGCCAGATCAAATAATGAGCTTTTCATCAAATCTACTTCTGAGCGACTACTCAACGTCGTGTACAAAAAATTCTTTGATTTCATTATTTTTTGTATCGTTTTTTAAAAAGATAGTTCTGTTGTTCATATAGTTTTTTAAGGAATAAATTGTTGTTTTGAAACAAAAAAGGGGGCTTTGAAGTAGATCAAGCTTAATGATACGCCCAACCGAACAGCCGCCGCAGGCGGCTACTCAAGACTGATCGGCGCCGATAGGCGTCAGATCAGGCTTGTTTCCGAATATGCAAATAAGTTCGAAATGGGCGTGGTCGTCGTGGCGTACTGTTTTTGGGGCTTGCCTCGAACAGGTGATTCTCACACCCTCGCATCAACGAATGACGCGACACACATCAAATCACATCACTCCCACCTCATTTTTCCGCTGATATTCATCATTTGCCATCCCAAATGAACACTTCAACGAGTGTCGACCGGTTTTTTTCCTTGTCTAAACACTGTCGTTCTAACCTAATCTAATTAGGCAAAATGAGTGGGTTAGTCATTAAGAATTCTGCATTTAGTTTTTTTTTCTGTTTTATATATATCGATTGAATTCTCACAGTTTCGTTTGTGTTTCCAAGCGTCAATATTTGTGTTATCAGGGCGCTCCCATGCCCCTCTTATCGATGCGCATGACCTGAATTTTGCGAATTCCGGAAGAATGCAGAGAAGGAATGAAATGCATTTCTTCGCGGGAGAATGACACCTCTCGAATTAAATTAGTTAGCTAAATACATCGTAAGAGATAGAATATGTGGAATCAGTAGTTCACGAAATAGCAAAAAAATGTGGGGAAAACTTGGAAAATGCTTCGATTTGACTGAAATTTTGGGAAATAATGTCAAAAATATTCCCGGGAATGCTCAGAAAATTTTGGACCGAAGTGTCGATTTTTTCTTTAAAAAATTTCAGAAAAAGTCGATAATTCGATCCAAAATTTTTTTCTGAGGCCCGGGAGTATATATTTTTTACATTATTTCCCAAAGTTTCGGGTCAAGCGGAGCATTTTCAGAGATTTCCCACTATTTTTTGTTATTTTAGTTATTTCGTGAATAACGAAGCCAATATTTTAGATAGTCCGCAGTTTTTGAGTATGCCATACTTTTCGAAACTTGTCGCTTCGAAACTAGGACGTTTTGAAACTAGTGATATTTTTCGTCGCCGTGTTCGCTCTATTGATAAAATTCGAACAAGGATAAAATAGTTGTCGAATCATTTACCAGTGAATTCGGAGAATTCGTCAAAATTTAATGCTAAAACGCACGAATGAAACGTTCCAGAGCCGTATTTTTGACACACAATAAATATTTCCCAGTTTTATACCCATCCGAGAATTTTTCCTATTCCGCCCAGTTCTTTAAAAGTTGTTATGAATAATCCTATTAGATTAATATTTCTGGAAGAAATACGACGACAGTTGGCCATAGTCCGCCTCTCCCAGCTGTTCGACTTTTTCTAGCGGAAGTGTGGGAGCAAGGACAAACAAAGCACACACACACAGAGCTCACACACACAGAGCTCACCCAACTTTTTGTTTGCTCGAGGACCTCGTGTCAAAAACTTGGTGATTTCGCTCTCTCTGCCCTGTCTCCGCTGCAGACATCAGTTACAACTTAATTGATATATCCTGTCGTCGTTTTGCACACGTCTTTACCTAATTTGTTTTTTGTTATCAAGAAAAAACCACCACTTACGGTAGTAATTTGTGGTTGTCCGGTAGCCGCCAAGACCAGTTCCCCCACTTATTCTCTTTTCTTCTTTTCCTCGCGCTTTTCATCCATGCGTGTACTTTTTTTTCCCGGGCGGTATTACGTATGGACCGAATGGGTTTATGATGTGTTCGCTTGTATCTTGTATCGCTCGTACACATTTATTTTCTATGACCATTATTTTCATTCCAGTGAAAACATGGACTTGCTGGAAGATCAGATACGCTCTTTGCCCCACGCGGAATTGCTCGGTCACTTCCTGCAAATGCGTGAGGAATTTATTGATTATCAGACGAGTTCAGCAGAAATGGAGCAAATGTTGGATGCGGAGGTGGAAGAATTGAAGAGTCAGCTCAAAAAAGCGGAGAGCAAAGTCAGTCAGTTGAGCACCGATCAAATTCGCAATAAGGTATTGTTTTTAAGGCTTATTTTCTTTTCAAAAAACATTTTTTTCATAGGACCGACAAGACGAATCGCGAGCGCAATGGGCTCAAGTCGAAGAGCAATTGAGACGAGAAAATGGACAATTGCGAGAGCAGTCGGATCAACAAAAGGAGAGAATCCGCAAGTTGGAGCAACGAAATGATGTTCTCGAAACGTCGGAACGAAATAAGGAATATCTGGCTTTTGATCTCGGCACCAAACTCGATCATGCCATCGAAAAGATTGCAATGTTGGAGAGCGAATTGTACGAGAGACAGGTGGCTTCGGAGGAAATGCATCGCTTGCGCGAGGAAATGAGAACGACGGAAAGACCACGTCTCATCGTTGAACCGCTCCGAAATGACCCCGAAGTGCTTCCAGATGAACCATCACCTGGCCCGAGCAAAAGTGATTTGACGATGAGTGAGTATTTATCGTTCCTTTGTTTCCGTAAAGGTGGATTAGAAATATTTAGACGAATGTGTTATCCATTAATAATTCTGTCACGCGGTGCTTGCAAATTTGGGTTCACGGACATTTTTTCCGAAACAATTTTTCGGAAAATGGGATACCGTAAATTCTCTAATAGAACGGCTGGCCGTTCTATTTTTCACTACCCTTTTAGGAGGGCCGGTCTATTTTAGGGGTCGTTATATTATAGGGTTAGGTTTACTTTTCAATGTCTTTAAATTTGTATTAAATCTTGAGGATTTTCCATAAAAACGACACAAATGTATGACAAAACAAGTTTAGAACCCGGTCAATAAGTAACAATTGAAAAAATCTAACCAAATTATTGAAAAAAGTGTTAAATTCATTTCTAGATGAGAGGGGCCGGTTTATTTTAGGGAGGCCGGTCTATTTTAGGGGGCCGTTCTATTATGAGGGCCGTTCTATTATGGGGTTATTCTCGAAACCAGCAAAAAAAGCAAAATAGAAAAAACCAGCAAAAAATTCAGCGAAAATTCGGAGAGTGCTCCGATCGGTCTGAAACGTTGAGAAATCATTCAAAAATTAGTTCCGGTCATTCCCTTAAAATTTCAGACCAAAATATCTATTTGGAAATTTTTCAGAAATAAAAATCGTTATTTTTTAAAATCAATATTTCGGTCTGAAATTTTCAGGGAATGTCCGAGAGTATTTTTTAAATGATCTCTCAAAGTTTCAGACCGATCGGATCATTCTCCGAATTTTCGCTGAATTTTTTGCTGGTTTTTTCTATTTTTTGCTTTTTTGCTGGTTTCGAGAATAACCCCATTAGAGAATTTACGGCATCCTATTTTTCAAATTAAAAATTGAATTTTTATTTTTGGGAAGATATCTTCGAAGATTGCTTTTTCTAGAAACCATTCTTAACAATTTTCTAAACTTTCTTCTAAAAAATAATGTGAAATTAAACAAAAACATAAAAAATTTCCACATAAAACTTTATTTTCGCCCTTAAAAATTACCAAAAAACTAAACAAAAATTTGGTCCTCAAAAAGTTTACCAAACAAATCCAAAAAAAAAACATTTTTCGTATAGTTTTTTGTCAATTCGGAGCATATTCGGCTGTACAAAAAAAAATCTAAACATTTTTTGCTTCTGAAATATGTTCCAGAACAAGTCGGAAATTCGGAATTCTCGTTTTCCGCTTCCTACCAAGCCTGATCAGAATAGAAATCTTGTGCGACGGGGCGCATTTGCATTTTTTTTCCTGTTTTTCTATCATTGTTCATATTTTAAATTATTGAAAACAAATTTTAGATTATGAGAAACAAATTGATAATAACAGGCTCAGAAAATTGAGTTCTATTCTGCAAAGCTCTCAAAGCGAGTACTATTTTCACACCATTTTCGATTTAACTATGTAGACTGTGGTTAGAATACCAGCAGACGGTTCCCTCGTTTTAACTGATCTAAAAATATTTTATTAGTCCCCCTTTTTTTCCGAGTATTTAGAATAATCAGAAATTCGAAAAAAAAACACAAACAAACACATGTAAGTAAATATCATCGAAAAACTTCTGAATTAGCTTTTTTATATAAAAAAAAAGATTCTGAAAATTAAACTTTAAACTTTAAAACTTTTTCAGGTTCGGAAGACGTGCACATGGAAGACGTTCAACAACACCAAGACGATTTTCAGATGGAAGAAACGATAACAAAAATCGACGAAGTTTGCATCGACGACAACAAAAACGTTCAAGATAAGGTGTGTCATTTGTTTGTACTGAACTTTTTTTGGAGGCAACTATTAATATTTACTTCCACGATTTCCTCGAAACCAAATATTTGTCCATGCCCTCTAATGGATTTTCCTATTTCACAAATTACATAGTTTTCAGAAAATTCGCGCGTCTTCGGGGACTGGCGCCGGCGCATGCATCAATCGAATCGTCAAAGATTTGATGACAAAAGTGGAACGTCTCGACTCTATTCTGTCGACGATCCGTGTCACGAACAATGCTTCTAGCAACACCAATCATAGTCATCTCACCACCACACGGGCTTGAACTCTGAATTCTGAATTGCACAACGTCTCTCAACTTCTCAATTCTTTGCTGTGACCTTTCTCATGCTCAGGGATTCATCGGCTTTTAAATGTTCACGTATTCTTTCGCTCTTCGTATCCCATGACATCTTGTTTCATGCAGAAACTGTTCAGAATTTTACTTGGTAAGTTAGTCCCCGTTTTCCAAAAATTTGGCCTTTTCCAATGCTCAATCCGCTTCAAGATGCCATTTAAATATCGTTCTTTTTCATTTTCCATCCTTATTTTTCAAAGTGCTCTTCTTACAATATATCAATCTGTCAAATAAATTTGTTACGTATTACGTAAATAAGGACTTGTTATGTACCGTATTTACTCTAATTTCCCGACAGCCTCTAATAGGTCGGCACTCTAATTTATCCGGTTTTAAAGAAAGTCAGCAGCATCAGTTTTTGTCAATTATTGGCGTGTTTTCGGATATTTTCAGATAAGTTTTCCAGTTGAAGTTCTGCTTTTGGTGTTTTTCTGAAAAAATATACCGTATTTCCTCTAATTTAAGCGCAGGCGCCTCTATTTTTCAACATCTTCAAATGTGTTTCTATTAGAGGGTGCGCTTCTATTTTCCAAACATTTATTTCTGAACACAACAATCGAAATCAACCAACCATCAGACAGCAAAATAATACATCATTGATTTTAAAAAATCCAGGGAAACATTTTCATCATCTGAAACATCGATGACGTTCAGCTCCTCGTCTTCGTTAATTTTTCTCTTCGATCGTCACTGATTATATTGAAAAAGAATGCAAGAAAAGTAATATACTGCAAAAAAAAAAGACGAAAGTCCGCAAAAACTGAGACCAGGAAATAAACAGCTAGTGATTGCGCCTCTATCAGAAGGTGCGCTTCAATTAGAGATGCGCTTATATTAGAGGAAATACGGTACTTTGAAATATAAGCCGGTTTCTTCTTCTAATTGCTCGGAATCCCATTCAGGTTCGAAAAATTAGTCGGCATCCGGGCAAATAGAGTAAATACGGTACATATTTTTACGTGACAATCTAACATTGCCAATTGATTGATTGATAAGATCGTCTTCAAACTTCAAACCGTTGTCTTCGGAATGATTTGTTCATTCATTAATTCATTCCCATTTTTCAAATCAGTCGCGGTATCAGCATGAATTTGCCCGAGGAAATACAACATCTACAACCAGTCATTGAATATTGTAAGTTTGCTTTCTTCAGCTGCACACGCTCTCTCTGATTGTTACAGTATGCCTTGCCGCCACCGCTTCGCTCACTGGAGTTCTCATAACCACCGCATGCACTGCCGGACATCGAACAAATGTGAGGAACCAGGGGCCAAAAGTTTTGAAACGAAGCGAAGATCCGAAAATTGAAAAGAAGTCGTCAAAAGTGTCGGTGACACCCATAAAACAGTCGCCGATTGACCGGAAAAGTCAACGAGAGCGAAAGAGTTCGCGGGGCAGCAAAGAACGGTCCGGAAAGGGCGGTTCCAAGAGAAGCGGTTCTAAAAGAAGCAGTTCCAAGAAGCGTGGCTCAAGAGAAGAACGATCCCGGAGAGGGTCTTCTAAAAGAGAGTCGTCAAGAAAGGAGTCTTCTCGGAGAGAAAAATCTCGTAGAGAACCTTCTCGTAGAGAAAGAAAAGAAAGTTCTAGAATGGAGTCTTCTCGTAAGGAGCCTTCTTCAAGAAAATCTCCTCGCATGGAGTCTTCTCGACGAGAATCTTCTCGAAGTAAACCGCCTCGAATGGAGTCTTCCCGAAGAGAATCTTCTCGAAGGGAGAGTTCCAGAAGAGAAACTTCGCGTAAAGAGTCGTCTCGTAGAGATCGTCAGAAGAAAGAAGATACGCGAAAAGACTTTTCTCGCCGTAGTTCTCGCTCCAAAATGGAATCGAGCCGAAGAAGAGAAAATAGAAAAGAAGAGCCTAGCACTAATAAAACGGATAATCCGGTCAGTACCAGACTTTACGGCGAAGAGAAATCGGTAGCAGTTGGAAGGAATGATAACCGTGATAAACCAGAGCCGGAGATGAGCAAATTGAGACAGCTGGCGCTTAAGAAAATTAAGTCAACACCAAAATCGTTCAAGGTGAGAATAAAAATAATACATTATTCATAGTTTTCCTAACTTCTTTTTACAGTCTCCGAAGGCGCACCTAAATCGTTTTGCGTGCAACGAACCCGGATGCCAGAAAGATCAATGCTCGGGAGAGGCACGTCATCACCGTCATCAAAATACAGAAAAGAAGAAAACGATGCTGCAAGTTCCACAGGAAAAGAAGACTTTGAAAAAATCTCCGAAAAATACTCGTTCCGAAGATAGTGAAGAAGATCCGACGAACCGTTCGATTACGACAGAGATTTGTGACAAACCGGGAAGCGGAGAAAAAGGCGTAGAGGAGGAAAAGTCTGTGAAAACAGCAGTGGAGAAGAAATCTGAAAAGTCTGAAATGTCTGTGAAAACTGCAACGGAAAGGAAAGATAAATCTGAAAAGTCTGAGATGACAAGCAAGAGTGTAAAGACCCCTGATAGTACGGTTTCAAATGGTTCCAAAAGTGATGTAGAAGTGAAAACTCCGCCTCGTGTCGGTCCGAAATTGGCTCAAAAAGAGGAGGAAGGAGTGAAAACTCCGCCACTTGCTGGTCCTCCTGGTTCGTCTAATTATGCTCAGAAACGGTCTGGGAAGTCACAGGAACAAGCTTCTGAAGCCAGTGATTCTGAGAAGAGTGCCAAAAAGTCAAAGAACACGAATACGAAATCGACACAAAGGAAGAATGCGTCGAGGTCTCCTCCTGTCCAGAAGAAGAGAGTGTCACGTGAAAAGGGCAAGAAATCGACGTCGAAATCGAAATCGAAAAGCAATGAAGCAGATAAGCCGAGCAAAGGAACACAATCTCGAAAATCTTCTACGGCCAGAGCACAAAAACTTGAAACGATGAAGAGAACAGCGGCAAAAAAGTCGGCGGAGAGCGCAAAGAGCAAAAGGTTGGCGAGCGTCAAAAAGCTGCTTTTTATGGGCAAATAAGAAAGATTTCTTTTAATTTAAATTGATTAAATAAACGATTTAATTGGGCAGAATATTCACTTGTTTTTATAAATTTGTAACTATTACTGAAAAAACTGTAATAGAAGCGCCCCTCTAATAGAGGCGCCCTTCTATGTGCCTATTACTTTAAATGTTCGTATTATTTTTTTTGAAAAGTTTATCTACTTGAAATAAGCTTTAAAGTTGTACCAATTCGGTTTGAACATTAGATGCGAACGCCTCAAATTGAAGCGTTTTTGCAATTAAGGCACACCAAAAAGGGAGGGTTGAAAATAGGAGCGCATGCGCCTCTATTGTATTGTATTGTATTGTATTGTATTTATTACGTTTCAAAAATAAACGTGAAGTATACTCAGCGAATGCATCATCAACCTCGCTCTACGACACTTTTAAATTTTCAACAGTGTAGTGCACCTTTTTTGAAGCGAAAAATCAAATTTTAACTGCAATTCGTCGTGGATACGTCATTTTCCGTTGAAAATAAGTATAAACACTAGAATTCGAGTTAATCTTGCAAGTGCCACACGGTTTTACAGGAGTTTTGCAGTAGAGCGAGGTTGATGATGTATCTTTACTATCTTTCTTATATAGAAAATTTTAGATTAGTCTGTGTGTTTGTTTGTGTGTCTCACACACGAGTTTGCAGTCGACAAAACTTGATCCCGCGACCTTTCGATTGACGTTCAAACGTGCTAACCACTATACCACAAGGGTCACGAGAACTTGAGAGAAATAGGGAAAAGAAATGATTGCCATGTCTATTTAGAAAAAAAAACAAAAATCAGTAAAAATAAATATTTGACGAAGGCGACTTAGTCGCCACAAGCTGCAGGCTTGTTACTAATAAAATTTTTCTGTGTGTAAGTCTGTCTGTGCATCGGTATGTTCGCACTGCTCGCGCAGTCCCCAGAAGTCCGTAGGGGCCCAAACTTGGAAATCTGAGTCTCCTGAGTCCCGTGATGATGCCCGTCTTTTTCAAATTTTGATATCGTTATTTTGAAGGGTACTTTACTGTTAGGCCCGTAAACATTTTTTTTTCTTCTGCGCGTTTCGCATTTCTACAGTGGAAATGAAATCCGGCGGAAAAGTCAGGAGTCGTTTGAAATGTGACATCACACACTGCAGAGGTTTTCAGCCGGCGCGATGACTGACGTGCGGGAGGTCGCGAGTTCGAGCTTTACTGTGGTTTTTTTTGTAAGGGATATTTTGTTTAGTTATTGTTGGCCCGCCAAAATGGTCAAACGCGCTCCGCTGAACGCAGTACTACGTGAATTTCATTTTGGTCTCCAAATTATTTCATTTCACGTGTAAATTTAACGTTAAATGAAATCATTTGGAAACCAAAATGAAATCCACGTAGTACTGAGTTCAACGGAGCGCGTTTGACCATTTTGGCGAGTCGACAATAGTGGAAATTTAGCCAACAAAGTTAGATTCAAGTACGTTTCTTCATATTTTGAGCTATTTTTTGATTTTTTTGAAAATCCAAACAGTTGGTAATCATTTCGAAACTCTCCATTCAACCCAAAAAGTTTTGTGGAAACCAGAACAAGTGTAATGAAGAATTGAACTTTTAACTTGAGATCGGGTTTAGAGGAAAATAAATAATGGGAGAAATAACGATTCCAGATAACTTATGGACTTATTCATAGGAGAAAAAAATGTTGTCAAAAAACGAATCCTATGAATAGGTCCATAAAAGAGTAAAGATGACTTTGCTTTATGAGTTTTTATAATGGATTCGTGACGGAGTGAAATTTCACGTGTACTTGGGAGACAAAACATCTTTTTGGTTACTTATTTTTTTTTCGAATAAAAACGTGAATTCGAGTGTCACTCCTCCTCGAATGCATTATAGTATTGGAAGACGAATTAGAATACTCAAATGCCAGGACTCGGCCTGAAGAATTGTTTTCAGTTTGAAAACATATGAGTACGGTAGTTTTTTTTTAATTTCTTGCGCAATGCATCGGGTTGAAAACATCAAAAACTGTTTTTTTTGCTGCACTGAATAGGTTTGTGACATATTTCGTTTCGCAGGCAATATACAAAAACGGATTGACAGGCACACAGGAAAACTTTGAAATTTTAATTGATTCAATTTTGGGTACTTACTCAATGTTTCTTTTGGCATACATTAAAACTCTTTAAAAAATCAGGGAGACTCGGGCATTCCCAAGCTTACCCAGAAGGTTTTTGACGGCGATAGCCGTCAACAACCTTCTGGTTCGCCGACTATAATAAGAAATAACAGAAAAATAAAAGTAATGATTCGAAATAAGGGTATAAAAGAGAAAACAGACAGCAAATCGCGGATGACATTCAGACGGGTTATATGAGGTAAGGGGGGGGGAAGTAGGAAGAAAAAGAAGCAAAGATATTTGTGGAAATTCAGGAGATGTAAAATAGAGAGATTATAGATAAGCAAAAATTTGGTCTGAAGCTCAATTTTTGATATTGGGATCGTTCGTCTTAAATTTAGCTGAGTTAATTATTCTGGTTAGCGCTCGATGAGTAAAGAATTTGGCTTTTTTCCTGGTTTTTGGTGCTTTCCATCTAAAAGTGCGGTGGCTTCTCGTCCTAGTAGAGGTAGTTTGAAAGAAAAAGTCGTTCATGTCTATATCAATTAGTCCTAGTATCATGTGTTTTACCCATTTGGTGTCAATTAGAGCGCGCTTTATGTGGTCAAGAACGAGTTGTGAAAACGACGCTCCGATGTTCTGCAGTTTATCACTGAGGTCTCGCAGCGAATAATGCGGAATATCGGAGGATCGTTTGCACAACTCCTTCGTGGACACATAATACACTGGTGAAACACCACGGGCCCGCAGTGGACCCGTATCGAGCCCGACGGTCTGTCGCTCTGAAAATCGGTGTTGTCGGCGTGTTAACTTTCCCGGTTTTAAACTTTTTTCATAAGTTTTGTGTTACCCGGTTTCTTGTTTTTCAGCGATTTTATCGAAATGACCGACTAGCAGAGTTGCTAGAAGAGACAATGACGAGCAAGATCGACATTATCGGACTATCGGAAACGAAGCGAGCAGCCGAAATACGCATGATGAATCGAGACAGGACAGGAGTTTTTTTTATTAGGAAAACGGAACACCACTTCCGTGTTTTAAGGTGTCGCCTTTATCTTTGAAAGCATACTCCTGCCAAAAATCCAAGAAATCAAATTTCTCGACCATAGATCGTCTACTAGACTTTCCAAGTAGGTCGGCGACTGACTTGCACCGTCTTTCAAGTGTACGCTTCAGTTGCCGACTCTGATCCGGAAGAGTTAGCCGATTTTAATGAGAGCTTAGAAGAAGCTTACATTTATTGTTGCAGCAGTTACAAGCTATTTGTGGGTGAGTTCAACGCTCGAATGGGTCCCCACGGAGTGTTGAAGAGTACATAGTGAAAATGCGCTCCACTGCTCACATAGATTGGAGGAAACGCGGTCGTTACAGAGTTGAAACAGTTTAGATTTTCAAAAACGAGGCGCTGGCGGAATACGTTTTCTGGATGAAATAAATAGGGAAATATTGCTTAAATATTAAGAATCATGCAAAATATATGAACCCACAAAAAAAATATTAAAAAATTTCTGTGGCGCCTCAGTAGCGACGTTTTGAAAACGCCATTTCGCGCGCTTTTTTCTCGAATGACGTGGCAACTTTCCCGCGAAATTTAAATTTTTAATTTTCATGTACCTCTCAACACCCCGTGGGTCCCAGACAACACATGGAGCTGTACATTGGACCACACGCAATGGAACCGCGAAACGGAAGTAGCGAACTCATCGCGACCCTACGTGAAACGAATCATACACATGGCACACGAACTGGGCAGTGGAATGTTTGTTATTCACGGCGTGTTGAAGAGTACATCGTGAAAATGCGCTCCACTGCTCACATAGATTTGAGGAAACGCGGTTGTTACAGATTTGAAACCGTTTGGATTTTCAAAAACGAGGCGCTGACGGAATACGTTTTCTGCATAAAATAAATCGGGAAATATTGTTTAAATAGTTAGAATCATGCAAAAGATAAGAACCCACAAGAAAAAATGTAAAAAAAAAATTGCTGCGACGCCGCAGTAACGACGTTTTGAACACGCCATTTCGCGCGTTTTTTTCTCGAGTGACGTGGCAACTTTCCCGCTAAATTTAAATTTTAATTTCCATGTACCTGTCAACACCCCGTGGTTATTTGTTACTGATGCCCCAGTCACCCCATCCTTCACAAATGGAAACGATCAATCCAATACCAACATCGCAAAAGTCAAGCAGGTAAAACGGAGAAACTACATCAACCTCATCACAATGCTTATTGCCAGGGATCTCCAAGATTAAGCAGACTCAGCCACCCAATCCCTCTACCAACAGACTTTAGGAAGCAACTCATCAACTTTTCGCCAAACGACGTTTTATGGACAGAACGCAAAGATTTAGTTACAGTATACTGCAGGCACGAAAAATGTCGAAGGACGCAGACATCAAAGGAAGAATTCGGTTTTCGCCTTGAGTTCAGTTGAAAAAGGATATGTAACCGGCAAAGAAATTAAACGAACAATTGCTTGTTGTGCTTTTAAAAACCGAAAAAACTAGAACCTGCACGGAATAGAACTCCTTAAAATGGAGATGTCTAGGAAAAACAATTGCGAGAAAGCGTATGTGTTAACGAAAGAGTGGGACTTACGATGCTCCTATGTTCCACAGTGATAAAATGCGGAACATCGGAACTTCGTAAGTTCCACTCATGAAGCACAATATACAACAGAATACTTTTCCTAACTGTTCTAGCTTTCCTGTGTCAGTACATCTTCATTTCAGGCAGTTCTATCCCTTGCGAATTTTATATCGTTGCACCCCTGTATTCGACCAACGTATGTATTATCGGTTTAAAATTCTTGTACGCACTTAGCTCAACTTGGCACATTGTCACTAGCGAGACGCAGATAAATGTGATAGAGCGCGTTTGCGTTTACGTAGGTTCTAACACGGCGTGGACCCCTCACATTTTTGCGGTGCTAAATACCTCGGAATAGAACTGTAGCAATATAGAACTTGCTTCGGAATAGAACTGTTTCAGTATAGAACTGTAGCGAAATAGAACCGTTTCAGAATACAACTGCAGCGAAATAGAACTGCCTGGAATTAAGCTGTACAAGAAGAACCGCTTCGCGGAATTGAACTCAATAACCCACCATGTACAACTGAATACTTATTCGAGCTGCTCTAGCTTTTCTGACTCACCACAGATCCACTCCAGGCAGTTCTATTTTGCTACAGTTCTATTTCGCTACAGTTATATTCTGAAACAGTTCTATTCCGAAACAGTTCTGTTTCGCTACAGTTCTATTCCGAGGTAGCACCATTTTTGCACTGCGTTCAGTTGCAAAATCTGAGGGGACGGAGTTTTGCCACTGTTTACTGTAGCCGGCAAGAATATTGAATTGATATTGTTGGCCCGCCAAAATGGTCAAACGCGCTCCGCTGAACTTAGTACTACGTGATTTTCATTTTGGTCTCCAAATTATTTCATTTCACGTATAAATTCAACGTGAAATGAAATAATTTGGAAACCAAAATGAAATCCACGTAGTACTAAGTTTAGCGGAGCGCGTTTGATCATTTTGGCGGGTCGACAATAATAAGTTCAACTTTTTGTGGTGGTCGCTGGTTTTCAGTTCGATGTCGCCATGCACCCTGTCGACAGATACACAAAAATATACTTAAGCAGACGAAAACGTTAATTTCTATTATATAAGGAAGATATCCGTCACCAAAAAAACAATTATTGTGGAAAAGGAGAATGGAATGCAAACTTCAAGTGGGACAAAATGAGCCGATGACAAATACAGACAGAAAAAAGAAAAGAAAAATGATAAATATTGAAATAAATAAATACATATTCTGATAAAACGTTGTTAGCAGTTTTTGGAAACGGCGAATGCCAGCATTCGACCAATTACTGAATTGTCGCAGCAACATTCAATGGACGTGCTAGACACCGTTAAAATGCAAACATCCTTCCGAGAACGCGTCTGACATGTGAACGTCTTCTGGTCTTCAGAAGCGAAGGCATTGACGAATTGGTGAACTAAGGAAACGTCGACGGGATTTTCCAGCTTGATAGCGTGTTTATTGAGTCCTCCTAACCGACTTCTTTCTTTTGTAATTTCTTGAGAAGAGATGCGCACTGGCTGCACTTGTTCCCCGTATGGAACCTGGAAACATCAATTTTGGTTGGAAAATCAAATAAAATGCGAAAACTTTGAAGAAAGTTTTAATTTAAAGCCTATAAAAAGTCCTATGTACTGCTCTTCTATTGGAGGTGCCTTTCTATTATAGTAAACAAGCCTGATCTGGCGCCTATCGGCGCAGTGACAGAAAAAAAAGTTTAACGTGTAATCCGATTGAACTTGACCCTTACCCTTCAAAGCGAACAGACGGACATGTTGAATAGCGTAATATATATAAGAAAGATACGGTAAACGAACGCCGTAAAATTTCAGATTGGCGTCAGAAACCCAAAAAAAACGCATAAACGGCGTGATCGGGACAAAGTTTTTGAAATCGTTTTTTGGGCGTCATTTTTGCATAGCTAAACTTGGAAAAACGCAACTGTGGAGACGCAGAGAATGCGATAGGACGCGTTTGTCTTTACGTAGGGTCTAGCACGCCGTGCATCACCTCAGGAAATATTATGTGTTATATATGTGATGTATAGTCGGCGAATGCATCATCAGCCTCGCTCTACCGCACTTTTCAATTTTCAACAGTGTAGTGCGCCTTTTTTTAAGCGAAAAATCAAATTTTAACTGCAACTCGTCGTGGATACGTTATTTTCCGTTGAAAAGAAGTGTAAAACTATCTTTCGAGTTAATCTTGCAAGTGCAACACTGTTTTACAGGGATTTTAGCAGTAGAGCGAGGTTGATGATGTATTCGCCGACTATATGATAATGATATTTACCTCAAATCTGAAGTGTTTCTCATCTCCATCTTCTCGTGTCAGAATCCACTCGCGGCTGGTCGCACTGTCGCCCAAATCGACGAGCAAATCAACAGAAACTCTCGCTCCGGCCGGGATTCCACCAATTTTCGAATTTCCCTTCACATCAAGCCCGTCGGCAGATTTCAATTCTACTCCGCTCAAATCTCCTTCTGTTTTGTTTGTGATTCCAAATCGAATCGCCGTGTACTGTCCGTCATTTATTCTTGGATACATGATTGCCAATTGCAATCCGTGTCCTTCGATAACATTCAGCAATTCGATTTCTTTCTCTTCGATATAGGAGGCTTCAACGATTTGACGACTTCCGGCGGCGGAGAAATCCACGTCGATAAGAAGATCAAGGGCGTTGCTCTCTTTAGGTTTTCCGTTCATGGAGCTGTGTTTCGGCACTGCTAGTTTTTTCAGCGGTTTTTTCGGTGGCTCCTCTTCATCCTCCTCCTCTTCTTCTTCGTCGTCGTCGTCGTCATCATCCTCTTCACTATCATCTTCTTGTTCGTCTTCATCTTCATCTTCTTCCGACCCCTCCTCACTATCCTCTTCTTCCTCATCATCATCATCCTCTTCGTCATTCTCCTCCTCCTCATCCACATCTTCTTCCTCGTCTTCGTCATCTTCATCTTCTTCTTCCTCACTGTCATCCAACTTCAATTCTGTCGGAGCATGAGCTTCCTTTCTCAAAGAAGGATCGCTTGATGTCTCTGGGAATTCTGGTAAATCAATGTACTTGGCACATCTCTGATTGAGCACATGCGACAGAGAGCCCAATTGAAACTGATCTCTCTCCTTGAAACTGCTGATCAGAGCGGGAGCCGGTTTTTTCGACATGAAGATCTCTTCCATGTTCTGCGAAAGAACTTCAGTGTTGAAGATGAGATTTCGAAGGAATCGACAACGATCGCGTACATCATAGCTTAAATCGAAGCGGGCCAATTGGAAGACGTATTGAACAATTTTCTCAGACGCATCCCTTTTCACCAACCACAACTTCACAGCCAGCTTCAGCGATTCTAACTTGACAAGTTCACTTTCAGTGGGAAACTTTTTGGCGATGAGTCGCAGAAAGTCTGGCGCCATGTGAACAACTTGTTCAACATGAGTGGCCACCAACCAGACGACACAAGCTCTCGCCTGTGCGGCCACCATTTTAGGCATAAGCCTCATGAGTCGAGACAGAAGATCCACAGGCGCCGATGCGTGCAAGAGACGTTTGATGACGACTACGGCGGAGCACACAACTTTCTCATCTGAAGATGAAATGAGTTGCACGAGTCCAGCCATGCATTGATCGGAAACAGCTCCCACACGTACAGCACACCTTCCGATGGCTTCGACTGCTGGTGATGCGAGATCGGTCATGGGAACGTAGGTCTGCAAAGGAATTCAAGCATTTTTTTGTGGTCTGTGATCATTTAAATACCTGCAGTTCTCTCAAAATGATGTGCACATTGGTTTCTGATACGAGACTGGTGAGCACGTGCAACTTGAGCTGTTTCACAAGCGAACTGTCGCAGGACCGCACGAAAAATGACTTCAAGAACGGGTCGAACATTGTCTGAAATAGAAAACTTTAAAATCCAAGCATTTTATAACATCCATCAACACAAGTTCACTGATTTACAAGTCATTCAAGCATCATTCAAGACTACAACATAAAATTCATGCTTTCTATGCCTCAGCGCACTTTTGAGATGGCAAAAGTTCCTTCCTCTACCGGATTTCGCTCGCATATTGTTGCAATATTGGTCAAAACCACGTATTGAGTTTCTCGAGGACCACGTAGAAGTCGGACGAGGGCACGGGCTATCTGTAAATGTTTAATTTGCATTACGAGTAATGAAGTTTTTGTAGTTTGCGGATTCTGGCTCACAAAAGCATTACCTACTTTAGTTTTCTTTCAAAGTTTTTTTTTTCGTTAAATAGTCATTTTTCGATGTTTTTCTACTGTTATGTCTCAGGGAAACTGGGAACTTTCGAAACCTGTCTACCGTTTTACTCTAATTACCCGGTATGCCCTTCTATTGTTTTTTAAATCTCATTTTCTGGGTAATTAGAGGTTGACGCACCAAACTTCGGATGTCTCATGCCTGCTTCCTTGTTGAGATGAACAGTAAACAATAGAAGCATATGTCGGGCAAATAGAGTAAATACGGTTAGTGCAATTTCGCATCGCGGTTTTCGCATAAATGCCAGAAAAGGCAAAAGATAAAACAGTTGTCGAATCGTTTACCGGTAAATTCGGCAATTATATCAAAATTTACCAGTAAACTTCCGATCAATTTAACTTTAACCGGTAAAATTTTCTGAAATGTTTAGCGGTAAACTTTCCGGTTATCTTTTGTAGACGGAGCTTTACTAAAGTAGGCGGTGCTTAGGGAAACCCGAGTGACCACATCCTCCAAACTATAATTTGAAAACTAACTTGAGATAACTGTGCTTTAGGCGCCACGTGGTAAAATAATTGAGTGACTGCCATCACAACGGAGCAATTTCTAGACTGTAACAATGGGCGAGCAGAGTTGAGAAGAAGAACAATATCCGAATCGGGTGGTCCCTTGTCCGGATCTGCGAGCTCGTGTCTCGCGTATCTCGTCAGCATGTTGATCATCACAATCTGTCCCCATTCATCCACATCGGCTAATCCGCGGCACAACGCTCGAAAGTGTTTGTGAAGAAGGTCCAGACGATGTGGACAAATCTCATCAAAGGCATACACAGCACTTCCCAGCACAAGACTTCGACGATCGGCGAGCAAGAAATCAATGCAATCGACCAGTTGGGGCTCGAGTTCGGGCTCCAACGAGTAAAGCTTTGGAATCGCATGGGCGGCCACTTTTCGAACGTAGGGACTCATATCGCGAACAGCGTCTTTGATTGAAAGCAACATAATCGGGGCGACCATTGGTACTCGAATAGAGGTGAGAACTCGAAGAGCACTTCCTCGGATGAGTTGATTCGGATCTTTAAGGGCTCGTTGGAACGTGGAAATCGAGAGAAGAGCGAGATCTTGTTGCTCTTCGGCGTATCGCACCAGGTAGACGAATACGAGTTTCTTCAGTTCCACGTTTTTGGCGGCCACATTTTTGACGACTGCTGCAAACAGTTCACTGACGTCTTTTCCTTTCGCGATGAGCTGAAAACTTGTTCTGTGAATTTTTATTTTTAATGCAAAGATTTGCTCACATTGATAATCCTCTTCATGGCATCGATTTTCAGATTTTCCTTGTTACTATCGAGCATTGCTTTCAAATCGGAGAATCTTCTGTAAAACGACATTTAATTTTTTAAAAGAAAAACAGATGAAACTCACGTTCTGTTGTCCAAAATGACGCCGCCTTCTGCAATCTCCATTTCAGGGCTCGTCAGCCCTTCGACGAACGACGTCATCTTAAATGACCCGCATTTTAGAAAAACCAAAAGTATTTGAGGTAACAAATATGTGTGACAGTGTAATAACACGACATTATAGAAAAAAAAAGATGAATATTAAAATAAATACATTTTAATTTATGAATAAAAAACAAGACCGTAATGAAATTTACCTGCATATTGTATAAATTGTTGAGATATTAAAGGGTTAAACAAGACAAACATTGAATCTTAGCTGCAATAGATAGTTACTGTCCAAAGCAACCAAATCCCAATAACAAATTCCTTCTCGTAAAATGCAATCCAATCACCGATGTTTGTTTCGTCGGATATGTACCAATGTTAAAGCCGTCCATATTGACCCTAAAAATTAATTGTTATTATCATTAATCGAGAAATTCATAGAAAAGGCAAAAATAATGCTCCAATCGGTTTGAAACTTTGGGAAATAATGTTAAAAATACTCCCGGTCATTACCTGAAAATTTCAGATCAAAATATAGATTTTTCTAAAAAAAAATTTAAATCGATATTTCTGTCCAAAATTTGCTGGGCATGTCCGGGAATATTTTCGACATTTTTTTTCCAAAGTTCGGAACATTCTGCGAACTAATTTTTATTTGCTATTTTTCTTTTAATAAAAAAAAATAACCTGAGGGGGCGGAGTTTTGCGAGCAAATCGGAGAAAGATCTAATTGGGCTGAAATTTTGGGGAATAATATAATTAAAAAAACCCTGTTGGAAAATTTTGGACCAAAATATCTATTTTTCTAAAAGTTTTCCAAAATTGTTTCGGTTCGAAATTTTCTGAGCATGTCCGTTAGTATTTTTGACATTATTTCCCAACGTTTAAAATCAATTGGACCAATCTCCGAGTTTTCCCCTTATTTTTTCCCTTTCTATTTATAAATAGCCCCATACATTATGTTTCAATTGTTAAAATCAAAAACTCACTTTGGCTCTATATGAGCATCGGCAGGTCCTGCAGCCAACACAGAACTGATCAAGTTGTCCAAAGAGTAGAGTTGGATGCTTGAAGTTCCATGTGAAACTGCCAAAATACCACCATCTCGCGAGAATGAAATGGATCCTTTGGTGCCCGTTTGTTCGGTTATCTCCGCAGCCACCAATCTTTGATACGCCAAGTCCCAAACCATCAGATTTCCGATAGCATCAAGAGAGACAATGTATCGACCGCAGGGTGAGAACTTGACAGCGATAATGGACGCTTTGTGGCCACCGAAAATTCGAACTCGAGTGCCGCTAAGAACGTCCCAAACACGAACGTATCGATCATCGGATCCGCCGGCGACGTAGTTGCAGTTTGGATGGAAGTCAATGCAGCCGACGTCTCCGTAAGCGTCGGCAAATATTCGTAGGGGATGCATTCTATCAGTACACCACATTGCTGCAGTCTTATCGGCACTGGCAGTGGCAAAGTAGAGACCACGGTTGCAGAATTGAGCCTGGAACAAACAAAATTTCGTTTCGAATAGTTATTGTCGGCCCGCCAAAATGGTCAAACGCGCTCTGCTGAACTCAACGCTATGCGATTTTCATTTTGGTCTCCAAATTATTTCATTTCACGTTGAATTTATACGTGAAATTGAATAATTTGGAGACCTATTGTCGGCCCGCCAAAATAGTCAAACGCGCCCCGCTGAACTCAATACTACGTGGATTTCATTTTGGTTTTCAAATTTTTTCATTTCACGTGTAAATTCAACGTGAAATGAAATAATTTGGTGACGAAAATGAAATCCACGTAGTATTGAGTTTAGCGGAGCGCGTTTGACCGACGTGGCGGGCCGATAATAAATGAAAATCGCATAGCGTTGAGTTCAGCAAAGCGCGTTTGACCATTTTGGCGGGCCGACAATACAAAAAAACTTACATCCCAAACAATCGTTGGTGTTCTATAGATAACCACGTTTCTCTGTGTCTCCATGCTCCACAACCTGACCGTCCGATCTCCTCCCGCAGAGAGTAAGAGCCGTCTATCCTGTGAGAAGTTTACTGAGAAGACCGGACCTCCATGTCCAGTGAATCTGACACTTGTCGTCGATGCTTGTAGATCGAACATTTGCGACTGAACATTATCTGCCGTCTCAATGTCGATTTTCTCGAGGAAGTCAATGTCTCTCAATTTCTTCATCTTGTTCATCGGATCCATTGAATTCAAGACAATCGAAGAGTCGGAAAGCCCCATGGCAATAAGATTCGAGTCATCTGAGAATACGCATGACGAAACACCGATTGGAGCATTTAGAGTTGTGTACATGCAAATAGAAACTGGGGACTCTGGAGATATGATGTTCATTTTTGAAACGTCTCGAAGCCAATTTCTTCGCTCTTCTCGAAGATGCTCACTTATCGGTGGAAGTGGAATTCGATCAGGTTGAGGACAATGCTGAGAAATAAGAATGTATTGAATATTTAAAAAAAAAATACTTACTGTCTGCATCTTCTTGCCCAAATCTTTGAGATCTTTTCCCTTTGTTTTTCTTTTGTCAATAGCCTGCATCAGTTCGTCTTTGACCACCGAAAACAACATTTTGTGTCTTTTCTCATTCTTCGACGTCAGCCCTAATATTCCGCCCATCTGTGTCTCAATTGTGCTTCGGTTCTTGGCCATTTCGTCAGAATCTAAATAATTGACTTTAAAGTGCACATTATTAGGATTTCTCGGAATTAATTGTTTGGTTCAGAAATTTCGTCAGAATATTCCGAAAATTAAAACCTGTCGCAATTTCAATTCCAGCTTTCTTTTTACGGATTTTACGGGTTTTTAGAGCGCAGTGTAATCCGTTAAAATTTAAAAGCTATTTTCTCCATTTTGGTGAGAATGAAAAACAAGTTTTCGTATTTTTCTTCAAGTTTCTCAAAACATTCTCCGGGTTCTGGCAGAAAGACGTTGAATTTTTTGGATACATTTCGGAAAATTGATTTTTGAAAAATCTCAACGCATTTCTCGAGTTTAAATACCGAAATGAAACCAAAAATCAAAATTTTACTTTATTTTTGTTGTTGGTAATTTTTCATTCAATTTTTGTTGTTATTTCTTGTTTCAGTAATTAATTTTCTTTATTGAACAGTGAAATTCAATATTTTACGGTTTTACGGAGATTTAGTCCGTAAATTTTATGGACCTATTCACAAAACCTGAAAAGAAAGAAAAAAAGGAAAAAAATTGCGGGAAAAATCGGAAAATGCTCCGATTGACCTGAAATTTTGGGAAATATTGGAAAAAATTCTCCTGTACACGCTCAAAAAATTGCGGACCAAAATATCGATTTTTTCTGAAAATTTTTAAAATCGATATTTTGGTCCAAAATTGTTTTGAACATGTCCGGGAAAATTTTTGACATGATTTCCCAAAATTTCAGGTCAATCGGAGCATTCTCCGATTTTCCCGAAGTTTTTTTCCGTTTTCTTCCTTTTTTTTCTGGTTTTGTGAATAACCCCATTACATTTTACGGAATCCGTGAAATTTAAATTTTACGCCCAGAAATTTCCTGACCTTTTTCTGAAAACGTTCCGGCGGAAAATCTAAATTTCCGTTTTCCGATAAAGAAAATCGGAAATTTTCCGGAATAAAAGTACCCTCGGAATCGGAATCCATATTTTACAAAAAATAAAAAACTCACTCTCAATAGTCACATGCTGCGCAATCAAATTCTTCAATCCGTGAACTCTCATCTGAATCAATTCCAAGTGTTTCAGTGTTGGTTTCGAAAGTCTGACGAGAAATTTGTTCTCTCGCAGAATGTGCATGTGCTCGCTGGATCGCATCGTGACGACGTCTTCAATAAGCGATAGTTGATGCAAGAATTCAGAAAAACATTCCGGAATGAAGATTTTGAAGCGATTGAAGAAAACCCTGGCAGTCTCCACATTTTTCTCAAGGAGCGAGATGAAACAATGTGCAAATATTGGGAAGATGAGTTGGCTGAATTCCGCTTGAACAACGTCAGTGCACGCATTTGCATGTTCGATGAATTGCTCGAATTCTAGTGTTATTGCTTCTCTGAAATGTTAAAAATGGCTTCGAAGCAAGAAGAAAAAACTCACTCTGGCCGTAATCCGCCCGAATGTTCGTTTTTTATCATATGACCGGCTTCTCTTTGCAATTGCTCTTCAGTCTCTGTGAGTCCGTTCCGTCGCAAATAGGAGAGGACCATCTGTAACGCTTCTGGATTCACTGGCCTGTTGAAAGCGTCCTCCATCGATTGGATGCCATTCGGCTGGCTACCGTTTGGATGCATTTGTGGAGGAGACGTCACACTGAGTTGGCTACTCGGATTTTCACAGTCGTTCATTCTGAAAAATGGAAACAAGTTTGTGGGATAATTTGTTTCTCGTTTTTTCGTTAACGTTCACGACAAAAAATGGTCAAAAACGGCGAGGATTTTCTGTTTAGTGGGTATTTAATTTGTCAAAAACTCCAGAGCTTGTTCAAAAATTTTGAAACGATTTATTTTCCTAATTTTCAGACCAATAAAACCATCATTTTTTGTAATTTTTCTGTATTTTTTAAAATTCCTATGAATAATGCCCCCTCTTTACTAAAATTAAAAAAAAAAAAAGAAATTTTATAAATGGGAAAATAAGATTACGAGCTGCCTATGGTGGTTTTGTCAATATTTCGCAATAGAGCGACATTGCACACATCAACCCTCGATGTATTTTCAGCGAATTAGATAAGGAAAATGAGACGCAAGGAAAAATTGGTATTCGGTGCTTACGTCTCGATACGTAATCCCTCAGGACTTTCGTGACTAATATTATTTATTAATGAGCGAAACTCAGTTACGACGCTCCGATGTTCCGCAGGCCTCGCAGTCGAAAAAAACAGCGAGTAGTTTTTTTGTTTGTCAGTTTTTTAAATTAAAACTCGATCAAATCGAAGTTTGAGAAAATTTATTTAAATACTGATATAATGGATTCGTGGCGGAGTGTCAATTTTTCACGTTTTTATTCGAAAAAATGAAGAAATAAAGAGATTTTTCGTCTCCCAGTTCCACGTGAAATGTCACTCCGTCACGAATCCATTATACATTCAAAAGCGCAAATGAAAATACACTTCTTCGTTTATTATTTATTTTTTTGAATGTCGAATGCATTATTTAAATACGGGGTTACTCGCTTTTATAACTGTGCTGTTTAGAACTCAATTTTCCTGAGAGAGATTATTGCGTTTTCAATCGAGTTGCATCATCAAAACGTGAAACCCCGCCCACTGCTTTCACGGGAATATTAAAATTTGCTCTAAACCGCACAGTTATAAAAGCTATTTTAATAGTTCAAGAAACTTTAAGAAATATAAAATGTACTTTTTTTCTCAAGTGTTCCTTTCCCCTCCATAAAATTTAAATATTGTAGTGTAAAGTGTGACAATCATCGTCAGAATGTTTTGTTTACTTATCTTATCGCTTATCTTATCTATAAATTTCGACCCGCTGATAACTGATAACCGGAGCTGTGTGAGAAGAAAGAGCGCAAAGAATGAATAAAAATACTATGCAAAATTAAACAAAACTAACCATTCTGAGACATTGTTGACAAATTGTATTAATGCAAAATAAATTAGAAGACGTTGTCAGAGTCGGAGTCGCAGAATGAATTTACACCGTCGAATGCATAAAAACGAAGACGGTCTAATATGCAAAAGCCCTGAAGACGTCGTGAGAGACGCAGACGTCGAACTACACACTCTCTCCACTCTGTGCAAGGATCGATAACGGAGAGACGGAAGGCAAAGAGGGCATTCAAGAGCTCCTTCGCTCGTGCAGTCATCATGGATACGTCTACTACTACAACTACTACCACTAGTGCATCAAGCAGTGTTCAAGAGCAACGAGATGCTCACTCGAACGGAAGAGAAACGCCACACAGTCCGGAGATTGATGTGGATAATGTGAAGTCAGAGTGCTCTTCGCCAGAAAGGTTGGAAAAACAGGAGCCGGTAGGGGAGCAGGCGAATGTTTCTAGACTAGTTGTGGAGGTTGGTTTTTGTTTTTCTGAACATGTAGATAGCGTAAAATCATCGTAAAACAACATTTTCAGAACACAAACAACACTCCATCACCACAACGATACCGTACGACGAGTAGCACTTCCGAATCCTCCGAGCACCTGATTGTGACACTCTCCGCATGGGATTGGGTCACTATTGACGGTCTGAAGTTGCCAGCAGTAACACGGAAGAAAGAACGATACGTGGCAGTGCACATGGTGCAGTTGAAATTGCTCAGCAAATTTCCGCCCGACATTCCGAACGAGATCGCACAAAAGTTCACGATGGGTTCGCACAAAATGACGTTAGCCGAAGCGTGGACGTTCAATTCGATAAATGCGGTGATTCGAAAGTTCGATTTGGGGTGCCAATTGTTCACAGCGAATGACGAGTTGGTGAAGTTAAACGATGTACAAATGTTCTATTGGAATGTGAAGTTGTTCAACTTGAAGAGAGTCAATTCACAGTACGAAATGAGCATTTCACAAATGGAGCACAATATTCCGTTGTTGGCTACAGCGACCCAATTGAAGAGACAAGTAGAGAGTGATATACAGGTGAGAAGAGAAGACGTTATTGTGAAAATAGCGATCTACCGTACCTACCGTACCCTTATTTTTGAAGTTGATTGTGCCATGCTGCTAAAAATTCCTACTTTTGCCATGTTTTCTAGAAGATTTTGGTCATTAGAACTTTAAAAAAAATCAATGAACTTTTCCAAACCACCAATCAAAAGAAAATATAGCGATTTTCTCGGAATATAAAACAAATGTTATTGCAAAAACTTCATCCTCTATAATTGGGTTACGGTAGATCGCTATAAAATGTAATTTAAATATTTTACAATGGATTGATGGCGGATGAAAACATTTTTCGTCTCCCATTTTCACGTGAAATGTCACTCCCTCGCGAATCCATTATATCGAGATTCAAAACCTTTTAAAAATGTAAAATCTCGAATTTCAGGCCGTTCATGCCGAGCTGAATCGCCTCGGAAGAAACTATCCAATCAGTTAGTTTTGTTGTTTTTGTTTTTCGAAAATAAAATTTTAACAAATATCCAGATACCGTAATGCAAGAAGATTTAACTCTGCAACAATCAGCAACTACTGCCAAGCAACTAATATATTCAAAGACCTGATTATCGAAAGTTTTATAAAAATGCCTATCGAAATTTCGAATGAATCCATTGATATAGCGTATTTTACACAATGAATATCCACATGAAATGAAAATTGAACTGAAAGAAAAATGACCTGATGACGTTTTCTGAGAATGGGAAATGCGCTAGTGAGATGAGGGTTATTAATAGGAGAAAAGACAACCAAAAATAAGTACATCTGACAATGAGCTGATTAGAAGGAGAGCATTTTGCACAATGCTTTTAGCGGCATACAAATTGTGCTTCCTAAAGTGCGACACACGTCCGTGAAAGTGACTGGAGCTTGAACACCATTCGTGTACTTCACATATGTACATCCGTCAGCATAGTTCTCACCGATACGGTAGTAGTTTCTGAAAAATAATTCTTGAACTTTACGTATGTTCGTTCAAACTCTATTCATTGATAAAACAAAGACAAATGACACTCACTGCAGTGAAGCGTGGAACTCAAAGCCGTGCATTTTGTAAAATGACAATGCAGCCGAGTTTGTGGAGAGCACGTGGAGAAAGACGGCTCGCGGATATGGTGGTTGCTCGACAAGAGCGGAAAATAGGTGGCTGAGAAGTCTCGTGGCGAGACCCAGCCGACGAAATTTCTTGCTGACTGCAATCGAAAGAATGTACATAACTTGAGCGTTCGAGTCGGCTAGAATTCCTTGATCCTACAAAGAATCACAATTTATTAGAAATCCGGGGAACAAGTCCCGCCCATTGCAAGTCTGCAGCACAATCTATGCCGCGGGCTTGTCTGGTTCTCATATCTGCCTACCTCTAAATTACAATCATAAAGACATTTCGTCTCGGAGACAATCATTGCCGCCAAATTTCCTTGATCGAAAAGGCCAGTGGACTGCAATCCACCGGATACCACTTCGTCATACCAGCAGTCTGGATACTGTATCGGAAACGACTCATTGCACAAAGATTCGACGGCTTCTCGATCCCATGTACAAAGCGATCGAAGTGTTAGTGATTCGGCGAGAGACGAGGGTTTGAGGATTTGTGGATTCGACGAGGATGGAGTCATGATGGTGGATGAGGATTGAAGAGCCGTCTGGTCATCCTCCATCAAAATGATTTTGCTCTAAAGAAATTCATGTTTTTAAACTAAAAATTGACCAAATATCATATATTAATATTCACGTTTTTATTCGCAAAAATTAAGAAATATCTATTTAAAGAAATGGAGAGATTTATCGTCTCCCAGTTTCACATGAAATGACACTCACATCAGTCACGAATCTATTATATTTAAGATTCCATATAAATTTAGTAGACCGAATGAAATTGTCAGTGTGGAAGAAGTGAATGCACGATTCAATTTTTGGATTAAGAAAAGTCAAAAAAGAACATAAAAGTTTTTTTTTGTTGCTTGTTTCGCTTTCTTTTCTTTCCCCAATTCCGTTACTTATCAAATTTATATCGATGTTTTGACAGATGGATATGAAAAACGAGACGCATTCGAGAAAAAGACAAATTGACTCATCCATCAGTTGTGACTTGCAGCAGACGTCTTCCAAGAGAATAGAAAACGTGTCGGTGTTGTGACGTGGCACACGTTAATGCAATGGGAAGCAAAAGAAAATGCGTGAACAAAAAAAAAAGGAAAATAATAAAATCCTCTTTTCTCCCTTTTCAAGGATTAAAGATTGCTCATTTCAGTTTTGGCGATGTGATTTATGAACTCTTCAGCTTTCTTAAATTTGTGTAAAGCACTTAAAAAGTGATACGTTTTCCATGTTTTAAAGAGATATTACCGCCCGAAAATTCTTCTAAACCGCCGCGTAAAAAGCTTAGCAAATTCAAAATTTCAGAAGATTAGACGAAGTGAATTTAAAATGAGAAATGTTTCATGTGAAAAGAAAATAAGAGACGCAAACTTTATTTGCAGATTATTGCTCTTTTGTGAATTCAACTCACCGACGCTGATAAAGTTTTCGGATCGAATGGCCATCCCAACTTTGTGCTCTTTTCCATTCTGCACCTACTTTTTCAGCAATCGTGATCGCCTCCTGACCATCACACGGCTTCTTGATCCCCCTGAAAAAGTGCGTATGAGTTTTGCCGGGTGGGCGTGAAACGGGTTGTGTCAACTGAGAAGGACGCTTCTCTAAAGAGGCGTGGCATGACAATGACACAACAGGGAATAATTCAGAAGTGCCGCTTCGGCATGGGCTCAAGACGAGAGTTCGAATAGAAGTGATTAGACGCAGAGACGGGATGCTGAGAAAGTGAGAGACGTAGGCTCCGAAAACCCATTTTCGCTTATGTATTGGCTCTTTTTATGACTTTTTGTTGGGTTTTTGTGGATAATGCGCGAACAGCGCGTTTTTGGCATGAGAATTCGAACAAAAAATGAAGATGTTTAAATGGCTTATTGTTAGCTTTTATTTTTTTTTCGGTTGGGGTTTCAGATTCGCAACAAATCTAACCGAGCAACTCGGTGGCAAAATTCAATGAAAAAAAAATTAATTTCCACAAAGGTAAATTACTAGTAAAACGCGGAAAGCAAGTAAAAATGCAAACAAGAACTATGACAACAAACATTTATAATTTTTGATCGAGACATTGGCTTCCTGAGCCTACTAAACAGTGCTTCCGCAGGTTTTCCGTTTGACCAGAATTAATCCATACTTGTCCTCCGGGCCGACCGGGACGGCAAATAACTCAGATCAGAATGTACACTTTTTTGTTGAATTAGAGATTCAAAATAAAGATATCGGTGAGTTCTACAACACAGCAACATACTCTTGACAGTTTAATTACTCGTCTTTCCACGGTCCGGAGGACTTGGCCCACCTACTTTTGGCCGGCCCGTGACAAAAGGAATGAATAAACGGTCAATATAATTTTCCTATTATGTTTTCGATCGAGTTGCGACATGAAACCGCAAGTCTGCATTCACCGTTCTGTCTGCGTCTCTTCAAATATCACTGTGTTCGCGCACAAATAAGTGGGCGGAGTTTCGCGTTCTCATGTAGCAAGTCGATTGAAAACCCAATATGTTGTAGAACTCGCCGAGATCTTCATTTTAAACATCTCATTCAACAAAAATATTCATCCTGATTGTGAGCTGAGTTATTTGCCGGCCCGTATGACAAGTATGAAAAATAAAGCTGTCCCTATAATATAACGGTCCCCTAAAATAGAGCTGCCGAATTTTGATGAGAATCGGTTATTTTGTGTATTTAAGTTTTCAAAAAATCTATTTCGAATTTGTGAATGAAAATCTCACTCTAATGGACCTATTCATAGGATTCGTTTTTTGCCATTTTTTTTAAACATTTTTAAACGGTCCATAAAGTTAATTAAAGCAAGCGAAATTGACTCCATTTCGATATTAAAATTTTGAAATAGACCCATGTTTCGAAGAAATTTTAAAAAAAGACGATAGTTATATGCAAAAGTATAGAAACTGCACAAAAGCTGTAACAGATTTCGAACCAAACAAAACGAAAAAAAGAAAGAAAAAAAAGCAAATAATCTTTTCAGTTCTTACAGAAAAATACAATCAGTTTGTTATCAGATCGAAAACAAGTACAATGCTCCAAAGAACGAAACAAAGATTTAATAAAAAAAAGAAATGGAATAATAGATCCCGTAAAAGCTTTTCAACAGAGAAAAAAAGAACAACTAGGTAACTAAAAAGTGCAATTAAATAGTTAACCTATATAATACGTCTATAAATTATTATTTGTTCGAACCAAGTGAAATACTCAGTATTTCTGCTTGAATAGCGCCGATGCATACAAATAGGTGTTGTTGGGCATACGAGACGCTGAAAAAAAAGAGAAGAGAAGAGAATGAAAGCCGTTGAAACCCCAAATTGCCTGCCATTGGCGGTTGTAAGGGGAAGGAAGGAAGCACTCACTAAATTTGGTATACTCCCGCAAAGAATCTCGCATTTCCGCTGCGTTTTTGCTTCCAATGTCAATTTTACGAATGTAGCAATGCTGAAATTAACACATTTTTGGGAATAAATACCCTTTATTTTGTTTTTTTTTTTTTGAATTCAGCTTGAGAACTTACAAAGACGAGCTGTCGTTCGTTAAATCCATCAATGACTGTCGGCATAAGATTATCTAAAACACGCAGAGCTTCCATTCGCTTTTCAATTCGCTTCGAAGAGCCTGGGAGCAAGTACATCGAGTGGAGACCGTGAAGTAGCAGCTGGAGACAAAAACGAGATTAAAAACAAATCTTATTTATTTAAGAAACAATAAAAAAAAAAGAAGCTCACCGACTCACTACTGTCCACTTTATCCAGCGGCTTTAACTTTTGCTCATCTGATTTGGAAGACTGAAATATAATTTCTCCTTTATGCCAATTTTTCCAAAGCAGGGGCACGACCAAAAATGTTGTTTCGGTTGTTTTTTATGTTGATAATGCACCGGAGGCGCAAAAATTCCTGTTTTAGGACGAAAACTTGCTCGGTATATTTTCCAAATTGGTGATTTTCAATGGGGGTTATTCACAAAACCATCAAAAAAAAGAAAAAAAAATTCAGCGAAAATTCGGATAATTCTCCGATCGTTCTGAAACTTTGAGAAACCATTTAAAAAGTACTCCCGGTCATTCTCTGAAATTCAGATTAAAATATCGATTTTTTAACATTTTCGGAAATAAAAAGCGATATTTTTTTAAAATCAATATTTCTGTCTGAAATTTTTTGGGAATGTCCGAGAGTATTTTATAAGTAATTTCTCAACGTTTCAGACCGATCGGAGCATTCTCGGAATTTTCGAATACCGTAAAACCTGTATTAGACTTGCATGCAAGTTCCAGTTTCAAAACCTCGCCAGAGTGCAAGTTTATTAGACAGACAAGTCAATTAGAGGGTGCAAGTCTATTGTTTCAAAGCCTGGACCGGGTGCAAGTCTATTAGAGGGGCAAATTATCTGGTTTACGCCACTTTTGCCACTGTTAATGCGTTTGGTTAGGGGGCAAGTCTAATACAGGTTTTACGGTATATATTTATATTTATTTAGTGCTGATTTTCGCTAAACTTTTTTCTATTTTTTGCTTTTTTGCTGGTTCCGTGAATAAACCCATAACGAAAACTGGAAAAAATTTTTAATGGACCTATTCATAAAACCGGAAAAAAGGAACAAAAAGGAAAAAAATTGCGGGAAAAAGGAATTTTGGGAAATATTGGAAAAAAATTCTCCTGTACACGCTCAAAAAATGTTGGACCAAAATATGGATTTTAAAAATTTTCAGAAAAAACGATATTTTGGTCCAAAATTTTTTGAGCGTGTACAGGAGAATTTTTTCCAATATTTCCCAAAATTTCAGGTCAATCGGAGCATTCTCCGATTTTTCCCGCAATTTTTTTTTTCCGTTTGCTTCCTTTTTTCCGGTTTTGTGAATAGGCTGATATTTAAATAGAAAATCGAGCTTTTTTTGTTCATTTTTTCCACTTGGTATTTTTTTGAGGACAACAACTTTTTTGTCCCACACCTGATGCGTTTCCTTTTATTCCGAAAATACTTACATTTCCATAAGTTTTCAAAAGCTCTTCTCCACTGATAAGCGCTTTGGTCACTTCCAGTTGGAAGAACTCGCGACGTTGTTTATCGGACCAGAAGTGACGAGTTAGTACGAGACGTGGGAAGAAGATTCTAAACATGAAATAGTTCAAAACCCGTTTAAAGAGAAACAGAAATAAAAAAGGACATACACGGCGAATGCAAAGATGTAAATGGTAAGTGGCATGGGCAAAAGCGCGGTAATAACCGCCATTTTGGGTCCTTCGACAGGAATCTGCAAGAAAATCGGGCAAATATCAGAAAAAGACACTCAAAATGGCTGAATATTCTCAGTTGCAAGTTTGCCCATTCCATCCCAGGTGAAAAGTGAAAAAGACGAAACATCACAGACGACAGAAAACAGAAAATTGTTAGGGCGGCGAAGGAAGGAATGAAAACTCAAACTCACAACATAAGAATTAGAATGTCTCCGGGACCAGGAATTTGAATCACCACCATCAATAGGAGCATTTTCAACAGCTCACCGCCACTCTAGAGTTAGTAATTGAAATAAATAGTCTAGACACCAAATCTAGAAAAGGAAACAACAAATAGAAACTTGGAAAACTGTTTTGGATAGTTTGCAATACGATATTGTTGATTTTAGATGTTACAATGGCTCTCGGTGTTTGCGGACTCGCGATATTCATTTTTAGCAAACTTTTGGTCAATTATCACTAGACATAGAACGCCAAAAAAAAAAATTAAGCAGAACTGAAAATGTTTTAATTATTTTACAAAGTTTCAGACCAATCGGACCGTTCTTCGCATGCAAAAATGCATTTTTTTTTTCTCTTTTTTGGGTGAAACAACAATTTTTTTTTGAAGAGCGGTGGAGGCCTGTTTTTGGACAAAACTTGCCAGGTATATGTTCCAAATTGACAAAAAATTGGTTTTTTAAACTAAAACTGGGAAATTTTCCCTTAAGGGGGGTGCCAACTTTCTGGGGAAAGTGGCTTAAAATATACTCTTGGGTGGGGGATTTACGAATATCACATCGAAATCGCACGAAAAAATTTCTCTGATTTTTTATGATTTTTACAAAAAAAAAATAGAAGACCACGAGGAGTACACGATTTGGCGCGAAATTCAAACGCTATTTTCTTTTTCATTATTTTTCTCCCGTGTTTTTCTAATTTTTTTGCATTAATCTTTGCGAAATAGTTTACAAACATCATTTCTTGTTCTCAGATAGCAAATTAATGAATATTAATCACCAAAGGAATGATAAAACAAATTTGGAATAAAATTTCTCATACCTCTCAATTTTGCCCGTTTTCCTGCTCATTTCCGCATTAAATTCACTCTTTGAACTGTAACGGTTATATTTGAACAAAAAATGTTCACAAGAAATTATTTAAAACGTTGAATCGAACGACAGCCGAATATCGATTTTTCGATATTTATGACTAAAATGTGTTTCCGCGAACATCTAAAAATTTAATAAGCCATTAGAGCATGTTTTATCGAAAATCGATTATAAAAACGAGGGAAATTACAAGAAAAATAAATATTTCTGGTGAAAATGGATCTTTCTAGAAGCCGCGACCGCGGGTTTCCTAGGCCACGGCCACGATTTTCGTGTACTCCTCGTGGTCTTCTATTTTTTTTTGTAAAAATCATAAAAAATCAGAGAAATTTTTTTGTGCGATTTCAATGTGATATTCGTAAATCCCCCACCCAAGAGTATATTTTAAGCCACTTTCCCCAGAAAGTTGGCACCCCCTTTAAACTGATAGAAAAACGCTTTTTTCGTTATTCTCGAAATTGCAGAAAATAGAGGGAAAATAGCAGAAAATTGGAAAATGCTTTGACTGACATGAAATTTTGAGAAATAATGTCAAAATTTCTCCCGGCCGTGCTAAGAAAGTAACTTTTTTTCTGAAAATATTCAAACTCGATATTTTGATCCAAACGTTTCCGAGCATGTCCGCGACTATTTTTTCCATTATTTACCAAAGTTTCCGACCAATGCTTTTTTTTGTATTTCATGATTTTACGACGCGAGTCCACAAAAACTGATCGCCACCGTAAACTTTTTAAACGACAAAAAACGCTACTACCTGAACAAGTGTTTCCAGTTCATCCACTGTCAAATCGGTAATTTTTCTCTGACCACTGGAAAGCGCTCTTCTCGTCTTCAAATATATTTTTACATCTGAAAAACACCATCGGGAGCCTGAAAATAGGAAAAATTACAATTTATCGAATAAGAATTCACAACCTTCCACAACAGTTCTATGTAGGGCTAATACTTTCGGCCATTTTCCAATAAATTGCTCATATTTGTAGGTCAGAGATCCTTCTTTTGCGGGTGGAACTGTTGGTGGACCGGCGGAAGTGTGCCTGAATATGAGATATTGTTTTGATTTCAATCAATTTTTAATAAACCTGACTAGGAGAAGAGTAGGCTGATAAATGACATTTTGGCGGAAATTAAGAATCCGTGTCACCGAGTGCATCTGGAAATTAAATAGTGTCCTTTTTCAATACTGGTGAATATATAAACAGAAATATCAAAGTTCGGAATGAGCAACCGAAACAAACTCGTAGATTATACCGTTTCAAAATCAAAAGAAGCCAAGAAAAAATAAATTCGATAAAAAATATTCATTATGAAACAGCAAGTGGGGGCAAAAATTGGGAACAGGCAAGGAAGGAATGATCACAAGTGGGATCGACTGGAATGGGTTATTTATGGCGAGAATAAGTCAGTATGTACAGCTACCGGACCAAATGGTATTCAATTCCAAATATACAGTTGATGAAAACCCATACAATTAATTATTTTTGCAGTGTCGTGAAAGAAATTATGGCATGGCTGCGACCGTGTTTCGTGGAAAAGGGTTAGTCGCAACCTAATTTTCACAAGCGAGTAACCTGAGGCGTACCGACCGAAGTGCTACTATTAATTCGGATTAGATGACGATAATCAGTGCCGTTCGATTCTGTGGAATTTTGCGCGTTTTGCACATTTTTGAGCTCTTCGTCAAGCTCATACAGTGTACTTTCCTCCTCTCCGTCTTCGACATCTGAAATAAAAAGGGTTACCCTAATCTCTTGTGTATAAGAAAGGATTTCGCTGACTGGCCGGTTTATTTGTAACTCAGGATAATACTGTTGCGGAAAAAAGACTGTTAGCCATCGAATATTGCCGATAGGCCTTACTGACGCACAGCTTGCACATAATCGGCGATCGGCACGAGTTTGGCTGCGATCGGCGCACAAGCGTGAGTTAGCCATCGAAAAAGACTAACAGCCGTCACATTTGGCGCCTGCGACCGACACATATGTACTTTTGGCATACGCCTCGAAATGAACGGCTAATAGCCGAAACTTCCCTGAGAAAGTGACGTTTTCTTTAGATTTTACGATGGAAGAGTAGTGAGCAGCAGGCTTTCTCGGAAATGAAAATTTCTCTTCCGACGTTCCGTTGCAAATTTCTGATTTTTGAATTTTTCTCTACCAATTTTCCGTCGGAATTATTATGGGGGTATTCTTGAAACCAGCAAAAAGCAAAAAATAGAAAAAACCAGCAAAAAAATATTGATTTTAAAAATATCGATTTTTATTTCTGAAAATGTTCAAAAATCAATATTTCGGTCTGGGAATGACCGGAAGTATCTTTTAAATGATTTCCCAAAATTTCAAACCGATCGGAGCATTCTCTGAATTTTCGCTGAATTTTTTGCTGGTTTCGAGAATAACCCCAATAAATTTCTAATTTTTGTTCCAAAATTCCATCGGAATTTCGATTTCCGATCGGGAAAATCGAAAAAAAAAATCTGAATAGGTCCATAAAATAGATTCTCCACAAAAACAATTTTTTAATTGAGAAAAGGTGCGCTAAAAGTATGTTTAAACAGCGCATTTGCGTCACGGCCATAGTCGTATTTTTTCAAAAAAAAAAAAAAAAAAAATGTTTTGTACAATTTCCGATAAAGCTTGGTGCGCAGAAATGAAACCAGTCTTATACACAAGATATAAGGGTAATTATATAAAAATCCAAAAAACCCACTTTCGTCATCGCAATGTAACGCTTCGAGCTGTTTCTCTTTCTCTTCCACAAACTCCAACTCTCGCATTTTTGCTTCAATCATGCACCGCAACTGAAGGGATCGAACACTCAACTCGACGATTCTTGCGACATCTTTGAACACGAGAACAAGACTCACTTGTAGGCATTGAGCAATTGAATCGACGATTTCTGCGTGAGAAGCTGTCACCACACTTTTTTCATTGACGGCGACAACCATGTCACCTGGAAGTCAAGCATATTTATTCGAGATTGAAAAAATAAACAAAACTTTTGACCGCAATATAGATTTTTCTGAAAATGTTTAAAATCGATATCTCGGTCCAAAATTTTTTGAGAACGTCCGGAAGTATTTTCGGCACTATATATTTCCAACAATTTAAAGTCAATCGGAGCATTATCCGAGTTTTCTCTCGTTGCTTGTCATTTTTTCTGCATTAAAATTCATACTTTTGCGTTTTAATTGAATAAAAAATGACGCTCTCAATTATTTAATAGTTATTTAAATTTTAAATTAATTTTTTTCAGAAACACGGTAAAATAATAAAATAAATATTGTCGGCCCACCGAAATGGTCAAAAGCGCTCCGTTGAAATCAACGCTATGCTATTTTCATTTTGGTCTCCAAGCGGGCCCACAATAACAGAAAAATGCATTTCAATATTTACCAATGAATCATTGGCAATGATAAATAGAGTCCATAAAACTTTGATTTACCTTTAATAACACCGCAGCGATCAGCTGAACTGTCTGCCTGTACATAATCCACGTAGGTGACACGTTCATAAGTGTTCGAAGACGTTCTTCTGAAGACGTACGACTGAAGAGCAAACCCGAATGATTCTTTAAACGATCGACGACACAAAAGAAGGCTTCTCTGAGCGGATTCTTGATGAACACCTTCGAAAAGATAGTCGTTTAGCAAATAGTCGTCCTGAAAGAAGTCATCTGTCTATTCCATTATTTTTTAAACGAAAAATACTTTTGTTTCGCAAATAAGATGTTGATCTGATGACGTATCATCTGGAGATTCATATTTTGAAGAGCTTGTTGTTGTAGAATTCGTGGAATTTGCGCTATGCGAATCGGCGTGGTCCATAAACTTTGAGCGTGCTGCAAGCATGAAATATGGCAATATTATTAAAAACCTCAAGGAATATCGATTTCAAGGATATCCAAAAATGTTCAAAATGGCGAGAAAAAGGAAAGAGAGAGAGAGCTTTCAATTGCCAAAAGAGAAATAAACGAGAAGCTTGAGAAAAATGAGAAAGCGTACGCAAACACCAAATTATACGCACAACAATTTTGTTTCGATTTTTCATGTCAATTTGCAATAAATAGAATTTGGAAAGTTAAAACAAATAAATATTGCAAATTTTGGGTTCAATCGATTTTTTGAAATTATTTGGTCAGAAAAACAAACTGGAAAACATTTGTTTACGAAAAAGAACACGAAAAACAATTTTAGAGTACGGTGCAACACTTTAAAGGCGCATACCTCATTGCAGAAATGTAACAGTAAGAAAAATGACTGAATGAGACAAATAATTTCAAATGGACGCCGCGGCATCGAAATATTTTCTGTGTTATTTATTATTTTCACAATATTTCGACAAATTATCGAATTAGTGACTAGACAATGGTCGGCGACAGGCGAACTCGACAAATTTATAGTAATTTTCAACACGCAAAAATGATAAACAAACAAAAATCAAAATAAACGAAAGCAATTTTGAAGAAAAATCAAAAATAAACACAGATGCGTGGTGGTTGCAAAAAAGGGTGTGGTCATTGCTCAACCTTGTTAAATATTCAGGTTACGGTAATTTGCCGCTTTATTTTTTCGAAAATCAGTCCTATTTAAATATTATTGTTTTTCACGGGCTGCACACAGGAAAATTATGCTATTACGTATTCCTGGAATGGTGATACCGCGTCAAATAGTGTACACTGTGGTCTCGCCACGGACGGTGTTTTGCAAATTTGGACAAAAATAGTAGTCGTAATTAAATATTTAGCAATCCTACCCAAAGAGACTGTACACAAATTTAGTACCTGAAGATCAGCCGTTATCAAAAATCAATAATCAAAAAGCGTACCCAAAGAGTCTGGTACCCAAAGATCCGGGACCCATTGAGTATTGGCCTTCAGAAGCTCTTAAATTACAGCATGCAACACAGCCTATACTTTCGACCACGGAGAATCAATTTTTGATGTTTCGAATCTACAATTTTTATCAATAAGAAACACTAGCTAATAGCCAACCGCGAACTGCGCAACAGGCTTGTCAGAAAATAAAATGAAAAATAAATAGAGTGGAGTCATCAGTGATCAAAAAGTGAGGGATATCCGTAAAAATGATGCCGACGGAACAGCTGGTGTTTCCTGAAAGATGACGGAGAAAAAAAAACGAAAAGAAAGCAGAAAAACGTGTCGCACTTCCGACTTTCATCTCTCCCGTTCACGTCATGCAGAAACGTTGAACCGGATAATCAGATAAACGCTTTCTCAAGTCATTTCTATTTGAACAAACATCTGAGCAATCTAGTATTGCGACAAGTGGTAAGTAAGACAATACTTGTACTGATTGTATAGTTTTGTGTTGGATTTAGGCCACTTACTGCTATTTAGTACTATTTCTACTCAATTCTTCAAATGATCTCTAGAATCGTTCGCTTCTCGCGTCACAAGAAGTTGCCCGGCAATCTGTGAGTTACAGTTGGTAAATGAATAAATAAACAAAGTGTCGTTCGCAATAAAAATGCTAACGCGCCCCAGCGCATTCTCGAGAAAAGTTGGCACTCTGCCAACTCGTATGGCAGTGTTCGGCGAATCTTGATTCATCAAATAGTTAAATGAGCTGCAAAAAACGAAGCCGAAGCAAATTTGTTTATGTTGAAAAAGTCCCAAGTCGATGTTTAGTAACATTTTCAACATTTGTTGAAAATATGAAAGAACTCACAGAACGAAAAAAAAGTATTTGTGAACTTACGGGCTCAAGATCTTTTTTTCGGCTCTTATTTTCTAGTTCTTAATATTTTTTGGAAGAGTTCGCAACAAAGTTAATCCCTGTGAAACTGCTATATACAGTACTGGCTAAAAAGAATGAGCGTTTTGCTGCTTTCTGTTCAATATGACCAACTTTGAGTGCGTGCCGCGAACTCTGAAAGTGCACTACTGATTTAAAAATGTTTGTGTTGAACCCAACCTAGGACTACATTTTACTTTGTGTTGAAATTGCAACAATTTTTGAGGATTATCGCTTCTGCGATCTACAGTACCTTTGAAAGTAGTCATACGAAATGTTATCAACTAATAAAATGTAGTCCTAGGTTGGAAGGCTCAACACAAACATTTTTAAATTAGTAGTGCACTTTCAGAGTTCGTGGCACACACTCAAAGTTGGCCATTTCGAAAAGAAAGCAGCGAAACGCGCATTCTTTTTGGCCAGTACTGAATTGCATTGAAAATTGAATTAAATAATTAATTGAAAATTAATTGTTTTCAATTTTTTCATTGATCATCCGTATTTGGGCTACTGTAGGTCACCGCTTTATTTTTTCGACAATAGAAACTGACAAAAAAAACGGAATTTGATTAATTTAGTTTTGAAAAATTGTTGAGCTTTCCGTGTTGCGGTTTTTTGGTGGGGAATTGTTCTTTTTGGTATGGAGTTGTTCTATCCAAATCCCTGCGAATTTTCTATTTAAAGCATCCAACGTTTATGCTGGGGGACGGGGGGGCTTATATCACAATGATGCGGGGGGTTTTAATAAAATGTTCTCCCAACTTTATGCGTAAATTCTTCCAAATAACACAAAATAAAAATTTGTGCGATATCAATGAGATTAGCGAATAATATAATTTATTTTCCGACTATTTTCTCTTTTCTCGGTGCCTAGTCGAAGCGTCTCCTCGGATAAATTAGAAGATGTCAGTGAGTGAATAATTTAGCTTGACGATAGCAATTCCACGCATATACGCCAGTGTACCTTCTGAATCGTCTCGACGTCTTCTTCTTTTCTGTTTCCTTCTCCTCTTCTCCACTCTCCGCCCACTTCTCGTCGTGTTTGCTCTGTTCTTCTTTTCTTCTTCTCGTCCCACTTCATTCAAATTGCCGCCAGTCTGAAGTCGTCGTGGAGCTCTTTCTTCCGAGATTACTCAGATTTCTGAATTTTTTCGGCATGAATCGAAGCGAGCAAGATGACGTGCCAGGAACGTCTTCTTCGGATTCGAAGCCGGAAAAACCGAAAACTCCGCAGACGGTTGCTTTCACAAAGCCGAGGTAATAAATGGATTTGACTTGTTTTTCTGCATCTCTGCTTCTTTTCTTGTTTTTTGTTGTGTGTGTGTGCTGAAAGCTTGTCACATTTTTACATAACATATTACGAAATCTGAGAATATTCTTCGAGAAATCGAAAACTTTGAACTTTTTCCACTTCATTCTCTCACTCTTCTGATTGGCTCTGATGAAACTCGAGACTCTCTGTGTTTGATGTTTTATTTCCGCCTTGATGAGTATTCATTTTTATTCCAAAGTTTATTTTTTTCTTATTTTTAGTTTGGATTTTTCACGACCGCAAATCAGTTACAACTCTCCAATTCGCTGCGAGACCTGTGGAGCATTGGAGCGTCGTAACTGAATTACGCTCGTGAACAGATAATAAATAAGAACACAAAAAACAAACACTAATGTAAATAACTGTGTACATTTAAATTTGATGCTCGTTTCCCCACTTTCTCTATTTTTTCTTTCATTTTTGAATGATTGCATCACTCTTTTCTTCCCTTCTTTTTTCGTGCTAGACACCCATGTAATGGCTTTGCCAACAAAAAGGAAAGAAAAGCTTTTATGGATTATATTTGGCAGAAAGAGCACCAAAAAGAGTTTTGAGTTTTTCGAGTGGAAAAAGGCTATGGAAAAGAAATTGAAAAAGGAGAGCAAACGTTTCTCTTTTTTTAATGTGAAAGGAAATGAAAAAAATCGGTGAAATAAAAATAATTGAATTTTGTTGCATATTTTTTCTTGCGACGGAGAGCGCTTGTATGGAAACACAGGGTTTATGACTAGTCTTATATAAATAAATAAAAACTATTCAAATACGAAAAATTACCGCCTGCGTAGAGACCCAACTAGAACATAATGCCGCGTCCAAATTTCCTGAAATCAGGAGTTTTTTGCAGTCCAAAGTTCCGAAAAATTCCCAGAAATAACAGGCGCGCACAGTTGAAACCGGCGTTACCGTAGTTCCTTCGCTGCGAGACCTTCTATGTTTAAACTTGAATTTTCTAGCACTTGCTCAATTTTTTTCTTTTATACGGGAAATTTCAAGTTTAAACATAGAAGGTCTCGCAGCGAAGCAACTACGGTAAAGTCGGTTTCAACTGTGACCGCCTGTTATTTCTGGAAAATTTTTCGGAACTTTGGACTGCAAAAAACTCCTGATTTCAGGAATTTTTTGAACTTTGGACGCGGCATTACCCCTATTTGTTTCGAGAGTATTTTTTCAAACTTAAGAGGCGTGTATAAAATTAGAAAATTCTCAAATATTTTGCAGTTTCTACCGTGTGAATACGGTAGTAAGTGATGTAAAAGTGTGCCGTTCAATGTCGTACGACATGTGCGGTAATCATCAACAAGAGTTGCTTTTTGATTTGTACAAGGATTCAACGACGGGGAAAGTTTACCTGCCGAGGTTTTTCAAAGTATGCAAACGCTCTCCACTCATATAGACAATTTACCATTTTCAGGCACTTTTGGAGAGTGGAATTCGCAAAGATGATCCACGAATCGACAAAATGATTCAAAACATAAAAAATGCGGATCTCTTGGACGATTTTGTCTGGGGCTCACAACACATGTATTTGGAGAAGGATACGTTTAAAAAATACATTGGAAGCAGCATTGGAGTGGTGACAAAAGCGCTCAAAAAGCAGATGATCATTCCGGATTGGGAGAGATTTGTTGACGATATGGGAGAGATTTTTGAAGAGTGCAGACAGAATACTGGAGGCGAACTGGCCACCTATATTCCACAATTGTCGAGAGTTCCACCGGATAGTTGGGCAATGTCTGTTTGTACTATCGATGGACAACGAAAGAGTTGGGGTGACGCGTTGAAACCGTTTTGTCTGCAGAGTGTTTCGAAACCTTTCACGTATGCTTTGGTGCACGACGAAATCGGTCCGGAGGCGCTTCACGCACACGTGGGACAAGAACCGTCTGGAAGACTTTTCAATGATATCTGTTTGGATCATAACAGTGAGTGAACACCAAGAAATATACTGGATGGTGATTTCTAGGTAGAAAGTTTGTTTTCGATGTGATTTGATGTTTTTAGAAAAACCGCACAATCCACTGATCAATGCTGGAGCAATTGTGGTCGCGTCGTTGCTCAAGAATGAGATTCCATTGTCGGATCGATTTGACTTTGTAGGATTCCTCTTTTTTTTCTTTTGAAATGTACTTATTATCTTTGCCTCTTTATCAGATGATCCATGCGTGTCGCCGATTTGTCGGAAACGGCTACGTTGGCTTTGACAACTCTGTGTTTCTTTCGGAGAGAGAAACTGCCGATCGCAACTACGCTCTATCGTACTACATGCGAGAGCACAAGGTGTTCCCGAAGGATCTCAATTTGCAAGACACTCTTGATTTGTACTTTCAAATATGCTCTATCGAAACGAATTGCGATTCGCTCGCTGTGATGGCTGCCACGTTGGCGAACGGTGGAGTTAATCCGATGCACGGAGAGAGAGTTGTCAACAATCGGTGAGTTTTTTAATGGTGAAAACAGTTTTTTAATCCGGTTTTGATGTGGCAACTAGATTGAAAACACAATATTGTCCAAAAATAATACGGCGACCTACGGTAACCTAAATGAGGATGAGCTACTACTCTCGTCTCAACAGCTGCTCATAAACTTTGAAAACAGTACATTTTCCCACGAAATATCTGCGCATTTTTTGACACAGTTGAAATGAGTGCGACCGAAACCCATTAAAGAGAAAATAAATAAAAACACTAGGTCTTGTTTACATTTTTAAATGGGTTACGGTTGCACTCATTTCAACTGCGTCCAAAATTTTCTTCGAGACACTTCTTGAGAATATTGGCTAAGTTTTTGAATCACCTGGGTGCTAATATTGAACGTGCTAATTTTTGAGCTCAGGATAGTAGAAGTATGTTTGACATCTTTAAAAGGACAGCGGTGAGCTTGGAGCGGGTTGAATTTGATGTTCGATAAAGTCCCCCACTTAAAAAATATAATAGTCCCACTTTTTGAACAAATTGGGGTTGGGGGCTTAAGTAATGTTGTTGCGTCCCCTTTTGCAAACACAAGATAAACATTTTTAGAGGTGTGGCCTAAATCGTGTTTTTAGGCATACTGTAGGTTGCCCCTTTAATTTGTTTTTGGCAGTATTTATCGGCCTTTTCAGAATAATGTAGGAAAACGGATAAAATGATAAAAAACTGGAGGAAACACCACGCCCGAGGGTATTTTTCGGAAAATTTCAGACCAGTCGGAGAATTCTCCGAGTTTTCTCCCAGTTATTGTTGTCATTTTTTCCGTTTTCTGCAGTATTGTGAAAAGTACCTTTAGAAATGGTTTGTTGTGCAAAATATAATAATTCTGGGGAAATCTTCACTGTTCTCATTATTCCTATTTTGTTCTTCAAAAATTTGAACAAAATCAAGAAAAGTGCCTAGTTATTACACCACAAGTTATTACTGTAGCTCTCATATTTTTCAACTTCCAGTGCTTGTCGTGACACCCTTTCGCTAATGTACTCTTGCGGCATGTACGACTGGTCCGGTCAGTTTGCCTTCCACGTGGGACTTCCGGCCAAATCAGGAGTATCGGGTGATATGATAATTGTGATTCCAAATGTGATGGGAATTGCTTTGTACAGTCCACGTCTCGACAAACTCGGAAACACTGTGAGAGGAGTCAAGTTTGCCGAGCGTCTCGTTCAAAAGTACAACTTTCACAATTATGACAGCTTGGTAAGATGCGCTGCACTGTTTTCAAGTTATTATATTTGTTTTCTCCATCTTTTAGATCTACTCTGATAACAAGAAAATCGATCCACGCCGTCAGTTGAAAGACGAACACGATGGTCAGAATCGGTTCATGTATGCCACGAAAATGGGTGACATTGCTGCAATAAAACGGTTTCTTCTGATGGGTCATGATATTCACTGCAAAGACTACGATAATCGAACAGTACTGCACATTGCTGCCGCCGAAGGAGACGTCGTAACTCTAGAGTACGTGCTCAACAAGTGGAAAGAAGATCCGGATCCGCATGATCGTTACGATAGAACGCCACTCGACGATGCCAAACACTTTAATCACACGGCGTGTATTAAGATCCTCGAAGAGGCAATATCCATTTATAATTTGAAGAATGAAGATTGAATAGTGTCATTTAAAGCAATAAAGATGTATTTTTAATGAAAAACTGGCGTTATCGAACAATATAAACATTTTTCTCAACAAAAAATTCTCAAAAAAACGTTTCAGTTTTAACAAACGTTTTGTAAACAATGATGATCGATCAGAAGAAGAAGAAGAAGATCAGGCCTCTGTTTCTTCTTGGTTCTCATTGTTTCCCTGCTCATCTTCTTCGTCGCTAAATGCCGAATGCTTCTGGGCAGCAACTCTTTGCTGCCTTTGCTTCTCTTTTCTCTGCGATTCAAAGGCGCTGAAATAAGAATATTTTAAAACGTGCAATGACCACACCTCTTTTTGCAGGGGTACTCGCTTTTAGAACAGTGCGGAATAGAACTCAATTTTTCTGAGCCTGTTGTTTTTTTCATGTCTTTCTAATCTTTCTTATATATATTACGCTATTCAAGTATGTCCGTCTGTTCGCTTGGAAGATAGCCAGCCCGTATTCCTCAAAGAGAGAGAGCATTAGGATTGAGGGATCGTGGTTGATGGGAACTATTTTTAACCACGCCTTTGGTTCAACAAAACTCAACAGACCTCAGGAGGAATTGAACCAGGGAGTGCAGATTGCAACTCACTAGCTACTACACCAAGTGATACCGATTGCAAACGATATGAACTGATAATTAAATGATCGCGTCAAGCGGGAGTTCAATTGGTTTTCACGTTTAACTATTTTTTTTTGTTACTGCTACGACGAAAGTCGTATAAATATTTATTGTCGGCCCGCCAAAATTATCAAACGCGATCTGCTGAAGAGTTTATGAGACGGAAGCGACAAATCGAGACTCCAGAAAAAAGTGCGATCCGGAAAAAGAAAGATCGAGAGTCCAGACGTCTTCGGAAAGCTGCGAAGCAGGCGGCTGAAGAGAGGCGCAGTGTTGCTCCGAACAAGAGCTTAGCTGATCAGGAACGAGCTGGAAAGGACCTCGAAGGGATCAAGGACTTCAGAAAACACACCTACATCGAAATGCCAGAGTGTTTCACCTTCGACAAGACAAGATGAGAGTGGAAAACTAGAAAAAGAGGCGGAGAATGGACCATCCGAGGGATCTATGGAGTCTCTCCATAAGATCCTGAAAGATACGCTCTACGTCTTCTCTTTCTGTACATCAAAAGTGCCACCGGCTTCTTGGATCTGAAGACGACTAAAGACGACAATGGTACATGTCAGAGGATTTTCTGAATCGGGACACGATCAGGAGGAATCAGAAGCACGAGAGACTACGATATTGATGAAAGATTGGTCCGATTGGGAAAATCAATAGACACGTTCACCACTGCACCTACTATTGTCATCGCCAACTCTACTGACAATTTTGTTGATTTGGACTTCCACCGAGCAAAAGGAGATCAACTCTACGCCACTTTGAATCCCCGCCAGAAGAAATTTTGTGATGCTGTCATTGCCGCTGCAACTGACTTCACTCTTCCTCAGATCTTTGTTCTCGATGGTCCGGGGGAACTGGGAAGACGTACACATACAACGTGATCTTTTACATGCTCTCATCAATGAACAAGAACGTACAGTGCACCGCCTGGACAGGAATTGCCAGCACATTGCTCTCAAATGGCCGGACTTCTGCGTCACTGTTCAAACTGAAAATCGGAAACGATTCCAAGACGAGCAACCACAGCAAAGGAAGTAACGAGACAAAGAAGCTGAAAGAAGTGGATGTGATCATCTGGGACGAGTGCTCCATGATCTCCAAAACTGCATTGGAGACTGCTGATTTCGTGCTTCGAGACTTGCCCGACTCTCCCTTCACTTTCGGAGGAAAACGTATTGTTCTGGGCGGAGATTTCCGTCAGATCCTTCCTGTTATCCGACGCGGAACCAAGACTGACCTCATCAACAACTGTATCAAGAACAGTTACCTCTGGAATCAATTCCAGAAGTTCTCGCTTCTAGACAACATGCGGATCATCAATGGAGATGCCAATTGGATCAAGTTTCTACGGTGCTACCTCGGAATAGAACTGAAGTTTAATAGAACTGCAGCGATATAGAACTTGCATCGCAATAGAACTGTTCGGAATAGAAATGTTCGGTAAAGAACTGTAGCAAAATAAAACTGTTTTGGAATAAAACTGTTCGGAATAAAACTGTAGCGTTTTGGAACTAAATTAGCAATGGAGCGCGATTGCATTGCTTGGCCGTCAAGGCGGGCCGAGAAAAAAATGATACAAGTTTATTCAAAAAAACAACAAAACAAACAATTTTTGATGAATAGCTTGAATATAAAATTGTTGAAAAAAGCACTCGCATGAGAAATTCCAATATTTGAATGAGCAAGCAATGCGATCGCGCTCTATTGCTAATTTAGTTCCAAAACGCTACAGTTTTATTCCGATCAGTTTTATTCCGAACAGGTTTATTTCGCTACAGTTCAATTTCACTACAGTTCTATTCCAAAGCGAGTTTAATTTCGCTACAGTTCTATTACGCGTCAGTTCTATTCCGAGGTAGCACCGTTTCTACTAGATGTTGGTGATGGAGTAGCAAACGACTACGAAGATCGAGTCACTCTTTTAGAAGGTCTCCCAGTTTTGGAAGATCTCGTGGATGATGATGTTTGGCGGTTTCAGAGGAGACATTTCGGACGCCGGGACGAAGTTGAAGACGAGTCTACAAACAAACACATGACTACAGAATGCCTTAACTCTATTTGGACATCTTCGCTTCCTCTTCACCGTCTTCATCTGAATGTTGGCTCAGTCGTCATGATTGGAAAAATCTGGACGTGAGCAGTGGAATGTGCAACGGCTCTTCGTCTAGAGTTTCAAGCGAAAGTGCATCCTCTATTCATTCGCCATAGGATCCAACAAAGGAAAGGACACCTTCGTGCCGAGGATCACCTGCTACGAAGACAAAAACATTCCATTCCACCTCAAGAGAACACAGTTCCCGGTCAATTTGGCATTTGCCATCAGCATCAACAAAGCACAGGGACAATCGTTTGGAAGAGTTGGACTCTACCTCCCGGAAGACGTCTTTGCTCACGGACAGACATACGTTGCTCTTTCCCGCGCCAGATCAAAGAATGAGCTCTTAATCAAATCTACTTCTGAGCGACTATTCAACGTCGTGTACAAAGAAATTCTTTGATCTCATTATTTTTTTATGGTTTTTTTAAAAGATAGTTCTGTTGTTCAAATAGTTTTTAGTGAATAAATTGTTGTTTTGAAACTAAAAAGGGTACTTTGAACTAGATCAAGCTCAATCATACGCCCAACCGAACAGCCGCCGCAGGCGGCTACTCAAGACTGATCGGCGCCGATAGGCGTCAGATCAGGCTTGTTAATCATATTTGAGATCATCAGAAAGACAAGAAAAAATAACAAGCACAGCAAAATTAAGTTCTATTCCGCACAGTTATGTTCTGTAGCAGTTCTAAAACGCAAAGTTCTAAAAGCGAGTACCCCCTTTCTGCAACTAAACGTGATTCCAGGAATTGTTGTAAACTTTGGACGCGGAATAAAGTATTGAAGATCTGTTATGTTTTCAATCGAGTTGCGACATCAAAACATGAAATCTCGCCTAGTTTTTTTGATTGAAAACACAACAGTATTGCTTTTTTGTGTTTAGAACCGACATTTCAATTACGGGGTTTCTGTTGCATCAAATTTTTAGGCAAACATTTCAATAATCTTTCTTTTATATATTACGCTATTCAAGTAGGTCAGTCTGTTCGCTTTGAAGGGTCAGGGTCAAGTTCAATCGGTCTTTACGTTTAATTCTTTTTTTTCTGTCACTGTACCGATAAGTGCCAGATCAGTCTTGTTATATATAAACTATCGAATTATTAAAGAAAAACTGGAAAAAAAAAACATTTTTTTTTGGATTTCCCGGTAAACCGTGTTTTTCGGGTTGCTGTAGGCCGTCGCTTTGTGGACCTATTGTCTTTTCAAACGTGTTGTAGCATGAACAATAAGTCTGCTATCCCTTTTTCTCTGCGCCTCTTTAAGTAACACTGTATTTGCGTGGTCGCGAACTAATAAGTGGGCGGGATTTAGTGTTATCATGCGGCAACTCGATTGAAAACACAATATTCAGAGCAGGAAGATTCGCTTTTTTTTGTTTTTAACCCTATGCAGAATTGAGCGAAACTTTAAAAAAAACGTACCGTACCCAGAGGTACTTTGACTGAAAACAACTTTTCGGGTTCAGTCCTATCGTTAGAATAATTAAATGCGCCTTTGAAGATGGGCATCATTCCCATTGAAAATCATATTTCTTTTAAGGCAAATTACATAATTTTAACGCCGGGTCTCGACGCGATTTCCTAGTAAACCAACTGCACAGGGTGCGCTGAATAGGTCCATAATAGAAGGCCACAAAGAGAATACTCTCGGTAAATAGAAAGGCCCGCCCTTCTATTAAACTATTTACGGTTTTTTTTTCAATTTTCCAAAACTAACTCTATTTCGATAGCCTTTACGTGTTGTTTGGAGTCAAAATCGAGAAGTCGTTTCTTTTCCATATTGGATTCCGAAGTGACCAGAGCGTTCAACATTACTTTCTGCAAAAAAATTGTAGTTGGATAAAAAATAAACTTAAACGAGACGCACAAAATCAGCCTCTCTGGCTTCCGGGACAAAGAACAATTGCTCTTCCACATCCTTCCATTTTCCTTTCGTTTCAGTGTCCATCCTATTTCCATGAACTGGCACAAACGTGAGCTCCTTGACGGCCAGCTGTGGAAGATAAACTCCTCTGAAATATAGGGAAAAAATATAAGAAATTTTAAAGGCGAGCAAGTACCTGATTTTGTAAGCTCTGCCAATATCAGCCTTGCAGTGTTTGCACTTAATATTACAAAGTGACACGCAATCCGCCGCGTGCATTTTATTCACTTTACGAGCTCTCTGAATGAATATTTTGATTAAAATTTCAGTACATAGGGCTTTTTATCGGCTTAAACCTAAACATTTCTCCAAAATTTTCGCATTTTTCTTGTTTTTTTTTTTAAATTGACTTTCCAGGTTTTTCAAAAAATGGATCGGCGAAGGGAATGTCCTTCTAATAGAGTAAATAGGTAAATATTGTTCGTGAGGTATCTTTTAATGAGTTTTTTTTAAACATAAAATGAAATACCCACCGAAACGAGGTCTAAATGATCCCAAATCTCGGGTTCCATAACCATATAATTTGAGTAGATCTTCTTGATGGCTGTGCTCTTGCAGAAATGTTTATTGCACGACGCACAAATGACTTTATAACTTTTATCGGCATGTCGAAGTCTCATGCTCGCCTGCTCTTCGAGTTCTCTTCTTCGCTCCGCCTCCAATCGTTTCTTGATCTTCTCCACTTCAATCTCCAACTGCTTCTGCGTGTTTTTCACAATCATAGTTAGGCATGCTTTCATGTATTTCTCAGATATGAGAGCATTGTTTTCCTTCATATTAACTGCACTCGAGACTGCGAGAAGAACGGATCGCGAGTTCTTGGCACGAGCACGTCCTCTCTGTTGAATGAGTTGAATGGCAGAGCCCGATGAGCAGTTGTACTTGATGATAAGATTACAGGCGGTCACGTCGAGACCTTCTTCAATCACAGAAGTCGCTACCAACACTTTCAACTTTCCATTGTTAAACCTATCGAGAACTCGTTCCTGTTCTTGTGAACTTTGTTGTACTGCTCCACTATTGTTCACTCCGAGAACGTATCCAACCGAATCTCCGTCATTTCTCATTTTGAACTGATCCATAATTCCTGATTTGTTCAAGAAATCACAAACTCTCTGTGCCGTACTTCTTTGGGTCACGAAGATGATGACACGAGAATCAGGAGCGACACGGAATTGTTCAATGATGGTATTCTTCAGTTTGATAACAATTACCGGATCTTTGTGGTCAATGTTTTTCGTGAGAGCCTCATAGTTTTGCGAGAAATCAGAAAATTGCGACAGTGTGTGATTCAAGTTAAGCTTGTCAAGAGCTTCTTTCATGTATTCAAGTGCCACAGTCGGAGGCATAACTTCTACGATGCCTCTCGCTTCGACGTATACCTGAAATCATGTGAAATGGGAAAATTGATACTAAAAATACTAACCCGGATATATTTAGTGTACAATTGCGCGAGACCCTTGTCCGCAGTGTTCAACTTGTTGAGATCTTGACAAACACTCTGAAGAAACGACTCGTATAGTTCAAATTTGTCAGTTTTCGCATTTCTAAAGTTTTTCAGATAGTGGGTTGGGAATGCGTTGTGACGGTTTTTCACAAGCGAGTCCAATTCATTGCACAATTTTGTGTGATACGTGTGAAGGATGCGTTTGATGAATCCACGAAGTGGTGCATCGACGTCAGATGGAGGATCACAAACTTCCACCGCTGAAAAATAGATGTGCAAATATCTGTATTTTTGTTATTTTATATCAATTTAATTTTTCTTGTCAGCTACAGTATGATTTGGATGAATTTGCAGATTATGTCAATCCACGCCTACTCATATTTTTGTATTGCGTTTAGTTGAAAAATTTGAACGGAAATGATCATGAATTTTTTTTTTCGACCACCGGCTTTCTAGGCTAGGCCAGCGGTGACACACCTCGTGTACTCCTTTTGGATTTCTTTAATATGTTTTTTTTACATAAAATTCGCAGAAAATCTTAGAAATTTTTTGAGCAGTTTTGACGTGATATTCTCAGAGAATTATCGGCAATTTGCCGCCCCTCGGCGGGCTGGCCGACTCCTGTAGGCCGACGCGCCGATTTAGGCGGCAAATTGCCGCATATGTCGGCAATTTGCTGCCTGAATCGGCAAGAGTTTTGCAATGCGGCAACTTGCCGAGTTCGTGACGACATCACGCCGGGTTATGCATTTTTAGATGCCGACTTCCTGCCCGCCGGCAAATTGCCGATTTCGGCGGCAAATTGCTCATTTCAGGCCGACTTCATGCAGATAATTCTCTGAGTTCTTACATATATAACGCTATTCAAGCATGTCGCCCTAGGCGAAATTTTTTTAAATAGATTTAACTGGCAGAAATACGTATTTTTTTGGAATTCTTCGTTGTTTTTTTGGTAAATTTTTTGAAGGCAAATTTTTTTTTGTGGAAAATATTTTTTGTCCCACCCCCGGTAAACTTCAATCGGTTTTCACGTTTAATTCTTTTTTCCTGTCACTTCGCCGATAGGCGCCAGATCAGGCTTGTATTCTTACATTTCAGCACTACAAGTTTTTCCACAGTAAGACCAAATATCTATTTTCCCACATTGAATTGACTCATAAGAAAACATACAATCGTCCGGCTTTCCAACATGCCTGTTCAGCTCATCGATATTCTCCTGTTTGGTGATTGTGCTCAAATACGGAGTATTGAGAATAGCTAGCATTTCGTAGATACTCTCGAGCATTCTGCTGATATCCACGTGTGCCGTAGCATTGATATTTAACGACGCAGTGAGTCCGATAATTTGTGGCTTTGCATGAGCCCAGTCTTGTACCAATCGCGAGATTTCCACGTACGGATGGTTGCCACTGGCTCTGTGCACTTCGTCGAGCACAATCATCGAGAAGTCACTAATATAGAGACGTTCAGTCTGTCGCACGGATTGGAGCATGTTTCTGAAAAGACAAGAAAAGTAATTCTAAACGTGCAATTTTGCAAATTACACAAGAATCTGTGGAGTCATTACAGCGACGTGAGAATTGAGCACATCGTCGCGACGACCGTTTCCAGTTTTGCTCTCTTCCGATCCATGGAATCCATCGACGTGATATTTTCCACGACAGTACTTCAAAACACGTTCTTTCTGTTGTGCGACAAGAGCAATCGTGGGAACCACCAAGACAACCTGTCATGTTGAAAGAATTTTGTTAAAGTTTTGAAATTTCTGAAACTCACCCTAGCCGCTTTCCGGTTCGAGAACATTTCTCCAATGTGATGGAGAGCAGCATAGATGGCAACTTCTGTTTTTCCGGATCCAGTTGGCGCCACAATAACACAGTTTCTTCCTTCGAGAGCTGGTTGAACAAGCTCTTCTTGGTATGATCGAAGTTTCAATTCGGTTGTCTCCACATCGGGTTCTGAGGAGAGAAAATTTTATTACAGTTTAATTTCATTTTGCTCAATTTCGTGCAATTATTGGGAAAAGAAAAAATTGCGACACGATGTTTGCGTACTTTTGAAAACTCAAACGAAAATGAAGCGAATTTTTCAATTTCGTTTGAATTTTCAAAAATACGCAAACACCGTGGCGAAAATTTTGTTTTTCCCTATATACCGTAAAACCTGTAATAGAAGGACATGTCCTTCTATTCTCCACCCTTCTCAAATGATGTCCTTCTAATATAGGGTGTCCTTCAATTATAGGTAGGCACCGCAAAAGGAGGGGGCGGAGCCTTTCAATTTTTTCTCCTCGCTTTTATTTTGAGAGTTTGCGCTCCAGTATCCCGAATACTATGAACATAATTATTCATACCAACATGTTTTCATATGTAATTTTGCACGCAGAATTGATTGGTGATATCAGATTTTACTGAAAGTTTTAATTTTCAGACGAAATTTTCAAAAAACTGAAACGACGACCAGAAAAACGTTCTAAAAATATCTATGTAGGTCTCTGTCACGGCTTGTTTTTATATTTCTGATAGATTTTTATACGGGGAATTCGATTTTTGCATCAGATCGCCTCTATCTACAACGGCACGCCTTCTGGACGTCTCCAAAGTACAAGGAAAAATATCTCAAAATTTTCAGCGATGACCTTATTTTTTTATTGTTGAAATCGATAAAAAAGGCTTTTGAGATTGGGTGTACAAATTTTTAAATTATTTGAGACATTTTTGTCCTTTCTGTCACGCGAGTTACTATTTTCATTCGATTCTACAGAAAATTTGCTATTGAATGATGTAAAAAAATCTAAAATAACTATGTCGGCGATATCTGAAAAGGTTGATTTTTTGGACCTGAAAGTACTTTTTTCATACTTAAACGTGTCAGAATAGAAATTTTAAAGGGAGGCGGGCGATCCAGCGGGGACTCGCCTTTATCATCAAACTTGGGCGCGCAGCTAGACACTCGTGTGTGGCCGAACGGTTAGTCGTCTTGCCCCACAATTTTGTTGCCGGGGTTCAGTGCCGCGCGTCCGCACACTCTGCCCCGCCCCCTCCAGCGAGGAGAAAATCAGTACTTCGGGAGGCCAACTTTGAAGAGCCAAAACTCGAGAATCACTGAACATTTTGAAACGAAAATTTGGGAACATGCTAATATCAACAACTGGAATCTATTTTTGTCGACAGTTTGGCGAAACTCTTATATTTTAGAAACACGTTGCGGTACCTAATTATAGGGTGTCCTTCTAATTTTCGGAGCATGATAAAGGAAAAAACAACTTTTTAAGGAAACATTTTTATCGAAAAACTTCCATCAAACCAGTTGTTCGGCGACTGAAAAATGGGGAGAGGGGGGGGGGGCATGAAGTAGAACTGCTACGGAATAGAACCGCCTGAAATTGAGCTGTACCGACCCAGAACCGCTCGAACAACTCGAAGAATTATTTCGTTTTCAGGTAATTTTCGGCAGCTTATGGGCAACAAGGCCGCCAATGGCCGAGCAAAATGGCAGTTTGCCACAGGATTCGGCAGATCTGCCCGGGGCAGGCGATGCGCAGCTAATGCGTAGTCTGCCACTCAGCGGGCAGCTGATCGGCAGCTCATGCGCAGGTCATGGGCGGGAGTCGGCCCACATGCCCACTGTTTTCGTGACATATCCTCGCTTTCGTCATGTTGAAATTATATTTTTTAACAAGAAAACAAAGAAAAAAAAGAAAAGTTCGGAAACAAACGTTTAAAAAAGCGTGGGTGCTCTTAGTAAAGTGTCCTTCTAATATAGGGGGTCCTTCTATTATAGGGTGTCCTTCTATTTTTTAATGGCAGCCTAAGACTGTCCTTCTATAATAGGGGTCCTTTAATTATAGGGGTTCTTCTATTATAGGTTTTACGGTAGTCTTGATATAAGGAAATGAAAAACTCACGATAGCCAAAGTCGTTGGGCTGTGGTCGAATCTCGGTAACAACTTCATTTTCAAGTCCCGACTCTTCCGCATTCAATCCCTTCATCATGGCCAACGACGCGCGCTGACGATCATTTTCTTTCTGTTCTGAAAAACTTATGTTGAAACAGATCTCCAAATCTCTTCAAATAGATAGAAAAATACCAAGTTCCGCTTCATAATTTTTGTCCAAAAACCAGAGCGCCGCCCTGTTGTACGGATCGTTTTGCATTGCTTCCAGAAGATAAAAATACCAATCCTCGTGCTCGCCGCGCTCTCTTCGCTCATTCTCTTTAAATCCAGGAATTGATACAAACAAAAGACGAGTGTGATGTTCGGTCCATCTCTCGGCTGGAACTTTCACTTCTTCTCCATCCTTTATCTCAATCATGTAAACGGGCCCTTCTTCGAGAGCATCTTTCACGAACGGCGTTGCTATTGTGAATTCGGGTCTGTGTAGAACATCCATAATGACTCCATACTCGGCTTCAGTTCGACTATTCGTTTTGAAGTGCGGTAGAATCAGATTTCCACGAGCACTTCCAGCAACTTTGTCAAGTTTCTGACTGACACACCGATTACTCAACTCGGCTTCGTTGTAGAATCGGTTGATAAACGTTTCAGAGGAAGCCCATTTTGGAGGCATTGATTCCCAGTGGACCATTCCGTAGAGATCCTTGTGGTCTCAAAATATTAATAGTTTGGTATTTTTCAGGCAGTTCATCGTTTTTATGAGAAGAAAATACAGAATTAATCAGGGGATTATTATTTTTTTTATTAATAAATTTTCAGATTTGTTTATCTTTATTTATTTGGATTAAAATGCATTTTTATGTCATATTTATTCAATGTAATACGACATGTACGACACGTGTAATTTCAACGTGAAATGAAATAATTTAAAGACGAAAATGAAATCCACGAAGTACTGAGTTTTGTGGAGCGCACTTGCTTTCTTCGTGAACTGACAATATGTAGTATTGCATTGAATAAATGCGACATAGAAATTCATTTTAATTCAAATGAATATTGTGTTTGAAAAAAATTTAGTAAAAGATCTACCTATTCCATGATTTTAAATACTGAAATTAAACAAAAAATAGCGATTTTCGAATTTTAGAAGCAAATTTCGCTTATTTTCGTTGTTGACCACTTTTGTTATTATTTCTGGGGCAGTTTGCATAAACTTTTACCACACGGTAAATGGTTTCCCGGGCGGTAAACTTTATTTTCATGGACACTAAAAATCGTATTTATCCCCCGAAGAATCTTTTACCGTTTTTCTTTAACTTGTGGTATTTCTGGTTTCAGCAAATACTATTCTTTACTGAACAGCAGAGCTGCGCCTAAAATTGATTTTTTACGGATTTTGTAAAACGTAACATTTACGGATTAAAAATCTGTAAAATTTCGAATCGCACTCTTCAGTAAAGTACGTATTGTCGGCCCGCCAAAATGACCAAACGCGCTCTGCTGAAATCAACGCTATGCGATTTTCATTTTGGTCTCCAAATTATTTGATTTCACGTATAAATTCAACGTGAATTTGGAAACCAAAGTGAAAATCGCATAGCGTTGATTTCAGCGGAGCGCGTTTGACCATTTTGGCGGGCCGACAATAATGGACCTATTCAGCGCAGGAAAAAAAACCGATTTTCGCTGTTTTTTTTCCCTATGCAAAATTGAGGAAAAAAGACAAAAAACTACAGTAGTCGGAGGTTTTTTGACGTAAACAACTTATCGTGTCGAGACCGGCCGATGAAATAACTCTATGCGCCTTTAAATTTCAACCGAATTCCCATTGAAAATTAAAGGCGCTTTGCATTTTTCACTGCCGGGTCTCGACGCGATGGGTTTTTTCCTGGAAAACAACCTGCATAGGGAAAAAAACGGCGAAAATCGGTTTTTTTCCTGCGCTGAATAGGTCCATAAAAAAACTCACAGTAAAATACTAATTCATCGGCAATCTTAAGACCAGTTTCCGTAAATAATACTTTGTTCAGGAAAAACTCAATGTATCTTCTCTGAAAACAATTATTACTAAATTAGAATCAGTGTAACAAACGTACTTTCTCGATCCTGGTGGAATGTTGAACTCGAAATTCGGCATACGCTTCCGCCTGCTTTTTCGTTTTCTCATCAAGGCTAAAATTAATATTTCAATTAGGCTATGTGATGAAAATTGCTCACGCTGCTCTAGCAATTTTTTGCTTAAAGGGATTATCTACCGGCACAGGGCGTAGAATTTTGTCAACAAGTGTTTTGATTTCGCCTGGCTTGAAGAGTTTTTCAAATCGAAGGAATTCTCCGTATTCATTGGAATTCGTAACGCTCTGCACGCATATGTCTAGAATTTTCCACCTGAAAGGAACATGTAGGCGTCATTTATATATAAATCACTTACTTGAAAAGTCTGAAAAAGGGAGGGAAATGAGGATCATCAAAAGGCAGTGCATGCTTTGATTTGTCGTGATTATCGTATCTTCTTACGTATTCAGGCATATTTACCTGGAGTCTATCACATGTACGCCAATTTTTCCGCAATAATAAAAATCAAAATCAAAAATAAGATGAGCAAGGTTGAAAGAAAGTATTTGAAGATGGCTGTGACGGCCGTGGAAGATAACTTTTCACGGCCAATAGGCACCAATTTTGATGAAGATATTCAACATAGTGAGGGAAAACAAAGATAACTTTACTGTATTATTGCGTAATTTTGGTTAAAAAAGGCATGCTATTAGCTCATTTGAGTGTTGAAATATTTGATTATAAATAAAGATGGATGAAAAAAAAAATATAATAATTGTGCTTTAAAAACTTTTCACATGATTTCGCTTTGAGTAGACGCTTGGTTATGTTGTTGCTTCAACCTTTGGTCAAGCTCTGATATAATTAAATGTAAAACAATTTTTAAAGTAAAATTACCTTTCTTAATTGCACGCTGTCTGCAAATTTCCTTACGAATAACGAGAGGAATGTTTATCCATTCGAAGAAAGTGTATCGATCAATGAATCCATCGACGTCGAGGATCTGGCTCTCTAGAAATTCCACGGTAGCTCGCTTGAAAGAGTGTTTTCCGTCAGTTTTATTTTTATTGTCCATAGATGAATGATGACCGGTATTATGCAATTTTCGAATATGCTTAATTTCATGTATCTGCTCATTCGTGAGACTTTTCCAAGTTTCCGCTGATATATTTCTCTGAGAAGCAAGTTTCACGAGAACTTTTTGTCCTAAATCAGTAGAATTTCGGCATATTTTGCCTAAAAATAGTAAATAATTTAAAGAAATGGTGTTGACTCATAACTATTATTATAGATAACTTCTTTCTGGAACTCATCAGGGAAAAAATTCCAAACAGTTTCCGGATACTTTTTCAAATAATATCCGGTGGCACGAGCTTCCTCCATCAACTTTCTAGCAAAATATTTGTATTTTTTGATTGAATCCTCCAAAGATACATTTGACTCTTCCTGTACACATCTCCTCTTTTCATACATGTGGTTAATTTTGATAAATGCTGAAAACTTAAATAAGTAATCTGAAAAAAACGAATGCAACAAAAATATCAAGGTAGCCAATTTGAGCACAACAACTAAATGTTTTAGATATATACTTAAATATAACCTGTGATGAAAAATAAAAAACAAAAGCTTTCATAAGTGAACAAAAAAAAAATCGAATAAATTGTAAAACAGGTTCGTCGAGTACAAAGTGCATAGCTTCTCACTCCAAGGTCTAAAATAAAAAATAAATGTTAAAAATTGTCAAAAAATAAAGCGGCTACCTACAGTAACCAGAAAAAGATTTACAGAGTGAATTAGGCCGCTCGCGAAATAAATTTGTTTTTCTTAGTTTTCTTGAATAAAAAAACGTATTAATATTTTAAAACTAACAAGGGACTTTCGAAATGGTAAGGGTTCAGAATTTTCTATAAATTGGCATACTAGTACTTTCGAACATCCTGTACACGAATATCATAGTGGTTATCTGCAGAGATTCCTCCAAGTCTGAAAATTTTTGGTCTGAAAATTCTAGGTTTTTCCACCACATTTTGCGCCTCGCGCTCTCCCATTTTTTTCACTGCCAGCTTTGAAGTAGAATCGGCAAGCAAGGATGGGTGAGTGGGTAGCGCAGTTGAATGGTAATCTTGAGTTCACGAGTTCGAACCCACCTTTCTTTTTTTATTTTTTATTTTTCGTTTTAAACTTATTTTTTGGTCAGATGTTGAGAAAAATAATTTTTTTTTTTCTACATTTTTATTGCGTTTTAAATTGATTTGTTTTTAAGTTTGGAAATATTGAGGAAGTTCTTGAATATATTCATATATGAAACTTAATATTTGGAACTTTGTCCAGTTCAACAAGTTTGCCATGGCAGAATCGGATCAGATTGGGCTTGCCAGTGAGCTGCACTGCGTCTTTATAGACTGCCATTTTGAGAGACTCTTCATCATCAGGAGACCAGGCTGCAACAAAAGTATGGTTTTTCTTTAATTTGAATACGAAACCTACTTGTATCTTTGATATTATCTTCAAAACTTGTGAAATATTCTTTCGTGGAAATTTGATCAGTTCCATTCTTGACTGACTCATAAACCATAATGATATAATCAGCAATAGCTGACCTGATCGATTTATACTAATCGAAAAAAAAGTTCAAGAAAATTCGAAGAATTTGCAAGAAGCTCCCAGAGAATTATGTGGGAATTTCTGAAACTTTCTGGAATTTTCTTGAACAATATAGAATTTTCAAGAACTTCCTCAATATTTCCAAACTTTAAAAAAATCAATTTAAAACGCAATAAAAATGTTGAAAAAAAATAAATTATTTTTCTCAACATCTGACCAAAAAATAAGTTTAAAACGAAAAATAAAAAAGAAAAAAGAAAGGTGGGTTCGAACTCGTGAACTCATGATTACCATTCAACTGCGCTACCCACTCATCCATCCCTGCTTGCCGAAGCTACTGCAAAGGTAGCAGTGAAGAAAATTGGAGAGCGCGAGGCGCAAAATGTGGTGGAAAAACCTAGAATTTTCAGACCAAAAATTTTCAGACTTGGAGGAATCTCTGCAGATAACCACTATGATATTCGTGTACAGGATGTTCGAAAGTACTAGTATGCCAATTTATAGAAAATTCTGAACCCTTACCATTTCGAAAGTCCCTTGTAAAAATAAAAAAATGTGTAATTTCTCGATTCTAAACTTTAATATATAATGAATAATATTATTGTGTTTTCAATCGAGTTGCGACATCAAAACGTGAACTCCCGCCCACTTTTTTTCAAGCGAACATTAAATTTTAGTGCATTTTGAATTTTTGGGCGAAAAAAAGTGGGCGGAGTTTCACGTTTTGATGTCGCAAGTCGATTGAAAACACAATATATCGAGAAAAAAAAAGATATTTAGGGGCGGTGCCTAATTATAATAGACTTATTCATCGCATAAAAAACCGTTTTTCGTTGTTTTTTCCCTATACAGGCTGTTTTCCAGAAAAAAAAACCTAACGCGTTGAGACCCAGCGTTCAAAAGTAATGTGCTTTTAATTTTTAATGGAGGGATTTGGCAGAAATTTAAAGCAGCATCATCGAATTATTTCATCGACCGGTCTCGACACGACTAGTAGTTTATGCCAAAAAAACCCCCGACTACTGTAGTTTTTTGTCTTTTTCCTCAATTCTGCATAGCACGGGGAGCTGCCCGGAACGTTTTTGGCAACGCGCTCCGCTGAGTGTCTGCGTCTCTCGGCGAGTTTGCTACAAAAACAACAATATCCTCGCACTCTGCTTGCCTGCGTCTTCTCTTCGTATCAGTTTAACGCAGGAAAGTGGCTGCGCAGCTAAATGCAGTTTACGGTAGAAAATGCGACCACGCTTATTGTGAAAACAAAAAATTGCAACGCGGTGTTTGTGTACTTTTGAAAATTCAAACGGCAATGAAAGAAATAGCATGGCAAATGAAGAGATTTGTTCCCACTTTCATTTGAATTTTCAAAGTACGCAAACACCGCATTGCAATTTTTTTTATTCACAATGGCCAGAATTTCTTTTTCGGGAAAAAAGCCCCCGCAGTTTAAAATTTTACTTCCAACGTTCCGTCCAACACTCCGAGCATAGGAAAAAAACCACGAAAAACGGTTTCTTTCCCGTGCTGAATAGGTGCATAAGTAATTACAACAATTACAAAGATTACAAAGTCGATCCGTTCTTCAAGTACAGGTTTTCTGCGTACGCGGACGACTGGTGGTGTACCGTTCAGAGCCAGACATTATTTAAGACAATTCCTGGCTAGGAAAATGACCTATCAATCTTCGTAGATTTCTCTACTACCCAATGGGAGGCTGGGTGAACCCGGATGTCAGGGCGGACTCGTACGTGTGGCCTCTCGGGCGGCGGCGGCGGTCACCATTAGCGGCTGCGCTATATCCATTTATTTTAATTTCTGGGCTACTGTAGATGACTCGTTTATTTATTTTATCGACAATTATGCGCAAATAACAAAAACTCACCGTATTTTCTCTTAGCACTCGCCTACGACGAACCCGAATAGCATCCTTGATTCTTTTCGGAATTAGAACCCATTCCTCTTGCGAATATTTCGTCTGGAACCAGCTGTCATCTTCCTCTAATAATTCATTCTCCTTGTTTTCGTTCGATTCTCTCGCTTTCTTGTCCGTTTCATACCCATCTCTATGCTGCTCATCTTCCGTTTTCTTTTTCTTCTCTACACCCTTCAGCGGTTCGGATGGTTTCTTCAAAAACTTTATCTTTTCATCGTACTGGCTGAGAAGCTTATTCTTGCAGTAATCAGAAATTGCAGTAAGTTCAGAGAAATAACATCTCATCTCTTGGTACAGATCGAATCGGTTAATATATCGAGGAACATGGTCTGAAATTTTTTGGAATGTACGAAAAAAAAAAAAAGTTTCTCACCTGAGACCACATTGGTAACAACATCAATACTGCTACATTCTGGCCAAGCGGTCGACACTTTTGCCAGGATTGCATACTTTTTAGGATTCTCCTCCTTGTTTCCTTTATTATCCTCGTTCCAAACGTCATTTGACTCCCACGGATATCTGACATCCGGCATCACCGTCTTCAGAATCGGATACTTGGAAGACAGGTAGAGTATAGAGAACCAGTGGTGGCTCAGATTCTGAAGTGTTGTTAAATAAGGTAAATAGATTTTAAAAAATACAGAAATTTCAGTCTAACCGTCCATTTCTCTTTGACCGACAATTCATCAATTTGAATATGTCCGTTTTCCTTGAAATCTTGTACAATTTCGATGATGGAATCTGCAAAATGACACATATGGCTAGTATATATACTGCAAAACTCTAATACAATGGCATGCCCGTTCTATTTTTTTTTCATCAAAACTGCCGGGTATTTAGAGGTTTGCACACCAAACTCGGCAAAACACTTTCTCACCAAGCAGGCATGAAACGAGCAAAGTTTGGTAAAGTTATGCCGTTGTATTACAGTTTTTACGGTAAGTGGACAAAAAAATTCGCACCAATAAATTCGTATTTGGCTCCGTTACATTTTTCTTCGGGAACAGTGTACTTGGATAGAGCCAAGACAAGCAAGTCTTGAAAAAGTTCTTTTGGAAGATTACAGTAACGATAATGAGTGCGTCGGAGAAGAGATATTCCTTTAGCTGCCTTTGACATATGCTCCCTGTCTTCAACACATTTCATCAACATTCTCAGGATGCGTTCAATAGAAACCAAAGGTTGGCTTCCAGATTCAACTAAAAATTAAAAAAATCTTTTGATTTCCATTTCTCACAAAAAATTACATTGCATAAAGCAGTCCAGATTATTCGTGAATTCCTGTTCGCTTTTCTGAGCATTGCGCAATGAGCTTTTTACTTGGAAGTAAATACTGTCAACATTGTCGGTGACTTCTCCTTTAGAAAACTCATCTCCAATTTCCAGACGTTCGCGCAGTTGAAAGGGTAGAGAAAGCAGAGCCTAAAAATAATTCAACAACTAGTTATTAACTGAAAACGCGTAAGTGCAAACAGTTACATTGAAGAGCAACTGACGATCAAGAGAAAAAGCTTTAAACTTTTCTCCTTCGTGGCGTAAACAGAGAATCTTGTAGATAATAGTGTTCACTTCGAAAGCAGGAAAGACGAGATAGAAGCACGCAAGTGCTGCGGAAAACTCTTTCACAGAGATAAAATCACTCTGAAAATTACGATTAGAAACTGATAATACGGTGCGTCCAACAATTTTAGGACCCCCCTCGATTTTGGGGTCCCAGACAAAACCGAAAGTGATATAAAAAATCTGTGAATGCAGTTCGATTCAGAATCAAAAATAACCGCCAGTCCCAATTTTTCATGATCTTGCCATGTCCCGTCCCCGCATACGACGAAAAAGTTCTATTTTTGACTGTCCAAAAATTATAGGACCCCCTGAGAATTTGGATGCGCGGATGATTTTTTAGACCATATTTTTCGTTTTTTATAAAATTTATATTGTTTTAAACTATTTTTGAGCTGTTTTTGTAGACTTCTCATGTAATTTGTATGTTTGCCTATTCGGCAAGTAGCTCAGTCGGTAGTGGTGACTGCTGTCGTGCGGAAGATTACAGGTTCGGATCTCTTCTTCATCCTCGATTTACACAGCCTCCAATTGGGTAATAGAAACATCTGCAAAAAGAGAAAGGTGCACCAGCAGTGTTCCGCTTAAACAAAACACCGAGATCCGCAGTACCTTCGGTATTTGAAGAACTTATGGGCTATGTAAGATTTGATGTTGTGATGAGCTGGGTTTTCTATGCTTACTGTAATGTCGTTTGGGGTGAAAGTTTGAAGTGCAGCTACCGTAAACAAAATCTGAATTGGTTCACATCTTAAAAGTATGCCTGTGAACCATTGATTCGATCATGGCTCGCGTTCCTTTCCTCACTCCCGCGGAACAGGCCAACGTTGATGTGATGCACCAACTGGGTTCGAAGCTACATGAGATGTCCCGGCAACTGGGAAGAAACCGGAATGCTATTCGTCGTTATGCCACTGATCCTATCAATTACGGGAAGAAGCAGAAAATTCCGCAAACGACGCAACACCCACATCTTCCTACAGGAAAACGCCGCAACTCACATCAGCAACTCTACAAGGGATTGGTTAGCTTTGAAACGAGTGGTCAGCTTGTAGCCCAGATCTCAATCAACCGAGAATTTTTGTGGTATCCTTGTCCGTCACGTCTATCGTCACGGAAAACAGTTGAACATCATCCAGGACCTCAAGGATGCTACCAAGTCTGAATTGGATCCAATCACTGAAGCCGAGTTGAAGACGTTGGTGGTCAACATGCCTAACAGGGTGATCGAAGTGATCCAGAAATTCGGCAGGGATACCAAATATTATAATCTTTGAATTTTTTAAACCTTTTTTTGCGTTTAAACTGGTTTTCTCACAATTAATGTGTTTTATTGGCATAAGTGTAACTATTCCATGAAAACCTACTTCAAAGAAAAAAATATATGATAAGTTTATGACAAATAGTTTCAGAAATAGTTTAAAATGATACAAAGTTTATGAAAAATAAATTTAAGGAAAAAATATGGTCTAAAAAATCATCCGCGCATCCAAATTCTCAGGGGGTCCTATAATTTTTGGACAGTCAAAAATAGAACTTTTTCGTCGTATGCGGGGACGGGACATGGCAGGATCATGAAAAATTGGTTCTGGAGGTTATTTTTAATTCTAAATCGAACTGCATTCACAGATTTTTTATATCACTTCCGGTTTTGTCTGGGACCCCAAAATCGAGGGGGGTCCTAAAATTGTTGGACGCACTGTACAAATATCCTTAACACTTACTTCTTCTTTCTGCAGAGACGAACAGAAAATATTGAAATAATTCGATCGTTTTGGCTCTCCTCCTCTCAATGGCTCAAAATGTTCGGAATCTATTCCAAACACTTTCATCGGCCACTTTCGCTCGTCTTTCATCTCTTCAATAAGTTTCATTGACTGTTCGGGACTGATAACTGTGAAAATATGGCAGATGATCTTGATTCCAGCTTGTTTTACACGGATGTCCATGAGTTTTGACATTTTCTCAAGATGGGGAAAGATTCTTAAACAAATATGTTAAAATTACAACCTTAGGATGTGAACTGACAGTTTGATTTGCTTGGGAGTAGTAAAGACATCTGGATAGTTCAGAGCAGTGGCCACAAATTCGCAGAATTCATTCTCATCCATTGTTTCCAGCATCTGTAATATTTATTTAGAATACGTGAAAAATAATAGGTCTGTAACTGAGTTTTTTGGTGTGTCTGCTTCCAAACTGCATGATGAAAACGAATAGAGCGCCCGAGATCAACACAAAATCGAACTCCAGTCAGTTGCTTCCGGTCAAGCGTTCAACCGGCTGCGCCAAAGCACACGCAAGAAATGAATACAAAAGCGATTAAAAAGAAAGAAAAAATAACATTTCAGCAATGAAAAAAAATCAAAAGTAGCTTTTGAGGAAACCAAACTTGTTCATATTAATAAAAGCCTGGACCGAGATGACTGTATGTATTCGTAAGTCCAGACTTGGCGCACTGCTAGAAAGTTATACAGACAAAACTCAAACAGTTTTAAATGCCAATTGCTGCCAGCGCAAAACTGCGTATCATGCTTGTAAATTATTGAATAAACTTTCAAATTTGGCCCAACCTGATCAACTTCTTCTTCGGTCACATCGAAGCCGAGTTCCTTTCGACCGTTCAAAGTGGCCATGCAATCAACAATGTTATTTTCCGATAGTGTTTTCGAGTCGAAAGTCTCAAGAGCCGGAATAAGAACTTCAGAATAGTTTCGCATCTCGGACCAGAAACGAGCTTCATCATTTTCAGATCCGATCGATGTCATCTTATCTTTCATTTCATTAACAATGGCTACAATTGTTTTAGCTTCTTCAATTGGGAAGATGTTCTAGAAATTAAAAGATATAAAAATGAAATGTATATAATTTCACAACTCACTTTTCCCCAAACTCTCGAAATAAGTTTGGCGTTTCGTTTCAGTCCAGTGAAATCGTATCCACGTTCCGCGCAAGCCAACATCAGACAGAACTTTAGCTGTTCTAGGATTTCCTGAATACGTACAAAATTAAACTATTCAATCCAGAAAAACAAAATAGTGGCCTACCGGTACCCACAAAACGGCCCCGGGGCATTTCAAAACCATGTTAACACGGATGGGATCGAAATCGGGTCTATATTCAAAATAACTTGCTTGTCTACTGTAAATTTAACGTTTTCGTGGCTTTCAAAACGACTCTCAACTTCCTATGTTAACACGGTTTTAAAATGTCCTGGAGCCCGCAAAAAAATATAAAATATAAATAAACGCTCAATAATAACCTGGTATAAATCTTTTAGCATATTCGGAGTAAGATCGAAAGAAGACGATATTGACGTTTCGAATGGCCATGAACAATGAATTCCTTTTTCTTGCATCTTTTCCAGTATAGCTTTCACACCTTCGGAATCAAACGTCTCCGCTGGTCCGACATCTGAAACAAAAATGTTCTAAATACACAAAACTTACTAATTCTTCAAAATACCAGCTGCAAATCTGAATTCTGGATCGATAAAATTGAGAAATCCGGTGAACTTATTTCCAAACGCAACATTAAAAATATGACGATCATATGTAACTTCAGAATCTTTTCTCTCCAACATGAAACTGGTCGAAACAGGTGCATCCCGTCCCAACTCTAATTCACTTTCTGTATCAACTGCTTTCTTATCACTGGGCCTTTCAGTCGTTTTTTCTACGGTAGTTTTTGAGCCAGACGCAACAGATGTAGCCTTACAGCTTGCACCATCTTCCTGATTTCCTTCATTTTCAGACTCGGCTTGCTCAACATTCGCGTCCTCCTTAACAACAACTTTTCTGTGTTCTTCCTCCGAATCTTCAACAGGAACAGGCCGATCAACTGGCTCGGTGGTCTTGTCTGGTGTCACATGGAGAGTATTAAACACATTATTAATATTCGCTTGATCTTCAGCACATGCCACTGCCGATGCACTCTCCGCGACTCTTCAATAATAAAATAAAACCTTACACAGTCTAGAAGACGAATTTTTTCATATCTAAGGGGTTCTTCACAAAATAGCAAAAAATGCATTAAAAAAAGGTTTTTTTGCTACCCCGTGAATAACCCCACTACAGTTGAAGCAGTATTTGTATTTGCGGAAGTGGTATTAAAAAATGAGGTTGATTACAGCATATAATGGTATTGTTTTGATTTTTTAACTATTAAATTAACCTGCTTGTTTTGGAGGAATACCGTAAAAACTGTAATTGAAGCGCACTTCTATGTGTCTATTACTTTCCCTGTTGCTATTGTTCTTTTTAATAGTTTATCATTTAGAAGTAAGCTATAAAAATTGTACCATTTCGGTTTGAAAATAATATGCGAACACCTCAAATTGAAGCGTTTTTGCAATTAAGGAGCATTAAAAAGGGAGGGTTGAAAATAGAGGCGCATGCGCATCTATTAAAGGTTTCACGGTACTCGCACGGAATAGAACTGTCTGAAATGGAACTGAACTGAAAAAACAATTATCTGTAAGTACAGCTCCATTTCAGGCACATCTATTCCGTTGTACACCCGTGGTGACATGTTTAGGTAATGACCCTCAAGAAAACAAAAAAAGGTAATCGTGTGACGTCGCAAAATTACGTGTTTTGCTTATTTTTGTTGATGTTTTAATGCGTGACACACCACATCATCTAAACTATTGTGTTTTCAATCGACTTGCGACATGAGAACGCGAAACTCCGCCCACTTATTTGTGCGCGACCACGCGAACAGAACGGTGAATATCATGTCGCAAGTCGATTGAAAACACAATATAACTGTCGCGTGAGACGTCTAAATTTTCTTGTATAAAACGAGGAAGTCAAAATCTAATTCACATGTAAAAAAAAAAATGTGAATTCGAGTATCACTCCGCCACGAATCCCTTATATTACCGGCAAATTCATCACTGAATTTAGAAAATTTTTCCTAAATTTATCGGGTGGATAGCGCAGCCGGTAGTGGTGACCGCCGCCGTTCCAGAGGTCACAGGTTCGATTCCTGCCCTCACCCCCCGGGTTCACCCAGCCTCTAATTGGGTAGTAGAGAAATCTACGAAGATTGCTCGGTCATTTCCCTAGCCATGAATTGACTTAAATAACGTCTGGCTCTGAACGGTACACCACCAGTCGTCCGCGTACGCAGAAAACCGTGATCCGCAGTACCTTCGGTACTTGAAGAACGGATCGACTTTGTAATCTTTTTTGTTGTTGTTGTAAGTCTCGAAAACTGTTTCTTTTTTGTGCCGAATTTTTCACCGGTAAAGCGCGGCCTCGTCTTATAAGTATTCCAAGTGTTAGTTGTTTTTTTCATAAAAAATTTTATTTTTTTCATAAAAAATTTTAAAAAAAGAAAACATGTGAAGAATTCACCGTTGTTGTCGACGACATATTGGCAACTGTAAAAAAGTTGATGGATTTTCTGGAATAAAAATTAGCGAGCTGACCACAAATCAAAGTACAATTTCAGATCCACTCGTTTTTTTGAACTGCTGCAACTTCCAAGAACTTTGGAGATAGCTAAATAAATTAAGATCCGATAGTCCTAGAACTGGATTGTAGTGGGTACATCTGAATCGCAGATATCATTGTCGTGGAGGCTAAATCAATACATCAGCCATTTGAAAAGAAAAAATGAAACGGGCTCAACAATATCACAAACAACAAAAGAAAAACGGAAAAAAAAACATCGGCGTGTAGGAAATAACAGATCAGGTAGTGTAAAAATTATCAATCAAAGCATGCTTCCACCCACACACGGCGCGTTGCCGCTGAACTTTCCAGACAATAATTAGATGTCGAATGAGATTTCTCGAATCCGCGTCGTTTAATTAAAGTTCAAACCAGTCACTAACTTGATATTAAATAGTTCGTGTAAAGAATTGCCCTATTACTAGAATTAAAAATGTCGCAGATTTGTTTAAACATACCAAACCTATCCAAAATAGTGAGAAAATGCGAAAAAAAATTATAGTATCCCCACCTACAAACAACCGCGCATAATTAATATACATTTCGGCATTTATTTAGAAACTATGCTTACTGGTCTTCGATGGTGCTGGTAGATATTCTTACTTCCACATTTTCCTCTCTTGCTTCCACCTTAGTTTGGGAATTTCTCGAATCGTCCTGTGTTTCAGTCATGATTTGTCCGGCATAGAAAATTCATCGAACTTACCTTTCTTCTTCTCTCCAAATTGCTTCTATGTTTCTTTCTTGCCATGACAGCTCAGCGAATTGGAATAAAATTTCAGAAGAAAAACAGAATAAAGTGAGGAAAACCACAATTTAAATTCTAGAATCGAAATCTCGGGGATACGGTATTAAAGGCGCATGCCGGCAAATTTTTGACGAGTCTCGTAAAGATTTGTTTATTTTCAAGTCCAATTAATTTGTATTTCATCCTTATTTTGAGCTTGTTAATACTCTGACCCAATTATTTTTTAGCTTTATTTTTTTAAATATTTTTTTCTCAAATTTTACCCATTTCCTGACGTGTTTTCGCAGTAAATCAACTGATTCGTCAACAAATCACGCGAAATGTGCGATGGAGCGCATTTACCACGCACCTCTCACTCGCTCGAATTCTCTCGAATTTTTTGCTGCCTAATTTTCAAAAGTTTTTCTTTATTTATTCAAAACCATATTCTTTCAGTTTTCAATATTAAAATCGAAAATGGAAGCTCACCAAGCGTCAAGCATGCAGGCCTCCCAGGTATTTTCTTTTTTTTTCCTCCAAAAGCCAGCCTTCATGTAAATTTTTCAGGAGCAACAAGAAAAGGCCCGACAGCAAGCAGAAAACCAAGAAACGGCTAAAAATAGCATGATTTCTCAGGTGAAAATTGCATAGTTAATTATTTAGTCTGCAGTGATATAATTAGAGTATTTTCAGATTCTCGATCAGGCCGCCATGCAAAGACTGAGTAATTTGGCCGTTGCGAAGCCAGAAAAGGCTCAAATGGTGGAAGCGGCGTTGATTAACATGGCCAGGTATTATTGATTTGCATTATTTTTCGACATTTTTTGCGTATTTTCTAATGGGGCCATTCGCAAAATAGCCAGAAACAACACATTTTGTGGAAAAACTCGGGGAATGCTCCGTATGGTCTGAAACTTTGAGAAATATGCCAAAAGTACGCCTGTTGGACCGAAATATCGATTTGAAAAAATAAAATAAAAACCGGTCATCACTGGGGTATGAGGAGGGAGTGAGTAAACGCGCCCGGACGCACACACGCAACGCATCCAAATAAAGCCCAAAAAATAAAAAAGCGCGCGAAAAATTTCGCATTATCGGAGAAAAAAACCAACGCGCCCGAAATAATTTTGAATAGAGTTCAGTAATTTTCACGATTTTGCCTTGGTTTTTCTCTCCGATAATGTGTAATTTTTCGCGCGCCTTTTTTATTTTTTAGGCCTCATTTGGATGCGTTGCGTGTGTGCGCCCGGGCGCGTTTACTCACTCCCTCCTCATACCCCAGTGCGGTCAGGAAAAATAAATTATTAAAATTTTTGTAAACGATGCAGCAATATGAGCTTAATGATTGAAGTTATAAAGAAAAAAACCGACAAAAACCTGGAAAAAAACCATTATTAATATCCGTGTAAACAATAAAATATAAGAAAAGTTTTTCTATCCATGTTGTAAAGATTTGATCTTTCAGAAGAGGTCAGGTTTCCGGAAAGATGACCGATGAAGGGCTGAAGGCATTGATGGAGCGTGTATCATCCCAAACCCAGAAGTCGACTTCAGTCAAGTTTGATCGTCGGCGCAACGAATTGGATTCCGATGAGGAGTACGACTTCTAAAAATGTAGTGTTCTTCAAAAAATTACAAATTCTTTTCCTCTACAGCTTTCGTATTTTCTTATGGGCAAAAAATAATGAATTTTCTCTGCTGAAGTTATAATTTCAAGTTTATTTAAATGAGATCCGTTCGAATTTTAAGATTTTTGTTTAAATTTAATTGGATTTCAAATAGAAAAAGTGGTAGTATTTACGTGCCTAAAAAATTAGTTTTTCTTCTGAAAATAATTTTGCATATTATCGGCCCGCCAAAGTGGTCAAATGCGCTCAGCTGAACTCAAAGCTATGCGATTTTCATTTTGGTCTCAAAAATATTTCATTACATGTGTAAATTAAACGTGACGTGAAATATTTTGGAGACCAAAATGAAAATCTCATAGCGTTGAGGTCAGCGGAACGCGTTTGACCATTTTGGCGGGCCGACAATATTTTTAAAGGGTTATTCATAGAAATGTAGATTTACAATGACAAAAATGTGACGCAAATGCCATGAATATTGGTTGGCCTGACGCTCTGGGAAATAATGTAAAAATACTCCCGGATAGAAAGTGCCCGGATAAGAAAAACGCGCGCACCTAGAAATGGCTGAAATATTTTAAAAATTTGTTCAGTTGCTGTCAATTGGTTATAGAAAATATTGGTGAAAAATTGACGATCTGAATTATTTGACATTTTTGTGGCTTTCAACTCTGCTGTATTTTATTTTTGTTAAAATTAGTCGAATATACGATTGGAATATCTCTGATTAGAGGCGTCGTTTTTCATTTTTTATTCCGTGTAGAGTTTCTTTTGTACTTTTCTTTCTCTTGAAATTCCTTATGACGATCCCGCTACATCCCTCACGGGGTGTTGAGAGGTACATGAAAATTTAAATTTCGCGGGAAAGTTGCCACGTCCCTCGAGAAAAAAACGCGCGAAATGGCCTGTTCAAAACGTCGTTACTGCGTCGCCACAGCAATTTTTATATATTTTTTTCTTGTGGGTTCATATCTTTTTTATGATTCTAAATATTTAAACAATATTTCCCTATTTATTTTATGCAGAAAACGCATTCCGCTAGCGCCTCGTTTTTGAAAATCCAAACCGTTTGAAGTCTGTAACAACCGCGTTTCCTCAAATCTATGTGAGCAGTGGAGCGCATTTTCACTATGTACTCTTCAACACGCCGTGATCCCTCCAAGCAAAACCACCAAAAAACACAAAAAATAAAAAATGCTTTTATTTTTACTCATTCTGCTGCCTCCCCGTGATCTACGAGGGCTTCACAAAATGTGTGCTGAATAGAATACGGACTACACTCGAGGAGGCACAACCAAGTCGAACAAGCCAGGTTCCGTTGATCTTTCTTCACAAACAACCACATCCACTAAATCCAACGGCTACTTTCTTTTTGTAAAATGAAAAACAATATTTACAATTTCATATTAAGGCTTCCATTCGGACGAAAAAAAAAAGCGGACGAATTTCGTCCGCTGTTCGTCCGCTCGTCCGATTCGGCCGAAATCGGTCCGCTTCGTCCGTTTTTTTTTGTTAGTTTTTCTTTTTGTTTCTTCTATATTTTGTTTTCAAGAGCTGTTTTTGTTATTTTTTCTTTAAAATATCAACAGATATGTCTTGTTTCTGCTATCAGAATATATGATGTTTTTTTCCGATATTCGAATATCGGAAAAAAACATCTTAAATTTTTTTTTGCAAAACTAGTTCTACATAAATTTGCAACCGCTGACATTTTCAATGTCGGAATTTTTAAAAAGAGTGCCATAAATTAAAATTCACAGCCAATATTTCGTCCGCGGGCGAACCGGACGAAGCGGACGGGCGGACCGGACGGACGAAAATTGGTCCGAATGGAAGCCTTACAAATAATTCGCTGCTTCTTTTAACTTTTAGCTACTATCTGATTGATTGTATAAGTGGAATTCGTCCTTAATCAATAAAAATATTTAAATACAAATACTCGAGCGCGAGTACCAGATACCACTCACACTTGTCCTCACACCATTCAACAAGAAAATAGAAATTTCGATCACAAGAGGTGTTCGCCATCTCTGGAACCGTTTCTCAGCTTTTCTGAAGAACGTCTTCAGCAAGCTGACATGGCAACATCTCAAAGGATTCGACGACAACATTGATCACTTGCCCGGAATGCGAATCAATGATCAGAATCTCATTCAGATTCGCTGACGACATCGTTCTGGTGACCAACAACGACCAGCAAGCAGTTTGCCGACGACATAAAACGATACTCAGAGATCCCTAAAGACTCCGACCCACAAAACAATAAACTACAACAAGCCATTGATGCCATCTGCCAATGGTCAGAAACCAAAAAACTCGCGCTGAACAATAGCAAAACTATTTTGATCTCATTAGGAAAAACTACAAAAAACTTTGACTATGTAATCAATCGTTCACCCATCGGTAGAAAACAACTAACTAGGGATTTAGGGTTTATGATTTCCCCGAAATTAGACTTCTCCGAGCATTGGCACAAAGCCACAAATCAAGCAAAATACGCCTTATCACTCATATTCAAAAAATACTGTAGCGACAACAGCAGACTACTCACTCTGCTATACAAAATCTTTATCAGACCCATCCTCGAATACGGTACAGTGATAAGCAACCCACACAAAAAATCTGATATCAAATCTGTCGAATCTGTCCAAAATTCTTTCACCAGAAGGTTATACAGCCGACAAAAAGGCAGATATATAAGAGCTGATGATCCCGAATATCTTTCGGCGCCCGAAAGAAATTCACTCTACGGCCTCTCATCACTAGAAAACAGGAGAAAGTATTTTGACAGGAAATTTCTGACTAAGATGATAGCAGGGAACGTTGATATCGACACAAGACCATTCTTTACTTTCTTTCAAAACACGCGAACGCGCGCAAAAACCAAATTTATCTGGGCCCGCAGCAAAACAAAGATCCGCCAAGAATTTTTCACAAACCGCACGCTAACCGCAATCACTCTATAACTACTGCTGAACGGACGTCACCAAGATTCTTTATCACTTCTACCCCACCCTTTTTTTTCTGCTCTCATTCTTGATCTGTTTCTACCCAACTCCTTATTGCTCTCATTATTTCCCTGCACATACCTTTAATGTATCTGTGTACACAATATCAACACGTCACATTGGCGTAAATAAATAAATAAATAAATAAAAAACAATACTAAAAAAAAACGTGATGAGGAATGTCTTTGTCAGCAACATCCGCGCCAAAATAACGCATAACAACACCACCATCCGAATAGAATATGTCAACACACCTACCTTAGTAGAATACTCAACCAAAACAACGAGTTTGAGCCGGAACTTCACCGAAGACGCCGAGCAGTATGGGCTACGTTCAACAACATCAAGAAAACCACAGATGCCCTGTCGTGCCCTCAAATCTGAGCTCATCTCTTTGATTCCATCGTTCTCTCGGCTCTCATGACTCTGAAATTTGGACCTACACAAAGGCACTTTCTGGAAGAGTCAGGGTGACCCACACATCATTAGAAATGCGATTAGTCGGAAACTGGTTATCTGAAGAACGCCAAAGAAATCTGCACAGGGAAGATATCCGAGCAATATCGATTATCCGTGATTTCTCATTCGTCATCGAGAACACGAAGCTTTGATGGGCCTGACATATAATGCGAAGAGACGCGGGCATATGAACGAGGCTGATGCAAGAATGGATTTTTAGAGACGAGAAGCGACCAGCTGGAAGATGGCCAATAAGATGGAGCGACTCCCTGCGGAAAGAAATATCGATTTGCCATGGAAAGCAACTCACCATCGAGGGTGGGATATATTAAAAACTCAATAAATTTTCACGCTTAACCACACATTTTGAAGAGCTCTGGCTATTATGAGATCCCTTTTCATAACTGAAGGAAAACTACTTCACACGCCTCCTCCGTCTTCTAATGCGCCACCAAGCTCGTCGGATAATGAAATTATTTTTTCACTCGAAAATTTACTTTTGAGACATTCGAATCATTATCTGATTATTCAGGATGACACTATCATTTTAATCCAAAAACGAGGCCTTTTTGTCAGAAAATGACCGAGCCTTAGGGTTTTAAAAATGCGCCAGCTAGAAACAATTTTGGAAGGCTGGGGTGCCGTGTTTCACACTTTGTGCCACCCAGTTTCAAGGAATTTGTAATCCTGACCACAGCTAAGATCCATGAAACAGGAAATGCATCGATAATCTCCTATTGCCGGCCCGCCAAAATGGTAAAACGCTCTCGGCTGAACTCAACGCTATGCGATTTTCATTTTGATTTTCAAATTATTTCATTTCACGTATAAATTCAATGTGAAATAAAATAATTTGGAGACCAAAATGAAAATCGCATAGCGTTGAGTTCAGCCGAGAGCGTTTTACCATTTTGGCGGGCCGACAATATCTAAAAAGTAAATTAAACTTGGTGGACTCACGTGACCCCTAAGATTCTTATTGTGTTTTCAATCGAGTTGCGACATCAAAACGTGAAACCTCTCCCACTTTTTTCACGCAAAAATTTAAAATGCACTGATATGTTCGCGTGAAAAAAAGTGGGCGGAGTTTCATGTTTTGATGTCGCAACTCGATTGAAAAAAGAATATGAAATTAAAATTTCTTTTTTTTTTTGTATGAGATAGAGGCATTTTTACGTCACACAGGATGCAATTTTTTAAACAACTTCGATACGATTAGAGACTCCGCGTATCTGTTCACTTCTTTTTATTTTTATTTTACCATGAGTCCTCCTCATTGCTATTCAGATCGTCCAGTTTAGTTTCAATTTTTTTAAAATCTCTGCACCCTCTATCTTCTCCTTAACTCAATTCGTCCTTTACAACTTTTGTATTTTTTTTGCTGTTTTTCAATTTAAACCCTTTCCGAGTATTAGTAACACGAAAACTGAGTGGGATCGGACCACGTTATAGTTTGTTCGAAACAATTACTGATGGGCGGCACGAAACGAAACGACAAAATCCAGCAGCCACCCACACAGAGACGCACATGTACCCATTTAATTTATTTCGCTTTGCAAACGGATGTGCACTTCTGCGCTGTCCGGATATAATGAATTAATACGCATGGCAAAGTTCGCCTTCATTTTTTGTGTTGCTTCAACGACAAGTTTTGTTATGCATTTTCAAATTCTCACAATTATTTATTCACCAAAATAAATAACATCTACATGTCTGATTAGTTTAAAAATTAGGTTATAAATAACAATTAAATAATGCTGTATAAATATGATTACAATAGGTTTTTAGGTTAGTCACCTGATTTTTGCCCCTGAAAATAGATTTTTTTAAAAGTTATCTTTACTATTACTAATAAAATTTTTCTGTGTGTAAGTCTGTCTGTGCATCGGTATGTTCGCACTGCTCGCTCAGTCCCCAGAAGTCCGTAGGGGCCCCAACTTTGAAATCTGAGTCTCCTGAGTCCCGCGATGATGCCCGTCTTTTTCAAATTTTGATATCGTTATTTTGAAGGGTACTTTACTGTTAGGCCCGTCAACATTTATTTTTCTTCTGCGCGTTTTGCTTTTCTACAGTCGAAATAAAATCCGTCGGAAAACTCCGGGGCCGTTTGAAATGTGACATCACACACTGCTGAAGTTTTCATCTGGCGCGATGTTCAAGTGGTTTATGGTCTTCACAGGTGAAGGGCTTCAAATCCATATCGGATCCGAAACGGATGGGACGTGGAATTTATAGGAATTTTATATGTTTCCGATTTTGATCCTATTAGGATCCACGCTCCCACGGATAGGATGCGGACGTGGGAGCGTGGACTGAAAACGGATCAAAAACGGATGGGACGTGGTTGTGACGTGGATATTTTCTAGACTTCCTGAATCTTCCATTTTTTGATTTCACTCAAGATGCTCAATGAGCACATGTCTCCAGACAACCAAAAATAGCCGGTGAGCTCTGCGGCACCGTGCCACGGAGCCTTCATCCAGAGGTCCCCAGCCACCCTTCAGAATTCTCTAACCCAATCCCTTGCAAGACCTGCGCAGGCGGCGGGTATACCTTCCCATGTGGACCGACACCTCACGGGTTTCGACGGCCCTTATGTTTTGCACGGGAAAGGGGCGGGGCGTAGCGTGGTGACACCAGTTTTTCGTGGATTTTATTATTTTAAGACGTAATTTCACGAAAACTTACTTCATATGCCTGCCGTGGGATATAAGCCCCCACCCCAGCATATATAAGTATAGTCCCTCACCATCGTAGTCCCCCCGACTATCTCGAATCAAAACGTTTCCAAATTAGAACTATGGTAAAGGTGAAATCAGTAACGTAATTGGAAAAGAAAAAAAAAAGATTTTATGAGCCACAAATGTGGAAAATGAATTATGTGGTATTTACTCTAACTGGCCGGCATCCAAGCAGGAGGTTCAAACAATAAGCCGGCATGCCGGACAAATAGAGTAAATACGGTATTACAAATACTTGTTTTGTACTGGAGAATTTGATTTAGCTTATTATTATACAACACTTTTGACACTTATCCATTTGGAAAGAAAACGGTTCTGATTCGGGACAGTTCTGTTTTGATAAAGTTCTGATTCGAAGCTTTTCCTTATTTCGAAAGCGACAAAAATGGTAGAAAGAGCTATGAATGGTGCACTTCTATTAGATGCTTCAATTAATTGGGATTGCTTTTCGATGTCGGTCGATTTTCGCTTGTTGTTTTGCTATTCTGATACGGTGGGGGCTATTCTTATCAGCGGGGGGGGGCTATTCTGGTATAGCGGAAGGCGATATTGAAATGGAAAATTAAATAAGGAAGAAGTGGAGGACATATCTGATAAATAGGCGCTACCTAGAAATAGAACCTTTTCAAAATAGAACCGTGTGAAATAGAACTTGACGCGAAATAGAACCGTGTGAAATAGAACTGTACATAGTTTTAGCGCGTTTTAGCACAATTGGGTGAAGACTATTGAATAAATAGCCAAACAGAAAAGTTCCACTCACAATCAGTGGCGTGACCTGTTTTCGATTTATTGACTGGGTTATATTTCACGCGGTTCTATTTCGGAACAGTTCTATTTCACGCGGTTCTATTTCGGAACAGTTTCATTTCCGAACAGTTCTATTCCACGCGGTTCTGTTTCCCGTCAAGTTCTATTTCGACTCAATTCTATACTAGTTATTATACTAGTTCACTCATATACCAGGATAACTGCCAGGTTTTTTTTACAAACCACTGAGTAAATGGGACCAAAATCTACCTGTGCTAAGCCGATCCTTGGTGGTCGATATCAGCTAGGGGGGCTACAATGGTCAATTACCAAGTTGCCTGCTCTTCTAATAGAGCCTGACATCCACGCGCCCTGCTTCAGATGAACGCGGATCCATTCTCCATAACGTCAAAAAAATTCCACGCTCCCTCCACGAGGGACACGTGGATTTATATAAGATCCGATATGTTTCCATTCTCCCACGGATCCACGCGCCCTCCATATATATTCCACGCCGGCGTGGATCCACGGCGACCCACGCCAAAACAATCCACGCTCCCTCCACGGGGGCGCGTGGATCTATATCGGATCATATATGGATCCAATCCACGTCCCATCCGTTTCGGATCCGTTTTGGCATTATCTCCCACCACCTGTGTTGGCTGGCGTGCGGGAGGTTGAGAGTTCGAGTTTTACTGTGGTTTTTTCTTTTTTGTTAGTGATATTTTGTTTAGTTAGTGGAAATTTAGCCAAAAAAGTTAGATTCAAGTACGTTTCTTCATTATTTTGAGCTATTTTTTCAATTTTTATCTTTTTTGATTTGTCGTTCAAAGTTCATCTTTAATGTTCACCCATCTTATCTGTTTTAGTTTCCCAGCGGTTATGAATAAAATTTCGCCAATATTTCTGTTATTTTAATAAGCTCTATCTAAACAATGTTCTTCTTTCAAAACTCTCCATTCAACCCAAAAAGTTTTGTTGAAACCAGAACAAGTTTAATGAAGAATTGAACTTTTAACTTGAGATCGGGTTCGAAAATAAATAATGGGAGAAATAACGATTTCAGATAACTTAAAGTGTAAAGACGACTTTGCTTTATGAGTTTTTATAATGGATTCGTGACGGAGTGAAATTTCACGTGAAATTGGGAGACAAAAATCTCTTTGGTTACTTCTTTTTTTTCGAATAAAAACGTGAATTCGAGTATCACATGCCAGGACTCGACTCGAAGCACGGTGTGTTAGAACCTACGTAAAGGCAAATGCGCTCTGTCGCATTTATCTGCGTCGCGATAGTATCATTCTGCCAAGTTTAGATAAGTGTGTGCAAAGCTAAAGACGCAGAGATTTGAGAGACATGACATGCAAAATTTCATTTCCAAAACAATTTTAAAAACGTAGTCTCCAGCACACCGTGCGAAGAGTTTTGTGGAGTTTGAAAACATCTGATCACGGTAGTTTTTCTTTAGGTGTTCTTTCACAATAAAATTGGTTAAAAACACCAAAAACAGTTTTTTTGCTGCACTGAATAGGTTCGTGACATATTTTTTCGCAATCAATATACAAAAATGGGTTGACAGACACACAGAAAAACATTTAGTTTTTAATTGATTCAATTTTGGAGACTTACTCAATGTTTCCAATGACATACAGTAAAACTCTTTAAAAAATCAGGGAGACTCGCGCGTCCCCAAGCTTACCCAGAAGGTTTTTGACGGCGATAGCCGTCAACAACCTTCTGGTTTTCACTCAGCAATAAAAGAAAACATTTTTCGTTTTCAGTGACTTCACACATTCACTCGATTATTCTCTCGATAGAGTGTGAAAGACTAAAAACTAAAATTGCATTCTGAAAAATGTTTTTTTCATCTCAATTATCACTGAAGAAGAATGCGTTGTTTTTACATATTTTCTTAATTACCCCTGATATGATTATTTTTTTTTTGCAACCGGAATTTTTTAAATGTCTGGTTTTTATATTTAGTACGGAAGCTGATCAAATTATTTAATATTGCGACTTCATTATTGCCAGTTACAGTACAATCTCACGGGCAAATTAGAGCACCCTGCTAGTGGCGGAAAAATTTTAACCATGAACTCGTAAAAATCATTATATTTTCTTTACTACAAACCAGCTGCTAACACAGCCTGTCAAAATCCGAAGATCAAGCTCTGCCCCTTCTCAAGTCTGCGGCACTGTTTTCCGCCATTTTATTGTTTTACCGTTTTATCCGTTCCTTTGCGCCCACTTTCAGTACGGTGATTAGAAGTATGTATTCAGTTTTCTGCTCGTCATCTTAAATATCAATGTAGACATCTGTAAATCATAGTTGTCTTTCCTTCACTCTTCATGTTTGATGCTTAAAAAAACAAAAACTTAAATTTTCACCCAAAAAACTATGTGTGTTCTCCGGGGGAAACACGTGGTTATTCTGTCAATCAGAATTGGTTTAAAGTCTCAGTCTTTGAAAAGTGCCTCGTTGAATAGTTTGTTTTCCCCTTCCTTCTTTTGTTTTTTGTCATAAATGCATCAATCTTTTGTATTTTTTGAATTCGAAAGTTATTTATTTTTTATGGTTGTGTTGCTCTCAAAAACAAATCATAAAAAGTGTCAGAAGACGTGACGAGCACTTCGCCCACACTATTTTTCATTTGTCTCCACTTGTCATCGTAATTTTCGGAAAGAAACTTTGGACGACCAATGTATTCTAATCGCATTTCCGGTGAAGATGTCTTCTGAATACTGATTATTATGGGAAATTCTAATTTGGTAAAAGTTTAAATTCACTGAAACGTGGTCTTGAGATGTTGTAAATGCATAAAAAGATACATTTCACTAGACTAACGAAACAAAAATGGTGTCGCTACGCTTCAAAACATATTTCGTATTTCAGCTGTTCATTTAAATATTTTTTACTGACCAGGTGTTGTTCGTTCCAGATTCAATGATTAAAAAAATTATTTTCCTCTGTCACCCATATTGCTTAAGTTTACGTTTATTCCATCGCGTTTACGTTTTTTCCATCGCAAAAAAATCAAACTTAAAAAGCCAATACTCAATGGGTCCCGGATCTTTGGGTCCCAGACTCTTTGGGTACGCTTTTTGATTACGGCTGATCTTCAGGTACTAAATTTGTGTGCGTTCTCTTTGGGTAGGATTGCTCTTTAATTACGACTTCTCGTGTTGTCCAAATTTGCGAAGTTGGTAATTAAAGGGCAGTAACCATGTAGAAAACCTACCCAAAGAGTCTGGGACCCAAAGATCCGGGCCAACTTAAAACGCTACGCGAAACGCTAATATTTGGTTGCGTAGGCGAAAATATTTTTCTATTCTTAAAAATGTACGCTCCAACACACCGTGCTCATTGACCTGATCCAAAGGCTAGAACTTTGCCGTCTAAAAATATCATTTCGAATATGTTAGAAAAATAAACAGGGTATTTCGGTCGAGGTGGTTTATTGAATCCGAATAATCGGGAAAATGTGTTTCTTTAAATTTCGTAGAAAAATTGTTCTATTTCTCGATAATAAATGGGAACAAACATAACACAGGGGGTGTTCACGACTACGTTTTTGAGAAATTTTTTAAAGCCACGGTTTGCTGGCCGAAACGTTATTGGCAATGCGCTCCGCTGATTGGGGAGGCTGCTTGTCTGCGTCTCCTCTTGGTATCTTTTTTAACCGAGCCGAGTGGCTATGCAGCTAATTGCAGCCCACGGTAGATAAACACGCTTAAATATTGTGTTTCCAATCGAGTTGCGAAATGAGAACGCGAGACTCCGCCCACTGTTTTGTACATAGTAATTTGCAGAATCGTGCACGAATTTTCTTTTTTTTTCTTCCAATATCCGAAAATTTCCGTGGTAAAAGAACAAAAATTGAAAAGTTTCTAACAAAAAATAATTAATTAGCGAAATAAATCAAGCAAATTAAACAAAAATGGCAACTATTGTCAATAATTCGTGGATATTGGAAGAAAATACACGAACACAAAAAGTCGTGGGCAAAAACTCATTGACTACACCACTCTTTGACTACATGCACTCATTGACTACACATTCTCATTGACTATAAAGTCTCATTGACTATACTTGTCTCATTGACTGCGCTTGTCTCATTGACTACAAAGTCTCATTGACTTCATGTTTCTCATTGACTACATTCCCTTGAGTCACTAAGGTAATATGCTGATGCTTTATCGCGCATGGAATAAAAAATATACTTAATCATTATAGCAAAAATAAACAGTCTCTTAATTGTATAACAAGTTTCTTTTAATTTTTCGTTGATTTCTTGCAAATTTTCAAGTAAAAAAGCATCCATTTCCGGAAAGTTCAGCGGTAACGCGCAGGAAGCATGTGTGACACCTTTAAAATGGGCGACCGGAGGGAGCTGGGCAGAAGCAGGCTTTTATCCTTTTGTTTTACTTACAATTAGACTATTTTAGGATGTAAAAAATTATATAACAAAAATCTGATCCTCAAAGCTTGGCTTAATGACACTTTAAACGGTCCACAAAAAGCATTCAAGAATACGGAAACCAATATTTTCCGCCCGGAAAATAATTTACTATTTTAATTTACCGGCTGTAAAAATTAATGAATACAACCTCATATGTAGTCAATGAGCATAGTGAAGTCAAAGAGACTTTGTAGTCAATGAGACAAGCGTAGTCAATGAGACAAGTGTAGTCAATGAGACTTTGTAGTCAATGAGAATGTGTAGTCAATGAGTGCATGTAGTCAAAGAGTGGTGTAGTCAATGAGTTTTTGCCAAAGTCGTGCACGATTCTGCAAAATAGTATGCACAAAAAAGTGGGCGGAGTCTCGCGTTCTCATGTCGCAACTCGTTTGAAAACACAATAAATCAGGATTTTTTTTTGGAAAAAAAAAACCGCGCAGTTTAAATTTTATTTTCCCACGTTCCGTCCAACACACCGTGTAAAAGTGATTTTTCGGGCGCAATTTTTCGTCTCTGCGTCTCCATTTTTGCAGGCTTCTATAGTTGGCGAATACATCATCAACTTCGCTCTACTGCAAAATTCCTGTAAAACCGTGTTGCACTTGCAAGATTAACTCGAATTATCGTTTTAAACTTATTTTCAACAGAAAATGACGTATCCACGACGAGTTGCAGTTAAAATTTGATTTTTCGCTTCAAAAAAGGCGCAATACACTGTTGAAAATTGAAAAGTGCCGTAGAGCGAGGCTGATGATGCATTCGCCGAGTATAGCTAAACTTGGCAGAACAACACTGTGGAGACGCAGACACATGCGATAGGGCGCGTTTGCCTATAAATAGAGTCTAGCATGCCGTAAAGCGCCAGGATTTTACCGTAAAAATTATTCAAAAATGTCATTTTGTGTCTAGATTATTGACAAGGTTTTATGTTTTACTGAAACATTCCATTGTTTTATTGGGATTCGTTGACAAAAATTTTATTCCAGCTTTGAATCCATTTATCAAACTGTTTCAGAAGTTTTGTTAACCACATTAAATGGTCCATATACTTTTAAATTTCTAAAAATGTTTAAAAATATTTCTGTCACTTTAAATTGAAACCTATTTATAGAAGAACGATGTCGTCATCAGTTTTCCATGAGCATCTTTTGATTCCACATGGCACCTTCTCACGTTTTATGTTTGTTTTTGGTTAACTTAACTAATGGTCCTCGATAGTTTTTAGTCTTTTACTCGGTAAATTTAGCCAACAAATGTGTACATTGAAAGGTATTTCACAACATTTTCTCACAATTAGAATGCAAAATCCATGGGCCATTTGTATAACAGGTTTATTTTTTTCTCCGACTTTCTCCTTGTTTACAATGACTCAGTCACCTTTCTAGTGGGTGGATGAAAAGGGGGCGGAGCCTGTGTTTGTTTGACCTTATAAATGCATTGTCGATGGGAATTCCCACTCCATTCGATTAAACGGCTTCATTTTTATTTGGGCAAGAGCTCTGAGCCTCTCGAATAATCCGTTTTGTGAGAAAATTTAGAAAAGTATGATGACTTTTAAGTCATTAATCCTTACTTCCTAGATGTTTAAATTTCCGTCTCTTTGGGTTTTCCAACTGAAAGTCCAAAACAGCCGGGCAATATTACGTGTCAGCAGACATGTGCTCTTAGTTTCCGCAATTTAAATTAACTTTTTCGAAGGCTCCGCCCATTTCGCTCGTTTCACCCGAAAACATTCAATTTTCGCATTCATTTTCCGCTTTTTCTTAAAACATCCCGAGTTCACGAGCCACTCCAATTACAATTATCCACTTGGATAACTTCCGTGTGGGTATAATATACATTTTTCGTATCACCGACTACAATTTCTCTTCCAATAACTGAAGATATTTGAAAGAAATTGGAATCATTCACCTGTCTTCTCCTTCTGCAATTTTTCAATTTTACTACATAGTAAGATCGTAGATCTTGCATTCAACTATACAATTTTTTACGAGTATTTTACGAGATTCCCACATTTTTATGCATTGTTAAATGAGTCTAGTTAATCGGGTTGAATTTTTTAAAATGTTTTCTTATGAAATCGCTGCGATTGTGTTGTCAGTAAATTTTTTTTCGCCGCCCTCCCACTCACTCATAGTTACATCATCTAGTTTTGGAATGAGCTTTTTGAAAAGCCATTAAAAAGGGGAGCAGTCTAGCCACTTCACTTCACCCACCCGAGCCCTATATCGAGAAGTATAAAACGATTTGTTTCTATCCGTTCAGTTCCGCCACATCATCCTTTCTCTTCCAATCAGAAAAGTTAGCACCGATGTGGCATAGATGATGCATATCAGCTAGAACTCACAGCAAATGACGCTTTTTGATCACAGGAAACAATATTAGACGGAACCGCCTACTTTCATCAAATCCTCTCCACTCTGCAAGACTCCGCCCTCTTCCCCTCTCTCCCGTTCCAACTTGTGTCCAACTATTTCACATTGTGTTCTTTCCCAATTTTCTGTTTTTTTAATGTCCGAACCATAGAAACAATGTTTGAATAATTGCAGGTAACAAAAGCGACATGAGTGAGAAGCATCCTATCCTTCCAGTGTCGCCCATCCGGCTCCTTCTCTTGCAGGTATGAATTTCGGGTTCTGGGATGAAGCACGGGGATTTTTTTTCCACCGGTTGATAATTTTTCGTTCCCACGAAACGGCCAAGGGGTCATGATTGATTAAATAAGCTCCTCCCCCTCCATAGCCTAGTTTTTTCTCGGCTAACAATAAGAGAAAAAGCTAAGTCGCGACGTTCCGAAACTGGTGCAATTTTGGGTAGCGGTGTTCCCACTAGAGGCACCAAAACCTCAGGAAGTGTTCAGCTAATAGCCATTGAAACCGGCTAACAGCCATCAAATTCGGGCAGTGTACCATATTCGTTTAGCGAACGTCCCGAACTCTATGGCTATTAGCCGTTTTCGAGGGTTATCCTCATCAATTTTTTTTCGCATTTCAAGTTCTGGGCATTCTCAGGGAATTTCCGACACGTATATGGTGGGTACAGCCAGCTATGTGGCTAATAGCCATGGATAAAGGTCTCTAGTCTTCGAATTCGGGGCTTGTGCCAAATGCGTTTGGATGGCTATCAGCCCGAAATATCCTGAGCTATAGAAAAATGATAAGACACCGTGACACAAAATTGAACTTACTTCCAGAGCCTATTTTGCTTTTTCAACATTCCTAACAAGCCCCTTTTTAGTTCTTCGTCTTGGGAGTTGCCGCTGCCTACCCGTACCTTCTACTGCCCACGTCTTCCGACGTCGGCTCACGTCGTCTCGTAAAACGGGCCTTCGACCGTTTTGACAACTCTGGCGTGTTCGCATTCGGTGCAAAACGATTTGACGACTTTCAAGATGACAGCTACGGATATGGATACCCAGATGGCAGTCAGATTTTCAAAAGATCTGTCGATCCATCCCGTTTTGTGACGGTGCCGTCGAAGAAGGCGTTTGATAGAATGGACGGAGGTGTCGACTTTTTCGGTGCCAAGAGGAAACGCGCTTTTGATCGTCTTGGTGGAACCGAATTTGGGCTGGTTAAGAGATCCACCGGAGACAGAGGTATGCCAACAAAATTAAAAAGCAAAAAAAAAACCAAGATAATTTCAGAAAAACTCATTGATAACCTAACCGAATCGATCATAGCTCTCCGAAAGTCTCGTGCTGCTGAAGGAGGAAGTCAGCCAGTTGTTGTCACTTATGACGACTAAACAATACAAACGATCTCTCTCTCTCTCTCTTTCTCATAATTTTTCCCTTTTAATTATTTAGATCTCTTTGTCGGGCTGGATCTCTTGAGTCTGAAATCTCTCAAAATTTACTTCTGTCCACTCACTGCGTCTGTCTGTCTCTATGGATACAATTTTGGAATGGTTTTCTTTTAACTTCTGGCTTAAACGTTCTTGTTACTCTTCTAAATGGAATGTTTGAATTCTGATTTGGTTTGATTTGATTTGACTTGATTCGATTTGCGATCGATCGGATGCTTAATTTATTTGATTTGAATGGTGAAAAAATAATAAAGTTTTACATTGTCTTTGTTTGAACGAAGTTTTTGTTTATATATTCGGTATAAAGCTCTGAAAACTCGCTTCAATCGCACAGTGAATTGCGCTTGCACTTGGGGTGAAATTCAGAGAAAAGAGAGCAAAACATCGGCCACTTTCTCGTCGCTAACGTGACCGCGTCCACCACTGTACGAAGGGAGCGAATTTGCAGCGCTCCGTACTGTGAATAAAACAAATAAATGGAAGTTTTGCTAGAAAATAAGAAGGGATCACGTCTTTTTTCGATTTTTCTGGGCCGTATTCATGAGACCATTCGGAATTACAAACGGGTTCGGAAAAGTTCATTTAGAACGACTAGAACTGCAAATGGATATTATTTTCTTTATTTCTTCACTATTTTTAGTGGTGCATCGGTCGTTCGGAAAAGGCTTTTTCGAATGACCTCATGAATACGGCCTCTGAATTTGTCGGCTGTGCGCTGGTTTTTATAAGAGCTGACGTTCTCTTTCTTAATTTTTTACGACTCCTTATAAAAGTACAATAGATCGTCGAAGCGATGATCTTCAAAAATCGCTGATATTTTGCACCAGTTTGAATTGTAAGAGCTACAGTATCTTCGAAAAGAGTCTTATGGGGTTAATCTCGAAACCAGCAAAAAAAGCAAAAAATAGAAAAAAAAAACCAGCAAAATTTCAGCGGAAATTCGGAGAATGCTCCGATTGATTTGAAACTTTGGAAAATCGTTTAAATAATACTTCCGGTCATTCCCTGAAAATTTCAGACCAAAATATCGATTTTGAAAATTTTCAGAAATAAAAATCGATATTTTTTAAAATCAATATTTCAGTCTGAAATTTTCTGTGAATGACCGGAAGTATTTTTTTTAATGATTTGCCAAAGTTTCAAATCGATCGGATCATTCTCCGAATTTTCGCTGAATTTTTTGCTTGTTTTTTCTATTTTTTGCTTTTTTTTGCTGGTTCCGAGAATAACCCCATTACAAAACGTTATCAATAGAATTACATATGTATTGATTCCTGAAAGTTCTACCGGGAGCGCATTGGGAACCTAGACCAGCCTACATAAAAGCGCACGTCGAAGTATCCATGTTATTTTCTAATTTTTCAGTTTTGGTTTAGGTGGGCTTAGGCCCAATATGATAGAAATTTCAGGGATCGAAAATAAAATGTAGTGTATTTAAGTAAGTTCAAATCAGTATTTTGTGCATTTCGGCAAACACTCAAAGTTGACAATTTTGAACAAAAACCAGCCAAACGCGAACTCTTTTTGTTTATTTGACCTTCTGTCTGACTTTCATAGTCCTACAAAATGTACCAAATCAAAAATTGTAACATCCAAAAGTCCTACTCATATTTACCCATATACATGTAACAAGTCAAAGATGAATCGCTGGCTATTGGGCGACCGCGATCGGTCTATTATAAAAAGATCATTGCACTGCGCAGCAATCTCTATCCCTTTTCTTCACACAACACCTGTTAGTCCGTTCTGACTCATCACCCTATCATTTTTCCGCCCACGAAGCGCCTTCTTTTCGAATCGCAAATAGCCGCTGACCGCCAAGAGGGAAATCTCAAGGAGCACTAGCATGAAAGCATCAAAATCAAATAAGAATATGATGAAAATTTTTTATTCATTTCTTTTCTTTTGATGGGGCAGACTGGGTGGGCTGGATTAACAAGAAACGCAAAATTCTTTTGCTGCCAAAAATGACTGTGGAATCGATTAAACGGACTAACATAAGCAAAGAAGCTGAATAGGAAATTAGTTTCTTGGAAAATTTAACATTACACAAATATTTTTTTCTAGAAAACACATTCGTCAATTTGTCCGACAAGGACGTTCTGCACATTATTCTGGATTTCCTGAACACATTAATACTTGACATCACCAAAAAGTTCAAAATGGAGAACGCGATAAAAAAGGAACAAACTTTTTTTCATCCAGACGCCCGTTTGCATAAATTCGGCCGACACAATGTGTTATCATTCTGTTTGCTCATTCATTGCAGCCAGGAGCACATTTCGGCCACCACGCTTCAGTCAATCTGAGCACACACAATAGGCTCCGCCGAGCAAAAAGAGAAAGGATATATGCAAATTGGACTGTACTAATCCGATAGACTGCCGGAGAAAGAGAAAACAAGGCGAGAGACATCCGAAAAAGCCTCTTTTGATTATTATTGTTCTTATTATTATTAGATGGTCATAAAAGTACACGGATGTTCTCTACCCCCCGTTTTCTATGTTTGTTTGCTTCCGTTTCGTTATTTTACTTGTATTTGTTTGTTTTCAATCGAATTCCTCTTCTACTCTCAACAGATCATTCACACTCTTTCATCGCGTAAATGCTCTTTTTAACATACTCGTTTTCAAAACGAACAAACTTTTCATGTAGGTTGAATTCGTTTTTTGATTATTTAAAACGTCTTCTTTTTGTAATCAATATGGAAAATTCCACATTACACGTAGATTTTGGGATTTGGAAATTTCGTTCTTAATCTATGAATATGCTGCTCAAAAATTGTTGAACTAAAAACTGATATTGAAAAATAGTCAATTTAATTTTTAAGGGACTATTTTTGACAATATTTCTTAAACCAAGGAACAAGCTCCGCCCTTTTTAAACGCCTGTGGCATAATTCCTGTAAGGAAGTGCTATAAAATGCTAAAAAAAAATAGTGCCGCAGATTTGCAAAGGGGCGGAACTGGTTAGTCGGTTTTCGGAAATGTTTTCCGGTTCCGTCAGGGTCTCCTAACCCCATTACAATAGGAACATTTTCTGTATATACCGTATTTACTATAATTTAAGCGCATGTGCCTCTATTTTTCAACTTATTCTCCAAAAGTGCTTCTATTAAAGGTGCGCTTCTATTTTCCAAACATTTATTTCTGAACACACCAAAAAAAAATCAAAAACCCAACAAATAACAAAAAAAAAGATTTTGAAAAATCCCGAGAAACAATTTCGTTGTCGTTTTTGTAATCTTCTCGAATATCCATCGTTTCTAGAAAATCAATGAAATCATCCATAGCTCGTTCCTCTCGATGACGCACCAAAAGCAGAGTTCAGCTTATCATTGATTATTTTCAATAATGTCAATCTGAATATGTATTATGTAATATGTATTCAGATTGACATTATTGAAAATAATCAATGATAAGCTGAACTCTGCTTTTGGTGCGTCATCGAGAGGAACGAGCTCTCTGCATACATTTTTGGAAAACATAAAATTTCTTTTCGGCGCCGGAAACGCAGTTAAAAAAAAAACAGAAAAATCTCATTCTTAAATTCATGTTTGTAATAGAATCTTCCCTGGGCGGTTCTTCAGCATCTGACACATCGACGACGTTCAGCTCCTAATCTTCGATCATTTTTCTTTTCAAACGTCACTGAGTATTTAAAAATATGCAAGCCTACATTTTTATTGAGGAAAATGCAGGTTAATACAGGTTATTAAGAAAACAAAAAAATCGCAAAGCGGTGTTTTCGTACTTTTGAAATTCAGACGACAATGAAAGAAATATCATTGAAATTTTTTCGTTTTCACAATAAGGCAGAATAATTAATTGAAATATAGGTTTCCATAGGTATAAAATGGCAAGAAAATTTATTTTCATTAGACCATATGTATTATCAATCTCTGAAAGTTTCACCGGGGGTCGATCGGAGCTTAGGCCATACCGAACTAGGCTAACAACGAAAGACATATGTAACAGTATGTTAAACGTGGAAAATTGAGAGACGCGAGACGAAATTCGGGAAAGTCCGCAGTACACGGTCTGTTCGCGAGCGGTGGAACTCTCAAAGATGGTCAATAAATTAATTAAGAACAATTGCAAAATAGGCGAAAAAATGAAGAAATCTAAAACGAAAAAATGCACAGCCAGTGAGTGCGCCTCTATTAGAGGGTGCGCTTCAATTAGAGGGTGAACCTCTATTTTTCGAAGCACCTCTTAGGGTGCGCTTCAATTAGAGGTGCGCTTATATTAGAGTAAACACGGTAAGTCTCTTTCATCAGTACCCAAGACCTTGCATTTAGGAAAACATAAATAACAAGTATTTATACTTTTAATTAAATTTGCCATTTTTCCCGAGTCCCCAAAAAGAAAAAGCCATGCTGCAGGACCGTGCAACTCGTACTTCTATTATGTGCTCCCTATCGAAATTCAGTAACGACGCTCCGGTGTTCGGCACGTTTCGCAGCTATGATAAACGCCGTGCAGTTTCTCGCTGCGAGACCTGAACATCGGAACTGAATTTCGTTTATTGAACTGCAAATTGTATGCTTTTTAGTTCACAGACGCTGAAAATGGCTGTAATTTTTATGAAATTTAAATTGAAAATACTGAAAATAATTAACAGCAAATAATTAAAAAATATTTCTAATTTTTTTTTGAAAATTTTATCTATAAACTTATTGAATTAGGCCTATACTTATTATGGCCTTGAATGCCACAGACACATAATTATTTTTGTTCCATTGGTCTCGTTGCAATCAACTAGTTATCTTTGTTTCGACCGTTTCAATGATCCGCTATTTCTTTTTCCGGCGCCGCCTGAATCTATTTTTTTGACCACTTAATAATAGAAAAAACTCTTATCCTCAAGTCGAGCCGAGTCGAGTCGCATGCAAAGAGAGAAACAGTCGGGGAGCATTCATTTCGCCCCGTTTTTCAGTTTTTCCACTCACTGATCTGATGATAGAAATGCGGTTTTTTTGTCTGTCTTTCCGCGCGGCAAAGCAAAGCGCCGTACCGGAAGACTTTATGTCTCGTCGGCTAGAGCGCTGTCTCGCACTAATCACACCAGTGAAAGGAGTTGACGGTGGCACGCGGAATGGACGCGGAAGGCAGAAAAGACCGCGCGGAATCAAAGAAAAATCACACCCGGAAAGAAAAAAAGCACGTCATATCATATCGATAGGGAATAGAGAGAGTAGGATGGAGAAAGAGTTTTTGTTTGCTCCGATACCTTTTTTTTTCTTTTTTTTTTCGGACTCTAGCGCCCCAAACTTTTCGAGTGTTCATTGGTGAAATGAGCACTTGAGAGTTTTTGGGTCATTCAAATGGCTACTCTTTTCCTTCCGTCTATTGATTTGAACTTTTGAAATGCATAACCTTTTTTGTATTTTTGTGGATTCTCTTTTATTTTAACGTAAACATTTCCATAACCGAAATCCTAAATTTATTTTTCGTTGCCGCCACTTGTTTAAACATATTTTTAAAATTTCCCCTAAAACAGGCCTACCGTAAAAACTGTAATAGAAGCGCCCCTGTAATTGAAGCGCCCCTCTAATAGAGGCACACTTCTATGTGTCTATGTATTACTTTCCCTGTGCTATTTTTCGTTTTGATAGTTTATCATTTAGAAGTAAGCTTTAAAAATTGTACCATTTCGGTTTGAAAATTATATGTGAAAACTTCAAATGGAAGCGTTTTTGCAATTAAGGAGCATCAAAAAAGGGAGGGTTGAAAATAGAGGCGCATGCGCCTCTATTACAGGTTTTACAGTAAATTAAATGTTTTACATCAAACTTCTAATATATTGTCAAAGATAATAAAGAGTCACCTACCGTAACTCGAAAAAACAATTTCTACCTGAAAGTTCTTTCGAGAGCCCATTGGGAACCTAGGCCATAGAAAACTAGTTCAAGGCGAAGTATCGCAACGAGTTTAAATAAAAGTCCGAAGAACCGTGGCTTTTTCCTCCTTTTTTGCCTTGTTCTAAGTTGTCCTAGATTCCCAATGAGCTCCCGGTAGAACTTTCCGAGATCGATAATAAGTGCAGATATAAATAGGAGAAAAATTGGAAAAACACCTTTATTTGGGTTACGGTGGGTGACTCGTTTAGCTTTTCTATGATTCTTTGTCTGCGTTATTATATACTAGGTATAAAACGCTGCAAACTCGCTCCAATCGAACAATGAATTTCGCATGAATTTAGAGTGAGATTCAGAGAAAAGAGAGCGAAACATCGGCCACGATCTCTCAGTTTCCTGCACTCTCTCGTCGAACTTATTCTAAACTTATTCGCAGGAGAAATAAATGAAATAAAACATGTTTCGCGTACTGTCGGCCTGCCAAAACGGTCAAACGCGCTCCGCTGAACTCAACGCTATGCGATTTTCATTTTGGTCTCAAAATTATTTCATTTCACGTTGAATTTATACGTGAAATGAAATAATTTGGAGACCAAAATGAAAGTCGCATAGCGTTGAGTTAAGCGGAGCGCGTTTGACTATTTTGGCGGGCCGTCAATAAATTGATTAAAAATCATGAAAAATTGAATATTTAAAGGACGTGCCAAATTTTCAGGGAACCTGCTTTAAAATGTAGTTTTGGGTGGGGGATTTACGAATATCACATCAAAATCGCACGAAAAAATTATCTGATTTTTTTTTAATTTTTACAAAAACAAATAGAAGACCACGAGGAGTACATGAAGTTGTGACAATGGCCTAGGTAACCTACGGCTGTGGCTATTTTCGAATTTGAATTTGTACTGAAAACTTAAATACCAGCAGCCCGTTGACTTCCGTAAACCCGTTGACACAACTTTTTCAATCGCACATTTCAAAAAATCAAATTCTCGAAAAGAGCGCAATTGTATCAGTATCAACACCAAGCCACACCCATTTCTCAACCTTATAACATCTAATTGCCACTACTGTAATAACTAATTAATCCTCATCCCGCATCTCACTTTTTCGTTCCTACCCATCCCCTTTTCTCACAAATTTCCACCACCCATCGAACTGGTATCTTCCTCGTATTCTCTCGTATTTTTTTGTTTCTCAAAAGCGTACCGCCCGTTTCCCTCCCTCTCTCTTTCTCTCTCGCTCTTTCCACTTTGGGTTTCGTTCATTATGCATCCGTCGATCTTCCGGAAACTTTCCGCCCATGGGAAACTTACTTCCTGTCTGTCTTCTACGCCTTTTTTCAAGGTGAACGGTCTTCGTTTTAGTTCACCAATTAGTTTTTTTTCTCTTTTTGGTTTTTTTTTGTTGTTCGGCTTGGATATTACTCTACCAAGGTAGACTAGGCCACAGGGAAAGGCAAGAAGTCAGTTACTAATTTAATCTAGAGAATATCGTTTTGTTGCTTCCTACGAAAATATTGAGCTATTCAAAAACCGTCTTCTGTGTTTTGAACCCTATACAGAAATGCGGAAAAATATTAAAAAAAAAACTACTGTAGACCAGGAGATGGAATAATTTGATGCGCCTTTGAAATTCGGCTAAAATTCCCATTGAAAATCAAAGGCGCATCACATTTTTTCACGCCGGGTCTCGACGCGAAAAACTTTTTCCTAGTCAGCAACCTGCATATGGTTCAAAACGGTTTTTTCCTACCTTGGATAGGCCCATTACAAAACATTGTCGTAACATGAATGGAGCGCACATGCACTTTAGAAGATAGTTGTCGGCATGGTCAGTAGATCATATCCGTTCACATTTGGCAGCATATACTTTATCGTCTTGATCCATCTCGCCGTCCACTCAATTTGTAGTAGTTATGACAGGTAATAGACTGTCTGCCACTGCGTCTCCACTTTCCACGCACTCTTTCTGGCTTACCTTGGCTGAGTAATATCCAACTTGTTCAATCCATTCGTTTATCCCCTTGTTGTTTCCGATTTTATTGGGCCGACACTTCAAGAAAAGCCATGATCTTTTTTTTTTCGCTGTTCTTCAATCGTCTCCTCTCAGTTCAGTTCGTCGCTCAGTTCGCTCTTCGGTTAATACCTTTCTCCTTTTTATTCTTATTCTTATTCTTTTGTATTCTCATTCTTATTCTTCCCGACTGCGATCCATTCCTCTCTCTCTCTCTCTCTCTGTTTCGCTCGCTCCTCAATTTGTGTTCGAGACACCTCTCCTCCTATTTTTATTCCTTCTTTGGGTCAAATGTTGCCTACTTGTTACACTTTCTGCGTCTCAGCATCAAGAGTGGATCCCAAAAAAGAAATAGATGATAGTTTATTGTCTTTTGAGAAGCCTAGTTGCTCTAATTAGGTGGCCAAGAGACCCTTCGAATTCTTAAACTGTCATCTTGAATGTTCTGAAACTAACCTCACATCTTTGCCATTTTATTTCGCGGTCTCAATATCCAGAACCCATAAATTTTTTGCCCTTTTGCTCCACACCCCGCTTTTTTCTAGTTTCAAAACTCAAACTTAATCTTCCATGTCTCACATTAATTCTCCCTTTCTCTTTCTTTATCTAAATTTAAAATCTTTATCCCGCTTACCGCAAAAAAATGAATCGTCTCATCGACAAATTCCTCTTACCGTTAATATTTACGCGATTCAATATTTAAAAAATCACTTTTCTTGAAATTTCAGACTTTTGGACGTTTTCTGCGCATACAAGCTCCGCCAATTTTTTTAAATTTAATTTTTTTTGCGTGAAATCAAAATATTTTTGCCATAGACTGAATTATTTTACACAAAACATTTTTAAACATACCCTAATCTCTTGCGTACACTGCGTTCTGACCCTACGTAAAAAAAAACGCGCCCTATCACATTCTCTGCGTCTCCACAGTGGCGTTCTTCCAAGTTTTGCTAAACGCGTGCAAAAATGGAGACGCAGAGACGCGAGAAATAGCACGAGAAAATCGGCTTTCGAAAAATCTTTAAATAACGTAGTCCCGAACACGCCGTGGTGTATAAGGCCGGATTGCTCTGTGAGGTCCGTTTACTTGCAGCTCAAGGAATTTTTTTTACGCGGATATGTCGGATATAGGAATCTACATGGCCGACAGCCGTCGAAAATAGCTGATAGCTATATAATATGGCAGATAGGCATTACTGTAGCACAGATCACATCTAGTCGGCGAGCAGCGCAAGTTCGAAGTCGATTTGGCGCGTATGTGACGCGAGTTTGGCGGCTGTGCCACGCACGTTTAGCATATAGCCAGAAATTCACTGAGAACGTGATGTTTATGTTCATATTTTTCATCGTCATCGGAAGAGTAGTGCGCAGCGGCCTTATACACAAGAGGTTCGAGTATAAGAGGACGGTTGGCAGCGAAAGTGGAGTGAGCCAATAGAATTAAACTGACTAAATAGTTATTTGTAAATCAAAACTTGTCCTTTCGAAAGCCTTGAGCGGCTGGCCGAGACTGCGACTACGCTCTTTGAAGTTAATGGGGTTATTGTGAAAACAAAAAAATTGCAACGCGGTGTTTGCGTACTTTTGAAATTCAAACGGCAAAGAAAGAAATAGCATGGAAAATGAAGAGATTTTTTCCCATTTTCGTTTGAATTTCAAAAGTACGCAAACACCGCGTTGCAATTTTTTTGTTTTCACAATATTCTTTCCATTAAAACAACTGTCTCTATCATTTTTTCTTTTTATTCAACAATGCGACCGTTAGTACATACTTTTGAAAATATGGACTTCTCGTTATCCGACCATTTGAGATACAAATAAAAAGTTCGGGGTGGTCAAGAGATAATTCAAAATGCCAGAATTCCACTTGGGTGATACGCGGCGTGAAGGAAAACGCGCTCTATCGCATGTCTGCGTCTCCACATTGGCGTACTGCCAAGTTTAGCTAAACGCGTGCAAAAATGGAGACGCAGAAACGCGACAATTTTGAAACACATCACTGCCCCCAAAAGCGGGAAAGCGCAAAACAAAATTCGTTGGCGCACTTTGCGTTTGCAGACGCAGAGATACAGAATTTTGCACACCGCCTCTGCGTCTCTAATCTCTAATGCGTGCAGGTAGAGCGCGATTGCATCGTACCTCGCCGAAAATGATTGCACCTTTTAAATAGAAAGAAAAAACGGGAAGAAAATTGGGTTTTTTGAAGAAAAAATGTAGAAAATCGATATAAAATGGTTAAAGTTATTTTTTTGACACCTTAAACACATAATAAATGTTCTCTACACTCGGTTAGATGGCAGTTTGAAAAACGCCGGATTTTATCGCTTTCTGAGGCGCTGCAGCTATATTTCTGTGAGTTTCTTAATTTTTTTTAAATAAAAGTACCTTGACGAAGTACAAAAGAAACAAAAAAACCACATTTTATATGAAATTCTGTGCCAGATGAGGAATTGTCAGTTAATTCAAATTCATATTTCGCCGCCAGTTTTGAACTTTTTCGACCGATTCCGCGCTTAAAATGTTTGTCTCGACCATGCCTACAAAGCTATGTCTAAGAAATTAGGAATATTGAGCCCATTCGGCTGAAAATTTGAAAAAATACAATTTTTCCGTTATTCCGATTTTTTTATATTTCGTCCTCATTTCTTCACCGATTTCATTGCGCGAACTCGTAAATTGTCGAATGTACCTCTTTGAACAAACCTATCTAGAAAAATAACAAAAATGTTTCCAATTGAATAAAAAAAATTGAGAAAACCACATTTTCTGTTGAAAATGGCAAGCGTCGGCAAGCGCGCCAAGGCACGCAAAGTGCGTCAAGCTTGCTGGCGCTTTCCCGCTTTTGGGGGCAGTGCACATGGAACGAAAATTTGTTTGAAAGCGGATTTTTGATCGTCATTTCTCGCGTCTCTGCGTCTCTACTTTTGCACTCTTTTAGCCAAACTTGGTAGAACGCTACTGGGGAGACGCAGAGAATGCGATAGGGCGCGTTTGCCTTTACGTAGGGTCTAGAACGCTGTGCGGTGTTTTCCTCACTATTACTGCAAAAATTACGGTAGTAGTCCTTCACAAAAAATTTCTAAAAATCTTTCAGCTCCTCGTCGTAGTCCTGGTACTCGATAATGGTCAGTTTGGAAGCGGAGGAGAACTTTAACAACGAAGAATAGAAGAAGAAGAAGAGAACGCAGATGGAGTACCCTTATGGGGCAGGCACAGTTAAGGTAATACTTTCTGCCCAATAGCTGCCATCAGTTCCCTGCTATTTAAATGTGCCCAATGAATTCAAGCAAATTTCAGATAATACCTGCCTCTGCATTTCGTGATGTTTCCCTCTACCAGCAGCATTTCCCATACGACTATGGACAGGTGAGTATTGAAGTGTATTTATAAGTGGAGGATAAACAAAAATAACAACAACCGCAACAGAGAAAATCACTATTACCGTCTCTCTCTCTCCCTCTCTCCCAATTTTCGACTGTTTAGATTAATCCCTCTTTTAACCTCTCACCTCAAACTTTTCCCACACCAACATAAATACATAGAAACGCAAAGTTTGTTCATGAACTTTTCTTTTATTCTGTCCAAAATGTTTTCAATGGCCCTTCACTGCTGCCCCAAAATCATTTAATCCAAACTAGCGCTCGGCAAGCGAGAAACAAGACGGGCGGCTGTGCTCCGAAGAGTGGAAAAGTGTTAAGCGTGACAAGTGTTCTCAAGAGTCAACGGATAGCACCACGCCCTCTTGCTTATGGTCACTCACCGCGATAACGCTTTTCCGCTTTTTTCCCGAATCACAAGAAACAATCTTTTTTATAGGCATTTAGGTAAAATCGTTTTATTGCATGGGTTTTGCATTTTATTAACAAAAAAAATAAATACCGTGAATACTATTTTTTTAAAGAAACTTCTAGATGGTACCATAGCGATGCTCACGGGGTTCTGGCGACTGCTTTTTTTTAAACCGTTTTTTGACGCCAACGCCCACGCGCAACGGCACGGGTCGCTGGCGAGCGCTGTCACGCGACGCAACCGCAGCGCGTGGCGTTGGCGGCAAAAGAAAACGTTTGAAAAAAGGCAGTCGCCAGCAGGTCGCGTGGTAACCATGTTTCCCTGTCTGCGTCTCACCGTTTACACGTGCTCTGCCTGAAACATTCATTTTGAAAAACGCAAAATCGCATAATATGGCACTCTGCCAAGATAGGGTTCAATGGAGCGTATTTTTGCAAGGGCACTGGTCAGCACAAGAATTTCCATACTAAAAAGCCAAACAACCTTTCAAAAATAGTGGACTAGCCTTCAATCGAAAGTCACATCCAGGAAACCAAGAATGGAAGCAATTCTATTAGAGTTTTCCGGTAATAAAGAACGTTTCCAGTCTCAGAAATGAGGTCATAGTGCATAATAATAATAATATATTGCATAAAATAAACCCCGTTAAACTTAGTACTTTGCGATTTTAATTTTGGTTTCCAAATTTCCAATTTCGTCGTTTTTTTCTTCATTGTTTCTAATTCGCAAAGTACAAGTCCAGTGGAGCGCGTTCGAATCGAGTTGCGGCATCAAAATTTGAAATTACCTACAGTATCCAACAGTTTCTGAAGTTTGTTATCAAAGTTTGCTAAACACATTGCGATATCACATGTGTCAGACTATTACTTTTGGAATGAACTTTATTTCTCGGCCACTCCTTAACTTTCGGGAATGAAGGATAATTGTCTCACCTCACTCTCAATACTTCGATGTATCTATGTACATTTCAACTTCTTTAACGCCTTCTACTCCTCCTTCGTCTCTTTCTTCTTTTTCTTCAATTCTGCGACCGTAAATTTACACAACCGTTTCCTTTTCTTTTACGAGCCAATTCACCGCGCGCGCAGCGCCTGTGACGGCGTTCCGACCGAATGAGTCAAAGTCAAACAAAACGTGGAAGAAATTCTGATTCCTAACGGTAAAACGATAGATAGAGAGAAAAGGTGTCGTCAATTTACGGACAACGTCTCCTGTCATTTATGATGATGATATTGGGCAGATGATGAAACTGAAACACGAGACGTTTTTAATAGGGCCACTTGGATGCTTAATGAGATTTGTTTATCTTATGCCCTTTACCCATCTTTCTTCGCTTTATTCGCACATTTCGGGCTGACCGTTGGCAGGAATCTGCAGTTTCTCTGAGTTTCATTCAAGGTGTTCTAAGTTTTTTTTATTTTTTATATGCGATCTTATTTTTTTTAAAAACTTTTGCGTTTTAACATAATTTATTTGTAGTTGCAAACGGATCCGGGCCGAGCCAACACCAGTTTTTTTAAAGCCCGCATGCCTTGCAAGACCCACGTAAAGGCAAACGCGCCCTATCGCATACCCTGCGTCTCCACAGTGAAGTTCTTCAAAATTTTCGTGTGTACCTTAACGTAAATAGGTGTCAAAGTTGCCAAATACTGCAATTTTTTTTTTGAAAACAATTTTTAAAAACCAATTTTCATCCAATGTTTGTTGGTTCAAGTCTTGGCCCGATCCGGCCCTTTTAATACAATTTTAATTTCGACTATTGCCCGGTCGTGAAGAAAGCAAGTGCGCTCCACGAAGTATTAAGTTTCGTGGAGCGCACTTGCTTTTTTCGCGAATGGACAATATTGTATTTTCAATCGACTTACAACATCCAAACGTGAAACCTCGCCCACTTTTTTCACGCGAAAATTCAAAATGCACTAAAATTTAATGTTCGTGTGAAAACAAGTGGGCGAAGGATTCGTGACGTAGCGAGACAGCGTGTCAAGTTATGCCTCAGCAATTGTTGGGTCTCGCCACGATTCAGCTCTTAGCGGCGTGAGGGGAAACAATTTTTGGCAAATTATTTCATTTTACTGGCGCTCAACTTGCAGTAACGTGTCACTACGTCACCAATCCACAATATACGACCGCTTACCGAAGAAAGTTTTAATGAAAAACATTTTTGAAAAATATACCGAAAATTAGATATAGTAATTTTATTTTAATCAAATTTTTTGATTGGTATTTAAATATCATTACATAATTTTTTATTTCGCAAATATCGCTCAAGCGCATGTGCTCATAGGTTCCGCGCGTAAGCCCAAAACGCTTCTTGTCTGCCGATTTGTTTGGCGTGCTCACTGAGCGCGGAACAGTACAAGAATGCTGTGCGATTTGAATATTTGCGCGTGTCTTCCTACTTGACTGACTACAACACTTTCGAGTGTCTCTTCTTCTTCTTCTCCTTCTTCTTCGTTTCGAAAATATCGTAACGGGAGTAATTTGCATGTTTCTCGATCAAATCTTTTATCTTTTGAACTCAATCCTTCTTCTTTTTTTTTCATATGTAGTTTTCGATTGCACTGACTTGACTATTAAAAAGAGAAACACTTTTTTAGTACTCATTTTGTTTCCGGAAGGTCTCGGGAACAGGTTATTGCTCCTCGTGAAACAAATCGAATATTTGTTTGCGTGCCAGATGCCCCGCAAATAATTTTTTCTACACATTAGTTTACACATGTGTTACAATTTTTCGTGAAATTTGGCCAATATGGAGAGCAGTGCTTCCATTTGGGGTATTAGTTTTTAATTTGGAAAAAAGCGGAATTGTTTACTAGTTTTAAAATATACCCATTATGGAAATTGTGCGCATTTTGGTCTTAACAAAAGAAAATTATTGTCTGATTTTGATTCTTGTGAAACTACTTCATAAAGCGCTAAATTACATATCGTATTGTCGGCCCGCCAAAATGGTCAAACGCGCTCCGCTGAACTAAACGCTATGCGATTTCCATTTTGGTCTCCAAATTATTTCATTTCACGTATAAATTCAACGTGAAATGAAATAATTTGGAAACCAAAATGAAAATCGCATAGCGTTGAGTTCAGCGGAGCGCGTTTGACCATTTTGTCGGGCCGACAATACGTTTTTCAAAAAATTATTGAGATCAAATTTTCGAGCCCCATTTCTCGCGTCTCTGCGTCTTCATTTTTGCACGCGTTAAACTAAACTTGGCAGAATACCACTATAGAGACGCAGATAATGCGATAGGGCGCGTTTGCCGTTACGTAGCAAGCTTCAAATTCTAAAAACGTAAAAACGAATAATTTCTCGCTTTGCTCTCCATAACCCATATTCCTTCTTCTTAAATTCACTTGGTATAAAACGCTCACGGCGTGTTGAAGAGTACATCGTGAAAATGCGCTCCACTGTTCAGATAGATTTGAGGAAACGCGGTTGTTACAGATTTGAAACGGTTCGGATTTTCAAAAACAAGGCGCTGGCGGAATACGTTTTCTGCATAAAATAAATGGGTAAATATTGTTAAAATATTTAGAATCATGCAAAATATATGAACCCATAAGAAAAAAATATATAAAAAATTGATGTGGCGCCGTAGTAACGACGTTTTGAATACGCCATTTCGCGCGCTTTTTTCTCGAGTGACGTGGCAACTTTCCCGCGAAATTTAAATTTTAATTTTCATGTACCTCTCAACACCCCGTGAACGCTGAAAACTCGCTCCAAACGAACAAAGAATTTCGCATGAATTTGGAGTGAGGTTTAGAGAAATCAGATGAAAACATCGGCCACGCTCTCTCAGTTTTCTTCACTCTTTCGCCGCCAACGTGACCGCATCCTCCCTTGTGCGAAGGGAGCGCGTTCGCAGCGCTCCGTACTGAGAATAACAGTATCATTTTTAAAATAAGTATCAAATTACACATTTCTCATAACATTTACTCATTCGGTAGAGTTCTTTATGCAAATATTACCTTGTTATCAGTAGTCTCTTCAAGATACTTGTGGGCCTTTTATTTGCATACATGCTCAAGTCGGAAAGAAAGCTAAATTTCCAACAAGTTTCAAGACATTCAATTTTTGTAATGTCAGAGTAGGAGAAACTGTTTCTTTTGTGTTATTAACCCTATGCAGAATTGCGGAAAAACATCAAAAAACTACCGTACCCAGAGGTTTTTTTGAAGTGAACAACTCGCCGTGTCGAGACATGGCAATATAATAATTCGATGCGCCGAATTCTGTTTTACACTACTAACGAAAAAGGTTATTGCAAACAGATGTTTTCTTCTAGTTTTTCACAAATTAAACAATATGTATTGTTAGAACAAGTATTGTCGGACCGCCGAAACGGTCGAACGCACTCCACACTCAACGCTATGCCATTTCCATTTTGGTTTCCAAATTAATTAATTTCACGTATAAGTTCAACGTGAAATTAAATAATTTGGAAACCAAAATGAAAATTGCATAGCGTTGAGTCCAGCGGAGCGCGTTTGACCATTTTGGCGGGCCGACAATAATTAAAAACATCGAAAATTTTTATTTGAAAAATACGACATTTATTGTAAGTTAAAAATTTTTAAACCAAATTTTGCGAAAAGTCAGAGACAAAAAAACGTTTTATAAAATCCAATGTTCTCCATGTCAAAATAAACAATTTCAGGAACCTTTGGGGCACCCAATCAACGGTGCCTACTACATGGGCGGTGTGTACAATCCGGCGTACCTACACGAACCGTACGGGCACAATGCATACATAGGTAATTTTAATTTTATTTGCATACAAAGTATACACTAATTACAAAGCGTTCAGACCCAACATACGGGGACTCGCAACCAACTCAACAGTATCCATATTATGGCTACCCAAACTACTCGCATTATAACTACCATCAAAATAGCGCCTATCCAGGAGCCTATGGTCCCTATCCGGGAGCCTCTGGAGCATATCGACCGTATCCACAACCTGCTCCAAGTCCACCCAGAAGATCGCGAACAGCACCGTCTAGGCCCCGATCAACAGTGCCAACAGTGGGAACACTGGGAGCAGAGAGTAGGCGAGGAAGAGGCGTTTCTGCGGAAGCATTTGATAGGCGACAATATAAAGCGTATTCTGGACCAGCAAAGAAGCCGTTACCTATGTACAGAAAGAAGAGGGAACCACCGATGGGAAGGTATCAAGAGACTGATTTTGGAGGAGGAGGGGGAGGAGGAGGTGGAGATGGATTCACGCCGTATAGCAGAAATTATTATGGAGAAGTTGGACCACATCGAACAGTAAGTTAACTATTATCGCGAAAAATTTGTAAGAGCCGCAGGGACGTAATTGTTCGGACAGTCTTAATTAATAAAAAAAAAACCAAGTACATATTTCAGCAGCAGCAGACAATGACACTTCGGAGGTTACGGCCGTTCTACGCTCCATCCTACACAACGTATCCACCTTCGACAATGCATCCCAAGAATGCGTTGAACAATCGAAACTATCCGCTGTATGCAAGGCTTGCGGCAAAAGCGGTTCAAGTGGTAGGCGACTTGAAAATTCGCTAAAAATCTTTCAGAACAAAAAAAACCTAGTATTTTCAGATCCTCGGAGTGGCCGTCATTGGATTGGTGTTGGGACCGATGAAAGGCAACTCGTTTCATGATTTTGTGATTCGAACTAACACGGAATGGCAGGGTAATTGTGAAATTTAGACCATGCTTTAAACTTACGTGTATTGCAGGACTAGTGCTAGGCATTAGTGTTTCGTTTTCATTTTTCTCGCTGGTGCTCGGGATCACGTCGTGTTTTGCCAGTAATTTGCACATTTGGAAGAAAGTTGTGAGTTAGAGAAGAAATATTTGATATTGTGTTTTCAATCGAGTTTCACCGTCAAAAAATGAAACCCCGCCCACTTTTTTCTCGTAAAAATCCAAAACGCACTACAAATTGCATAATCGCGTTGAAAAAGGTGGGCGGTGTTTCACGTTTTGATGATGCAATTCAATTGAAAACACAATAGAGGTCGGGAAAAAACTGAAACGCGCGAATCTCACCGCGACAGTGTGTCGATTCACGCGCGAATTTGAAAATTTCAGTAATTTTGAAAAAATATATATAACGTGAATCGACACGCTGTCGCGGCGAGACCCGCACGACGCTGCCACGTGCTTTTGCCACGTTTCTATCTGCTCCTAGCTCCTAGCGCTCCTAGTTAAGTAGAAAAACGTGTTGTTTTAAAATTAAAATCCTATTCCCACCGGTTTCAGTACAAAAAGCTTTTGGAAAAGTCAATAGCCCCGCCCACTCATATTTTTTCACGAAGCATTTTTCTATTATTCCGTTCCGGCTTTCAGTTTTTGTATATTTTGTGCGCTAGATAATACTGTAACTATTTATACTGAATCTTTTTTCCCGCGTATTAGCACATAACACCATTTTTAAAGGAGCGCACAAAAAATGTGGGCGGGGTTTCAAGTTTCCCTGTTGCATCTTAATGGAAAAACACCGGAATATTCTATATTATGTACTGCTCGTAATGGGAAAAAAATATTGCCCATTACTAGAAATCGCCCAGTTTGATCCGAAAAAAACACTGGGCGCACGAAATCTCACACGAATATTTAAAAGCTTTAAAAAAGGTAAAAACCATTTTTAAAAAGTTTATAAATACATAAATACATGTGCAAAATCAACGAAGGAAAAAAAATTCAAAATTCAGGATGGTCTTCTAACGGCTGCAGGATGTTTCTTCTGGCTGCTCGCCGGCTTCGTCGAAGCCTACTACGCGGCATGTTATCCTCCAAATGGACCTCGTATCAATCTCGTTTGTCATCGAGCCGAATGGATTATTGCTTGCGTGAGTTTTATTTATTGAAATAATTTAAAATCGAAATCCAAAATTAAAATTTAGATTCTCGCATTCATCAATTTCTGTGTTTTTGTCGCCGACTTTGTGCTCTCCTGGATGAACGGCGTTTCGATGCTCTGATCTGTTTGTCTGTCTGTGTGAATAGCTTTTTATCCGGTCGACTCTATCCCAATTTATTTTCTTTCTTTCAAACCGTACAAAAACAATCATATTTCCTCCCGTCTTTTCAGTCTTTTTTGTCTCATTTGTCTCGTGGTGCTCGTTGATCCGCTCAAAAACTCTTATTCCACTGCCTGTTTCTCCATTTCGTTTTCTATTTAAATATCTCAAAATTTACAAATCAAACCGAACTTTCTGTTTTCTAGTCTTTCTTGCATTATTTTTTATTTTTCCGACCATTAATTTCTTCGTCCCGTCCCTTCCTCATCCCTCCCCCTCTCAAAATCGTTTTATCAGAAGTATTATCACCATCTGAGAAATGTTTGTCTTTGTTTTACCTTTAATATTTCTGTCGTCGTTATTCCCATCAGAATTTCACTTTTTCTGTTATCGATTCAGGTTTCTATCGACTTTCATTGCGTTTGCGAATGCGCTCTATTGTCACAGTGATTAGAAGTGCGCGATGGAGCACATTTGCACACTTTCTTTTGTTCTAGATCATCTATTTGCTCAACAAAAACATCCGAATTTTTATAATTCTGCTCAGAAATAAATATTTATTGTTTTACAAGTTGATGAAATTTTCTTACACATCAGACACATTCCAAATCTCATTTTAGGGAACTTTTAGGGAGCAATTTGTGCACATTTGCAACAATTGTTGAGGATTATCGCTTCTGCGATCTACAGTACCTTTGAAAGTAGTCATACGAAAAAGTTATCAACTAGTAAAATGTAGTCCTAGGTTGGAAGATTCAACACAACAACAAAACAAACAAAGATTACAAAGTCGATCCGTTCTTCAAGTACCGAAGGTACTGCGGATCGCGGTTTTCTGCATACGCGGACGACTGGCGGTTAAAAAAAGATTTTTTTATTTGCAAAAAAATTATAATCAAGTTTCCGGTGGAGAGACCAGCATATACTTTTTCACTCATTAATCACCGCAAAATGTCACTTTGTGGCAAATATCTAATATTACTTTTGCCGCGCCCTCTAATTGCATAGTGTTGGGCGCTGAGTAATTAACACAAAATTTTTAATGAATCGAAAATCACTGTGCCAAACAAATACAGTGGCAAAATAGAAAATTAACAACAAAACGATATCAATGAAAAAAAAAGACTGTGCTGATTGTGAGCCAATAAAAAAAAAACAAAGGAACACAATGAGAAAAGACAAACAATAAGAATTGGCAGGCAAGTACAAAAAATAGTTTTCCTTACTGGCAAGGATTTTTAAATTGGTGTTTGGCCGTACGTTATGTTAAAAAACAAAACAATTTTTAATTTAGGTTTGAAGGGTTTTTGAAAAGTCGAGACTTCCCCCTTTTTGGGGCAGAGCTTTTTGATCTTCTGTTGCGACCAGAAGAGCTCTACATATTATGTGTTCACGAACGAGGTTTGCAAACGACGCTCCGATGTTCCGCAATTTTTCCACTGTTCCGCAGTATTCGCTGCGAGACCTCAGTGATAAACTGCGGAACATGGGAGCGTCGTTTGCAAACCTCGTTCGTGAACACATAATATGAATTTAACATGTGAATCAGTGATGCACGGAAATTCCTTTTCCGCATACGTTTCCGTTTCGGTATTCCGAAAATAAAAAAGTTATAGGACCTAAATAATTCACGTTTACCGTACGCTTGTTTTTGCTGACTTGAGAAAGAGCAGAACTCGCGGAATGGGTTTTTCGTACGAAACATTCATATCGGTCATTCAGGTCCTCTTTTAAATGTCCGCATTTCGATGATGTCATGAACGGTCGGAACTCACCCCTTCCAAGAAACATGTTTCATCATTGGAACCGAGACACTTTACCGTTTCTCAAAGAATTTCTTTCGCTTGGCGAGAAAGTCAGGATCTTTTAAAATCCTGCAAAACCCGAAATGCTCCAAAATTTCGATTTGAGAAATCCAATTTCATATCTTGTCCAATTATTTGCAAATAGTTTCCAACCTCACGTGCTCTTCATCTTTTCAAATTTTATGAATGTTCTTCACGAGTTTCATGTTTAACACGTAACTGCTACATTGTTAAAATCATCTTACTGGTTAGTTGCTATCATTTCAAGCCTGGCGAAGTTATTATATGAAGCCTGCATAGTCTCATCCACAAGTTTTGTCCCAGGAAAGTCAAAATTTTAAGAGACACTGAGAAAGTTATTTGCATCTAGAGAAGCGACAACTATTCCAAGTTACAGAAAGATCTGTGAAAAGAATACTGTTAATCCCATTTCAAATATTTCAAGGGTCTTTTAAATAGCCTCTTTGAAGACTGACTAAACGCAAGGATCCTTGAAAACTCGATAAATTGATTATTTTCGGTAAAATTTTATATCGAGGGAAATAATCATCCCGGTAAAAATAAGAAATGATTGCCGCCTTTATTGTTCATTCGCGGAAAAAGCAAGTGCGCTCCACGAAACTTAGTACTTCGTGGATTTCATTTTCGTCACCAAATTATTTCAATTCACGTTGAATTTACACGTGAATTACAATAATTTGGCGACGAAAAGGAAATCCACGAAGTACGAAGTTTCGTGGAGCGCACTTGCTCCGCGAATGGACAATAGCTGACAAATTTTTTAAAACAACAATGTGGCTATTCATACAAATTTCGAACAATACAAACTATTACGAACAATTGGAATAAGAAACGGAGAATGCCTCTATTGATCTGAAACATTGGGAGATAAGGCATTCTCAGATCGATAGAGCGCAATAGCCTAATTTACAAAAACTAAATACGAGACAGGATGCAAGAAACTGGAAAATGGTAGGCTAGCCGTTTATTGTGTTTTCAATCGACTTGCGACATGATCATGTATGAAAACGCAAATCTGCATTCACCGTTCTGTCTGCTTCTCTTCAATATCACTGTGTTCGCGTGGTCGCGCACAAATAAGTGGGCGGAGTTTCGCGTTTTCATGTCGCAAGTCGATTGAAAACACAATACCAGAAAATGTATTGCGTATTCCTGGAATAGTGATACCGCGGTGTTTGTAGACTGTCTGAGAATTTGAGCCAATTCTAAGGGCGGACTTGAACCTGTGACGTTTCGAACGGCAGCAACCACCACTACCGACTGCGCTATCAAAAATCTGTAATTTCAAAAAGTTGACTTCTTTGATTCGCAACACAAATCAAAATGTATTTATTTACCAGGTCAGTTGGCACCAATCATCCACAACAGCAAACCATGGGTCTAAATAGCAGCATCGAAGAAAAAAGGAAAAGAAAATGGAGGAGACGCAGAGGAGTTTAAGTAGATTAATTTTAAGCAAAAAAGGCAATATTCGTTTTTTTTTTCATTTTTTTTTCACAGTATTTACATATAATTAAAGGCACAGACTCTAAAACATATCAAATAAACAAAATTTTATTAGCTACAGTAGACAACACCAATTATTGAAATTGATAAACTGAAACGCAAAAGAAACGGCGCGAAAATTTTGTTGTCATATTCTTCCCACCAAAATCCGAAAAACACGAAGGGATCAAAGTACACGAAACGGTGAACTTTAGACTTATTTTGACCAAATTTAAGCCACACGTTTCTCTTTTTTCGCTTGTGGGCTAGGCACAAAACATCATTGTTCTTGATCAGAGAGCACTCATCCTCTTCATCTAATTGCCCTCTTCTTCTCTCATGACATCACCAGAATAATCTAGTCACGTTACAGGTGTGTCACCCCACTTGGTTAAGCTTCACGTCGTGCCGCACAGAAAAGAAATCGGAAAGAATACAAACATCATTGGGCGCTAATAAATTCAATAAAAACACAAAAGTTGTTGGGCGGAGCCTCGGGCGGCCTCGATCTGGTGACCAACGCTGATTCTCCACATTCTCCGTGCTCTCTTCATCGTCTGCGCCTCTTTTCTCTCTTCTGAGGGTCCTTTCGTCCACTGATACCCCTTCTCTCTTCATTCGCACCACTGCCATCGGTAACTGTTGGTGTGTATAGAAAACCATGTCTGTCGATCCAAACCTTCTCACCCCTTACAAGGTAATTTCTTTAATTTCATTATTCCTCTTTATTTCCAATTCATATTTGCCTACTTTTTAGAATACGGGCGCCGCGAACGCCTCGCTCCGTCAAATCTCCGAGGATGCCTTTTACGTCGTCAATGAGGTCGTCATGAAGCGTCTCGGACATGTTCCGATCCTCAAGGTTAGTGCCAAAACGCCATTTTTGCAGTATGTGGGTCGATGTTCAATTTTTAGCACTGTTGTTGACGAGTAGGCGCCTATTTTTGATATGATAACGATTGTAACACCAAACACAAAGCAAACAAATAATACAAATGGTGTTTGACTGGGGTAAAAGTACAACTAGACCGATTGGAAATGGGTCTTAAAACGTGGGAATCGGGCAACTTCTCGCTACGAGTAGCTGTCCTTCTGTAGTTAATCCCCCTTTCGGCTGCATCGTTTTTTATCGAAATGGCAACAAAAGACATTGAAAAAACAAATATTTGCCGATAAGATCGCCGCTTGTTTGTGCTGAGTGAGTGTCGTCGAAAAAGACCAAAAGGCTGTAGACCATTTGCGTACGAGCGAGATAGATTGATCTCTTAAAATCAAATCTATTATCAGACAGCTTATCATCTCGATTTGATTATATTCGATGCGATTCCAAATTGTCCTCGAGGGCGCAAAGTACGCATCGTCACGTGGGGTGACTTCGTGTTGCAACCGCACGTTTTTTCTCGATGTCTTGTTTACGTATGTTATTTCTCAAAACGTCCAGAAGGGATGGAGAATGGGGGAAAGAGATAGAATATTCCAGAGAGTGTCTCAAACCGGCGTAAACACGTTTCCGACTGGCACTCAAGAGAAGAGCTTGCATGCCAACAAGTTCGGCTCGGCGCAGCTTTTCAAATGCCTTGTTTTCCACATTCTGAGAATCTGGGCTCGACGAAGACAAATTATTGAGAATGAGCAAAACAAATTGCAAAATTGAACAATTGAAATTTGGTTATTCACGAGATTGCAAAATGTTGTGTGGGAAACTCGCAGAATTCTCCGATTTACCTGAAATTTTGGGAAATAAAGAGAAAATTCTCACGAACATTCTCACAAAATTTCAGACGGAAATATCGATTTTTTCTGAAAAGGTTTAAAATCGATATTTTGCTAAAACTTTGTGGGAATGTCCGGGAGAATTTTTTGCAAAATTTCAGGTCAATCGGAGCATTTTCCGAGTTTTTTTTTGCCATTTCGTTAATAACCCCATTAGTCGAGAAAAAAGCTGAATTTGACCAATTGGCAAGCTTGATGATTTCTAGCCTTTTGTAGCCAATTCGTTTCGAAACCCATAAAGCTAATTTCTGTCATCCTTGCGCTAATCAAGTTTGCAAGTTTGTAAAACTTGGCCACACTAGTGAATTTGCCGCTCAAAATAAGTTTCGTGTGAATTGCCGGTGGTCCACGTGGAGCAGTTTGTCTGCGGGCGAAAAGTCGGACAAGTGGCACCACCAGGGTCAGAGTTACGGGGTCAGTTGGTGCTCGTCTCGCTCCTCTCACTCTCCCTCCCATCGGGTTGACTCGTTCGTCCTCTGTGCCACGGATCGATTGATAAACAATCCGACGAGACTGCACGAAACCGGTTTGGATAGCATTGAAACGAGAGGTCGATGATACATTTTGTTGTGTAAAGTATCCTGCAAGAATAGAAAGAGACCGGTGTGTGAGACGATGGCCGCGCCGCGGCAACAAAAAAAAACAGCGAATTTGAACTTTGCTTTCAATAGCCAATAGCCTTGTACTGCTTTGTTGTTGCTGTCTCGATTGCGTTTGGAACAGAATAGGGAGGAAAGTGCACGAGGGGTACTCGGTTTTACATCGTTGTATTGTTATCCAGCATAGATTTAAAAACGGGCACCTCCATAAATTTGCTTGCGAATATATGTATTAACCATCTCGCGAGGAACGGCCACAAATATCGATCAAATAAAATTTATGTGAGGGAGAAATGAACACATAGAAACGGAATTTCTCAAAACATTTCAAATCAAAAACGAAAATTTTCCAGGGAGACTTCCATCTGTTGCCAGCCAAGGTTCAACGCTTTATCGCCGAGAAGGCAGAGCTTATGCGCCCACGTGGAATTTTCATTTGCGACGGAACTCAACACGAAGCTGATGAGCTTATCGACAAACTCATTGAGCGTGGAATGCTCTCCAAGCTTCCCGCTTACGAGAACAACTACATTTGTAGAACCGATCCGAAGGATGTGGCTCGTGTCGAGTCAAAAACATGGATGGTCACCAAGAACAAGTATGACACTGTCACCCATACTCCAGAAGGTGTTGAGCCAATTATGGGACACTGGCTGGCTCCAGAAGATCTCGCCACTGAATTGGACAGCCGCTTCCCAGGATGCATGGCTGGACGCATCATGTACGTCATTCCATTCTCGATGGGACCGGTCGGAGGACCACTTTCCAAGATTGGAGTTCAGCTCACTGACTCTAACTACGTCGTTCTTTCCATGAGAATTATGACTCGTGTCTGCAACGAGGTGTGGGATGCTCTTGGAAACCAGGATTTCACCCGGTGTATCCACTCTGTCGGACTTCCACGCCCAGTCAAACGTGAGTTTGTGTGTCAACCTTTCAATTTAATTATTAATTATTTATAGAACGTGTCATCAACCACTGGCCTTGTAACCCCGAACGTGTTCTTATTGCTCACCGCCCACCAGAGCGTGAGATCTGGTCGTTCGGATCAGGATACGGAGGAAACTCCCTTCTCGGAAAGAAGTGCTTCGCTCTTCGTATTGCCTCCAACATTGCCAAGGACGAGGGATGGATGGCCGAGCATATGCTTATCATGGGTGTCACTCGCCCATGTGGACGTGAACATTTCATCGCCGCAGCCTTCCCATCCGCTTGCGGAAAGACTAACTTGGCTATGCTTGAGCCAACTCTTCCAGGATGGAAGGTCCGATGTGTGGGAGACGATATTGCTTGGATGAAGTTCGGAGAGGACGGAAGACTTTATGCTATCAACCCAGAGGCTGGATTCTTTGGAGTTGCACCAGGAACCTCAAAGAAGACCAACCCTATGGCTGTTGCCACATTCCAGAAGAACTCGATCTTCACCAACGTTGCTGAAACTGCCAACGGAGAGTACTATTGGGAAGGACTCGAGGATGAGATTGCCGATAAGAACGTCGATATCACCACATGGCTCGGAGAGAAGTGGCACATTGGAGAGCCAGGAGTCGCTGCTCACCCGAACAGTCGCTTCGCCGCTCCAGCTCAACAGTGTCCAATCATCCATCCAGACTGGGAGTCTCCACAAGGAGTTCCAATCGAGGCTATTATCTTCGGAGGACGTCGTCCAGCTGGAGTTCCACTTATCTACGAGACCAACTCGTGGGAGCACGGAGTCTTCACTGGAGCCTGTCTCAAGTCGGAGGCCACCGCCGCCGCTGAGCACACCGGAAAGAGTGTCATGCACGATCCAATGGCCATGCGTCCATTCATGGGATACAACTTTGGAAAGTATCTTCAGCACTGGTTGGACCTGAAAAACGATACCAGAAAGGTTTGCAAATTAAGATTTCACACGCTGATTTCAATTTGAAATATTTTGCAGATGCCAAAGATCTACCACGTCAACTGGTTCCGCAAGGACACCAACAACAAGTTCTTGTGGCCAGGATACGGAGACAACATCCGTGTCATTGACTGGATCATTAGACGACTCGACGGAGAGCAGGATATTGGAGTTGAGACCCCAATCGGAACAGTCCCAGCCAAGGGATCAATCAATCTTGAGGGACTCGGAGATGTCAACTGGGATGAGCTCATGTCTGTTCCAGCCGACTACTGGAAGCAGGACGCCGATGAAGTCCGCAAGTTCCTTGACACGCAGGTCGGAGAGGATCTTCCAGCTCCAGTCCGTGCCGAGATGGATGCACAGCATAAGCGTATCCAATCATTGTAAAAAGCCACATTTTATCACCCCAACGGTTAAGCACTTGGTTTCATTTATTTAAAGCTCACCTCCTTCTTTTGCCTTTTTCTCACTTTCTCATTTTCTCAATGTGTGTAGTTGCATGATTAACGAATAGTCAAATGAATGGTTTTATTGCTGCCAGACAAGAACATTTGTTTTTAAAGTTTTTATTGAATAGTAAATTCTAAAAGTGTATAAACTAACCAGATAATAAATAGGCAAATAAATTAGGAAAGACTCTAGAGGAGCGGAATTTCAAATTTCAGTAGAGATCGAAAAACGGTCAAAAGGGGAAATTTGTGACAAGAATGGAGCAAATTAGTGTCGTTTGATGAAAGAGGTGCAGAATTTACACGTGTAAGCGCATTGAGCACGCATGAACGATTGTTGCTCGTCGCACACTTGTTTGTTGTTTTTCAGCCAGAAGCCACAGGAATATCTGAAAACAGAATAATTAAGAATTCAATTTTGAAGAAGAAGCCGTAAATAAAATAATTTTTTACCTCATATCCCTACACTCTGGATCCAAAAACGCTGACGGTTTTGTGGCAGTGTAGAATCCATATGTGGTGCTTCGTGATGCCATTGAAGATGAAGGAACTCCGGAAATGTCCTCCACTTCTGTAGTTGATGCAGACTCTGTTGAAGCCGTCATAGTGGGCGGGGCCATTGGAGGTGTTGGACGAGCTCGAGTACTGGAGCTAGCATCAGATGTGAAACGATCGAAATGACGACGTGGCTTTGTGACCACCTCGGTGGTAGTAGTAGACGTTGTGGAGGTCGTAGAGGTTGTGGATGTCGTGGAAGTAGAGGAAGGTTTTGCTCTTGTAGTAGTAGTCGTTATGCTCGTAGTTGAAGGGGATTTCGATGATGTGCTGGTCCTAGTGGTTGCGGCGGCTTGAGAAGCGAGAATCCGCATTCTGTACTGTTGTTTTCTCATTTGAAGATCAGAAATCGTCTTTCTGTTTGTCGACGACGTAGAATTGTTGAGAACAAGTACAGCATCCACAACTTCTCTAAATCCTTCAAAAGTCTCGACAGCAGTTGGAATCAGCTCTTTCTTGTGGAGAATGAATCCGTTGGACACTAAATAAGAGATTATTCAAATGAAAATAAATAGAAAATAAATAGATGATACTGTAGTTTCAAGATTCTTGCTGGTTACAGTATGATTTCATGTGAAAGTTTGCAATATATTGTGTTTTCAAACGAGTTTCAACATCAAATCGTTCAACCTCACCTATTTTTTTCAAGGGTTTGGGACGTGTCGAATTTTTTTATTTTTCAAAAATGGTTCTTCGAGAAGTTCAATAAAACAAAGTTTTTAATTATGATCATTGAATTCTCCGAAAAATTCTGTGAGACTTGACACCCATATTGACCATTATCCAAAAAAGTACAAAATTTTCGTGGCGAGACCCAAAAATACTAAAATTGCAAAAATGTAATTTTAATGACATTTTTTTTTACTGTTTTTGACGTTTTTTAAAGAGTTTGAGTAACATGTAATTGTTATTGAATTTTTTCTAGGAGTTTTTAAATTTTTCGTGGCAAGACCCATTTTGGACATTTTAGGCAATTTTTGAAAATGTGTCAATATGGGTATTAAATTTCATAGATTTTAGTGAACATTTTGAATTTTGAAATAAAAATTGATTCGAAATAGTGAAAACTTTGATGTTTCAATTTTATGAAATTAGTCTCTCGAATTTTTAAAAATACCCGAAATTTGAACAATTTTTTGAAAATCTACATATATTTTTGTCTTTTTCAAACAATTAAGAGAGTGATGACACCCATATTGATTATTTTTCAAATATATTTCATTTTCGTGGCGAGACCCATATTGGAAATTTTAATGATATGTTTGAAAATGTATCAATGTGGGTGTCAAATCTCATAATATTCTGTGTAAAATTTGATTGAAAAAAAAAATGAAATCCGTCCCAAAATAGTGAAAACGGATTTTTCAACTTTTTTAAGTTTTCTCAAAGTTCTGCTCTTTTCCCTTCGGTCTTGCAAAAAAAAAAGCGTGTTTTTGAATACCATTTTTAAAGGAAGTTATCCCAGTTTTGTCAATTATATTTTTTTGCCAATTTAACGCAAATTATCAACAAAAATAATTTTTTTGCTTCATCCAAAAAATATGAAAAAACCCCGAAAATAATTATTTTTTGTCCAACTCGAGACTTTTACTGTAGCCGACAGGAAATTTAAAATATCAGTTCTAATTGTGCTTTAAATAGAGCTGGCACATGAAAAAATGAAATCCCGCCCAATTTTTTCACCCAAAAATTCAAATTTTACTGTAATTCAACAATCGCGTGAAAAAAATAGGCGGGGTTTTATTTTGTAACGTTTTAACTCATTTGAAAACACAATATTGAATATGCAGAATACAAATAAATAGTTCCTGATAAACAACTTACATTCCATTTGTGGCCGGAGCTCGATCAAGTACACGTATTTCACATTCAGCGCTGATTTTGCCCAGTCATCGGATCCTCCAGCGGCTGGGGCTGTAAAAGTTTCATCCAATAAAAAATCAGATAAAAAAACTGAATATTAAACATACACAAAGTGTCCGCCCCAGTTCCCATTCGATAACTAGTCCCGTACACTCTTGATAATCGATTGATAGCTTTTCTCGCAGTTTTTCTCAATTCTCCAATATCCTCTGGATAATTTTGCTCTTCATGACTGTATGGATAAATCCACAATTGAGCGTAAGAGTGCAATGTCACAAATGCGTCCACTCGATCTTTCATTTCTGGAGCGTTCAGGAAGTTGCGGACTGATCTGTAAAACATACATTTACTCATTTTGCCATTAAAAATATGTATATCATACTTTGTTTCTGGCTCACTGAACACTTCCTCTCCGTGATAGATGTTCGAGCACGGTTCATACGAAGACCCTCGTTCCGCCCAATGGAATCGAAAGTTTCTGTTCAGATCGACACCCTGACAACACTTTTCTCCACCCCACAATGATGGGCGACACACTTCTGGTGATCTGTTCTTTCGCCAGAGACGGACACTTGGGATTGGAGAACTTCGAGTGTACTCGTATCCATCTGGATTCAGACAGGGCACGATGTAAAAGTCTAGAGAATCCACGTAGTGCGTTATTTGGGGATCCTTGCCGTATCCGGAGACTAACTGAAATGCATTTGGAAAATGAATTTTAGTAAATTCATATATTGTCGGCGCGCCAAAATGGTCAAACGCGCTCCGCTGAACTCAATGTTATGCGATTTTAATTTTGGTCTCCAAGTTATTTCATTTCACGTTGAATTTATACGTGAAATTAAATAATGAAAATCACATAGCGTTGAGTTCAGTGGAGCGCGTTTGACCATTTTGGCGGGCTGACAATAAATTTACAATTTTTTGTAGAATTTTTTGGTTTTTGTGGGTCAGCAGCAAACTTGAGCAAAATTTGCCAAGTTTAAAATCATAAGAGTTTAAAGAACTCAGGAAAATTGTTTCTGACTCGGAAAGCCTTGGGAATGTGGGAAAAATAAGACGTTCAGAATTGTATAGACGTGGTCTCTTACTTTGCAATCTTAGTATTTGAAAATCCCTATGAGTCCTAAATACATTGCCTTCAATTAATTAACTATGGATACAGTATGCTGTCGTGCGGAAATTTAAAAAATTCCGACGTAGCCACTTTCATCAGAACGGGTAATTCAAAATATCCGAATGCCTATTTATCAGCCATTTTTAAACTTTTCCGGGTGATCACGCGCTTAAAACATTCATTTTTATCGTGTTTACAAAACGATCTATTAAAATGGAAATTTTTAAAATTCCAGATATTCCCAGAAATTCGCTAATAACTTTCCTATTTCTCAACCTACATATTTGATCGCGAAAGCTCTTAAAATATACACAATTAGTTTCTTGACATTTTCTGTTAAAAATCCAGCTCTGGGACGTTTCGAAACTTTAGTGCATTTTTAGCGGTGAATTTTCCGATAAATTTGGCAAAGTTTTGCGAATTTACCCGTAAAATATTTGACAATTATTTTGCCCTGGCCGAATTTTGTCAATAGCGCGAACACGGCGAAGAAAAATAACACTAAAGTTTCGAAACATCCTAGTTTCGAAGTGACAAGTTTCGAAATGTCCTAGTTTCGAAACGTCTCACAATCAGAGCCAAAAATCTCATGTATCCAACTATTTAAATCGTTATCTTCTGTTAGAAACTGTGCCGGCGCATAACAAAGAGAAACGCCCACTGGGAGTTTAGTCGAAAAAGAGTGAAAAAGGGGAGGGGGTGGTTTGATACTTTTGCGCCACTGTATACTGTAACCGGTAATCTTTACTATTACTAATAAAATTTTTCTGTGTGTCTGTCTGTCTGTGTATGGGTATGTTCGCGGTGCTGGCGCAGTCGCCAGAAGTCTGTGGGAAGCCAAAATTGGAAATCTGAGTCTCCTGAATGTCGCGATGATGCCCGTCTTTTCCAAATTTTGATATCGTTTTTTTGAAGGGTACTTTACTGTTAGGTCGGCCGGTCCACATTTTTTTCTTCTGCACGTTTTGCATTTCTACAGTCGAAATGAAATCCGCCAGGAAACTCCGGGTCGTTTCAAATGTGACATCACACACTGGAGAAGTTTTCAGCTGGCGCGATGTTCAAGTGGTTTCACAGGTAAAACGGGGTTAGCGAACGATTACCGAAAAAGAGCTGTATTAGCGAAAATTTATCGAAAGATTGCTAAAATCAGCCAAAATTAGCAAATGATTGCTCAGCGATTGGCCAACAGATGAAAAGAGAAAGATTGCCGAATAGTTGTTGAGTAATTATTCATTGAATTTTTTTTACAATTTTCATTTATTTCTTTGCTTTTTATCAATTTTACCATATTCTTAATTTAAAATTTACATAACCTATGATTCAAACGAATAGGAACGTTTTTCCGCCATTATCAACACAATGCCGTCGTCTTTCAGATAGACGTCCGCGCAGTTCAACTTTTCATTCGGACGACGAAAACAGAGTTCCAGACGAATTAGTCAATATCAATATAAATACCTCATGTGAATATGGTAAAGGGGATCTGAATACATGGTTGGACCAAACTTTTTTTTTCAGATTTTGGAATGGATCTACGTGCACAATCAGATGAGGTGGTAGCTTTCGTGGCAGCCGCCTGTTTTGCTCGCACCACGAACACCGAATTCGAACAATTTTTATCCTAGCAAGATGATCCTGCATTCAGAAAAATGCTCTCAACTTATGGAATAATGCAAGCTGTCGAATAACAACAATTTTTGCAATCATTGCGGAAAAGAAGGGCAAATTGATTGTTTTAGAGACAATTGCCAGTGAGTTTTAATATACTATACTTCGAAAAAAAACTCAAATTGAATTTTCAGCAACCGTGAGCGACGCAAATTCCTGGCCGAAACTGAAACTCGACTGAAAGAACTCAACGAGGATTATGCTGAGTGAGTTTCATAATATATACTCTTTGTAATGTGTTAATTTCAGAAATGAGCATTTCCAACGTTCAATGAAAATCATCGGCAACATTGTCATCGAACAGCAAAATTCGACAGCAGCTACAGATGAGTTCGAGCCAGATGAGAATGTTCCAATATCGAACGAGGAAACGGTCGGCAGGGTCCATTCGGAGTGATTTTTTATACCATTTGCAATCAAACTGTTGTCTTTTGCCTTTTATGTTAATGTTGTTATTTTTCGGAATAAACATGCATTGATAAAACAAAATTGGTTTTTGATTAAATAATAGAAAAAAAAAGTGATTACTGAATGATTGCGCAGTGATAGCCGAGCAATTAGCGAATGATTAGTAATCGATTGGTGAGTTCATTCGGTAACGGATTGTTCTCCCTTCGCTAACTATTTGCAAACTAATTACTAATATTTCGCTAACCCCCGTTTTACCTGTGTTGTAGTGTAGGCTGGCGTGCGGGAGGTCGGGAGTTCGACTTTTACTGTAGTTTTTTTCTTTTTTGTTAGATATTTTTTGTTTAGTTTGTGTCAATTTAGCCGAAAAAGTAAGATTCAAATACGTGTCTTTTTATTTTTGAGCTATGTTGTAATATTTATTTTTTTTTGATATTCGGTTAAAGTTCATCTTTGATGTTCATCCACCCTATCTGTTTTAGTTTATGAGCGGTTATAAACCAAATGTCGTCAATATGTATGTTATTTTAATTTGAAGTAAACCAGGAATTTAATTAATTGTTCCGCATTAAACAGTCCATAATGCATGTTTGCCTTGGACCGAGGTAATTGAGAAGCTCACGAGAATAGGTTTACCAATCAGTTGTTACTGAGTTACAGTAGGCGCTTGAGGCGATTTTCCTCAGATTCTGTCTGAGGAGTTACTGAGAAAGTGGGCAACTCTATTTAAATAATCTTAATTGGAACTCATTTCGAAACTCTCCATTCTACCCAAAACATGTGGTTAACACCAGAACAAGTGTTATGGAAAATGTAACTTTTAAATTGAGATCGAATTGAGAGAAAAATAAATAACGGGAGAAATAAGGATTACTGATAACTTATAGAGTAAATGCGACCTTGATTTAGGAGTTTGGAGACGCATTAAAATATTAAAATAATGCATTGGGTTAAAAAATCAAAAACTATTTTTCTTTCTGCACTGAATAGATTCGTGACATATTTTTTTGCAATCAACAAGCATGGCCCAATCAAAAACTATCTTTGATCTTATATTTATTAGAACTATATAAAAAAGAAGGAACACAGAAAAACATTAAGTTATTAATTGATTTAATTTTGGCTATTTACTCAATGTTTCTTTGACATACAGTAAAATTATTTGAAAAATCAGGGAGACTCGCGCGTCCCCAAGCTTACCCAGAAGGTTTTTGACGGCGATAGCCGTCAACAACCTTCTGGTAAAAACTACAAAGAAAGCCAAAAAAAAATTTCCGTTAAAAGTATTTTTTTTTTTGGCAAATTTCGCTAAAGAAAACCACGTATAAAACTAAAAATTGTCAAATGTTTAGGAAAGAAACTGTGAACTACCGTAACCAAAAAAACGCGAAGTGTAGGTCATGTTTCGAAAAATAAGATTCTATTAAAAGTTTCAGAAAACCAGTAAAGGCAAAAGCGCCCTATCGCATTCTCTGCGTCTCCACAGTGGAGGTCACTCATTTTTAGCTGAACGCGTGCAAAAATTGAGACGCAGAGACGCGAGAAAAGGAAAATTTTATCTAAAAAAAACGTGAGCCTCACGTTGAAAATTTGAAAAAAAAAACGGAACTCAACGATGGGTGTAGGATCCGATATACAGAAAGGAGACGAAGAGGAAGAAGAAGAAGAAGCGACTTTTGGAAATAAAAATTAGAAAAAAAAACTCAAGGAGAAATAAACTCAAGGAGAATAAAGTCTTGGCAAAATTTGAAATTGCAATTCAAATGTTTTAAAAAGTTACCTGATTGATAAAGAACAATGCAGTGTGACTGCTAGCCCATTCCCTCGCGTGAATATTTCCATCCACCCAAATCGCTCGTTTCCTTTTTGATGACATTGCTCCAATCTAAAACAACTTCCATTTGATCCTTTCTTTCTCTTAAAACTCCTCTCCCACCTTCAATCCCTCGATAGGCTTTCCTTCGTGAGTGGCTCCAATTCTGACAATTTTCGCGATGCGTGGATAGTAAAACTCGATGGTTCTCATGTATTTCACCATGTCGGCGTACGAAGCGTAGTCTCCAAAAGGATACTTTGCCTTTTTCAATTCGCCAACTTTTGAGAGATCAAGATCTGGTTCACTGTCGAGAATCGGATCGTCGTGAAGCCATTTCATGAATGAGCCGAGGAGCCGAGATTTCGATGTGGTTCCTTCGTTTCTCATGATTAATCTGAAATGAGGTAGGTTGTGAGAATTAGAGAAAAGTAGTTAGTAGCTTCTTACTTTTCAACATCCGGAACTGACATAGAAACGGTGACGTTTGAGAATGAGAGTATTTGTCGAAGCATTCGTTCCGGTTTTCCACGTTTTACCATAATGTCCGCTTTGTCAGAAATTGAGGACGGAGATTTCCAGAAATCGAGCTGAAAATTGTGCTCTGCTTTTAAAAACAGTATTTTTTTTATATTTTTCAAAATTTTTGTTCAATACACGGTTTTTCTTTTAATCTAAAAATCTATAAAAAAAACAAATTCTCATTTTATTTTGAATAAAAATCACCAAGGATCAAAAGGCGTGGTCTACTGTAATCTGTTGTCGCACAAAGTGGAAGAAGTTCGGATCGATTAAGTAACCGAGTAAGGAAGAAAGTATTATGGACAATTGATTGTTTTAAAAGTGGGCGGAGCTTGTATGAGCCAAAACCCAGACCCGAAAAAAACGACAATATTTACAAAAAATCGTTGTCACCTTATTTTTATAAAATCGTGTTTTCGTCTTAAAAAGTATCCGATTTGTTTTGAAACTCACATCATATTTGTAGTCATTCAACTGAAGTTGTTTGATAAGATTTAAAGACGGTTCATCGAGAGCAACGACGTGCAACAACGCATACTTGTCCGGCTCTTGGGCGGAGCACGTAAGCAGTATCGTGTGCACTGCGAGGAGAATCGACTTGCACAGGTATCGCATCTATTCGCTCATTAACCTGAAAGTAGGCAGGTCAAGTGAAAAGTGGGTGGTGGTGAGGAAAATGAAGAAGATTGTGTCGATGATGAAGATGATGACGATGAATTCTAATTGAGAAAAGAAGGAGTGATTGCCTCATCGGATGGATGGTTGAGAGGAGGGCCGGTTAGATGGTTTGGATGGCAAAAGCCAGATATTGCATAGACAAGAAGAGAGAAAAGAGAAGGCGGAAAAGAGAGAAAGGAAGAGGATGCTTATTATTGATAATGAGGGGAAGACGAGGAAAAATTAACTGGTTCTTATACTACGCAAGGATCAAAGGATGTCGCGGAGATTTATTATCTACGCATGTTTTTAAGTTTCTTTAAAGATTCTTGTTCATTGATCATTTCAGAACTCCTTAATTTCTAGTCCATCAAAATTTTAAATATTCAAATTTGTTCCTTGCATATTTTGTCTATTATTCATCCCTGAAAGTTCTGCCGGTCCCCCACGGAGCGTGCTCTGCGGACTGACCTGTGTCTCTTCTCGTCTCGCATCTCTCAATTTTCCACATATTTTGGTGCGCGACTTTAAACTCTCGTGGCGAGACGCCGCCTTGGACTAGGTTTTTATGGCCTAGGTTCCCAATGTGCTCCCGTTAGAACTTTCAGGGATCGATAATATCACGTTTGATGTGATTGCGAGTTAGTTTTACTCTAGTGGTGCACACTTGCCAATTAGGGAACTGAGTGGTGGCTATCCTCTATAAAATAATAGATAAATTCACAGACAGACAGATTTAGAATTTAGAATATAGAAAAAAGTATCCAACCAGTTTTTTTTTTGAAAACCCTGAAAAGGCGGAGTCTCAATTTTTAGCGCAACTGCTTACTGTAGCCGGCGAGAAAATTCAATCGATATAAGCGGAAAAAGCAAAACACCGTCGTTTTTCGGTAAAACAAGCGCAAAAAACCTATTCGCGTTTTTTTGAAAACGTATTCACAGAAGGTTAGACCCTGTAAAGCTCCTTCCACGGCCATATTTCAAAATTTCGTTGAAAAAATACTGTTGATGTCAAGTCGCAAAATTTCCTATGTTCTTCACAGTTTTGGAGGCGCGGGTTTCTGACAACTGCCTTTTTTTAAACGCTATAATTTGGCGCCGACGCCCAGGCGCTGCGGTCGCGTCGCGTGACAGCGCTCTATCGTCTGCGTCTCTTCGTTTACACGCTTCTGTAATATTTGTTTTGTTCGAAGGAGCGCGCTTTCTCGAGCGCAGTCGAAAGAACCCCGTGTGGAGGGAAATAGCGTTTTAAAATATTTTAAAAGAAAAGTTAGACAAACGAGACATTGGGGAAACAAAGACACGGAGACGTGCCTTCGGCGGGGCATGTGTGCAACTTCTGCAAGCCGACCATATAATTCTCAGTACGGAACGCTTTAAATCCGCTCCATTTGCACTGGGCCACGTTGGCGACGAGAGAGTGCAGAAAATTGAGAGAGCGTGGCCGATTTTTCGCTCATAAGCGCGCTTTTTTCTCTGAATCTCGCTCAAAATGCATGCGCAATTTGCTGTATGATTGGAGCGAATTTGCAGCGCGTTATGCCTAGCATATTTACCATTTTTCCCTCAAAAAAATTAAGTTTAAAAGACGCCGTGGTAGAGGTATTATAGCGACTGATTTTGGACAAATTATTTTTTTGGAAAACGCAAAAAAAAACGATGTTTATTTTATTGTCGGCCCGCCAAAATGGCCAAACGCGCTCCGCTGAACTCAATACTACATGGATTTTATTTTGGTTTCCAAATTTTTTCATTTCACGTGTAAATTCAACGTGAAATACAATAATTTGGAAACCAAAATGAAATTCACGTAGTATTGAGTACAGCGGAGCGCGTTTGACCGACGTGGCGGGCCGATAATAGATTGTTTTACATAAAAATGACGGCATTTTTAACTTGTCTAAAAAAAAATCACAAGAATAAATTTTCCGTTTAAATACTCCTTCACAAAATTAGACAAAAAAAATACCCTTTTTCAATGAAAGAGACTAGTAAAAAAAATGCATACAGTATACATGAATCGTGTCGATATCAAATCTCGTTATCATCACTATCATTTTCATCCAACAGATGGTTAGCGTAGTGAGGACGAGAAATAAACGAAAGTGAATCTGTCTTTATCTTTTATCACAAAGTTAGCCCCCTACGACCACTTTTCTCTTTTGGGATTCTCGAGGAAAACGAATTTCAGAAGAAAACGTTTTTCTGGATATCAAAAATCTAAAAAAAAAAGATTAAGGATAAGAACGCGGAAGGATAAAAGACGGAACATTTATCCACTTGTCAGCTAATTAATCACAGTGATAAACGATTACACGATCATCGTTTTTTTTTCAACAGTGGTTCACCATAGAAGCTTTTGAAACCGCCATCGTCAAATGACAAGAAAAAAAAACAGAGAGAAAGAGTGTATCGATTTGAATTAATCGAGGATGAATGAATGACGAGACCGTCAAGTGCCGTAGAATGTGTTCTGAAAGAATAAAACCGAAGACGATGCTTGAAAAGACTCGAAAGTGGGCGGAGCTTATGGTTGCCGATGCCAAAGTGTAGAAGTGACGTAAAAAGGAGAAAGGAAGGGAGGGAAGGCCACGATGAGTGAAAGCTGGCAAGGAATTTCGAGCAGTGCGTTGCGAGGCAAAAAAAGAGGAAAAGATGGGTTGGCGGAAGAAGAAGAACGGTGACGGATGGAAAAGGTTGACAGGCAAAAGGACAGACAGACAGGCAGATGGATAAAGGAATGAAACGGACAAAAAGGAAAGCCAAAAAAAAAAGAGGGAAAGTGAAGAGCCATTCGATTGGCATTGAATAGCCAATGAAAGTGTCAGAAAAGCAGGTGTTTTCTTTAATGAAAAGAGTTAGACAAAACAGGCGATTTACTGTATTATGTGTTCACGATCTAAATTCAGTTACGACTCTCCGATATTCCACAGGCCTCGCAGAAACAGAGAAGCAGAACTTTCTTACTTACTCTCATATGTACTTCAATTACAAAGTATGAACGCGGATCACGCCACATCATGATGCCTTTGGCTCCTTGGGGATTGTTTCCGAAGTGAGTAAGTACTCTGGCAATTAATGGGCAGCTAGGCTTTTATTTTCAGATTATTCCCGTTGAAAACTTTATTTTAATCGCAAAATGGCGGAGCCTTACAAGCTTACAAGTTGGTGGAGCCTTGCTATAGTTTTGAAATTAGCAGTGGAAAATTAGAAAGTTGGGATTCTGATCAAATAGAAACAATTAAATATTTATGTATTTATATTATTTGTTGTGTTTTTACAGACTATTAATGCCTGAAAACTTCTGAAAATCCGGAGAATGATTTTAAAAACTAGGAAAAAAAAATGTGAACTTGCTCGGATTGTCCACGGGGAGTACACGAGAAATGCGCCAAGGGGCAAAAATTTTGAATGCGGTAGGTGCCGTGCTCGGCTCAAACGTTTAAGATAGGCTAGAAGAATTCAAAATATGTATATAGAAAATATCCGAGTCTAATTTATAGGGATTTATAGTCGAATTAGGATAATTGCTGTCCCGGGGGAATCCCGTGGAAATTTGCCATTTTGATCGGCTCGACAATGAGCGGCCTTGCTGCCCATTACCTGCCCTTTATTTCCACAAGCTTTTAGTTTTAAGATTTTCGAGTCTCAACAGAAAAATTTCCAGTTTAAGCTATGCCAAAAATGAGGAACATATGCAATAAAAAATTTAATTTCCTTGGATTGAACGAGGTAATTAAAACTCAAGAAAAAACCATTCAAAGCCCAACAAAAATGCCTCTCTTTTTACGTAACTGCCTGCCAGCCGTGCCACGTCACGTCACTCAATTATCCACCCAATTAGCCATCTCATGTACACCATTAACGGTCATTAGAAACTGGACGCGTTACCATGTTGTTATGGTTGTGAATTGTGAGTTACAGACATTCAGACAGACAGACAGACGCTTTCCTTCCTGCTTCTGTCCATCAGATGGCAACCTTGGAAAAACCGGGAAGATACCGATCAGGGAGGATTACGCAACAAAACGGAAAGAGGAGGCGAAGAAGAGAAGAAGCTGATGAAAGTTGGATAAGCATTCAAAACGGTATGTATTCTTTATTTATTTAGATTTTGGCGGTTGTAGATAAGAAACGGTGTGACGTTTGAAAAAACATAAACATAAAAACGTGAAAGAAGAAAAATAAAAAGAAGAAGAAGAAGCTGCAAAAGAAAATGGAAGAAAGGATGGCGAAGAAGCTTGACGGCGGAGAAGCTTATCACCAGAGTCAAATCGATTGGCTTTCTGATAATAGCTGTCCTTTTCCCGAATAGCTTCATCCCGAGAGAAAGAGAGATGAAAACAAGACTACGAGAACACGACTGTGGACTAGAAAATGACTGTAGGGAGAATTAGTCCATGTAGAAAATAGGAGGGAGAGGGGGGGGGACCAAAATACTCAGGAAATTTCTGGCGCGTTATGGCAAGATTTGGCGTCTAGGTGGCTAATAGCCACTGAAAAAGGCTAATAGCCGCCTGAAAAAGCTAATAGCGGGCGATAATGGCAACTAGCCGACGAATTTGGCTATTAGCCGTCGAATATGGCTATTAGCCGCCAAAAAGGGCTATTAGCCATTATTGGGTAATGTCGCCATCTATAAAAAATTCGTCTGTTGGAAACGCAGCTATAAAATGTTTACTTGTAACAATTAGGGAAAACAGTAATCGCGCTTACCCAGTGCTTTTGCGACTTTTTCCAGCCACAAGATGACCGAAATTTGAAATGGAAAATTTTTGAAAATGAAAGCCGACAGAAACGGCTAATAGCCATGGAAAACGGCTAATAGCCATCGAATATGGGGAGTGTGCCAAATACAAATGGCACACGCCCCGAATCGGTGGCTATTAGCCGTTTTCAATGGCTATTAGCCAAAAATTTCCTGAGTACGGTAGGTCAGTTAGTGTGCTCCGTCGAATCTTAGCGCTTAAATTATCGCCCATATTTATTTTTTAAGTGATCCATATTTTAGACAAAACCAGCCACATTTTTGTCAAATTTCCCTTCAAAATCGCTAAACTTTCCTTCGATTTTTGCTTGTCTTATACTCGGTATAAAACGCTGAAAACTCGCTCCAATCGAACAAAGAATTTCGCATGCATTTGGAGTGAGGTTTAGAGAAATCAGAGCAAAACATCGGCCACGGCTCTCTCAATTATCTGCACTCTCTCGTCGCCAACGTGGCCGCGTCCACCACCACTGTACGAAAGGAGCGGGTTTGCAGCGCTCCGTACTGAGAATATCAATGTTTGTACGTCAAAATTGTCCCTAAAGCGAAAATGTATAGGATTATCGAGAAATTGGAATACGGAATTTTTTATTTCTCCATTCAAAAATTGAAAAATCTATTATTTCAGCGATAAGGTTTATTTAGTATCGCGTTTTGAAAAAAATTAAATTTTAACAATAAGATCAAACTATTTCAGAGGCTATCGTAACGTTCAAAAACCAGCAAAACACAGGTTAATTCTAAAAATACTAGTTCGCGCCAACATTCGTTAGAGCGCACTTACTGATCTCCCGCTTAGTGCTGTCGATTTACGTCAGCGTACAAGTAATTTACAAGAATTCTTATTATTCCAGTTTTTCATTTTCATATTTCCATATTGCCCCACCAACGCCCATTTGCAGAACCACTTTGTCATTATTTATGTGTATTTAATGTTATCCATGCATGATTTAACCGAGTGGTTTATACAAGCAATTACAGTGATTTATTTCTGTATGGCCTCGATAATGGGTACGAAAAAAATGCGATCAGATGGATTGACTTTACACGCTTTTCAGTGAACTGTGATGATTAAGATTATCGTGAAGAAAGATGAACTTTCCATATGACTCAAGCATAGATGTAATAAGTAAGTTGCCACCCACCCACCCAATACATTTCTTAAATTCTACGGAAAAAGAAAAACCCCAATCTCGTTTGCCACCCGTTCCAAATAAGCTGAGAAATCTAACATAAGATTGCAACTTTCCCCATCTTCGCAAAAAAAAAGTGGGCAGTAAATAGTGAGAACAGATTGGCATTTTCACTTTTCTACGCACCCAACACTGAACTGAACTGAACAAAAACTCGTTCGAAATTACGAGTGACAATCGAGCGAGCGAGCGAGCGTATCACTCTGTTTATCACTTTATCACTTGACTTCAGATTCCAATTGAATACGTTCATAGTCATTCAGTCACACATATGGACATACACGTAGAACAAACCAAAAACACAAAGAGAGATAAACGATTCAGAGAGGAGGTGATATGGTTGATCATGGTTGCAAAGGTCGTAAAAATGTTTGATTATGTATGTTAAACAGAGGAAATGAGAACGGGAAAAATGAAGATTGTGATATCCGGATAATGATAACATTTGGCAGTTTTTGATGTTTCAATAATGAATTATAAACGACATACAACCCTACTTTCAAAATTTTTCGTTTTCTGCGCAAGCAAATTAATAGAATAAAGGCAGTGGGACTAAAAGTTGTAAGACAGAAAAAGTATTTAAAGTCTGATAAACACATTGAGCGTAAAACGCCGCACATACTGGGCACAACTCTACCGCAAAGTTCCTAAAACTTCTCATCTCTGACAATACGAGAGCTGCGTAAAGTCTGCGTAAAGGTTGCATGAAGTTGGCACTCTTCACGAAATTTCACTGAATTATTGGGTAAACCTTGCGAAATTCTCGGAAGCTGCGCGTTCATTGTGGATGGTTTGCGTAAAAGGTGTGGGTTCTTGCGTAAAAAAACGTGTGAGAGGGGGTCGATAGCGCAGCAGGTAGTGGTGACCGCCGCCGTCCGTGAGGCCACAGGTTCGAGTACACCACCAGTCGTCCGCGTACGCAGAAAACGGTGATCCGCAGTACCTTCGGTACTTGAAGAACATATCTGTTTTATAATCTTTGTTGTTGTTTTCCGGAGTCCTCGAACGGATTGCCGATGAGAAAATTGCTCAATTGAAGACAGACTGGGCTCAGTTCACACAGTCAGTTTTGAACAATCCCATACAATTTATGGCAATGAGGTGTTTGGTTGCAACTGATTCTTAACAAGTACGGAAACTCTGAAAATTTGTATTAACCTTATTGTATTGTTCCTAGCATTTTTTGGCAATTTTAAAGTAAGTCGATATTTGTTGAAAATCGAACCATTGCAAAAATAATTTTTCCCGGAATGGATTTTCCAATGAAATCCGAATAACCAAGATAGTTTTTCTTGGTTGTTTTCTTACCTTTTCACAGATGATTTCAAGGGAGACACACCCGCTCACATTTTTTTACTGCGTTCAGTTAAAAAACCTGAGGGAGCGGACTCAGAGAATTATCGGCAATTTGCCGCCGAAATCGGCGGGCTGGCCGACTCCTGTGGGCCGACGCGCCGATTTAGGCGGCAAATTGCCGCATATGTCGGCAATTTGCTGCCTGAATCGGAAAGAGTTTTGCAAGGCGGCAACTTGCCGAGTTCGTGCCGACATGACACCGGGTTCTGCAATTTCAGATGCCGACTCCTTTCCGCAAACTCGGCAAGTTGCAGCCTTTCCGCCCGCGGCCGTAAATCGGCAACTTGCCGTGTTTGTGAAAACATCACGCCGGGTTATGCATTTTTAGCTGCCGACTTTCTACCCGCCGGCAAATTGCCGATTTCGGCGGCAAATTGCTCATTTCAAGCCGACTTCATGCCGATAATTCTCTGAGGATTTTCGCTTTTACGCGCCACTGCTTACTGTAGCTGGAAAGAATATTGAATTGATAATAAGAAAGAGAACAAAAATGAAAATGAAATAGAAAAAATGGCGCAGAGATAATGCGAAGCACACCCAAACTCAGACATTATCGCATGGCTCACTCGTCCTTTTAATAGATGTCATTGTGTTTTCAATCGAGTTGCATCATGGAATTTTCATGAAAGTGTGAGGGGGAAACGATCATTTTCTGTATTTCACTATTCTCAGTACGGAACGCTGCGAATTCGCTCCATTCGCAATGGACGAGTCGGCCACGTTGGCGACGAGAGAGTGTAGAAAATTGAGAGAGCATGGCCGATATTTCGCTCATACGCACGCTTCTGTTCTCTGAATCTCACTTCAAATGCATGTTTTTCCTTTAAAAAAAAGCCTGCCACGCTTTTGCAACATTTCTGACTGCTGCGCGCGACGCAGTAATATGATTTTCCAACAGTAACGGACAAAAACATTTAATATTTATATTTTGTGTTGGCCGGAGTGGGTTAGAAAATTGCAAATTTGTATAGTCGGCGAATACATCATCAACCTCGCTCTACTGCAAAACTCCTGCAAAACAGTGTTGCACTTGCAAGATTAACTCGAATTCTAGTGTTTATACTTCTTTTCAACGGAAAATGACGTATCCACGACGAGTTGCAGTTAAAGTTTGATTTTTCGCTTCAAAACAGGCGCACTACACTCTTGAAAATTGAAAAGTGCCTTAGAGCGAGGATGATGATGCATTCGCTGAGTATAAGCATTTGAGCCATAGTGTTGTTGGCTTATCCATGGTGACCAGGGCTGTGCGAAAAATTTTTCGGACGAAAAATTTTTTCGGTTTTTTCGGTCATATTTCGAAAAATTTTTCGACCGAAAAATTTTCGGTCTGAAAACTTCGAAAAACTTTTCGGCCGAAAAATTTTCGGTCTGAAAACTTCGAAAAATTTTTCGACCGAAAAATTTTCGAAAATTTTCGAAAAATTGGGATGCGTTCAAGATGTGTGTGTGTGCGCAGAATAACCAAGATTTGTATAAAATGTTTTTTTCATCAATGTATTTTATATTTTTGCACCTATCTCAATTAAAGGAGGTCCCAACTTTTTGGGAAAATTGCTTAAATTGTAGTATTAGGTGGGGGATTTACAAACATCACATCGAAATCGCAAAAAAAAATTATCTGGTTTTGTATGCTAATAGTCATCGAATCGACACGTGTCCCATATGTATTTGGCGCACGTCTCGAATTCGATGGCTATTAGCCGTTTTTTAAGGCAATTATCCGTTTTCCATGGCTCTTAGCCACACAGCTGCCAATTCCTGCCGAATACGCGCCAAAAACTCTAGGAAACCGGTGACCAGCATTTTTTCAAAAAATATTCCTTTTTGAAATGGTCAAAATGTATATTCCCTCTTATTGGGAAAACAAAAAAGTTGCAACGCGGTGTTTGCGTACTTTGAAAATTCAAACGGCAATCAAATAAATAGCATGGCAAATGAAGAGAGACGTCCCCCTTTTCGTTTGAATTTAAAAAGTACGCAAACACCGCGTTGCAACTTTTTTGTTTTCCCAATACCTGGCGCAATTTTGGCCGATTTGAAAATAATTTATCAAAAAAATAGCAAAAAAAATGAAAGAAATCAAAGAAAAAAAAACGATTATTGCTGAAGGCAATACAATTTTCGAAAAGACGCGGTCGGCCGCCGGCCTAGAAAACCGGGAGCGCTGGCCTAGCAAATCTCGACTTCGTGTTCTCCCCGTGGTTTTCTATTTTTTTTTTAATTTTGTTGTAAAATCCGTCAAAAACCAGAGAAATTTTTTGTGCGAGTTCGATATGATATTCGTAAATACGTCACTACTGATTTTGTTGAATGTATTAAATGAATAATCTGTTTTTAACTGAATTTCAGGAAAAAAACAACATTTTTCGAAATTTTTCGGTTTTTTCGGGAAAATAAAACCGAAAAAAATTTTTTTCGGTTTTTTTTCGTCTTAAAAAACTCGAAAAAAATTTTTTTTCGTTTTTTTCGGTCTAAAAATTTCGAAAAAAAAGTTTTTCGAAAATTTTTCGAAACTTATTTTTCGCACAGCCATGATGGTGACTAATGGACCTATTCAAAGTACTGTAGAAAAACGGAAAAAATGACAAACAACTGGAAGAAAACTCGGAAAATTCTCAGATTGGTCTGAAATTTTGGGAGAAACTGGCGAAAATGCTTCCGGATTTTCTCAGAAAATTTTGGACCGAAAGCAACGGGCGTAGAATAATACATAAATAAATTTAAAAAAAAACCCCCCTTTTTACAAAAGTTAAACCCAGAATTAAAAAAATGTAATGTTTTTATCCGTTACTGTACTATTTTTTTTTTCTTGAAAAGTTGTGTTTTTATTTTTACGTCTATTTTTAAAGTATGGTTATTCCTGTCATACTGTAAACATTCAGGCAGAATAAAATTATTTTGTGATGCGAACAACAATATTAATATTATATTTCGTGCCCATATTGGTTGACATATTATTGAAATGTTCGCATTAACCCGCCGGTCACTTATTCACACTTTCATCAAATTGCCGCCTGTCCACTCGACGGTTTTCTCTCTTTCTCCTCTTCTCTAGGACTTTTCCGTCCGAAATTCGTCAATTCCTGTTTTGAATTGAATTGTGACCTCGTCTTCTTCTCTTCTTCTTATTTTTCCCTTCCAAGCCATCTTCTATTACCTCTTTTTAACTCATCGATTCCTATTTTGTTTTGTTTCTTCTTTCTCTTTCAGTTACCATGACAACTCACGTGCTTTTACGTGCTCATTGCCTCTATTTCTCTTTCTCTCATGCTCTCACCCTAAATGGTAGAATATTTGACTAATGAACCGTACCCGTTTAAAAATTCGAAGTCACTTTCGCCAAAAAAACCTAATTTTATGGGGTATCATGTTCTTATCTTTTAACTTGATGATTCTTTTTTTTCCAGCCGAATCCGAATGTTGGATCCAAGAGAAACGTTTGAAAAATATGAGAGAAGGTCTCCACATCCTCCACCTGGTGAGTTAAAAATGAAAATGAAATTCATTCGAGTGTACATAAACATGATGTTTTCAGTTTCCGAACGACGAGAATTTGTGAGCACTGACTATGGAAGAGAGCCGGTTTCACGACAATCTGGTGAGATTTCGTTTATAATTACTGAAATTACTTAGGAAATTTGTAAATCGCTCTACAAAATTTTACCTAAGACACAAAAATGGACATTAACTTTTTATGTATTGTCGGACCTCATGGTCAAACGCGCTCCGCTGAATCCACCGCTATGCGATTTTCATTTCGGTCTCCTAATTATTTAATTTCACAAATAAATTTAACGAAATTGAAAATCGCATAGCGGTGGGTTCAGCGGAGCGCGTTTGACCATTTTGGCGGGCCGACAATACACAATAAAACTCTTGTGTGGCGGAGCGCGATTCCATCAATCTTCCTGAGCTTTCTATGTTTTCGCTTTATAGGGTTTCCCCCCATTTTTCTAAGCACACCTATTTAATATTATCGGTTCAATATTCTTGCTGTCCACCATATACAGCACGGCATGCTGGCACCTACCCCAGTGCAAACGCGCCCCAATCACACTCAACGTTTGATGAAACACTGTGGGACGCGTGTTAAGAGAACATTCCCTCGCGGCGTTGCGAACTCTTCTGCTGTATCATATGTTTTCAAAAAATATGGAATATCTGCGGGAAAAAAACATGTTTTCGCGGAACGTACGCAGCGAAATGAACCCGCGAAAAAACCGAATTTCATAAAATCAGACTGAAACGTAGATGCCAGCATGCCGTGATACGGCCGCAAAATCATAATAGACGCGGACATAGCGAGCCGACACACCCGCTCACATTTTTGCAATGCATTCAATTGAAAAACCTGAAAAGGCGGAGTTTTAATTTTTCGCGCCACCGCTTACTGTAGGCGGTAATAATATTTACACAATTAACTTTTCAGATAGTCGTCTGTCTTGTGAATTGCGCAATCCTCAATATCCTCCACATCAAAGAGAAAGAGAAAATGGTCGATTGGCTTGCGAATACAGGCGAGACCAGTATCCCGGTAAGTCGATTTTTTTGTTGAAAGTTGAAACAGCACCCGTATAGTTCCAAATTAAAGACGGAGTAAATTTATATATAGTCGGCGAATACATCATCAACCTCGCTCTACTGCAAAATTCCTGTAAAACAGTGTTGCACATGCAAGATTAACTCGAATTCTAGTTTATATACTTCTTTTTAACGAAAAATGACGTATCCACGACAAATCGCAGGTAAAATTTGATTTTTCGCTTCAAAACAGGCGCACTACACTGTTGAAAACTGAAAAGTACCGTAGAGCGAGGCTGATGATGCATTCGCCGAGTATATTTCTTTTAACTTATTAGACATTTTTTTCTATTATTCGCGAATTAAAATCGGGACGAATAAAACTTATTTTGCATTTCTGGAAGAATTTTTGCGTAAAGTTAATCCCTGCTAAACTTCTTCCACGTCCATATTTCAAGATTTTTTTTTTAAATTTTTTAAATACTTTTTTGCACAATAAAAAAAAGATAAATTTATAATTTAGGGAAATTGGCGAAAAAATTATTTTAAAAATAACAAAATGTTTATTATCGGCCCGCCACGTCGGTCAAACGCGCTCCGCTGAACTCAATACTACGTGGATTTCATTTTGGTTTCCAAATTATTTTATTTCACGTTGAATTTACACGTGAAATGAAAAAATTTGGAAACCAAAATAAAATCCACGTAGTATTGAGTTCAGCGGAGCGCGTTTGACCATTTTGGCGGGCCGACAATACAAAATAAAAGAGAAAAAAGAAATAGGTATTTTTAAATCATGAATTGGAGTATTTAAAAAACCACAAACTATTATTTTCATAAATTTCTTTTTTTTCAGGTCAACTAGCTTGTGAACTCCGTGCACGTCCAACTACAACAATAACCACGTATCTGCCAGAAAACAACAAGAAAAAATGTCAGTTTTCATTTCATTTTCTCCCAATTTCTTCGATTCTTCAGGGCCTCTTGGTTGGATAGTAGGCGTTTCAATATGCATCCCAATCTTCATAGTAATCGTACTTTTTGCCGCTGTTTGGCTTCAGGAAGTTGGAATGTTATAGTTCACTGCGTAGCGACTCACTCAGCAAACATTCCATCGAACCGAACAAAATTCGGGTTTTGTTTTGTTTTTTTTTCATTATTTTCACTGCCTACCTTCTGATTCGTATAACGCCTTCTTTATTGGTCCACTCTGATAAAACAATTTTCGTTTGTTTCCATTTATTTCCAAGTAAACTTGGTCATCTTTGTCCATGTATGTACAAAAGTTTGTAAGGTTGGAGAGAAAAGAAGGAGGAGTGGGCAAATCGAAAGAAGATTTGGTTCGTAGCCGTCGGCGAAATTGAAGGAGTCGAAATAGAGTGAAAGAGTGCGACGAATTGAGAGCCCATCGACGAATTCCCATAGATTAGGTCGAGCTCATCTCTCTTTCGAAGTGAGCATAACAGCAGGTGCTGATAGATGGAAGAGAAGTAAAAGAAGAAGTAAAAGAAAGTAGACGTACTTATTGAATAAAGAAAAGAGACGAGTTGAAATGGAGTTTGAATTGGATTTAGATGAGAATAAAACGAAAGAACACTCGAGGTGAAGTAATTGGGTTAGTCGACAATTGGTTGTGATACATACATGAAAAAATTACATTTGTATTAGATATTCTAAAAACTGAAACGAATGCACAGTTAATCGAAATCCTCTGTGAAAGCTTTTAGCAATGAAGTACAAACTTAAGCGTTATGCTTGATTACTGAAAAATGTCTTTGTAATGGGATTTTCAATTTTCTTGCAGGTTACAGTAATCTCTGGCGCGAGAAAATTGTAAACCGTCATCAAAAGAAGCCACGCCCCCCCCCCTGTTTTACTTGGCGCTACGTTGAATAATCTGAGTGGGCGTGGTTATGGATTTTTTCGTCATCGCTTACTGTAAGAACATTGAAATTATTCAGTTGTGCTTGGCGGGTCAGTAAGTTCTAGTTCGTGCAGTTGTTTTTCCGTACATTTCCATTTCAGGCAGTTTATATTACCAGTTTGATGGATATCGGTTAAGTTTGAAGGGTTGCATACTGAGGATATAGTATGGAATTCTCAGTACGGAGAGCTGAAAATCCGCTCCCTTCGTACAGTGGTGGATGCGGCCACGTTGGCGACGAGAGAGTGCGGAAAATTGAGAGACCGTGGCCGATGTTTCGCTCTCTTTTCTCAGAATATCACTCCAAATGCATGCGAAATTCTTTGTTCGATTAGAGCGAGTTTGCAGCGTTTTATACCGAGTATATCTAAACTAGGCGCGCTCGGTGAGCGCCTAATTGGCAACTTTATATTGTCAAATCCGGTTTTTTTTTTCTCATAAAATTAGATTTATTTCCGGGATACCTGATATGGCAATGTTTTCAGCCAAATCAGAAAAGTGGACCGCAAGAATTTTACAATAGAAACTCCATATTTGAAACTATATTTTATCGCATTTTTAGAAAATTCTGGAAGCCTGACCATATGTGACTCCTTTTCAATAAACTTAAACAAAAAAAAAACAAAATTCCAGCAGCACACAAAATGCGTAATCATTCATATTCATGCAAAATCAATCATTTCGACCGTAACCTTACAATTCAGTGAAGCATTTTCATTATGCTCAAAAGGATTGGAATATTGATGACTTATGGTCTTGTTCTGTAATTTTTTTTAGCTCTTTGCTAAATAGAGTAAATAAACTTGATTTTGCCACAATCTTCCAGTGCTCTGCTAAACTTGATTTGATAGTAAATTATTTGCTTTTCTTTCCATTTTTCCATTTACCATTCCTCACGTCACTTTCTAATCAATTGATAAAGTTTATGTGAGTCAACACACTCATCTCATTCATTTCTTTATTATATCTCACCTTATCCACTTGACACTTTGCCCCCTCTCGGCCACTTCAATTGCTCTTAACTCCGCCCACTCTCGCCCTCTTCTACGGTTGACTCCGCCCACTTTCGGTTTCCTTCACCGCCAATTTTTCATTTGTTGGTCCGTTTTGAGCCATTTCCCTTTATTTTCCTTTATTCTAACCGACGTCTTCTAAATGATGATTCACTGAAAATCAGTGTTATAGAGCTGTTTGCAAGGTACCTAATTGTTTGAAATGATTCTCAATTGGTCCCCTCCAAGCAGCTCCATCGCATTCGATTGGTTCTTCTTCTTTGTTTTCATTTTGTTTATGAATAAAAAATATTTGAAATCAGGTTTTGAAGTATAGAAAACTTGGGGAAACATACAGTAGGCTTCAACAAAAATAGAAGCACACATTGGATATTGGAGAAAAGTACGTCACCCATTCGCGTTCTCTGCCTAGTAGAGGACGGTTGCACTCGAGTATCCTCTCGTATCGATTTTCTCGTTTCTCTCATATTTCTTACTGATATTCGTACTGATATTATGCCTGGTCCAACTTCTGCCTCTGGTATTGCCCGTTCACGCTCTATGTCCTCCACCGGTCCTGCTAAACGCAAGTGCACGGTTCCTATTGCGCCAATTTCCGAATTGCCTGAAACGGTCCCTCTAAAGGAATTTATCGAATTGAAAGCTACGTGCGACCGCTTGGCGAAGAAAGTTGAAGAGCTGGTGGAAATTATCTCAACTCTAATTCCTGGCTCAGTTCCTAAATTTTCGGCATCCGAGGGTTCCTCATCCTTTTCTTCTCCGCCGCCTATACATCAACAACTTCGCTCCTCTCATGATCTAGTTAAAGAAGCGGCCTCTATGATGAAGAAGTCCAAAAGAGCGGTCGTAGAGCTTCTCCCAGACTCCCCCGACAATGCCCAGCAGGATAGTGTTGACACGGAGAAAATGATGACTCTTGCTGCAAAATATAATCTCCCACTTCCTATTAACGTGTTTCGACACAAGTGCAACAGTAAGATTCGACCTCTTAAAATCGAATTTGACAATTCCACCAACCGAGATTTGTTTATACGCGGTTTCAACAAGTCTATCAAAACTGCCGAGTTTTCTTCTCTTGCCCGGAAACCACGATGTCGCCGTGATTTAACACTAAATGAGTTGTCCATCCTCCGGAATAGTCGGGAAACCATTTATAAAACAAACAAAGATGCCGGAAAATCGATTTTAATTTTGAGTGATATTTTTGTCAAAGAAAATCCTGCCCCTCGTCCTTTTCTGTGAGTTCTTGTTCACATCTTATTGATTACCCAATCGAACATTCTCCGCGAGTTTCTTCTATCTTGCCTCCTCCCATTCCGGTACGGTCTCTAGATGTGCCCTCGTCCAACACCCAGTCTATTTCTCCAATTTCTCGGTCGCAATCTTCCCCTTCTTTAAAGTTTTTTTTGGGCAACGTGCGAGGTGTGTCAACCCTCTCTAAGATTTTGCAATTATCTGATTTTTTTCTCAATTCTGATTTTGACATCCTTTTTCTAACTGAAACTTTTTTAACTGAATCCGTTCCTTCTAGTCTCTTTCTTGGCTCAAATAGCAATATATCTTTTTATCGCTTTGATCGTCAATCTGAAATCCAAGGTAAACGTTCTGGTGGTGGTGTTGCTATTATGTGTAAGTCTACTGTCCAAATTTCAATCACCGATATTAATATGCCACATCACTACCCACTTCATCGTTCTGAAATTCTTTCTTTCCAAATATTTGTAGGCTCTAACCTTAACAATCCTCTCACTGCATTTCTTGTTTATCGCCCACCCGATTGTAACGCTACTGAGACTGCGAACCTCCTGATGCACCTTGATACATACATGCCTCTAACCTCTACGCTCTGTGTTGGCGACTTTAATCTACCATCAATTAATTGGCCTCTTTCTTTGACGTCCCCACATCATGACTTTATTGACTTTATAAGATCTAAAGACTACAGACAATGGGTTGAATTTCCTACACGGGTTACCTCGTCCTCTAGCACTATTCTCGATCTAGTCATTACTTCCCACAATATAACTCCGGCTCAAATTGCTCCACAGCCCGGTCTGCTAAATTCCGATCATCTTGGTATATCTTTTGCTGTCTCCTTCGGTAACACTTCCCTATCCCCCTCTCCAATCGCCCCCAAACTTTGGTATCGTAAATGTGACTTCCCGCTCCTGAACGCCCGCCTAGCCACTATTGATTGGGACCTTTCCTTTTCCACATTACCGGGTAGCTCTGACAAATATTCATTTTTAATCAATACTTTGAACAAATTCCTAACTGAACTATGCCCTAGAATTCCTACACGCCCCATGCATAAGGTATGCCCATTATTGCGAAAATTACGGCGTCTTCGTAGACTTAAGTCTTCTTCCCTTTCTCCCGCAGATATTGCTAACAGGCTTAAACGTTATCGCAAGCTTGCATCTAGGTATCGTAAATGGGTTTTAAAACATGAAACCAAACTTATCAACGAGTCAAATTGCAATTCTATTCGTAAATTTGTTTCTAACCGGCTAAAGTCTAAGCATTCCATTCCAGCCTTACTAGATAATGGACAAGCTGTTACCTCTGACTTAGTAAAGTGTGAACTATTTTCTAAAGCCTTCATGAAAAACTTTGCTCGTTCATCTGACGAGTGTCGCCGCTCCACACTACCTCACTGCGTTCCCGATTCTTCGTCTAGCTCTCATCCTTCTCTCTGTTTATTTCAACCTTACATAATTGAAAAAGTTTTGCAAAAGCTCCCACCCAATTGTGGCTTCTCTCCGCATTTAGCAAATTATTTTGTACTTAAAAAATGCGCTACTCCCCTAGCACTTCCTCTCTCAATAATTTTCTCTCAATCGTATTGCGAATCTGAAGTTCCCGCAGCTTGGAAACACGCAGTAGTTATTCCCGTACATAAGAAAGGTAACCCAGCTAGCACTGATAATTATAGGCCCATTTCCCTGACTGATCCCATTGCACGTGTTATGGAGCGTATTATTTGCAACTACATTCGATCTGAACTTTCTTATAAATTTAGTCCCTACCAGCATGGTTTTCTTCATTATAGAAGCTGTATCACAGCTCTTGCCACCTCCACTGCCAAATATAGACAAATTCTTAAGAAGTCTGATACGCTCGACATTATATTTTTCGATTTTTCTAAAGCTTTTGATCAAGTTTCCCATTCTATCTTAATGGATAAGCTAGCGCGATTTGGAGTGGACCCCTTAACTTGCTCTTGGTTTAAAGAATTTTTGCGCGATCGTTCCTTTTCGTTAAAAGTCAATAACTCTTGCGGGGATAGGTCATATCCCGTTACATCTGGTGTCCCACAAGGTTCGGTTTCTGGTCCTTTGCTTTTCATTATTTTCATCAATGATCTCCTGTTTTCCCTCCCCTCGACAATCCACTACTCCTGCTTTGCGGATGATATTAAAATTTTCTCTGATACTCCTGAAAACCTCCAAAGCGCAATCGACACTGTAGTTCAATGGTCTATTCGTAATTGTCTCCCCTTAGCTCCTGCCAAAACCTCTCTCCTTCATCTTGGTACTAAGAACCACATGGCCAAATACTTTATTAAAGCTATTGAAATTCAACATTCTTCTTGTGTCCGCGACTTAGGTCTTATCTTGGATTCAAGTCTGAAATTTAAAACCCACATATTACGTATCTCGGCATTAGCTAATCTTCGGGCAAAACAACTTTTAAAATGTTTTTCTTCCCAGTCACCCCAGTTCTATGCTCATCTTTTTAACACCTATGTTCGCCCTCTACTAGAATACTGTTCCATAGTGTATTCTCCATCTCCCTCCAGCTCCTTAGCTGCTAAACTAGAAAATCCGCTTAGATCTTACTCTCGAAGGGTACTTCAGCGTTGTAACATTTCTTTCTCTTCCTACGAAAATCGTTTAGAAATTCTGAACCTCACTTCCACCAGACATAACCGCCTCAAAAGTCAATTACTTTTCTTATATCGCATAGTAACCAATAATTCTCATTTTCCTAATCTCAGTGACTTTGTCTCTTTTGTAAAATCAAACCGCAGACCTATGTTATTAGTTAGGAATGACACTTGCACGTTGCACTTCTTTGCCAAGACCGTACCTATCTGGAACTCGCTTCTTAGGAATTGTTCGACCTTCTTATCCCCAGTTGAATTTTCAACTCTTCTCAATGTAAATATTGCTCGATTTTAAATTAAATTAATATAATTTTAATTCTAGGATTTTAAACTTATTTAATCCTTTGTTCTCTTTTATTTTTATTTTTCTTAATGTACTTCTTATCTCCTCCCTACTGTGAATATCATATTCCTTACTTAACTATTAATTTTTTTTTGTTTTGCTTTGTGGCTTTGCTACTATATTGTAATTGCAATTCAGTTTAACCTTATTAATGTGCTTTTGATTATTCTCGATGAATCCTCTAGCGGGGTGAAGTCGAGTAACTTTATTTATTCATTGTGCATCCATACCTCTTTTGATTGTGATCTCGAATTTGTTTTTTTTTTTATAACCCGTGAATAAATAAGAATAAGAATATAGAAAACTTGGGGAAACATACAGTAGGCTTCAACAAAAATAGAAGCACACATTGGATATTGGAGAAAAGTACGTCACTCGCCTCAAATTATCGTTAGTTTTCTAGAAGTGTAAAAAAGTCATTGGACGCCAAAAATAACAAAAAAGACGATAAAAATGCGGCCTATATAGGCTATATTGCTCTGAAAATGTAGGAAAATTTTTTAAAAATGTGCCCGTGCTCGGAAAATATTTGACTGAAGAACTGAATTCGAAAAAAGTCGAATAAAACTTTGAACTCAGTTTCAGTTTTTTATAACAGTTTTCCTATTTTTTGGAATGATTAAAAATTGATTGAAAAAATTTATTCTGCCTTCATCTTCAAACAAAAAAAAATTAAAAAGCAGAAAAAATATTGTCCATTCGCGAAGAAAGCAAGTGCTCTCCAAAAAACTTAGTACTTCGTGGATTTCATTTTCGTCGCCAAATTATTTCATTTTACGTTGAATTTACACGTGAACTGGAATAATTTGGCGACGAAAATGAAATCCACGTAGTACTAAATTTTATGGGGCGCACTTGCTTTCTTCGCGAATGGACAATAGAAACTTGGTTAGGACAAAAATATTGACTTCGCGTGCTACCGAGGTGCCCTGACAAAAACCGGGGAAATGTGTCAAAATCCGAGGAACAAGCTCCGCCCCTTTGCAAGTCTGCCACACTTGTTTTCCTGTATTTTATAGCACTATCTCTACAGAACTCGTACCGCGTTTGTAAAATTGGCGGGACTTGTTCTTCGGCGTCATAAATTTCCCCTCTCTGAAAGCCTAATTAGGCGAATCTCGATTTTCTAAACAACGCTTCACAATAACGTGGTACTGTAACGGTATTGATATTTCGACCTACATATATTTTCAAATTTTATGAAACGGCGAAATATAAATCTGACAACTGTTCTTCCGTTGACGTCCTTTTATTCAAGAGTTTCTTGTTTTGAACTCTGCCTTTTTAATAGAGGTGTACAATGTTTTTTTGATCTAGAAACTTGGTGTTTTCCATTAAATAACATTTCGTAACACCAGTCAGTCAATTTCCATTAAAATAAGCGACCAAAAAAGAGAAGAAAAAGCATTGTCGAAAAACGATAAAACGGCTCCAATTGGTCGTCGGGACACATCATTATAATTGTGGGGCGGCGGACTGAAGACGTTGTAAGAAAATGGGAATTGCCGTTCGGCTCCTCGGCAACGGATGTATATTCAACACGACATGAGCACCAAATAATCGGACTCATTAGACCCCTGCAGGGCTCGGCTTTTTAGATTGGTAAAAAATGAAAATGATCTCTCCCCACACTCTGGCTTGCCACATGAAGTGGAGCCCTAGAACGGTCAATTAACTACCTAATTAGGTAAAAATATCACACAGCTTTTTCATCTGACAATGAGGCGTCGCCCCAGCTCCATGAGTATCTTGAAATTACGGTGATCGGTGATTGAAAAAAATTAGATTATAGATAGCAAAATACCTTTAAAAGTCCATTGGAAATTTGGAAATTATCCGAACACCTTCATTGTCAGATGTTCCGTCGGAATTCCGACTCCAACTTTTTGATTCCAAAAAAATTTTTAAAAGGCCGAAAATGAGAAAAAGACGGGAAAATATTTTTTTTTGTAGATTCTACGGTCGCGAAATTTTTATTCTAAAACATGATAACCCTGAAACTCACTGTTCATATTCCAAAAGAAACAAAAAATTTCCCGAATTAAAAAAAAACTCGGAATAAGGATCTGAATTTTATTCAAATAACTAGTACCCTCCGAATCGGAATTGAAATCTTCCGATTCTGAGGTCCCAAGAAAGACTGTTAAATAAAGCTTAGATTATGCAACTCCATAGTCCATCGGATTGAGGTCGTTTGTAATTTGACTGGATATTTTGCTGTGCGGATGTTTTTTGGAAGCAAATGCTTGAATCATGTTAGAGGCGTTAGAGGCGGTTAATGACTGGACAGAGAGCATAGATGAAGGCGCGCAAGTAGACGTTATATACCTAGATTACGCAAAAGCTTTTGACTGGGGTCCACATGATATCTTACTAGGGAAGCTGGTAGACGCAAACCTTAATCCGAATCTGATCAAATGGATCAGATCATATCTCTCCAATAGACCTTTTTCTGTAAAGGTTAACAATGAATCATCTACCCCAAAGCACGCGCAGTGCGGCGTCCCTCAAGGAGCCGTACTCTCGCCAATACTTTTCGGAATCTTTGTAAATGAAATTCCTAGCATTCTACCAGCTGGCATTCGATGCAAACAATTTGCAGACGACATTAAAATCTACACGGCGATTCCAAAAAGTGATACGATAGAAGATCATGAAACTTTAATGCAAAGCGCGATAGACGCTGTCTGTAATTGGTCTGAAAATTCTAAGCTAGCTCTCAACGACAGTAAAACTCTAGTTATCTCATTAGGAAAAAATCCCCGAACCACAAATGATCAGATAAATAATAACCCTATCAGAAGAGAAACAAGCATACGCGACTTAGGTTTCATAATAACTCCAATGCTTGATTTTACTGGTCACTGGAAAAAAGCCATCTGCAAAGCTAAGTTTAGCGTATTTCAAATATTTAATCACTACTGTAGTAATAACCCCCGCCTTATGACACTTTTATACAAAATCTTTATAAGACCCATACTAGAATATGGCACAGAAATCAGCAATCCTACAAGAAAACTTGACTGTAAAGCAGTTGAATCGGTTCAGAATGCATTCACAAGAAGACTATACAGCCGTATAAAAAGGAGATACCTAACTCCAAACGACCCCGATTACCTAACAGCCCCCCAACGTAACTCATTATTCAATCTTTCATCGCTAGAATCGAGAAGACAAACTTCCGATAGAAAACTTATACTAAAAATGATTTCGGGTCTAGTAGACATTGACACAAGCCCCTTTTTCACTTATGAGAAAAACACTCGCACGCGCGCAAAAAACAAATTCAAATGGAACCACTGCAAAACTAAATTACGTAGGAACTTTTTTGTTAACCGCACGCTCTCTTCACTCAAACTATGACCACTGATGACCGAACGTTTACGCCAAATTTATCCTCTTCTCTCTCCCAAAATTTGTTTATTTCACGTGTACTATAACCCCATATCCCTACAAATTCCTTTATTCTTTCTATTCCGTGTCTGAATAAATAAATAAATCTCTGTTCATTGTCTTACGTGCTCCATCTGTGAAAAATACAAGATTTTAAATGAACAAGCCTGGTCTGGCGCCCATTGGCGCAGTGACAGAAAAAAAAAGATTTAGACGTGAAAACCGATTGAACTTGACCCTGATCTTTCAAAGCGAACAGGCGGACATGTTGAATAGCGTAATATGTATACAGTACCGCTCAAAAGTTTTTATATTAAGTTTTGCTTTTTGGAGTATAACTTTTGATTGGAGAGGGTTATGATGATTCTGAAAATTTGCATGAATCTGCCCCGTAATGTTTTTGACAAGCTCCTAAAATGGATTTGGTCATTTTTGAAAACTGTTGATTTTTCTAAAAATTTCAGATGCCAAAATTTTCGACCCATAAATAATTTTTTTTCAGATTTATCAGGACTCGATATTTATTCTCAAAATGAAGTATCAAAACTGAAAGTATGATTTTAGTTGACTATGGGTTGATCGGACAATTTTCAGCTGACTTAAATCACTTTGAGAATGATACTCAATCAGGGTCCACATGGGTAAGTCAACTTTAACTTTTATTGAGAATCACCAAAACCGAATAAAATCAAATAAACTTTGCTTTTGAACAGTTTTTATCCGATTCGCCTTAGATTTCTTCGTTTTTGGTGATCCTCAAATAAAAGTTATAGTTGACTTACCCATGTAGACCCTAATATTCAAAGTGCTGTAAGTCAGCTAAAAATTGTCCGATCAACCCATAGTCAACTAATGTAAAACTAAAATCCAGTTTTCGAACATGTCGAGCGGGCACTCGATTTCTTAGTTATTCCCTTTAAAGTCGCCGCGTACGCTGCGAGCCGCCAAATACAAAATACAAACTATTTTTCACGTGACCTCTGACGTGGATAGCAGCGTGGGCAGCGAGGGTGCTGGACGCGGACGGGCGGTTGAATGATATGGATTTTATAATTATTTTATTCCTGTTTTCCGATTATTATTCTTCAGTAATTTTTTCGGCTATTATTTATTCTTGCAGCTGTTGTCAGTTGTCAATAAATCGTTTATTGACAACATCGTTTTGGCACGGAGTAATGGCCAGTGACCTGGTGCAAACATGCTCCATTGATAACACGCGCACGCCGCACGCGCCGCATTTGACGGCAAAAATTTCCGCGCCAAAAAAAGTCGTTTGAAAAAAGGCAGTCGCCATTACTCCGTGTTTTGGCCGTGAAGTCGTGAGCTGCTGGCAGCCACGCATCGTCCGTCTCGTCACCGTTCATCACACGTGCAACTAGCTTGGGAGGGAGCCCCCCACCAAGATAGTTGCGCGACTAACACTTGTCATTTTCGGTTGTCCAAAAAAACTTTGTCAGATGGAACTGTACTTCTGTATTGTCCAGAGAGGTAAATTGATTCCCGAATTCACCAACATCCTTAAAAAAGGAAAAATTCAGGAAATCTCGAATTTGTTGTATGGCGTCTGTCAAGAAATGGATTAGCAAGTGCAAAACAAATGCGACCCCGCGGGAGCTTTTATTTAATGCGAAGACAAAGTTCGGAACCATACCTGTCAATATGGCAGGATCCGTTGGTGCATTAAATAGGATGATCTATAGATCTCGCACAAAAAATGTGATCGACGTTAACAATGCAAACATGCAGGATCCAGCTTTCACCGGAGAAATGCGAGAAACCAATGGTATGGTTATCTTTCTTATATAGAAAATTTTAGATTAGTCTGTGTGTTTGTTTGTGTGTCTCACACACGATTTTGCAGTCGACAAAACTCGAACCCACGACCTTTCGATTGACGTTCAAACGTGCTAACCACTATACCACAAGGGTCACAAGAACTTGAAAGAAATAGGGAAAAGAAATGATTGACATTTCTATTTAAAAAAAAAACGAAAATCAATAAAAAAAAATAAATATTTGACGAAGGCGACTTAGTCGCCACAAGCTGCAGGCTTGTTTAACTATAAATTCTTATTAACATTTATTTAACTATAAATTTTAAACTAAGAAGTTACGGTGGTCGCGTAGTTGGATGTTCAGGTGAGGACTCGGCTATCGCGTGCTACCTTTGCACCAACTTTGAGGCAATTTCAAACATTGTGCAAATTCCCTGCAAACATTGTGCGAATTCTTGACACCATGCAAAGTTTGGACAAAAAATGAGCGGTTTTAGCACCAAGCACCGGTATTTAGACCGTTGCAAACATTGTGCAAACGCCCTGCAAACATAGTGCCAGCTTTGACGCTATGGCAAACATTGTACAGATTTCCTGCAAAGTTTGCACCAACTTTCAAGCAGAGCGCGTTCCATCGCAGTCTGCGTCTACAATATTTTCGTGGTGGACACAGAAACATCTGCGCGAAATTTGCAACATTTTTTTATGTATAGCATGTCCAGTATGCGGTGAGATTTATTTTTTTAGTTTCTGACAAGCCTGCTGCGCAGTCCTGCGCGGCTGCTGACGCAGCCTATTGGCGACTTCGTCGCCACATTCTATTTTTTCACGCTCCACTCTTCCTCATTCATTTATACGCACTCTCTTATGGAAGGATTTCTGTCTTCTGTGGCTCAGTCGGTAGTGCGCTTGAATACAAATCGTAATGTCACGGGTTCGTGTTTTGCACACTGCATTTTCTTGCAAAAAGGCAAGTGCGGACGCGCACAGACATCCCGATCTGGGTTTTTATATATAAGAAAGATTGTTTTGTTTATTATTGGATTATTAATTTAGAAATCTGCGTCAGCTTAATTATTTTTATGTCATGTATTTGCCACGGAGAGACACTTTTCGGTAATTGGCCGAATAGTTGGCTAGTCTTTCTTTGATTTGAAGAGGCTTCGATTAGCGCGAAAAAAATTTTTGTTTCATTTTTTGTGTGCAAAAGAATGTTTCATTTGTATTGAGAGTGAAATTTGGTACAACTCACTTGAAAACGCTTTTGAAAACGAGGAAAAATATTTTTTTTTTGCGCTTATCGTATCGGCTCCAAATTTTGGTAAGACCAGAACAATTTTTAGTTGTAATACATCGCGAACTCCCCCACCGAACTCCACAACCCCCACCATGGCGAATATTTCATAGGGTGCATATTCCGATTGCTTTTATTAACTCCTCTCCACGTTTCACAACTCAAGTCAATTCTTATTCAAAAAAATTCCAGATTCGTCGAGGATGGCCATAGACCAGAGTTGCACGGAAGTGAAATTCTCTAAAACGGAAGTCGGAAATGAATATTTTTCCACGGAAGTCGGAATTTAAAAAATGAGCTGAAGTCGTAAGTCGGAAATCCATCAAATTGTGGCATCAACTACGACAACAACACCAACCATCTTATAATAAATTAAATTTTTAGTTTTAATTTTTTCCCATTTTCTACTTTGTTAATTTCTGTTTTTCCTATTTGAAAAAATACATATAATTTTTCAATCAATACCAGTAAAATAAGAGTGAGCAATGCAAGGATTCGGAAAAGGGCTCAATAATTGCATAGCATTAGTGCAATTTTTGCACAGGCGCTATGCAAAAATAGTGCAGATCTTCTGCAATCTTCCCCCAACACCGGGGCAGACATTGCAGAATCTTGGTGCAAAGGTAGCACGAGATAGCCGAGGAGATGCTAAAAACTCTGGCGGAGTCCGAAATTATGTTTGCGGATGCAACATTCGATGGGATTAGAGCCCCGCAGTGTGCTTCACCGATCAAAAATTCACCGATTAATGGTTTTTTCGATTAATAATCGGTGAATTAGTCGATTAATTTTCACCGGTTTTAGTCGATTAATTAGTCGATTAAAAAAATTTTAGTCGATTAATCGTCGATTAATTTAATCGCAAATTAGTCGATTAATCGCGATTAAATTAATCGACGAAACATATCGCTAAACAACACGCGATTCGTAATTTCGGAGCGTCGATATGGTTTTTTCAAATTAAAGAATTCAAATGATAGCGATCGCGGACCCGTGATTTGTCGGTACAAGAAACTATGTATAGCCGGTCGCGTTCGCCAAGAGGGCAGCTACCAGACAGCTACCTAGCAGCTATTTGGCGGCTATAAGGCGGCTATATGGCGGCTATATGGCGGCTATATGGCGGCTATATGTCGGCTATATGGCGGCTATATGGCGGCTATTTGGCGGCTATTTGGCGGCTATTTGGCGGCTATTTGGCGGCTATTTGGCGGCTATTTGGCGGCTATTTGGCGGCTATTTGGCGGCTATATGGCGGCTATATGGCGGCTATATGGCGGCTATATGGCGGTTATTTGGCGGCTATTTGGCGGTTATTTGGCGGCTATTTGGCGGTTATTTGGCGGCTGTGTGGCAGCTCTTTGGCAGCTGTGTGGCGGCTATGTGTCGGCTATAGAACTGCCCGGAATAGAACTGGCCGGAATAGAACTGCCCGGAATAGAACTGCCCAGAATAGAACTGTCCAGAATAGAACTGCCCAGAATAGAACTGTCCGGAATAGAACTGCCCAGAATAGAACTGCCCAGAATAGAACTGTCCAGAATAGAACTGCCCAGAATAGAACTGTCCGGAATAGAACTGCCCAGAATAGAACTGCCCAGAATAGAACTGTCCGGAATAGAACTGCCCGGAATAGAACTGTCCGGAATAGAACTGTTCGGAATAGAACTGCCCAGAATAGAACTGTCCGGAATAGAACTGCCCAGAATAGAACTGCCCAGAATAGAACTGCCCAGAATAGAACTGTCCGGAATAGAACTGCCCGGAATAGAACTGCCCAGAATAGAACTGTCCGGAATAGAACTGCCCGGAATAGAACTGTCCGGAATAGAACTGTTCGGAATAGAACTGTCCGGAATAGAACTGTCCGGAATAGAACTGTTCGGAATAGAACTGCTCGGAATAGAACTGCCCGGAATAGAACTGCCCGGAATAGAACTGCCCAGAATAGAACTGTCCAGAATAGAACTGTCCGGAATAGAACTGTCCGGAATAGAACTGTCCGGAATAGAACTGTCCGGAATAGAACTGTCCGGAATAGAACTGCCCGGAATAGAACTGCTCGGAATAGAACTGCTCGGAATAGAACTGCCCGGAATAGAACCGGCTCTGTATCGGTACAGCTCCTTTAATCGACGATTAATCGGCGACTAATTCACCGATTAATTAATCGACTAAATCAGTCGACGATTAATTTAGTCGATTAATTAATCGACTAAATTAATCGATTAATCGGCGACTAATTCACCGATTAATAATCGATTAAGCGACTAATTTTAGTCGATTAATCGTCGATTAATTTATCGATTAATTAGTCGGTTAATTAGTCGATTAATCGCCAAAAATTTAATCGGTGAAGCACACTGGAGCCCCGTTTTCTCAGCTTTGGGTTCTGCAAAAACTTTTTTATTCAGAAATGTGAAAAATATGCAGGGAAGAAGAAATTAAACATCAGTGATTTAATGCAATGTATTCGAAACAAAGTTCCAGTATTCTTGTTTGACAAACAAGCAATAGCTCATAAACCCCATCACCAGGTGAATTTAGTCCGTATATAAGATATTGTGAAAAAAATTATTTCATAATTTTTCAACAACTTCATGTTTTGTCACGATCAATCAACAGCGACCCCAATTGATTTAAAATCCAAGGAAAGAAGAAGAAGCATCGTTACGCTGAGCATATCGGAACACGGCTGTAACTGCGACCGTCCGTGACAAAAGAAGAGAGAGAATAATTTTAGATGGAATGGGTGCAACGACGACAATATGGAACGAGTTCATAGAACATCGAACACAACTTTGGCAACAACAACGCGGATGCGGCAATGAAATAGATAAATCAACCCCTCCGTACTTTTTCCCCAAACTCAGCTGCGTTCATTGTGATAAAGATGGAGAAATATTGGTGTCCAAAGTGAAAAGAAAAAATTATATTTTTTACGGATAAAAATAGTGTAAGCGTACCCAAATCATGGCGAGACTTCCCAATTTCGTCGAAAAGTTCCGTAAATTGACACAAAATTAGGACAAGCCACGATTTGATTAGGGTTACCATCTTTTTACGTGAAAAAAAGGTAGAAATTTCCTTTTCACTTTGGACACCGATTTTTCTCCATCTTTATCACTTTGAACGCAGCATTAAGATCTTATCATCGAACATAAAATCGGTTATAGAAAACAGGTTAGAATAAAGCGCAATATTCAACAGTCAAATTTAAGATAAAATAGGTTTACAAGAATCTTGGCTTGAAAGCAAAACGAATTGATGTGACCGTATATCAGAGCTCGGGGTGGAGGCGTAGTACCATTAGTTAAAACCAATTCCCCGTGAAACCTCGCCCACTTTTTTCACCCAAAAATTAAAAATGTACTAAAATTTAATATTCGCTTCGGAGGTAACAATTTTTAAAACGATAATACCTTTCGGAATGGTAGCCGATACCCTTCTATTGTCCATTCGCGAAGAAAGCAAGTGCGCTCCACGAAACTTAGTACTTGTTGGATTTCATTTTCGTCGCCAAATTATTTCAATTCACGTCTAAATTCAACGTGAAATGAAATAATTTGGTGACGAAAATGAAATCCACGAAGTACTAAGTTTCGTGGAGCGCACTTGCTTTCTTCGCGAATGGACAATACCAGAATGTGCCTTTTCAATGTCTTCAAACTTCTCAAAGCATTTCTCTTTCAGAAACACCTTGAGCGGGCGGAAGAAGTGGTAATCCGCAGATGGGATGTCTGGCAAGTACGGTGGATGCAGAACCATGCTTCAGCCCAGCTCCTGCAGCTTGGCCTGAGTCGTCTTTGCGACATGAGGGGGGCAACAACAACTTGTTTTTAAACATAAGTACTATAAAAATAAACAATTCTGAGGTCTTACATTGATCATATATCGCTTCCAAACTTGACCAACGGCTTGAACTGTTACTTGAAACTGTTGAGCCAGTTGTTTGTTTGTCATCCCATTAATGCGGCCTCGGACGATGGCTTCTTGAACATCCTTGGATAAATTTTTGTTCCCTGGTGATCTTGCCATGATTTGGAAAAGAGTAGTCAGAAGATTGATTGTTAAAATTACCTAGAACATACTTATAGTGAAATAGGCTGATAATGAAAAAAATGGAAAAAATATAAAAAAAATTAATTTAAAAATTTAAAAACAAGAATGATGCAATTTTGCAGTCCGCAATAATCCGTCACGGTGTTGTGCACGTACCGTACAAATTTCCGAGCGATCCCGCAACTTTCAATGAAGTTATGCTCAAAAAACTGTTTTGAAATAGAATTATGGTCAGTACTGTATGTACAAGAGCAAAACATAACAAAAACTTTCTTGCCAACCTAATAGCTTTATTGAAAACCCAAAACTCTGGCGAACAATTCGATTGCTAATTTATAATGCTGCCAAAGCTTTTTATAGCCAAGCATAGCAATAACCATAACCGACAACCGTAATCATGTCATCTAGAGAAAGTAAAAAGCGAAAGAAAAAGTAAGCGAATCGTTTTCCTTTTCTTTTTCAATCTGTTCGCAATATATGCCATTCGAAAGAATGCCCTACGTGTACAAACAATGAATGAGGATAAAGTTGGCACCGTTACTTCATATTTGACCTACTGTTTTTCCTCTTGGTTCATTTGCCTTTTATCATGCATTACCTTAGAAGCCATAGTGAGACAGACAAAAAAGTGACATTGAAGTCGTTCGTGACGAATTAGCGTCAAATTCAACGGAAATGCAATGTTAGACAACCAAAAAAAGGGGAAAATGAAGACGAATAAGATGAAGAAGAAAAAGAAGATAAGAAGAAACTGTTAATAATAACAATCAATTAGTCCCAACTGTAACACTTTTCTCCGTTGGCTTCTCTCTGCAACCTCTTCTTCTGCCTTCTTCTGCCTTTCATTCCTTCTTCTTATTCTTCTTCTTCTTGTTTATTCTCGTTTTCCGCCGCACGTACCTCCGCTCATTTCTCTCTCACTCTCGTTCTTCTTTACCTTCTTGATTTGTGTGTTAAATAACAGTTTGCAACACAACAAAATAGGATCCGAGGACAAAAAATAAAGGACAACTTTATCTGATGAGCTGGCAGAAACAACGCCAATACGTGCTCGATCGGCTCGCTTTTGTGCCAGGTGAGATTTTATGTTTTGGGTGAATTTTACGTGTTCACGAGTTAAATTCAGTTACGAGGCTCCGGTGTTCCGCAGGTCACTGCCTGATTTTTGAAGAAAAAAAAAATACATTTCTTCGCTGCGATACCTGTGGAACATCGGAGCGTCGTATATTAATTTAGCTCGTGAACACATATTAGTGGCGGCCGGGATTAAAAACAAAATCTGAAGAACATATTTTTCGATAAGAATTTCTGTTTTTGCAACGCTCCTCAGTTAATGAGAGGATGACAGTGTGGTAGATCTTTTCTAGATTTCAGACCCCCATAGAACTATAGCGCCTGAAATCCGCAGTTAGACCACGATATTACCGCTAACTTTTTCTTCTTCTCCCATTACCCAAGATAATAAATTGGCGGGAATAATTTCTTTAGCATTTAAACGTTCATAGTGACTTTTCAAAGCCTTTTAGAATTTAGTTGGGCCAAAATTTGAAAATTTCCTAAAATTTATAGATCGACTTTGAATTTTTGCTCCATTGAAAAAAGTACGCATAGTTGCATATTTATCAATCAATCGCTCTTCCACCTTCGCTTTCATTTCTCCTTTTCCGTTTTACCTATTGACACAGTTCTTTCCGTTTCTCATTCTGCGCATCCATTATCCTCTTCTATTTCATCTAAATACGACGGTATGTTTGTATGTAACAGAGAATCACATCGTCAACGACTTTGCTTTTCTTCTTCCTTCCTTTTCCATTTTCTTATTGAAAAGAAGAAGATTCGAACATTCAAAACGTAACCGCGTAACCATGATTTTACGCATAACGTTACGCTACTTTATTACACAAAAGGTTGGTCATGAGACGATAGGAAAAGCCGAATTGGCTGTTTCTTGCAAAATGGGACAGCAATTTTACTGTGTTGACACACGAGTTGAACAAAAAAGTGTGAGCAAAAAGGCAAACAATGCCCATTTCGAAACAATAGAGCGCTAACAAAAGAGAGTAGAAAATTAACTTTTCGAACAAATTCGGTAAATGGGTAAAGTTGACACTCGTTGCTTGCAAATTCACGTTTTTCATTTTTTGGTAGCCCTCTGTCGGGCTGCTGCTTGGTGGGTAACGGACAATTGTGAAATTAATACAAACAAAATCGAGAAGCCCGCGGCAGCGGGAGGAAAAACCATATTACTCTCGTCTCAGCATCTGCCCATCCTTTTTAAAAATTGAAAAAATATAGCACAGTCGAACCAAGTGTGACCGTAATACATTCAACGAGATAGAGTGAGCGAAAACAAGAGACCATGGCTCACTCTTATGCCTTTCTCTCACTCTCTCATTGAATATACAGTAAGGTCGCATGTATTCGATTTTGGCAAATTTAGTACCGAGACGCCGAGACTAATCGTAAGTTTTTTCATTTTTTTTTTGAAAAAGGATGAACACCTGCTGAGACGAGAGTAATAACATTCCGAAGGACAAGGGTTTTTTACCTGTCGTGGAAAAGCTTTTCCATTGAATTAACTCGCGGTCTCGTGACATCCCTGAAATGTCCCGTGCTTGTCTGAAGTTAGGCTCGGATGCTGAGCCGCTCAATTCAGTTGGTTTTTTGAGAAACGCCTACTGGAAAAATCGACTGCGTCAGCTAACAATAAGATTCTCAAGTTGAGCCCATCGATATCAAAAAGAACGGCGATGAGACGGGGGTAAACAAGAATTTAAATAAAAAGCGTCGACTTCAAGAAAAATGCTCCAAAAATTACAAAAAATACGAACAGTAGAAGGCATACGCTGGCAAAAACTCTGAAAAATATTTTAGGATTAAAGGGAGGCTCTGGCTACGGTAGACGAGCGGGTCTTGCCGCGGCCGCACGGTGTTTACGCGCGCCGTTTGAATTTATCTTTTTAAGGATTTGCTTTCCCTGAATTGTTTTCAATGGAGAAAACTGGAAATAATAAAACTCGTAGTTCCTTGGGAGAGCAAGTCGATTATTTATGCTTTTGGGCATAAGCCATCGACTTTTTCGCTTATTGTAAATATCCATCAAGAAGAAAATTTGAAACATCTTCTTAAAATATATGATTTAAAGCTTTTCAAAGCTCAAAATATAATTTTCAGGTGGCACGGATCGGGAAGGAAATGCTCTGCTCGTTGTCTCCACTTCTCAGGTTCAAGAGTGTTCCTACGAGAATTTAGTTTCCCTACTGGCTCTACTCTCCGATACACTTCCACAATCTACGCTCTTCACCGTTCTTCTCGACACACGGCACATTCATCTGAAGCAACTGAAATTCTATTTGAGAGCATGTCAGGTAATGGCCGTTTTTTTATCTTTGTTTAGTTAGACTACCGTATTTCCTCTAATATAGGCGCATGCGCTTCTATTGTTTCATTTCATCACAACTGCCGGGTATTTAGAGGTTTGCACACCAAACTTCGGTCGTCTCATGCCTGCTTGGTTAGAAAGTATTTTGGCGAGTTTGGTGTGCAAACCTCTAAATGCCCGGCAGTTGTGAAAAAATGAAACAATAGAAGCTCATGCGCCTATATTAGAGGAAGTACGGTAATTAGTTAAAATATAATTATTCACTCCCAGTCTACCAGTTCACTTGTTTAACACAGTTTTGCACGCTAGTTCTTCAAAATACTCAGGGAATATTACGGCTATTAGCCGCTAACTCACGTTTTTGCGCCGATTATTGCTTGTTTTATTGAGTTATAAATATTTTCAGCAAGCACTGTACAAAAGAGTGCGACAAGTGCTGATTATCCAGCCGGAAAAGTTTTTGGAACAGCAAAAGATCAACTTTGATTTGATTGTCAGCGGCTACACTCTCAAGGTATCCCATTCTCATCCCTTAACGTTTCATAACTTCTTGAAATTTGAAGACAGTTCTCATCTCAATGCACAAACTCTCCAAATTTGTAAATGTCAATCAATTGCCAGAACAATTTGGAGGCACTTTGGGATACGATCCTGACGAGTGGCTTGATAATCGGATTGTGGGTTTCTTCTTGAAAATATGATGGTAAATGTGTAAATGAAATTGCAAATTCAGGAGATCAAGAAGTGGCAAAACTACATGACGGAAGCAGAAGCGGACAAGGCGAAGCACAATCCGGAAGAAGATCAAAAATGTTGGTTTTTTTTTTAATTAAAAATTATTATAAAAAGGAACAAGCTAAATTGGTCTCTTTAATTCTACTGACACTCATTGTTTGCGGAACCTGCCATACTAAAAATTAAAAAATTTATGTTCACGGTGTCCAGGATTTGAAAAGTGGGCGGAGTCAAGCAAACGCGCCCCACTGGATTTTTTCGCGCGAAATTTAAATTTTGACGCATTTTTTATGTTTTTCGGGAGAACAATCATAAATTCTTAATTTTTTCCCACATGTGCTCCAACGGAATTATAGCTGAGGTCCTTAGAACTTTTTTAAGCCTAAGAACGTCGAATTTGGTTCAGCCACCATTTCGAAATATTCGTTTTGAGTTTTTTGGTGTTTTTGCAGGATAAATTTTTATGAAAATTGAAGTTTTGGCAATTTTATGGTATTAAAAGATACAATACATACATTTTACATAGGAAAACAGGTTTTACTGAAAGAAAAATGATAAAATCAATAAAAAAAATTCGAGAGTCGCAAACTACGCAAGCACCGAAAGTGCGCCATGTAAGTTTGCTGGCGCGCCAGCAAATTATGCTCCGCCCACATTTCAAATCCTGGACACCGTGATGTTTAAAAAATACCTCAAAGAAATGGGAAAGTGGGCGGAGCATACGGGGAATCCTGAAAGTAAGCCCATTGGGAACCTAGGCCAAGGCGGTGTCTCGCCACAAGAGTTTAAAGACGAAAGCCGAAGCACTCATTTTTCTTTTAAAGGGGGTGTCAACTTTCTGGGGAAAGTGGCTTAAAATATACTCTTGAATGGGGGATTTACGAATATCACATCGAAATCGAACGAAAAAATTTTTCTGATTTTTGGCGAATTTTACAAAAACAAATAGAAGACCACGAGGAGTACACGATTTGGCGGGAAATTCAAACGCCATTTTCTTTTTCATCATTTTTCTCCCGTCTTTCTCGCATTTTTTTGCATTAATCTTGGGGAAATAATGTACAAACATCATTTCGTGTTTGAATATAGCACATTAACGCGCGTTGATCACAAAAGTAACGATAAAACAAATTCGGAACAAAAATTCTCATGCGTTCCTTTTTTGTCCCTTTTCCTGTTCAATTCCGCATTAAGTTCACTCTTTTATCTGTAAAGTTTATATTTGAACAATAAATGTTCACAAGAAATTATTTTAAACGATGAATCGAACGACAGGCTAATGTCGATTTTTTAATTTTCATGACTAAACTGTATTTTCGCGATTATCTAAAATTATATCAAGCGATTAGAGCATGTTTTATCCGAAATCGATAACAAAACGAGGAAAATTGCACGAAAAATAAATATTTCTGGTGAAAATGGATGTTTCTAGAAGCCGCGGCCGCGGGTTTCCTAGTCCACGGCCACGATTTTCGTGTACTCCTCGTGGTCTTCTATTTTTTTTTGTAAAAATCATAAAAAATCAGAGAATTTTTTTCGTGCGATTTCCATGTGATATTCGTATATCCCCCACCCAGTATATTTTAAGCCACTATATTCAGAAAGTTGGCACCCCCTTTAATATTTCCGCCTAGGCCTAAGTTGGCCTAGGTTTCTGTAACCTATGTTTTCAATAGGTTATCTATAGAGTTTTCAGGGATCAATAATAAAATTGTTGTTTTTAATATTCAATTTTCAGTAGAAGAATTCATCTCAAAACTACAATCCACGAAAAGAGTGGAAGACGAATTCGCAGCTAATACGCTAAAAAAGTCAATTAATGAAGTTAAAATAAAAGAGGAAGAAAACAGTAAAGATGGATTGATCAAAGATCACACGGCCGGAGTTTCAGACTTTTTGGATTGGATTGAGGGAAGTGGAGAAAAATGGCTCAATTCTCTTTGTCAGGTTAGTTCGATTTTTACATTTTGTTGGAAAATTGCTAGGCAGTTACCGTATTCACTCTACTAGAAACTCAGTGCACAGGATTTTTTCTGGGTTTCGTAATAAAGTTTTTCCAAAATGAAGACTCTTTTTTGAAACTAGGAAAGAAATATGTGAAATTATAGAAGGGCATGTTATTTACCAGGGTTAATACAATAGGCATTCTATGCATTAGTTATTATTCATACGGTATTTCTTGACCCGATAAAAAGCTAAAAAAAAATAATAATAATTTTTGAAATAAAAAAATGAATACCGTAAAACCTACAATAGAAGAACCCCTATAATTAAAGCACCCCTATTATAGAAGGACAGTCCTAGGCTTCCAATGAAAAATAGAAGGACACCCTATAATACAAGGACCCCTATATTAGAAGGACACTTTACTAAGAACACCCACGATTTTTTAAACGTTTGTTTCTGAACTTTACTTTTTCTTTTCTTTTCTTTGTTTTCTTGTTAAAAAATATAATTTCATCATGACGAAATCGAAGATATGTCACAAAATCAGTTCATGAGTTCTGATTATCGACGTCTGCCGGATGGTGGCCGTCGTTTGAAAGACGCCAAATTTGATAAGAACTTATTGGAGTGAATTCAAAATCATAATATATAAAATCTTAATATTATCCATCTATGAGAGTTCCACCGCTCGCACACGGACCGTGCACTACGGATTTTCCCGCAAATCGTCTTGCGTCTCTCAAGTTCTCACGTAGTAAATACGTATTCCGCCGATGGCCTAGCGCTGCATGGCCTAGGTTCCGATAGGGTCCCAGTGGAACTTTCAGAGATTAATAATTGAAAAGAGAAGAATAGAGACAGCAGAAAAATTATTAAAAAATAGTTTTAAAGTGTATTGTTTGGAACACATATTTCGGGGGTACTACGGTATAGAACTCACACGGAACAGAACTGATACGGCATGGAACTGCGCGGAATAGAACCGGCTAAAATGGAGCTGTACTAAAAAAAACAGCACTAAATAGAACTCAGGGCCTCACAATGTACAACGAAATAATTCTTCGAGTTGTTCGAGCGGTTCTGGGTCGGTACAGCTCAATTTCAGACGGTTCTATCCCTCGAAGTTCTATTCTGTAGCAGTTCTATTCCGTTTGAATTCTATACCGTAGTACCCCACCCCTCCCCCGTTTTTCAGTCGCCGAACGGCTGGTTTGATGAAAGCTTTTTCATAAAAATGATTCCTTTAAAAATTGTTTTTTTCCTTTATCATGCTTCGAAAATTACAAGGACACCCATAATTGAAGGACACCCTATATTAGAAGGACATCATTTGAGGGGGGTTGAGAATAGAAGGACATGTCCTTCTATTACAGGTTTTACGGTAATTTGGTACACACCTCGAATTCAATGGCTAGTGGCCGTTTTTCACGGCTATTAGCCAAACACTTCCTTAGCCCTGAGAGAGAACATTCTGTTAGCCACGGTTCCAACTATAGGCTCCAACTATGGGAAATTTGCTCACTGGCTGCCCACGAGCTGACCATTAACTGCCGACTAGCTGCCTTGGGAAAAGCTGCCGAATCCTAGGGACAATCTGTCATTTTCCTCGGCATTTAGCGATCTCGTTGCCTATTGGCTGCCAGAAATTCCCTGAGTAATAATTGTAAATAGCCATATTTGGCGTCTAGCAGCTATACTCAGCGAATGCATCATCAGCCTCGCTCTACGGCACTTTTCAATTTTCAACAGTGTAGTGCGCCTTTTTTGAAGCGAAAAATCAAATTTCAACTGCAACTCGTTGTGGATACGTCATTTTCCGTTAAAAAGAAGTATAAAACTAGAATTCGAGTTAATCTTGCAAGTGCAACACGGTTTTACAGGATTTTTACAGTAGAACGAGGTTGATGATGTATTCGCCGACTATATTACCGCCCAATGTCCGCCAAAAATTACATGAGTTAGCCTGAAAGTACACAAACGCCGAATTCCAATAAATCAAAAACTTATATCTACAGTATCATTTAAAACCAAATTATACCGAGTTTATTTATTGCCCCGTTTCAGATAGCTGACAACGTTGATGAGGCTGAAAGTCTTGTGAAACAACACGAAGAGCTGACAACGAAAACGAAAGAAATTGAAGAACAAAGTCAGCAATTGGCAGAAATGGCCACCAGACTTATGGCTGCGTGTCCTCAAGTGGCAATTGTTCTTCAAAAGGTTAATACATATTTTTTGAAAGAATAATTAAACAATTTTCAGACGCGAGAACAAATTAGAGATGTAGCTGAGCATTTTGCGTATCGAGTTGAAGCACAAACACAGTTTGCCCTATCGAATAGAAATTTCAGAGCCAAAGTTGCAGAGGTAAATATGTATTTATTTTGGTTTTTTTATTTATTTTCTTTTATCTGTTTTTTCTGTGATTGAAAACAAAGACTTCGTAAAATATTTATTGTTTTCAGTTCAGCAAAAAGTCGGATTTGATGCTGGAAAAGGTGTGTGCAGAAGATGACAACTCTGCGAAAACTCTAGAAGAATTGACAAAAAATAAAAAAGAGTTGGAGGATTCGTTGAACTCGATGAGTAAGTTTTGAATCTTTTTTTTTTCTTTTTACAAATCCGTTTCAGATGTGGCATTTGAAGCGGCAATGGATGCCGGAGAAGAGACGGTTGCAAAAACTAGGCAATACGGAGAAGTCCTTCCCTGTGAAGAGTTTATCGCGCATATTGGATCGAGTCTTTCTTATATTTCACAGAGGCAGAATAGGTACTCTCAAACCTAACTGCGCACGTCAACCCATTTTCACTTTTCCTACCTTTAGACACAATGAACTGGCAAGCGTGAAACGATTGGAGCAGCAACAACAAGTGCAGTTGCTCACCACTTACGGAGATTGTGATCAGGCAATCAAGTGGCTAGCAGAGCTCAAAGAGACTCTTCACAAAGATTACAGTCTCTCAGACGTCAATGAAGAAGCTGTCAGACATTTGAGAAATGATCGACAGAATCTTGACAGGACTGCGTTGGTTTGTGATTTTGAGATGAGCGAAAAATAATGTTTGTTTCTTTCTTTTGAGAGCACTTATCAGTACGGAAAACAGTTGTTGTCGATGGCGAAGAACACGGAAAGAGCAGCGATGAAAGAAAGTTCGAGTGATGAGAGGCATGAGAAATTGGAAAGTGCTTGGAGAGAATTGGACGAGGCGATTCGACAAAATGAGGCACGACTTAAAGTCGTTGAATCGTTTATGGTCACACATAGACAGGTAGATCATTTTATGGAAGATAAAACTTGTACTCACTGTACTTGTCAGTAAATTTTCGGAAATTTGCGGAGTAGCTGCCGGGTAGCTGCCGGGTAGCGGCTGATTAACTTGCCTCGGGCAGATCTGAAACTTTTATCGGCAATTAGCGGTCTCTTTTCCCATCAGCTTTAGGAAATTCGCTGAGTATTATTCATGCGAATGCTTGTGAAACCTAAAACTAGAGAAAACATATATTGTTTTAATCTATGAACGTCATTTTATTCGGGTGACAAAATAATTTCCACGGTCCCAAAAATGTTTAACTGGACATTTCAGAAATTTTGAAAAAAAATAGAGAAATATCGTGGGTTTTCAAATGTTCTTAATATTCATTTTTGCATTTATTTGTCATTGTTTCAGTTTTACTATAGGTTACAGTAAGCAGTAGCGTGAACATTTGAAGCCCCGCCCACAAAAAAAAAACAATGAAACAAAATTTGAAACGGAAGTGCAGAAAACGCGTATTGGCTAGAATATCTTAACATTTCTCCTAAAAAATCATTCCAATGACTGCTTAAATTACTGAGCCATAAAGTGCAATATTTAATCAAAATTGAAAAGGCCATAATCTAGAAAAACACAATTTCTTTTTTCAGAGAATTATTCAAACTTATTTAAAAAAAAACGGAACCTAAAAGTTATTTTATTGTTCGATAATCACATTTAGAACAAATGAAATTCCGGAGCTTTGTTCAATAGAACAATTTTTAGTTTGTTCTGTCTTTAAATCAAATTCTCAGCCCTCACATTCATCTTTCATGCATTTCCCAAACGGAAGACAAATTCTAATTTACTAAAAGTGGAAGAGAAAGCTTTACTTCAATCGACTCTTCTAAATAATAGGCAAACAAGGGTATAAATTCGTGAAAACAACCGACTCTTTTGTTGGCACTTAGCTCAGATGAGTCCAGAATTCATAGATTTTTGAATTTTTGACCAATTTTGAGAATTTACCGGAAACGGAAGGTTACACGGATAAGAAACGGAAATGAAAGTAAAAGCGAAATCAGAGGTCGGATCCATTAAACTGGAAAACAACAGGAAAATTGTTTTCTGGAAAATCAATTTCAAAATAAAAACGGCAATATTCGAGCGATAAGGGTGAGAGACGCAGATAAACATTTTCTGAAAAATGATTTTCCTGTCGTTTTCCAGTTTCATGGGTCCGGCCTCAGGAAGAAAATATATTTTCGGTAATTTCCCTCGATTTGGGGCAACTTGCCCACTTTCTGCCCATTAGTTGCCTATTACCTGCTCTGGACAGACCTGCCGAATTTCAAAATTAAAAACATATTTCCACACGCACGGCGTGTTCGGACTATGTTTTTGAACATTTGTTCAAAGGAGATTTTTTGATAACAATTTACCGCATCCGCGTCTCCATTGTTGCACGCGTTTAGCTAGACTTGCAGATCTCCACTGTGGAGACGCAGAGAATGCGATAGGGGGCGTTTGGATTTATGTAGGATCTAGCACACTGTGGAGCATCGTGGCGGGCCGAAAATAATTACTTTCCTTGACTAGTGCGATAGAGCGCAGTTGCTTTGTTTTTGAGTCTACAATACTTGGATTTAAAAATACTGGGGAGACACGTCAATAAAAGAAAATAGACGGAATTTACTCTAATTCCCAAAAGTCACCTCAATTCTCAATAGAACTAAACTGACAATCTTCAGATGATGGAACGTGTTAGTGAAATTGACAAATCTCTTCGAGAACGTCTTCGCGTGAGCGGACGGCTCAATTCGATCACATTGAGCACCGAAAGAAGACGTCTGAAAGATGATATTGAAGAGCTGTCGAGTATTGGACGAATGCTCTCGGCGCAAATAAATGCTGATCACTCGTGAGACCATCAAAGACTTATGTTTGTACTAATTAAGAATTTCCACATTTTAGTACCACTCCAGAAGACCGGCAAAGTGCGATGAAGCAGATTGCCGATAAGATTGAGCAGGTGAAATCCGCTGAACGAAGGATGGAAAGTTTGATTGGAGAAGAGGAAGAAGCCACGTCAAGTTCTTCGGGAAAAGAAGATAAAGTAAATCTTCAAATTTTGTTTAATTATTTATTCTTTCTTTTGCAGCCCTCCTCGACCCGAAGAGTCCGTCCATTGTCCAAAGTACCGGAAGAAGAGGGCGGAGAAGTGTCACCAGTGCTTCCGAGAGCTGTACGTCTTCTAGAAAGCACCGAAGGAATTACTCCGGCTATTCGTCTTTCTAAAAATGAATCGTATCTTTGAGTAAATTGTTTTTACAACTCCCCGTACCTCCTTTTCTATGCCAAATTTTGAACTCTTGCTCACTTGTGTACATTCATTGTGTGATATCATATTCCAAATAACTCCACTTTATTTCAAAATCAAAGACAAAGAAAATTTGTTTTAAACCAGTGAAATATGTCTATTCGTTCATATGTATGAAAGGGGGAAAATTAGGATTTTTTCTTGAAAATTAATTTCAAACAGTTGAAAAAAAGTAGAACAAACTTTGTGGGGTTTTTTTTTTCAAATGTTCATAAAATTTCAGGTGTTTTTTTTTCTTTTCAAGATCATAATCTCTAAAATAAAATAAAATAAGAGAAGTTTTGAGAAATATGAAATTTCACCGATGAAAAAAGGCGTTGAAATTCAGAAAACGTTGGTTCAGGACTTCCAAACGAACAACTGAATTTGTGTCAATTTTTGGGGAAAAATGGTACATAAACTCTTTGAAAAACACGGAAAATAAAAAAGGGTGTCTAGACGGTTCTAGAACAGGAAAAATTGAAACATAAAAATGAGCACCAAAATTTAAAAATGTTCTACATATTTTTGAAAAATCACAATGACCCGGCCAGAAGTTATTAATTTTTTAAACAAAAGACAAAGAAAAAGTGAGTGTTTTTGAGAGTTTTTTTGAACGTATTTTTCGGGTTTTTTTTGCAATATTTGGTGTACAGGTGAAAAACTGGAAGAAGTTGGAGAAGGCAAATGACAAAAAAAAACAATATGTTTACCCTTATTTTGAAAGAGTTGAGCGAAGATGAAGAGAGATTTGAAAGAACAAATGGGCGCCTACGAAGAGGATTTTTTCTTTTTCTCATAAGTGAGCAGATGATAGAAGAGCATCAGAAGAGAGACGTTGGCGATGGCCAAAAGAATCGGAATCCGCCATCGGTTGAGCCATGCCTGAAAGTTGTTTTTGTTGTGTTTTTGGTTTTTGTTACGTTTGATTTGATTTGAAATGCGTGGAAACATTTTAAAGGGCAGAAATTGTAAACTGGAACAAATTTTTTGCCCGTTTCACTGTTAAAGCTTCGTTAAACTTGTATTAAGAGAGCTAACATTTCAACAAATATAAAATATCAAAATCAGAACGCCACTGTGGAGACGCAGATAATGCGACAGGGCGCGTTTGCATTTATAGAGCCTAGCACGTGATTCAATGCGGTAAACTCAAAAATTTACATTCATCCGAGCTCAAGGCTCTGGGACCACAGTAATCGATGGCTGGACTACATGCGGATTCAAATGCTAAATCTTGTGACTGTGACAGTGGCTGACTGTGACAGAATCCTGTGGCTATTTCTAAAACAAAGGTCAAAATAAAAAAAAACCGTCTCAATAAATATTTTTTTTCGTTTAATTTATTATGGATTTGTGACGTAGCGATGTAGCGTGTAAAGTTATGCGTCAGCAATCGCCGGGTCTCGTCACGATTCAGCTCTTGGCAGCGAGTGAGGAAACAATTTTTTGTTAATTTTTTTTTTCATTTTGCTGGCGCACAATTTGCAGTAACGAGTCGCTACCTCACGAATCCATAATACAACCTCTTTAACAAACAATTTTGCTCAAAATGGTGCACGACCGGCTTCAGGAAATTTGTTAAACGTGCCGCGGATGAGTGAAAAATAACGTAATTTTTCTTTCCTTTTCAGTTTTTTAATAGAAAAAAGATCTGAATTAAAATTCGGCTAAATAATAAATTTTTTCATTTACTGCCCATTCGCGAAAAAAGCAAGTGCGCTCACGAAACTTAGTACTTCATGGAGCGCACTTGTTTTTTTGCGAATTGACAATAATTTGCTGCGATTAAAAAAAAAGTTGACCCAAAATTGGCCTCTAACGGCCCTGCAAGGTTTGTTCAGGGTATGATGAGCTGTTTCCAACTGTAATTTATTTTTGCACGTTCTTTCAGAAGTCATTCATACGAACTTGACCCTATTTATTCAAAAATTTGTAGGAAACCCCGCCCACTTATTGGTGCGCGACCGCACAATCACAGTACTATTTGAAGAGACGCAGAGAGAACGGTGGTTGCGGACTCATGTTTTCATGATGTTACTCTTTTGAAAACACAATAATTCGAAAATGGAGCCATTAGAAAATCCGTGCCAGATTTTTGTAACCAAGGACTTTTTCCTCAAGATTTTAGCTTGACGTCAAAAAAAAATTACAGTGGGGACTTTTCAAAACAGCAAGGCAATTTTGCGTCGCGGTGTTCTCACTAGTGACACCAAAACACACACATCCCCATTTGGTATTTTTTTTTCGTAGGTTTCACGTTATTAATGATGGGGTGTATGCCAAAATTTTGCATACAAGATATACAAAAAACATTGTTAAATTTCGTTGTTAAATTTGATGAGTAAACGGAGAAAAAAAGGTATCACTCCCCCGCCCGATTATTCTCTGAGCTCTCTGTGTAAACTTTTCGCTACGTATCCGTGTGTGTTGTAACAACGAAAAAAAAAAGAATTACGCGATGAATGTTTAGACTAACCCGGAAAGCAGGCTGTAGAAGATGTCGAAGAGGATTTGCACGAAGCAAAGCGGCCTCTTCGTGCTCGCGGAGCACCTCCTGGCGTCGTTGTCCGGCGAGTCGTGCCGCTTCTTCGCGACGCATTCGCACCTGAAATAATTATGTTAATTTACTTCACTCTCCTTCCATTCAATACCCCTTGAGTTTCGAGTTCTGCGAGATTCGGCAGACTACCCATATTGTCTTCTGAAGTGGCAGAAGCTGAGGCGAGTTTGGCGGCGTGCGCCGCTCCGATCGCCCCCGGATGGTTTGCATCACCGTTTCGATCTCGTGCCGAGGCAAGAGTCGACCGCCGATTGAGCCCGCTCGCTGCTCCTGCCTGCAAACGAAAAATCAATGCCCTGGCGAGCTTTCGGAAGGATTTCGGATGGCAGAGAAATGGAGAGAAGGCTCTACTTTACAACAACTAATATGAGGGAGGAGGATGAACACTCTTTCCCTTCCTCTTCTTCTCCAACTTCTCACTCCGTCGTTTCTCAATTCAAAACGTACACAAGACTCGTTGACATCCGCCTGTCTCATGAGCGATGGCCGATTGCGTCGCAGCTTTTGCTGAGGTTGTTGGCTTCCTCCGGCCATTACATACTGGTCGTAGTGATCATCGCTGAAATACATATTACAAATATAGAAGTGTTCGTTGAAATGCATAAATACCTGAGTGAAAACCGCGACGACATTACGCTGGGAGCCTGAGTTGACAGATTAGAAGGGCCTGGCACAGAGACGGACGACTGTAGATGGGCCTGTTGAACCATAAGAGGTGGCTCCTCGTCTGGAACTATTGATACCGATGGGATTGTGGGATCCTGAAAATCAAAAGGGAAAATTAATATGTATGTATTTAAATAGTTCCAAATCTACACAAGAAAAAAAACTTACAACATGCTGCATAAGATTTGTTTTATGTAAATCATTCGGCCCGATCGGTGTCTGAAGTGGCGAGTTCATTGCATCAGCATATCCATACTGCGGCATGAATCCGACGTGATTTCCTTGTCCAACGTGATTCTGGTATGCAGTAGAAAGCTTCGAAGGAGGTGTCATGTCATCAACCATATCCACAGAAAGTGTCTGCTCGAAAGAGTGTTGTTTCGAATGCGTATGCGAGAGATGTCTAGAGTACGATATCGCATCCGAGAGATCCGTTCCGAACGACTCGCCTCCATTGTTATCTTTCAGACGTCGCGTTCCGGGCTGCTTGAAACTTGGGTCAAACTGTTTTGCAGAGATTCTAGCCGTATTGGAGTCATCCAAAGCTCGTCGAGCCTGCATCAGAGCTTGTTCTCCTCGCTCTTTGGCAGTCGACGTACGACTCGCCGCAATGTCAGCCTTTTGTTGAGCAATGCTTGCTGCTCTTTCCGCAGCTCCCACTGCTTGCTCGATCTTTTCTCGGAACTTGGAGGCTCTCATGAAGATGACACCTTTGCGACGGGAAGAAGCGATTAGAATGTTGTTTTTGTATCGGCCCTCTTCTTTTGTACCGTCTTTGAATGTGGTGACTCCGAATCCGCATTTTGCATTGTTTGCCCATTCTCCTTGAAATCTACAAAGAAGTTAAAAATTGTACTGGAAATACTATATAAGGTTCGGCTTTTGCCGGTGCAGCGGTGGAAGCATCCTAAGTACTTTTCAGAACATTTCTGGCATTAATGGGCAACAAGGCTGCCACGGGGTTGCGCAGATCTGCCTTGGGCAGCTAGTCGGCAGTCAATGGCAATGGGTAGGTGGGAAGGATTAGGGCAAAAAAAAGTGGGGCTCCCAATTGCTAACCCTAGCGGTTCAAATTTCCGGAAATTCCCTGAGTTCATGGAATTTGCACCAAAAATCGGTTCAGTAGGGGCTGATAAAACACTAGTGACACGAAATTTTACCCCCACTTAATAATAGTAAAAATGACAACAAAAAAACCGTAACTCACTTGAGGCCATCACTTCTTTCGCAAACTCCAAATCCACTTCTCATATCATTCTTCCACTCTCCCATATAAACTTCCGTGCACGTCTCCTCAATAGCCTCTTCTTCCGGTTGTTGCAATCCGTGTTGATGCAAAGAATCTTCAGATGTACAACTCATTGTCGAACCGCTCGATCGAAGACTTCCAGTCATTGAAGCAACTCTTTGATGGATATCACCTGTGGAGTGTTGTTTTTTGATTCGTAGTCCGGAAAGAAGAGTTCTTTTCACAGCCAAACTCCGTTCCGAAAGGGATCGTCGTCTTCGCTGTGGGGCTGTTGAGTTGGCGCGGAGCACGAATCCTCCTCGACCAGATAGACCTTCTTCTGAAAGAAAAAAATAATAAATAATAAGAAAAATAAATCAATAACTTACTATGCCTCTGCTCTCCCTCATTCTCCTCTTCAACTCTTCCACTTCTTAAACTTGTCAAAGATGCGTGGGTCTGAGATTTCGATCGGAACTTGGCCGCATTTGCATACGTGGTACTCCGCCGAATACCGTATCCGTGTCTCATTCCGCGTAGCCATTGCCCTTGATAACTTCCTGCAATAAAGAATGGGTAAATATTGATAAAATGGGGCATAGTTCAAGTACCCGAGTCCACGTAGATTTCGGTTCCGTACCCATCGTGAAAGCCAGCAGACCAGGTGCCCTGATACCTGGCATTCGAGTTGGCGGACGATCGGACACCGTAACGTCCTTTGTAGCCTTGCGTCCATTCTCCTCTGAAAAAAATACATGTTTTCTTCTTATTCTTTTTTGACAAAAGAAATCGACTTACGACGCTCCGATGGTTCACAGTTTTTCACTGCGCTCTTGCAGCGAATACTGCGAATCATCGAAGTGTCGTATTGTGTTTTCAATCGAGATGCGACATCAAACCGTGAAACTTCGCCCACTTTGTTTCACGCGAACATTAAAATTTATTGCATTTTGAATTTTTGCGTAAAAAATGTGGGCGAGGCTTCATGTTTTGATGTCGCAACTTGATTGAAAGCACAATAAGTCGATTTATTTTGTGAACAGGCAATAATAAATCCTTAGGGAGATCGAACTCACTTGTAAATCCATCTACCCCTTTGCTCCACACCCAGACCGTGTCTCTTTCCATTCTGCCACTGTCCCTGATAGGTGTTACCGCTCGGCCACGTGTACACACCGGACACTTCGAATCCGTAGTGCCACGCTCCGGCGTACTCGCCTTTTGCCTGTGGACCAGTGCACACGCCGTGTCCGTGAGCTTTTCCTTCCTCCCATCCGCCTACGTAGGTTCCGCCGTCGTCAAAGTCAAATCTGCCTCCATTCATTTCCCATTTGCCGCACTGCTGACACTCCTACGTCTACACGAATTTGACCTGGAAGAAAGAAAGAGACAATAATGATAATAATAATAGGAATAGAAAATTTAAGAACTATTTAAAGAGGTGTGAGAGGTAGGAAAGAGGCGAAGAAGGAGCAATATAGGACGGCTTTCGGATGGGCGGTGGATCAATAGACTGGAGCTGCTGCTGCTGCTTCTTCTTTTGCTGTTTTCTTTTGCTGCTGCCTGCTCGGTGAGAAAAAGAAAGAAAGAGAGAGAGAGAGAGAGATAGATACGAGCAATGGGAAGGGAGGAAGGGGGGCTCGCCTTTGCTTTCTCTGCGGCTCGAGCCGCTGTGCTTGCTCCGTGACGGTGGCGGCGGCAGCACTCACTCACTCACTCATCGAATGAAAGACGTAGTCACTCTCTCTCTCTCTCCCTGCTTTCACTCTTCACTCTTAGGAGCTCCTCCCCCTCATGCTCACGGCTCCTTTCCGGCCAGCAGGTGCCCTTAGATAGGCGAAGAAGGAAGACGACGACGATGGAATTGAATTTTCCACCGCACGTCTCTTTCTTTTTCTTTTTCTTCAACTTCTTCTACTTCTTCCCATTTTTTTTTTGAAATTGTGTTCTAAAGAGGGTCTCAAAGTGATTGATGAGCACGAAGGGGACGGACCAATAAGAGGGACAAAATACAGAAAAGGAAGATGATGTGGAACACGAAATATGGGAAAGAGACAGAGCTCGATGGAAACTGATTGAGGAATGTGAACGAACCTGGTGTCGGTTTGGTTTGGTTTGGTTTGCGGGAGAGTCCCCTACCGCCGACCCGATTTTTGTTTAAAGTCAGTTGCACACTCACTTCGATTCGCCCCCCCCCCCCCGAACCCCTCAGCCGATAGCTCACACACACACACACAAATGCACAAAACAGAAGGGGGTACTTGAGAGCTCGCGGGGAGCCGCGCCGCCGCCACCGCCGCCATCTTCTTCTTCTTCATCTTCATCTTCATCTTCGCCGGATGATAAAATGATGGGATGGATGCGGAGAAGGAGCAAATTCTCTTTATTTGCTCACATCCCCCCGCCTCCCTCGCCCCGATATAGACTGTTTGTCATTGATGGAAAAAGGGATTGTGAAATTTGCAATATCTTATGAAATCTTATGAGAGAGATTCGTGAAGAAAACCCCTGGAGAGCGATCTAATGCGAATTTCATAATTTTTTCTTCCCCCGCCACGCCTCCCCGTGTCGTCTAGCAGCAAATTGGCAGTGGAGCGCGTTTGGATTGGTCGCGGTGGCTAATTTCCGTTTTCCAAATCACTGGACAAATACGATCCATTTCCACATTATTCACCAAAAAAAACAACTTTATTTTAATTCGAAATCGAGAAATTTTCGTCAAAAAATGGCGGAGCCCACTGGGGTATGAGGAGGGAGTGAGTAAACGCGCCCGGACGCACACACGGAACGCATCCAAAAGAGTCCCAAAAAAAAAGCGGGCGAAAAATTTTGCATTATCGGAGAGAAAAACCAACGCGCGCGAAATAATTTTGAATAGAGTTTCGTAATTTTTACGATTTTTCTTTGGTTTTTCTCTCCGATAATGCAAAATTTTTCGCGCGCTTTTTTTGGGCTTCTTTTGGATGCGTTCCGTTTGTGCGTCCGGGCGCGTTTACTCACTCCCTCCTCATACCCCAGTGCGGAGCCTTATGGTTTTGAAAATTGCACTGGAAAATGAGAAAGGTGGGATTTGGAGCGAAGAGAAACAATTATTGACCTATTCAGGACAGAAAAAAACAGTAAAAAATGCAATGTGCTTTTAGTTTTCACTGGGAACCTCCGACTACTGTAGTTTTTTTTTGTATCTTTTCCTCATAATTCTGCATAGGGCAAGCAACCACGAAAACCGGTTTTCTCCTGTGCTGAATAGGCCTGAAAACCTGCCAAAAATCAGGAAAATGAACAAATTGTCGAATTGTCCACGGGGAGTACACGAAAAAAAAATTACGAAAAATGCGCCGAGGGCTAAAAATTTTCGAATCCTGGGGTGCCGTGGAGGCTTGTCAGCAGCTACGCCGCATCTTTTAGGCCATAATTTTTTTTTCTCGCACTGTTTAAATTTTAATTTTACTTCGAAACTTTTCGCTCAACAGCCCGCTCGAGAACCGTAAAAATGCGACCCATTGAACTCACCGAAAAACATTTTGGTAGAGTGCCAATTTATGCGCTATCACATTTTCAGAATGCATTTTTGAGGCAGAGAGGCGTTGGCACGCGACGCAACCGCAGCAAGACTCGTACGGCCACGCGTAATTTCTCGTCCATGTGTCTTGAAGCGATCGGCAATAATACAAGGAAAAGAGCAGCAGAGTAGAAGCAGGGGATCATACATTTTCAGTTACAATTTTTCATTTCTGGAGACAACCAAGGTGGCCACGGGGTGTTGGCGACTGCCTTTTTTTTTCAAACACATTTTTTCGGCTACAGGTTTTTGCTGCACACTGTGACTGCGTCGCGTGCCAAAGCTGTCTCTCGTCTGATTCGCATAATTTGGCACACGACATTCTAGACTCTACGTAAAGGAAAACGCGCTCTATCGCATGTCTGCGTCTCCGCAGCGGCATTCTGCCAAGTTTAGCCTAGCGCATGCCAAAATGTAGACGCAGAGACGCGAGCGTATGAAAAATGTGAACGCAGAGACGCACTTTTACGCCCGCGCACGCCTCCCCCGTCTTCCAATGCGCCACCAAGTTCGTCGGATAATAAAATTATTTTTTCACTCGAAAATTTACTTTTTTGAGAAATTCGAATCATTGTCTGATTTTTCAGGATGACACCATCATTTTAATCCGAAAACGCGGCCTTTTGGTCAAAAATTGACCGAGCCTTAGGGTTTTAAAAATACGCCAGGTAGAAACACCATTGGAAGGCTGGGGTGCCGTGCCGCGGGATATCAAAAAGTTTGTATTGGCTTCAAATGGTCCGGATTCGAGGTCTATGATTTTCTACCTGGATAAAAAAGTACATACTAAATAAATACATATTAATGAAGCACAGCGGGATAAAGTAAGAGGTGAGACGAAGCGAGAAGAGACGCAGAAGGAAATCTCTCTGGATTTCCTGCTCCCCAGAGAAAAATAGAGAGAGAAAGCTTTCCTCAGAGCTCTCTCTCTCTCTCTCTCTCTCCTTCGTCTTCTCTCCCTCCCACAATTACACTATTCATATCACTTTTTGACGTCGCTTTTTTTCTTTCGTTTTTTTTTCTTCCTTTTTTCTTCGTGTGTGCCGCTATTCTTTTGTGTCACTCCACTCGTCGCGGCGCCCGCCGAACCGCCCGTCTCTCTCTCACTCTTGTTCCACTCTCGCCTTAAATCTTCCCGTCCTTCCGGCCAGCTCTGCGGCTCCTGAGCAAGAGCAGAGAGAGAGAGAACGGAAAAATCAAAAGGAATAATGAATGTGATGACGAAGATGACGTGGACTGGGAGCAGGGGAACGGAAGATTTAATGACCTATACAGACGCGCTCTATCGCTCAGCATTCAAATGCGCATTTTACCGTCGTGGCGGGTTGACAATAAATAAATAAATCTTCACAAAGAAAAACACGGGAAGTTATGAAATAATATTTAAACCGCGAGAACTTCTGACAATGCATTAAATCGCGATACGAAAGCTTCGAAAATTATGTATTTCGCATTAGAGAACCCTTCAGATAACGTATTTTTAATTTAATAATTGGGCGATCATGAACGATACAGCTCACTATTTTCGAAGACTAAAAATGAGTACAGACTTTTTAGAACTTTTTCTGATGACATCTATGTTTATATTTTTCGGGATAATAAGGATTATTCGATTTAAAAAAAATTATATATTTTTTCGGATAATACCTTATTTTTCGAAAAACATTTAATAATCAATATGAAAAAGGCGCATTTACTATTTATCGTCTAAACTTTCCTGCCGGCTAAAGTAAAATTTTACGTGAAAAATTTATAGAAATACACCGGAAGCCTGCAGAGACCACGTAATACCACACCTATTCAGTTTTTTTTTTTGCATTTCGATCATTCGAAAAATCTGTGTGGGTGTAGCCATAAATTTTCTCACATGGGCAAGAGCCGGGAGTTAGTAAACGCGGCGGGACGCACAAGGGAAATTCTCGTCAAATTTTTTCCATTATTCTCAGTAATTTTGATAGAATTCGAAACAATTAGCCATCTAAAATTTAGAACAGTTTTTAAAATTTAGAACAGTGGAAGTAAGTTTTTAATAACATTATTTTCATATTATCAGAAGAAAAACCTACAGCTACCCCTATATTTCGCTACCAAAAAAACAGTACATTTGAAAGTAGTCATTCGAAAAAGTGATCAACTAGTAAAATGTAGTCCTAGGTTGGAAGGTTCAACACAAACATTTTTAAATTAGTAGTGCACTTTCAGAGTTCGCGGTACACACTCAAAGTTGCTCATTTTGAACAGATAGCAGCGAAACGCGCATTATTTTTGGCCGGTACTGTAGATCCCTGAGTTTACAATTAGTGTATATCTTTCTTCTTTTTTTTTGAATTTCAAGAGCAAAGAAAGTAGCGAAAAATAAGGTAGCGAAAGATAGTTTGACCGAAAAAGTAACCTTGAAAAGTCAAACTCCTTGACAAGTAAACCCCGACAACCGGGGGAAAGGGGCGGAGCGAAACGCCGCAGTGTACCAAAACGCAATATTGCTGCACAGTTTTTTTAACGTTGGATGAAAAACAAACTAGAAATATAGATACCACAAACTAATTGCAAAAAAATCTTGTACAAGGAGAAACACAAGTGAAAAAAAAAACTGTGCGGCGAAATGGCATTCGGTGCAACGCGGCGTAGTTCTGTTGATCCGCCACTTTTCCCAGGTTTCGGTCCCCGATTCAACTTGAAACGTTCTGAATTGATTACGGTCACATTCATTTCAGCGTTTTGAATTAACTCGTGGAGCAGTTTGAAATCTCTAGGCCGCAGCAAGCGTCTTCTGAGACTCCCAGCCGATTGCCGTCTCTTCATGAATGATTAATATCGTTTCAAAGTTCACTACTACTTGTTTAGGCGCCGTTCTTCGGCCGTGGGTCTCGAAGCGATCGAGGAGGTGTAAAGAAAGGTGTATTTTAAATATTCTGGAAATTTGGGGAGATAAATAATTTGGTAAAATCAACAAAAAAATTAACTTTTTTCAGGTTTAACATCTTTTTCAGTCGTGAAAAGAAAAGTAATAGAAAAAAGTTATTTAAACAATTTTCGTTTTTGTTTGAAGGGGATTTCTATAAAAACGAAAATGCGGCGGCTCTCGAGCAAGGAAGGAATATGAAACCACTTATAAACAAAACGGAAGGCGGATTTGTCAGGACGAGTGAGTGAGTGAGAGAAAAGAAAAGTGTGTCTCTGCCTTTTTTCCTCCTCTTTTCGTATCCGAAGACTGCCGCTCATCTGGCTTTCATCACGTGGCAGTAAAGTTCTAAACTGTCCGTCTTCTTCTTCTTTTTCTCCTGCTCCAAGGGATGCGAGTGAGCACACATTGTTTGCTGCGGAGAAAAAGGGTCCCGCCCGTCTCCTTCTTCTTTTTATTCTCGTCGTCTCAAATTCTAAACAAACCCCTGTGATGCTTTTTGCCCACTTCATGTGAAAATATTTATGATGAGAGGAGACCAATAAATTACTTTTTTTCGTGTCCGTCTTCTTCTTCTTCTCTTTTCGTGAAGAGGGTGTAATGAAAAGAAAAGAAGAAGAAGAGGAGAACAAACAGATTGTGCCAAACGGGAAAAGGGAATATTAGGGCGGCGAATATTATCATTCACATATAAATTGTATATTTACACGAGATCCGGGACCAGCTGGAGCACATCATTATAGAGCATTTTACTGCGATTCGGCGGTCACCGGCACTTCCTCTTCGCCTTTGCGCAGAGCACGACACAGATTTTCGAGCATTTGGATCTTCTTATCCGACGCCGCAATCTTCTCAGCGTACTCTTGGTTCGTCATCGTCAAAACGAGCACTTTTCTGCAATAGAAATAATGTCTTGATTGTCTATAAACATATTGTGATTTCAAAAGAGTTGCAACGTGAAAGAAGGACGCCCCGCCCACTTATTTGTGCGCGACCACGCAAACACAGTGCTACATGAAGAGACGCAGACAGAACGGTGATTGCGGATTCATGTTTTCAGGTTGCAACTCGTTTATACGGCTGTGATTTTCATGTATGGAATTGTGAGCCACCGTAAAATTTTTAAAGCTATTTTCTTCAGTTTGGTAAGAAAAATATCGTAAAAACTGTATTAGAAGGACCCCCTTTATTTTTTTTTTCGTGGGATCGTGTGTGTGTGTGTGGAGGGATTATTTCTATTATAGGGGGAACTTTTTTTTTTCGCTAAAGAGGCCCTTTTATTGAAAGGGTCTTAAAATTAGAGGAACCATTTAATTCAAGAGGGCATTTCTATTTTTCGGGAGGTTGTTTGGGGGTCCTTCTAATACAGTTTTTACGGTAAACAAATTTTTGTATTTTCTTTGCAGTTTTTCAGAAGATCCTCCATGTACTTCAAAAGTAAATAGAACCTTCAGAACAGCGCGATTTATTAAAGATGATTTCAGAAGAAGCTCAAACTATTTCTCGACTGAAAATTAAAAAAAAAACATCGAAAATTTTGAATTCTAATGTGGCGCACAAAGTAAAAAAAAGCACGCGTGAATTTGCGAAACACGCGCACAAAGTGATGCGAGATTTGCACGATTTTGAAGCGTCATTTTTACAAAATGATGTTATGTCCCTTTAAAAATCTTACGGTACTTGTTATATTTTCAGTCGATTTTCTCAACATTTTGCGGCAAATTGACGTTTTCTGCGGTTTTAAAGATATTTTTCGATAAAGTAAATTAATTTAGCCCTAACTGAAAAAGTTTACGTCACGTAATCACTGCTTTTTATTGACCAAAATACCGGTTTAAAAATTTTTCATTAAAAAAATCAATGTTTTTGAAAATTGATATTCCGGTCCAATTTTTTTGAGCATATCCAGAAGTATGTTTTGCCTTATTCACCAAAATTTCAAGTCAATCGGAGCATTTTCCGAGTTTTGCGCAGTTTTCTGCCATTTCGTGCAAAACCCCATAACACAATGCTACAAAGTTATTCAGAAAAGGATACAACAAAATAAAGTAACATTTCAATTGCAGACATGCCAGCAAAAAAATTAGGTAGGTTTCCAAACAATGGAAATTTACTTCAAATAAGAGAAAACAGTGATTACAAGACGCAAACCCTTTCAATTATGGCTAAATTAATTTACTTTATCGAAAAATATCTTTAAAACCGCATAAAACGTCAATTTGCCGCAAAATGTTGCTAAAATTGACTGAAAATATAACAAGTACCGTAAGATTTTTAAAGGGACATAACATCATTTTGTAAAAATGACGCTTCAAAATCGTGCAAATCTCGCATCACTTTGTGCGCATGTTTCGCGAATTCACGCGTGCTTTTTTTTACTTTGTGCGCAGCATAAATACGAGCTAATTTACAATCGAATTCTTTATTTTTTTTTTGTTGACCTTTTTCAATTTTTTTATAGGGATATTCACAGAACAAGCAAAAAAACAAAAATAGAAAAAAAAACCAGAAAAAAATCAGCTAAAATTCGAAGAATGATCGACCTGAAACTTTGGGAAATCATCTAAAAATACTTCCAATCATTCTCTAAAAATTTCATTTTTAAAAATTAAAATGATATATTTTAAATCAACTTTTCGGTCTGAAATTTTCAGGAAATGTCCGAGAGTATTTTTTAAATGATCTCTCAAAGTTTCAGTCCGATCGGCGGATTCTCCGAATTTTCGCTGAATTTTTTTGCCGGTTCCGTGAATAACCCCATTATTGTTTCGGGTTTCAGAAATGTATATTTTTCAAGGTTTTTACGCATTTTTAATCAGTAAAAAATCAATTTTACGCCTAGCCCTAATAGTCTTTGTACAAATTAAAGATGAAACATACTGATTAGCCTGTTCGCACTTCTTCTTGAACAAAAGACCCTCCTTTTCAATCTGCGTGCATTTCGTGTTCACTCTGTCAATCTCCTTCTTGAACTTGTCGAACGCTTCATTGCTCTTCGCTAGGCATCCGGTCAACTCCGAGTACTTGGCAGAGTATTCTTGCACCTGTTCACGAAGAACCTTCTCGGTGTGAAGAGCCCCACCGACACGAGCCGTCTCTTCGAGCACAATCTTCGCCAGTTCGTCCTTCTCCATATCTGACTTTTTGACTTGGATCGACGAGGCGTCGAGTTTGGCTTTCAAAAGTTTGATCTCTAGATCTTTTGTCTTGCCAAACTCTTCCCAATACTTTTCTTTTTTTCGCATCTGCTCATCAACGACCTTCATTCGCTCTTCGTATTGCTGCCCGATCTCGGAGAACTTTTCACCGAGTCGTTTATTATCTTCCGCGAGCGAGTCCGATTTGTTCCGCCCGTCAGCCATCGTTTTCTCGATTTCCTGCAAACAGAATGAGGTATTTATCGGGGAAAGAAAAGCAGAGGGACAAAGTACAAAAGTGAAAATAACAATCATTTTAATCAGAAGATGTTTGATTGAATTTATGCATATTTTTAATGGTCTATCCACCCCCAAGATAACAAGCCTGCTGCGCAATCTTTCGGCAACTTCGTCACCAGGCTTTCTCGGAAATTTCCGAAAAGTCGGAATTTTCCGATTCCGGTTCCGAGGCAGTTTCACTTCCGAAAAAATTTCCGCTTCCGTTCCGAGACAAAATGATTTCCGAAAATAATTTCGTTTCCGTCGGAAATAATTTTTTCCGATGAGTCTACGTATCTTTCCTCAATTTTTTAAACTTTTTTGTGGATAATTTAAGATTTTATGGGCATATTCCGGTTAATTTCCGATTTTTCCGATCGGAAATCGGAACGAGAATTTGAAATTTCGGAATTCCGACGGAAATTCGAAAATAAAAATGAAAAATTCGGAATTCCGTCGGAACGTCGGAAGAGAAATTTTCATTTCCGACAAAGCCTGTTCGTCACCTCATCATCTTCCTTGAAAAAATTCCATTCCTCATTTCAGGTGGCTTGAAATATAGTGTTTGGTGGGGGACTTACAAATATCACATTAGAATCATACAAAACATCTCATTTTTGGCGAATTATATTTTTAAAAAAATTAGAAGACCACGGAAAGTGCACGAAGCCGGCGGAAAAAAGGATATTGTTTTTAAGTTTGAAATTTTCTTTAATGTTGCTCAGAATCCTGAGATCCCCCATCCAATAGTATATTTTAAACCACTTTCCCTATAAAGTTGTCACCTCCTTTAAATATGTGTAGCCACTGTATCGCGGTTATTCTTGATCTCTGTGGCTATTTAGATTGATAAAACGCATCAAATTTAATCGAATATCGTGGACTCGAGTTTTGTCTGTAGTTCTTTTTTTTTGTTGCGAATATTCGGATACACCCACATATACATCCTGATATGGGATGCCTGAATTAAAAATCATCTAATGAGCTCCCACGGGCTTATACGCTTTGTAGAACCGATAGAGTCATCTACCGAGTGAATACGGTAGATATCATGCATCTATTGAGTAAATACGGTAGATCGCTGGCCCAGTTTCCAACTGAAGACAACGGTTCAGTTGGTTAAATGGGACTTTTTAGCAGGCATTGCTAAGAAGCGAATTGGGGACATTTTAAGAGCTAGCTTGAGCCATCAAATCGGTTGAGAAATAAGACAGTTATTAGCGATTTGTGAAAAAACACCGAAATTAAATTGCTCCAACTACTCACTTTCAAAATTGTTCCTTTATTTCAGTTAAAAATTTAAATTGAATGAGTAAAAAAAACTTGTTTCACTTCATCAATAAAAATACTGTATTTAAACTATGTCGGCTTATTTTCCGAAAGATTCTGATCGGATGCCGGGCAATTTTTCCAATGAACTTATTTGAATTCCGGTCTAGAAACAGGCGGGAAATTAGAGGTACCGGGCAATTAGAGTAAATACGGTATATTCATGATCTACTGCGAAAGATTAAAGATGGAACTACGTGTTCCTATACCGTCTATTGTTCATTTGCGAAAAAAACAAGTGCGCTCCACAAAACGTAGTACTTTGTAATTTTAATTTGTGTTTCCAAAAAATTGCATTTAACGTTGAATTTATACGTGAAATGAAATAATTTGGAGACCAAAATGAAAATCACGAAGTACTAACTAGGAAAGTACTTTTTGGTACATTTTGGAAAATTCTGAAAAAAATCAGGGTAATACTAGATTTTTTGGTGAATTTTTTGAGATATTAAAAATCCGCAAAATGTTTTCAGAAAAGTTTTTATGAGCCGTCAAACTTTTTCTATTGTTCGAGCACATTTTTACCTGTAAAATCCTACATTCCACACGATCGCCTTCATTACACCAGCCGAAAAGTCTACCAACACGCAGGTAGCTAAAAAATGTCGATGGGTGGCGCAACTGGGTGCGCGGGGAGCAGTGATACAGGAAGGCTGAGGGTTCGCTCCCCAGACATAGTAAATTTTTTTTTTGCAATTTTTTGATGTGTATTTTTCGGAGCCGTAATACAGTCCAGAAATTTTTAAAAAATATTTCGAGTGTATTTTCTAGTACGCTTCGACCCAAGGAAGTGCCTAAAATCCAAAAAAAAAAAATTTTTTTTTCGTTTTTTTGGAAAAAAAATGCCATGCAATCGGTGGACAAAAATTCGAAAAAAGTTTGAAAAAAAAACTTCTTTTTTTTTTGAGTTCAGGCCCCCCCCTTTGTTTGGGGAGCGAACCCACATCCTCCTTGTATCAGCGCTCGGAGCGCACCCAGTTGCGCCACCCATCGACATTTTCAGCGACCGGCGTGTTGGTAGACTTTTCAGCTGGTGTAGCGAAGGCGACCGTGTGGAATATAGGATTTTACAGGTAAAAATGTGCTCGAAAAATAGAAAAAGTTTGACGGCTCATAAAAACTTTTCTGAAAACATTTTGCGGATTTTCAATATCTTAAAAAATTCACCAAAAAATCTAATATTATCCTGATTTTTTTCAGAATTTTCCAAAATGTACCAAAAAGTACTTTCCTAGTAAGTTTTGTGGAGCGCACTTGCTTTTTTCGTGAATGGACAATAGAGCAACTAGAAATATTACTTGTTTCAGACACCGGAAAAATTCCGTTCGCCACTCTCTGCGCACACACCGGCGAAATGCGGAAGATCTATTGTAGAGCACCAATGACTAACGCAAGGGTAAACAATGCAACTTTCATGAGTGTCTACGCACAATTTTACAGGGAGAGCGTGACAAAACCGGGGGAAATTGCCAAAAAAAAAGTACGGGGAAGGTTGACACATTCACGCGTAATTGAGGAAAACGCTGATTTTCAGACTTTTGAAAAAAATAAGTTATTGATATCATATCGATTTTGTCACTCAAATAGTTTTATGGTGTTATGCACGAAATTGCGAAAGACACCAAAAAATGGCAAAAAAAACTTCGAAAAACTTGGAAAATACTCCTGGATATGGTCAAAAAATTTTGGACCAAAATATTGATTTAAAAAATTTTCAACAAAATTTTTTTTTTTAAATCGAGATATATTTGCGTCCAAAACTTTTTGAGCATATCCAGGCATATTTCCCATTCCGTGCAAAAAATCAGTAGAAATTCGCGTGAGTGTCAATTTTCCCCGGATTGATTACGCTCTCATTATCTATGACGAGGCCCCTGAAAAAAAATCGCAATGGTTAATTTTCTCACCTTAAGAGTTCCCTTAAGTTGCTCCACAGCCGCTTGTCTCTCAGTTTCCAATTTTTTCATCTTGTTAACCGACTCCTCACGAATCTGGAAACTTCCGTTCTATTCATCTCCTCTTTCTTAATAACTGAACCTGTTTATTCGCATGTTGAAGCCCTCTACATAGCTCTTCCAACTTGCTCTTTGCCTCCTCGGTGCGGAGAAGAACCTAAATGTGACAATCAAACCAAATCGAATTCAGATCAAGAGCAAGTGACTCTCAACCAGAAACACCTGTCATGTTTCCAAATCGTCACCTGATTATTTCTCTCCAGTTTTTTCTCCATCAAATCCTTCAGTTTGACCACCTTGTCGAAATTAACCAGTTTCTCCTTCAAATCCGCAACGCTTTTCTCGGAATCGGTGAGCTTCTTGAAGAGTTTTTCGACTTTTTCCGCATCCGAAAGTCCTTCAAGTGACTTCAAAAGCACTGCTTCGTCTGAAACATTTTTGATTAAAAAAAAAAGCAAAATGAAAGTTTCTCGATATTTTTCGAAACATTTTACATTTGCAAGATTTCCGCTCATTAACTGTCAAAACTTTAAAAAAAAAAAATAAAACTCACCAAAATGCTTGCCCATTGTCTCAAATTGCTACAAAAAGTAGTGTGGAATAATTTAGGCACACCGGCTTACAGCTCACAGAGGTATAGTGCTCGGGAGGGACAGCTAGTCAGTCGGCTCTCGATATCGACTCTCTGGCTGGCTTCTCTGCGCGCGTCTCCGAAAATCACGCAGTCTCTCGTCTCACGGAAAACGATGAATGCCAGAAAACGAGTGTCGTTGTAAATCTGGTGGGGCACTGCACTGCACTGAGCTCTGAAGAAAGATGAAGAACGGATGTGCGAGGGTGGAAAACAGATGAAGAAAAGGTACATGGTTGAGCGATTGAAACGCAATTGACACAATTTGAAATTTAAACAAAAAAGGTGCAGATTTTATCGAAAAAAATTGTTACAGACAATATGTATTTAATTGGGGACCAGTTGAAAAATGAATAACCTGTAAATATTTAAATATGGGCAATCAAAGTTAGTTTTCATAACAGTTGGGGAGAAAATCGTTTTCTTTGCGGAGATTGTTGAACACTGAAATTCAAATAATAAAAATAAAAAAAGAAAAAAAAGTTCTCAAATAGCTTACTCGAAATTCCCTTCAGAAGAGTCCTCATCTGAGCTTGAACTGAATTGGAGCCGCTTTCTCTTTCTCTTTCGTCCGAGTTTAGGTGAATTTATTTTGGTCTCTGTTTCTGTTTCCGTTTCCTTTTCCGTCTCCATTAAAGATTTTCGCGTTGAACGCCTACGTGTTTGTGGTGGAGTGACAGGGCTGAAAAATAGGTTTTTCTTCATGGAAATTTTTTAAATATTTAGCGAGGATTATTAAGGTGGCCGTTCTTTATTTCCGTGTTTATAAATTGAAGAAAAATTCATTAAAATTCAGGTTTGCATATGGGTTTATTCAAGAAACAGCAAAAATAACAAAAACCAGCAGAAAATGACAAAAATGCACCCGGACATTCCCACAAAATTTCAGACCAAAAACTCAATTTTAAAAAATTTCAGAAAAATCGATATTTTGGTCTGAAATTTCCTGGGAATGTCCCGGAGTATTTTTGCCACTATTTGCCAAAATTTCAAGCCGATCGGAGCATTCTCAGAATTTCTTGCTGGTTTTAGCTATTTTGTGAATAATCCCATATGCAAACCTGCATTTTAACTAATTTTTCTGCATTTTCCTACATTAAAATGTAGATTTGCATAGGAAAAAAATGGCAGGAAAATTCTGCTGCATAGGCCCATTAGAATGCTTCTATTAGTATGAAACTTTGAGAAATAATGTCAAAAATACTGCCGGACATGCTCAGAAAATTTTGAACCGAAATATCGACTTTTAAAAATAATGATTTTTTTTCTAAAAATTGTTAAAATCGGTATTTCGTTCCGAAATTTTCTGAGCATGTCCGGCAGTATTTTTGACATTATTTCCTATAATTTCAAGTCAATCGGAGCATTCTCCGGGGTTTCCCACAATATTTTCTAAAATTTTCAAAAAAATTCAATTCCAACAAAACTCACTTCCGATTCTCCAAATCTTCATCACTGTCATCTGTCTCATTCTCCTGTGCTTCCTCTTCATCCATCTCTTTCAGCCTTTCCAGAATTCGACTTCTCTCGGCAATCTGCTCACTTGTTGAACATTTTGATGTATCATCCTTTATCTTGTTTTGACGCAATCCAAAATAGGAAAATGTGTTGGAAAAATTCGTTTTCTGCAAAATAACTCATTTTTATCCAAAAAATAAAAATAAATTGTTCACCTTTATTTGAGGGGTTATAGTTTTTAACGATCCCATTTTATATGGATCTAAATCATTGGTTGGTGCCTCCAAATTGAGCAAAAATAAGTCTTGACGTGGTTTTGCAACATTTGATTTATTGTGAATTGCGTAAAATCCTCCGAACATTGGTACGAGCACTTGGTCCTGAAACACAACAGGGAAAGTTATACAAGGACCCAGAAAATGTCCTCTCTAGGAAAAAAAAATCGGTTTTCTTGTTATTTAGGTTATTGCGTACAGCATACCGTACAGTAGAAAGTATTTTAAACGATTAAATTAATCCTTGGCGATATGGAAATGAAAAAGGCCGTTCCAACGAGTGGTTCGAAAACAGGAAATAAAACGAATTACTTTTTTTGTTTAATGTGTGATTCGAGTGAAATTACGATAGGGATTCTCCAAAAATATGTACGTCGAGAGGTGCTTTCTATGAGAGGATATTCACGCCGCTTTCCATGTATTTTTGTCGGTTTTTTTCTAATAAATGTGAAAAAATGTAATTCAAAGTATTTTTTAATATTTAAAAGGCAATTTGCCTGAAAATTCACTAAGCAAATGCAAAAACTTTGACGAATCGAAAACTACCCTTGTGCGTCCGGGCGCGTTTTCTGGCTCCCGGCTCATGGTCCTGTGATTATGTTTCATATTTTCACAATTGCAAAAAATTCGAAATGATTATTTAGAAAGACAGAAAAAGTTCAGGAAAATTGAGTCCCTAACCGCACAGTTGTAAAAGCTGAAGGCGAGAAAAAGCATAGTTTTGAAATTTCCATTAAAAAATCTTTACAAACAATACAAACGCTACTAAATAAAGAAAAAAACATACGTCATCAAATGCAGCACCGTCGTACAATTGTTCGCGGAACGCCTCGTATTCCTCATCGTCATCGCTGAAGATGTCGTTCATCATGGCAACGGAATTCAAATGACTGTCGAATAGTTGACAAACTGTTGCCAAAACTAGATTCTAAATCTCAAGTGATAAGATGTTTGCAATAGTGCGTGAAAATAAATGTTTGCCGCGGTAGAAAAAATAACGAGTGGAAACCAAACAAAAAAAGAAAAACAATTGAAAGTGGCGGCGGGGAAGAGGAAAGTGCGCTCCACTGCACATGCGCGCCAAATTTGAATTCGATCAGTAAATTTTTATTTCGCTGAAATTTTCAGTCGTTCATCGGCTTTCACTGTGTTTAAAATGCAAATTCATTTGATACCTACCCAGTGAGTTTTTAATGTCAACTCAAGTTATTCTTATTATTAATTAACTTTTTTTATTATTACAGAGAAGGAAGTCAAGAATGGATGGCCATCGAGCTACATGGCACGATTTCACCACACGAGGGCAGTTTTGATGGGAAAACTTTGGGTTCGTGTTTATTTATTGAAATGAAAAATTCATGTTTAAAGAATTTAAAACAAAATAACGCCCATACAACCGAAAACGACCGGAGTTTTTAGCGCGAAAATTGAAAAAAAAAAAAAAAAGGAGAAAACCCCTATAATGGATTCGTGACGGAGTGACATTTAACGTGAAACTGGCAGACGAAAAATCTCTTCATTTCTTCAGTTATTTCTTCATTTTTAAAATAAAAACCTGAAAAAATATTGTCACTCCGCCACGAATCCATTATATTTTTGCTGGAAATTTTTATGGAACTTTCGACGCGGAATAATGCACCAAAAACTGACAAACGATGGTTTAAAAAATCAATAAATAGCAAAAACATTACACATTTTTATATCAAAACTCTCGTTCGGTTATCAGGTACGATTTGCTGGGGAGATCGTAACAATGCGTACATGATCATCGGGAACCAAACACTTGAAGGAAAGGTAAATATTTATTATTTTGTGTTTTCAATCGTGTTGCATCATCAAACAATGAAACCCCGTCTTCTTTTTTCTAGTGAATAATTCATTTTAGTGCATTTTGAATTTTTGGGTTTAGAAAAGTGGGCGAGGTTCCATTTATGTTTTTTTTTTTCCGATTCCGGTTCCGAGGCAGTTTCACTTCCGAAATTATTTCCAATTCCGTTCCGAGCTAAAATGATTTCCGAAAATAATTCCGCTTCGTCGGAAAATTTTTTTTTTCCCAAGTCGGAAAAAACATGTTTTTCTGTCGAAATTAGGTACGAAAAATCGTTTTTTTTTTTTGGAAAAAATTCGACCATGTCCGTGACACAAATTTCCTATTTAAAACACGAGTTTACGTATCTTTCCTCATTTTTTTTAAACTGTTTTGTGGACAATTTAGGATTTGATGGACCTATTCAGGTTCATTTCCGATTTTTCCGATCGGAAGTCGGAATTCCGACGGAAATCGGGACGAGAATTTTAAATTTCGGAATTCCGTCGGAAATTCGGAAATAAAAATGAAAATTTCGGAATTCCGACGGAAATTCTGAAAAGAAAATTACAAAATCGGAAACTTCCGACGGAACTCGGAAGAGAAATTTTCGTTTCCGAGAAAGACTGAGTGTAGACTCCAATAGAATTTCACCACCTCCTAGTACCTGTAAACTGAAACATCGATCCTGTACTTGCAGATATGCAAAGCCGATCGACCACTGCTCGTGATTCAAAAAAGCGACAAAAAGTCGCCAGATGGGGAAAAACAAGCGACAGTAAACGCGATAGTGCGCAAAAAGTTAGTGTTCAAGACAAGGCCACGCCCACTTGTGATATCAACGGCTTCATAAAACGATAAATTAGAAATGCTTACTCACGATGTCAAAAAAATGGTTTTTTTCTGTACAATTTCTGAATTTTCCATACATATAAAATTGAGATCAGTAAAATGCGAAATCCATTTTCATATTCTTTTTGCTCTCATATCCATACTCCAAATCGATTTGTCTTCTCGCATACACGAATATCATGTCCATCACCAAATTAATAAGCGATACGTTGTAGATTATTGTGGCACCAAAGAAGAAGTTGGCATTTCCACTTCCACTCACCATCCACATGTGCCACATCACTGGCATCAGAACTATCGTTGACACAAATGTTCCAGCGATGAGAAGTGAATATCGAAAGTCTGTGAAAATAAAATTCAATATTTTAATTTTTCTGCGCGTAACGTACGCTTCTTGTAATCTTCGTGTAGCGGCAGAATTGCCAACAGAACAGAGACTTGATTCAAAGTGGGATACGGGAAGAAAACCGAAGTGAGCAATCCGATGACAGTGAAGTGAAGGATTGCGTCACGTCGCATCATTAACGTCACCGGGATCGGGACGAAGAAGAAGAGGACGAAGAAGGAAATTGAGTAAAATGATCGAAAATGATCAAAGATTTGCACGAAAAAGTACCAGTAAAGACCGACATTTGGCTGGATGCTCGAAAAGTTTATTCTGAAAAAAAAACTTTAAATTTATTTTGGAGCTATGCTGAACTTACATAGACATGTAAACACTCTGAATGAAATTCAAATTGTTGCCATTCAACATTACATTCAATTGCAGAAAGATGGCTGCAGTGCCAGCAGCAATGAGGATGAGCGATATGAACTTTAATGAAGATCCATTCGATCGGAAAACTAGACAGGATAAAAGAACAGCTGGATAAATGGTGAAAGAGGACCATGCGCCTATGATCAGGGCGCAGATTGTTGGACGGCCTGGAATATAAAGTTCTGCACTTTTTCGTTATTCAGCTTCACGAGCGAAATTCAGTCACGATGCCCCAGCATTTTTTCTTTCATTGGTTAATTCAAAAACTGACCTATAACAAAACATAGAAACACGGAGGCGAGCGCAAAATTCTGAAGCACAGTCATCGAGAGAATACCAGTGGAGACAATGGTGATTGGGTTGAATGCGTAAAGGTTGAAGACAAGCGTCTCGATCCTCTGTGCTTCTTTATCTCCCTTCACACGTCTCCACACCGTCCCGGCGGCTTGCGAAATCATCAGAGCGGTTGCCACGTCAAGAAAAATGAACAATGGAAGGATGAGCGAGGGGAAAGTGTTCAGAAGATGGCGGAAAAAGTGTAGTGTCAATGGAAGCTGAAAATAGGATAATCGAGTGGCTCGGATCAGGAAGATTTTTTTGGGTAATCCGGTTTTTGGACAAAAGCTGAGTCGATATATGCTCCGAATTGACAAAAAACATTTCCAGTTATTTAACTGATAGAAATACGCCTTTCTTTGGAATTATTTTGAGGCAAAAAAATTGTTGAAAACATTTTTGTCCCACCCCTGAGTCCGAGATAGCTGCCTCAAAACATGTCTTACAAAGTGCATATTTTTGGTGACGAATGGATCGACGCCATCTTCAAGAAGAGCGATTCCATCTTTCAGCTGCTGAAACGAGTAGACGACAGAGTTGAACTCGACACGTTCGGCGAAGAAATCCGCGTAAGCGGCACTCGCGGAACGAACTGATATCGCCGCAGAAATCGGAAATCTGAATTGCAAGCTTATTTTGGCCCTAGGACGTTTCGAAACCTGCCACTTCGAAACTTTAAAGCATTTTTAGCGCTGATTTTCCGAAAAAATTTTCGGAAAAAAAGTATTCGACAACTATTTTATCCTTGTCCGAAGTTCGTCAATTCTGCGAACACGACGACGAAAAATAACACTAAAGTTTCGAAACGTCCCAAAGTCCCTATTTTGCTACAAAAGAGTGAAAGACCTACAAAAAGTTGATTATCGAGAATTTCGACGGCTGCTCTTTTGTTGATATTTCATCCTTCTTCATCGCCATGTGTCCTGGAAATTGGCGAATGAGAAGCAGATTTCAATCGTATAAAAATCTCCATAGAACTTTTGTGTGCTCATTCCCAGATGGGCTCCTCCACTTCATCGCCCGCTTCCGCTTCTAACAAGCAGGAAAGTCGAAAAGCGGATAATCAGATTCTTAATTCTTATCAAGTAAGTAAGTCAAAATCAGGACGACGACCAGGTGGTTAGATTTCAGACATTAAAAAGAAAACAAATACTTTGTTATATTTATAAATATGTATCTTACAGAAATCAATAATTCGAAATGCATGGCGACATATGAGCCGGAAAGGTCCGTCAAATTGTGGAAGCACGATCACACGACGCATGATGGCGAGAAAGAGTGCGATTGGAGAAGTGCTCGACAGATCGGCAATCGACTACCACAATCTGCAGATTGTCGAATTTTTACAAAAAGTGATGCAGAGTTTGGACGAGCCAGATAAAATATCAAAATTGTGTCAAGAAATTGGTCAAAAGCACGCGAAATATAGACGGAGTAAAGGAATGAAGGTGAGTTAGTTTAGGTGGAGGAGATCAGCTGAAACATGACGTGGGGCGAAAATCTGAAACTCAGTTACTCTCTTTCTGTTTTTCCGGCTCTGGAACGTTTTGAAACTTTCGTCGCCGTGTTCACAGTGTTGACGAATTTCGGTCAAGGATAAAATAGTTTGGCGAATTTGTAAAAATTTACCACCAGTTTCGAAGTGACAGGCTTCGAAACGTCCCAGATCCGTTTTCAGCTATTCACCATACGCCAAGTTTTAGATCGATTATTGGGACAAACTAGGCGAGGCAATCACCGAGACAATTCGCGAATATCAAGGATGGAAAATTCACCGAGAAAGCCTGCGAGCCGCCACGATTCTCGTCTCATTTGTTGTGGATCAGTTGAGATTTGGTAAAAAAGAGAATATAGGGGAAAAATAAAATTAAAATTGAAAGGAATTTTACAGGATATTCAAGAGGTTTACATGTTCAAGGATCTCGGGAAACAAGAGAGGAGGACGAAGATGACCGATAAGGTTGTTTTCCACAAATTAATTGTTCTCCTCAAAACGAGCACGTTTTCGTTCCATTTGATCATTATTCAACGCCGAAAAGAACGTCTTCACATCGTCTTCGCTTATCGCTTTTCCATTCTCGCCAGCTTTGTTCATGAAATCACCGAGTTTCCGTTTGAATTCGTTCACACCTGTAAATGTAAATAAAAATTTGTTTTAATTGAAAAGAAACATGAATCCCATAAATATTAACATACCAGAATAAAATCGCTGAGCTCCTTCCATGCCAATTTCCTTGACCAGTTCCCTCATCTCTTCATTATCGTTTTGTTTATTTTCCTCTGCTTTTTTCTTTGATTCCATCTCGAATGTCCCAATATCATCTTCATCGTCCAAAAGGAAATCACAATTGGCTCTTTCATATACCGAAACACAGCCCGTACACTTGCAGAGTCTCTCCCGGAATTTCTGAATTTCCACCGAAATTGACTCTTCGCTCAATTTCAACTGCTCCGAAGTGAGTTTGAAGTGACAGAATCGCTCTTTTCCGTGAGGAATCTGTTGCACAAACGGCAGATTTTTAACACAGGATGAGCAGACCTGATAATGAACACTATTATTTTTTGACTGATTCCAAACTCACAATTGAAGAATTCAGCTCCTTTCCATGCTCGCTGTTCGTTGTTGGCTCTTCCAGAAATACTTGTTTGATATTTAAGTGCTGGAAATTCCATATTGGTCAATTTTTGTTTATTTTAATTAACAAACATTGTTATGATACCAATCTTCGCAAATCTCGCACTGTAAAAACTCATGATCTCCACTGTCTTCCGGATAATAAATATCGCAAACGCAAAATTTCGCATTGTAATTATGATTATACATGTTATACTGATTTTGGGCGTCTTTACTCTCGTAAAGTTGGCATTTTTTGCTCTCAAACTTGGAATTTCCACAATCGCACCGAAACTTTCGTTTTGTATACAACTCCACAACATCATGCCCTTCATGGCAATGCAAAGAACAACCGTAGCAGACGCCGGCCATTAGAGGTGCTGGTGTGCATGTCAGACATGTAAACACGGTTTGCCGAGGTTTATATCCCTGAAAATTGAAAATCCTTTTTAATCACAACCACTTATAATATTTAAATCTGTCGACCCTTGTGGAAAATTCAAATTACTGTAAAACCTGTAATAGAACGGCCCCCTAAAAAGGAAGCAACTTATTTCCCATCGATATTTTTTTTTTCAATTGTACTTATTACAGGTTTCTCATTTTTTTTCACACATTTTTTGCCGTTTTCATGAAAAATCGTTAAGATTGAAAACAAATTGAAAAATAAACCTAACACAATTTGGCGCCTGTGTAACATAATTTTGGCATACGACCCAAAATGAACGGCTAATAGCCAAAACTTCCCTGAGAAGGTGATGCTTTCGTTTCCATTTTACGGGGAAAGAGTAGTGGACATAAATGAAACTAGCCTTATACGCAAGATATCAGGGTACCAAAAATATACCTCAGGGTAAGTGCAAACAGTTGAATCTTGAGCACCGAATAAAAGCTCTGCCTGCTTTTCGGCTTCATCCATTTCCTTCACAATGTCTTCGAATGTCACGGAATCTTCTAAAAACTCCAAATGAAAAGTTATTGAACCAAAAAATATTACTCACCTTCAACTGCAACAGACTGAACAACTTCTTCTTCCTGGTTTTCCATACCTTTTAAATTCAAAAATCAAAAATTTTGAAGAAATTTGGAAGAAAGAGGCCTCCCACACGTGAAATGTCTCTGCGTCTCTCATCTATAATGCATGCCGGTAGAGCGCGATTGCATCAAAACTCGCCGGGAAAATGTGTGCCTTTCAAATATCGAAACAATTATGGACCTATTCAGCGCAGGAAAAGAACCGATTTTCGCGGTTTTTTCCCTATGCAGGTTGTTTTCCAGGAAAAAAACCGAGACCCCACGAAAAGGGGGGAAAGTGTTGAAATGTGGGAACGAAAAGGGGGGAAAATGGGCGGAGCCTAATTTTTTTTGGTTTTTTTTCGAAGGAATCGATCATTTTAGTTTCAAAAAAATTAAAGAAGTTCAATTCGAACATAAATCTATTATTAGAAAAAATGTCGCAAGAGTTTGCGGCACTTTTGCGGTTGGCTCCGCCCATTTTCCCCCCTTTTCGTTCCCACATTTCAACACTTTCCCCCCTTTTCGTGGGGTCTCAAAAAACCCATCGCGTCGAGACCCGGCAGTGAAAAATGCAATGCGCCTTTAATTTTCAACGGGAATTCGGTTGAAATTTAAAGGCGCATCCGGTTATTTCATCGGCCGGTATTGACACGACAAGTTGTTTACGTCAAAAAACCTCCGACTACTGTAGTTTTTTGTTTTTTTTTTTCTCAATTCTGCATAGGGAAAAAAACCACGAAAAAAGGTTGTTTTCCTCTGCTGAATAGGTCCATTACTCTAATGAACCTATTCAGCAGAGGAAAAATACCGTTTTTCCTGTGCAGAATTGAGGAAAAACGACAAAAACTACAATATTGTGAAAACATAAAAGTTGCAACGCGGTGTTTGCGTACTTTTGAAAATTCAAAAGGGAATGAGAGAAATAGCATGGCAAATGAAGAGAAATGTTCCCATTTTCGTTTGAATTTTAAAAGTACGCAAACACCGCGTTGCAACTTTTTTGTTTTCACAATAGTGGAAGGTTTTTTGGCGTAAACAACTAGTTGTGTCAAGACCGGCCGCTGAAATAGTTCGATGCGCCTTTTAATTTCACCCAAATTCTCATTGAAAATCAAAGGCGCATTGCATTTTTTACTGCCGGGTCTCGACACGATGGAGTTTTTCCTGGAAAGCAACCTGCATACACGGCGTGTTGGGGACTACTTTTTAGAAAACTTTTTTGAGATCAAATTTTCGAGCGCCAATTCTCGCGAGTCTGTGTCTCCATTTTTGCACGCGTTTTGCTAGACTAGACCTTTACGTAGGGCCTATTTAGCACGCCGTGGCATAGGGAAAAAAAACCACGAAAATCGGTTTTTTTTCCTGCGGTGAATAGGTCCATAATGGGATTTCCAGCACTGCGCTGAATAGGTCCATGCAGTTCTGATTCGGGGTAGCCTCTAATTTTAATGGGAATTTGGTTGAAAATTAAAGGCGCATCATATTATTTTTTCGGCCGGTCTCGACACGACTATCGTATTTCCTCTAATTTAAGCGCATGCCCTTCTAGTGTTTCATTTCATCACAATTGCCGGGTATTCACTGGGATATGAGGAGGGAGTGAGTAAACGCGCCCGGACGCACAAACGCAACGCAACCAAATTAGACCCAAAAAATAAATAAAGCGCGCGAAAAATTTCACAATATCGGAGAGAAAAACCACAGCAAATACGTGAAAATTACGAAACTATTCAAAATTATTTTGCGCGCGTTGGTTTTTCTCTCCGATAGTGTGAAATTTTTCGCGCGGTTTTTTTTTATTTTTTGGGCCTCATTTGGATGCGTTGCGTGTGTGCGTCCGGGCGCGTTTACTCACTCCCTCCTCATACTGGGTATTTAGAGGTTTTCACACCCAACTTCGGTCGTCTCATGCCTGCTTTGTTAGAAAGTATTTTGGCGAGTTTAGTGTGCAAACCTCTAAATACCCGGCAGTTCTGATGAAATGAAACTATAGATGGGCATGCGCTTAAATTAGAGGAAATACGGTAGTTGTTTTCGTCAAAAAACCTCCGAGTACTGTAGTTGTTTGTCTTTTTTCCTTTTCCTGTGCTGAATAGGTCCATAACGTAAATCGCCGACACGAATTGGGAGCCGTTGCAACGTTGAATTTATACAGTGCGTCCAACAATTTTAGGACCCCCCTCGATTTTGGGGTCCCAGACAAAACCGAAAGAGATATGAAAAATCTGTGAATGCAGTTCAATTTAGAATTAAAAATAACCCCCAAGACCAATTTTTTATAATCCTACCATGTCCCGTCCCCGCACACGACAAAAAAGTCCTATTTTTGACTGTCCAAAAATTATAGGACCCGCTGAGAATTTGGGTGTGCGGATGATTTTTAGACCATATTTTCTCCTTAAATTTTATTTTCATTGACTTTATATCGTCTCAAACTATTTTTAAACTTATTTGTCGTAAACGTATCATATGTTTTTTTTTGTTGAAAGTCACTTATTCATGGAATGGTTACACTTATGCCAATAAATCACATTAATTGTGAGAAAATCAGTTTAAACGCAAAAAACGTGCAGGAAATTGAAAGACTATCAGTAATTGATATCTCCGCCGTTTTTCTGAATCACTTTGATCACTCTGTTAGGCATTCTCGCCACCAACATCTTCAACTCGGCTTGTGTGATTGCATCCCATTCAGCCTTGATAACATCCTTGAGGTCCTGGATGGTGTTCAACTGTTTTCCGTGACGATAGGCGTGACGGACAAAAAGATCACATAGATTCGCGGTGAGTTGAGATATGGGCTACAAGCTGACCATTCATTTCGAAGCAAACCAATTCCTTGTAGTGTTGCAGACGTGAATTGCGGCGTTTTCCTATTGGAAGATGTTGTTATACGGTTCATTTTAGTTACATAGAATAATAGAGTAATATTGAATATACAGTAAATATAGAAGATTCATTCGGAGAGAACGATCTCTTCGAGCCCCGTCCACCAGACTGACGAAGGTCTCGAGCGCGGCTCGCCTGATGGGTTGGGGTCAGTGGGCGGAGACCGGTTCCAATAGACATACAATGTCTATTGTCCCACGGTACCCGTTACAATGTTGATGTTGTGTCGTTTGCGGAAGATTCTGCCTTTTCCCGTAATTGATAAGATCATTGACATAGCAACGAATAGCATCCCGGCTTCTTCCAAGTTGAGGAGGCATCTCATGCAGCTTCCTTCCCAGTTGGTGCATCACATCAACGTTGGCCTGTTCCGCGGGAGTGAGGAAAGCAGAGCGAGCCATGATCGAATGAATGGTTCGCAGGCATACTTTTAGGATATGAACCAATTCAGCTTTTGTTAACGGTAGCTGCACTGTAAACTTTCACCACAAACGACCTTACAGCAAGCATAGAAAACCCAGCTCATCATAACAACAAATCTTACATTGTCCCATAAGTTCTTCAAATACCGAAGTTACTGCGGATCTCGGTGTTCTGTTCAATCGGAAGACTGCTGGTGCACCGTTCTCTCTTTGAAGATGTTTCTATTACCCAATCAGAGGCTGTGTAAAGCGAGGATGAAGGGGGGACTCGAACCTGTGATCTTCCGAACTACAGCCGTCGCCACTACCAACTGAGCTGTTTGTTGAATACGCAAACATACAAATTACATGAGAAGTCTACTAAAGCAGCTCGAAAATAGTTTAAAACAATATAAACTTTGTTAAAAACGAAAAATATCGTCAAAAAATCATCCGCACACCCGAATTCTCAGGGGGTCCTATAATTTTTGGACAGTCGAAAATACGACTTTTTTGTCGTGTGCGGGGACGGGACATGGTAGGATTATAAAAAATCGGTCCTGGGGGTTATTTTTAATTCTAAATCGAACTGCATTCACAGATTTTTCATATCTTTTTCGGTTTGTCTGGGACCCCAAAATCGAGGGGGGTCCTAAAATTGTTGGACGCACTGTACGTGAAATGAAATAATTTGGAGACCAAAATGAAAATCGCATAGCGTTGAGTTCAGCGGAGCGCGTTTGACCATTTTGGCGGACCGACAATAGTAAGTTTACCGTGAAGTGTCAATCCGTGCGAGTACGTGATATTACGCGATTATCATCTGAGGCCGTATTCATCAACATTTACCAGGTAAACACATTTACCTTGGTAAATATTTACCAGGTAAATGAGTAGGTAAATGATTTACTTGGTAAACGCATTTACCATATCCACGAAGCAATTTACCAATGATAAATATTTACCGTGAAAAAATCAGTGGTGCACTAATTATTTCTATCGATTTTTGACTTTCTTGAGCTATTTTTAACTCTTTTTTTTGTAAAATAATTGGTAACATTTTTGAAAACTTAAAATTATTCTTCTTTTCGGTAGGTTTTTTTTTTTAATTATTTTTTATTAATTTTCGTGATAAACTGCTTTTAAAATTTATTTCAAAGAAAATCTTTAAGGCTGTAAATTTGTACGATTGCTCTGTCACGGATCATTCTCCATCTGTGAAATCGATAAATTGCCGAAAAATTGGCATTTATCAACATTCCAGAGCATTTATTTTAAATAGGTTTCGACATTTCTCTGAATTCCAGCATTACTGAGAACTTATCGATTTTTGTCAAATTATGGAGAAATTTTTACTTTGCGAAATTTAATAGGGGAAAGGATTTTTTTGTTTATCACCAAACAGCGATTTTTCGTGTTTCTAGTCAAACTATTTTAATTTTTTGGAAAAGTCGAAATTCTAAGTAAATATATTTTAATAAATTAGACGCTCATAAAACAATACTTTTAGTGAAGGAATGAATACAAAAAGAAACAAAACAGTCAAAATTTGAATAAAAAATAAAAAGGTAAACGCCATTTACCGACACCAACTGGAGGTAAATGTTTTTGGCGAGGTAAACACATTTACCATTTACTTTGAAGTTTGATGAATACCAAAATTTGTTTTGTTTCTCTGGTAAATCATTTACCAAGACCATTTACCCATTGGTAAATGTTGATGAATACGGCCTCTGAGGCCGTATTCATCAACATTTACCAGGTAAACACATTTACCTTGGTAAATATTTACCAGGTAAATGAGTAGGTAAATGATTTACCTGGTAAACGCATTTACCATATCCACGAAGCAATTTACCAATGGTAAATATTTACCGTGAAAAAATTTGTGGTGCACTAATTATTTCTATCGATTTTTGACTTTCTTCAGCTATTTTTAACTTTCTTTATTTTTGTAAAATAATTGGTAACATTTTTGAATACTTAAAATTATTCTTCTCTTCGGTATGTTTTTTTTTTAATTTTTTAAATTTTTGATCCCAGCCCAAGGAGGACACTAAATTCGTCGAGCGTTGAAAATTTTTAGGTGTGAAAATGTGATAAATTTTCGTGATAAACTGCTTTCAAAATTTATTTGAAAGAAAATCCTTCAGATTGTAAATTTGTACGACTGCTCTGTCACGGATCATTCTCCATCTGTGAAATCGATAAATCGCCGAAAAATTGGCTTTTATCAATATTACAGGGCATTTATTTTAAATAGGTTTCTACATTTCTCTGAATTTCAACATTACTGAGAACTTTTCGATTTTTGTCAAATCATGGAGAAATTTAATAGAGGAAAAGTGAATATTCCATTGCGATTTTTTTTGTTTATCACCAAACAGCGATTTTTCGTTTTTCTAGTCAAACTATTTTAATTTTTTGGAAAAGTCGAAAATCTAAGTAAATATATTTTAAAAAATTAGACGCTCATAAAACAATACTTTTAGTGAAGGAATGAATACAAAAAGAAACAAAACAGTCAAAATTTGAATAAAAAATAAAAAGGTAAATGCCATTTACCGACAACAACTGGTGGTAAATGTTTTTTGTAAGGTAAACACATTTACCATTTACCTTGAAGTTTGATGAATACCAAAATTTGTTTTGTTTCTCTGGTAAATCATTTACCAAGACCATTTACCCATTGGTAAATGTTGATGAATACGGCCTCTGATTTGTTTTCCATATGGGAGTAGAATTAAAACGAGCAAAAAGAAACAATTATAGTTTATCGTGATAAAAAGAGAAAGTGAGAACAGGTGTGGGAAGACTGGAACATTCATTCGATTCTATTCGTTTATTCCGGCAAGGCGAAGGAACGTCTCTTCGAGACTGGACTGCGTCAGAATAAAGTCCTTAACTTTCAACTCTTTCGCTAGATTTTGCACCATTTCAAATTTGGCCGACCAGCTATCGTCTTTTTTCTTCGGAATCTGAAAGTAATGCCAAAAAGGTCACTAAAAATATTTTTTATAGATATTGTGTTTTCAGTCGAGCTGCAACATGAGAACGAGAGAAAAAAGACATGTTTTCTCAGCTTCTCTTCGAATCGAACTGTGTTTGCGTGGTCGCGCGAAAAAAAGTGGGCGGAGTCACGCGTTCTCATGTCGCAAGTCGAGCTCGGCTTACCCAAGAAAGGCAAACGAAGGGCTGGCATCGCAGAACCGTCTGATATTCCGTTGGCCACGGTCCGATCGGTTCGTGGTATTACTCTCGTTTCAGCAGCTGCTCATAAACTATAAAAATAGCCCAATTTTCACACGAAATATCTCGGAGCGCATTTTTTGATACAGTTGAAATGAGTGCAACCGTAACCCTTTAAAAATGTATACAGACATTTCGTGTGAAAATTGGGCTATTTTCAAAGTTTATGAGCAGCTGCTGAAACGAGAGTAAGACCATGAATCGATCAGACCGTTGCCAACGGAATTTCAGACAGTTCTGCGATGCCGGTCTTTCATTTTCCCTTTTTTGGGCAAGCCTAGCTTGGGTATGCAAATATATAGTTTCCTTTACAAGGGAATGGTCCGAACTTAACTTGGCGTTTCGAAATGAAACCTATATAGGATGAAAGAGCACATCATGGGGAGCTCAAATCACTTTTCAATTTTTGCAATAAACCATTCGGAGCCGAGCAAATGAGCTCCAAAGTTTTAATTTTCACGTGCGAATTTATCACCGCAGTTGAGGGTCATTTTCAACAGTGGCCGGGTCGCCGAGTGGTTAGAGCAAGAGAACGGTAAATGGAGGATGCGGGTTCAATCCCTCGGGGTGAAAAATTTTTGTATTTTGATTTTTGCGTTCACTTTTCAAGGTCCTAGAATTTTTTTTTTGACTTTTACCAATTGTTTCGCGTTGCTAACCTCTTTTCCACGTATGATGACGATTGGATGTTTGTGTTTTGTTTTGTTTTTATTTCGTTTTAACTGGAGATGACACTTCATGTGGCAAATGTTCTATCGTTATTATCCAAGAAATTTTTGATTTCGAACTCGGATCCCCCTCCACGTATTTCCCGACAAGATACAAAAATGGCGGATCATATTTACAATATACTGTATCATGCTATTGGTGGAAAAGTGGAAGTTGAAGAGTTGGAAGAAATTGATGACGAGGAAGATTCCGAATGGGAAAAAGAAGAATTCAAGGTATTCCTTTTTTCGTTGCTGAAAATGCGCTTCGTTGGACTCTAGAATGTTTCAAGTTTCTGCAGGCATTCGACGATTATGTTCTGCCGTCTCATAAGGAGCTCAAGTTTGGAGAACGGATTGTGACCCGAGAAGAAGTGGAGAAGGCGATAAAGTTCTATCGACGAACCTCCAATGGCTCGAGGACTTTAAAAACCATGAAGTCCCAGTTTCGCTGGCTCACATCAAGCAACCATTTGGTAAAGTTGAGAAAGTATGAAAAAGAGCGGGACAACATGCGAGAGAGTCGCACCGAACTATTGCGACTACTCGGCAAACGCTTATTTGAAGAAGTGAAGGAGAAGTTGGAAAAAGGTGTAGTATATTCTAATTTCAAATTGGAAACACTGTTTACAGGGTTATCTATGCACGATAGAGATTTGATGTATATTGCAAGGGATATAAATAGGAAGGAGATGCGAATTGATAATTTCACTGCTAGTCAAACGTGGATTACAAGATGGAAGCAGAGCTACGGGTACGGCTTGAAAAAAGTTACAACTTGAATAAAGTTTTCAGAATTGTGAGCAGAAGAATCACAAAATTCACGTCCACCAAGTGCCTTCGTAATAAACCTGATATCCAAAAGAAGGCAGATGATTTTGTCAGTGATTGCAGAAAGGAGATGAAAAACTACCTCTCTTGTCAAATATTCAATGCCGATCAATGTGGAGTGCAAAAGGAACTTTATGGAGCAAGATCATTGGCGTTTGTAGGGGAAAGAACAGTGGAACGAGTGGTACAGTCAAAGAGTTCATTGACACACTCTTTTACTTTTTTACCACTTTTGTTCATGGACGGTTCACTCGGCCCAAAAGCCTTCGTCGTCCTCCCCGAGCCTTCCGGTCACTTTCCACCGACCAGACCTATTCCCAACTGTCCCAATTTGGAGGTTCGTGCGGCGAAAAGCCATATTATGAGCAAGGATCTTATGTGTGATTGGCTCCGATCTTGTGTCTTCCATCCTTCCGCCCCCAAGAAAATGTTGGCAATAGTTGATAGCTGGCCCAGTTTCAAGGACCATGCCACAATAAAGAGCTGTGCGCCTCCCGGGTTTGATGTCGTTATTAAAAACATCCCCCCTCATACGACTGGCATTATCCAACCATTGGATGTCCACTGGAACGGGCCCTTCAAGGTATCGTCTTTGATATTAACTTCTTTCATTCGCATTTTCCAGAATCTTATTAAAAAATTCTCGAATTTCGCCCTCAACTTCCATCCGGAATATGTTCTTGCGCAAAGGAACAATACGATTCTTATGATCTCTCTTCTCTACTTCCAAATCTCTTCTATCAAATTTTGCCCCTTCCTTCAATACTCTTGGAAAAAAGCGGGCTACATGGACACAAGCTCACCGTTCTTGACACCTTCGGAGTTCTGTTTCGGACAAGTTGGCGCAGATGATTGCTTCAAGACGGGATGTACCGAGAATGCCTTCATCAAGTGTGCGAGATGCACCAACACTATTTGTTTCTCCCATTTCATAATTGTTGATCGGCATTATTGTCCTTATTTATGAACTGTTACTACGTATTAAACACAAAAAATTGGTAAAAGTCAAAAAAAAATTCTAGGACCTTGAAAAGTGAACGCAAAAATCAAAATACAAAAATTTTTCACCCCGAGGGATTGAACCCGCATCCTCCATTTACCGTTCTCTTGCTCTAACCACTCGGCGACCCGGCCACTGTTGAAAATGACCCTCAACTGCGGTGATAAATTCGCACGTGAAAATTAAAACTTTGGAGCTCATTTGCTCGGCTCCGAATGGTTTATTGCAAAAATTGAAAAGTGATTTGAGCTCCCCATGATGTGCTCTTTCACCCTATATAGGTTTCATTTCGAAACGCCAAGTTAAGTTCGGACCATTCCCTTGTTAGTATTGTGTTCACGAACGACTGGTGCTGACGACGCTCCGATGTTCCGCAGTTTTTCGCCTCGCAGCGATTACCACAGAACATTGAGAAACTGCGGAATATCGAAGCGTCGTTAACACCAGTCATTTGTGAACGCATAATTCTATACACTTATTGTCGGCCCGCCAAAATGGTCAAACGCGGTCCGCTGAACTCAACGCTATGCGATTTTCATTTTGGTTTCCAAATTATTTCATTTCACGTTGAATTTATCCCGCAGTACTAATAAAATTTTTCTGTGTGTCTCTCTGTCTTTATTTATTTCACGTTGAATTTATACGTGAAATTGAATAATTTGGAAACCAAAATGAAAATCGCATAGCGTTGAGTTCAGCGGAGCGCGTTTGGCCATTTTGGCGGTTCGACAATAATCAAATTTTGTTTTCCGGAAAATTTCCTGTGGTTTTCAACTTTCTTGTATAAGCCCCCGAAGTTCTAAAAAAAAACTCCAAAAAAAGTTCTGGTCAATACTATAAAATTAAAGGTAAGAGGCTATATGCATAAATTTCGTTTGTCGGGCAAATGGGTGTTTAGGTATTCGTGAGGGGTTCATTGGGCTTTGTCTGTAGTTCATGGAGGTTTGAAAAAGTGTCTAAAGGTTTTTGCCGTGATTTTCAAGATTTAAAACATAACGTTTGGAAGGCATCGACCGCCCGACAAAAGCCGACAAACCCCTTTGCCCGAAAATGAAGTATATGAATACGGCCTAAGGAAGCTGCCTTCTTTACCTGCCACTTGAGATTCAAAGTTCTGTTAGTTTCCGCCGTTTTGAAAACCGATTTTGGGATTTTCTCAGCTACCCGTTTTACAATGTCTTCGCGCTGTTCGTCGTTATTCAATGTCAAAATCATTGTGTAGTTATTTCCGTATCTGAACAGTAAGAATAAACGTTGCGGCACACAGAAGACAAAACTTACAGAGATTTGAGATCCTGACTTGTGCCAATCGCTATAACCTGTCCTTTATTGAGCACCGCTATTCTGGAGCATAATGCCTCACACTCATCCATCGAGTGAGACGTCAGCACAATTGCGCTTTTCGAGTTTTCTCTACACCACAGCAGCAGCTCCCAAATTTCTCGCCTCGCTTGTGGATCTACTCCGGCAGTCGGCTCGTCCAGAATAATCAACTGGGTGGGGGAAAGGAGAGCCACACCAACCGAGATTTTTCTTTTTTGTCCTCCACTGCAGTATCGGATGCGTTTGTTGGCATTTCCCTCCATTCCAACGCATTTCAATACGAGTTCAACCTTCTCTTTATAGTGATCGAATCCGTGCATTTGTGCGAGAATCTCCAGTGTCTCTCTTCCAGTCATATCGGGCAACAAAGCATCGTATTGTGGACAATATCCAATTGCAACTAGCTCGGTAACGTCGCGACCACCAATTGTGGCTTCACCGCTTGTCGCAAAAGATTGACCAGTAAGGATGTTGAATGTTGTCGTCTTTCCAGCGCCATTCACACCCAAAAGTCCAAAACATTCTCTCCTATCAACAGCCAAGCATAACTCATTGACTGCAGTATAACCACCGAATGTTTTCGTAAGGTCGTTGATAACAAGTGCACATTTACCCGTCTTTTCTTTGTGAACACGCTTTTTCTCTTCTTCAACACTCGGACAAATCGGTAGATCTGCAGGCAGAGGGGGCGGAGCGTTATTCGCTGTATTTTTAGTCGAACAACACAAAGAAATAGACTTTCGAACTGATTTGAACTGGAGAACAATGAAGAGAGCAAAAGATGCGATTCCGAATGCAACCATCATAAATGCATTCCTTCCACATAGTTTCCATTCTATCAATTCCGCGAAAGTGGCCCCGGGTGCAGTGCTTATATGAAATAAGGAATAACCCATCGCAAATAAAGGAACAAAAAAGAGAAACACATACTGAAATCAAAATTTTAAAAAACAAACAAAAGAATTAGCTTACAGTGAAAACAGTTTCCAACACATCATTTTGATAAAGAATTTTGAAAACAACAATCATTAGTGCAAATGCGACAACTGTAAGTACGATTTGCATTAAACAAATTACAGCATTCGCTTTTGATGAAGATTTGAAAAAGAATGAAACGGCGTAGACAAATGCAATAGATGATCCAAAATATAGAAACAAGAAAAATACGACTCTGAAAAAGAATATCATTTTAAAAAAGTACAGTACCATAAGTACTTACGAGACCCCACGAAAAGGGGGGAAAGTGTTGAAATGTGGGAACGAAAAGGGGGGAAAATGGGCGGAGCCTAATTTTTTTTGGTTTTTTTTCGAAGGAATCGATCATTTTAGTTTCAAAAAAATTAAAGAAGTTCAATTCGAACATAAATCTATTATTAGAAAAAATGTCGCAAGAGTTTGCGGCACTTTTGCGGTTGGCTCCGCCCATTTTCCCCCCTTTTCGTTCCCACATTTCAACACTTTCCCCCCTTTTCGTGGGGTCTCGTACTTACAATCCTAAGTGGGATGTCATCCAATTTATCGAATGGAAGACGAAACCAAAGATTAGGCAAATGAATGCATAACACAATGCATCAAATAACAATGAACCGGAGTAGAACGTAATTGGCGAAATTCCAGTGAGCCATTGCTGATGCGCAAATTGACATTCTCGTTCTTCGACCATGAACACCGCAAAAGTCGACGTGAACGTTGCGAAGACAAATACGACAATCGGAAGGAGCAAAAAATCAGCCATCGGGATTTCCTACAATTAATTCTAATACAGTTTTTATGGTATTTGCATTCCAATCTAATTAATAGATCTATTCAGCAGAGGAAAAAAACCGTTTTTCGTGGCTTTTTTCCCTATGCAGAATTGATGGACCTATTCAAAGTACTGTAGAAAATCGGAAAAAATGACAAAAAACTGGGAGAAAACTCGGAAAATGCTCCGATTGGTCTGAAAATTTGGGAGAAACTGTCAAAAATGCTTCCGGACTTTCTCAGAAAATCTTGGACCAAAATATCGATTTTAGAAAATTTTCAGAAAAAAAAATCAATATTTTTTTAAATAGATATTTCGGTGCAAAATTTTCTGAGAAAGTCCGGAAGCATTTTTGACAGTTTCTTCCAAAGTTTCAGACCAATCGGAGCATTTTCCGAGTTTTCTCCCAGTTTTTTGTCATTTTTTCCGTTTTTCTACAGTACTTTGCATAGGACCATGAGAAAAAAAGACAAAAAACTACAGTAGTCGGAGGTTTTTTGACGTAGACAACTTGACGTGTCGAGACAGGCCGATGAAATAATCGGATGTGCCTTTAAATTTCAACCGAATTCCCATTGAAAATTAAAGGCGCATTGCATTTTTCACTGCCGGGTCTCGACGCGATGGGTTTTTTTCCTGGAAAACAACCTGCATAGGGAAAAAAACCGCGAAAATCGGTTTTTTTCCTGCGCTGAATAGGTCGATAAAATAATGGGCAAAACTTACATCCTTATCGGCAGGCTTATTGAACAAAGTAACTCCACTTTGGATATGCGCTTCCGATGAACTCTGTCCAGAAAACCTAGCCAGGTTTACCATGGTAACAAGAGAAGGGAGTACGTGATGATATCTACCATTATATAACACCTCCACTCCATTGCCGGACACAGTCATACCAAAGACTATGGGTGGAACTACCTTTAAATACACTTTTCAAATGATAAAATTAATAATCTCACCCCAATCGTTTCCTGGACTATACTAGAAAGTAACTTGTTCATATTGTATCTCCGAATATCAAACCCTGGATACTTAGTGACAAGCGATTCAAAATGTTTGATTTGATTCGGAAACGACGAATCATCGAACCTCATCAAAGCTTTTGCCGGTTCCAAATCGCTCGGAGAAAAATATTTTTCTGCAATAGTATTGGTAGATTATTATTTAAATTGACATTTCATACCCTCATCTGAGTCCGCTAGAAATGCGCTGATTAAAAAAAGCATAACAAGTGAAATTATTATTTGGGCCAAAAATTGGAATGGGTTTCGGATCATGTAGAGATTTTTCTTTCGCAAAATTGCTAGTATTTGAGCAAAAACTTTGATCGCTCCACTTTTTTCGGGCTCTCTCCCCTGGCTGTCTAGCAATAGTTTATAGTTATTTTGCTTAGAGTTATTGCCCATTTTGTTCTCCAAAGCCTTCTCATACTTTTCTCCGATAATGATGAAAACTTGCTCTAGTGAGTTTAACGACAAACCAAAGCACGTCATGACAAGTCTAGCTAACTGTTCTTTGAGCTCACTGGGTACGGTAGCCAGGGTCACACTGTCGAATCTGAAACAGAAATAGAGTTAATCGTAGTTTAGAAATTTCGAAACAAACTTTTTCTCTTGAATAGCCTCTAACGCTTTAAATAAAGTTACGAAAGACGACTTTTGAGATTCGGGAAGAATAATTTCAACCTGCAGTCCGTGCATTTCTCCTCTCTCCGCACCTTTCACAAAATGTTGACACACACTTGTCAGCAATTCTGCCATTCTTTTCTTATCACCATTATGATGCATCACAACAGTCAACAAGTATCCGGTGCCAAACTTTTGTTTCAAATATTGAGTGGTTCCAGAGGCAGCAAGTTTACCATGTGACATGACGAACACCCAATCTCCAAGCCGTTCCGCTTCATCCATATAGTGGGTCGTCAGGAGAACAGTTCTGTTGGCTTTCTCCTTTTCCACTAACTTCTGCACATCCTGTCGGGCGCCTGGATCCATTCCAGCACTAGGCTCATCGAGGAGAATGACTTTCGAATCACCGATTAATGCCATGCACACACAAAGTTTCCTTTTCATTCCTCCGGATAAATTCTTTGATTTTTCTTTTTCTTTAAAATCCAAATTCACATCTTTCAGAAGTCGTTGCATTTCTTCTTGGAATTCCTCTCTATTCGCTCCTTTCAATCCATGAACCAGATATAAATGCTCACCAACCGTGAGCTGGTCATACAATGGATTGGTTTGTGGGCACAGTCCGATGAATTTTTTCGTCATTTTCGCATCTTCTGACACGTCATAATCACAAATCTTAATGCTTCCATATGTTGGTTTGATGATTCCAGCAATGCTCGAAAATGTCGTACTTTTACCGGCTCCATTATGTCCGAGAAGAATAGAAACTTGACCTTGCACAGCTCGTAACGACAATCCATTTACAGCTGTTTCCCCAGTTGAATAAATCTTTACGAGGTCATTTACAATTATATCCGCTTTTGCTGCATCTCTCGCTTCATCCACTTCGCACCAATCGGTAACTGTATTATCTGATTCTGGACTACTCGAGGAAGATGATTCCTTTCGACTTTTCTGAAAAAAAAAAACTAATTCAGAAAAATAAAAGTAAAAGTTGGAAAATCGAAATATCGCGTATTCGAGTTTGGTCCGTATTCGAATACGGACATTCGGATCAGGCTTGGTCGGAGTCGGAAAACGGAAATTCCGATTTTCCGAATTTTCCGACTTTTTTCGGGAAATTTTTCCGAAGGAAAATCTTCCGAATTTATTTGTCGGAAAAATCACCCGTCGAAAAATTTTCCGAATTAATTATCCGGAAAATTTTCCCGTCGGAAAATTTTCCGAAAATGATCGGGAAAGTACACTTAAGGTGCCGTTAAGTACCAAGAACTTTTCAAAACTGAATGTTTTGTTTAATTTTTTGTTAATTTCTTGATTTTTTGTTGAATTTTTGGTTAATTTGTTGATTTTCGTATTTTTTCGAAGAAAGAAGATGAACCAATTGTTAAGAATATTTTTTTTTCAGAAAGAGAGAACAAGCCTGATTCGGATACGGGTATAATCGGAGAATCACCCCCCTGCACATCGCACTTTAGCCCCCCTCAGATAAACTATGGAATAGCCCCCCGCTCCCTCTATAAAAGATAATAACTTTTTTCATACTTAATTTTATCGTGACATGCCCTGTTGACTAGGCACATAATTTAATCTCCTTTTGTTTAACCATTTCTTGATTTCTCCGAGCAACTGGATGTGGATGGCACAGTTATAGTGAGTTTGCGGGATATTCCTATAGTTCAGCGCTTTAGAAGCATGTGTATTTCCTATCAATTTTGCGCCGCCAGGCGCTGGGTGGAAGCCGTTTAGACCCTCTTTCAGTGATCGGCACAGGCACATTTTGAATCTCAATGGACGGAAGTAATTTTTCTCCACAAAACGGGACAGTGAAGGCTGATTTTGAGATTATACCGTGGGGGGTGATTGTAAGACTTGCAGGGGGCGATTCTTGGAGATTACCTTAGAACTTACAATCGCCCCCCATTTCTACTAGTGGGGGGCCATAGTACGATGTTGACACTATAGAATCACCCCCTACTCACAATCACCCCCCACCCTACTTCGGGATTCAAAATGTACCCAGTGGGGGGCGATTCCCTGGGTTGGGGGGCAATAGTGATGTGGGGGGCGATTCTGCGAAATTACCCGGATACGCATGTGCACACTCGGGCTGGATGTATCAAAAGCTGTTTTTGGTAATTTGGTTCATTTCTAATGCTGCGTTCAAAATGATAAAGATGGAGAAATATTGATGTCCAAAGTGAAGAGGAAAATTACTATTTTTACGCATAAAAAATGTAAGCGTACCGACAGTTCACTGCTTCAGTTGTAAAGAGAAAATTCCAATATATCCCCCACACGACAGGAGCACCCCGCATGTTGGAATAAAAAACTGATCTTTTCTATCGAAGCATGCTTCCTGCCAGCTCCCTCCGGTCGCCCATTTTTAAGGTGTCACACATGCTTCTGGAGCGATGTCGCTATGTTATCAGATTTTAATAAGACTTTTCACATGCCAAGAAGTGGGGGGGGGGCTCTTCCTGGCTATATCACAATGATGCGGTGGTTTTAATAGAATTTTCCCCAGCAATGTGCCACTACGTCACAAATCCATAGCATGAATAGGGAAAACAATTTTTTTTTTTTTCCTATCATCCATGTCCATGCTCTGCAAGTTCGCTCCACTCACACAGCGACTTGCGCATGCGATTCAGAGAAAAGAGAGCGAAACATCGACTACGCTGTCTCAATTTCATGAACTCTCTCAATGACCACGGCGTGTTCGGTTATTTCCCGAAAAGATAAATTCTGACCTAAGCGTGGTCGCATTTTTCTATATACCATATGCTGAATTCAGCTGCACAGCCTCTCGTCTGCGTTAAACTTATACGAAGAGGAGACGCAGAGAGGCAGAGTGCAAGGATACTGTTGTTTTCTGTCAATAGGCCAGCGACTCTCGCCGGAGAGACGCCGGCAAGCAGCCTCCCCTCTCAGCGGAGCGCATTTACAATAACATTCTGGTCAAAAAGCCTTGGAAAAAAACTGGAACCATCGTCGACACTGGCTTTCTGACAGGGCTTCTTCGCCGAATACCTCAGATAGGGAACAATGAGATTCATCAGCCGATTCGCCTTGCTTGGAGTCGTTCTTGCAAGCTCGCATTCGAAATATTTGGTCAAGTACTTCCTAAACGTTTTTTTTTTCTTTAAAAAAAAGAAGACATAGACAAAAATATATCAAAAAATGCACAATAAAGTATTTCTTTCCAATAGACAACTGTTTAAAAAAATCTTCTATAGTTAGGGACCGCAAAATGAGGGGGCATGGCATGCCGAATTTTGTTTCCAATTCGTTTTTTTGGGAAGAACCATTGTGGGTTTATTTTCAGAGTACTACATCAAAAACCATAAATGTTAGAATGTGTTCATACGCAATCGACCACGAGGAATTGATTGGTGATTTCAGAATTAAAAGTCAACATTTTAAGATGAATCTTTCAAAAAAGTGTCCTTTCAGATCGAGTTCACATGTTTTTATGATGGATTCGGATTCCGCAAAAAAAAAATTGCTCATATTTTGACTAGCAGCGAGCGTGAGGAGGGACAAAAGGGGTGACCTTATAGGAAAATAGGGTTGGCAATGGGGATCCCCACTCTTTTTGCCCTAGTGGCAGACAGTGTGCCTTATCGACAAAAATTCGACAAATTTGTCGACAAAATTTCGACAAAAATTTCGACAAATTTTCGACAAAAAATTTCGACAAATTGGCTAAATAATGCAGCGCGCAATTTCGAAGTGTTGTTGTAGAACTGCAGAAGACATCAAATTTTACAATTCTATTTCGGATAGCTGTATTCCGGGCAGTTCCTTCGGGGGTGCTACGGTATAGAACTCGCACGGAGTAGAACCGCTATGGAATAGAACTGGATATGGAATAGAACTCGCACGGAATAGAACTCGCACGGAATAGAACTGCCACGGAATAGAACTGCACGGAATAGAACTGCGCGGAATAGAACTGCACGGAATAGAACTCGTACAAAATAGAAATCGTACTAAATAGAACTCGTACAAAATAGAACTCGTACGAAATAGAACTGGTACGAAATAGAACTGGTACGAAATAGAACTCGTAAGAAATAGAACTGGTACGAAATAGAACTGGTACGAAATAGAACTCGTAAGAAATAGAACTGGTATGAAATCGAACCAGATATCTGCCAGACAGCCGCCAAATAGCCGCCAGACAGCCGCCAAATAGCCGCCACACAGCCGCCAGACAGCCGCCAAACAGCCGCCAGACAGCCGCCAGACAGCCGCCAAATAGCCGCCAGACAGCCGCCAAATAGCCGCCAAATAGCCGCTAAATAGCCGCCAAATAGCCGCCAAATAGCTGCCAAATAGCTGCCAAATAGTTGCCAAATAGTTGCCAAATAGTTGCCAAATAGCCGCCAAATAGCTGCCAAATAGCCGCTAAATAGTTGCCAAATAGCCGCTAAATAGCCGCCAAATAGCTGCCAAATAGCTGCCAAATAGTTGCCAAATAGTTGCCAAATAGTTGCCAAATAGCCGCCAAATAGCTGCCAAATAGCTGCCAAATAGTTGCCAAATAGTTGCCAAATAGTTGCCAAATAGTTGCCAAATAGTTGCCAAATAGCCGCCAAGTAGCTGCCAGGTAGCCGCCAAATAGCTGCCAGGTAGCTGTCTGGTAGCTACCCTCTTGGAGAACGCAACCGGCTATACATAGTTTCTTGTACCGACAAATCAAGGGTTCGCGATCGCTATCATTTGCATGAGATCGGCGCGGCAACCGATGTCGACTAGCAAGAAAATATATTTTGTCGAAATTTTTTGTCGTTTTTTGTCGAAAATTTTTTGTCGATTTTTTGTCGACAAATTTGTCGGATTTTTGTCGAAATTTTTGTCGACAAATTTATCGACAAAAACGACAAATTCGAATTTTTGTCGATAAATTTGTCGACAAAATTTTGACAAATTCGACAAATTTTTTGTCGATAATTTGTCAAAAAGGGCATTTGTCGACAAATTTTTTTTCGATAAGGCACACTGGTGGCAGATATCCAATTTTAAGCACTCAAATTGTTTACTCACTTTAAAAAGCATTTCCATTGTCGGCCCGCCAAAATGGTCAAACGCGCTCCGCTGAACTCAACGCTATGCGATTTTCATTTTGGTCTCCAAATTATTTCATTTCACGTGTAAATCCAACGTGAAATGAAATTATTTGGAAACCAAAATGAAAATCGCATAGCGTTGAGTTCATCGGAGCGCGTTTGACCATTTTGGCGGGCCGACAATAGCACGACTATTATTCATATTTGAGGCGAAAAATGCACTTTTCCAGAATTGCGGAGGCATGTTTTGGCGATGGGTAAGCGGGGGCGGTGAGGGGAGGTGGGTAGCCACCCCACCTACCCATTGCCAATCCTAAAGAAAAGAAAGGAACATGGCGACTTGCGTGGTGGTTTGTCCGTGGTAGACTCATCGCCATTGCAGCGATGTTTTGGTTTTGTGAGTCTCCTCAGCACGATGATTCTCTTTCAACCGGCCGCGCATTTCTAGTCCCCCAATTTTTTCTGTCGCGATTTTTTAAATTACCTCCGATCAAGAAGTTGTCTGTCACGTTACTTCCTCTCATTATGGCGCATATTTAAAACCGGAATTCGCTTGTTTTTATATTGTAAAACCGCCAAAATGATCAAACGCGCTCTGCTGAACTCAACGCTATGCGATTTTCATTTTGATCTCGAAATTATTTCATTTCACATTGAATTTATTATGGATTCGTGAATGAGCGACAAAACGCGGTGAATTGTGGGGCAAAAGTTGGCTGGTCTCGCCACGATTTTGACAGACTACGGTTAGCGCGAAAAATATTTTTTCTTCTTTTGTTTTTAATTAAAACGCATTTTCATAGTTTTTTTCTCAACAAAATGTGTTTTTGAAACGAAATTACCCATTCCAGGTTACACAAAAAATTTTAATTGTGAAAAAAATGCTAGTCAAAAGGCAAAAAATCGCGTTTTTATTTAAAAAAAAAAGAAGAAAAAATATTTTTCGCGCTAACCGTAGTCTGTCAAAATCGTGGCGAGACCAGCCAACTTTTGCCCCACAATTCACCGCGTTTTGTCGCTCATTCACGAATCCATAATTCACGTGAAACGTTCGCCCGTTTTGGCGGGCCGACCTTCCCAGTGAGAAAAAAAAGGCGCGCATGACTGTTGCAAATAAGGCCACACCCGGCAAGAGTGAAGATCAACAAGAAAAAATGTGTGTACGAAGACGAGGAGATAAACGTCGTCGATGTTTCAGATGCTGAAGAACCGCCAAAAAAAGGAAGAAGCAATTGCACAAATGAATTTAGAAAATAGGTCGCTTCGTTTACTAAAGAAGAGCGCTTCTGGCACCGCCAAGAAAATTGATGTTGATCGAAAATATATGAACAGATTAATTTTCATATTGTCGGCCCGCCAAAATGGTCAAACGCGCTCCGCTGAACTCAATACTACGTGGATTTCATTTTGGTCTCCAAATTATTTCATTTCACGTATAAATTCAAAGTGAAATCAAATAATTTGGAAACCAAAATGAAAATTTCATAGCGTTGAGTTCAGCGGAGCGCGTTTGACCGACGTGGCGGGCCGATAATAACTAAAAAAAAATCAATGATACGCTGAACTCTGCTTTTGATGCGTCAACGAGAGGAACGAGCTATAGATGATGTCAATGATTTTATAGAAATGATCGATTTTTGAGAAGATGACAAGAGCGACAACAAAAATGTTTCTCTGAATTTTTGTTAAATCATTTTTTTGCTTGTGTTCAGAAATAAATGTTTGAAAAATAGAAGCTCACCCTTTAATTGAGCGCACCTCTAATAGAAAAACATTTAAAGAAGAGGTTGAAAAATAGAGGTGCATGCGCTTAAATTAGATGAAATACGTTAAGTGATATTTTGAAAAAAAATAAATTCTCACAAACTCAACAAGTGGTGAGCTACAGACTCTCTTTTTGAAATGGTTCTGATACGGGACAGTTCTGATTCGGGGTAGCCTCGAAAAATAATCACCGTGAAGCTGGTCGCATTTTTCTACAGTAGGCTGAATCTAGCTACATATTTAACGCTGATTAGCTGGATCGATAATAGCCACTCATCTGCCAGCACACCTTGCGACTTTGTTCACAAAGATATTGTGTTTTCAATGGAGTTGCAGGATGAGAACACGAAACCCCGCCCACTTATTTGTTCGCGACCACGCAAACACAGTGCTATTTGAAGAGATGCAGACAAAAAAGGGATATCCGACTCATGTTTTCATGATGCAACTCGTTTGAAAAGACAATATAACTAATTGATTGAAATAAACTAATCATACTTACCATTCTAGTTTTAATCATAGTCATCAAACTGAATCCAGAAGCTCGTATGCGGTCCACCAACAAAGTGAGAGCTGCCATCCAGAAAATATCGAAAATCAGCATGAGTAAAGTGCATCCCATTGAAAAACGTATTGTCGACTCGTTAAAAATGCTGAACATATCAAGAACCATTTCTCTTTGAATATATTCTTTCATCGATTCAATAGCCAAGGAAAATGCTCCATTCATATTCAAACAGAAAAGTGCACGGCCAATGATGTTTTCCGGTGGGGGTTGCATTTTGGACCCAACCACTGTCCCAGCTACCGTAAATATCATGATTGCTTGAGTGGCTGTGTTGGAATTAGAAAACATAGAACCGACCAAGGCTCCAAAAACAATGGATGCGATGCCAAAAAGAAAAACGAAGATGAGGAGAACAGCCGGACTGACAAATGGTATAATGATTGCCAAAGGAATGACACCAACTGAGAAGACAACAAGAAATTTCAGTAATCCCACAAAGATGTGAGCAGCGTAATACACGAATGTTGAGAGTCCCATGGCTGACAGGTAAGGTTTTAATACCAAATTTTCTGCTGATATTTCTCTGGCTATGTGGATGGTGAGCAATAAAGCGACGAACTGCCAGATACTTGGTAACCATGAGAAAAAAAGAAGCACATGATTTATATAAAATTTCGGCTCCGGAAGCTCTCGTAAAATGATAGGGAAATCCACAAATCCGGCGTGCATCAAACTAATGAAGGATGTCTCGATGGCATGTTGAAAAGAAAGGTAACCGGATTCGATGTACGAACGACGGTTAAAACTTGGTCTCATCCATTCCCCATAAAGGTGGGTGTGGGTTTCCCGCATATTCCAAGTGTCTCCTTTGAATTTTCCAAACAAAATCCGATACTTTAGCTTTTTCTTCGCCACGTCGACAGTTTCGAACACGACGCCACCAACGTAGAGGTTGAAAGGGCAAAATGTGCCTAATCGGGGCATATCTTTACGGAGAGTCTCGAGCAATTTGTCTTCATCCGGTAAATTCTTTATTTCAATACTATTATTAAATCTGTCCTGTACTTTACTCATTAACTCTTTGGCAATATCTTTATTGGCCGAGCCTTTCGATCTGAAATCCAAAAATGTTAATTTTGAAGAAACTGGATGAAAATATTCACGTGTAAGCAAGAACGGCATTTTTTTTGCAATTGTTTCCTATTGGGAGCAACATTGGTGCGTCTTGAAGTCGTCCGGTCAGAGTGAATGGATCATGATCTACGGCACGCGAATATGAAGTATCACTATACTGAAATAAATTAAATAATAAAGGGAAAGGGATTTCCATTATTGTATACTCTGCGTGTGAAATGGACAATTTGGTGACTAATTAAGTGCGTACTAAATTTGAAAACATTATGGGGACTCCTGTCGTGTGGATGGATATATTAGAATTTTCCCCGCACTGGTTTGTAATTTCATAAAAATATCACAAAAAATCCAAATTAACAATTTTCTCACCTTAACAAGAATATAGCTGAAGGGAGCAAGAAGAAGACACGGAAGGATCAATTCGATAGTTGTCCACAACTTATTTCGACGTAGCAATATCCAATCTTTCCATAGGAGTAAGAAGAACTGTCCCATGTTTAAGAATAATTTAATTTTTTTTTATCTTCATCCTCGTTTCGATTTCCACGTTTCCCCACTTTTGCCAACTCCTGGAACAACGGTCACGAAAATCTAGCCAAATTTTTAAGGGTTGAAAAAACAGTCTAGAAAATTACAAAAAAAAAAGGTTTATTATTATTTTTTTTAACAAGGATCAAGTTTTTGTGTTGGTCTCGGGCTCTCAGTTAGCTTCCGCAGTATAAGTACAGTATAACCCCCCATGAAATACCAGTAAAACCCCCCGCTGGAACAGGAGGATATAGCCCCCGCAGATGCAAACGCGCTCCACCGAATTGAAATATGTAGTTCGTGTAGAGGACGCCGAATTATCATCACTTTTCATATTTTCTGTCGTTTTCGAGAATTTTTTCTTTTTTTATTGGTTTTTGAAGCAAGTGATTTGGTGTAATTTAGTGTGGATTATCGAAAACAACTTTTCGATAATCGGCCAATTGGACAAATTTTTCGATAATGTTCGATAATAAAATATTGAAAATTATCGAAAATGTTTTCGATAATTATCGATAATGTCGAAAATTATCGAAAATAGTTTCGATAAATTCCTCGATAATCTTCGACATTATCGATAATTATCGAAAATGGATTGCTCTATTTTGCCAAGGGCAGTTCTATACCGGACAGTTCTATTTCGGGTCATCTAGTGCCGAATAGCCGCTAGATAGCTGCTAAATAGCTGCCAAGTGACTGCCAGGTAGCTTCCAGATAGCCGCCAAATAGCTGCCAAATAGCTGCTAAATAGCTGCCAAATAACTGCCAGGCAGATGCCAGATAGCTGCCAGATAGCTGCCAGATAGCCGCCAAATCATGGGGACCAGTCTCCCCATGAAGGCTATACATACTTTCAATAGCCGACACCTCACGGGTTCCGACGTTCGCTATGCTTTGCAGAAGAGAGGCGGGCCGTCTACTCGTATTATCGAAAATTTTCGATAATTATCGATATTTTATTATCGAAAATTATCGAAAATGTTTCGATAATACTATCGAAAATAATTTCGATAATTTTCGATATTTTTTCGACACAAAATTTTCGATAATTTTTCGATAATTTCTCGATAATTTTATCGAAAAATTTATCGAAGAATTTATCGAAACTGCTTCGAAAATCCACACTGGTGTAATTCTACTTCGCTCGATTTTTGCTTGTTTTGTTGCTATTCTTATATACCGTAAAACCTGTATTAGAAGGGCATGCCCTTCTATTGTTCAAACACCCTCTCCAGACGCCCTTCTATTAGAGGGGCCCTTCAAATAGAGGGGCCCTTCTATTGTTCAGAATTAGAATTTGAAATAAAAATTTATTTTTAACAGAAGATTTCAACAAAATGGTGCCAAAAATTAACAAAAAAAAACAACAAAAATTAGAAAATAAACTAGTTCTGAATGTCGATTGAAATGTCACTTTGTGCATCTTCTTCGTCCTCATTGATGTTGATATCGTCAATGAGATTTTCCACCGAATTTTCTTGTCTTTTTTGTTTCAGTCTTTCGATTCCTCCAGACATGTCGGTGACATTTTTGAAGCAACTGATTTTTCCATCATCCGTTCCGTCTGGCGCATTATTCAGTCCACAACCAGTGAATGATTTCTTGATAAGTTCGACTGGTCTCACTAATTGTAAAACTACGAAAAAAAAGTAAAAACAAGAAAAAGTACGCAAAATAAAAAAGGTAATCAGAGAAACCGCAATAATGCGTGGTGCTGATTGCGTATTGCAAGGGCGCCCTTCTATTAGAGGGGCACCTCTATTTTTCAATGAGCCTCTGCAGACGCCCTTCTATTAGAGGGGCTCTTCTAATAAAGTTATCTGATAAATTACTTAAGGTACCAGAATGACACCCCCATTTCTACTGGTGGAAGATTTTATCGATTTTTTTTTCTGAAAATTTTTAAAATCGATATTTCGGTCCAAAATTTTGTGAGCATGTACAGGATAATTTTTTCCAATTTTTCCCAAAATTTCAGGTCAATCGGATCATTCTCCGATTTTTCCCGAAGTTTTTTTTCCGTTTTCTTCCTTTTTTCCGGTTTTGTGAATAACCCCATTATATACGACATGAGTCGTTTTTATATTTAGCGTAGTCTTAATGATAGGCCCAACATAACAACTGCCGCAGGCGATAGTCGTCATTGAGAACTTCGTGATTTTCATTTTGGTATCCAAATTATTTCGTCCCAGCCGAGTCGCGCCTTCTGCTCTGACAGGTTTCTGCGACGCAGTAATACATTTGGCGGAGCGCGTTTAACCGTCGTGGCGGGTCGACAACATTTTTTTAATGTTTTATTTCTAAACTTCTTCTTTTTCTAATGTCGGCGGAGAAGTTGCACACGCGCCCCGCCGAAATCACTTCTGCTGTCTTTGTTTTCTCCATACTTGACAAGCAGGCCCGCCGACGACGGGCCGGCAAATAACTCACCTCAAAATTAATATTTTTGGTTGAATGAGATGCTCAAAATGAAGATCTCTATTTCCGCGGTCGGAACGTTATTGGTAATGCGCTCCGCTGAGTTGGTAGGCTGCTTGTCTGCGTTTCTTCGTGGAGAGTCGCTGGCCTACTGACAGAAAACGACAGTATCCTTGCACTCTGCCTCTCTGCGTCTCCTCTTCGTATAAGTTTAACGCAGACGAGAGGCTATGCAGCTAAATGCAGCCTATGGTAGAAAAATGTGACCACGCTTAAGCCAGAATTTCTTTTTTCGGGAAAAAACCCGCACAATTTAAATTTTATTATTTTAAGTTCCGTCCAACAGGCTGTGACTGCTACAAAATAGAACTTTTCTGTTTAGAACGCGTATTATTATGAATCAGTAGTATTATCAGACAACAAAAAAACCTGTAAATTCCACCCCATCGAAACCTAGGCCATAGAGAACTTGGCCAACGGTGAAATACGTATTTTCTACGAAGGAACTTGAGATACGCGAGACAAAATGCGGGAAAGCCCGCAGTTCACGGTCTATGAGCAAGTGGTGGAACTCTCAGAGATGGATAATATCAGTGTTAGTTTTCCTGAATCGTAATATACAGTGCGCGTCATAAAGATACGCCACCCCCCAAATTTAGGTTTTCCGTCAGAACTGGTATTTTTCCTGAAAAACTGTTATTGCCATTGAATTCAGCGTGCAAAAAAACCTATATGCACAAATGTTCAGAGTGTTACCTCAAAAAATACAGCCCCACCACCAAAAAGTAACTTTTTCGACCGCGTCATAAAGATACGCCACCCCTCAAAAAAGGGGTAAATTTTATATTTTTTTCAACTATTCGTTCATTTTATTCCCGAATTTTGTTGTTTTTATTATTGTAACTCATTTTTCACGTTTTTTTGTTGATGTTTTCCACATCGTTTTAACATTTTTGGTAATTACTTACTCTTTCAGCACAAGATTTTGAACTTTTGAGTCTACCGTTCTTTGATAGCACGGTAGCAGTTAGATGTGCATAAATAAGAGACAGTATGATGTTCAGGTACAGCAATCTGAAGTTAAGACCCAACAGAAATAAAAATTAGGAACTCTACTTCCTATTACTGTGTCGCGAACAGCAGGCAGAAACGTGGCAGCATCGCGTTTGTCTCATCGCGATAGTGTGTGTGTCGATTTACGCTCTGAATTTACAATTTTCAGTAAGTTGGAAAAGAAATCGTGAATCGACAAGCCGTCTCGGCAAGACCCACGCAACTCTGTCACGTTCTACCTGCTCCCCGCGACGCAAGAATACCAATTCGTTCATTATCAACGATTTGGTAACCATGGGACTGTTGGCAACCAAGAAAGTCAAAGTCTTTGAGTGGTCATTCTCCAGATCTGAACCCTATCGAGAATGTTCGGGGTATTCATGTTTGATCTATTTATCACACTGGTAAACAGTTTCAAACATTTTCAGAGTTGAAGGATGGCATGATCGTGTCTCATTGGTATTCGTCAACTCTGAAACTGGTTGAAACTGTTTATCATTGTGACCAATTGCTCTAAAAAGAAGATTCTAAACATTCTCGATGTGTTTAAGATCTGGAGAATTCATTGACCACTCCGAAACCTCGACTTTTTTGGTTGCGAACCGTCCCATAGATAAAAGCGTTGATAATGAATCAATTGATATCAAGTAGAGTTCCTAATTTCAATTTCTGTTGGGTCTAAACTTCAGATTGCTGTATCTGAACATCATACTGTCTCTTATTTATGCACATCTAACTGCTACCGTGCTATCAAAGAACGGTAGACTCAAAAGTTCAAAATCTTGTGCTAAAAGAGAAAGTAATGACCAAAAATGTTGAAACGATGTGGAAAACATCAACAAAAGAAACGTGAAAAATGAGTTACAATAATAAAAACAACAAAATTCGGGAATAAAATGAACGAATAGTTGAAAAAATATATAAAATTTACCCCTTTTTTGAGGGGTGGCGTATCTTTATGACGCGGTCGAAAAAGTGACTTTTTGGTGGTGGGGCTGTATTTTTTGAGGTATTACTCTGAAAATGTCTGCATGCAGGTTTTTTCGCACGCTGAATTTAATGGCATTAACAGTTTTTTTCAAAAATTTCCGGATCTGACGGAAACCCGAAATTTGGGGGGTGGCGTATCTTTATGACGCGCACTGTATATCATCCTTATATATAAAATTCCGTTTGGGTCTGTAACTGAGTTTCTTGGTGTGTCTGTTTCCAAACTGCATGACTGAAGCGAACTGAGCGCCCGAGACCAACACAAAAACTCGAACTCCGGTCTGTAGCTTACCAGGCACACAGGTGAAATGCGGTGGATGCATATATTGTCCGTATTTTAATCATTTCGTCCTTTTGGTCCATTGGACGGTATATAATAACTTTTTATTTATTTTTTGCATTAAAATAAATAAATTGAATGTACAGTATATACACAAGGCTGCGACATTTGGCGACTTTCCCCTGCTTTTTTTAAACTTTTCTTACAAGTTTTTTTTCTTGTAACGGCACTGATTTTTGTACTTCAGCTCTTCCAAATTTCGTGATTTTTGTGGCCTAATTAGTAAAATGTGTAAACGTAAATCAAACGACGCGGATTCATTAAATATCTAGGGCCTGCAAGCGTTTACCCGACTGCGCCACAGGACATACGCGGAAATTGCATGAAAAAGTTATATTTCAAATGAAGAATAAAAACATTTTAAAAATGAAAGGAAATCAAAAGTAGCTTTTGATGCAGCCATGCTTGTATAAAATAAAGAAAAAGGCATGAAGCGAGTCACCAATGCGATGTAGCGTCTAGCTAACCGCTAGCGGGATCCGCTGCGTGCAGCATAAACATGTATTCTTTTAGGTGTCAGTGGACCCGTGGCGCTTCACCAGTGTACGTAGTGCAAGGTGACTTTTTTGCAGCGGCTTAAATAGCGTTCAAAACCGCGTGTGAAAACGTGTCACGATCAAACTAGGATACTCAATGTGTTTATTTAAAAATATAGATTTTATTATATATAAAAGTTCATGAACATAAAATTCTAATAGCGTAAAAGTTACAAAATGAAATGGCTGAGACTAGACAAAAGTTCTAAAATTCTAATTTTTGAGCTTTTTTTGTTTGAGAAAGAATAAAAACAAAAAAATAAATAACAAAAACGTCTGTTTTCCATCCGTGACAAAAGCAAGGACGCTCCACAAAACTTAGTACTTCGTGGTGCGCATTTGCTTTCTTCACGAATGGACAAAATTTAAATATCAAATCAAATTTTTTTTTACATATTTGGACTTGAAAAGCTTACGCTCAATCGCAAGCTCACCAAGACGAGTTAAATGATTGAGGTGACACTAACGAGGAACTCGGCGAAAATGACGAATTGAAATTATTTTCTGATGTGTACGACGCAGAGTAATGTACCGAATCACTCTGAAGAATGTCCTTCAAGTAGCGGATGTAACAAGCAGCAGCGTTTAGAATTTCGCGCTGAAAATTGAAGATTTTTTAGTTAGTTAAAAAGTTTGGAAAATTAATTAATTTTCCGAAATCAGGAACTTTCGTAGTTCCGTGAAGATTTCCTGAAAATCGAGAAAAAATACCCCCAAATAGTCCAAAAAATCCAAAACACATCACAGGAAAAATTTTGGCTATTAGCCGACGATTTCAGGGCAACCATGCGCCGTCCCATGTTTTCCATTTTTTTAATTTTATTATTTTAATTTATATCATCACATTACTGGTATTGAATGCGTGGCTTTAAATAAATTAAGTACCCTCAGATATTTGGAGTCACAGAAAGCTATAACGCGCTCGACCGACTACGCGACGCATGTTGCCGGTTTTGAAGGAATAACTTCTTTAAAAAAAAAAGATAGACAGGACATATTGGGAAACACGAAGGTGCTTCGTGTCATCGGTGGCTCCCGTTATAGATTTCTGCTTTGTAGGACTACGAAATGGCGAGTTAGAAAAGAAATCGAACAAACCTGGCTCACATCTTGCTCGCCCACTAGATGAGGAACGTGGTTTTTCAGTGTTTGAAATCCTTCGGTTAACTGAATAAAAATAATACAATGACAAACCTAAAGTATTTCAAAAAAAAAAACAAACCAACCTTTCCATATCGAAGTCGTTCTCTTGTCGCTTTCTCCTTTCTTTGTTGCTCTTTCGGAGTGTCCTTTTTCGAAAATTTCGATTGAAACTCAGTGTTTCTAGTGGATGGAATAGAGTACGGGGTGTTCATTGTACGCATACAATAATGATGATGGTAAGTATTCTGTTTTCCCCAAAAAAAATCAGAGGGCGGGGAATGATGGGCGGAGCAGAACATCCAAAATAAAGAAGCAAATCGTCACATTATAAAGGCGAGAATTCGCACTTTCGCAAACCGGAAGAAAACTATCGGGTTTATGATGTGTTGAAGGGAAATATTGATTTTAAAGGTATACTGTATACCGCAAAGGATGAATAGTTTGTTTTCAATTTTTTAAAATTGATTCGGAAAATTGAGACTTGTATAAAAATTGCTTGAACGTTTATTTTGTAAAAAAAAATTTAATGAGTACCGTGATCTTTCTTATACAGTCCGTTCCATAAGTATAGCGCCCCCTCGAAGTAATCTGTCTTGGCACTCCCTGGCAAAACTGCAACATGGGACATAAAAAAATGGATTCAGCATGCAAAACTACCCCGAAAATATCCGTTTTGTGATATTGTGCCTGAAGACATCCATGAAGCAGATAGATGTATGAAAAAATGGCTCCTGCAACCGTAACATAAGTATAGCGCCCCCCTCGGAAATTTCTTAAAAATCAAGATTTATAATAAAATTAATACTTTATTGACGTTTATTAGACGTAACCAGATTGTAAACACAATTTGGCATATAATTAATAGGCTTTGGGATGTACTGGATGATCTTGTTCACGAATTCATGCTCTTTTTGCTTCCACTCGTATAAAGGTCCAGTTTTCATAAAATTGACAAAGTTTTATTGCCTACTCTGGGCAGAAAATCTTTGCACAAGCATTTCCTCAGGTGTTCTGCATAAGATTCAAGACGTGTGCACACCCAGAACATAGAAAAACGTCGACATTTTTAGATTTAAACCAGTCCAAAGTCTAGATACTCACATGGATTGCAGCATTTTTCGCTGAAAAACAAAACAATACCGGTTGAAAAGACGTCGGAATAGTAATAGGTGGTTCTCGATGACTTCCTCATACTCGGAAAAGATCATCCGAGTGGAGACAAACGTTAGGTCCAACTATCAAGCAAGTGAAAATACTCATTTTATCAGGCATAATGAACATAGGTACTGTAACAATCCGAACCGTCTCCATTTAAACTTTTAACCCTAGAAAAGATTATCTAAGTTCCTGATTCGAGTTTTGTAGCAATTAGTTAGCAACATTTACCTCATTCAAGTTTGTAGAAAAACTTTTACGCGTGAACTCAAAATCACGGACCTTGAAAAGATTGGTGAGGCGTAGAGCGGGCTTCATAACTTACTGGAAAGGGTTTGGATCCATGTCATTGGCTCTCCAGATGCTCTGTTTGAAAGCATCGCGGTTCAGCTCCCGTTTCATAGCAATGCAAGTCTTTATTGATTTCGAAGCATGCCGTATGATGTTTCACCTTGTCTCTTTGGTGGTGCTCCAGACTTCGTAGACTGCTTATAACGGCTCGGATTCTTAATAAAATTGTTGATTCACTTCTTTGAACATGTAGGTTTTACGGTATTTTATGACTGTGACAGGCGTGTTACAAGCCTACAGTCCGTTCCATAAGTATAGCGCCCCCCTTGAAGTAGTTTGTCTTACCACTCCCGGGCAAAACTGCAACATGGGACATTAAAAAATGGATTCAGCATGCAAAACTACCCCGGAAATATCCGTTTTGTGATATTGTGCCTGAAGACATCCATGAAGCAGGTAGATGTATGAAAAATGGCTCCTGCAACCGTAACATAAGTACATATAGCGCCCCCCTCGGAAATTTCTTTAAAATCCCTATTAATAAGGAAATCTGTGCCTGGATTTTTTCAATTTTATGCTTTATGCGCTTTTAAATAACATGTGCTTATAGTTCTCATATTTTTTCTATATTGTGCATAATTCAACCATGTTTCCCTTCACTTTTGGAAAACACTTTTCTGGCGCCGAACAACTCCAATCTGACGCCTGCAAAACAGCCGGGAGGTCAATTTGAGTAATTACACAACACTCGAAGTGTTCAAAGAAGTGAATCAACAATTTTATTAAGAATCCGAGCCGTTATAAGCAGTCTACGAAGTCTGGAGCACCACCAAAGAGACAAGGTGAAACATCATACGGCATGCTTCGAAATCAATAAAGACTTGCATTGCTATGAAACGGGAGCTGAACCGCGATGCTTTCAAACAGAGCATCTGGAGAGCCAATGACATGGATCCAAACCCTTTCCAGTAAGTTATGAAGCCCGCTCTACGCCTCACCAATCTTTTCAAGGTCCGTGATTTTGAGTTCACGCGTAAAAGTTTTTCTACAAACTTGAATGAGGTAAATGTTGCTAACTAATTGCTACAAAACTCGAATCAGGAACTTAGATAATCTTTTCTAGGGTTAAAAGTTTAAATGGAGACGGTTCGGATTGTTACAGTACCTATGTTCATTATTCCTGATAGAAGGAGTATTTTCACTCGCTGGATAGTTGGACCTAACGTTTGTCTCCACTCGGATGATCTTTTCCGAGTATGAGGAAGTCATCGAGAACCACCTATTACTATGTATTCCGACGTCTTTTCAACCGGTATTGTTTTGTTTTTCAGCGAAAAATGCTGCAATCCATGTGAGTATCTAGACTTTGGACTGGTTTAAATCTAAAAATGTCGACGTTTTTCTATTTTCTGGGTGTGCACACTTCTTGAATCTTATGGAGAACACCTGAGGAAAGCTTGTGCAAAGATTTTCTGCTTAGAGTAGGCAATAAAACTTTGTCAATTTTATGAAAACTGGACCTTTGTACGAGTGGAAGCAAAAAGAGCATGAATTCGTGAACAAGATCATCCAGTACATCCCAAAGCCTATTAATTATATGCCAAATTGTGTTTACAATCTGGTTACGTCTAATAAACGTCAATAAAGTAATAATTTTATTATAAATCTTGATTTTTTGGAAATTTCCGAGGGGGGGGGGGGCGCTATACTTATGTTACGGTTGCAGGAGCCATTTTTTTATACATCGATCTGCTTCATGGATGTCTTCAGGCACAAAAGTTATTTCCGGTGTACTTTTGCATGCTGAATCCGTTTTTTTAAATTTCATGTTTCAATTTTGCCCGGGCGTGCCCAGGCAGAATACTTCGAGGGGGCGCTATACTCTCAGCAAAAACCCACAACGTATACGCAAACTTTGAAGCCTCATGCAACTTTTACACAAACTATGAAGGTTTTGCAACTCTCACGCAAACGATCCACAATGAACACGCGAATTTCGAGAATCTCGCAAGGTTTACACAATAATTCAGTAAAATTTCGAAAATAGGAAAAAGATGAAGAAGTGGTACACTGTTTACACAAATTTCTCGCAATGATTGCGCCAACTTTGGGCAATTCGCAACTTTTGCACAATGAATCTCTCCCAACAGACGATGTGGCAACACGCGCGATTCTTGCACAAGCTTTGCACAAACTTTGCGCAAACTTTGAAATTTTTGGTTATTGATTTCTTATTTTTACGGCTCTTTCTCTTTTATACTTTTATTTTATACTTTTTATAGTCTATTTTACGTTCTCCATATTTCTAAATGTGTTTTTGTTGCATTACAGTGTCACTACAGTATTAGATGTGGAGAGCGTTCGATGAAGAAGCCGAAAGGAGCGACTAACAAGGGAATGGTCCAAACTTAACTTGGCGTTTCGAAATGAAACCTATATAGGGTGAAAGAGCACTTCATGGGGAGCTCAAATCACTTTTCAATTTTTGCAATAAACCATTCGGAGCCGAGCAAATGAGCTCCAAAGTTTTAATTTTCACGTGCGAATTTATCACCGCAGTTGAGAGTCATTTTCAACAGTTGCCGGGTGGCCGAGTGGTTAGTGCAAGAGAATAGTAAATGGAGGATGCGGGTTCTATCCCGCGGGGTAAACATTTTTTGTATTTTGATTTTTGCGTTTACTTTTCCAGGTTCTAGAACTTTGTTTTTTTTTGACAAATATTTTTTTTTCAATTTTTTGTTTTTAATACGTAGTAACAGTTCACAAATAAGGACAAAAATGCTAATCAACAATTATGAAATGGGAAAAACAAATAGTGTTGGTGCATCTCGCTCACTTGATGAATGCATTATTGGTACATCTCGTCTGGAAGCAATCATCTGCGCCAACTTGTCAGAAACGGAACTCCGAAAGTGTCAAGAACGGTAAGCTTGTGTCCATTTAGCACGCTTTTTTTTTCCAAGAGATTGGTATCTTGTCGGGAAATAGGTGGAGGGGATCCGAGTTCGAAATCAAAAGCTTCTTGGATAATAACGATAGAACATTTTCCACACGAAGTGTCATCTCCAGTTAAAACGAAATAAAAACAAAACAAAACACAAACATCCAATCGTCACCATACGTTGAAAAGAAGTTGACAATGCAAAAAAAATGGTAAAAAAAAGTTCTAGGACCTGGAAAAGTGAACGCAAAAATCAAAATACAAAAATTTTTTACCGCGAGGGATTGAACCCGCATCTTCCATTTACAATTCTCTGGCACCAACCACTCGGCCACCACGCCACTGTTGAAAATAACTCTCAACTGCGGTGATAAATTCGCACGTGAAAATTAAAACTTTGGAGCTCATTTGCTCGGCTCCGAATGGTTTATTGCAAAAATTGAAAAGTGATTTGAGCTCACCATGAAGTGCTCTTTCACCCTATATAAGTGTCATTTCGAAACGCCAAGTTAAGTTTGGACCATTCCCTTGTAAGCTTTCCACCATGGACGGGCCGTCCGAAAACGTCCGTTACCCGTCCGGAGAACGGGTGCCCGCTGCCCGTCCGCGTTGCCCGGTCTGCAATGTTACGTGACGGTTTCCTAGGATAGAAATAAGGGCACATCGCGTTGGCAAATGTGGAATCATAAAAAATAATATTTTGTCACGGGAAATTGAAAATATGTGTATAAATGCGTGAACTTTCTTCTCCAATTTTTTTAATAGTTGGAAAAAAAAATAAACATTTCAAGCGGGCATTTTTCTTTTTCCCCGGGGATCGGACGGCCCTTTCCCCGAACGGGTCGGACGGGCAAAAAACGCCCGCCGTGGAAAGCTTAGGAGCGACAGATACACTCGGACTGCGTATTTTGGTAATTTTTTGTTTGTAAAACTGAAAAAGTTTCTCAAAATTTCCAGCTGAAGAATTCCGATCCCAATCAGGAAGTTCCACAAAGAAGAAGAGGAATGCGTTCCAGATGTGCGGCCAGTCAGAATTTGTCCACTACGACGACGGAGTGCAAAGAGGCAAAGAGGCAGGCAAAGAGAGGCAGAGGCAAAGAATTGCCGAGACGCTGCAATTCGAATCGTAAACAGCAGCATCGGACGTGCCTTGTAAGTAGCAATTCTTCAAAAGAATATTGTTCAGTTGTCAATTTCAGCCAAAACCTGCGGTCTTATCACTACGACATCGCACTCTTTGGCTCCGTGTCAGGTAATACTTTATGAACACAATGCGCATATATGTTATAACTGAAAACTTCTTCAGGCGCGAGGCGTGTGCAGTCAGCACCTGCGATGGGACTCAGTGAGGAAGTTCCGAGCTCGTTTGATGAAGGAAGGAAAGCCGGACGAATACACCACCGAAGAAGCTTGGAATTTTCAGCTCACCGACTCACCATAATCTTGAGGGTGAATATTTTCCATTTTGTTTTTTCTTTCTTTCTTGTTGTTCTTCATCTTTTTTCGCCATATCTTGTCTTTTCGTTGTCATTTTTTCTTTTCATTCCGTCTTAATAAATTTTAATTTCCGAAATCCATTTAATACGAAGCATCCCTTACGAGCGCACTACACAACTATTGCACAATTATTGCACAGATATTGCGCAATGTTTTTCCCAATATTTCAATTGGATCGAATTTTTTTGCACAACGTCAGCGCCAACTTTATACAGCCTTTACACAGACTTTACGCAGCTCTCGCGTTGTCAGAGATTCGAAGCTGCGCAAAGTTCGTGTAAAAGTTGCAGTACCTTTGCGCTTGAGTTGTGGGTTTTTGCTGAGACTTATGGAACGGACTGTATATATTACGCTATTCAACATGTCCGTCTGTTCGCTTTGAAAGGTCAGGGTCAAGTTCAATCGGTTTTCACGTTTAACTTCTTTTTTTCTGTCACTGCGCCCATAGGCGCCAGACCAGGCTTGTATATTCCTGTTCTGCCCCAATCGCTTTCACACTTTTACTAGCACGGCGTGTTAGAACCTTGTCTGCGTCTCCATAGTGGTGTTCTGCCAAGTTTAGCTGAGCGCGTGCCAAACTAGTGACGCAGAGACTTGAGAAGGATTTCCAAAAAGCTCGAGAATAGGGAACACAGTGTACAGTCTTTGGAAAAAAAAATTCTAGAAAGTAGCTTATGAACATAGTAAGGACACACCAAAGTTGTCTTCAATCTACTTTTTATATATCCTTTCCAAACATTTTGGCGAAAAGCTGGAGAATCGGAAAATCGGACTGATGCGTGTTTGGTGTCACGCTGCCACCATAACGGGAAATGCGTCAGTGCGTGCGTTGGAACCGTTTCCAACCAAAAATAACGATGCAGTTGGATTTAGCAGACATTGTTAATAAATGAATTTTGAGCATTTTAAGAGCTTGCGCGATCAAATCGGTCGAGAAATAAGAAAGTTATTAGCGATTTTCTGAGAACACTGATATTTAATTTTTTTGCACCGAATGAAAAAAATGGTAATACGTCAATTTTTATTCATGTAAACTTTGAGTTTATTGGAAGAAATCGTAATAAAGTTTGAAATTAAACATTCAAAAAGTGCCACTTCGTAAATTAAATGAAAATAAATAATTTCTCGACACTCTCTATCTCCCAATCTACCCATTTTACGTTTTATTTACCAACTGGAAAGGAAATGTTGCATTATCTCCGTTTCAATTCTAAACACATAATGATAACAACAAAAATGGAAACGTTACACACATTTTCTGAAAGACTCTTGTTTTTTCTCATTTCTTTCTTTCCAAAATGAGTTCGCCTGCTGGTATTCGGCGAATCGTTGAGCTGGTGTCCGAGGTTAGTTCAAATATCGTTAATTTGCAAACAACCGGTCAACAATTGCAACTACTGCTGAATTTCACAAATAGTTAGTTTGCATGAAAGGTTTCCGGAGTTAAACACAGCTGAAACTTTTCAAACCAAAATAAATTGTTTTAATTTAAACGCTTTGTGTACAAAACCGTATGCTGAAAAAACAAGAACGTCGAAAAATATAACGAATCCAAAGTAAGCATTTTCCAAAAATTAAGAGAGCTATCGCCAGAAATGGTTGAAGCCAAATATTGCTAGCCTAAAAAGTTTGGTCTGTTATTATTTGGCATTATTTTTTTAATTTCAGTTACCTCTTGCTGTGGCCTAGAAAATGAAGTAAAAACTTTACGACGAGTAGTAAATTCAGTACGTTTGGTCATAGCTGAAATGGATGTGACCGTAAACCATTTAAAAATGTGAACTTTATTGTGTTTTCAATCGACTTGCGACATGAAAACGCGAAACTCCGCCCACTTTTTTGTGCGCGACCACGCGAACACAGTGATATTTGAAGAGACGCAGACAGGTAGCGCACAAATAAGTGGGCGGAGTCTCGCGTTCTCATGTCGCAAGTCGATTGAAAACACAATAGTCTATAGAACGCACGGCGTGCTAGAACCTACGTAACGGCAAACGCGCCCTGTCTCATTTATCTGCGTCTCGATAGTCACATTCTGCCAAGTTTTGCTAACAAGTTGTAAGTGCGTGTAAAACCAGAGACGCAGAGCTTTGAGAGAGATGACCTTCGAAAATTCATTTCCAAAAATAATTTTAAAAACGTAGTCTCCAGCACGCCGTGGAACGAGCCAGAATATTTAGCAAGAACCCTCAAAAAACCAATAGAAACAAAAGTCTCTTATTTTCCACTCACTCTCTTGTTTAAATTGTTTTGAATGAATTACGGTCACACTTATTTCTGCTGAATTTTTAACTATTCTTTTGCCACATCGGCCAGCTGAACCAAATGGAATAATATTCTTTCCTTGAAATAAAAATTGTTGAAAATGCAATTACCATACACAAAAAGTAAATCTACAAATGCTACTTTAAATACAAATAAAACGCATTAATTTCAGGACAACCTCTTTAACGAATTCGAAGATTCTGTAACACAATTCCCGATGATTCGAGAAATCCACGACGAACTGACAGAATTTCTAAGAAATAAAATTTTCGAATCGATTCAACTCCAACAATTTTTCGCGGACAAGGAAATTGAGTTTCTTCGAAAGTACGGTGCTACCTCGTAATAGAACTGACGCGTAATAGAACTGTAGCGAAATTGAACTCGCTTTGGAATAGAACTGTAGTGAAATTGAACTGTAGCGAAATAAAACTGTTCGGAATAAAATTGATCGGAATAAAACCGTTTTGGAATAAAACTGTTTGGAATAAAACTGTAGCGTTTTGGAACTAAATTAGCAATGGAGCGCGATTGCATTGCTTGCTCATTCAAATATTGGAATTTCTCATGCGCGTGCTTTTTTCAACAGTTTTATATTTGAGCTATTCATCAAAAATTGTTTGTTTTGTTGTTTTTTTGAATAAACTTTTATCATTTTTTTCTCGGTCCGCCTTGACGGCCAAGCAATGCAATCGCGCTCCATTGCTAATTTAGTTCCAAAACGCTACAGTTTTATTCCGAACAGTTTTATTCCAAAACAGTTTTCTTTTGCTACAGTTCTTTACCGAATAGTTCTATTCCGAAGGGTTCTATTGCGAAGCAAGTTTTATATCGCTGCAGTTCTATTACACTTCAGTTCTATTCCGAGGTAGCACCGAAAGTACACATCCTTTTTTAAAATTTTAGTTTTAATGCCTACAACTTTTCCAGATACATTGATTTTCTAAGCAAATCTGAAGTTGCTGGTCAAGGAAGTTATAACAATCAAAATGAGTTAGCAGAGCATCGTGTTGAAATGACGTCATCGGAAAGAGCCTCTGAATTGGATTATTCGCGAAACAGACTGAACGGTTTGTTGTTGAAACGGACACGACTAGGAAATCGTGAACAAAAGGCTTGCAACGTATTCAGTTCGACGACACTGGAGCAGATTCGAATTTTATCAAGTCTTTCAAATGGACAAGGACAAGAAGAAGAACAAACAAGTTCATCTTCCCCTTCTTCTTCTCCAATTTTCAAAATATCAAACAACTCTTGGAATTGTGCTCTGAGCGAAAGTTTGACCCTTCGCAAGATTAAAATTTTGTGCCAAGAAAGGCTTTTTGATAAGAATCCGAGAAGAATGGAGACACTTTTTTGGATTGCTGAGGTTCCAGAGCTTCTTGAAAAACTCGATGTCAATCAGAAACACGTGGCGCTTGGAATTATTTTCGAAATGGTTTGTTCAATAGTATATGTATCTGTGAAAAATTATGCCGGTGGTATACCGTAACCCTATTGAGATTTCCCTGAAAATGTGGTACCAATCGGAAAAACTTGTCCGCTTTTAAAAGTTCGGTGTTAATTTTTTTTTCAACTACTGTAACTACCGTAATCCTACAGTAATATGTCTCAAACTTTGTTAGTGTGATACTGCGGTCCCAACGAAGTTATCCTTGAAATTTGGCCCCGCTGGGTACAACCTGAGCGACTTTGAAAAAATAGGTTTACTGTAGCTACAGTAATCCTCAGAAATCCAACAATTTTATGTTATGGTTTGAAGCTCTCGGTGACCCATGTCAGTATGCCAAGTATGAGATTGATTTGATACTTACTTACTTGTGATACTTGTGAGATTCGACCGCAGTTTCCATCCTGTATACTGCGAACCAAGCTGCTCCAATTTGCACGATTCCTTCCGACAGTGGACCATGCTCGTTTTGTTGACAAAAAAGTTATTCCGGGCAATGTCAGGGACAGACACACACACACAAAACTATTATTTTAGTTAGAAGTATGTAGATATGGCTATTAGCCATTATGACCCATAGTTTGCGCCTATCTCCTCTAATACCTGTGTCTGTCGATCTTACAAATAAAGCATACTGTAACCGGCCAGAAAATTGACTTTCCACAACTTCCCTGAAAACCGGTAAAAACATTATTTATTCTTCTATTTATCTAATTACCGTTTTTGAAATAATAGGGTCCATTCGAATTTTCAGGCATCTTCCTGTCCGCCCACGACGATTAACAACAATTTCGCAGATTTGCTGGCTATTCTTCTCAAAAATGAGCAATTTGTCGATCTGATTTTTTCCCAATTCACAACTGAAAATTTGAGACAAAACGTGAACATTATCAGTGTTTTGGCCGCAATTTTTGTGAAGATCAAAGAGGTTAGTGAAAAATGCCATTTTACCGATTTGGGGAGTGGAAGTTCATGAATAACAGCTCTCCACTGTTGATTTTGGGGGGGGGGGCATGTTCACAGGAGGGGATTGTGAACATTGACCCCACACCAATAGAATATTGGCCCCCCACTTTGGAACTTTAACTCCCCACCCAAAAATTCACACTGGTGGTACCCCGAATTCAGTTATGGCGACCAAGACAATGGAAACTATGTGGGGAACTGATTTTTTCAGTTGTGTGCATTTTTTTGTTTTTTTTTTGCACATCGATTCCGTCTCCTCGATTGTTCATTGACATTGGTTGAGTAGCACTGGAAATGACTGTCACGTGACGCGGCACCGCTAAGTTTTCCACTTTTTGGGGTCACGCGTATGCACACCCATCTTTTTTCCGTGAAATTTCCGTGTTACATGTTTTTTGGTGGGGAGTATTTATTTTTGGTGTGGGGTTGATCTTCCATCGGTGGGGAGTTAATCTTCACTCTTGCCTTTAAAAACATTCTTGAAAAAATCTTTCATATATAGAAAATTTTAGATTAGTCTGTGTGTTTGTTTGTGTGTCTCACACACAAGTTTGCAGTCGACAAAACTCGATCCCTCGACATGTCGATTGACGTTCAAACGTGCCAACCAGGCTTGTGCGGAAACGGAAACCGGCATTGGCGGATTTCCGAAATTTCCGACATTTTTCGGAAACGATTCCCGTCGAAAACGTTTCCGAAAAATTTTTCGGAAAAGCTTTTCCGACGGAAATATTTCCGAAAATACTCGGAAATTCGGAAATAGGCAAACATGACTAAAAACCGAGACCTATCACGAGGGTTATGCTTATATTTTTCCTGCATTGGCTTACAGCCTCCTCAGTGCAATGGAAATGGCGTCTCCCAGCGGATGGTGCAAGGGTTTCTGCGGATGGTCTATCGACCAAAAAATCGTTTCAGAATAGCTGACAGGCGGTTATTTAGTTTACATCAACTATTAGAAACTGTTTAAAAAGGGAAAAATTGGGAAATTTGGAAAACTGGCCGAGTTGGGATTTAAACAACCACTCGCGAGAAGATGGTCTATGGAAAAAATGCCGTTAGCTGAGGGGGGCTGATTTGCTTAGCCTATTTTTTGGTTTTTCCTGACGGTTTTAAAAGCTTGAAGCAATTTTATATGTTATCATCGTATGAAAACATGGTAAATGTTTAGTTTAACAGTACTTTAACTTGAAATCAGATATTTCGAAGCTTCAAAAGTTGAAAAGCAGTAATTTTTGATCTTTGCCTAGCTCGAACTAAACGATAACTTTCGAAAGCTAACATGTTTTCAATCAGTACTAGCGTGATTTAAATTTTAGCTACAAAAAAGTGGGCAGGGTTTCAGCTTTTATTTTATAAATATTATTTATCAAGAAAATTGTCATCTCCAATGCCGTATGAACTTGAAATCAAAGCCCCCTTCTTAACATGTAGTTTTTTTTTTAATTTTTCTTTATTCTTGCACCTAACAATTTAAAAGGCTGAAGTTGGGGGAAAGGGGCGGAGCCTAATTTTGAAGTTCACGCGGCTTTGGAGAGGACAATTTTTAAACAATAATAACTGATTTCCAGAGTTCATCTAATAATGCTTTGATGAATTTGTCGACTTGGAAGCTGCATGATGTTTTAAATTAGACTCAGTTTCCTTTCCGAAATTTCAATCGTTAGATTTTCACTTTTGATAAAATAAAATCACTTGAAATTCGGAAAACAGCGGAAACTATGTGACAACTTATAAAACAGTAATACTAGTCTTGTTTTATAGTTTCTATTCTTTCAGTTTCATGATAAAGTGCTTAACTAAATTAAAACAACAAAAGAAAAATTGTTCGTATTTCCGAACTTTTCCGAATTTCCGAACTTTTTTTCGGAAACGAAAGTCGGAAAGGAATTTTTCCGAAAAATTTTTCGGAAACAAAATTCCGTTTCCGACTTTTCCGACTGACTGTTGCCGCACAAGCCTGGTGCCAACCACTATACCACGAGGGTCACAAGAACTTGAAAGAAATAGGGAAAAGAAATGACTGCCATTTCTGTTAAAAAAAAAACAAAAACCAGTAAAAATAAATATTTGACGAAGGCGACTTTGTCGCCACAAGCTGCAAGCTTGTATTAAAAAAAAACAAAGGGGAGTTGTTATTATTCTCGTCTCATCAGCGGCTCATGAACTTTGAAAATAGCCAATTTTCCCCGATCATCGCCAAACTCGCGGAGCGCATTTTATGACACAGTTGCAGTGAGTGCGACCTTAACCCAATGAAAAATGTAAAAAAGTTAAAAAAAAAATAACGAAAAACAAGAGAAAATAAATAAAAATAATAAGACGGGTTACGGTCGCACTCATTTCAATTGTGTCGAAAAATGCGCTTCGAGACATTTTGTCGGAAATTTTTTTTCAAAGTTTATGAGCGGCTGCTAATAGTAAGACGAGAGTAATCATATACATTCATGCAGTGCTGCCAGCCTGGCATTGATTAATAACTACAAAACTCTGTTGCTCTGGTAACTTTTGGCACTTTCCCTTGGCTTTGCGCGATTTGCCCACTAGCTGCCCATTAGCTTCTCATCTGTTGCCCATTTGCTGCTCATTAGCTTGCCCATGGCAATTTGCCAATTTGCTCGGTAATAAGTGGTCTTGTTTCCAATTAGTCTCAGAGTCGTGTTTTGTGTGCGGAAATGCTACATATTGCTGAATAGAACTGCCCAAAATTGAATTACCCAGATTAGAATGGCCTGTAATAGAATTGCCCAAAAAAAATTAACAGTTTTTGAATAGTTCGCAGCCAGTCGACAATTTTGCGAGGCCAGTCTCGCAGGTCTCGAAACTTTCTCGAGAACGTGAAATTTCTCGAGACTTTTTTCTCGACAGCACACATTGCTCAGACGACCGGTTCGAATCATTACATATCGTGACTGGATGAGATACGTAAACTGCCTCAAAAGATTCGTAAAAGATCTCATGAGATCCGTAAATTTCCTCGTGTGATTTGGAAATTTTAATGAGATCTCACGAAGGCACAATAATTATTCGAATCAGTAATTAGAGATTCGTAAATTTTCTAAAAATACAACATATGAAAGGCCTGAGGTGGTAAGTGCTCAATAATTTTCCGGTTAAAAATGCGTACAAGAAGCTGCTAAATAAATTGATAGCTATTTATTTTTACAGGATGACCCAATCAAATCGAGAACCGCCAATCTCTTGTCGTCGAGCACTGTAAACATTTTAGAGTGGTCGGACATGACCGCCGACCACATGGCTCTAATTGTTCAAATTTTTGAAAATGTCACTTCTCACCTGCAGACGTTTTCCGAATCATTCGAGAACATGTTCACATTGATTGAATCGAAAAGTGCGATTCTTGATGGGTTTGTCTGTTTTTATATTTTTAACAAGAAAAGAAAACTTGTTTAGAACTTCGCTTAAATCGCCTAGTGAATATTGTTTTTCGGGTTTGCGCTTAATTAGCATTTTTCCTATTAACTGTGTATTCAATCGAGTTGCTTCATAAAAACATGGGTATGGATTAATTTGTTCGTCTGCGTCTATTCAAATTGCGCTTTGGTTGCATTGCCGCGTGCAAAAAAGGGGCGGGTTTCATTTTTTGATGATGCAACTTCAAAATTGAGCGTGGATATGAATAATGGAATAAAAGTTTCAGATCGATGCGAACCCGTGCAAATCGCCTTCGTCGCCCTGACCAAGCAGACGATTCGTTTCATCTGCCAGTCATCTCAACTGTTTCTTCGCCTTCCTCCCCTTCCCCGCAGACAACGTTAACCACATCAAGATCCTATTCAAATATCCGCAACTTTACAGTCATCGAACACCCCGTCCATAACGAGAATGAAGAGCCTTCTCAGCAAGATCCGCAAGAACTTCGGAGACAAATCGAAGAGAAAACAAGAAGACAAATCAATGAAGAGTATCGGAAAATAAAGGAAATTGAGCGGATCGAAGAGGAGATGAGAAAAAAGATTCTGGAGGAATTAAGACTGAAAGACGAAGAAGAGGCGAAAAGAAAGAAGGCGTTGGAAGAAATGGAACGAAAACGTGTTGAGCAAGAGAATGAGTTAAGAAGAGAAGAGGTTAGACGACGTCAAGAAGAACTCAAGTGCACATTTCTTAAAAATGTCCAAATTTTCCTTCACAGTAAACCAAACAAAGTCTTCTCCGCCAACATGTTTGATGGCAAAGTGATCGGAATCTACTTTTCAGGATGCTGGTGTGGTCCTTCTCTCACTTTCACTCCAATTCTCGCCGAGTTTTACAGTAAGGTTCAAGACGACTTTGAGGTTTTATTTATCTCGTCGGATAGAAGTGAAGCAGAAATGAATTGGTATCTGAGTAGTCATCATGGAAATTGGTTTCATCTTCCACTCGGAGCACAATATGGCAAACAGTTGAATGACAACTGGCAGATACGGTCGATTCCAACTTTAGTCATTGTCAGACCAAACGGATCGGTTATTAGTATGAATGGACGACAAGAAGTGGAGAATTCGCAGAATGCACAGCAATTGGTCAGACATTGGAAATCTTTTTTGTAGCTGTTCTTTTAACAATTTATGTTGATAAATATTTGGAAAAGTCACATTGTTTCTTTTATTGTCGGCCCGCCATAATGGTCAAACGCGCTCCGCTGAACTCAACGCTATGCGATTTTCATTTTGGTCTGCAAATTATTTCATATCACGTTGAATTTATACGTGAATTTAAATAATTTGGAGACCAAAATGAAAATAGCATAGCGTTGAGTTCAGCGGAGCGCATTTGACCATTTTGCCGGGCCGACAATATTTGTGAAAACAAAAAATTGCAACGCGGTGTTTGCGTAATTTTGAAATTCAAACGAAAATGGGAACAAATCTCTTCATTTTATTTTATTTGAATACGCCCATTGCGGTACGTGAAAAATAGAGTAAAGGTATAGAAGAAGATTCAGAAACGGAATAGAAAGAATAAAGGAATTTGTAGGGATATGTGGTTATAGTACACGTGAAATAAAAAAATTTTGGGAGAGAAGATAGATTTGGCGTAAACGTTCGGTCATCAGTGGTCATTAGGCTTTCCACGTCGGGCGTTTTTCGCCCGCCCGACCCGCCCTAGCGAAGGGCCGTCCGAAGCCCGGGCGAAGGAAAAAACCCGCGTGAAATGTTCTTTATTTTTTCGAATTAAAATAAAAGAAAGAAAAAAAATGTATTTGTTTCAAAAAAAAAGTGTTTTTATTACTCGACATAAAAGAGCAGGGCCAAAAAAAAAACTAGGAGCATTCTTTAAGAATAAATACGAAATCATCGAATAGTTCTATGTCTTTCTGAACCAGAACTGATAAACTTGAGACAATTCCTTCAATGAATCATGTCCACGTTATTGCGGTTGAAACTTGAGATTGACTCGATTTTGAAAAGAATCCTGAAATATAATATTTTTATTTTCAGCAAACCTCTTTATATTCTTGGTCTTCTAACTTTTCTCGGATGTTTGCAAATTTTTAATTCCGCGAACCGCTGGAATAAGGCGACATTGACTTTTCTTTTTTTCCCACTGGCTCTGTAGTTATCCTCATTATCCTCATTACTTGAGGAACTGCTTCCTTCTAATTTGATCAAATTCGACATCTTAAACACACTTTTGACAGCTGAACTCACAAAAAAACGATACAAATCATGTAGAATATCATTGAAAATAAATAAATAAATTCGAAAATTGAATTACGTGCCATGCAACGTGGCGGCCTATCGAAACACCGTCACGTATACAGTGCGTAACATAAGTATAAGCGCACCCCCAAAAATTCATGGTACTGCGTTTGCATGCAATCTGAAGATTCGGGACCTTGAAATTCGCAATCAGCATGCAAAATTACCCCAGGACTACATAGTCTAAGTTAATATTCACAACACTCTTGAAATGGGCCTGAAAAGTCTGAAAAAAGTACTCCTGCAACCGTAACATAAGTATAAGCGCACCTACCAAAACAGATGAAAAACTCAAAATTTTTTTGAAAACAGTCAATGAGTGTTGTCACGTACCTTCAGAATTTAACAAAAAACTTCCTCACAGTAAAAACAAAACCGAAAAAGATCATTCAATCATGCCACGTTGCACAAATCAGTCAAACACCGAGAAAACGCAAATCCAAGCTTTCAACACGGCCAGATGGTCGAGCTGAGTAATTGTGAAGCTGCAGAATCATTGAACGACGTGCAATAACTATTATATGAGAAATCAGAACCTTTACGAAAAGTTTGGGATGCCGCCAAAGCCGCCTGTCAGAAAAAAACCAACAATAGTCGACAAGTTTCATGCTCTCTAAAGACGTGCTACGACACCAAACGAGAACTCAACGCCATAGTTTACAAGCAAACGTATGGGAAAACAGAAAAAAGTGATCCCAATATCAAATGAGGCGTATTCAGACCTGCGCCGCAACTCACCGACGATCAAACAATTTGTGGTTTTGACTTAAATTCGAATTCAGTAACTGTTTGGTACCAAAACTCTCAAACCAAATCTTATTTGTTCCAAATTGGTTTTTCTGATTGGAAAAGTTCAATTCAAACAACGCGGGTAGTTACGAATACGATTGGTACGATCTCTTTTAGGATCCATTCGATTTCTCAAAACGTAAATTTGGAGGAAGAGGCATAATGGTGTCCGGTGTTTTTATTCTTCTGGTTTACTAATAATACATTTTGTATAAAAGCTACTCAACTCGAATTCATGTCAGAACATCCCAAAACAGCAACTCCTCTTGTTCCTCCGTCGATAAGGCCTCATCTTCCAACAAGATAACGCATCCACGCATGCCAGTGGACTGGCTCAAGATTAAAAACCGCGATGTTTTCACTTGTCCAGGATGCTTTCTGGACTAGAACCTATTGGATAACATCTAGGGACTGTTCCTCGTCGATTTCACAACCAAGAAAAATCATTCTAGCCGATTGCTGCACTCGAGGTCGCCATTCTTCATGTGTAGAGTATCCTGAAGCGTGAATTCAAAAACAAAACTGACTAAGACAGCCCAGGCGTATCTAATTATATGTCCAACCGTGATTATGGAGTTATAAACTTTAATGGTACAGCTGCTAATTATCAACTTGTGTTTTTCTTGAGTTTTTCCGATGTTATGTGGGGTGCGCTTATACTTATGTTACGGTTGCAGGTGTACTTTTTTCAGACTTTTCAGGCCCATTTCAAGAGTGTTGTGAATATTAACTTGGACTATGTAGTCCTGGGGTAATTTTGCATGCTGATTACGATTTTCAAGGTCCCGAGTCTTCAGATTGCATGCAAACGCAGTACCATGCATTTTTGGGGGTGCGCTTATACTTATGTTACGCACTGTATTCGCGGACAGGGCGAAGCGGGCGTAGGGTGCCCGACCTCCGGACGGGTGTAGGGTGTTTTCGGGCGGCCCGCCCGAGATGGAAAGCTTAGTGGTCATAGTTTGAAAGAAGAGAGCGTGCGGTTAACAAAAAAGTTCCTACGTATTTTAGTTTTGCAGTGGTTCCATTTGAATTTGTTTTTTGCGCGCGTGCGAGTGTTTTTCTCATAAGTGAAAAAGGGGCTTGTGTCAATGTCTACTAGACCCGAAATCATTTTTAGTATAAGTTTTCTATCGGAAGTTTGTCTTCTCGATTCTAGCGATGAAAGATTGAATAATGAGTTACGTTGGGGGGCTGTTAGGTAATCGGGGTCGTTTGGAGTTAGGTATCTCCCTTTTATACGGCTGTATAGTCTTCTTGTGAATGCATTCTGAACCGATTCAACTGCTTTACAGTCAAGTTTTCTTGTTGGATTGCTGATTTCTGTGCCATATTCTAGTATGGGTCTTATAAAGATTTTGTATAAAAGTGTCATAAGGCGGGGGTTATTACTACAGTAGTGATTAAATATTTGAAATACGCTAAACTTAGAGACCCCACGAAAAGGGGGGAAAGTGTCAAAATGTGGGAACGAAAAGGGGGGAAAACGGGCGGAGCCTAATTATTTTTTGATTTTTTTTCGAAGGAATCGATCATTTTAGTTTCAAAAAAATTAAAGAAGTTCAATTTGAACATAAAACTATTATTAGAAAAAATGTCGCAAGAGTTTGCGGCACTTTTGCGGTTGGCTCCGCCCATTTTCCCCCCTTTTCGTTCCCACATTTCAACACTTTCCCCCCTTTTCGTGGGGTCTCTAAACTTAGCTTTGCGGGGCTACTACGGTATAGAACTCGCACGGAGTAGAACCGCTATGGAATAGAACTGGATATGCAATAGAACTGCGCGGAATAGAACTGTGCGGGATAGAACTGCTACGGAATAGAACTGCACGGGATAGAACTGCTACGGAATAGAACTGCGCGGAATAGAACTGCTACGAAATAGAACTGCTATGGAATAGAACTGCACGGAATAGAACTGTGCGGAATAGAACTGCTACGGAATAGAACTGCACGGAATAGAACTGCTACGAAATAGAACTGCTACGGAATAGAACTGCTACGGAATAGAACTCGTACGGAATAGAACTCGTACGAAATAGAACTCGTACGAAATAGAACTCGTACGAAATAGAACTCGTACGGAATAGAACTCGTTCGAAATAGAACTCGTACGAAATAGAACTGGTATGAAATAGAACTCGTTCGAAATAGAACTCGTACGAAATAGAACTCGTACGAAATAGAACTGGTATGAAATAGAACCAGGTAGCTGCCAAATAGCCGCCAGGTAGCTGCCAAATAGCCGCCAGGTAGCTGCCAAATAGCCGCCAAATAGCCGCCAGGTAGCCGCCAAATAGCCGCCAGGTAGCCGCCAAATAGCCGCCAGGTAGCCGCCAAATAGCCGCCAGGTAGCCGCCAAATAGCCGCCAGGTAGCTGCCAAATAGCCGCCAGGTAGCTGCCAAATAGCCGCCAAATAGCTGCCAAATAGCTGCCAAATAGCTGCCAAATAGCCGCCAAATAGCTGCCAAATAGCTGCCAAATAGCTGCCAAATAGCCGCCAAATAGCCGCCAAATAGCTGCCAAATAGCCGCCAAATAGCCGCCAAATAGCTGCCAAATAGCCGCCAAATAGCTGCCAAATAGCTGCCAAATAGCTGCCAAATAGCTGCCAAATAGCTGCCAAATAGCTGCCAAATAGCTGCCAAATAGCTGCCAAATAGCTGCCAAATAGCCGCCAAATAGCCGCCAAATAGCTGTCTGGTAGCTGCCCTCTTGGAGAACGCGACCGGCTATACATAGTTTCTTGTACCGACAAATGACGGGTCCGCGATCGCTATCATTTGAATTCTTCAATTTGAAAAAACCATATCGACGAACTGCTACGGAATAGAACTGCACGGAATAGAACTGCTACGAAATAGAACTGCTACGGAATAGAACTCGTACGAAATAGAACTCGTACCAAATTGAACTGGTACTGAATAGAACTCGTACGAAATAGAACTGCTACGGAATAGAACTCGTACGAAATAGAAGAAACAACACACGGTTCGTAATTTCGGAGCGTCGATATGGTTTTTTCAAATTGAAGAATTCAAATGATAGCGATCGCGGACCCGTCATTTGTCGGTACAAGAAACTATGTATAGCCGGTCGCGTTCTCCAAGAGGGCAGCTACCAGACAGCTATTTGGCGGCTATTTGGCAGCTATTTGGCAGCTATTTGGCAGCTATTTGGCAGCTATTTGGCAGCTATTTGGCAGCTATTTGGCAGCTATTTGGCAGCTATTTGGCGGCTATTTGGCAGCTACCTGGCGGCTATTTGGCAGCTACCTGGCGGCTATTTGGCGGCTATTTGGCGGCTATTTGGCAGCTACCTGGCGGCTATTTGGCAGCTACCTGGCGGCTATTTGGCAGCTATTTGGCAGCTATCTGGTTCTATTTCATACCAGTTCTATTTCGTACGAGTTCTATTTCGTACGAGTTCTATTTCGTACGAGTTCTATTTCGTACGAGTTCTATTTCATACCAGTTCTATTTCGTACGAGTTCTATTTCGAACGAGTTCTATTCCGTACGAGTTCTATTTCGTACGAGTTCTATTTCGTACGAGTTCTATTTCGTACGAGTTCTATTCCGTACGAGTTCTATTCCGTAGCAGTTCTATTCCGTGCAGTTCTATTCCGTGCAGTTCTATTCCGTAGCAGTTCTATTCCGTGCAGTTCTATTCCGTATCAGTTCTATTCCGTATCAGTTCTATTCCGTGCAGTTCTATTCCGCGCAGTTCTATTCCGTAGCAGTTCTATTCCGTGCAGTTCTATTCCGTAGCAGTTCTATTCCGTGCAGTTCTATTCCGTAGCAGTTCTATTCCGTGCGAGTTCTATTGCATATCCAGTTCTATTCCATAGCGGTTCTACTCCGTGCGGGTTCTATACCGTAGTACCCCCAGCTTTGCAGATGGCTTTTTTCCAGTGACCAGTAAAATCAAGCATTGGAGTTATTATGAAACCTAAGTCGCGTATGCTTGTTTCTCTTCTGATAGGGTTATTATTTATCTGATCATTTGTGGTTCGGGGATTTTTTCCTAATGAGATAACTAGAGTTTTACTGTCGTTGAGAGCTAGCTTAGAATTTTCAGACCAATTACAGACAGCGTCTATCGCGCTTTGCATTAAAGTTTCATGATCTTCTATCGTATCACTTTTTGGAATCGCCGTGTAGATTTTAATGTCGTCTGCAAATTGTTTGCATCGAATGCCAGATGGTAGAATGCTAGGAATTTCATTTACAAAGATTCCGAAAAGTATTGGCGAGAGTACGGCTCCTTGAGGGACGCCGCACTGCGCGTGCTTTGGGGTAGATGATTCATTGTTAAAATTTGCCATGCTATTTCTTTCATTGATGTTTGGATTTCAAAAGTACGCAAACACCGCGTTGCAATTTTTTCTTTTCACAATAATATTGTGTTTTCAATCGACTTGCGACATGAAAACGTAAGTCTGCATTCACCGTTCTGTCTGCGTCTCTTCAAATATCACTGTGTTCGCGTGGTCGCGCACAAATAAGTGGGCGGAGTCTCGCGTTCTCATGTCGCAAGTCGATTGAAAACACAATAGCTTACTCATGTTTTCGAGGCTACCCTGAATCAGAACGTTCCCGAATCAGAACTTTCCCGAATCAGAACTGCCCCGAATCAGAACTGTTCGTTTCAGAACCGCCCCAAATCAGAACTATCTTTCTTATATATTCTCAGTACGGAGCGCTGCAAACGCGCTCCCTTCGCACAGTGGTGGACGCGGCCTCGTTGGCGACGAGAGAGTGCAGAAAATTGAGAGAGCCGTGGCCGATGTTTCGCTCTGATTTCTCTAAACCTCACTCCAAATGCATGTGAAATTTTTTGTTCGTTTGGAGCGAGTTTTCAGCATTTTATACCGAGTATAGAAAATTTTAGATTAGTCTGTGTGTTTGTTTGTGTGTCTCACACACACGAGTTTGCAGTCGACAAAACTCGATCTCGCGACCTTACGATTGACGTTCAAACGTGCTAACCACTATACGGTATATATAGTCTATATACTCGGTATAAAACGCTGATAACTCGCTCCAATCGAACAAAGAATTTCGCGTGCATTTGGAAAGATGTTTAGAGAAATCAGAGCAAAAAATCGGCCACGGCTCTCTCAATTTTCTGCACTCTCTCGTCGCCAACGTGGCCGCGTCCACCACTGTGCGAAGGGAGCGCGTTTGCAGTGCTCCGTACTGAGAATACCACAAGGGTCACGAGAACTTGAAAGAAATAGAGAAAAGAAATGATTGCCATTACGATCAATAAAAACAAAAATAAATATTTGACGAAGGCGACTTAGTCGACACAAGCTGCAGGCTTGTCCCGTATAAGTTTTAAACAAAATTTGTTTTATTATGAAAAAAAAAACATCTGAGGCCGTATGCATGAACCTCTTTCGCCGGATATATTGTGAAAGCAAAAAAATTGCAACGCGGTGTTTGCGTACTCTGGTAAATCGTTTGGAGTTTAATCAGCTATGTTTGGAGTTTAACTCGAACAACGGTCGATTTCGTGTTTAATCAGCCAGGAGTGGAATTTAAACCGAGTCAGGCATATTACTGACGCACCCGCCTTTTGCGTCAACATTGGCGCACTTTCGGAAATCTTTAGGATAATTTCGAAACTCCTGTTTTTTTTTCAACATTTTCTTTATTTTTTTAATTTTTGTACGTAAAAATTAAATTATTTTGTTGTTTTTTATTTTAAAAAAATTCGCACTCGCCAAGGAGTAATATTTTGCGGCACGTTGTGAAACAACGGGGTTTTTTTTTTAAAGTTACCAACTATACTATACTGAAGAGGGTGGAGCGGGGTAGCAGTTTATTTCAGTAGTCCTGGTTAGAATCGGAAGCCTCGAGACTCCGTAATGGGGGATTAAAAGGCCACAGTCAAATGGGCGGGGCAATGGGGAATGTGTGGGGGAGTTGCTCAAGGGCAACCTCATGACAATCGTTAACCACAATAAGAGAATTTATCATCGCTCCTTGACCGTGTCCGCCGGAGAGATATTGTGTGATTGTGACGAGCCGCCGACAAATCGTTTCCTGCCTGCAATAATCAAGTTAGTGTGTGAAGAGATAATGGAGGGGGAAAACACAATCTATCTGTCTGTCCTGGACGGCTTCTCTAATGGACTGTATCCTGGGCTCTAAGTGATGTGTGAGTCACCCTGGGAGCATAGTACAAAGTGACGTATTGATAATACGGTAAAGGGATAGATATCCCTTACACCTTACCCCTTAGGCGAGGACCGTCCCTGGTCCTCGGATACAAAAGCTTAGCAATGTTCGAAAGACTTGGGGACTTATCACGAATCTTTTCTCTAGTTAAAAAACAGTAGTAACAGTAAAAGGAGCGAAACGTACCTCTAAGTTTTTTGAAACTTCTCTATTTTAAAATGTTGGATCGGTAGGCATTATTTGTGGGCGGAATACAGGGAGAGGGACAAAACAATCCAGGTCTTGCAGCCTGAATTGGATCGAAGTAACCTCAGATGATGTCGTGGCCTCATGAGCTGCAATGAGGTTGTTGTATTTAAAGTACGCGTTGGATCGTTTGCTAAATTCAACTCTAACGTTAATAACGAAGCGGGCATGGGCTCTTGATTAATATCGATGAAAAGACGATATAGATTTTCAATTTATTGTCGTGTCATCTTCACTGATAAAACTCGGAGAGCTGCACCTGCGGGCGTCTTCCTTGTTCTCAGATCCGATCTTGGAAAAGGCGGGGAAAACCTTCATCTATGAAGCAGGGTTTAGTTGAATGAAAAACACTGGAGAAACTGCACCTCCAGGCGTCTTCCTGGTTCTCTATTTAGATTTTGGAAACGAGAAGGGCTTAAATTATATAATGTTTGGGGAACATTGTCTTTTTCTCAAATTTTACTGTGTCTTTTTCTCAAAGTTTACTTTACAGTTTTGCTTTCTGGATTGCGCTTTGGTGAGTTGGGGTGTCCGTGTTCAAATCTGACTCGTCGATAAAGGTCGTGATGGCTGGGCCCGAAACATCCACGACCTTTTCGATCTGATTGAGGTGAACACGGCAAGGCTGTTCAGAGAGTCTCGAAATGTCCTCAGGTCGATTGATCTTAATTGTCTTAAATTTAAAAGACTTACCTTCTCCTTATGGTTTTTGTAGAGCTTTGTCAACAATGGTCGTCTGGTGGGTTCGTAGTCCTTTCGAAATTGTTCTCCAGTTTTGTCAAACTGCTTTCTTGAATAGAGACATGTGTTTCGGAGAGTGGACATTATTTCTTTCCCAATGTCTCCAAGTTCTTTGGACTATTACTGTGTCTCGAAAACCAGTCAGAGCGCTCGCGTGCTGCGGCCGTGGTCTCGCTAGGGCGGTGCTCGTGAGTTGGCGGTTTATGAGTGTTGCGAAGTGATATGAGCCGAGGACCGAGGTAGAAGTGGGCGACTCCGCAAAGAACGGCTAACCCGACGGCGACTGTGAGGACAGCGTTACATGTTAACGTCCAAATAAAGAATACAATATCAAAAATGTGATTGGCTTGCGCCCAAAAATCAAATGCTTGTTCAATTCCGGCTGAGGAAATTGGACCGGACGTTGGGTCGGTGCGGGCCGAAAATTGTCTGGTAATGGAACATTGCATTGATTCCTAAATCTCGTTATAGTGCGTCTCCGGTATGTTTTGAGACAGCGATCCTATTATCATGTCGTGGAAAATTACTGGGTTATCTTCGAGAGGAGTGGTCGTAAAATAAGCAGCACTAGATACTTCCTGCGGGTGGAAGTTGAGGTTTTTTCTAATCTCTAGTGTTTTTGGATTCAAAGAGAACAGAGTTTCGTTAATTATGTATTCGAAATTGGTAACTAAACTGCAGTCTAGTGGATATGCCCTACTGGTGATAATACTGGTGTCGAGGTCAATAAAGTTGGTGATGGTGGCGTTTGTTGAAAGTGTGACCTTCGTTTTTTGTTTGAAATAGCACTGGTTTTTGAATGGGATGGACTCAAAAGAACTAGGTTTGATTTCTGAACAGGTTTTAACAGCCAGAAACCCACTGCCGATATGCATGGCCTGGAGATCTGACTTTCCTATCTGTTTTCGAGATGTTAGGGTAGGACATTTGGCTACCGCGGAAATTGTTGCTGCCAGGACGTTGCAGAATTTAGAAAAGAAACTCACGAAATTGGTGCAGGTTTCGGCAGGAAAAATCTACTTCTTCTCTTCCACTCGATAACTGACATGAGATTGTCGCTTCGGTAATGAGCCGTTATTCGCGTGGGCTTCATAAAGCAGTTGACTGTTTCGATGGTCCGGCTTCCTTGTAACACTAAAAATTGAGGGGTTGACCAGTTGATGATGTGGGGTTGTTCAGTTAAAAAAAAATACCATCCGTTTATTTGAGCTCACCGTGCTGGCATTTCTCAAAATATTCCTGAATTGGCAGGCTTCGGACGAGACGGGCAATTGTTTTTATACTGTTTTTCGTTTGACGATTTCGCAAAGCGGAGGTTGCCCCGGAAAGCGGCTGCAGGGCGAAGGCGTGCGGTTGGTAACTGAACAATCGATTGGAGAGGGGATTTTCTGGAAGTCCTCGTTTTCGGTTGGACCGGTGAAAAAGGATTAGCATAGCGATTAAATGAAAATTGGTTTTTTTGTACTTTGGTAACGGATATCCGGCTTTTTGTTTGAGAACTGTTGTGTTCCTCCCCAGAAGTTGCGAAAGCGGGGATTCCAATCGAAGGTTTTTGTATTGATATTTTTAAAATAATAAACTTGTGTGGCTGGTCGAGGTTAAACGCTTCGACCGAGTTTTCTAATGCGATAGTTTAAAAAAAATTTGTCGGTTCGCCTGCCCCTCGCATGTCGGCTTGAAATAGTGATTCTGGAAGAAAACACTGTCTGAATATCCCCGGCTGGCGCTCGCAGGCCGTCCGAGGAGTCTTCGTTGGTTGTGTCAAAAATCTTAGCGGAAGGAGGATGAAAAGTAAGAAGCGAGGAGGAATATTGCTCGTATACAAAGAGTGATTGCCGAAAAGTGTGGGATTGGTGTATTGAAATTGGTGAAGCGGAATTGTTGGATTGTTAGAACAACAAAACTTAAATGAGTTATTTTGTTTTTTTAACGAGAGTGTATGAAAATATAAAGAACAGTTGTTGCGCGCCGTAAGCGAGGCTGCTACAACCGAAAAGAAAATCATGGAAAAAAAATGTTCTGACTATTATTTATTATTATTTTTTTTTTACAAAAATGATTTATGTTTTTTTTTAAATATTTGTTTCCTATTCCAGCTAAAGTATGCTAAACCATCTATAGCTGGGGCTTCTATTTTGGGCGCCCTGAACCTAGGCTCTAATGTTCGTCTTGCGCCGCAGGGTACCCTAGTGGCAGCTTTTCTGCTCACTTTTCCAAAACTCAATCTTTTCTTAAAACGTAATCTCTCATCGCGCGGCTAACTCAAACTCAATATTCATCGCGCGGAAACTCAAAACTCTCATAACTCATCGCGCGGAAAAACTCAAATCTCATATTCATCGTGCGGCTCAACTTAAAAATCTCAAACATTTCCCAACTAGTGCCCTATCCCTAACCTAAACTACCAAAAAAAAAACTAAAACCCCGTGGTGGAAAGACTTACTTTGGACCGCACTCGGGTGGTCCCACTCGCTGCTGCCACTGAAGAGGGTGGAGCGGGGTAGCAGTTTATTTCAGTAGTCCTGGTTAGAATCGGAAGCCTCGAGACTCCGTAATGGGGGATTAAAAGGCCACAGTCAAATGGGCGGGGCAATGGGGAATGTGTGGGGGAGTTGCTCAAGGGCAACCTCATGACAATCGTTAACCACAATAAGAGAATTTATCATCGCTCCTTGACCGTGTCCGCCGGAGAGATATTGTGTGATTGTGACGAGCCGCCGACAAATCGTTTCCTGCCTGCAATAATCAAGTTAGTGTGTGAAGAGATAATGGAGGGGGAAAACACAATCTATCTGTCTGTCCTGGACGGCTTCTCTAATGGACTGTATCCTGGGCTCTAAGTGATGTGTGAGTCACCCTGGGAGCATAGTACAAAGTGACGTATTGATAATACGGTAAAGGGATAGATATCCCTTACACTATTTAACATTTGAAGAATAATAATAAACACCTCGAACAATTGTTTCGGATCACAAGTTACCGCAAAATTCTCCCTTTAAAACATTTTTATCTCGTCTAAACATGGTTTTTACAGATAGGCCAAGTGCTGCACAATAATTGTTGATATCGACGTTGGCCATCCCTCTTCAAAGGTAATTTATCATTTTGTTCAGAGCTTCTGATGATTCGATTATTTTTTTAGGTATCTTTCACACCGGTCGTTCCACGTTGCGAAATCGATGATCATGTAAAAAAAGAAAAAAACAATCTACTTTCAAGTGCCAGTAGGGACATAGGAATATAATTACGGTATGTTTTCATGGAGAATTTTATGAGACATTAAAAATGGAGCTACAGCGGAATATAACATGCACGAAATAGAATTGCAACTAAAATAAGTCCCCGGAATAGAACTGTTTGAAATTGAGCCTTATAAAGAAAATAACTGCTCCAAATCGAACTTAAATACCAACCATGGACAACTTCCATGTCAGTACAGTTCTATTTCGGAAACTTCTATTTTATTTCATTTATATTCTGTTGTATTGTCGGTCTGCAAAATGATCAAACGCGCTCCGCTGAACTTACTGTTATTATGGATTCGTGAATGGGCGATAAAACCGGGTGAATTGTGGGGCAAAAGATGGCTGGTCTCACCACGATTTTGACAGACTACGGTTAGCGCGAAAATATTTTTTTATATTCTTTTTTTTTTAATTAAAACTCATTTTCATTGTTTTTTTCTCAACAAAATGTGTTTTTGAAACGAAATTACCCATTCCAGGTTACACAAAAAATTTTAATAGTGAAAAATGCTAGTCAAAAGGCAAAAGATCGCGTTTTTATTAAAAACAAAAGAAGAAAAAATATTTTTCGCGCTAACCGTAGTCGGTCAAAATCGTGGCGAGACCAGCCAACTTTTGCCCCACAATTCACCGCGTTTTATCGCTCATTCACGAATCCATAATAGTACTTCGTGATTTTCAATTCGGTTTCCAAACTATTTCATTTCACATTGAATTTATACGTGAAATGAAATAATTTGGAAACCAAAATCAAAATCGCATAGCGTTGAGTTTAAAGGAGCGCGTTTGACCGTCTACAATACCGTCTTAAAAATGTTTCTCTTATGGGGTTATTCATGAGAAAAAAAACGGTTTGTTTTTGTTTTTTTTTTCCAATTCATGCGATGTCGAGAATTGTAAAAAAATACAGGTAGAGAAATGGGGGTCCCCCTGATATAGCATTGATATTGAAGAGACGCAGAAGGCGAGGAGTTCAAAGAAAGGGGGCAGTCTCTGTGTCTCTTCATTATCAATGCTATATCCCCGTTTCTCTACCTGTATTTTTTTACAATTCTCGACATCGCGTGAATTGGAAAAAAAAACAAAAACAAACCGTTTTTTTTCTCATGAATAACCCCATTATTGTCCTTAAATATATAATGGATTCGTGGCGGTGTGACAATTCACGTGAAAATGGGAGACGAAAAATCTCTTTATTTCTTCAGTTATTTTTTCATTTTTCCGAATAAAAACGTGAAAAAAATTGTCACTCCGTCACGAATCCACTATAATAATTTCGAAGCAACCCAATAAAATTATCAAAAAATAGATTATGGGGTTACTCACGTTAAGAAAAAACTCATGGCGGAGGCCTTGCGGTTACTTTTTTTTTCCTTCCCTGAATAAAGAACAAGCCTATCAAAAATTCAATTAAAACTCGGAAAAAAAAAAGATAATTAGTCTTCTTTATTTTTTACAATTTTTCAGCGAGTCCTATGAATTCCCTGCGTGACATCGATGCCTGAATTTGGGAAGATCACCTCGTCTGGGATCGAGTGGTTCCGCCAAAGCTGAACGACAAACGCAGGAAAATAAGAACATAATCTTCTCAATATTTTATTTTTTTATTTGCTACTGTGTGAAATTGCGGTTTAACTTGAATAAAATTGCCTTTTTTCCAGTTTCTGTATCGAAATAACTCGCTCTTAAAATACTAAACGCAGCGCACAACGACACTCCGCACTCAGATTTTGGTGCCTGATCAGCTTCCATTTGAGTCTGATCAGCTACGAGTCGGCTTTAATCATGCACCGTCAGGAGCTGATTTTACCCAGATTAAACTCCAAACCAATCTGATTAAAAATCAAACGATTTACCAGAGTACTTTTGAAATTCAAATGAAAATGGCAACAAATCTCTTCATTTGCCATGCTATTTCTCTCATTGCCGTTTGAATTTCAAAAGTACGCAAACACTGCGTTGCAATTTTTTTGTTTTCACAATACGGGATTGTCGGCTTTTTTCAGGGGCTCATAGGATTTTGTCTGTATTTTGGGACAGTTCTGAAAAGAACAGTTCTTATTCGGGAGAGTTCTGATTCGGGGTAGCCTCATGTCTTCATGATGTTTGAAAAAAAAATTGGAACGCGGTGTTTGCGTGCTTTTGAAATTCAAACGGCAATGAAAGAAGTAGCATGGCAAATGAGGAGATTTGTTCCCATTTCCGTTTGAATTTCAAAATTACGCAAACACCGCGTTGCAATTTTTTTTTTCATGTTTTCACAATAAATTCCACAAACTAAAATTTTGTGCAAGGAAAAACAACACTGGAAAAACTATGCGGCGAAATTACGTTTTGGTATTATGCGGCGCGATTTCGTTGCCCCGCCCCTTTTCCCAGGTTTTAGTTTCTCGGTTCGACTTGCTTCGCAGGTTGTGTCACGCTCTCAGTTATTCACAAGAATTTTCAGCGCAAATAATGCAAACGCGCTTCGCGGCCACACTATTTTCTGGGAGACGCAGAGATAGCGACAGAGATAGGGTGGGGACTAGAAATGCGTGGCCGCGACGGCGCACGCGCGCCAAGTTCAAATCAAGGTCGGCCTCAGAAAATGTGGCGCCAAACAGCGGTTAACCGTCATTCGAGGCCCATCACCTCGCGATGGAACGTTTTTTCTATCCGTCGTCAACTTTTTTCTCCCATTTTATTTTGTTGTGTGCTCTTTCCTTTTCTCTCAAGCTCTTTGAATGTTGTTAAGTATTCGTTTACCTTTTACCGCGCCGCTGCAGCCGTCGCATCTCGTGTTCTTTTCCTTTTGTTCCCTATATAAATAGCGAATTGTGAATTGCGAAATTCTCGCTGGTATTGGTTAGTTCCCACGGGATTGTTGATCAATGCGGCCTGTCCCATCACATTATCAATGCAAATGAGGACGTCGAAAAGAAGAAAAGGATGAGGGTCGTTCGAAAAAAGTGAGGAGAATGCAGCTGGAAGAAAAGCCAGCTGCGCCCGCTCTTTTCTTGAAAATCTTTTTTTTTTGAAATTGGATGCATTAAATAATTTCGAATTACTCCTTTTTTTTTGGCGCTATTTTTGCCTTGCCAAAAATAATGTTTTGCCTTATCCATTGCAAGTAAAAAAATAGAGCCGGGGAAAATTTTGCAAGTCTGCGGCACTGTCCTTCCTAAATTCTGTAACAGTTCCTGTGCAAAACTCGTGCCGCACACTTGCAATGGGCGGGGCTTCTTCCTCGGTTTTCAAAATTTTTTCCCCGCTCTCAAGAAATATACAAACGATTTTCATTGTTCGAAACGCTTAATATTTCTGAAAGATTGTTTTTTACATTTGACATGCACTGAATAAGGCAAAAAAATCATTTTTTTATTGCAAGGCATGAAAAATCTCATTTTTCGCGCGTGGTGACCGCCCATTCATTCATTTTACATTTAATTTTTGGTTATTTAATATTTTTTATTCGATAGATACATAAAGTTGCAAAGTGCAGCAACAAGGTATGAGAATTTCCAATAAAAAATAATTGAAGTGGGCGTAAGTGTTTCGGGATGGCTCCCGATGAAAAGAAACATGATATATGGTTTTTTATCCCATAAGCTAACCGACTTGAGGAATTTTTAGGCAATTTGCCGAATGTGGAGACCACTGGCCATGAAGCCGCCCTTGCAATCTAGTTTTCTTTGTTACTTTAAAATTACCAGTTGGTTTCTGATTTTTCGATCGTAAAAATACCTTTAAAAAATATTTTTATGGAAAAAAACGTTTAAAACTCTTTGACTCTGTAATGTTTTTCTAAAAGCGAAAAATTGTGGAAAGTTCGGAGAATGCTCCTATTATGTGTTCACGAGCGAAATTCATTTGCAATGCTCCGATGTTCCGCAGGCCTCGCAGCTACGCTAAACACATTATTCGCTACGAGACCTGCGGAATATCGGAGCGTTGTAACTGAATTTCGCTCGTCAACACATAATATTGGTCTGAAACTTTTGGCAATATTATGGATTCGTGAATGAGCGACAAAACGCGGTGAATTGTGGGGCAAAAGTTGGCTGGTCTCGCCACGATTTCGACAGACTACCGTTAGCGCGAAAATATATTTTTTATTCTTTTTTTTTTATTAAAACGCATTTTCATAGTTTTTTCTCAACAAAATAAGTTTTTGAATCGAAATTACTCATTCCAGGTTACAAAAAAAATTTTAATAGTGAAAAATGCTAGTCAAAAGGCAAAAAATCGCGTTTTTATTAAAATCAAAAGAAGAAAAAATATTTTTCGCGCTAACCGTAGTCTGTCAAAATCGTGGCGAGACCAGCCAACTTTTGCCCCACAATTCACCGCGTTTTGTCGCTCATTCACGAATCCATAATATATTCAAAAATACTCCTGGACAGGCGCAGTAATTGTTGGGCTGTAATATCGATTTTAAAACCTTGGAAAAAAATCGATGTTTCGGTCCACAGTTTTCTGATCATGCTCAATCGGAGCATTCCTTTTTTCCGTTGTTCGACTTTTCTATGAATAACCACATATTTAAGTATTTAAAATAGTATCCTACCGTAACCGGAAAGGCAATCATTCTTGTCTTAAGTTTAATCGGCAATTTTAGATATATAACAAAAAATTGGGGAGAAAACTCGAAGAATCCTCCAAATGAGACCAGAAATTTTTGAAAATTTGAGAATTTCATGAATACGTCTGAGAAAAATAAAAATAAACGCAGATGGCTAAATATTCTTGCAAAAATGTATGTCTCTTCCTCGTATTTATTTGGATTTTGATAGGTCACTATTATATTTCTTGACAGTCTCACAATTTTCAGCAATTTGTACATAACAACTGCTCGAAAGGTAATGATGACGTCGCGAAATAAGAATGATGAAATCGACCAATTGCGTGCCAAAACAGACTTTCTCAATCCGTCCATCTCAGCGGATTGGGCAAAGAAAAAGCTGATGTGGGTGCCGAGCGAGAAGGACGGATTCGCGCTTGGCGCCGTCATTGGCGAGCCGCACGCGGACGGTACCATCGACATCGAGCTGATGGAGACTGGTGAACGGCAACGTGTCTCCCTTGATGATTGTCAAAAACCGAATCCGCCAAAGTACGACAAGTGTGAGGATATGGCGATGCTGACGTGCCTCAACGAGGCGTCCGTCCTTTACAATCTCAAACAACGATATTTCTCCAATCTGTACTATGTGAGTTTATGATCATGTCTGCTATTCTTTTCTATTGTCGGCCCGTCAAAATGATCAAACGCGCTCCGCTGAACTCAACGCTATGAGAATTTCATTTTGGTCTCCAAATTATTTCATTTCACGTTGAATTTACACGTGAAATTAAATAATTTGGAAACCAAAATGAAAATCTCATAGCGTTGAGTTCAGCAGAGCGCGTTTGGCCATTTTGGCGGGCCGACAATATGTGTTTTTATTCCTTTCAAAATCCCTCACTGACTGGTTCTCGTTTTTTGCTTTAACCGGCAAAAGGTCGTTTAATCAAGCCTAAGCTTGGGATCGCTTGTCTGCGCGGCTTCTCTCTTTCGAGACGAAGCTTCCTGACGAGGACCGTTTCCATCGTGAATGGGACAAATAACGGCGTCGTTCGCCAAACCAGTCAAGAAGCCGAATTAAATCTGTCAAGTCTCTTGTAAAGGCGAATACCTTTGGATTCCCTGGAGAGAGGCATGACAGTGATAAACTTTTCTTCATAGAATGCTATCATTTTGGTTTCTTCTTTTGAGTGAGGGTATATGATAAATAACAGAGCACGTGGCCCCATGGGCTCCATTGGTCTTAACATGACTTTGCGGCCTGGCTCACCTCTTGTGACATTTTTATAAAAAACACATTTGTATTTGGTTGGCACATAAGTCCTTGTGCAACTTTCAAACACACTTCTCATTCGATCAGGTAGCGGTTATAAGGTTATCAGGGGGTGCTACGGTATAGAATTCGCACGGAATAGAACTGCGTGGAATAGAACCGCCTGAAATTAAGCTGTACCGACCCAGAACCGCTCGAAAAACTCGAAGAATTATTTCGTTGTACATTGTGAGGTCCTGAGTTCTAATTCGTGCAGTTGTTTTTTCAGTACAGTTTCATTTCAGCCGGTTCTATTCCGCGCAGTTCTATTCCGTAGCACCCCCGGTTATTAGTATTGATCATTCTTGCCAACAGCAGTCTGAAACAGGGATGAGACAAAACATTTTCAACAAAAAATGGCTCTGGGACGTTTCGAAACCTGCCACTTTGAAACTAGTGCTATTTTTCGTCGCCGTATTTACAGTATTGACAAAATTCGGCCAAGGATAAAATCGTTGTCGAATCTTTTACCGGTAAATTCAGAGAATTTTTCAAAATTTACCGTTAAATACACTCTAAAGTTTCAAAACGTCACAGAGCCAAAAAATTTATTTTCTCAAAAAATTTTTTTTTCGCTTCAAAAAAACTATTTCACATCGATACAACCGAAGTCCTGGAGAGTCGGAAAGAATGAGCAATACTAAATATCAACCTTTTATATAAACGCTCTCTGTTCGAATACAAATTGCTTGAAAATTTCACAAAGATTTATGTTCCAACTTAATACCATGTTTTTCTTCATCAAAATTTTAGGTTTCTAATAAATTAGTAACTTTTCAGACGTACTCTGGCCTATTTTGTGTGGTGATCAATCCGTACAAACGCATTCCGATCTATACAGACACGATTGCTGAGCAGTTCAAATGCAAGAAGCGAAAAGAGATGCCGCCACACATATTCGCTGTCGCCGACGAGGCGTATCGCAGTATGCTCCAAGATCGAGATGATCAGTCCATTCTGTGCACGTACGTTTTTCTATAGGGAATGTTGCCACGTCGAATTACTTTTCATTTTTTCAGTGGTGAATCTGGAGCTGGAAAGACTGAAAATACGAAGAAAGTGATTCAGTACTTGGCCTATGTCGCCAATCGAACGCTTACTAAAAATCGAAAAACGTCTCTCGATCTAGATACTTCCTCGAATCGATTGATGGGACAACTCGAGGAACAACTTCTTCAGGCGAATCCGATTTTGGAGGCGTTCGGAAACAGCAAGACTGTAAAAAATGACAACTCGAGTCGTTTCGGAAAATTCATTCGTGTTCACTTTGACGGGACTGGATGCATTTCTGGAGCCAATATCGAGTTTTATCTGCTTGAGAAATCGCGAGTTCTCAGACAGGCACCGAATGAGCGATCCTTCCACATATTCTATCAGCTTCTAAAAGGATTGTCGAAGACTCAGAGAGGTGATATAGAAATTTATTCATTCAAAAAAAAAACCAAAATGTTTTTCAGAGCAATTCCTTCTCGAGGACAGTCTTTCCAAATACAAATTCATTTCGAATGGAGATGCGAAACTTGCAGGAGTCGACGACGCCGCTGAGATGAAAGAGACGTTGCAGGCGATGTCTATCATGGGGTTGAACGATGAGGAGATCGGAGGAATTCTTCGCGTCGTCTCGGCTGTCATGCTCTTTGGAAACTTGGAATTCTCTCAGGAGAACAAAAACAATGATCAAGCAGTTCTGACGAATGACGCTGTTGCTCAAAAAATTGCCTCTCTTCTAGGAGTCAATGTCACTGAACTGATGCGAGCATTCCTGAAACCAAAAATTAAGGTGCAACGCGATTTGGTTCATCGGGCACAAAGTGTCGATCAAGTCAAATTTTCAGTCGGAGCTATTGCGAAGGCGTCGTACGAACGTCTGTTCCGTTCACTTGTTCATCGTCTCAACAGATCGCTGGATCGTACTCGTCAACAGTCGGTCAGCTTCATTGGAATTCTTGATATAGCCGGATTTGAGATTTTCGATACAAACTCATTTGAGCAATTGTGTATCAACTACACGAACGAGAAACTTCAACAACTGTTCAACAACACGATGTTTGTTCGCGAACAGCAGGAATATCTTGATGAAGGTCTCGAGTGGAAGGTTCTCGACTTTGGCCTCAATCTTCAGCCGACCATCGACTTGATTGACAAACCGATGGGAATCATGTCCACTCTGGATGACGTTTGTCTTTTCCCACAAGGATCCGACCAGTCGCTTGTCCAACGACTCACCGATACTCACTCGCAGCATCCAAAGTACGTCGTTCCGGAGATTCGTTCCCGCAGCGATTTCGCCGTTGTTCACTACGCCGGACGTGTCGATTATCAGGCAGATGGATGGCGTGTGAAGAACATGGACCCGCTCAACGAAAATGTGATTGATGTTCTGAAGACGGCCAAAGAGTCGCTGATTGTCGACATGTGGAAGGATGTTAGTGACGTGTGCAGTCTCTCTGCAGCCGACAGCACATCAGACACCGGAGTCTTCGGATCTAGAATGCCGAAGAAGGGAATGTTCCGCACTGTGTCGCAACTCTATAAGGAGCAACTCACTCGTCTCATGAGCACATTGAACAACACCAATCCGCACTTTGTTCGTTGTATCATTCCGAATCACGAGAAGAAGCACGGCGTACTCAATTCTCACCTCGTACTCGACCAACTCAGATGCAACGGAGTTCTCGAAGGAATACGTATATGCCGTCAAGGATTTCCAACTCGTCTTCCATTCCAAGAGTTTCGGCATCGATACGAAAAACTTTTGGCTCCAGAGGCCAATCCGGCTGGATTCATGGACGGAAAAGAGGCTGTTCGCCGAATTATGCAAGCTCTTGAAGTGGATGCCAATCTTTTCCGTATCGGACAGTCCAAGATATTCTTCCGAGCTGGCGTTGTTGCCGAATTCGAAGAGATGCGCGACCAGAAGATATCTTCTCTGATAGAAGCGTTCCAAGCTCATTGCCGCGGATGGCTCGGACGTCGTGTGATGGTCAGGAGACGTGAGCAGGAAGTAGCGATCAAAATTCTTCAGCGAAATGGACTCGCGTGGATGCGGCTGAGAGAATGGCAGTGGTGGAGACTTCTCACAAAGGTGAAACCGCTTCTCGAAGTGACTAACAAGGACGAGTTGATTGCTGAAAAAGAGATGGAACTGAAGGTTACCTCGGAAAGACTTCGACGTTCCGAAGTTTTCATCGCCGACTACAAACAGCAGATGGAGAAAATGGACGAGGAACGCTTGGTTCTCAAGACGAGACTCGATGCGGAATCGTCTGAGAGAGCTGAAATGTTTGAAGAAAGATCAAGAATCGCGGCGAGAAAGATGGAGTTGGAGACAATTCTCGAAGATGTTTCGAAAAGACTCGAAAGCGAAGAGCAAAAGTCGAAGACAGTTAACAATGAGAACCGGAAACTTACAGAGATGGTTCGTCATCTCGAGGAGAATCTGGAAGACGAAGAAAGAAGCCGCCAAAAACTATTGTTGGAGAAAAACTCGATCGAAGCGAGGCTTAAGGAAATTGAGGTTCAGGGTGCGGAGCTGGAGGACTCGGGAATCAAGTTGACGAAAGAGAAGAAGGCATTGGAAGACCGCTGCGAAGATTTTTCTTCTCGTCTCATTGATGAAGTCGACCGATCGAAACAATTGGTGAAGGCGAAAGCTCGTCTTGAAGCGGTTGTTTCGGAAATCACTGATGAGCTAGAGAAGTGAGTTGGGTTACTGTAAATGATTTTTTAATGATTCACATCACAAATTATATTGATAGATTTAATTTACAATTTTTTAACCTTAAAATTTATTTCCAGAGAAAAGCAACAGCGTCAACAAGCGGAAACAGCTCGCCGTGCCGCTGAAAATCAGCTCCGCGAAGAGCAAGAAGCAGCTTTGGAGAAGACTCGCAAAGCGGAAGAGCTCTCGAACCAGTTGATGCGCAAAGAGACGGAACTCTCCCATATAAATATGAAGAATGACGAGGAGTTGGCTGCTCGTCAACAGCTGGAACGTGAAATCCGCGAGATCCGGGCTCAATTCGACGACGCTGTCGAGGAGGCGAATAAAGAAAAGGCGGCGCGACAAAAGGCAGAAAAGGCTCGCAGAGACATGGCCGAAGAGCTTGAATCCTACAAACAAGAACTGGAGGAGTCGAACGACAAGAGTGTGCTGCACTCTCAGTTGAAGGCGAAACGCGATGAAGAGTACGCTCACTTGCAGAAGCAACTGGAGGATACTCTGAAATCTTCGGATGAGAAGATCGAGGAAGTTAAAGCGCAGTATCAGAAAAAGATTGAGGAGCTGAACGAAGCGAATGATCAGATGAAACGTCAGAAAGTTTCGGTATTTGCTTTTTGTCTTATTAACTATTTGCCTACCCGCCGGTGATGGGAGGGGGAAGCGTTTATCTCTACCAAGGCGGTAAAAGAATGGGAAACGTCATGCTCGAATTACTTTTGAGTTTCATCCGCGTTTTCATTATTTATTTGTTTATTGTTTTGACCGTTTTGTTCGACCGTTTTGCCGCGCGCCGCTGATTTGCACTGTTCCGGTGCCTATGCGACGACCCGTTAATACCCTTTGTTTGATTGGAATCCACATTTCTCTCAAAGAGTTCTCACACCGTTTATTGCTACAATTGGGCTAATTATTGATTCACCTAGGGTTTCATGTATTGTGCCTTTCTACACACAGTAGGTATTTTAGACTTGGTATATTTTCAAGTACTAAATATCATGTTTTTAAAATCAACTTTTGTCTTGTTACCAAAATATCAACTTTTGAAAGTCGAAGCACATAAATTTTCACGGCGTGTTGAAGAGTACATCGTGAAAATGCGCTCCACTGCTCACATAGATTTGAGGAAACGCGGTTGTTACAGATTTGAAACAGTTTGGATTTTCAAAAACGAGGCGCTGGCGGAATACGTTTTCTGCATAAAATAAATGGGTAAATATTGTTTAAATATTTAGAATCATGCAAAAGATATGAACCCATAAAAAAAATATATATAAAAAAAATTTCTGCGGCGCCGCAGTAACGACGTTTTGAATACGCCATTTCGCGCAATTTTTTCTCGAGTGACGTGGCAACTTTCCCGTGAAATTTAAATTTTAATTTTCATGTACCTCTCAACACCCCGTGATTTTGGGAAAAGAGGCGGACCCTAATTTTAAATTTCACGCGCTTTCAAGGCGACAATTTTTTAAATGTTGGAGCTGTAATCTTTTGAGCTGTTTTTTTGTTTTCCGAGTGTATCTTTTCTGTTTCAATCTGATACTTCGAGTTTGAGGTTTTTTTTTCTGAAAGGGCAGTTATGAGAAATCACCATTATTACTCTAGTCTCAGCAGCTGCTAAAACTTTGAAAATAGCCAATTTCTCCTACGAAATTTCTCGTAGCGCATTTTATGACACCGTTGAAATGAGTGCTACCGTATCCCATTTAAAAATGTAAACAAGAGAAAATAAATAACAACAATAGGAATTGTTTAAATTTTTTACATGGTTTACGGTCGCACTTATTTAAACTGTGTCGAAAAATGCGCTCCGAGATATTTCTTGGGAAAATTGGCTAATTTCAAAGTTTATGAGCAGCTGCTGAGACGAGAGTATTAGCCTGCAATGTGAATTTTCTAGCACAAAACTGCAAACCTTTTACCAATTTAACCAAAACACTTACAAAGATTTGATTGGGTTATTGTGTTTTCGATCGAGTTGCAGCATGAGAACGCGAAACCCCGCCCACTTATTTGTTCGCGACCACGCAAACACAGTGCTATTTGAAGAGACGCACACAAAAAAAGGGATAGCCGACTCATGTTTTCATAATGAAACTCGTTTGAAAACACAATATGATGTATTCACGAACGAGTGGGACAAACGACGCTCCGATGTTCTGCAGTTTTTCACTGCGGTCTCGCAGCGAATAGCGAGAGAATTAGTTTAAAAAGAAAAGAAGCGACAAAATCGCCAAAAGCTGTAGGCTTGTAAAAAAAATATTTAAGCGCCGCGTAGAAAAATTAAGCCTTTGATATATAAATCAAATATAAATAAAAACATGTGCACAATCAAATAACGTTGTTTTCCAGGCCGACAAACTAAAATCTTCGGTCGAGGCTGACAACGAGAACATTCGTGCCGAGCTTTCGAGCGTTGCCTCCGCCCGTACAGAAGCGGAAAAGAAACGGAAGGCTGCCGAAGCCTTGTTGATGGAAAGAGAGCACAAGATGCGCGAGATGCAGACAAGTATCGATGATCTTATGGCAAAGTTGGCCAAGGTATTTTTCGAAATTGTTTGGTAAATTTCTGTGTTTGTTTTCCAGATGAGCTCTGAAATGGAGACTATTCAAAAGGCAAAGAGTGCGGAGGAAGTATTGAATTCCAACCTTCTCAAAAAGAATGCCACACTTGATATGCAACTATCCGAAATGACGGAAACTGCCGCTCAAGATCAACGCAATCGCAAGAATCTGAGCAATAAGATCAGCCATCTGGAAGAAGAGTTAGCCGTAGCTGTTGAGGCGAAAGACGATGCTCTCTTGGCTCAAGAGAAGTCGGACAAGGAGGTTAAAGAGCTCAAGGCGCAGTTGGCGGAGGCGAGAAAGAAGTTGGACGACGAGAACAGAGAGGTGATGGAGGAGATGAGGAAGAAGAAGGAGAAGGAGTTGGTTCTCGAGAAGGAACGAGCCGATGCTGCTGAGCAGGCAAGAGACAAAGCGGAGCGGGCGAAGAAGAAGGCCATCCAGGAGGCTGAAGATGCACAGAAAGAGTTGACCGACGTGCTTGCCGCGACTAGAGAGATGGAGAGAAAACAACGCAAGTTTGACCAACAACTCGCCGATGAGAAGAACAACACTCTTCTGGCTCTTCAAGACCGAGACTCTGCTCAGCAGATGCTTCGCGATGCGGAGACGAAGACGTTGGTGCTGTCGAACGATTTGTCCGAGAAGAAGGAGTTGATTGAGCAGTTGGAGAAGGATAAGAGAACTTTGAAGTTGGAGATTGAAAATTTGGTGAGAAACTGGAAAACCTTTATTTCTATATTTTCAGTCCAAAAATAGGGTTGACGCAAAGCGTATTCTATTTCTTTGTCGCGTACCTAACTTTTATTTTTTTATATATTGTCGGACCGCCAAAATGGTCAAACGCGCTCCGCTGAACTCAACGATATGCGATTTTCATTTTGGACTCCAAATTATTTCATTTCACGTTGAATCAAAATGAAAATCGAATAGCGTTGAGTTCAGAGGAGCGCGTTTGACCATTTTGGCGGGCTGACAGTAGAAAATGATCTTTTCACGCCTCGCGTTATCGATAAAGCGCGAAACCAATATTGCTGTGCTCAATAATATATTTGTTTTTACAGGCCTCTACCAAAGATGATGCTGGAAAGAACTTTTACGAATTGGAAAAGACAAAACGCCGCCTCGACGAAGAATTGAATCGTGCAGAACAGCAAATAATCGAGTTGGAGGATGCTCTTCAGATCGCCGACGACGCTAGAACCCGTGTGGAGGTGAACATGCAAGCGATGCGAGCCGACTTTGAACGCCAATTGGCTAACAGAGAAGAAGACGAAGATGAACGCAAAAAGAGTCTCTCTTCCAAAATCCGTCATCTTACCGAGGAACTCGAAGCGGAACAACGGTCCCGTCAGGCTGCAGTAGCTACCAAAAAGAAATTTGAATTGCAAGTTAGCGAATTGACGGAGAAAAACGAAGCAGCTCAGCGGCAGATGGAAGATCTAACCCGACAACTCCGCAAAGCGCAGTTGGGTGTCAAGGATATCCAAATGGACGCAACAGAGGCTCGGGCGGCAATGGAAGACGCTATGACAGCTCAACGAGAGGCCGAGAAGCGTTCTCGCAACTCGGAAGACGAGATCAAGAGACTGAATGCAGATCTGCAGGCGATCAGCTCCTCGCGACGCAAGGCGGAAGCGGAAAGAGACGAGCTAATAGAGGAGGTGGCGGCTCTTCGTGCTTCGTCGTTCAGCAACGAGGAAAAAAGAAGACTGGAGGCGAAGGTTATTGATCTGGAGGATCAACTCGACGAGGAGACGTCTGCTAACGAGTTGGCCCAAGAGAAGATACGCAAGGCTCAGCAACAATTGGAACAGATGACTGCCGATTTGGCTATGGAGAGAAGTCTTTGCGAAAGAAATGAAACGGATAGAAATGCTCTGGAACGAGCTAATCGCGATCTCAGACAACAGTTGCAAGATGCCGAGAGTGAGTATATATTATTGAATTTCCTTTTTTACTTTTATTTTCAGCAAACGCCGTTGCTCGTCTTCGTACCCAAATCAGTGTGGCTGAGGCGAAAGTTATCAGTTTGGAGCAGCAACTCTCACTCGAGGAACAAGATAAGATGAGACAAGGCAGAAGCTTGAGACGTATGGAGACGAAGATGGCCGAAACAATGCAGATGCTTGAAGAAGAGAAGAGACAGGGAGAAAGCAATCGTCAGGCTGTTGACCGTCAGAACACGAGAATCCGTCAACTTCGCGCTCAACTGGAGGACACTGAGGCGGAACGCGATCGTCTTAACAATAAGCTGAAAGAGGAGCGACGGCGTGCCGAAGAGATGTCCGATCTTAACGAAACGCTTTCGCGTGACGTGTCAATTATGAGACAGCGGGAAACGTCTGCTCGCCGAACGCCCGGACTTCTTCACCGTGATTCGAGACGGTTCGGTAGTAACTCTAGTATCGCCAAAGGTATTTTCAATTTTTTTCACTATTCACAAGCTTGCTTCTTAGTTTTGTTATTGTGTTTTGTGGCGACTGCAAACCAATTTCACATTTACCTAGGGCAGGGTAGGAAAAATATTTTTTATGTGATTTTTAACCCTATGCAGAAGTTTTGTAGGAAGAAAACTTGGAAAAACGTACTATTAAAAATTATGAATTTCAATTGGAATCACGGAAATTTCTGACACTATTTAAACGCGCGCAAAATTATTCGAACGGCAAAGTTCGGCGCGAAAGGTTGTGTTCGGTTAAAAACCTCTGAGTACGGTATGTTTTTTAAACATCTTCCCGCGATTTTTCGTAAGATTAAAAACACAAAAATTGTTTTTCTTACCCTCCAGATAAATACTGTCTATTAAGTTTCCTGCCAGCTACTGTATTCTCATTTGCGAAAAGAGGGATTTATTGCGAACCGTTGTAAAAATGCGAAGGCCATGCAAAACCCCTTTTACGCAGGTTTTTTCATAGAGTTCAGTTGATAAATCTGAAGGGCGTGGTTCTCTTTTTTCGCATGTATATCGTACTGTAGCCGACAAGAAATTTTATTAAAAAATGATAGTTTTAAATGTTTTTACAATTCAGATGAGTTCCGTGGTTCTGGTCTGACAAACGATATGTCTCCATCGGAGCGTGATCGCCCGTCTTCCCGTCTCACTTCGGGTACCGGTTCCCAAGTTGGAAATACTGATGAGGACCACGATTCTGTTCGAAACTAGACGTACCGCTTCTCTTCATTTCTGTTTAATTTGATTGACCTATCCCCCAAATGATCATATTTTCCCCCCAATGTTTTTAGACCATGATTGCACTCCATCTCTTTTATCCCTTCCACATACCAACTTTTCTTCTTCCTGCTTTAATTGTATTGTATTATTCGCCGCGTTCTTCCTTATTCTCGCCCAATCTCTTCATTTTTCGCCTCTTTTGCTCTCCGCTCATCACATGGGCTCCACACTTTGTATTTTTTGTTTACCGTTTCCCGGTAAAATTGATTTAACTTTGGGATCGTTTTCTCTCCCGCTTCAATAATATCCCATCTCTATCACTTTCCTCCCGAGACATAATCCCAACCCAACACGGTCCGTTTTTAAAGCCCGAGTCAACTATGTTGAATACGAATAAAGTTTGCTTTTCATCCTGGCCGATTGAAAATGCAAATATTTATTGCAATCTCCTGTTCTGTACTCTATTTTATTTTTACTAACGTTAATGAAAATGAAGAGAACGCCCGATGAGTTGAATGGCATGATTGTGAAATCGTGTTTAAACCGATTTTTAATGCGATATTTATGTTTTTATTTATTGTCGTCTCAATGTTCTTGCCAGCTACAGTATGTTCTGTTGCGAAAATGTTAAGAAAAAAAAACAGGCATCAGCGGCCGTATTCATGAGGTACTTCGGAAAAGTCTATTCACAGTGAATCTTTTACTACGTCAAGCCAAAATTTCTTCGACGAAAAGTCCACCAATCAGCGAAAAAATGGGCGGGATTTAGTTGCAAAAGGCTGGCACAGATTTTCTAATGGCTTCGTTTTCGAATTACCTGGTGAAGAAATTGCAAATTTACGAACAAATGGTATGCAATTCGAAGGAAAAACATCTAAAAGATTGTGCAAAAATAAATTACAGTTGAAAACAGTCATGCGACAAGTTTCAGGTCTCTATTAGCTAATGGCGAAACTTAGGCCGTACCTTAAACAAATCTTGTGGGGTTGGTGGCAGCCCGTTTCGGGTCAACTTTTTTTTTAAAACGTAGCTAATTAAATGAAGAAAAATAATTATTGAGCCGATTTTTAATTTAGGCTTTTATTTTTCCGAAAAGTACAAAAAACTGAAAATGGAAGAGAAAATTCGATATTTTTTTACTAGTCCGCGACACCTTTAACAAATTTGCTAGAGCCGGTAGTGAACCGATTTGAGCCAACTTTTTTTTTAAAAGGTAGTAAATTAAACGAAGAACAATATTTATTGGGCCGATTTTTCATTTTGGACTTCATTTTCAAAATAGCTCCAGGATTTCTTTCATGGAAGAGAAAATTTCTCAAAATGGCCTAGGATCCGCATCGGCACGTAGTAAAAGATTCACTGTGCTATTCAGAACGGAAAACAAAAATTTCCGAATGGCTTCAGAAGAAGACAGTTTTTTTTGCATTGCGTTCTGCTGAAAAAAACTGTGGAGCGTGGTTTTATTTATATTTTTGCGCCACTGATTATTTACTGTAACCGGAAATAAAATTGTGACGACAATATTATCAGCGCTGTGGTGGTTGAATTGTTTCGTTTTTTTTATTCTGGAATTCAATCGAGTTGCATCAATTCACTTTGAATATTGGTTTAAAAAAATGTAAAAAAAAAAATTTCATTTTCCAAGTCCGCAATTTGCCGTGACGGTGTTTACTTTCCACTGCAACGTTGTCGATTTACGCGGAAAACTCGACTTGGATCCATTTAACGCGTACATTTTCTGCTTTATTTCCATTTTTCCTGACGCAGTAGTTTTTTAATGCAAACTTTCAGAATGGCTCACTTGAGGAGTAAAATCCATGATACTTCGCAAAACGATGAAACCAACAAAAACATATTGCTGAAAGAACGATACGATCTGCTGAAATGGTCGACAAACGTGGAAATGCGGACGCCGAATCTTTTGATTCCGGTGCAAATAGCTAACTATGTTGAATCACTTCCATTCTGCAAATTAGCTGTTTCTCCGTGAGTTTATTTAAAACGTTTTTGGCACCAAAACCGTATTTCTGCAGAAAATGCGATTGTGTGGCTCTGATGAGCTATTCCCGTCAGCTCGACATTTATCACTTAAACGGAGAGATTCTGGAGCATCAGTCAAGTGTGCAAGTGCTAGAAGAACTGTGCCCAGAGTACTGTCTTCTCCAATTCTCCTCCTCAAGCACGTTACTTCTTTCCTCGCGGAGCACTCCTCACATTGATGTGTTCGACAATATGGGAGCATATTGTTATGATATCCCTCTGGAGGCACATGAAGGCATTTTTGATGTGAACTCGGCAGTTTGTGGAATGCAGACGATTCCGAACAATTCGAGCTCGTCAAACGACAAATTCATCGACATTCTCTACGTTTTACAGTACAACGGAATTTTTTCAGCGTTTAAAATTGGGTAAATTATAATATAATTAAAGTTACAAATTGTTTCAGAATAATGTTTTCTTATTTTGAAAAAAGGTTTCAGTCGCTTGTCAAAATACACCAAAATGTATTCGGTGCAACTGGACATTGGCAAAGCTGGATCTTTTGTCGTTCTTCCACAATTCCGTCTTCTTGTCGTCTCCGCGCATCATAATGAATCGAAAACGATAGATCCGCCGGCCGGATTGTGCCGATTCCGAATGAACGACACTGATCCTTATGTCGATCCCATTAAAATTTACACGTCAGATGGTTCGTTCTTTTTTTTGGTTTTGGGGTTATTCATGGAACCAGCAAAAAATAGAAAAATTGCCAGCCAAAAATTCAGCGAAAATTCGGAAAATAACCCGATCGGTCTGAAACTTTGATAAACCATTTAAATAATACTCGGAGATTCCCAGAAAATTTCAGAGTGAAATATTGATTTTAAAATTTCAGGCAATGACCGGAAGTATTTTTTAAACGATTTCCCAAAGCTCCAGTCCGATCGGAGCATTCTCCGAATTTTTGCTGAATTTTTCGCTGGTTCTGTGAATAAAAACTCAAAATGTTTCAGGAGGCTTTTTCTCACGACTTCCATTCTCCACCGCCTTCTGGGCATATCTTCCGAACCTGTCACTTTCCTTCGATTCTAGCCTTTTGGTGTCTGTATCCACTTCTGGAAACTTGTATCTCTTCGACATTCCATCATTTTCGTCTCGATTCACGTTCGATTTCATCAGTGGACCACGTCCAGTTGAAGCTTGTTTTGTTGATTTCATTGAAGACGTAAGTGAAATGTTTTCTGATTTCGTAAAAACTCTATTAGAACAGCATGCCTTTCTATTGTTTGGCGCTCAATTAAAGGTGCCGTTCTAATAGAGTTTTTGCGGTAAATTTTAAGACTTAAATTAAAAAAATCGTGTTTATAGAAATCATCTCCATCACCCACAGTTACACACGAAATCGCTGTGATTTACGACACTGGCTATCTCCTTCGATGCAAGCTGGAGGATCTGGAAGAGAAAATGTATTCAATGAAGGTGAAAGGAAAAAAAGACATTGACGAAGATTTGGACCATAGAGACATCTACAGTGAGCACACCGTTATGGTATCCCCTGCCCAAAGAGAAATCTTCCTGCTCACCGCCGACGGTGACAACTCTTTGCTTCACGAGGCGGCTCACAAACGCGTCCAACTTGCCGGTCAATTATGGTTCTACACTGTTTGGAACTCGTTTAAAAAACTAGTCGGAATGGCGATGGGCGAGCCGGCCGAGCAACTTCAAATGGCCACCCACACGGCGAAATTCGACTTTACACTCATTCATTCGCCAACTAGGTCGCTTCTGGAATTGTTCAATCGAACACTGGTGGAACATGACTATACGCGAGCAAGAGAACTGGCAGAAACGTATCCTTCGATTGATATCAATGTGGTTCTTAAGGCAGAATGGACGGATAAATGTTTGAAAAACAAAGTGACGGTGGAAGATGTCGAGGAAATATTGCATCGGATCGAAGACTCGGAATGGGTTGCCGCTCAATGTGCAGAGACTGGATCGGAGGATTTCGAAGTGCATAAAGCCCTTCTTGATCTTGGATTATCACTTGGCGAGTCGAGTGTAATGTGGCAAATTCGTCTTCTCCATCACCTGAGAATGCTGGAAGTGTGTCGAATCAATGGGGACATTGATATGTATCTGATGGTCAGGAATCGGAGTTGTCTGGATGCTGGTCTCACTTTTGCTCATGTAAGTTTTTATCTCTCAACAAAAAATACATATTTTAATCTCTGTTTCTGGTTTAGAATGGAGATATTGATTCACTTACACAAATTATCGAATCAAATTGGCAAGTGATGAAGAAGCATCAAAAACGGATTCTGTCTGCAATTCCAACGTGCACGTCTCCTACAAAATACGAAATTTTGATGCCGAAAAGAGATGAAGAAGGCGACGAAGATTACGAGCAATGGGAACTCGAAGAGCAACACGACGGAATTCTCGAAAGGATGAATCAAATAGCTCTGATCCATCCGGATGCCACCGTTCTCATCAACAATGTGAACGTTGGAAATGTAGAGGACGAGGAGCCGTTCGATTTTGTTGGTTGGGTTAGAGAAACACTGACAAAAATTGATTTCGAGTGTGGAATGACGGATAATTGTGTTAATTTGTTGAGAATAGCTGTCGAGAGAGGATTTTCGGAACTTGTTTCCGATCTTGGAACCTGGGAACGATATTCTGAATACATTCGGATTTGTGCGTCAATCAGCGAAAGTATCACGTCTTTCCAAGATTCCACTATCAAATCGGTTATTAGCCGATTCGCACGTCTTCTGGGTTCTGAATTGATTGAGAATGCGCAACAAATTCTGGATCTTATCGAATGGAAAGTCAGTTCGGCAGAATCTGACGAAAGTCTTGAGAATAGAGTTCGCGAAGCGGTTACCGAATTGATGAAGCAGGCGAACGAGCGAACGACTAAAGTTTTGGTAGCTTATCGCAAGGAACGACCAGATATCATCGATGATCAGATCATCTTAGAAGTTCTTCTCAATATGACATCTACTGGCGCTGATCTAATGAAGTCACTCAGTAGTCTTCCAGTCGACAAATACACAAACGTCACTTCTTCACTGGGTTCTCTGATGTCTAGGGGTGTAAAAATGACGTTCAAATCGATATTTGAAAGCATGAAAGAGCCAGATGGTGCTAGACGTGTTCTCATCAAACTTTCAAGATCAGGAAATTGTAAAACTATTGAAGAATGGCAATCGCTGCGTGACGATGTGTATGATATGGCCAAAGGAATTTATGGAGACTTGGTGACGACGGAAGATGCATTGGAACTGATTGCTGGTGAAATTCTTGAAGACGAACGGATAGGAGGTCATCCGGAATTGATGGATCTAGTTTTGACACTAAATCCGAAACAAGAACCCATTCAAAATGAACGAAAACTGTCTGTGGCCAAGAGTGCAGATGTGCTCTTGACAAAAAGTGACGAGCTGATGTCGGAGGCGACTCAGAAAAACGACCCACTGCTCGGAAAGTCGCGTTTCTTTGCAGTTGCTGCCAGACCGATATCACCGAAAAAAGCGAAAGAAAAGTTGGATTGGCTGGATGCCATTGATGCGGCTCTGGAATTGGGCTGCACGATGATGCCGATTGCGATCAAACTATCAGCTCATGACTCTCTTCTTCGCGATGTCGTCAAACTAGGTACAAACTACAAGCAAGGAAAAAAGATTTTGAATTTCGCCAAACAATTGAATATCGACACGCCGATTGCGACGGCTCTTTCCTACTGTGCTCTTGCTGCTCTAAATGCAAATGACGCTGTCTATCTGAGCAAATACATTGGAGAAGTAATGAAAGCGAAAAATGTTCCGGTCGTTCATCAGTTGTGCATGAAAATAATGGACTCTCCTCACGTTCCCACAGATATGGAAGACGTGTACGCTTGCGCTATGCTCAACTCTTCTGATGAGAATCTTTTGGCCACTGTTGATGCGATTTCTGCCAGCGAAAAACGTTTGAACGAGACAATACGCACACGTGAGATGATAATCGAAGATCTACCCGTGTCTGAGAATGTTGTCGGTGATCCAATGTACACTCCTATGCGGTTATACAATCCACGAAAAGAAGCTAGCGGAAATATGAAGCAGAAATTGCAGTTTTTCGAAAAGTATGCGAAACGGGACAATATTGAGTTGGTGAGTTTTATCATGTTTTTAATCGAGTTGCAATACATCAAAACATGCGACTTCGCCCACTTTTTTTCGTTCGAAAACGCAAATTACAATATTAAATATTGTGAAAAAAAAATGCAACGCGGTGTTTGCGTACTTTTGAAAATTCAAATGGCAATGAGAGAAATAGCATGGCAAATGAAGAGATTTGTTCCCATTTTCATTCGAATTTTAAAAGTTCGTAAACACCGCGTTGCAGTTTTTTGCTTTCACAATATGGGCCTATTCAGAGTACTGTAGAAAAACGGAAAAAATTACAAAACAAACTGGGAGAAATCTCGGAGAATGTTCTGATTTGTCTAAAATTTTGGAAAATGTTATCAAAAATACTCCCTTGCTCTGAAGTTTTGGCCAAAAATATTGAACCTGAAAAAAAAGATTTTGTTTCAGAAAGTTTTCAAAATGGATTCTTCAATCAAAATTTTCAGAAAAAATCGAAAAAAAAACAAAATAATAATTTTCAGAAAAAATCGAAAAAAAAAACAAAATAATAATTTTCAGAAAAAATCGATATTTGGGTCCAAAATTTTTTGAGCGTGTACAGGATAATTTTTTCCAATATTTCCCAAAATTTCAGATCAATCGGAACATTCTCCGATTTTTCCTGCAATTTTTTCCGGTTTTGTGAATAGGTCCATAACCGGCAACAATATTGAAACGATAATAAAAAATGTGGATTAATAAAGAACAAACATTTCAAAGACTTTGCCTAAATAGCCTTGTAAATCACGTTTTTGAGGTTATTGTAGGTTAATCGTTTTTTTTTGTTTGCAATTTTCGATTTAATTGCATTTAAAACGCTAAAAGGCTGCGTTAGCAAACAGTGCAGGACTGAACAGCAGGCCTGTATAAATATCAATTTTAAAATTACAATTAAATATATGAAATCGTGTACAAAACGTTCCGAAAAAGGCTCTGGGACGTTTCGAAAACTGTAACTTCGAAACTGTAGTGCATTTTTTGCGGTAAGTTTTCCACTAAATTTTGAAAAATTGTCCGAATTTATCGGTAGAAGATTTCGCAACTATTTTATCCTTGGCCGAATTTCGTCAATACTGCGAACACGGCGACAAAAAATATCACTATATTTTCGAAACGTCTCAGTTTCTAATCGTCCTAGTTTTGAAACGTCCTAGAACACCGAAAACCGGTAACATAAATTATTTGGCGCGTAATAAAATCGACAGTATGCGGAATCTGCGTTTAAAACATAATTGCTACCACTTGATATTTATTTTCATTTTTCTCAGATCAAACGACTGTATGCACATGAATCGTCAACTGTTGCGCTAGCTCTGGATCTACTTCATCCTTCTCAGCACAAATCAGAAAATGAGCTCAGTTGGACGAACAATGATAAACTAAAACGGTACGAACGGAGCTTACGGTTCTTCGAAGAACGCGTGCCTCTATCAATCCTTGTCAAGGCACCTGTGTCGAATTTGATTAAAGAGGCGAATAAAGATGATAAGTCGATAACCGCAATGGATAGAATAGAGGATTACGGTATGAATTTTAAGAAATTTCGGGCGAATAATTTGAGTTTTGTAGGTTGTGATAGGAAACGATTTATTGGCGATGCCGAATACCGCGCGGAAACAATCATAGGACTGGCCGGAACCGACAATGAGCAGGTGTTCGCCGACGCGCTCGAACTCGCTCAAAAGTACGGTGTCGATGAGTGGCAACTGCACATGGCGTCTCTCGAATACCTGCTCGATCCCATGTACAGTGTACCTTTGAATGAAGTGAAACAACTTATGAAAAGCCGCGGCCATTTGTCAAAACTTCGCACTCGTTTAGAAGATTTCCATCAGAGACTTCGATCCATGGTACTTCCATCTTTGGAAACCAATGAGCAATTCATCGCCTACACGTCTTTGTTTGCCGAAACAGAGCCTGAGAAGAAAATTGCACCAACCATTAAAAAAATTCTGGAGAAAAAGAAAAATGTGGAAGCGATAAAGATGTGGAATGAGGTCAAATATCTGTCTACAGTACTCTCAGAACTTCCCGACGTGGCTCTTCGATCGATCACTGCTTCAATTCTTCAAATTCCGAACGTAGGAGTGCCAGCTTGCGAAAAAGCGGCCGAGTTCCTACTTGATGGCAATGAGAATAGACCTCCGTCAAGTCCGTACACTTTGTTTTTGCTTATGAGGAGTAATGTAGAAGAGTTTTTGGATTTAGTCGCCAATAAGAAATCTGTACGTTTTATTTATTTATTTTCATTATCTGAATATTTTCCCCCTATTTTGCAGAGAGATGACGAGATCGCCTATCTGGATCACGCTGTGGTCCTTCTCGAAAACACTCCAAATGCACCTTCACATTTAACTGAAGCCGTGAGGTCTCGAGCGGAAAAAATGCGTCGATCTACAGTAACACCAGAACCATCGAATGGTAGCACGTCCTTCTTCTCGCGACCCGAAGATAATACTGGAATGATGAAGAGAAGGAAAAATTGATTCGTTTTGTTTTCTAGTTTTCCTTCTAATATGTATTCTATTTATTTTTGCATGTTCAGGTTCCTGTTGTATAGTCCCGTCGCATGTCTTTGATCGGTTTGGTCACTGTTTTCCCGCGCTTTCTGTCTTCTTTTCGTGGCGCAGTATATACTTTTTATATTTAAATATTTACCGGTCAGAATTTCGCGACTGGAAAATGTGGTGCTTTCGATTTTCTTTCCAGTATGGGACGCAAAGTTCCCCCCCCCCCCAGATTTTCGCATTGTAAATATTCATTTAAGAAAACAACTTCCTGTAGCCGGCAAAGTAATTGAAAGCACAATTTAATAGTTCAATTAATTAATTTTTTTAGTTTTTCGTAAAAATATGGGTTCGTTCTGGTCAAAATAGGTATGTCAAACTGCTGGATTGTAATTATTGATGTTTTGAATATTCCGTTTTCATGCCAACAGAGAGTATTAATATAAAGTTTTAAAAACGTTTAAATCGTCTTGGTTTTGGTTTTTAAGAATTTAAAAGTCACTGTAGTCCAGCAAATATATTATTGGGAATTTTATTGTGTTAATTTTTTCACAGGAAAATTAAATTTTAGGACATTTTTAATTTTTCGTGAAAAAAGTGGGCGGGGTTTCATTTTTTGATGTATTGTGTTTTCAATCGAGTTGCGACATCAAAAAATGAGTCCGCAATCACGGGCGGGGTTTCGTGTTCTCATGATCTCAAAATAGAAAAAACCAGCAAAAAATTCAGCGAAAATTCGGAGAATGCTCCGATCGGTCTGAAACTTTAAGAGATCATTCAAAAAACACTCTCGGACATTCCCTGAAAATTTCAAACCGAAATATTGATTTTAAAACTTATCGATTTTTATTTCTGAAAAATTTCAAAATCGATATTTTGGTCTGAAATTTTCAGGGAATGACCGGAAGTATCTTCTAAATGATTTCCCAAAGTTTCAGACCGATCGGAGCATTCTCCGAATTTTCGCTGAATTTTTTGCTGGTTTTTTCTATTTTTGCTGGTTTCAAGAATAACCCCATTAGAAAATGAGAAAGTATATAAATATTCAAGAAAACCAGGGAGAAACAATTTTCAGAGCGTGGCCTAAATCGCCTTGTTATTCATGTTTTTCGGGTTACGGTTGATCTTCGCTTTTTTCTTAAAGACATTTTCGCTAGTTTTTGTGTTTTCAATCGAGTTTCTAATGTCGAAAAAATAAAGCGGCGACCTACAGTATTCCGTAAGACAGGATTTACGGAGTAATTTAGGACACGCCTCTAAAAATGTTTACTTTTTTGCAAAGTTGGTGAGGTATTATTGTTTTAAAAAAGTTGTCACCTCCAAAGCCACGTGACCTTTAAAATTAGGCTCCGCCTCTTCACGCGAATTTCCTCCTTTTTAAGTTTTCATGAACAAAAAGTGAAGGAAAATAAATTTTCATGAAATTCGCGTGAAGAGGCGGAGCCTAATTTTAAAGGTCACGCGGCTTTGGAGGTGACAACTTTTTTAAAACAATAATACCTCACCAACTTTGCAAAAAAGTAAACATTTTTAGAGGCGTGTCCTAAATTACTCCGTAAATCCTGTCTTACGGAATACTGTAGGTCGCCGCTTAATTTTTCGACATTAGAAACTCGATTGAAAACACAAAAACTAGCGAAAATGTCTTTAAGAAAAAAGCGAAGATCAACCGTAACCCGAAAAACATGAATAACAAGGCGATTTAGGCCACGCTCTGAAAATTGTTTCTCCCTGGTTTTCTTGAATATTTATATACTTTCTCATTTTCTAATGGGGTTATTCTTGAAACCAGCAAAAATAGAAAAAACCAGCAAAAAATTCAGCGAAAATTCGGAGAATGCTCCGATCGGTCTGAAACTTTGGGAAATCATTTAGAAGATACTTCCGGTCATTCCCTGAAAATTTCAGACCAAAATATCGATTTTGAAATTTTTCAGAAATAAAAATCGATAAGTTTTAAAATCAATATTTCGGTTTGAAATTTTCAGGGAATGTCCGAGAGTGTTTTTTGAATGATCTCTTAAAGTTTCAGACCGGTCGGAGCATTCTCCGAATTTTCGCTGAATTTTTTGCTGGTTTTTTCTATTTTTTGCTTTTTTTGCTGGTTTTGAGAATAACCCCATAATAGACAATTAGAGTAGTTTAGCTGTTGTGAGAAAAAAATGTGCAATTTTAGAACAAAAATAATAAAAACACAAGTGCGCGGCCCTTGCAAAAAGAGGTGTGTCTAGTCTCTTTCTCATCTTGCTCATTTTGATTACGGTAATATGGTTCCACTTTCTTTTTTCGGCAATAAATTTCTTTTTCAGGAAATGAAAAAATGTGAAGGTGTGAAATTGCGAAAAGAAGACAGCGACGAATGGCTTTGTTCCTCAACATATAAACCAAACAAAAGCGAAATAGTCGGGAATTCTGAGGAAAGAAAAACGTCAAAAAAGAAAAAGTTAAAAGTGATTGTTCCGCCTCGAATCGTTCAATCAACACCTCGATTTGAGCGGACAAAAAATGGAATTCGACGGATAGAAGCGGAGAAACGAGTGATTGCCGATATGATTGATGACACTGATGATGTCGAAATTTTGAATATGGTGCCTGAAAGAAAAGTAGTAACACCGAAAATACCTTCTAAAAGTTGTGAGTAATAAAAAAATAGGAAAAACACTTAAAACATTCAATTTTTCAGTGATCATCCGGCGTTCCATAAATGATTCTCCGCTTGAAGTTCGTCAGAGTCCGGAGCAAATTTTCGCGTCACTAACTCCAAAAAGAAGACGTTCGTTGGATATTGTTCAGCCCGAAGTAAAGCGTAGAAAAGAAAAAGACAAAGAAGATGAGGAAGATGCTAACGAAGAAAAGGATCCATTTCTGCCGGAACAAGATCAGAATAATTACGATGAAGATGATTCGGACGTCTCCAATATTTTCGACAATCTTTCACCGATTAAATTTCAAAGTGAAAAGGGCCAATTCGAAAAAGAAAAAGAAGACGTTATGCAAGAATTCTCATCTCAAAAATCAAAATTCTCATTAAATTTTATAAGCGGTTATGACGCACAATTCTCAGTTTTTGAAAGACCAAACGACTCACCTGATTTATTCGAAGATGGGGAACCGCTGAGTATTCACGAAGAATCAGAAGCAAAAGAGCTGGACGGATCCCCGTTCAAAATTGACACGTCACCAGAAAAAAGAAAGCTTGTAAAGTTTGTGGACGAGGCGGAAATTGAAGACAATGAAAAGAAAAACATATCCGTGAAAAAGACGTTACGTTTTACGGAACCAGAGGAACCATCGGCATGGCGCAGAGAGGAAATTATCGATGAAACCTGTGATCATTATCCACAGAGCAGCGTCTTTCGAGAATACGCCATTGATATGGAAACGTGCGGTTACAACGGTATTTTGTTTGATATTTAGTGCACTATTTTCCCATATTTATTCAATCTTGGTGGCCAAGTAAGGATCAACGCTCTTGCTTTGCACGCGGTGCTATCTAGAATCTGAACTGGTACAAAAGTCTGGAAAAAAAAACTTCTGAGCAAGTTTTTAACCTGATAAATGAATGATTTCATACTCAAAATGCAAATTTTCAAGCTTTTTGTCATTGATTTCTGGAAATTTTAGGTTAAGCGGATCTGATTGTACCAGTTCTGATTCAGGACAGTACGTAGTGCGCGCAAGACCGGTGTCCGAGTTTTTTGGTTATCAAATTGAAGTGCTGGCGACTGCCTTTTTTGACATCCTTTTTTGCCGCCGACACCCACGCGCTGCGGTTGTGTCGCGTCGCGAGACCATGCTGTCTCTCGTCTGCGTCTCGTCGTTCACACGCTTTCTGCTTCAAAAACGTATTTCAAAAAATGTGAATTACCGTAAATTGGAATTCTGCCAGGATATTTTCCGCGTGTTCAACGGAGAGAACTTTTGCGACGGCAAAAACACAGATCCAGTCAAAACTTTTTATAAAACATGTTCAAACATTTTCAGAAGAAGAAAGTTGTTTGCCGGATTATGCACAAAAAGATACACAAAAGTACACGGAAGCCGCTGAATCCTGCTCATATCTTCTAAATCCAAATACCACGGACAACTCTGATAATTTGCTAGACGAAGAGCTCTACGAAAGAAGTGATTTGACAGGACTTGCTGGTACTTTTTTTTTTTTTTTCATTTTTACGGAGTGCTGGTTGGAACATTATTGGCGCTCCATTGCGGGGGAGGCTGCTTGTCTGCGTCTCTTCGGCGAGAGTCGCTACAAAAACATTATCCGCGCCCTCTGCTTCTCTGCGTCTACGCTTCGTATCCATTTTAACGGAGCCGAGTGGCTATGCAGCCTACGGTAGAAAAGTGCGATAAAAAAGCCCGCGCAATTGAAATTTTATTTTCCAACGTTCCGGCCAGCACTCGGTGATTTTCAAACAGTCTCGCCATAAAACTTTCCCCGCCGGAAGAAGTCCAAACACTTTTCTGTCTTTCAATATCACTTTCTCCTCTTTTTGGCCACTTTGGTTACTGTGACTCACATTCTTCCATGCATTATTATTGTTATTTGACTCTATTGTTAAATAATACACAAAACGGCCCAGAGGAAGAATCGTAAGAAATGCTTTTTTTTTTCGAAAGATTTCGAAATTTGAAAAGGAAAATATACAAATTTAAACATCAAATTTTCCCCTTTTTTTTTAGCCCGCTTCGCCTCGTTAATGAGCAGCAAATCGAGTGAAAGGCGAGTTTTGATGAGTGACGTCACATTTGGAATGGTGCCAAGAAATAAAATAGTCAAACTGGAGCAAAAAAGGCAATGGAGGTACGGTTTTTTTTTAAATCAAACTCTCTCCTGCTGCTCATAAACGTTGAAAATAGCCAATTTTTCACGAATTATCTCGGAGCGCATTTTATGACACCGTTGAAATGAGTGTGACCGTAACCCATTAAAAATGTAAACAAGTGCAAAAAAAAAAAAAAAAAAAAAAAACACGAGAAAATAAATAAAAACAATATAACTTGTTCAAATTTTTAAATGGGTTACGGTCGCACTCATTTCAACTGTGTCGAAAAATGCGCTTCAAGACATTTCGTGAGAAAATAGGCTATTTCAACGTTTATGAGCAGCTGCTGAGACGAGAGTAATAACGCTCTATTGCTAATTTTTAATTTTTGGATTCCACTGTATTTGTTTCGAAGCGTTCGTATCACTCGATCTAATGCACTGTTTAAAGTTTATTTCATAGCGTCCGACGTGAACAATTTATGAGGAAGAAAACCCCTTTGGGAAAGTCCTAAAGCACCACATAAATCGTATTTAATGGGTTACGGTCACTGTATTATTTTTTCGACGATAAATATAAATTTTTACAAGTTCCCTCGTGTTCTGCTCCCTGTTCATTTCGAAAACATGAACATTTTTACACTGAAAACAACAAGTATTTAGAAGAAAGAAAGAACGGCACGCTCTCAAAAGATGCACAGACTGTTGTTTGTTTACATAACCGTCGCTTCTCCTTTTTTCTTTTCTCTTCACCTGTTTTTATGACGACTTTGTTAGTGAAAGTGACCAAATTTTTGGCAGGAAAACCGTGGGAAAATTTATTTTTTTTTCGGTTTTTCGCCGCCGGTTACGGTATGCACTCGCAGTGCGGACACAACCACGCAAAAGTGCATACGAATGTTAAATACAAAACCATTTTAAAGTGGTGATTTTGTTTAATTTTTCAAGTTTTCTAACATCCAAAGTGATTGATTATAATATGCAAATAAGGGGGAGGCTGATTTTTGCGTTTCTAAATATCTCAGCGGGGTACTTAAATAGTTGTCACCTCTCTTCTCGCGGGTATAATAAAAAAATCAGTTTCCCCCGTTAAACTATTGATTTAAATATTTGCAAGTTTTGTACAGAATTTCCGAGATTGTATGGCCAACAATCTTGAGAAAGTGGTTGGCCAGCTCGCGCGGATCCCATGAAAAGTGCTAGTGGAAAGAGTGTCGGATTTCATGGTTTTCTTTTGCCGTCCAGTCCAAATATACAAATAGTAATAGTAATATTGGAAATTCGGGGAGGGGTGACACGGAAAATGTAATAAATAATGGACCCTCGCCCTGCTAATTCGTATCTTTTTGTCTCGAATGGGTTTTGCGTTCGTTCATGTATCTGTTTTTGATTATCTCTATTCATTGCTTCCATCTTTTCTCGCCTATCCGTGAGCACTTTTTTTGCATCTTTCGCTTCTTCTTTTTCTTTTCGCAGCATGAAACTGCGTTAAATAGGCGGAACGACGGCTAAATTCGACGGAAACAAATGAAATTATGTGTGTTTCATGCATGCCAGTCGGAAAACTGAACGAATTCGTTCAAGATTTCAAAAGCGTATTCCAATGTTTCTCGAAAGAGGAAAAAAAGAAAACAAAAGAGCATTCTTGCATTGTGACTCATCCGATTCTTGATTCGTGTTCAATCAACGTTATCAATCGGAGACGAGTCCTCCGCCATTCTAAGGTCATTTAGAACATCAAAAGTTGAATTTAGCTTTACCTTGTTTTGAAATGAAATTTGAATCGCGCGGGAATTTTAAACATAGTCGGCGAATACATCACCAACCTCGCTCTACTGAAAAATTCCATGCCGCACTCGCAAAATTAGCGCGAATTCGAAACCTTTTTTTTCAACCCGTTTTTTTTTGTTCGTTTACAATATTTTCATTAAAATTTAAATTTGCATTAAAGGAATATCACATTGAAATCGCACAAAAATTGCTCTATTTTTTATGATTTTTACAACAAGAAAAAGAAAACCACGGGGAGTACACGAAGACGAGGTTTCCTAGGCCAGCGGCCGACAACGCTTTTTCGAAAACTGTATTCTCTTCAGCAATAGTCGGTTTTTTCTTCTATTTATTTCCTTCATTTTTCACTATTTTTTAAATAAATTATTTACAAATCGGCCAAAATTGCGCCAGGTAAGCAGAAATATAGGATTTTTCCATTTCAAAAAAGAAAATTTTTCGAAAAAATAAATGCTTGCCGCGGGATTCCTAGGCCGCAACTTCGTGTGCTCCCCGTGGTCTTCTATTTTTTTTTGTTGTAAAAATCATTTTAAAAATTAGAGTATTTTTTTGTGCGATTTCGATGTGATATTCGTAAATCCTCCACCCAATACTACATTTCAAGGCACTAAATGAAAAAAAGAGAAAAAGAAAAATGGGGAAACCACGAAAAATTTGAATTTTCCCGCCGAAAAAAGCGCGGCGCACTTTTGCAAATTGAATAGTCCCGTAAAGCGAGGTTGATAATGCATTCACCGACTGCACATTGTTTTAAATATTTATTATATGTTTAAGAACGAAATCTACTTAAGACATTCCCATGTTCCACAGTTTTTCACTGAGGTCTCGCAACGAAATTCTGCGGAACATCGGAGTGTCGTAAGCGGACGTTCAAATTTGTATATTAGTTTTCAATAAGTAAAAAAAAACAATTTCAGGGCCTTTGGCATGTCAATTTTGGCTCCCGACTCTTCGACAGTAATCATCAGCCGAAGCTCCGCAATCCGCCGTCTCGCCGCCGCTTCATGTTGGCCGCCATCGTCGCGACCGCCCGCCCCATTTGTCAGTGACCCCGCCTCTTCCTCCTCCTCTGCTGCTGCTGCTGCTGCTGCCTCGTCCATCTCTTCGCCGCCCTTTTCTATCGTCTACTCGATCGGAGCACTACCGTCAGAGCCGACGACGACGATTCGAGCAGGACAAATCGCAGAACATCCTTTGAAAGTGCTGATCAATCCACCGTTGGTCAGCGAAGGCGCAATCTAATGCGCGCCCTTCCACTCTTTGCGCTATTCGTTTTCATTCCGAACTCTGCGAATAGTTTACGGTATGTTTTATGTTTCAAATATTTTTGTTATTTAAGTTTAAATAATTAAATATATCTGAAGCATTATCAGAATTTCTAAAATTCAACAAAAATTCAAATTTTTGCGCTTATTTCTTCCCTTTTCTCTTTTGCAATTTATCACAGTTTTTCTTTTGATGCTTTTTTCTTTTTGTTTGAAAGAAAACGAAGTGAACCGTTTGAGTCAGTGATGATAGAAATCGCGCCGTTCGTTTCACGCCTTATCACCTATTTGTAGTATTTAATACTCGCCGTTTTCAAAAAAAGGAAAAGCGGCGCCTAAAAGAAAGGTGCAGTTGCAACAACATTTAGTGTAAAGACCGTAAAAAGAGGTAACGTGTGCACAGATTAGGAGCAAAGATCAAAAAAGCGGGTTCGGTTCGATTTGCTATCTTTTTGTTTCCGAGCAGGCCGTGAAATGAATTCCTCATTTTGATTATTTATTTTTATTTATTTACCAACAAGTTTTTCGTCATTTCTATTTGCTTTTTGTTCATACTTTTCTTATTTATGTAAATCGAGTCGAGTCCGTAGCAAAACGAGTGAGAGAGGGACACCAAATAAATCAAAAAGGAGGTGACAGCGCACGGAAAGTTTTACAATCACAACACGCCCGATTCGAATCCCATTCGCGATGAAAGTAGATCTAAAAACGGGATAAATGGAATCTTTTGAGGGTCATTTCGCACATTAAAAATAAAATAATTTAAGTTGTTTCTTTGCCTGAGTTGTGCTTTGCTTGATGATATTTTTCTCCGCTTTTTAATGTTTGTCTTTTTTTTCTTCTGCGCACATCACATTATTATAATAATTAGGTCACTCACCACCGCCACCTGATGGTCAAAATGTGAAATCCAAGCTTTTGTCTCCTCCGATCGCACTGTCTCTTCGATGCCGCTTTGCTCCCTCCTGTTTGACATTTTGGCTAAGCTTTTCATGCGTTCCGGTGTGTTTCTCTCTCTCTCCATCTTGCTCATTGTGCAACCAACTCCCGCCACGACGATGATGAGCACAGCAGTCTGTGTCCTTTGAAAAACAAACAGGATTGAAACGAACTCATCGGCGGTGGTACCATTCTGTGCGAAGT